>OV656766.1:0-2400000 GCA_927399505.1 Luperina testacea | reverse complement strand
ACTGAGATTAGAATCATCTGTTATAAATTAATATAAAACGAGAATTGCCCCTCTGAGGGTTTTGTTTTCAAAATAATTACAGCTTTATTGTAACCTAAGAATATGAAAAACGAGTGAAAAAAATACATTAAGATTTCAACTCCTAACTCTTTTTTATACACACAATAATGTTTAGCATAAAAATACAGCTAACGGCGTGAATAACTATACCAAACAAGAGAAAAAACAAAAGTAGAAAAATAATACAATACTGCCATAAATAACAATAAAATAAAAGTACTTGGAGGTAATGGACCGTGATTTTCCCAGGGGCGTATTTAGGACGAAGTGACGGAGATCCATTTGTTAACATGGACCCAATCATATTTTCTACGACTCACCTAATATCCCACTTAATTCAGAACAAAATGCGTATCTCAAATTGTTTGTAACAATAATAAGAGTCCACCTATCTAATGTAAACAAACCTTGATTAACTTCAAAGCTGACTACCTCACTGGTCTAGTGGTTGCAAGCGCTACAGCTGAGCTTGGTCCAGGGTTCAATTCCCCGATCGGGCCTTTGCCCGAAATTTCAGATGAAAAACCCTAATAACACTTCTCAGTGGCAACCCAGAGTCAGGCTCGCGCCCTATTACATGCGATTTAAATATAACAAAGTAACCAGGACCGTACAAAAGCGCGTTGGGTTGACGATATCGTCAAAGTCGCGGGAAACAGCTGGATGGGGGACGCGCAGAACCAGGAAATATGGCAGAAAAAGGGGAGGCCTAACCAGCAGTGAGTGATTCCGGGCTGAAATAATGGTGTAAATGTGGACGTAACAGAGTGAGACAGTGACAGTGTGTGAGTGTGTGTGTGTAAGTGTATATAGGTGCATCTCTGCCTGACCCTTTGAACACAGGCGTGATGTTATGTTATATGCAAACGGCCATTACAATCATTAAGGGTAGTCAGGGGACTGTTAGTCTACCGATTATTTCCTAATTGGAGTGAAATGGCAATCGCTCCTTGCAACGCGCACTTGTAAGAAACAAGAAGCCATTCTGAGAGGTTAGCATAACACCAGCCTGCATTCTCTGCAGCATATCGTTATTCTGTTCTGCAATGCGATGCGCTGCGGCCCGATACGACTGTAATATGCACTAGCCTTACCATAATCTCCATACTAGTGCTGCATATGCAAAGTGACAACTCGATCTTACCTAGTGACACAAGATTGGACTCAACCGTACTACGCGCGTTCCAATTAGCTGATTTTGCTCAATTCATCAACTGTTAGGACAGTTTTATACGCGTTTAGGATACTGGTGGGGCTGCCCCGTTTCTGCAGTACGTCAGGGAAGTTCGCAGATGCGTATGTAGATTGCTATTATGCAATAATGCGTAAAAGGTGCGCTTCCCTGGTGCGCAGGGTGTGGGGCGGCTTCAACAGACTCTTAAACATGGTTGCGAGTCGAATTGACTGTGTTTACGTCGGTCACTGTCACTGTTGTGCCGTCTCTCATGGGAAGTCGCAACGGTGACCAACCGTTATTTCTTGTTTTTATTTAGTGTCCTGTGCTTACTAATATAGTCGTAAGTTTTACTAACAATCTTGTTTGAGCCTTGGTCACTTTTAAATAAAGCTAATTCTTATTCTATTCTGTACCAGGTGGGTACATGATGCGAAGCATGCCATGCGATGTGGTACCTACAGTACTGTACTGTACAACCCTTATAAACTGAGTCGTATGATCATAAATCGTTTTGGCACTGATTTAAAGCGGCAGTTGCTTATTGTAGTTTTGGTAAAATTATAAATTACAAAAATCATGTCTATTAACAAGTTCAGCAGTAAAAACTGAGCAATAAACTAAATAAAAATGAGTCATTATCATAACAAATATTTAAATAGGTAATGTAGCAGTAAAATGACTGAACGCCCATTCAGTCATTTTACTGCTAAATTAGCCAGTTACGTGTGTACAGTTAACAAATCGCAATTAGTCGGTAAGAAATCTAACTTGGAAGCAACGCTCGCCGTCAGACTAATAGGTATATGATAGCGCTGGCAAATAAAAACAGTACCATGGACTAAAACAAACGTCACAACGGCTGATGACGCAAGATAATTTAAAAGTCTACGAAGGAAACTGGAACATTGTTAAACTAAATTTACAATTTAAAGTATTTAAAAAGTGTTATCAATTACAAATCAAATATTGTGCGCAATTACATTATTAAATAATATGTACAATCTAAATAGTATTTTAAAACAGGTGTCAACGGAAGTCGTTGCTGTCTGACGTTGACAGTTGTTTAAACGTATAAATAGGCTCGCTCTAGTCGCAGAGAGCACAGTATTAAATTGTATTTTGAACTGTGAACATCTCGTTGTAAAATATTAAATAGAGTGAATCATTACTGGTTGTGAGTGATTAAAAGTGTTTACAAGATGTCTGATCGTTATAATTTGAGATCCCCGAGTCCTCTCGCTCTTACATCAGAAGTGGGATGATCCCGCACCTGAACTGGACCCATCAACGTACTCGCCTACCCTGCCGACCTCCCGACCAGGAATTTTGGAAGAGCTAAATTTACTTCACTGCCAGATTAAGTTGCTGGAAAGGATGGTTTTCCGGAACCAAAACACAAGTACCCACAAGTTAAGGTAAATTTATTTACCAAATTATGATCCCGACGAGCATAAAATAACAATTGAGGGATAGTGTAAACAAGTTACCTCTTTAATCACCATGCGAGGTTATTCAGTTTGTTGCTATGATGAAGGGATTAGCATGCTTGCAAGGACGCGCCAAGCAATAGACAAACACTAATGCTCATTCTCTTGCACATTGGGATTCACTTCAAAGGGAACTCATAGCTAAATTTAGCGGCAAAACAAGGAACAGACTTTATGAAATCTGCAAGAAACCAGGCATCTGACCGCTGCTGACATAAAAAGAAAAATGAATCACAATCCGAGAAGATTTCTGTTCCTGCTACTGACTCAATAGCTGCACCACCACCGTCACGCCGAGAAGTCAATACAATCCAGAAGGAAAAGGCGCCTAACGAAGTTCAACTACAAATAGGTGATATCATTCTTTCTTATTTAATTGATAGTTGTGCCGAATGTTCGCTTATTAAGAAAAAAGTTTCTGGGTCAATTAAGGGTAAACGCCAAATAGAACTTCTGCAATTACGAGTGTTTGGGGGCAGTAGCATACCTTCGAGTGAATCGATAAACACTATAGCCACATTTAATGGTGTAACATTCGAAGTAAAACTTCATGTTGTTAATGATTTAAATTATGATGTCATTTTAGGACTAGACTCTATCAAAATACCGGGGATTAAAATTTCAATTACAAACGAAGAAACTTCAATAGAAAGAGTAAGTTACATTTTTAATTACGAAATATCGTTTTTGGCTAATATTGATACTGATTTGAACGGTACGTCTCGGTTAATAAGTAGGTATCCTAGAAAAACACAGATTTATTTAATGAAAAAAGTGAGCACGGGCCAATTAACTATCAGATTAAAAGATCCTAATCGTATAGTCCAAAGAAGGCCCTACCGACTAGCACAGGTAGACAGAGAAAAAAAAAAAATGGTTATGACCGACTTTGTGTTGATTTCCGCGAACTAAATTCAAATACTGTTCGTGATCACAATCCTCTGCCACTGATACAAGATCATATTGATAAACTTGGTAAAGCTCGATTCTTTTCAAGCCTTGATATGGAATCAAGGTTCCACCAAATTTTCCACCAATTTCAGAAGAATCAATCGAAAAAACTGCTTTCGTTACGCCGGACGGCCAGAATGAGTACTTATCAATTCCATTTGCTCTAAGTAATGCACCAACAGTATATCAGCGCGCCAATAATGCAACTTTAGGCGACTATCGCGACAATATTGCACTAGTATATAATTATGGATGATGTTTTAATTCCCTCATCTAGTGAGCGAGAAGGTTTAGAAAGGCTGGCACTTGAATTAAAAAGACTATCTGACGCAGGATTTACGATAAAACACTCAAAATGTAAATTCCTCAAGACGTTCATAGAATATCTCGGTAACATAAAAAAATGGTGAAGTGAAGCCAAATCCAACAACATTGACAGCACTTAAATTTTCAGAACCACCTAAAACACTTTCGACATTTTCTGTATGGGCGCAAAACAGTTGCAACTGACTGCAATGCCCTTAAAGTTTCAAAACATAAAAAAAGAACTTACACCTCGGGTTCATAGGCTATGGGCATACTTACAAAATTTTGACTTCAATGTTATTTACCGTAAGGGGGAAACAAATATCCCACGTATATTTTTTGAGTAGAAATCCACAAATCAATATTTTAACAAAAGATCCAGCGTGGATTGTAGTTGAGCAATAAAGGGACAAAGAACTCAAGTCTTCGCGATGCCATAAAGATAACTATGACAGAAAATTTAGTATTCGATCCAATCTCTTTGTGATAACCATACAAAACCAAAAAGGACTAACTCTTACAGTAGTCCCTGAATCACTTGTTCGTTCATTAATAAATAGATACCACGAATATCTTTTGCATACGGGGTGGGAACGTACTCTGGATAAAATTCGGGAACAGTTTTGATTTAAACACGTGACAAATGGAGTACGGCAGTTTTGCAATAACTGTTTACAATGCAAAATTGGCAAAGATCCTTCCGAAAAAAAAAAAAAAAAAAACAAATGGAACTGCACCCCATCGATAAAATAAACATACCTTTCCATATGATACATATACACCTTATGATAATCTTACTGGCACAAACAAAAAAGCATACGTTCTGGTAGCTATTGACGCATTTATTAAATTTATACTTCTGTATCTACTAATATTTCCGGCACCCCATGCAGAATTATTTCTGACAGGGAATCTGCTATTATGGGCACAGATATTCAAGATATTTTTTTTTAATCTTTTTGTATTGAACATCATGCTATTGCCCGCAGTACACCTAGAGCTAAGTCAAGCTGAAAGACAAATGCGCACTCTTAAAGATCACCTTACAGCCATATCGCTAACGCAATAGAGAGTTTGGGTTAATAAAATAAGTGAATTGCATTCAATCAATCAATCAATAGTCTTTATTTGTAAACATAGGTTCCAACAGTGTGTAAGATGTTACAATTGTTATATTATTTAGCATTGGATTGTACGAAATCTAAAGCTACGGGATATTCCCCTTTAGAAATCCTGCTAGGTAAAAGATGCTCCCCCCCTGCAATCGAACAGATATCCCTATCTACCGAAGATATAAACAAAAATGAAATCCGTTTAAACGCTGAGCACAGAATGGCCGAAACAGCAAAAAAAAAAATTGATTTCGATTTTAAGAGCGCCAAAATTAAACCCTTTCTAGAAGGAGACTGTTCTTTGTAAAGACACTCAGTGGTCGGGTAACTAACTAGGACCAGAATATCTGGGACCCTATCAAATAATAAAAGTCCTAGACAATCATAGATACGAAGTAAGGCACGTAAGGCCTAAGGCATTAAGTCCGCCTTTGTACCTTTTTGTGCGAGAAGTTTAAATAAATAAATAATAAATAAGTAAGAAACATTCGGTCTCAGCGAAATAAAAATACTGTAGTCACACATGAACACATGAGATTAGTGCCTAATCCTAATTTAACTGAATGAATAGACCGTGATAGCGAGAATAAGAAACTGTTTAAAAAAATTGTTTATGGTTGAAAAGTTGAGTTACGGGATAAAATTATGTGAAAAGTATCATTGTGGGTTGGTTTTCAAGTCAGTCAAGCCAAGTCAAAGACGGGTCTCTGAATCTTTCTGATCAAGCCACGATCTGCGACCTCTGAGTTTGATTTTGAGTTGCAAAATGGTTTCAGTTGATTGGTTAAATAAATTTCAGTCAAGCCAAGTCAAAGACGGGCCTCTGAATCTTTATGATCAAGCCACGATCTGCGACCTCTGAGTTTGATTTTGAGTTGCAAAATGGTTTCAGTTGATTGGTTAAATAAATTTCAGTCAAGCCAAGTCAAAGACGGGCCTCTGAATCTTTATGATCAAGCCACGATCTGCGACCTCTGAGTTTGATTTTGAGTTGTAAAATGGTTGTATTCAAAGGCCTTGGTCATGGCTATGGTTTCAGTTGATTGATTAAATAAATTTCAGTCAAGCCAAGTCAAAGACGGGCCTCTGAATCTTTATGATCAAGCCACGATCTGCGACCTCTGAGTTTGACAGTTTCACCAGAACAAGCAATGTTGCCTCTGAGTCTGGTCTAAAAGTGTGTGCAAGATTTTTAAAAAACGTTTTCTGTGTTTTTCAGAGATATTCGCTGGCCCTAGCAAGGTCCGCTCGTCAGTATGGCCGTGATAGCGCTGGCAAATAAAAACAGTACCATGGACTAAAACAAACGTCACAACGGCTGATGACGCAAGATAATTTAAAAGTCTACGAAGGAAACTGGAACATTGTTAAACTAAATTTACAATTTAAAGTATTTAAAAAGTGTTATCAATTACAAATCAAATATTGTGCGCAATTACATTATTAAATAATATGTACAATCTAAATAGTATTTTAAAACAGGTGTCAACGGAAGTCGTTGCTGTCTGACGTTGACAGTTGTTTAAACGTATAAATAGGCTCGCTCTAGTCGCAGAGAGCACAGTATTAAATTGTATTTTGAACTGTGAACATCTCGTTGTAAAATATTAAATAGAGTGAATCATTACTGGTTGTGAGTGATTAAAAGTGTTTACAAGATGTCTGATCGTTATAATTTGAGATCCCCGAGTCCTCTCGCTCTTACATATATAATAAAAATTAAGTAATTAAATTACTACCCGTTATGTTTTTCAAATTAAATGCATAAATAGGAATTCTGAATAACAGAATATTATACATATTTCGCAAAAACTGTACGAGTAATACTAAACCTTTAGATTTTGTTTGTTTGAACACGCTTATCTCTGGAACTCCAAGTCGGATTTGAAAAAATCTTCTTACATTTGATAGCCCAATTCTTGAGCCTTTAGGCTTGGATGGTATGGTGGTTTCAGCCATGGTTTAACTCATTTCTTGTAATAAAACCGTATTACTTGCAGTCAGTCATGTCATGAAATCCGCCGCGTCTCATCTCATCGCCCGCCCGCGCTATTAGGTACTTCGTTTTAACTAACTTCTTTTAGTGTTGTTAACCAGCTTGGTTAAGAATTTGCACGAAACGAATGAGGAAAGACAAGCTAGAGAGTCACAGTACTCATAGGAAAGACTTATGTTCCACAATCCAACCGAAATTGAACGTGGTTCATCACAGTTCCAGAGTTCAATCTTTATTTTTATTATACAACAAGTTTCCAATAGAATTCAAAAGTATAAGAAGCATCGACTTCTTTAAAAACAAAATATAGACGTATTTATTGAGGAAAGGCTATTACAGTATCGATGATTCGTGAATTATTATTTGTGTTCATATGAATTTTTATAATGGATAATGAATATTAAATTTAAATGCAATGTTGGTGATTATTTAATTTTCTGTTACTGAATTATTGACATATAATTATTTATTATTGATATTGTTGCATTTTAAATACGTAATGAATTATATAATATGAACGTACTTAATGTTTTTTTTTTATTTTATTTGTCATCACTGTAATATTTTCAACAGAATGTATTTTGTTATGAAATAAAGTTAATTGTCACTTAGCATTCTTTCGGGCTTTTTTTTCATTTCGCTCGACTCCTAGGGATTCTAGCTTGATGTTAAATCTGACTGGTAGTTCCAGAGATAAGCACATTGAAACAAACAAATTCTTCAGCTTTTTAATAGTGTATATAAGATATTATAGATATCTTTATTTCAGACCGTCCATTACAGAACTACGGTAGTTGTCACAAAAAAAAATCAAATATACACGTGGAGTGCGATCCAGTGTCTAAGAAATGGGCTGTCTAACCGGTTCGCTATTACGTTCAGAATGATGTTAGAGGTTGCTCGGATACGGTGCAATATGGAGGCCGCTCGGTTTCTCATGATGGCATGAAAGCCATCAATCCTAGCGTCCATAAACATGCCAGACGTACTACAGCATCTCGGCAGCCCCAACAACATCCTAAGAGCTTTATTATATTATACGCGAAGGACATTGAGTGTCCACTGAGTACAACTGACCCACAGGGAGCACGAATAAAAGGATTGGCAGTATGTCCTAAACATTGTGCACTTCACCTCATTCGAGCTAGCATATTTCAACGGACAGCCAGCGCCCTTCGTTCCCTCTTAACGTCCACATCATCAGCTAGGTCCCCATATAACATTCAAAAGTTACCATCCCTGCCTAGTAGATATTCCACCAATTCGCACTAAGCGTTTTCAAATGTCCTTTATAATGCGCACAGCAAAAGAGTGGAACTCTCTACCTGTGTATGTGTTTCCGAGTGCATACAACCCGAATCTCTTCAAAGTAAGAGTGAACAGGCTTCTTCTGGGTAAGCTTACTCCATCGTAGACTTTGTCTGTGTCATCTCTGACCTAGATTAGAGTCAAGAGCAAACCCATTTCAAACAAAAAAAAATTAAGAATTTTTTTATTGTTTTTTTTTTCTGTTTGTCTCACTGCTAGACAAAAACCTCCCTACTCACTTTCCACCTCTCTGTCCAGAGTTGCTAAGGACCAATTTTTATCACAGAATTCCAGTTCATTCCGACATCTCCGTTTAGGCCTGTCGCGATGTCATTTGCCATTAAGCGGAACCCACTGTCGTAAGTTTTGCCCATTGATCGTCTGACATGCGGCAGATGTGTCCAGCCCAATTCCATTTAAGCGTGGCAGCTTTCCGAGTGACATCAGTTATTTTAGTGATGGAACGGATTGTTGTATTCCTAACCCGGTCCACAAGTTTAATAACCAGAATACGGAAATTCAGAATTGTTTCATTGTTAAAAAGTGAATTTCTCAAAGAATATTTTTCTAAGCTTACTCTAACTAAAATATTTAACGTACATAGTTATTTTAACGTCAGTGGTCCCCAAACTAAGCAGCGCCTATATCTTGCGAACCTGAGTTGCGTTATCTTAAATTTTAATCCGAGACATGATGGCGTTAACGTTCTATCAAACTACTAAACTCTTGATAACTTTATCGCTGAGTGTATCTAACAGTTATATTTAACAAAACCTAAGCTAGAATAAGCATGATTTTATTCTTTAGGGCTTAATTACACATAGGCAGAAGGGACTAAGTACCTGTGATAAAAAACAACATTAATTTGCATGAGAAACTTAGCGGAGTAAAAATAAAAGTGCTGTGTAAGAGGCATCCTCTGAGAATCACATAATTAATAAATAATTACGGAACTATTATTAAACTTAAACTTCGTCTTTATAGGGGTCAGCCTATTATCTATATATAAATAAAACAAAGTCGGATTAGTTACACCATATATAACTCAAGAACGACGGGACCAATTTTCATTATCTTTGATTTGTTGGATTTGTCTCCGCCCCGAATAGCAGAATAACTATTAAAAGATGGGAAAATTCACGAAAAACATAAATGAATAAAGAAAACATTCGGAACTCCCTGCAGTAAAATGTTTTGTTAGTTATTAAAAAAAATAGTTGCTCCATACATTTTGACCGCGTAGGTATTTCACTTTGGGGCCGTCCATAAATTACGTGAGGTGTTTAAGGGGGTCGAGTCAAATCTCATCTAATCTTACGTTGGAGAGAGGGGGGTCTCGGCAAATATCACGCAATTTTTTTTCTGATTGAAACAAAAACAAATTATTCTATTTTGGTCCATTTAATCCAGATTATACATGCTTAAGATTTTATCTTAAGCGTATATCGTAATACGATTAAGATCATTCAATAATTCGTTCGAAAGAAAATAATTTCATTCATACTTCGACGTTATACATCTACTGTCTGTCAAACCACCATACTTGTGTAAATAAAAGCACGAAGTATTTTTTTTCTTTTTATAATAACAATCCAACGCGTTTACGTAATAAACCCACATTTTGAAAAATCTCACGTGAGATTGGGCGTGGGGGAGGGGTTTGAATAAAATCTCACGACATCTCACCACGGGGGGAGGGAGGGGCAGAAAATTTTAAAAAACACCTCACGTAATGTATGGACCTTTTCTATGAAACTGGTGATTTTTGTTTTATAACCGACGAGAAATTTGTATGCTAGGGTCTAGAATCATCTATACAGTTCTTGGTTATAGTTTGTGTCCACGTTCCTGCCACCCTGTTTAATAAATCGAGATTTTAACATCAAACGCCCTTTGAAAGCGTGTTCAGTGGGAAGCTTAATTTGACTTCTTAATTAGCTTCATTAATGCCAAAATTCTGTGACTAATAATGCCATAACAGATTGTTTATAGCGTATTATATAACTAAGGCTGCACACACGCGAACATCTATGATTTTTGATAATATTTGTCATGGACTTTCATTAATTGGTCCTTCGTAGATCTTTGACAGTCGTTACGGATAGTCCAAAGCCCAAAAAGTCTGAAAACCAGTCTTTCCAAGAGGTTTCGTGTTGTTTGAGGTCAGATAGGTAGTCGCTCCATATAAAATGCTGATATTCAGCTGCATCTGGGTTAGTCCATAAATAAAATCACCAAGAATAACTGCTTAGGAAGAATAATTGTATTTTTAAATCATTTAAAATGTGCAGTATGAAATGTAGGTACTTATGAATAGGACTAATTATACAGTATGTTAACTAACAGAGGGCGTTCCCGTTAACCCGTAATAGTATAGCATCCATACATGCTAAACAAAATATTACCATTCGAAAATAAAATGTTTTTTTTTTTATATTAAAATATTCACTAAAAATCGTAAATTGATACGTTAAAGAAACACTCTGTACACGCGTACTTGAAGGACAGCAATGTCGGAATTTATTTAATTAAATAAATTAGAATTAATTAAATAAATAGAGTATCAATTCACGATTTTTAGTGAATATTTTAATATAAAAAAAAATAAAAACCTTTTATTTTCGAATGGTAATATTTTGTTTAAATTCAAATTCAAATTCAAATTCTTTATTTCAGACATGAGTCCATAGTGTTAGTAGCAACAAAATAACTTAATAACTAGTGTTAGTAATAAGGAGAAATACATTAAAATTTTAATTGGTGTGGATCTTCACCCAGTGGCGCAGCAAAGGGGAGTCCCACCGATCTGAGAACACGCTCAGGAGACTATTGGTGGCGGTGCGTAGCCGGCCGGCTATGGAGGCGGTCCTTTTTCTCACGATGGCGTAAAAATCGTCTGTGCGCGCCTCCGCAAACATAGTGGACGCACTGCAACGCCACGACAGCCCCAACAGTATCCTAAACGCGTTATTATATTGGACACGCAGATCGCTGTATGTCCTTTGCGTAAAACGGGTCCAAAGACTGCACGTGTAGAATGATTGACAGAAAGCTTTGAAAAGAGTGACTTTAACTTGATTTGTACAACGTGCAAATCTTCGAAACAGCATGTTACATCGAACAGCCAACGACCTGCGCTCCCTCTCTATGTCCATATTGTCCTTAAGATCATCAGTGACCCAATGACCCAAGTACTTAAATTTAGTCACCCATGCTAAAGGAGTGCCACAGAGCGAAACACCGGGAACATCAGAATACTTTATGGCACTCGCCTTAAACATAATAAGTTCGCTTTTTTTAACATTGTACTTGAGCCCATGGGACACTGCATAGGACTCACAAATAGCCACCAGTTTCCTCAAAGCGCCGATCGATGGGCTCAGCAGCACCATGTCATCCGCATAACTAATATTGTTCAAACAAACGTCATCAATATGACATCCAACTCTGGTGCTGCTAAGCTCACCGACTAGCCGGTTTATGTACAAGTTGAAGAGGCGTGGTGAGCTTAACCCCCCTTGCCTCACCCCGCACTCCAGCTCGTACACATCCGATTGAGCCTCCGCCCATCTGACACTATTCCTCTGGTGGTAGTACCAATAACGAAACAAGGATGTAATTTCCTCCGGTAGTGTTGTATCACTCCTCAACTTATCCCATAGTACCTCGTATGACACCAGGTCGAACGCCTTTGACAGGTCCAAAAAACAAGCAAAGACAGGTGTTTTTCGGGAAGTATAATATTGAACAGTTTGCTTGAGGCACAGAATGGCACTTTCCGTGGATAACCCAGATTTAAAGCCAAATTGTGCGTCATGAAGTTTAACGTGTTTTGCCAACTGTTGATCAAGCAAACTGTCCAAGACCTTGGCAACTATCGTGTCTAACGAAATAGGCCTGTAATTGGACACGTCAGAGGCGTCCCCCGTCCTGTCTTTAATAATCGGAACCACAACTGTACGCATAAGGTCATGCGGCAAATAACGGTGACTGATACATAAATTAAAAAGAAGAGCAAGAACCCTATACAGGTGTGGCCCCGCATGCTTCAGGTGCTCGACGCTAAGGCCGTCGTGGCCAGGCGATTTACCTCTTGTCATTTTTTTAATAACAGTAGCCACCCGTTTAGCTGTAAATATTACGGCAAGCTCACCAGATCCCGACAATTTCTCCTCATCATCGAACACCCGCCGGTCTTTTTGCAAGAGAGATTGAACCTTAAAATGACTTTGAAAAAGGTTGGCAATATCTTTCGGTTCACTCAGACCCGCAACACTTGCAGGGAGACTCGGCTTGCTATTTAATTTGTTAGTAGACTTCCAAAATTTAGAAAATTCGTTTTTCGAATGACTTTTAGCCAAAATATCTAATTTAATTTGTTGTTGATTATTTTGAATAAATTTTAATTTAGTTTTAAATTTTCTTCGTGTTTCGCGCATTTTCTCATATATAGACCCCTGAGTGGGTGCACCATGCAATAGCCACGTTTGGTAATAAGTACGAGCCTCCCTATGAGCGTCGCTGACATATTTGTTCCAGCCTGTGACATATTTATGTCTCTTGATGCGATTACTGCCAACATAAGTATACTGTGCACCCCCTTGAAGAGTAGATACAATTTCCAAATACAAATTATTTATTAATAAGTTATGATCTATATTATTACACATTTTATGAGAACACGTGATACATTGATCTGGAAAATCTATCAATTTTAGTTTATCATTGCAATACTTATAATAATTATTAATTTGATCACTGTTTCTTTCACCCCAGCGCACTTTATTACTAAGAGAATTCTGTGCTGGTAATTTCTGATTAATTTTAGTTAAATTACATTCAAACAAAACAGGATAATGATCAGACTGGTAAACCCCATTAGAGACTGCTGCTTTAGTAATTAAGTTTTTGGCTGCGCTTGTTATCAAACAATGATCTAACCAACGACGCGAGCCGCTCGCTTGACAAACAAAGGTATGTGTATCTTTCGGCAGGAGCTCATAGTCCGCGCAAAACCATGTCTGATCACTACAAACTGAAGTAAGTTCATCAAAAAACCGCGAGCCGGGGTTGGCATTAAAATCCCCCAGTATAATTACACACTCAATACTACTACTTTCAATTATAGCTACAATTTCACTGAAAGTTTGTGTAAACAAAGTCAAATTGTCACTCTTACCGTTATCGTAGGGCATATACACTGAAAATATCAACATAGGACGGCTTTCGTATTCAACTTTTATCGCAACTAATCGATCACTGAAACACTTCACTGTTGATACAGATGGAAACACAGATTTTTTCCACAGCAGTGCCACTCCACCGTATGGTCTTCCTGTGATCACTTTGACAGATGTGTCAATGGCTGACTTGCCGTTGTACGCGAAGTTGTCGTCTAGGTTTCCCAGAAATCCCACCTCGTGTGGCCAAATCCAGGTCTCTTGGAGTGCAATGATGTCGGCACTCTTGCATAAGTTTCTCACACAGTCCACTGACCTATTCACACCTTTACAATTAAAAGTAGATAACGTTATTTTACTTTTATCGTTAAGAGCCATTATTCATAGGAGTCTTGTTTATAGATGGGAACTGAGTCTTATCGGAATCCTTATCCTTTTTAAAAAACACAAATCGTCTAAAACGTATTCCTTCAGGCCACAGGCTGTCATCTAAAAAGGTGTCTAATTTGTTTTTGGATACAAATATCTTAAACGCATTATACGTCCTTTCTGTTTTCATATTAATTTTCTCCAGCTTTACGGTTACCTGAGTCTTAGCTTAGTTTAGCATGTATGGATGCTATACTATTGCGGGTTAACGGGAACGCCCTCTGTTAGTTAACATACTGTATATACAGGGTCAAATTGAATTAGCTAGCGATACTTCGCAGACGTGATGCTATCATTACCTAAACAAATAAATACAAGAATAAATACACGGTGTGTAGTTATATTAATTACTAGACGCACCCCGCGGTTTCACCCGCTTAGGTTTCAATCCCGTGGGAATATCGGGCTATAAAGTATCCTATGTGTTAATCCAGGAAATGATCTATCTATGTGCCAATTTTCATTAAAATCTGTTCAACAGTTTACGCGTAATTGAGTAACAAACATCCAAACATCTTCACAAACTTTCATAAACTTTAGCATGTTTTTTTTTTATTTATTTTACTTCACCGATCGAACAAAACTTTTTAGAAGGCTTTGAAGTTTAACTTAAATATTAATAATATTAGTAGGATAGAGTGATGTGATACGTTC
Source organism: Luperina testacea (assembly GCA_927399505.1). Lineage (NCBI taxonomy): Eukaryota > Metazoa > Arthropoda > Insecta > Lepidoptera > Noctuidae > Luperina > Luperina testacea. The sequence continues at coordinate 2,385,340 of OV656766.1, read as the reverse complement.
ACAGTATTTTGAAAGGACCGTAATACGAGTAATATCAACGTGTAATTTCACAAGCTTATGATTAACAGTCTGAACCAACGTTGCATAATTTAGACCGCTTTGCGCTACGTAATCACTATTTACGCTCTCCAAACGAATTCAGGTCGCAGTTTTGTGAAATACTTATGAATTAATTATAATTGAGGGGCTCATGGCTAAGTAATAACAGCCGCACTTGTGGATCGATCAGGTGGCTACGCTTGGTCCGTGGATGGGTGACCCCTCCGCGCCTCGGAAAGCACGTTAAGCCGTTGGTCGCGGCTGTCATTCTAGGATTTTTGACAGTCGTTACGGATCGTCAGAAGCCCGAAAGTCTGACAGCTGGTCTTACCAAGGGGTATCGAGTTACCTAGTAACTGGGTTGTGGAGGTCAGCGCAGTCGCTCCATGTAAAATACTGGTATTCAGCTGCATCCGGTTAGCCCAACATAGTTTAGACAAAGCTAGGCAGATTGACATGAGTTAATTTATGTTTAATTAATTATCAAGCATGACTTGTGAGCCGGACCCAGCCGCATGGGACTGAAACATAGCCGACGAAATGTGGGTGAACTGAACTGACAGCAGGTACGCCTCTGCTCACCTTATTATTTATTTGAATATGTCGCAATCGAGTCGTATCCGAGACGCCAGCGTCATCTAGTGGTGCTCGATGGAGTTAGTGGCGAACGCGCGCGCAACATCGATCGAGACTTCACGTATCGTAGAACGCAAGATGGTTCATCACTGAACCATCTTGCGTTCTACGATACGTACCTACTACCTAAGTTTATGTGGCTATCTATTTACTGTGTCTATTTACTGTTGGTTACATTATTATTTGATTGAACGGACAAATCTGTTTCCTTTTCCAACACTACACTATCGCCCACAAGTTAAGTTACGATGAGTGCTAATGAAGATGGCGGGGCTCCTCCTCCGTCAAATATATATTTTTTGAACTTGCGTAGGTATATCTTGTTGCTTAAAGGTATGATTTTTTAAGTAAAAAAAAAATGTATGTCACATGATCAACTTTGGTCTTATTATGTTTTCTGTTTGCATTAATGTCAGCTATCGACTTATATAAAACACAAGCGTGTCCGCCATTTTGAAAAATAATCAAAATGGCGGACAGGTAGGTATGCCACGAAACGTCAAAACCATTTTTCTTCTTAAAATTTTAGTATAAATTAGCAGCCTTTAGAGAAAATAATTCTAAAACATTTCACGTGAAATCAAAAATAATTTTGTACTTATAATTCTCTTTTACCAGCATTACTCTCAACTCAATTCCTCCCTAGACAAACACAATGGGTTTAGCTATTAATTTTATTATACCGCCAATTAATGGTGAAGTCCTTTAGGAAATGATTCTCTTAATTCAACAGACACTTAAAAAACAATAGATCTATTATGAGATCAGGCTCCCATTCCGGAACACTGGAGCTCAATAGACCTTTGTCTTTACTGTAAGAGGTAGAAAATTGTTCCGAGCAAATGATTTTCTGTATCTTGATATTATATTTTGCGCAATTTCTTCGTTACGAGAGGGTTATTTGCTATACTGTTGGTAATAATTTTCAAAGTGGAGATTCTTGCCCGTTCATCGCCCTACTACGCTTTCCAATGGGTAACTAGCTTCATCTTTGTGACTAACATTCGTAAATCAATGATTATCAAAATGTCACAATGTATATTATCGAAATACTATCATAATATCAATGAATATCAAAATGTCACAATTTATATTATCTAAATACTATCATAATATCAATGAATATCAAATTGTCACAATTTATATTATCTAAATACTATCATAATATCAATGAATATCAAAATGTCTAAACAACATTTTATATAATAACTAGCTGCGCCTAGCGGTTTCACCCGCGTAAATGTCGATCCCGTAGTAATATTGGGATAAAAAGTAGCCTATTTATGTTAATCCAGGCTGTCAGCTACCTGGCGAAAGTACTCGCGTCACTGTACCGGTGGCGCGAGGAAGCGCGGGCGCGGGGCGAGGGGCTGACGCAGCGCCATATGGAGCTGCGTCGGTCTCAGCTTCGCGAGGTCCTGGTGGCGGAATGGCGGGACAGGCTTTCGCGCCCTACCGCCGGCCTCGGTACCATCGAGGCGGTCCGGCCAGTGCTCGAGCGCTGGCTCGGGAGGAGGCACGGCTCCCTGTCGTTTCGGGTGACGCAGGTGCTCTCGGGGCACGGTTGCTTCGGGAAGTACCTGTGTCGCATAAACAGGGAGCCGGACGCCCGGTGTCACCACTGCGTCGACTGCCGGGAGGACACGGCGTGGCATACGCTGGCAGAGTGTGCCGCTTGGGAGGAGCCGCGCCGTGCCCTCATCTCAGAAGTAGGCAGTGACCTCTCGCTGCCGGCCGTGGTCGAGTCCATGGTCGACAGCGAGGAGTCCTGGGACGCGGTGGTTTCCTTCTGTGAAACAGTCGTCTCGCAGAAGGAGGCTGCGGAAAGGGAGAGGGAGATCTCGTCCACTCACCCTGCCCGCAGCAGGCGCACCGGGCGTCGGCGGAGGGCGGACAACGCCCTCTTCCGGCCCCCCTAAACGGGTCCAGGGGCGACGGACTCGGGGACGTCCGTCGCCCCCCACACATCAGGACCCGAGGTGGCGGCGCGCGATGTGTTCCACGCGCGCCCCTCTTAGACGTCGCGGGGGGAGTCAAACACCTCACTCCCCCCCCCGACCAGACGGGGCCCGCTGCGGCGGGCCGGCACCAGCCGGGGGTTGCGGAAGGATCGTACGTTCCCGCGACCCCCGGCGTAGGTGTGAGATGGAACACCCGGGGTGGTTTTTAGTCAGTAAGAGTCTGACAGACCCCGCCGCCCGCCCCAGGGCGGCGGACATCCATGAGGATTTTCCACCCCGGATCAAAAAAAAAAAAAAAAAAAAAGGCTGTCAGCTACCTCCATATAAAATTTTATCAAAATTGATCGAGCCGATTGCGAGTACTATGCACCTAACCTTTCTTACCTAAATACAATGCCTAATCAATTATATTTAGGCATTACATTTACTCGTCGCTTACTGTTAGTGAAAGTGTGGGTCGCCAAGCAGCCCGCGCCTGACCCGCCCCGAGCGCGGGCGCGCGGTGTCTTTGGTTTTGTATTTACGTTTTTCCACCGACTTCCGAAATTAAAGTTATTTTACACTTTGTGGTTTTTTTTTTTGAAGTCTTTTGTTTTTTTTTTTAGTACTCGTTATCGGCCGAATTTTTTGTAATACTCGTTATCGGATAACTCGGTTTGACTGCCGAGGTACTCGAAAAGAACTCATAAACTTATAACCAGTCACCGCAGTCATTGTCAGAAAAATCACGTGAAAATAACGAACAATTTAATTAAATAATCAGTCTTTCGGCGCATCTATAATACAAGCCTTAACTCCCGTGACAAACAGACTTAGAAAAAACTCACAAAATGTTGGTTCGAAAACTTGCTAAACGACGAAGGTCGACAGTTCGGCAATCAATACCCTTGGGGACCCGTATCTTGTCACAACGCTGTTCTTATAAAGCCTAAAGTACCCTTTTAAAGGATATTAGCTCTTGACATGAGACATTCAATAATAAGGTCAAAAGAAAGATGAAAGAAAAGAAAGAAAAAACAGAAAAAGGAAAGAACATAAAGAAAAGAAAAAGATGAAAAAAAAGGAAAGATGTCATTTATTATTTATGCGTTTTTTGAAGACGACTCAGCTTTTCCTGACAAGTTGTGAGTTTTTTAAGGGAATACTTCTTTATGTAAACTTTGCGCTCCTTCTGATCAGTGAACGAGACTGAACCTTGGACCAACACGCTGGGGTCGGTGACGTTAAATCGGGTTTACTCGGCTCCAGTCGGTCGGCGACGCTGAATCGCGTATACTCGGCTCCGGCTGTAAATTTTCAATATAAGTAGACACCCTTTTATTTCACTGAGGCAAAGCAACAGTTTTTCCACAAAGTTAATGTTATATTTTTCCAGCATTTTCAAACTGTTGGTGTCATTTAAATGACGAGGCAAATGGCGATAATACAGGTTGTACCAGAAAGGTGTGGTCTAAAAGGGTGTGGTACAGACCATCAAACTGAACAACTTTCTTCATAGGACTGTAGCGGTATCTACAACGCCACATGCGAACAAAGCGTCCTACTGATGTCACGCAAAATCCTGCATGTCGCAAGCAGAGTTTACCGCACAACTAGCATAGATACAACGGCCCGACATGAATCATTGGGCAGTTGCCCGCCAGACATAACACCCGTCTATCGGAGGATCCTCCCTTTTCTATAGAGTATATGAGTGAACTTTACACCCTGTCTCCTCAAACCTCTATAGGACCTCAAACATAATCGCGAAAAAAATCTGACGCTTGGTTTCTCGAAAACTTAGGCACCCGGACCCCATAGCCCTAGTATCTCAACCCCAAACGGCTAGAACATAATACATATAAGTCCTAACAAGATTGGGGTATTTGCGTCCCGGCAAGAGCACGACGGATGATGTCATTGATGCTGGCGTGCGGTGCTATCCAGCCTGGGCTCTTAAGCCCTGCAGAATAACCCATATTTATACAGAGTGGTCAAAAAATTGTCGATCAAACAAAATAGGGAGATAAACGAGGACATTTCCAACGCTTTTAAAATGAGAAATAATTGTTGGTAACGCTTCAAATTTTTTGGAATTAATTGCTCTTGTTTGGTACCCAGAGCCACAATAGAACTTTTGTAGTACTGATACATTATCTAGTGATAATACAAAAACGTTTGTTTTATTGTTTGCTATCACATTTTTTTTTTAATTAGTCTAATTGTAAAAGAAATCGGTATACAAAAATATTCATAACTTTTAGGGCAATTGAATTATGGCCATGCTGTAGAAAGATTTTTGGTTGGAAACAACCTCCTTATTGATCCACAACTTTTTTATTTTATCATACGGGGTGGCCGTATGATAAAATAAAAAATTAACCAGACCAGAGGGGCTAGAGAAAGTGACATTCATCAGCAATAACGATGATGGAAACATCAAAAATGCATGGGACTGACATAAGCTAATGAAAAGGTAATGTCAATCCTGTTGAGAGTCGTAAGAATACGAAACACTTTGAAAGTTCTGGAGTCATACCAGGTTGGCAATAGGATCACCGCTTTTTTTTTTTGTTTCCGGGGTGGAAAATCCTCATGGATGTCCGCCGCCCTGGAGCGGGCGGCGGGGTCTGTCAGACTCTTACTGACTAAAAACCCCGGTGTACCATCTCACACCTACGCCGAAAGTCGCGGGAACCGCGGAGGTCCTCCCGCAACCCCTACTAGTGCCGGCCTGCCACTGCGGGCCTCATCGGGTCAGGGGGGAGTAAGGTGTTTGACTCCCCCCGCGACGTCTAAGAGGGGCGCTCGTGGAACACTATGCGCCGCCACCTCGGGTCCTGTTGTGTGGGGGGCGACGGACGTCCCCGAGTCCGTCGCCCCTGGACCCATTTAGGGAAGCTGGAAGAGGGCGTTGTCCGCCCTCCGCCGACGCCTGGTGCGCCTGCTGCGGGCCGGGTGAGTGGACGAGATCTCCCTCTTCCTTTCTGCAATCTGCTTCTGCGAGACGACCGTTTCGCAGAAGGAAACCACCGCGTAATAGGGTCACCCTTATTTCAACGTAACTGCTGAAATGTGGGTCTTACACACCTTTGCCAAACCCTTCGAGGTATTCTGGCGTGGTGTTATGTTCTACATATTAGCGTATCGATGGGAAAAAGGTCAAACATCTTTGGCCCAAAATTTAGCCACGTAAACTCCGCTCACTGACGCAGTCATAAGATCATCAAGCACAAGTGACAGGGCATGCGACCCAGGATGGATGGTGGATCATTGTCTGTGGGGAAGTGCCTTATACGCACTTAAGATCTGAGCCGTCCGTGAACCCGCACCTGTGGAGACCGTCTACAAACTTCCACTGCTTTATATACCTAAGCTACAAACATAATATAAGGTGTTATGTTTGTTTAGCTTAGGTATATAAAGCCGTGGAAGTTTAGTTTAGGACTATGAAGAACCTACTTATTATTTTTTTATTTAACCATAATTTATATTCAAGTTCACAAAGGAAGTTGAACCTTTGACACAAATTCGAAGCTAATTCGTTGTTCAGCGTAATAAAGAGGAAGCAATCGTTATTTAAAGTGGCTGCCACGTTGTACACGCTCGATCAATATATTTCAAACATTATTACGTCCTCGTAAAGCCTGTTTTTGACAAATGAGGTGTTACTCGATTCATGAAAGCCCCGAGGTTTTTTAAAGATCTATTTCATGCTATAAATCATATTACATACCTATGTATGAAGATTGAAATGCGTATTTTATTGCTTCATTAAGCTTTGATAAAACGTTCGATTATGGATTAACATGACGCCTGTAATTCCTCAAAGGGTTAAGCAGAGATGTACATTAGTATGTGTTTTAGATTATTTAGCTCCCTTTATAATGGTTGAGCTGAATGAACCCAGCAATCACATGCTCCGTAATAGCGCTTGCGACCACTGGACCAGCGAGGCAGTAGTCATGCGATGAAGAAGGCAATGGATTATCATAATCTCTTCGTTGTTAGAAATTGTGGAATGTTTTTAAATGCGGAGCAATTGCGTAACACATTATCAATCGGAATCGGTTTCATTTTGACAGTTCAACAACATTCATTGCGTTATTTACGTGTTGAGCAGACAAATTTTTCGGACTCAGGAAGCAATGGATTAGCAATTTGCTTCAAAACTATTCAGATTCCGATTGATAGTGTATTACCCAATTAGGGTACTGTTTGATTAAAATATTTTTATTATAATTTATATCTATTGTATTGGTATGCATCCATATAATTATAAGAATAGCTCATGTTTTTTATGGTTGAGTGGGTCTGCTCTTGACCTCGATCACGCCTGGTCTATGTCCTGTCCTGGTCTATGATGGAACGAGCGTACCCAGAAGATGCCTGCTCACTATTTGCTTAGAAGGCAGGGTTCAATGTGGCAGCTGTCCTAATAAAAAATGAAAATAAAAAAATAAATAAAAACAAGCTTTTATTTAAATAAAAACGTAACCTAAAGAAGAAAGTATAACGCGAACTAAAACGAAAAAAATAAATTTTAGTGACCTTTTTAAATATACATATTTAAATTTTAAGCGCTTGAGGCACTGATATTGTGTAGTAGGTACACCTGTATAACGGATACCGTACATCAGTGCCTCAAGCTTTTATTAAATACTAGCTTCCTCCCGCGGCTTTACCCGCGAGGTGTGTCGATAAAAACTATCCTATGTCCTTCCCCGGGATGCAATCTATCTCTCTGCCAAATTTTATCGAAATCTGTTCAGTGTTTTAGGCGTGAAAAGGTAAGATACAGACAGACGGAGTTACTTTCGAATTTATAATATTAGTGTGGATTGTTTTTATTTAGATATGTAGGCGTCGAAGTACTCGCCCGCATCGCTGTCATCTGGAAACGTGCCCAGAAGACTGGCAGCGTCTTTATCTTTTTTACTTTACGAGCAAAGTAAAGATTTTGGCAACACCAAAATAATATGGCTGTCCCTAAATAAAACTATTCGTTATTAATACAAGAATATAATAATATAGACTCATTATAATAAATGCTCGAATTATTTTAAGTGATCAGTCCAGTCAACTATTTAATCGTAACAGGCATTTAAGTCATTACCTAAATACTAGTTTCAGAATATTAGACTAGATTTTTTCGTTTTTAATGGTGATTGCGATGTCAAGTAACTATTATATAATGACGCCATTTTCAGGAAATTATCGTTGTTGTTATGATTATTAGGTTTTATTGATTTTTGTAATTATAGAGGTTTTCATGTTTTAAGTATCTTCCGTCTTGGAAATGTAATCCATTCAGATTCCGTTACAGTTTTAATAACAATAATTTAGTTTAAATAGTTAATTTTTATTATTTTCTTTTCTATCATTTTGTTTCTCTTCTATTATGTGCATGTCAGAAACATTTTAGGCCTTGTAGACTCATAGATGTTTCGATTTGATGGCCATTTCTTATTTTGTTAAGTACCTACCACCAGGTAGGTACTTAACAAAATAGGAAATGACTAAAATGTTAATAACTACATAGCAGTCAAGTACCAACTTGACTGCTATGTAGTCATTAACATTTTAGTCCTCCATTTAATCTTAAATTTAAGAAGTATTTTGCTATAATTTCTAAATTCTAGAGCCTTTAGTTTTATCTCGTTTATTTACTTACTTATTAAATACATTTTTAAATATTTTTATAACAAAACATTTAAAAATATAAAAAACCGTAGCCCGCCGGCATCGAGAGCAGGGTCCAGGCTACTGGTGGTTAGGGCTCCAGAGACAGGAACCTCCTCACAATGCAAGCCGTATCAAGGAGTACTGCCTTCTGAATCAGGCCCTTGATCCAACCGCCGACCGATAAGACAATCAGCGCAATGATAGCCGAGCTCACCACATCATCAAGACATTTAATTTGTTTCTCTTTTTCAGCTTTTACGAGGTTCTCATTATGTGGAATAGTAGCACTATCAGTTTTAGTTTTATTATTATTTTGTTATCACCTATTTCTCTGATTGCTGGAAAACCTGTACTTAATTTATATTGTACACAAAAGCTGTTGATGGGGGAATTATAGAAATATAAAATACTTAAGAGGAAATGCGGGTGGTCCATTCTCCATAGAAACGCTCTCGCCTGTTTTCTTTCTGGTTAATGACCATAAAGCCATGAGTTCTTACAGAACTAGCTGCACCCCGCGGTTTCACCGGCATAAATGTCGATCTCGTGGGAATATCGGGATTAAAATTAGCCTATATGTTAATCCAGGGTGTCTGCTACCTCCATACAAAATTTTATAAAAAATAGTCCAGCCGTTTGAGCCTTTATAATAATAAATAGTATATAAATATTAACTAGTATTAACTAGTTTATAAATATTAATAATAAATTGTATATAAATAGTATATAATTCATATATAGTGATAATAAATATTAACTACTTGTATGTCCCTATGTTTTCCTTTTTGATGATACATTATTTTTATAAGCACTATGACCCTCAACAAATACCGATTTAAGCCGCTGTCAACAGAAGCCTAGTGTACAAAGACAATTAAAAAAAAATAAAAATATAGAGACACAGTATATATCCTTCTTATTCAGTTTATGAAATATCTTTTATATTTGTCCAATATTGGAGGAGAAAATAGCCGAGAGCCAAACCTCGAATTATGACTTTTTACTTAGGATTTTTCAAAAGTCTATCCTACCGCATTTCCTCTTAAAGAGGTACACGACGAATTTGAAACCCGACCCCACAATTACACCGCTGCCTCAATAATAAATAAATTACTTCGCGATGACGTATTGAAAAACTAATCTATTTTACGTGGATAGCGTGGCCCCTACGAATATGATTACCAACTTTTGAATACTAAACAAAAAATAACTGTTATTTGTATGGAAAATAGTTTTGTTTATGCTACGGGAAACTGATTAAATGTTAATTTATAGTTGTTTTTTGTTCACACGCGATGCTTTTGTTGCGAAACCCTTTGTCTTCTTGCTCGAATAAAACTGTTACAACTTAAACGGTTATTGCTTATGGCCATAATAATGTATTATAATGTTGCTAGGTTAGTTAATGAAACTTGTTTGAAGGGTAGGGTACATGGGTTTATAATAATAATAATTAATAGATTAGATTAATAGCCAAGAGCCTCGACCAACACCTGAGCAGGCTCTCGTTGGGCAGCTGGATCAAGGTCTTGATCCAGAAGGCGGTACTTCTGGACACGGCCCGCATTGTTAGGAGGTTCCTCTCTCTGGAGCCCTGACCGCTGGTAGCTTGGACTCTGTTCCCGATACACCGGTGGGCTACTATTTTTTATATTTTTAAATGTTTTTATATTTTTTTATACTAATATTTAAAAATATAATTTATATGTATTTATTTAAATAAAGGAAATAATAATAAAAACAGTGGCACTCCAGGAGTACCTACCGACAGAAGTGAAAAGTTGAAAAAGCATAGTAATTTTATAAATATGTTTGAAGGTCATTCTTCCCAAAGAAAATGTACCGCGCGTTGATGTCTTTATAATGGCCAAAACTTAAAACAGAGGTGTCAGTTACGGTAACAGTGACGCGAGTTCAACGGTTTTTTCCCATCTCAAAAAATGCCCAACGCGCCTAAAAAGTGTCCGCTTCAATAATTTATCATTTATTCTCTCTTCACAAAGCTGACTTAAAGTAAATGGTACAAAAAATGCCTGATATTCACCAGGCCCCCTTGCACGGCTAGAATTAGCTTTGACAGAGATTCCGTGCAAGGGTCGAAGTTAAGCAATATGCATAACGAAAATAAAAACTAAGTAAAAGATAACTAAACAATATGCATAATACAAATAAAAGAAGAAGTAATAACAATAAAAAAATACCTACGTATAATTCTGCAGAAGTTGTTGAGTCATGTTATGAGACCATGTGTGAGTGAGTGTTTATCTTGTGTGAAGACTATCGATCGATCTTCAAGAATAAGGAGATCAGTGGTGCAGTGGTGGTGGTATAGTAACAGCAGAACTTACGAGTCTAAGGTCGTTTGTCGAACCGACCCAGGCGCTTTACTTTGTGTAAATAATTTCATCACCACTGCTCTCAAAACGGTGAAGCAAAAAATCTTGAGGAAACCGGCATGTCATAGAATTGAAAATTCGAAGACGTGACATCAACCAACACGCTTTGGGCCCGCGTGGTGGATTACAGTCCAGTCTCTCTCGACGAGAACAGGCCTGTGTACCAGCAGTGAGAACATTATGGACCGATTATGCTAGGATAGAGAGTGCTGTCTTTTAACAAAAAGTATGACATCTGCTTATCAATCCATACTAATATTACAAATGCGAAAGTAGCTCTGTCTGTCTATCTCTCTGTTATCCTTCCACGCCTCAGCAGCTAAAAAGACTTGGATAAAATTGGCACAGGTTGACCATGACTTGGATTACGACCAAGGTCTCCTGGCTATACATTCCCAAGGGATAACTCCTGACCTTCAAGTGGGCGAAGACGCGCTTAAAAGCTAGTTCAGTACAACTTATTTTGGCACAAACCTACTTTTTACTAACAGAACTAAATTGAATCTCCAACCTTATTCTTGGTGACAAATTCTACTATTAAATGGCATACAACGTTATCAACCAATCACAACGCTCTATTTTGCAGTTAGTGACCTTACTAATAGTATGGCGGGCCAATGGCGACTTGTGTTAATTGTGTTGTGCGCCAGGAGTGCGATCAAATTATCCAGAAAATTGTTCTTCCAGGTTTTGAAATTTACAACCAAAAATCATTTATTCAAATTAGACTGCGAATCAGCACTTTTCGAACGTCAAAATTAGATAAGACAGTCCCGTAAAACGCCCGCACTTTACCACTTCCTAGTGCTTTCGCTAGAAAAGAAGAAGTGGCGCAACAAACTCCCCAGCAGAACGATTAGACCCCTCATTTACTTCCGGGTTTTGATCAATACCGGGTTTTGACCCTTGTTAAAAGGCACATTGAACTATTTAAACGTATAGTTTAAAGACCAATAATATCGTCGCACTTATTATTAACAGTTCGCACGCTCACAAACACTACATCAACACCGTTACGCCATTAGCCGCTTTTATAACTTCCGCTTAGAATATATTGCGAAAGTGAGGGATATTGTTTCTATACACACACTATTACAAACTGTGTGTTGGTACAGTCAACAAAAGAGATAAGTATGCAGGATCGTCAGATATAGTTGAAGTTTAGTAAGAAACCGATGGATGTGATCGACTAAAATTTAATTTGATAAATGAGCTTTTTGTTTTCTATTAATAAAATTAATTTTTATTCAAGAATATCCATCGGTTTCTTACTAAACATCAACTGTAACCGACGACCCTGCATACTAATCTCTTTTGTTGACTGTACATTCTGTGTGTGTGTGTCTGTGTGTGTGTATAGGAGTGTATGTCCTAAAGAGACCAAGCTTCAAACAAATGCTGGATATCACCGACTAGCTTTTGCTCACGACTTCGTCCACGTGAAATTTCTTGTCCCCCCGACCCACCCCGTCGCATCGCAACGCATAGGACGTACTTCGTTTTCGATTAGCGTTCTGTCTGACCTTTTTTCTTGCTCGGCTCATAAGAGTCCTAGCGTGATATAATATATATAGTTTCCCTCAAGAATAAGGCTATCAAATGCAAAAATACTTTGAACAGACTTCAAAGAAGAGGAGGTTCTCAATTCGACTGTACTATATTGATTTTAGGGTTCCACACCCAAAGGGTAAATACGGGACCCTATTACTAAGACTCCACTGTCCGTCTGTCTGTCACCAGGCTGTATCTCATGAACCGTGAAAGCTAGACAGTTTAAATTTTCACAGATGATGTATTCCTGTTGCCGCTATAACAACAAATACTAAAAACAGAATAAAATAAATATTTAAGGGGGGCTCCCATACAACAAACGTGTTTTTTCGGCGTTTTTGTCTTGTGGTACGGAACCCTTCATGTGAGAGTCCGACTCGCACCTGGCCAGTTCTTTAAAGACTTAACATATTTCATTTTCGTTACAATTATTCTTTTCTTGTTTTCAAATCTGACCGATATTTCTAGAGATGAGTCGTCATTAGCGCGTTCAAACAAACAAACTCCTCAGCTTTATTTTTAGTTTAAACGTGTACAAAAATATTTTAAAAACTCGATGTGGTCGGTGTTTCCTATCCGGGTACTCTGAGAAAAACTCCGAAATAAACCCAGAGGTCTTTTAAAGGGCCTCGGACTCATCTGGTTTCAAAGCAAAGTTGAAAGTTTTCTGTACCTGTAATTTTAGCGGCACCTGTTCTTATAGAAATTGCATTGATATGCTAAGTACCTTGAATCAGCCTATAATGTTCCCACTGCTGATGGGACACAGGCCTCCTCTCTTAGAGAGGAAGTGGGATGTGATCCACCACACGGGCCCAGTACGGGTTGGCAGATGTCACATGTCTTTGAATTTTTAGTTCCATGATCCAGGTTCCAGGTTCAGGTTCCGTTTCCTCACGATGTTTTCCTTCACCGTTTTGAGAGCAGTAGTGATGAAATTATTACAGTACCCGGCGATAAATATTGCACATCGACCTATTCCTATCGATTTTATACAAAGAATAAAAATAATTATCAAAAGAAGCAAATCATAATTGTTTTAACAGCTCCTAATAGATACCTGACTGTTTGTATTTCATGCGACAGAGATAACGCTCTACGAAGCCGAAATTAGCCGATTGTCTCTTTCCAAAGGTCGATGTGCAATATTTATCGCCGGGTACTGTACTTATATCAGTTACGTATATTTCTTTGTAACTCTTTCACATGAAACAGTACCTACCGCTAAATGATTACCTAAAATACCATTCCCTCCCTTTTCGATTAAGATAACGCAAAAATTTACCTTTTGCATTAGGTAAAACTCATTAACGCGTAGTAAGTAGGTGAACTACGCTATGAGGGAGGTTCAAGCCTCTAATAGCCTTAGGTCACGACAAACTACCTATTATTACCCTTGTTTATAGTATTATGGAAATCATGTAATACTGTTTTGTGTAATTGTACCGAAATTCAATTGGTGTAGTGGATCTTATTACGTTATGGCTTGTTTCAATTTAAAGGCAATTAAGATTATAATAGGGTGAATTTGTATATGTTATTAAATTTAAGTTTCAGTCGTGGTTGCGTTTAGTTTGTGGAGACTTATTAACAGGTTTCGGGTTTGAAACCTAGAGACACAATTCCCTTTTTTAAAAAACTTTCAGTCTAGTCGCTATCTCGTCTCGGCGACAATCAAAGTAAAAAAACTTGTCAAAATATAGAGAAATTAGACTAAATTTTTGACAGTATCACATAATAATATGATCGTTCTTAAAAATAAGGTAATTGCCCCCGGGCCTATAAAAATGAATGAGACTAAATCAAGGTCATCATTCTGGAATTTTTACACAATTGTATTGCCAACACACAAGGTGGAAGCATGTCCAATACTCGTTCCATTGCTTAAAATAATAATGAAATAATATGTATTTACACGTCGACATTAATAAGAGATCAACGTACTTATCTTTAGACCTTTCTGTATCTTAAACAACTAAACGATTATGGTGGCAACTAATACAGACGTATGGAAGAAAGACAAAAGATAAGTTGCGCTGACCCCGAATAAATCAGGGGATATCCAAGGGCGGGAGAAATGTGAATTAAACTAATACAGTCTGCTTTTATAACATACTTGAATGCCAAGCAAAAACAACGCATAGAACCATATTTTATCACGGTTAATAGCACTAAGTACTTTCACACCAGGTGGTCTCAAGCCAAAGAAAGACCATTTTTCACAAGTTAAATTCTCCCAAACACAATTGCGTGCCGACACACGGCTGAAAAAGGTCCCTTTAATATTGATTACTTACCTCAAGGTGCTTGCATATATAAAATTCGTTCATTCCACTTAATGGGATACGTTTGTAGGGTTACCAAGCAAATGTTTTTAAGAGCGTTTTTAATAACCGTTGACGATGTTTGGCGTAACCTTCGTCCTGTCGGATCAGTCTATAATATACTAATAATAAAATATTAGGGCCTTGGAGTGCGAGTGGTCATCGAATATTTCGGGACATCGCCAAGCGGTTGGTTGACTCTTCATGTGACCAGAGGGCTGGCTTATTTTTAGCCCAAAGAATCAGCATTACCATTCAACGTGGTAATGCTGTCAGCCTTTTGGGCACTTATCCCATTGACAGCGATGCGGACGAATCTTTTGATGCCCAATGAGCTCCTGCCTTTGTCTTTAATGTTTTATTATACATATTTTCTAACTGAACAGACAGCTGTGCTGCTGGGGAGTTTGTTGCGCCACTTCTCCCCAGCGAAAGCATTAGGAAGTGGTGAAGGGCGGGCGTTTTGCGGGACTGTCTTTCGTAATTTTGACGTTCGAAAAGTGCTGATTCTCAGCCTAGTATGAATAAATGACTTTTGATTTTGACATATATATATTTAAGTGTTAGCTTGTACATTTTAATTTTTGTGTCTTTGTGAATAAATATTACTCATAGGTACACATTACCGTATAATAAAACAGAAGAGTTTGTATGTTTTTTTTTGTTTGAATGTTTTAATCTGTGAAACTACCAGACGGATTTGAAAAATTATTTTTGTATTTGATAGCCCAATTCTTAAGGAAAGCAATTTAACATTATGCTAGGACCCTTAGAAGCCGAGCAAAATGAAAAAAAAATCAGAAAGAACGAGAAGCAAAAACAAAGCGATGCGATGCAATGCGACAGGGTGGGTGGGGGGAAAAAGACATTTTATGCGGACGAAGTCGCGGGCATAAGCTAGTATTATAATAATTTATAATACCAACCTTTCTTATTGCTTTTACTTATTATCACAATATGAACTACTTCACAGCTGACACAAGAGAAACTTAAATGATAAATTATTTTATTTCTGTAAGTAGGTTTGTACAAACACACACGTCAATCATATTTTTAAAACTAGATGAGCTCTGCGTTTTCTGTCTGACTACTCTGAGAAGAAACGCACTAACTCAGAGGTCACAGTCTCTTTTAAAGTCCAGACATAATCTTGGTCAGATCATGTGAAGACCATTTAGAATGGTGTCTGAACTTGTGAGGACAGAATCATACACCTGTCCATTCAGTGCACGTATTTGTCTTTGTCAGTTATCATGCAGCTCAACTCAGAACTTTAGGTGCTTAACTCGAAATGGCAACTTGAATAAAGCCAAAATATGGCCCATAAAACGACTACAGATAAGGTTACAAAAATGGCTCGAGGCGGACTCCCTTGCGCAACAACACAATTGTGATGATCGCCATTCTGTTCAGAAAGCTTGATGGTTACCATAATCAGCCCATAATGTTCCCACTGCTGGGACACAGGCCTCCTCTCGATGACAGGGAGTGGGCCATAATGAACCACCGATAAGACCGCCCATTGTGTCACCCTTTGTACAGTTTCTATATTTATGTCTGTAATTTATATGGTGTACATAATAAAGAGTATTCTATTCTATTCTATGAACCACGCGCGCCCAGTGCGGGTTGGTAGATGTCACATGTCATCGAATTTTTGATTCTAGGACATGCCGCATGCCGGTTTCCTCACGCTGTTTTTCTTCACCGTTTTGAGACTGCTCTCAAAACGGTACTTTGTGTAAATTATTTTATCACCATTGCTGGTGATAAAATAATTTACACAAAGTAAAGCGCCTGTCTGGGCAGGGTTCGAACCTACGACCTGCTTGGTAGTAATTGCAACACGGTTTAAAACTCCCTAAATCGTCTTTCACGAAACCCACATACGTATGGCTATCAAAATGCTTACCAGCAACCACATGGAAAAACTCCAAAAACTTCCTATTTCCCGCAGAGCCCCGTAATAAAATTATAATTCGCTCGAATAACTCTGTCCTTCCAAATTACAATATTTTGTCCATTACCCGAATTCGATTTGGCAGCCCTACGTCTACGCCATTTAAGCCTACCCTACCTGCTGCTAAATGGTCCATGGCTGGGAAATACTGCGTTCGGAAAGGCTGGCCTTTCCCTTTGGGGTTGTTTTTAGACCAAGTTGACAAGCATTCCTTACCTTTCACATTGAGTAGAATACAGTGAGTGATAGTTTAGGTTCTTGAAATAACTAGTTCCGTATCCTTATACAACTCAAAATAACACCGCTGATGTATTGGTTTTATTTGCGAACGAAAAGTTTTTTTGGTGAGGAATTTGGTGATTTCTATACCTATACGTGCGTGTCATAAAACTGAAGGTCACATGTCAAGGAATGGCGGCAGTTTTCCGAGTTCCTGAAATCACACGATCCATCATTATAATAGCACTTGTCAACCTCTTTCTCAGTTCTGACAGTTACTGACTAAGAAGTAAGAAGACTATCGTGCTGATATATTCCTTATGCATTTTAAGAGAGGGTGGTATTTTCTTTGCTGTAAAGCCATGATCCTGTTAGTTGTCATTTTAGTAGCAATGATGAATGAACATTTAGATAATATTCTTTACTAGGCTCTGCCCACAACTTTTTCTTCGTGGAATCGGCCCCGATCCGTATCTAATAGCCCGCCCTATATACTTTGCTTTCTGTCTTTTTCTCTTTTTGCTCGGGTCTTGATGGTCGTAACGTGATGTTAACTAACATATAGCCTTCCTCAAGGCTTGTGCTATCAAATGCAAACAGAATTATTAAAATCTGACACTCAGTTCCAGAGATAAGCGCGTTCAAATAAACAAAGTCTTCAGCTTTATATCATTTTTTTTTTGTTGTAAGTAAAGGTGTTAGGGCAATATACTCATAATCATTCTTGTCATCATCTGCCTAGCTTTTCCCGACTATGTTGGGGTCGGCTTCCAGTCTAATCAGATGCAGCTGAATACCAGTATTTTACATGGAGCGACTGCCTATCTGACCTCCACAACCCAGTTACTGGGTAATACGATACCCCTCGGTAAGTCTGGTTGTCAGACTTTCAGGCTTCTGACGACAGTCAAATATCTACGAATGACAGCCGGGACCAACGGCTTAACGTGCTTTCCGAGGCACGGAGCGGTTTCGGTATGTAAAGATGGTCACCCATCCACAGACCAACCTCGGCAAGCGTAGCTTAACCTAATCGATCGACCCGTGCGGCTGTTATTATTTAGCCACGGACCCTCAGGAGGATATTAGTAAGTATATATAGATAGATTTAAATTTAATATTGAAACAACACGCTTGCCAAAACAAATGAATGCGTTTGATTAATCGCAATCATTTGTTTTTTGGCTCATGTATTTGTAAGTTTTCAATAAAATGTTATTTGAAACATAACATATGACATCACGCCTATAAACCTCGAAGGGTTAAGCAGAGGTGTACACCCATAGTCCAATATTTATCCAGTTATTTTTAAATATTGTTACTATCAAGCAGGCATACATCCAGAATCCGGACTGCCACTGAGAAATTCCTAATTGAAACACCCAGTAACACTGCCAGGCCAGGGAATCGAACCCAGGACCCTGTTATTTGTAAGAACATTAAAGTTCACCCCCCTCCAAACCCTAATAATGAAATAGGAAACCCCTAACTTCAAGAAGGAAATACGTTAATGACCACGCATCAGTAACTAAGTTACTAACTTGTTACTTTACGTACTTACTATTCAATCCACTTCGCACTTTTAATGGCTGCGTCTTGATACAATACACACAGGTGTGGAAAACAGGTAGCGATATAAGAGCCTATGGGGGAAGGGCTAAGGTAGCCCGCGAAATTTAAATTTTCATACGTTTTTTGCAATTTGCTGGTCAGTATTAAGTTGTACGGTGATTAAAATATGATTCGCGACCGTATCAAATATGTATTTACAGAATTATAATCATTAGAACTTCCCAACCACTTCCTCAACTTTCTACTTTAGGGTTATAGTATATTCTAAAATTTATTTTTGAATGACCATTTGTAATAAGAAGGTCTTGAATAAATTTTGGTTGCAATGGAATTTGAACTTTGTTTTGTTTGACATCGAGTTTATTGTTCCAAAACTTAATAATTTTCTGAGATTCTGAATTCCAATATAGCCTGTATTGACCCCACTGCAGGGCAAAGGCCTCCCTCTCCCTTTTCTTCATTCTTTCGATAGGAGTCAATCTCGTCCCGCCATCTTTGCCTTCAATGGCGTGCCGCGCGCGTTGTAGCCGTGCGTTTAATGGGACCCAATCGGTGGTTCCTTTAACCCATTTCTCATCTAACATGCGGCAGACATTTCCGATCCAGTCACACTTGAGCTTCGCGGCTTTCTGGGGATTGTCCGTGATCTTGGTTTTGGAGTAACATCGATAATGTTTTTTTTAAGTGAAACTTCTTTGGCGGCGATTCGGTAACTGGACGAGAATTGAGTGTGAAATTTCAAAGACGTGTCACGTTTAGCATTTCGTTACATGAGAGAGAAGAAAGATATAACTCTCTCTGTCTCTCACACTAAATCTCTCTTACTCTTTATTTTTAGAAGTCTATCACGTGTACGGTACTGCGCGCGCAATTATTTTTTTGTTTAATGAACAAGCATATTGTGTAAACCATAGATGACTACAGGGCGAATTGCAAGAGCCGTGATATCTTGTAAAAAAATCAAAACTGTGCTTGAGCTTACGTAACCGCGAAGCACATGGGGTAGGTTTCTTACATTACCCTACGCATCCATGTTAATATATCATCGAGCAACGACAAACATTTTGCCACCAAATTGTTCATAACCCGCCACACCATTAAATATATCATTTTTACGATATCCTTTTAGTCTACACACCATTATCTTTCGTAGGACCAGCAAGGATGTAGGCTGGAGGGTCCTCGAGACAATGTGTCACGACTAACTAAAATATTAAAGTGGCCTGCCGCATTGCGGGGCCAAACCAAGGACAAGCATTCGGACATTGTACATGTGGTGCAAACAACGGAGTCGCAGGGAAAAACTTATAAAGCATACGTTTAAAAACCCTTTGAGGGATTGGCAGACATGCAGCTTAGAGAAAAGAAAATGGTGAAATACGCCTGCAACTTTAAAAAAATTCTTTTTTGCGATTAAGGGGCTTACATGACCTAAAGCGCGGTAACTGTCGGACTGCATAGAAAAGAAAGAGAAGCGCGATGACACAACGCTGGTAATTTGTTGCAAAATATGAAGCAATTATTTAATTACAAAAAATCTATTCTTTGGACGAAAAAATTAAAACACTAATATTTTAGTATGTTGCTTGTAGAATAATCTGACAAAAATCAGAATGATTGTATGTATATTAGTATGGTTGTTATTGTAAAAAGAAAGTTTTTAGAGGTATCTTCATGATTTTTTTCTATCGTATCAAATTATTTGTTTTCAACACACTATCTACCTATAAGCATATATCCTAAAGAATATCATATATTTTTCTGAATTTGTTTACTGTAGTCGATCATATACTTTTATTGCTTCTAAAACTTGCGTTTTTTGTGTTTAGGTCCTGTAAGCCCCTTAAAAACTTTTCTTCCTGTGATTAAAGTTCAGTTTTCATTGGATTAAGAATTTTTTGAGGCCTTTTAAAATGGATCTTAGCATTCTTAAATATGTGGCTTTTTTGCGTCCTAATTATGAATTCGGATTCGTTATAACCAAGTTTACGTAATCTACAAGAAACAATAAGTTATTTCCGATCTACAAAGCTACCTCCCAATAATACAAACACATAACTTTTCATTTCTACAGTCGGATACAAGCCCATCTTGTGTATACAGACAATATAGGATTTCTCTCTTCATGCAAGTCTCGTATCCCACAAAGACGGCACCTGAGATAAACCAATATCGACCTTGATGCTTGTAGATTAAGATTGAAGTGTCGTACATTATAAAAATTGTATGGGGATAAATAAAATTCCTTCGTCGGACGGAAACTTAAATGCGATTCAGAATTGGCTGTTCAGTTCGATTTTTGGCCGATCTATTGTTATATTTGCAATTGTGCCGTAGAAATAGTATTTTGTTTGGCATTGAGTAGTTGTTCCTACCTTTTCATACATCCTACATAGGTACCTCGTTACGATGTTCGCATGAGGGTTTGCATGAGGTATGACCCTAAAAAGCGACTTTATGTCGCACATAACTTAGAGACGAACTTTTAAAGCATGAAAAGTGGAAAAGTGCTTTTTTTATTTTTACTTTTGTATGAATCTATACTAATACCTATTATAAAGCTGAAGAGTTTGTTTGGTTGAACGCGCTAATCTCTGGAACTACTAGTCGGATTTGAAAAATTCTTTTTGCATTTGATAGCCCAATTCTTGAGGAAGCCTATAGGCTATTTAACATCACGCTATGACCTTTAGGAGACGAGCAAAAAGAAAAAAAGTCAGAAAGAACGCTAAGCAAAAACGAAGTAATAGCGTGGGCAGGCGATGCGATAGGGTGGATCGGAGTAACAAGAAATTTCACGCGGACGAAGTCGCGGGCAGAAGCTAGTTATTGATATTTGTACAGAACAATGCCTGACAGGTCAGCTATTAGAAAAATAAAAATGTTTTTTTTTTATCTAACCTAATCCTTCCTACTCCATATCCAACGAGTTCCTACTTCCTAAGTACGAAATCGGTAGTTCTGGCCAAAGTGACGGGCGCTTCCTACTTTTCTTATCAACTACGGACATAAGATTAGTTCGGAGCCGGAACTAAGAATGAATGACAACATGATTTCACGGTTGTCGCTAGTTTTTCGAACGGGAAAAGACACATTGCTAGGTGTGTTTTTCTCGTTCGAACAACTGAATTTGTCACATGATTTGAAGGATCAATTACTTTTGGACGGGCCCGTATCTTCGTTGACGGACTTAGAGGGGAGACACGTTGTTTCTTAAGGGCTGATTATTCAATCGACAGATAATTTTTATTCGCGGAATAATTGACGTCTGACAATTTTTGTATGGAAGAACTGTCAAAAACTCAAAATTATTCCTCCGATAACATTATCTGGCGTTGGAAAAATCAGCCATAAATGAAATGAATTGTTTTTTTATATCGCAATGACTTTAACACATCATATTAAATAAAAAAATAAGCTAGATGAATCAATTTTTTTTTACGGAATAGCACCGCTTTAGCGATCTGTATGATTATATTATACTGGCAGTTATGATTATACTGGCTACTTATTTTTAACAGAAAATAGGTTATTGGGTTACGCCGTTAGCATATACTAGAAAGAAAGAAAGAAAAAATGTTTATTCCGCACAAAGAAAAACGCACATTGCAAATAAAAATTAAAAAAGACATAAAATATACACACACAACGTAGTCAAAAGATTCGTACTCAAGCTTAGAAAATGTTGACAATATTGTCCATTGCTTGATTTCAGGGCCAGGCACCAAAGATAACACATTATAAATCTACACAGTTTCACACGGCTCGGTAAACCCACTAAAAGACCATGAAGTTACCTGATTGAATGACCGGTTGAATGAACGAATGTTAAAAAATGAATGTAACCCGAACCTCGGTACTTTCACGCCGGAATTGAATCCCGTACCCGTGGGATACAATCATTGATTTCACCGGAGTCTGAACCAAAACGAGCAAAATGATGGATTCTAAATAACTTTCTGGTTTGCTTTTATTTGTTTTGTAATTAGAAGCGGAATTCAATAAAATCCAATAGCCGTTTATTAAAAAAAAAATGCGCTTTTTAAAGTTGCGTTTAAAAAGACAGCTTACAAAATGGCGTACAGTACCCGGCGATAAATATTGCACATCGACCTTTACCTTTTTTTGTATTTTATACAAAGAATAAAAATAATTATCAAAAGAAGCAAATCATAATTGTTTTAACAGCTCCTAATAGATACCGGACTGTTTGTATTTCGTGCGACAGAGATAACGCTCTACGAAGCCGAAATTAGCCGATTGTCTCTTTCCAAAGGTCGATGTGCAATATTTATCGCCGGGTACTGTAGGTACTTTTTAAATTCCATAAGTATTCATTCATTATTTTCTACATTACAGACCTCCGATCGGTGAGAGGGAGTGGGCCGGCGGCATCCAGCACGCGGGCCCAGTGCGGGTCGGAAGAAGTCACATACTTCGCATTTGTGGGACAGGACATGCCGGTTTCCTCACAATGTTTTCCTTCATCGTTTTGAGAGCAGTGGTGATGAAATAGTTTACACAAAGTTAAGCGCCTGTCTGGATTCGAACCTACGATCTACAACTCGTAAGTCGTGTCCGTGACCACTGGGCCACCACTGCTCTCTCTGATTTTTAGCGTATCGATGGCAATCTAAATGGACGGCCCAGCTCGCGTAGCATGACCACTACCTACTGATGACTATCTCTATTCTACCAAGAATGACATAGTATAATGATAAGTTTACACCAAGTGTTCCGATACTCGTTCCAAGGAACGTGTATATGTATGCAACCTGTACTTCATTGTATTCTGTTTCTGAGACATAAATGTCATAACTTCTTTCTATCCATCTCGACATCTCCTCTGGCCGAGCACGGGGCGACCCGGAGACTCACGTTTCTATGAAGACAAACACATATTTATTCCTTCCATAAGGAAAGAATTGCTATTAAATTAATTTGCTCCCCGTTACTATCAACGGGGATCAAATTTAATAGCAATATAGATTCTTGTTGTCCGATGTGATTTGACAGTTGTCGAGAAGAAATGTTTCTACGGGTCCAAGTGTCAAAAGTAGAGAAAAAACAATTGCTCATCATGTTTGATATTAAAGACTTTTGTCAATTGAAGAATAGAAACATTTCTTCTCTTCATCGCCGTACTTAAGACGGAAGAAATCTTCCTATAATCTTTCGGTATATCTATTTTTCGGTCGACAAAACCCGTTTCGATGGAGGTCATGCTACGCGTGTTGAATTCGGCTACGTGTTTGGTGCCATCACTGGCGTCCATCAGTTCCTGTAACATGCAGCTGACAGGACACGCAGGACCATTGTTATATACAGGGTGTGGCGTAAATAGTGGTCCACCGTTAAGGATTTGATATACCAGACAGTTTACTATAACATATTACAATTTTAACCATTTTTACCCAAGGGTTCCGAAAATATATTTTTTTGTTTTTTATTTATGAAATTTCTACCTTTTGTTACAAATTTGGTTGTAGTTTCAACAAAAACCATTATATTTTCATTTTAATTTCTGTTATTTACTGCTGAAATACTAAAGCTATCGTGTAAAATTATGGTTTTTATGTAAATTTAGAGCTTTTGATAAAAGTTAGTTCTTCTCTATTTTAACCATAATTTTTCACATAATCATGCAAATTCAAGAGCGATCTTTGTAAAAAAAATTTACTTCTAAAATGGTTAAAATTGTAATATGTTATAGTAAATTATCTGGTACATATATCGAATTCCTAATGGTGGACCACTATTTACGCCACACCTGTATATTACTTAATAATTAATTAGCCGATCGTTTGTGGAACAGTAACACATTTACACTCCAAGGCGGAGTCATCAACCTGGATCCGGAATCTTATTCATTCAGTGAACATAACAAACGCCTTTATTCTCCGAAAGGTATGCACTATTGTTCAGTACACCCACATTTCATCAATTATGAAGTCCATTGCACAAATCTAGACTCCGAACTGCTGTAAAATATCCTTTTGGAAACACCCAATAACACTATTCGATCTAGGAATTCAAAACTGGGGACCTCAAAGGAACGAATTTTTTTTTTATTTTTATAGTGACTGGAAATACAAATAACAAGGAACATTTAAAACTAACAACATTACATTAAAAGTAACCAAAAAAAAAAGACCTGTGCAAGGCCAAAAAGGCTTCTATCTCAGCGCTTTCAAACACAATACCAACACTGCCTCAGTGTTAAAAAAAAGTGAGCCGTCACGGGACGCCTGGCAGATATGAAACATCGACATCGCAGTCGATTGCGCATGGCGACGCGTCGCCACACAGTACACAAGACTGTGACTGTATATATACACCATCATATAGCGTGGCGACGCGTCGCCACGCCAGAAATTTGTTTTACGTGCGGCTATAGATGTTTCACATCAAAAAGTCTAATTTCTTATTTACAATCTGGCAGCTAATAAACATTCGCGACGCAACAAAAATTTATTTGCCGTGAACCATCGAAGCGGAACTTTATTTTATAACCAAGTACATTTGTGAGAACCCTACGGGAGAATTTACTCGTGGTAGTTTTTTTCGCGAGATTAGTTTGAGCTCATTCGAGTTTGGTTTTAGTGTAGGGGTGGTGGATGGTAAGCTAGTTAGTCGAGTTGCTGTGTCGCCTAAAAAGTTGACTACGATTTTCGTGAGGGAAAGATTTAGGTCAGATGTGTAGCGATGCTATACCTATTGCATACGGTGATTAAAGGCTCCTGCAAATAGGCGCGCCGCACGACGAGATACGAGAGCGACACAAAGACTCCGCTTGTTGCGCGACTTACGGTGCCTTTGCGTCGCGCGTGATTTTATCGCGTGTCGCGCCTGTTTGAAGGAGCCGTAATGCTGTTTCCTATTAACAAGTGCTTATCTATATATACATAATGATAGATAGATAGATAAAACGTTTATTCAGTGAAACAAGAGACACAATACAGGTATTAAAAAAAACATCAAAAAGGTGAAGAAAAAAAAACAAAGATTAAAAATATAAATTGACACATAGACACCTAGCTCATATACATCCATAACGGTCGGTGTATGTTTAAAATACGTAATGTAGAATATGTGGTTTCAATTAATGTGATAACCTAATCACCACGTTGCATATTATGTAGACAGATTTGCAAAAGTCTTTTTTTTAAGATATCAAATGGAGATGGAAATTGTGAGATAACGAATTGCCTGCCTGTTGACAAGTCCTGGTACAAAAAAAAATCAAACTCAAAGCACTTATTTCAATTAAACCATTTACGGGCACTTTTGAACTGTCAAGGAGTCGGTCAGTTAGTCAGAAAATTGAAGCTAGTTCAGAAAATTCCAGAACGTAGTTTCTCTATGGAGAAGAACGGGAAGAAACTCCAAGGACACGCGTTATTCTTTAGCCTAAAGGCTCCTTCAAACAGGCGCGACACGCGTTAAAATCGCGCGCGACACAAAGGCACCGCAAGTCGCGCAACGAGCGGTGCCTTTGTGTCACGCGCGATTCGCGTCGCGCGTCGCGCCTGTTTGTAGGAGCCTTAATTAAATAAATCAACCAAATGTACTATGAGTTATAGAAAGGATAGTTTTATTAAAACAATCTTGTACGGATAGCAAATTTATGTAGCGGGCAGAAAAATCAACACAGTAAACTATTACTGAACCAACTAGATTACTAGAAGATTTTGTAAGCGCTAACTCAATATCTCGAGAGCATATTCTCGATAATGAAACTTTATTAAGCTCCTTACATAAGAGATTACTACTTCATTACTGAGTTAGTTTGTGGAGCAAATCGATTTATGGCTAAATAATAACAACCGTACGGGTCGGTCAAAAGTTAAGCAACGTTGCCGCGGTCGACACGTGGATGGGTGACCATCCATTACATACCGAGAACCCGCCGTTCCTCGGAAAGCACGTTAAGCCGTTGGTTGGCTGTCATTTATTGATCTTTGACAATGGGTTGTGGAGGTCAGATAGGAAATCGCTTCATATAGTGGAAGTCATATAGGAAGTCGCTGCACCTAGTTGTACCCGGCTAAAACTAGGTGTAGCCGCACTTGGGCCGGCTAAAACTAGGTGTAGCCGCACTTGGGCCGGCTAAAACTAGGTGTAGCCGCACTTGGGCCGGCTAAAACTAGGTGTAGCCGCACTTGGGCCGGCTAAAACTAGGTGTAGCCGCACTTGGGCCGGCTAAAACTAGGTGTAGCCGCACTTGGGTCGGCTAAAACTAGGTGTAGCCGCACTTGGGCTATTAGTCGTAACATATACACAGTATAGATTTCATGTCAATTAAATCCGTCTTAATTTTTATTGTATTTTTCTTAAGAGCGTTTACGACGTACGGCATTTCATACAAACTTTCAAGCCTTTGTTTTTCGAAATGAATGAAACTTTAATTTTAATGAAACTTCATACGCATAAGCAGGATACAAAGGTCTAAGAAGTTACTTAAGAACATTTTCGAAAAATAGTGTTACAGCCAAATTAGACCGATTTAAAATTTTCCATAGAAAAAGTGATTACCAGTTATCTTTTGAAATAAGACATTTCGAAAATGTTGTAAGAAGTTTCATTAAAATCGGTTCATTAATTTCGAAAACTTTTTTAAAGTTTGTATGAAATGCCATACGGCGCAAATTCCCTTAAATACTACTAAACAGAAAATACCGTATCACTAGTCGAATCGCTATTGGTGTCAAACTTCCTCGTTTTTCCAGCAAACGCCACATTTTTTGCGGCAACCTATTAATGTCTTATCGGGTAAAAGAAATGCCAATATTGGGACGAACATTAATAAATGTGACTTCTAAAAGTAGATGAACTAGTCTACGTTTTTCATGATAACGTTCGATCATTGACTTAAGTCAGTTCGTTAACTTTTTACGTAAGCGTACATTAGATTTATGAAGCGACGTTTTTTGATTGACTGGCCCATTAGCGCCATTTTTATATTCCCTAATTTTATATGTCACAGAAATATAATATTAAATAATTAAATTGTTAATGTTTTTAGATGTATTTCACAAGAATGTAAGAATATAATCACGAATATAATTAGTGAACGGATTTGAACAGTGGGCAGGGCACATTGTTCGCAGAACAGATGAGCCATGGGGCCGAAAGGTTCTGGAGTGGCGACCGCGTACCGAAAGGCGTAGCGTTGAAAGGCCTCCCAAAAAGTGGACCGATGACATTGTACCAAATCGCACCGGTCGAAGTGGAGGTGCTTGGAGGAAGTCTATGTCCAGCAGTGGACGTCTTTCGGCTGAAATGATGATGATGATGATGATGCAGGTAATTTCTGTGATGTGCAAGGATTTCCAACCGGCAAAAATGACGGTCTTCTATAAAAAACATTCATCCCTTATGTTCAAAAATCTTTCCATAGTAGGTACCTTCATTATAAAAAAAAAAAACAGTGGCACTCCGGGAGTGCCGACAGAAGTGAAAACTTGAACAATTACGTGTGTATTTTGTGAATCGTCTTATAAACAAAACACGCGCGGTACCGGCTACGGCCATCCGTCTTACGAATTTTCGATCAGGTCACGTGTCCTGACGCGAGTTTAACATTTTTTACCCATTACAAAAAAGTGTACAACGCCGCTAAAGAAGTTTTCACTTCAAAAACTGTTGCGCAAAATTTCATGCTTCCCTTGGCTTAGGCTGTGCGTTGTCTATCAGTCAATGAATGAATTTAAGATATTTATTATGTGCAAGACGCAGTTTACAAGTATTGAAACAGCTCGTAAAAGAATACTTCGGTTAAACGTATTATTTTACGAGCTGTGTCAATATGAGCATTATTAAGCCATACTTTTCATCGTTGGCCTTTTACATCATACATTATAAAATGGATGTGTTAAGTACTCTTTATTTTAATTACCAAGATAATAGGTTAACATAATTTAAAAGTGAACAGTCTTAAAATAATTATATGTGTACAATCGAGGAAACTCGTACATCTCTACACCGTAAGGGCTATTCTTGCTTGCAGCGCTCGACCGCTATAGTAACGCTTGCCAACAGATGTGGTCAACGTGTACAAAGGATTTTGTTTTCAAATTGGGCAGATGTAAGTTTAGAAACTTACATCTATACACCGTAAGGGCTTTTCTGGCTTGAAGCACTCGACCGCTATAGTAACGCTTGCCAACAAATATAGTCATCGTGTGCACGGGATTTTGTTTTCATATTGGGCAGGTGTAAGTTTTCTGGATGGTACAAGTATATAAAAAAGGGAGGAGAATGAATCATAAGATTCATCCGCATCGCTGTCAACAGGAAAAGCCAAAAGCCCGAAGCCAAAAACGCCCAAAAGGCAGCATAAACTTGAATGACTAGCATCGTATTAACTTTTAGAAAAGTATTTTTCATAATGGCTACACTGAAAAAAAATATTTGTTACTGCGAGTATACGAGTTATTCCGGTCTGATCCCCTGAACCCGAATCCCCCCCCCCCTCCGCGATCCCCTGCTTGTTCGTACTATTTACTGAAAACAAAAAACAAAAAAAAAAAAGGAAAACCACCTGGTAAATTTAAAGGTTTGAACGATATCACCAAATGAATAAAACAGTTAATTTTGTGACCTTTTAGCTACCTACTTAAAACGTGTCATGGCGGTAACATTTTGCCTCAAGCTTTACCTGTTTTCGGATCAGTAAAAAATACTGTTTTGAACGTTAGGCTCATTCCATATGGAACTGTTTGAAGCAGTTCATTTTTATTTACTGCTTATTTCTTTCAGTGTAACGGATGAGGTAAGCTCCGGTTACGTTATTAGACATACTTAAACTTTCCCCCAGACCCCGATCATTGTGTTATACAAAATCGATGTATTTTTATATCCATTTGTAAAATATGATGAATGGCTGACGTACCCTGGGGCTAGTTGTTACGTATTGTGTGTGGCGTTTAACATGGGTCAGGCCGAAAAAAGGGAGAACCTTAAGGTCCATCAAAGGTCAAATTTAGGTGTATCGGATTTAGAATACGCTGTAAGGGTTACTTGTTTGTGTATACGTAAGTTATTGTATGGTAGGTTGGGATTGGTTATTCCAAGAAAACAGACATTTTTAGTGAGACCTTTTAACACAATTCGTGGTCACAATAGGGAATGAATTTGTCTGGAAACCTACTGCTGTCATAACTGTTTTTGACTCCAACAATTATTGGAATGGTGCCGTGGGAGTGAAATCATCCATCCATCTATACTAAAAATAAAGCTGAAGAGATTGTATGTTTTCTGTTTATTTGAACGTGCTAATCTCTGAAACACCCGGTCGGATTTGAAAAAATCTTTTTGTGTTTGATAGCCAAATTCTTGAGGAAGGCTTTAGACTTATATACAGGGTTATTGGTAAAACATTACCAACCTCTTAAGTCTTAAGAGGTCATTTTACTCATCATTATGAACAACTTTTACTATGGGACCAAACCTGAAATCGCGAAAAAAAATCAGCTGTTCCCTACATTTTGACGAGTTATACGAACATAAATGTAGGGAACAGCAGATTTTTTTTTCGTGACCTTTCTACGTATTTTTCTGTTCTTTTCTTCATGTCTGTTTATACAAGGTCAAATCAAATTAGCTAGCGAAACTCCGTATACGCGATGGGTATCGATTTCTTAACACGATAAAACAAAAAATATATTAATTCATTGATTTTTTTTTGTGGGCTCATCGACTGCAGTATTGACTAATATCAGTGTAAAATTTGTTTTTATGTGTAAACTTCACAGATGTGATTAATATCTAAACCTAAACATTTATGTACACTCTGCTAGGTTCTGTAGGGTTTTGAATAGTTGCAGTCACTTAATCGATTTCCACTTTGATTCCCTGACTAAGCAGAAATCTAAAATCTTGAGTCTTGAGTCTTGAGTGAAATCTTGAGTGAGTTGAATCTTGAATCTTGAGTCGTGAAGTCTTGAGTTCTTGGGTCTTGAGTTTGAGTCTTGAGTCTTGAGTTATCAGAGGTGTTGTAAAGCATTCATTATTTTGTTACCTACTTATATAACTTTAGCAATCACATTCAAAACAAAGTCTTTATTTATTTTTACATAGGCTACATATTTTTTTTTCTTTAGTTTTAAGTTGGCTTGTGAACTGTACATGTACCTAGGCTTACAAATTAACAAAATTTTAGTTCATGTGGTGTTTACCTTTAAGTAAAAGTACAACCTTCTTACAATTAATACGTCGAAAACCTCATTCATGATTTTTACCACTAAAAACAAGCGTATACCGGACTTCTCGCCTCTCATAATAAATAACGAAATAATAAAACAATCAACAAACGAAAAATATCTTGGATTAAGGGTAGATGAGAAACTAAATTGGAAATTACACATCGACCATCTCAGAAATAAATTAACATCGTTATTGGGAGCATTACGGAAAGTAGCAAACTGTATTCCAAACAAAGTGCGCACTTTGATTTATAACTCGTTAGTCAAATCGCATTTAGAATACTTGATCGAAATATGGGGTTCCGCAGCAGTAACTAATTTAAATTCACTGCAAAGAGTTCAAAACAAAATAATTAAAGCTTTATTCCATTTTAATTATCTTACTTCAACAAAGATCATATATGAAAAAACTAAACTATTAAATATTAGACAGCTATACATTTACTACACCTGCATTCTTATTAAAAACATAATTTCCAACTCAATACAAACTAACATACAATTAAAGAAAAAAACAATGTCACATAACCTGAGAAATAGATACAAAAAAACTTGAAGTCATCAGCGTACGCACAAATTACGGTAGAAAGACAATATTATTTGAAGGAGTTAATCTGTTCAATGAATTACCGGACGATATTAAAGAGTGCGATAACATGAATTCATTTAAAAATAAGCTTAAGAAACATGTATGTACATTATAACTTCTAATACTCTGGAGGAAATTGTATTGTACTGTATTATCATACTTATTACTCTGTATCTCATTATAAGCGGACTGTATGTTCTTATGAGAAATAAATTTCTTTAAACCGAAGTAATTGTTACACTGTTCAAAGTTTTTTAAGACGTTATTTTGTACCAAGATGTTAGTGTAAACAATTGTTGGTGAACCAAATAAATAAAAAATACACACATACATAACATGTTACACATATATCCACAAATCGTACTTCAAATAACAAACCTACCAGAGGTTGTTGACCGCTAAAAAGAACATCAAATATTTTTTTTTTCCTTTTAACGTGTTTAGATTACAATACACATCACGTCTGCAGAGTTTCGCAAGCTAATTTGATTTGACCCGGTATTATGCATACATAAACAGTTCAATAAACAAAGAAAACTGTAGAAAAAGGTATCGTCACTTACCCAAATAAAAAAGCATTTACACTATACAAAGCTGCCATGTTTGGGAAGCTAATTATAATAATCTTGAGAGAATTGTCGCGTGCCCAACTTAAATTGTAAGAAAACCAAGGTCTAAACGTGACCCTATTTTTTATACATGTTACTTACGATAAGAATCTGTAACCTTATTCTGAAGTATACTTTGTTATTGACAAGGTAAACAGTCATTATGGTGTTACATAAGTGGTTTAAGAGGGACGCGATAAGGTAACCCGCAATATTAAAGCGGATTGAAGATTTTTGTATGGAGTCTGGCACACTTACTATCGCGCCATTTTGATTTTTTTTTCAAAATGGCGTCCTCGTGTAACCTCTATAAATCGATAGCTGATATCAACGCAAAGAGAAAATACACAAAGACAAAATCCCGTAAAGTGTCACATTTCCGGGTATTGACGTTCAAAGTTGATCGCGTGACATCTATATTTTTTTAACTCGTTTGTTGCTTAGATGTTTGAAATAATCACTGTGTAAGTTTAAAGTAATCAAAAATCTAAGCAAGTTATGCGGTAGGTATGCCAAGGATCTTCAAAGCCTTTTTCTTATGATTTTTTGCAATTTGCAGGTCCATGTCAGGTTGTATGTATGCCATCGTTGTGTTGCTCTCATGGGGACCATCGTCGTATTAGCGTTAACAGGTGACAAAACATTCCCTACAGAATTTTAAGCACCAGTGAGCTTAGAACAAATATGGCTAGAAAGGTATTGCCCGCGAAATTCAAATGTTCTTACGTTTTTTGCAATAATATAATTACATCTATACTAATATTATAAAGCTGAAGATTTTGTTTGTTTGTTTGTTTGTTTGGTTGGTTGAACGCGTTAATCTCTGGAACTACCAGTCGGATTTGAAAAATTATTTTTGCATTTAATTGCCCAATTCTTGAGGAAGCCTATAGGCTATTTAACATCACGCTATGACCTTTAGGAGCCGAGCAAAAAGAAAAAAAGTCAGAAAGAACGCTTAGCAAAAACGAAGTAATAGCGCGGGCAGGCGATGCGATGCGACGGGGTGGGTCGGAGTAACAAGAAATTTCACGCGGACGAAGTCGCGGGCAGAAGTAAATAAATATTTTTTATGACCGCGAATCATATTTAGGTCAACATACAATCTGATACAGAACTGCAAATTGCAAAAAGCGTAATAAAACATCGATTTTGCGAGGGGCCCAGCCTTAACAAAAATGGATAGCGTTAATTTTTGTTAAACCGTTAATTGCTTGTTAATGATTTAATTTCTGTTAGTAGGTCTGTACAAACACTTTTACTCGTTAATCATATTATTTCAAAAACTAGATGAGGTCGGCGTTTCCAATCTGACTACTCTGATAAGAAAGGCCGCAACAAACTCAGACGTCACAGTATCGTTTAAAATCCAGACGTAATCTTGGTCAAATCATAAATGGGGCATGTAGATTGGTGTCTGAAATGGAACACATGGTATCTGGTATATGGTATCATTATGCTATTCTTTTAACCGGTTGAATGCTGTAATTACAGAAACGATTAAACAGCCACTGTGTCTTGCGAAAATCCACGTTAGGGCTTACGAAGAGTTAAGTCGTAGAGAACTACATTAGGAGTTGTCAGATGTGTATTGATTTCGGATTACAATACCAGCCTATTACTGCCCCACTGCCTCTTCTCATACGGAAAAGGCATGAGCATCGATCAACACGCATTCTTAAGACGGGTTGGCGACTTTATACTTATATTAACAGTCCAGATTTTCTCACAACACTTTTAACGAGAACGTCTTTCTATATCATTCTCACATGTATAAATTCAACATGAATAATGTAACCAATATTTTGTAACGTTTTTTTGATTTAAAAGAGTGTCCGTTTCTTAACTGTTCTTCTCCATAGGTACCTACTACGCTTTGGAATGGGCAACTAGCTTCATCTTTCTGACTGACCGAACCCTTGACAATTCAAAAGTGCCTGTAATTGGTTTATTTGAAACAAATGCTTTGAGTTTGAGGTTTCTCAGTCTCGTTTGAATGACTAATCTTACGTTCCATTCAGTGTAAGTATAAGAGGTGTAGCTCAAACTATTTGCCAAGTACGGTTCTATGAACAGAACGACAGATGTTATCTGCAACTGTCATCAGCAGAGGCCGATAATATGTGATACGCGTCTATGGCCCTAACGAGCGACGTCGCTTCAAATAGCTAATTTGGCCAGTTTTGGTGTTGGATTTTGAACTCTCAGCTCAGCACCGATAGTTGAAAATCCATCAGCCTGTTTTTATTTAGGCTTTCATTTAAGGTCGGTTATTATAAGTGAAAACGGGCATTTATATAACTATCTATACAGCTAAATAAAATTGAAGTTTCTGTTTGTAATATCAAAATTTCGCTATCCTTGTGGGTAGAATAACGCGCGGTAGTCGAGTTTCGCCGCGGTACTTGATACTAAATACCTGAGCGAAACCCGCGCGGTATGTACCTCTACCCACAGCGGCAGCGAATATCGCTCAGGTCGCTCTAGCCGCGGTACTTGATACTAAATACCTGAGCGAAACCCGCGCGGTATG
Organism: Luperina testacea; assembly: GCA_927399505.1. Lineage (NCBI taxonomy): Eukaryota > Metazoa > Arthropoda > Insecta > Lepidoptera > Noctuidae > Luperina > Luperina testacea. The sequence continues at coordinate 2,351,082 of OV656766.1, read as the reverse complement.
TACCTCTACCCACAGCGGCAGCGAATATCGCTCAGGTTTGAATAGGCCTTTACAGCTTTTTACTAAATGCGTATGAAAGTATGTACGGTACTTATAAGGAAAAAAACTTTTCTTTTTAATTTTCGTCTGTCTGTTTCGGCTAATCTCTGAAACGGCTGGACCGATTTTGACGGGGCTTAACACTACTACATGTATATGACAGCTGATGATATAAGAAGTAACATCGGCTACTTTTATTTTAGAAAAAGAATTTGGGTTCCGCGCAAAAATATTAAAACCATGAAATTCACATCGATTAGTCTAATATCAATTATCAAGTAGATCAACGATACTTAATATTATAAAGGTGAAAGTTACTCTGTCTTTCAGCCTTTTCACATCTTAACGTCTTAATGGATTTGAATGAAACTTGGCGCACGGGCAAAACTTGACCTGGTTTAGAATAAGGGATACTTTTTATCCCGGTAGTACGTGCCTTAGAGATAATATCCGACACCCACACAGGTGTACACAAATACATACACTAGTTTTTAAAGTTCCGTACCCAAAAGATGCCATCGGGAACAGCTATTACTAAGGCTTCGCTATCCGTCGGTCTGTATCTTTGAAATTTGAAACCGTAATAGATAGACACTTGACATTTTCACCGAGTATGTGTGCTATGACCACTATAACAACAAATTAAACAAAATTGTTGGAACGGAACCCTTCGCGTGCGAGTCCGACTTCCAATTGGCCGCTTTTTTAATAATGGAGATTTGGCAATATATTTTATTAGGTAAGTTTTCAGGAACCAAGAATTATAGTCCCCTAGCTGCTTTTTACGACACTCGGGGAAATATTGAAGATCAATCCGGAATCTAAAAAAAGCGGATCCACCCATCTGCATTGAGTATCTATTCTACCGAAATTACGTCTCAGTAACTCAGCGGCTAAATATTCGCTCCAACGTATTCGATCGCTCTGACATTCCATATTGAAAATTACGCGACTCAATCATCATTATTATCATTTCAGCCGAAAAACGTCCACTGCTGGACATAGGCCTCCCCTAAGCAATTTTTGACATTGATTGTGACTAAGATGAGATTGCGACTAGATTTTGAACGTTTTTTTATTACCAGAATAGAATACTCTTTATTATGTACACCGTATAAATTACAGACATAAATATAGAAACTGTAGAATGGGTGCCACAATGGGCGGTCTTATCGCTAAGAGCGATCTTTTAAAGACAACCTTAGGATGGATTTAAAAAGGGGAAGGACAGACAAGAATACGAGAATTGGCTATCGGGACTTCTCCCACATATCGTCGCATGACTAAAAGTCCTATCACATTTTTCTCATTTTTTGGCTGATTTGGGCTGGGAAAGCTACATTTTCTATTCATGATTCTTTACACTTTTCGCTAACCGTCGTACCTCTATGTTATTTGGATCTCAAAATATAACCATTTTGAAAGGCAACAAAATGTAGTCCTGACTCAAATCGGCTAAAAAATGAGATCGGACTTTTAGTCATGCAAGCGACGATATTTTCCGTGGATGTGTCGCTATACGTATCGCCAGAAAATAGTCGGTACAGCATTTAAAACCCACCAGGGTCACATTACCAGTGGTTGTCACAAAAGTAAGTCGATGTAATCCGCCAACCACCGCGAGACAAGTCTTCAAACCGTTTGGGGATTACTCCAATGAGAATTCTGGTTGTACACAATTCAAGGGCTTTAGACGTTAATCCTTTTGTGTGATACCATTGTTTAGAGGTGACATCTGGATAATTACGCTGCGTTTTGGAACAAAGGGAATTTTTATCCTTTTGCGCGCGGTTTTAATCTCAACGTTTTGGAGTTCTTAATCTTGGGACGAAATCTGATCAGTTTATGTTTAGCGTACTTATTAACCATAATTACATCACGCTTAAGAGCAATGGTGGCCCAGTGGAAAAACCATGACTTACGGGTTATACGTCGTGGGTACAAAACCCAGTCAGGCGTGTTACTTTGTGTAATTTATTTCATCACCACTACTCTCAAAACGGTGAAGGAAAACATCGTGAGGAAACCGGCATGTCCTAGAACCAAAAATTCTAAGACATGTGACATCTCCAACCCGTCTCCAACCCGCACTGGGCCCGCGTGGTGGATTACAGCCCACTCCCTCTCAAAAGTGAGGAGGCCTGTGTCCCAGCAATGGGAAAATTATAGGCTGATAATGTACAGACGCCAGCACATCAAGCTACCCGAAACTGTCAAATTTTCCCAATCAATTTTGAACTTTATGCTTTAGCGATAAAGTTGAAAATCTATTAAAGAAATTTGACAGATTGTGGTAGCTTGATGTGCTGGCGTCTGTACACCACGCTGTATTCCCGTCAAAATAGTAAGTAGAGGTGTTTAGAATATCATAATTTTGCCAGTTGCGTTAGGTTAAGTTTTTTGGGGTTAACATATTGCCTTTATCATTAACCGGGAATAAATCCAGTCTTGTTTAGTTTTTAATAATTAAGGCTCTAATACCCGTTCTACGTTAAAATAGGATAACGGAGATCGTACTACTTTACTGAAAGGTCAAAGTTGCCGAAACGTTTGAATAAAAACTTTATAAAATGAACTACAATGTTTTTCCAGCAGAGCTAGCTCGTCAGCGCCTCGTCAGTCACCTGTAAAAGCTTTGAATGCAGGTGAAGTTGAGAAGCTGACTGCTATGCTAACCCTCCTCACCTTCCTCACCCACCCTCCCGCTCGTTATCAAAATGCGCCCGACGATTGCAGATGGGGCGGTGAAATTTATTGTATCGCCCTCTTGCCAACATTTGAAAATAAAACATGGAACTTTTTCCGTGCAAATGTTTGTTTGAAAATTCTACAGTGTAGGAAGTATGCAACATATATTATGTATATTACTACCACGTCTCCATTCCCTGGAGGATCAGATAGCGGTGTATTGCCGAACGTATAGTTTATTTCGTGCGCCATACTTACATTAAGTACGAAGAAAATCGTAAAATACAAGAAAACTTTAACAAAATAAACACTAGAATCTTTCTACTACTCTCAATCCCACACAGTTTAAAAATATAGAAAAGTAACATAAAATACATCACAGGCCCTCAAAAGCTACGACGTAGCCACGAGAGTGCTACGAGCTACGCCGTAGCGTGCACGTAGCCGGTAAATCTTCGGTGCGGCCATACGTCCGGTTGTGGGAAAATAACTCTATATTATATACTCGTACTTGTGTTGCTCTCCGACATTGTCCGAGAAAATATTTATTTTAGAGAAATAGCAATTGAAAGTAGAGTAGAAAAATAACTATTACGCTGGATATGAAATAGGTTCTTGGTTTTGCTCTCTTTTACAATATAAAATTTCGAAAATAATATTATTTTATCGGTTTTTGTTGCTTATTTAAACTGTTTACTTAAATAGTCATAATAACATTGTTCTATGTAAGTCCTTGTGATCTACAGTAGCGATAATAAACTGTTTTCAGCATAAATCAGGCTATGTGAATGCACTCGTAATACTTGAACAAAAAGCATTAATTTCATGCAAAAGTATTTTACAGTAATATCAATTTATTGGCAACCTTTTTACGTAGTTATTTTCAATAACTAAAATATTTCTTTGTGTCTGAAAAAGAAAAGAGTACAAAGTTGTATGTAAATACAATTTGAAAACAAATAAACTGTAAAAAAAACTTTGATTAAAAAGGTGACTCGTTTGTCTACTGGGACTGCAGAGCACGCGGTCCGGGGATCGATTCTCAGGTCTGGCAGTGTTTTATCTTTCAGTGGCAAACCAGAGTCTAGATTCGTGACCCAGTTTCAAAAGGCTACTTTCAAGGGCACTATACGGCTATAGCTATAGCTGTTATAACAACTTTCAAGGGCACTATACGGCTATAGCCGTTATAACAATAAAACTTATATAAACATTGGTCAGGCAGGGGCTATAGACTTTACATAGTCCTCAATAACCAGTTCACTTTAGCCACCCAAACCCATAATCCAATATATTTGTTTGCATATCCTGCAATAGTCCTACACCAACCGGGGTTGTCCTTGGGTGTACTTGCATAGTGTGAACAGGGATAATCGTCGGTTGCTGCCTCATTTCATTAAAAACGTCTAACGGGCCTCTTCGAGCTAGCTTCGGCCCCTCGTAAGCCTCCAAAGGTCCGCGACCCCAGGGTCCCGAGACATAAAAAAACTTATATTGTGTCCCGTTTACCGCGCTGGAACCTATTCAAAACAAAAGTTGCCGAAAATTGGGTGTAATACACCTCTGAATAGCCCTTAGCGGATACTGGCGTGATGTTCTAATCTATTAAAGAACTAGATACTATATTTTTCTGTCTCTTGGCCATTGTATATTTCACCCTTATATCCTTACAGACATTTCTGCGTACGTCGCTCACATTCTAAAGCGCTGTTCAACAGCTATCCACCGCTAAGTTACGCTCGTGTACTTAGCTTTGCTTTTTTGCAAACATGTAGCGGGGATCGTTCACGGCCACGCTACACATAATCAGCCTATAATGTTCCCACTGCTGGGACACAGGCCTCCTCTCGGTTAGAGGGAGTGGGCAAAAATCCACCACATGGGCCCAGTGCGGATAAATGTCACATGTCTTTTTTATTCTAGGACATGCCGGTTTCCTCGCGATGTTTACCTTCATTTGAGAGAAGTGGTGTTGATAATATTTTTAACAAAGTAAAGCATCTGTCTGGGTTCTAACCCTGGAATCCGACCACGCTACGTACGAAACAAATGCTGGCAAACAAATGAACCGCGCAGCTAACGTAGCAAACCTCACCCTGCAAGTCCTACGTAGCAGTGGAATTCCGCCTTTACTACGGAGAGGAACCCTACTTCCCCATCTGCGATCGGTCGTAAAAGCCTACAGATTAAAATAAAATACATTAATACCCTCCATGTATCAACCACACTCTTTTGATCGCTTGCAGTAAGCGGCTTAATCGCTTAAGCTGAAGCGCTTAATGTAAAACGTTCCGCGTTTCATAGCATTTCTGCTCGAGAAACCGCAAACAGCTTTTGGTGTAAATGATAATTAATATTTTATTATAAGAGCTGTCTCTTTAGAATCCATAACGACACAGCTTTTAAAATATAATATTATTTAGTTTCTTCTTCGTGGAAACTAGATTACTAGAATCAGAATGTGACTCAATTTATGGAAAAACATTGTTTGAGAAAAGCGTTGTAAAAAGTATTATCAGTGTTTTTATCTCGCGATCTTTAGAATAGAACAGAGGGGCGATACTCATAATTTTAAGAACATTCACAGACTGACCTCAGTCTCAATCTGTCAAAAATATGTACAGACGCCAGCACATCAAACTACTACAATCTGTCAAATTTCTTTAATAGATTTTCAACTTTATCGCTAAAGCATAAGGCTCAATGTTGATTGGGAAAATTTGCCAGTTTCGGGTAGCTTGATGTGCTGGCGTCTGTACCTCAAATTTCCCCACATTCTTGACAAGTTTTTGACATTGACTGTCGCTGAGATGAGACTGCGACTTTGAAAGTTCTAAATCATTAAATATTTGTAGGTTATAAAATAACAAAATTGTCAGCTGAGTGCTATCTTCTGAGATACAGGCCTCGCCTAGTTCAGAAACCGCCACAAATGCTGTAGTATCATTATTGTGTAATGTATATGACATTAGTATACTTACCTAGTATTAAGTTCTTTTAATATGTAATCCTTGTTGCTATGCTGGTGAGAAATAAACTATTTTTTTTTAATTACGAGAACTGGCATTGTGAACAAAATAGAACACTCTTTATTATATACACCATATATGAACTTTAGCTTACCAGATTGAAGGCTCTCTCTCTGTTTATCTATTTAACCCGTAATGTCCCACGGCGTCCCTTTCCCACACACGACTGCCCTTTGCCAGTGTAGGACAGTCCTGCAGTAGAAATCGTAAGGTCGTCCCTCCTCCATTTTTGTCGGATTGACGTCTAGGGTATATACAAGGTGTTAATAAATTAACCCGAGAAACTTTAAGAGGTGCTTTAAACCATTGAACTGAACAACTTTCACCATGGAACCAACTCTGAAATCACGTAAAAAAAATCAGCTGTTTCATACATTTTGGTCAAGTAGGTATTTTAACTTTTGTATTAAAAAGTTGATTTTTTTTTCTTGATTTCACAGTTGGTCCCATAGTGAAAGTTGTTCAGTTCAATGGTCTAAAGCACCTCTTAATGTATTTCGGGTTAATTTTTTAACACTTTATATAACATAGAGGGTAGCAGGTAGATTGAAGGCTCCTGCAAGCAGGCTGCGACACGCGACGCAAAACTCGTGCGACACAAAGGCACCGCTCGTTGTGCGACTTGCGGTGCCTTTGTGTCGCGCGCGATTTTATCGCGTGTCGCGCCTGTTTGAAGGAGCCTTGACGCACAACCATGGATTCAGTACTTACACGATTCTAAACCACGATTATTCATCGGTTATTTAAAAAAAAATGCTGCTCTATACATTTTTACCGCGTAGGTATTGCTATACTTGGAACCAGCAGCTTTTTTTTTTTTTAATTTCTACTCTAGGGGTTCTAGAATCATGTCCTGAATGCAGGGTTTCAGTTTGCGCGTCGAGGTCCGTGCTACGTGCTGTATAGTATACGAGAGGAGCCACTTAATAACAAACTGACTCAGTGAATATAAAAATCGTGAAGAAACACAAACTGATAATATTGCTATCTTTTTCCAACGCACAAAGCGAGAACGAGACGCACTTCCTTCCTTACTCTACCGAACGGAAAATCAACGTTTAAATACAGTCAGTGTGCCTCCATAAATAACGGAGAATCTGCCAATTTTTCATAACATTATTTTTAACGGAGAGCTTTAATATCCGCGTCTGTTTTTGGCTTCGAGTGTTTTGCAGTAGCCTTCCGATGTTTACCTACGTAATCGGACGCACTTGGCTGACTTCACAAACAAGAAACATTGTTACGTCATGCGACACGGCCCGGCCCTGGCTTTCAGCCAGTTTCCTAGAAAACTATTCAAAATGTACCCTTTATGATTCTTCTGGTTGAGTGGAATGTCACGTAATGTCCATTTTATTCATTGTACTGCATGCAGACGATAATGCGCGTTTTGAGACTGTCTGGAATACTTAATGGTAGACAGACTATCGCACAAGACTATATACAGACCATAGCTTCTGCCTGCGACTTCGTCCGCGTGAAATTTCGGCATCCCGACCTACCGCACGCGTCTCATCCCATCGCCCGCCGACTTTTTTCTTTTTGCTCGGCTCGTTAGTGTCGTAGCGTGATGTTAAATAGCCTATAACTTTCCTCGAGAATTAGGCTATCAAATGCAAAAAGATTTTTTTTCAATTCTGACTGATAGTTCTAGAGATTAGCGCGTTCAAATAAAATTTTCATCTTTATTATTGGTAGTACATAGATAGATATAAACAAAACTTGCCAAATGTGCACCTCTGCTTAACTATTTGGGGATGCAAGCGTGATGTTATGTCATAACAATATCACTAATTTCATTATCATGCTGATATCCACCCTGTATATCCGTTATTTTGATTTAAAGTATGTCATAGTGTCACATGTCATAGTGTGGCTGCTTGTGTATGTGAATTTAAATGTTTATAAACGCACACACGATACAGGAGTAACTCCTAGTGTGGGTCAACTTTAAAAAAAAAAAAACATACTTTCTTTAAGTATGTTTCCATTTTTAGGGTTCCGCACCTCAAAAGGAAAAACGGAACCCTTATAAGATCACTTCGTTTACAGTCTGTCAAATATCCTTTTTCTCAGGAACGCGTAAAGTTATCAAGTTGAAAATAATATCAAATACTCGAGGTGCAGTGAAAAAATCAAACATCAAAGTCAACGCAATCAAAAGATACGGGCGTTTATGTTCCGCTTATGCCGCATATTTTGACACTTGTAAGGGAATCCAAACCTATAGGGTACTTCCTGTTGACCTAAAATCATGAAATTTTTCAAGAAGTCATGTCATGTAGCACAAGTATAGTAAAAAATCCGAAAACCGTTTTATAGTTACATTCCAAAAAAAAAAGGAATACCTAAAAATTGTACGAAACCTTCGGTGCGCGAGTCCAACTCACTCTTGGCCTGTATTTGTTTGTTTTTTGGCTCCTTGTTTTTAGATATTCATGTAATTTTTTATCATTTAATTGTGCTATTGTGTGTTGTGCTATCTTTTGTGTGCACTAAATAAATGGTTTATCTTTCTATCGATCTATCTTATCTGTTAGTACGAGACAACATTGTATTTAAAAAAAGTCATAATACCGTCTCATACATTTAGTATTTCTCTACTACCAGAACCAAGTTCCACTTAAAAACACTTTTCAACACATTTGCTCGAAAAATGCATTTACAAAGCCTGTATACATTGTTCGAAAGTTAAAAATTACGCACCATACAACGGAACGTGCGGTAAAATAGGTACTCTCACCTAAGTACCTATTTTACCGCACGTTCCGTTGTATAACACCGTGCGTTTTCTTTACGGTTTTTTTTTAATTTCCATAAAAAAAAAATAAGAATTCCACCAAAGAGTTTTACATTATGAGAATAAACAACCTGACTGATCGAACCTCCTTGGAAGCGCTTTTGCTCAATACGTTGTCTCACTTTAATACTAAAGAGTAAATGAGACGAAAGATGTAGTTCTAATTTTCACCACGTGCATGTGGCGCCATTTGCAAATTCGCGCCATTTTCATATTAGAAACTTAAAAAATTGTTGCGACTTTCCCACTGTTAAATAAACAAAATAATAATAGTTCAACATACTAAGTGTGAAATTAATAATGTCAGTCAGTCAGTTAAGCTTCCAAAGCAGCAAATTTCACTGAATTTCAATAATTGTTCAAATTTTACTATTAATTTCCAAGAGTAGTGACCTATCTGTTTATTTTCTTATTTGCTATTAAAAATAGTCAAATGAAAAAGTTTGTTTAATTACATACTGTACTGTTTTCTCGCAAATGTGTTGAAAAACATTGTATGACACACGTGCAGAAATTGGTATTTACAAACTCGTGACTATGGTAAGCCCTCGACTTCGTCTCGGGCTTACATTCGTCTACTCGTTTGTAAAAACCAACTTACCGCACTTGTATCATAAATAACTATTACCATTCTTATTTCTTACGACTATCACAGAGTAATAAACATCAGTAGAGCAAGCAACACATGTAATGAGAAAGGAACGGCTTCGCGTCGTCGCGCTGTTTTTTTTTTCACAACTTTTTTTACTCTGTGGACACTAAATGATCGTGAAAAAAAAGTAGAGTACTGCTGAATGTATACCCATTTCAGTGAAGGTAGGAAAGGCATTGGAAACTTTTAATGAGCAGATGTGTCACTGTTTTCAAAGTAAGCAAGTGCAAGTAAAAGTTGCAGAATATGTTTATCTTGTTTTTCCAATGGGCATTCCTTTTCCTGTGTGTGTCGTTTCAGGTGAATAATTATTTTTCTACTATATACTAACTTAACAAGTTGTATTACTGATTCTAATGATTATAATTCTGTAAATACATATTTGTTACGGCCGCGAATCATATTTTAATCAACGTACAATTTAATACTGACCAGCAAAAAACGTAAAAAAAAATTGAATTTCGCGGGCTACCCTGGCGCTTTCACCTTAAGCCATGTGAGTCGGCATACTCCTCACAAATGGCTACACCAAGCCAATTGATAAAAATACACATAAACATATCATTACGACTGTTCCCTCAAAGGGTAAGGCACAGGTGTACGTAAATAGAGCACTCACATTTCACATTTTGTTTAGACCCAAATGAAAGGGGCGAGCCTATAAAAAAATCATAATAGTAAAAAAGTCCAATAAATCAGAATGATGGTTCTCGAGTCATAAGCGTACTAACAGGCAAACATTGCATTTTATAACATTACTTGCGACCCGCTCCTTCTTAGCACGTTTTTTATGACTTGACAAAACATTAAAATTTCTTTATTATACGTAATTTTAATAGTAATTTAGCATACACATAAACCTTCCGGCATTAATTCTCTAAATGATGTATATTGTTCTCTAAATCGCATCAAAATCCGTTGCGTAGTTTAGAATAACAACGCGGTCACACATAGACATGAAAAACGACTTAAATTTATACAAATAGAATTTATTTTATGGTCCACGTAATACAATAAGCAGGTTCACAGGTTGATAGCTAAGTGAGACGACATGAGAAGCTTAAAGTACTACCTACAGAGTACAGCTAGGTTTTATTTGCCACCGAGCCCTAAACAGGATAGTCTGTATCTTGGGGCTCAGGGTACGAATTCCAGAATGGAGAAGTGATTTCAGGTATGGTATGGTATGGTATGGTATGATTTATGGTATGATGCAATATGTATAGATGTACTGTAGGTATATAATGTAGTGCAAGACACGGATTTGTAATTTTTAGTAACCTTTACTCTGATTTGTTGTTAAATGTTGGAAAATGGTTTCCTTATACAGGGTCCCATTAAAATAGATCGATAAATTTTAACACAGCGCTCAGTACGTCTAACTAAAGATACCCAAGCAAAAAAAACACTGATAAAGTGATTTTACTTTGACCTAAAATAATAAATTGCCGGCACATGTGTATTTTCGTTAGCTGATTGTTTTTCTCGTATCTATGCGTTTTTCTTATATATTTTTTTATTATCGTCCTTATTTTGGTGGTCTGAATGATTTCTAAAAGTTTGTCCATCTATTTTAATGGGACCTTATATAGGTACAGTCAACAAAAGAGATAAGTATGCAGGATCCTACATACTTATATCTTTTGTTGTCTGTACCTATTACAGCCTTTTTATAAATTTCCTCCACTGCTTTTACCATCCACTGTTTCTCTTCAACCATTAGCCTGTGCAGCTCTCCTTTCCTCTCTTGAGCCCGTGCATAATTGTTTTTCCTTATTTCAAACTCTTCGCTTATAACCTTAGTCCTAATATTTTTATGCAGGAACCTGCATACTTATCTCTTTTTTTGACTGTACCTATATAAGGAAACCGTTATCCAACATTCAACAACAAATCGGAGTAAAGTGTGTCATGTACTACATTAAATCAAGCGTCCTCAAACCTGACCCCACCTAAACCTAGCCTGAAGGAACGCAGTCGTTTTTGAGGTTGTCCCAATTTAAACAGGCTGACGCAGAAGGTGAGAACCCATGAAAGTTTAGCTGTTTGCCCAAACTTTTAAACAAAGCGACCCTACCTCATTATACGGTCGGTCAAAAGCAGAGGTATATGTTCTTAGTTTAAATAGTTTTCGCCCGAACCAAGGGTCGGCTTGTACAAAAAATGGATTAAAACTTTTTAGTCGTAATATTTTTTTTGTTGTAAGTAAAGGTGTTAGGGCAGTATAATCATAATCATTCTTGTCATCATCTGCGTAGCCTTTTCCCAACTATGTTGGGGTCGGCTTCCAGTCTAACCGGATGCAGCTGAATACTAGTATTTTACATGGAGTGACTGCCTATCTGGCCTCCACAACCCAGTTACTCTGGTTGTCAGACTTTCGGACTTCTGACGACCCGTCACGACAGTCAAAGATCCAAGAATGGCAGCCAGGACCAACGGCTTAACGTGATTTCTGAAACACGGAGGGGTCTTGCGACTGTCAAAAATCCACGAATCAAGAGGCACGGAGGGGTCTTGGTATGTAAAGACGGTCACCCATCCACGGACTAACCGCGGCAAGCGTAGCTTAACCTGATCGATCGACCCATGCAGCTGTTATCACTTAGCCACAAGCCCGTCATACCTAACAGAAAGAGCTGTTTTAATATAATAGGTATGTACAGAAGCCAGCACATCAAGCTACTACGATCTGTCAAATTTCTTTAATAGATTTTCAACTTTATCGCTAAAGCATAAGGTTAAAAGTTGATTGGGAAAATTTGACAGTTTCGGGTAGCTTGATGTGCTGGCGTCTGTACATAAAGTTCTTCAGATAGGTAAGGTGCGCAGTACTTGCAATCGGCGTGCGTGCATGACCAGCGAGGTAATTGCGTAACGCACTATCAGTAGCAATGGGTTTCATTTCGACAGTTCAACAATATTCATTGCTTTGTTTACGTTTTTGAGCAGACACAGACCGGAATGAATCATTTTTCGAACACAATTATGAAGCAATGGATTAAAAATATAAAAAAAAAAGAAAAAAAAAATAACCTTCAAAATGATTCCGGTTAAGATAGTATGGTACGCAATTAGGGTACATACGTATGAACGTAGGCAAAAGGTGTGTGTGAAGATCGTAGCAGGTGGCGTTCTAAAGGTGCTCATTAGATGACAACAGTTTCGATGCGAATTCGTCATTTATCAGAACGCATCGGGCGCGCGGCTTGTTTTCTAATTAAGGGGCTTACATGTCCTAAAGCGCGGTCACTGTCGGACTGAATAGAAAGGAAAGAGAAGCGCGATGACACAACGCTGGTAACTTACTGCAAAATATGAATCAATTATTTAATTACATAAAATCTATTGTTTGGACTAAAAAATTAAAACAGTAGTGTTTTAGTATGTGGTTTGTAATCTGACAAAATCAAAATCAGAATGATTGTATGTATATTAGTATGGTTGTTATTGTAAAAAGAAAGTTTTTAGAGGTATTTTCATGACTTTTTTCTATCGTATCAAATTAAATCATTTACTCAAATCAATCAAATCGTTTACTGTAGTCGATCATATACTTTTATTGTTTCTAAAACTTGCGTTTTTTGCGTTTAGGTCCTGTAAGCCCCTTAAATTTCTCTATTTTTAGACATTTTTGGGGAGGAAAACTACCCACATTCAATATTTGCCCTATTACCGTCCTTCGCCGAACTATGACCGCTAATTACGCCTCTGCCGTACCCTTAGATTACATTGACGTCATCAATGCTAAACATAGGCCTTTCCATCCATCACTGCTATCCATACTAATATTATAAATTCGAAAGTAACTCTGTCTGTATGTTACCTTTTCACGCCTAAACCACTAAACGGATGTCGATCAAATTTGGCAGAGAGATAGATTGCACCCCGGGATGCAATCTATCTCTCTGCCAAATATATAGGATAGTTTTTATCGACATACCTCGCGGGCGAAGCCGCGGGCGTAAGCTAGTAATATTATAAATTCGAAAGTATCTCTGTCTGTCTGTATGTTACCTTTTCACGCCTAAACCACTGAACGGATTTCGATAAAATTTGGCAGAGAGATAGATGGCATACCCGGGAAGGACGTAGTATAGTTTTTATTGCGATATTCCCACGGAATCGACACTTATGCGGGTGAAACCGCGGGTCGCTGCTAGTAATTATTATAAAGTTTTAAACGTTGTCTACCAAAAACGGATGAAGACTAACTCCTGTAACACATGTACCACCTAGCTCAGGAGTCAGGGCTTCAAATTAAAATGTAACACCTTTTTTATGTCAATAAAACTTTTATTTTATTAAATTTGTCAAGTGCACGACACACGGAAGCAACAAGAATGGTCACCTATGAACAGGCTGACCGCGGCAACCGCAGCTTAACCTTGCCGATCCATCGATCCCCGCAGCTGTCAGCCACGAGCCCCTTTATATTTAACTCCTGTCCCCCGGAAGTCTACCATCGTTTTATTTTATGAGAACCCCTCAATTTCGATGCACCTCACGTTTACCCATCACATCATCATATTTCGAAGTCGTTTACCCGCATGCGTTTTGAATCTTTAGTGCAGTTTATCTGAGCTAGTTCTGATTGTAGCTCTTCTGTATACGGATTAAGTGGCGATGTAAAACGGTGAAGAAATAAATCATGAGGAAACCGGCATGTCCTGCTGGCTGATCATGATGAACTTATCATCAAATAGTTGACCTTGAAGCTTGCCACCCAATTTCATATATAGAAGAAAAAAAAACTCCTGATACTCGTTCAAGCAATTGGCCTTTGATCTCGCGGACGTGTTCAAAGGCTTTTTCGATAATGTTCGATCTTCTCAAATTATTATGTTTTGTCCGCTTGAAATATCGGCCAAGATTTCCTCCCCCCCCACCCCCTATCCAGTCTAGACGCGGGTAGAGGGTGAGGAGGTTATTGCTTATTTCATCTTTCGACGACAGATATGAGTATACTTATTGTGTTTGATATTACGATTGGGGCTATTGGAGGGAAGTCGATCAGATACAACGGTATAATATTATGTAGGTATGGAACTAGTTCTTTTCCGCAAATTTGCTCTTAGGGGGTTGAGTTTCGATAAATCGTTTCTTTTTCACAGATTAAGAAACTTATTTTCAGTGGATAAAAGCCCCGGAAAGCACGTTAAGCCGTTAGATGTTTGACAGTCGTTACGGGTCTTCAGAAGCCCGAAAGTCTGATAACCAGTCTTACCAAGGGGTGTCGTATTATTAAGCAAGTGGGTTGTGGAGATCAGATAGGCAGTCGCTCCATGTAAAATACTGGTATTCAGCTGCATCCGGTTAGACTGGAAGCCGACCCCAACATGGTTGGGAAAAGGCTAGGCAGATAATGATGATGATGATCTTCAATCGTTAAAACTTGTGGTTAACAAACGAAAGTCACTATAGAATCTCTTTTCTACCTTGAGATTGTAAATGTGTAAAACAGAAATTGAAAAAAAGTTCTTAATAATTTTCATAAATGAGAAATGCTTTCGATAGAAAATATGTCAAACCCACGTTATTAAAAACAACCGCAAATAAAGAAGTTTTATTACTGGCCTTCGCATAAAATTCTTCACAAAGTTTTATCCTGATAAAAAACAATTACAAGTGCTTACTTACCTTGGGCTCGTCAAATTAAATTGGAAGACAATTTCCTTGCGATCGATTTACGAGTATCCGTCTCAAAGTAGTTAATTAAACGAAGATTGATTTTCTAAGGAGTTTATTGGGTCGTGTTTGCGACGCGCCGATTAGACGAGTCATTTACTAAACGGATTTTGGAATAAAGAATCGATTGTGAGAATAAAATGTTTTCAACTTCTCTCGGATTTTGAGGAGTTAATTGATTTGCATTTTGTGATTTTTAATCGGAAAAGCTTTATTTCTATTTATTGTTAGTAGTGATTTAGATAAGTATTTCATCTTTACATACAAATAAATAAAATTGAAGTGTCTGTTTGTAATGTCAATATAACAGCTTTTTACTAAATGCATATAAAAGTATTACGGTAAGTACTTATAATATCTAAAAACCATTTTTTTTTTGGCCTTTCTGTCTGTCGGTTTGTTAAGGCTAATCTCCGAAACAGCTAGACCGATATTGACGGTACTTTCGCTTGCAGATATCTGATGTTTTAAGACTTAACTTAGGCTACTTTTATTTTAAATAAAGAATTATAATTAATGAATAGAATCCCATGAAATTCTATTTGCTTTCCGACATGCACGCGGACAAAGTCGCGGTCACAGCTAGTTTATTTTATATATAAATTTCATAAGCTATGAACTATGATGCTATGATTAATCTATCTGAAATCCCAAACACACTGGAATTTTGATAAACATTCTAGAAACAAAATCACAAAAGTCGATTAGAGATTCATCTAAAATTGAATCGACTAAAGTTTCGAATGAATCGAGCGATTGGATTGACAATCGCCTCATCCCTTTTGTAAAGAAAGTTAATTTAATACGTAGTTTGGTTTCTATGATAAGAGGAAGGAAGCAGTGACTGATTACTTATAATATTATGGCTTATAAAATTCAAGCCCTTATCGCGGCGGCCATACTGTTTTCGTTAAAATTAGACGAAGCTCCGTTTCCTTAAACTGTGGATCGTGACGTAATTTCGAGATGATATGATCCTATGGCTGATGATGGCTATACTGTAGTAAATGAGTACAATATCATTAAGAATCACAATATTTTATCCTAAATGTTGAACCATGGAGATCACTAAATTAAAAAACAAATATTTTTCATATTATGTACATGCATTGAGCCAATGAATATTTAAGAAATACAGTGGATTTCGGGTATAACGACGATGAAGGGACCACTCTATTTTCGTCGTTATATCGGGAAGTCGTTACAGGCAAAGGTAAATAGATACAGACACGTGGAATGGGAAACTTTGTATTCTTTGGACAAATCAGCATTGTTTTCACCGTTTTTCAATTTTGAAATGATTTCCGCCTTTTCTTTAACAGTGAATGTGCCATACTTATTCAAAAGTTTACTAAACCCAGTTGCTACTTAGAACATTCCTTTTGTAACTGAACCATAAATTTAACTCCGAAACGTACACGCTTCCCTACCTACTTAGCTGATATCTATAAACAAAAGGTAAAGGTCTCCACACTTGCTGACCATCTGTGTGGATGTAAACAAAAGATAAGAAATGTTTGTGAAAGAAAGAAATCTACAATGTCTTTGGCGGCCGACTCCGGTCGCAATATCTGCATGGGATTTCTAGGAATTTGTTACAAATGATTCATCAAAAACAGTCGCTACACCCGAACTCGGCGTTACATCCAAAGTCGCTATAGCCACATGAATTTTGTACTAAAGTATGCTTTAAATTCAAGGGACTTAGATTTTACGTCGCTATAGGTAAATGGTCGTTACAACCAAGGTCGTAATAAATGAAATCCACTGTACATATTTTTAAAATTATAACTTGAGTGGCAGTGGGCAGGGCACATTGCTCGCAGAATAGATGACGTGGCATCAAAAGGCCTCCCACAAGGTAGACCGATGACCTTGTGAAGGTCGCAGGAATCTGGTGGATACGGGAAGCAGAAAACCGGCCGAAGTGGCGGTTCTTGGGGGAGGCCTGATGATGATGATATTTGCACAGTCGGTCAATGTAAAATTGAAAAGTAAGAGATTTGATAAGGCAGCCGACCCTCATCTAACTTCAATAAAATTAATAATAATATTTATTTATAAAGTTACAAGACTCATTCGTGTTAGTAACAATATTCCTTACCGCTATGTTAGTATTCCTATCCTAATTATGTCGTCGTGTATGTATGTTATTATGTTGTAATAATGATGATGATGTTCATCAATGATGATTTTCGAATCAGTGTATTAATTTTGTCGCTTTAATTTCTTCTTTCAATCATAGTAAGTAACGAGTGTTACTCAATATGCCTAACTAATCTTTTCCGAATTACGTTGGGGTTGGCTTCCAGTCTAACCGGATGCAGATGAATTTCAGTACTTTACATGGAGCCACTGCCTATCTGACCTTTACAACCCAGTTACTGGGTGACACGATATCCCTTGGACTCGTCTTCGAACTTTTACTTACGCTACCCGTGACGACTGTCAAAGATCTGGGAATGACAGCCGCAACCAACGACTTAACGTGCTTTCCGAGGTGCGGAGGGGTCTCAGTGTGTGATGGATCGTCACCCATCCACTGACCGACCGCGGCAAGAGTAGCTAAACTTTCGATCGACCTCCTCTTATTATTTTACACACGAGCCCCTATAAAAACTGTTACAAGGTACATTTTATTAATGAAATGTTAAATTTAGGATCTTATTGTCAAGTTTTAATTAAGATAGAGTTACTGACTCTGATAATTAAGTCGATGTATTTTATTCAATTTTAATCTAATTAGTACGTTTAGCGTAATTTAATTATCAATTTTCTGTATCTATTCTGTATCTTCTATGATATTGCCTTTCACACGTAGGTATGTGTTATTTCTGAAGAACGTAAAATCGTTGCGAGTAAATAAATTTAATTATATATTATCTTCATTGTGAACACTGCCTACTAGAGTTCGCCAAACTGTTAAAAACTTCATTAATTTACGAATTAGTGAATGTGTCTTTTGCACGTGGGCGTAGCCATGGGGGCCTTATAGTAAAGATTACACACATGCATACATTTCATGTTCATACCACTTTTTGTGATGTTATATTTTATTTCTTATTTTGATTGTTGTTTTCATTTATATCTAATCGTATAATGCACTGGCTGACGTCATCACGTCAATCACCGGCTGTCTCTGAAAACCAGCGCTGGGGTTCTGTCTCGTATATGGTCTTAGCATTATGCTGAGCGTTGGCCGTTTTGCGTAGATGTGACGCATACTTTGTCCCAATTTGTTATTTTTTCTGTTGTTTGTGTCTTTTACTTTTATGCGTCATGTTTGCCGCAAATAAACGTATTTTCTTTCTTTCTTTTCTATTTACATTTTATATTCCATTATTTGTAGGTTTCCGTACACAAACGGTGCCAACGACATATAGCCAAGGCTCCGCTGTCCGTCCGTCCGGGCGTCCGTCCGTCTATCACAGGACAGTATCTTTTGAACCGTAATAGGTAGACACTTGAATTTTTTTTTAGTGTGTTGGTTTTAGGCCGCTATAACAAAAATGTTAAGTGTTAAATATTGTACGGCAGCACGAAGCCCTTCGTGTGCGAGCGAGTCTAGACCGCTTATTCTGTTTTTTTATTCATACCTCATATATTTGAGAAAACATCACAAACTCACTCATCAGTCATTAGCAAAAACATTATTCTTAATATTCATATGCACTCTTTCTAAATATAAATCGAGTAAAAAAATTAATCGATAACCGCTTTCATTTCTATGATAAAACGACATTTATCCTTTTATATTTATTTTAAATTGCAGACCTTTAAAAAGTAGAAAAAAAACCGTCTCCATTGATGAAACATCACAAGTTTTGAATAACAACGGCAGCGAAAAAATAAACAAAACGAGAAAGAATGAAAGAAAAACACGCTTGTCGTTTTTTTTTTTAATTCACAACAAAAGCGCAAACACCGCTCGCGGTCAATACGGGAAACGATAAATAAAAATCCGGTATAGTTTCGATAGAGATCGGCACGGTTTACCGGTTTTTATAGCGAATCGGAGAAGTTTGTTTTCACAACTTTTTTTTGGGCACTCCCCTCTAGGGGTTTTGTCACACACAATATTTTCGGAGAGTAGGCGTAAGTAAACTAATGTTAGTTCCTGGACTGTTTAACACAAATGTCACGTTTTGGCAATTTTGATGTGAAACATCTATAGCCGCACGTAAAACAAATTTCTGGCGTGGCGACGCATGCCGTGGCGACGCGTCGCCACGCTATATGATGGTGTATATATACAGTCACAGTCTTGTGTACTGTGTGGCGACGCGTCGCCATGCGCAATGTTTCACATCTGCCAGGCGTCCCGTGACGGCTCACTTTTTTTACTTCAGAACTGCCCAATATTGTTAAAGAAATATTTTACTTCTCAATAACAAATTACAAAGATTTCACTTACTAGAAAGCATTTTTAATACTTAAAGTATAATATTATAATAATTTACACGCAAACTAAGCAGCCATTGTTTTTCTTTACAAAAAATAATTTAAGTAATAATATTAAGGAACACAAAACTTAAAACTGTTCGTTAAGGTGAATGCGCAGTAGACCGCGAAATTCTCTTATGGAAAAGTGCTTATGGTACAAATCTAATTTAAAGAGATATTTTAATGACTATAATTCTGTAAATACATATCTATTATAGTCGCGAATCATATTTTGATCAAGATACGACCTGACACTGGCCAGCAAATTGCAAAAAACGTATTTGTAGATACATGATATGCGCTGGATGTGCGGTGTGACTACTGACCTTGTCATATATTAATAGAACAGGCCTACTAACCTACATGATTCTTTCCCTACTGGTGCCCTATTAGGCTATTACACATAACATCACGCCTGCATTGCCCGAAGGGAAAGGCAGAGGTGCCCCTCCCTATTATGTATAGAATACTAGCAGCGCCCCGCGGTGTCACCCGCATAAATGTCGATCCCGTAGGAATATCGGTATAAAAAGTAGCCTATGTGTTTATCCAGGTGTCAGCTACCTCCATACCAATAATTTTTTTCAAAATTGGTCCAGCCGTATGTGCGTGAAGAAGTAACAAACATACAAACACACTCACAATCTTTCGCTTTTGTAATATACTCGTAAGTGTGAAGTGTGATGGATTTTGTTCATTGATTTGACTGCACTTAAGTTATTTTAATTTCAATTATTTACATATTCTACTCAGAGGGGCTCGTGGCTAAATAATAACAGCCACACAGGTCGATGGATCAGGTTAAGCTACGCTTGCCGCGGTTGGTCTGTGGATGGGTGACCATCTTTACATATCTTTATCTTTACCCCTCCGTGCCTCGGACAGCATGTTAAGCCGTTGTTCCCGGCTGTCATTCGTGGATCTTTGACAGTCGTTACGGGTAGTCAGAAGCCCGAATATCTGTCAACCAGTCAAACAAGGGGTATGGGGGGGTTACACGGTAACTGGGTTGTGGAGGTCAGATAGGCAGTCATTACATGTAAAATACTGGTATTCAGCTGCATCTGGTTAGACTGGAAGCCAACCCCAACATAGTTGGGAAAAGGCAAGGCAGACCATAGTCATAGTCAATATTCTGCAACAAGTCAGCATTTTCACTATTTTCCTTGTTATTGTAAAAATTAAGTTAAGAAAAAGTCTTTCCTCACGCAGCTCCTCTGATTCCTCGTTTACCGTCAAAACAGTCCCAAGGCGGCCTTAACGTCATGTCAACTCGCTCGTGTGAAGAATACTTCGTAACTTTTTGGTCTCGGGTATTAAGACATTATCGAGTGGAACTTTCGACTGAGACGAATCGCGGAGTAAAAGATACTCGTTTCACAGATAATATTTATTAAGTTTTAAGACTTTTTAGAGTTCCGCACGTTCGGGTCTCCCTTGTTTCATCAAAAGATGTTGACAAATTATCAATTCCCAACTAATTTTTTTATTTGCCAAATCATTACTTAGCAAATAAACTTTTCACAAGAAATTGTATCGCAAACCTAATGTTTGGCAAGTGACCGTTTAAACAATAAATTGCTTACCAACTAGTGCTTTTACCAATTTTAATGTAGTCAAATATTTCAGTTGGTATAACATATTTTGCGCAAATAAGCGTGTTTAAAAAAAAATTTGTTATTAATATTGTACGGTGGTACGGTACGGAACCCTTCGTGTTCGTGTCTGACTCGCACTTGGCCTTTTTTCATATCTATGTGATGCTTCCATGGCCATATACCTTGCTCATGCTTTTCTCTTCGTGAGGTAAATCATCTTAAGTATTTGGATGCGGTTTTTGATAGCAGACTCAACTGGTACTCACACTTGGATACTATTACTAAAAGAGATCTTCGGCTGACTTCAACACGATTAGAATGGTGTATATTGGTGGTGTAATCCATCCTAAGGTTGTCTTTAAAAGATCGCTCTTAGCGATAAGACCGCCCATTGTGTCACCCTTTGTACAGTTTTCTAAGTTTCTTAAGTTGGAACGAGCACAAAGAGCTGTACTAAAGGTGATGTCAAAAAAGCACTTTAATTTATCCTACCACACAATTATACAAAGATGCTAATGTACTTACTGGTAGGCAACTGTTTTTGGTACGATCCGTACTGAAAAACACACCAAGGTGGCCTCCAGACACAACACGCCGTAAAAATAAATCTCTTATTCTCTCGGTAACGCATAAGACCGCTTTCACTAGACGCCAGCATTATTTTCTAAGACACCAATATACAATACTTACTTAATAAAAAAAAACACATACATACATATATACAATAATTAATAAAAAAAAACATAATTGAATTGAATACTTATAGCGTTAAAGTTAAAATGGAGGACTGCATAAAGGATACGAGACTACGAAGCAATTGAAAGTCTACTTGCCCGGATCTGCTGAATCACTTACAGTACCCGGCGATAAATATTGCACATCGACCTTTACCTACCTTTTTTTTTATTTTATACAAAGAATAAAAATAATTATCAAAAGAAGCAAATCATAATTGTTTTAACAGCTCCTAATAGATACCGGACTGTTTGTATTTCGTGCGACAGAGATAACGCTCTACGAAGCCGAAATTAGCCGATTGTCTCTTTCCAAAGGTCGATGTGCAATATTTATCGCCGGGTACTGTATACCTATCACATCACAACGAAGGGAGGTGCCCCCACTAATTCCATCCACATTACACAAATGCACACTCACTCAACACACCCTCATAACCCACACTACATCACATCACACCACACACACTTCTTCCTTACACAACACTTGCACATGACACGACACAAATGCACTTCACACATACACTCAATACAAACATAATTACTTATTATAAATTAGAAATACAAATTAAATATATATAATACATAAATATATTTCTTACCTTATAGTACCTATATATCTTGTTTGTGACTATCCGAGTCTGCTAGTACGCTCATAATTTGCTCGTCTACTATTTATGCGAAGACACTCTGCCTCCTAAGATACAGGATCTTCCTAGTTTAGGAGTCAGAGCTCAAATTCTGTATCGACTGTACTTTTTTTTTTTTTTTTTTTTTTTCAGGATGGGAAATCATCAAATGACTCCTCCCGCTCTGGGTGGAGCGGAAGGGAGTGTCAGACTCTTACTGACTAAAACCCACCCGTGTTCCTTCCTTCGCCCTTTATGTTCCGGGCCAGCGGTAACCCTTTCGGACAATCCCGCTGACCCGGCAGGCTTCGGCCCTTACGGGCCCCTTCTTTTAATGCTGACATCTCTTTGAGGCGCGCGTGGAACACGTACGCGCCGTCCGGCACGGGCCTGGTCCTGATCGGACGGTGAGCTACCCATTACTCTCCGCCCGCAGGCCCGCGCCTACGGTGGCCGGGAGTCGTCGCGCGGCTCCCGACGCCCGGAGCGTCTCCCGCGGCGGCTGGGACGGGAGGCTCTCTCCCTCAGCCGTCCCGCCGCCTCCTTCGCTAGCATGACTGCTTCGCAGAAGGAGGCGACTGCCCCCCACTCCCTCTCGCCCCGGACCATGGCTTGAACCAGGCCCGGACGCGAGAGGTCGCCGCCGCTGCCGATCGCCTCTACGAGGACACGGCGGTGCTCCGCCCAAGCGGGGCAGACCTCCACCGTGTGCTCCACCGTGTCCTCTGGGCGATCCTGGCAATGGTGACACCCGGGCGTTTCCTCCCGCCTGATTATGTGCAGGAACCTCCCGAAACTTCCGTGTCCGGTGAGGACCTGCGTCAGGCGGTAGGTGAGGGCGCCATGACGCCTCTCTAGCCACTCCTCAAAGAGGGGTCTTACCGCCGCTATCGTGGCGTGCCCTGTATCGACTGTACTTTACCCATCCCTTTTACACTATTCCTGTTTGTTAATTTCTCTGTCCCCTAGTGACTACTATGTGTATTTTAATGTGTCAAACTTGTATTGAGCTAATAAATACTTATTATTATTATTACTTCATATGCTTAATTTAAACCCAAACATTTAAGTCGATAGATTCGTATGTTAGATTAAAAAATGTTTTGAATTCACGTTACATGTACGTCGCGCGTTCGTGCTAGGGCTTCAATATATATGACAAATCACAGATCAAATAAATTCTTTTGTAATGTCAAAGGTCGGCGCTTTTACTCTGACGGTGTTGTCGATATTATTCGCGTCTATTTTTGGACGTAATTTATACTTGTACATAGTGCCGTGTCACGTAAATCAAGTCACTTATATAAGATGCTAGCTGACCCGACAGACGCTGTCGTATTCAAATTTCAAACATTCATATACCATAGAAAAGAAAACGTAACGATTTTGCCGAATTTTCCATATTTTTTTGTTTCTCTAAAAACGTCATTCGGTCTATTACGAACATCAAAAAAAAATAGCCAATTCGGTCCAGCCGGTCTTAAATGATGTGCTTACCTTTGAACAGCATTTCATTTTTATTTATAAATACAGAGGGAGGAAGCTTTGTACAGTACCCGGCGATAAATATTGCACATCGACCTTTGGAAAGAGGCAATCGGCTAATTCCGGCTTCGTAGAGCGTTATCTCTGTCGCACGAAATACAAACATTCCGGTATCTATTAGGAGCTGTTAAAACAATTATGATTTGCTTCTTTTGATAATTATTTTTATTCTTTGTATGAAATACAAAAAAGGTAAAGGTCGATGTGCAATATTTATCGCCGGATAATGTACTGTACCTTGAGGGTGTTGACTAAAAGGCTGGATGGGCCTACCATGGGTAGGTTTATCAAGCTTCATGTATTACATGGGGCTTGATGAAACGATCTGTGGTCATTATATTATCACCTTTTTTTTTCCTAAGTATATACTAACATAGTTTATAAGATAATTTTAGACACTAATGGTTTAATTGAAATAAATGCTTTGAGTTTGAGTTTGACCCTGATCAAATTACCTGGCTATCTCTGAAAACTCTGTAGCGGTATATAAGATAAAGAATTACTTTAAAACTGTGTGTATTCGTTTGATGTATTCGTTTAAAACTTTAAAGATACTTGTCAAAGACATACCTAGCTACTCGTAAAGTAAGACAAACCAATTATAAAACTTAACCTGTTTCATGTATTTGTGTACAGACGCCAGCACATCAAGCTACTACAATCTGTCAAATTTCTTTAATAGATTTTCAACTTTATCGCTGAAGCATAAGGTTCAAAGTGGATTGGGAAAATTTGACAGTTTCGGGTAGCTTGATATGCTAGCGTCTGTACCTAGTTTTAATAGTTTTTAGGTTTCCGTACCCAAGGGGTAAAAACGGGATCATAATTACTAAGATTCCACTGTTCGTCTGTCACCAGGCTGTATCTCATGAACCGTGTTAGCTAGACAGTTGAAATTTTCACAGATGATGTATTTTTGTTGCCGCTATAACAACAAATACTAAAAACAGAATAAAATAAATATTTAAGTGGAGCTCTCCTACAACAAACGTGTTTTTTTCGGCATTTTTGCCTTTTTTGTGCAAAAAGTTTAAATAGATAAAATAAAACTTATCTCGTTATCCAATAAAAAAAAATCGATTACGACTCTCGTAACTCGATCATTAAAAACACAATATCGAGTCGTTTCACATGAGGTGCTATATTCTGCAAGTTCCAAAACTTTAGATACAAAACATTTTCGTATGTTGCCAATAACATTGGCTGGTAATGTCTGAATCGCGTGACGATATCGCAGTGGATTTATTCACGAAGTTTGTCGTACTTGGAAACTTTTCACCTCGTGTGTTCGGGGCTCGTGGAAACGTATATTTTACTATCTCGTCTTTGTAGGCCTAATTGCCTGAAGCTATAGCAACAAAAAAATAACAATAGCTTCAGTCAATTATAACTTAAAGAAGTTATAATTGACTAATTATAGGCTAGCAGAGTTTTCTTGCAGGTAATTGGGTTGCGGTACGAAACTCAAACGGCCATATTGAAATTTTGTACTTTCAAAAATGCTGCTGGTCGCTACACGAAAACTGACATTTTATAATTCATCATCATAATCATTTCAACCTGGAATCACCCATTATTAGACATAGGAATCCCTTTTCTTCTGCCATAGTTCCCAGTTCCATACGTCCCTCACCCAGTATTCTTATATTTCATATACTTACTATTTGCGAAATCGGACTATGAGAGTGAGGGAAGAGAGAGTGCACCTCTGTCTCCCGCACCAAGGGGTCTGTTGAGATTGTTCGCCATAGCCGAAATTCGGTCTGGAGAGCTTTATTTGCCAAATACCTAGTGTGATCCAATCGTTTAAAACATATTTTTTTAAGGAATTAACAAAGCTGCTAGCGGCAGGCAACGTAACAACCAACCTTAAAATATTGGTGACGGACAATTCTGTAATTTATGCCTAACCTAAAAAAAAAAACCCTCCTAAGAAAATGGCATGATGTTATTTTAAAGGAGTCCTCCATCTGAGGGACAATTCTTCTAATTTTAAGAACATAAGAACATTCAGTCTGATCTCAGTCTCAATCTGTCAAAAATAGATCGAATATCCCTTTTTTTTTGTCGGGGGAAATCTGCAAAAGGCACCCGACCTCCGGGGATACAGGTCAGGGTGTGTGGAATTTTCACCTCACTAAAACCAGCCCGGTGATCACCATCAGCACATAGGGGTGGTCCCGGTTCCTCTTAAAAGACCAATTCAGGAAACCCCGTGCGACGCCTGTAAGGCACATCTCTGGAGAGACTGGAAAGGGGCCTCCCCTGAGCCTCGCTATGCACGGCAGCACCTGACCATTGTGCCACCGTCTTCCCTGGGGTCACTTGACCCCACTCTGTACGCCCGCGACCCAAAATGTCCACCTACCTTGTTTGGTAAGCGAGTTTCGGCGTATTAGGCGCACCTCGAATTTCCCTAGAGTTTGACAACTTTTTGGCATTAGTTTGTAGCCGAGATGAGACTGTGACTAGATTTGAACATTTTAAATTACGAAAATTGGCCTTCAGATCTGTCTCCGGCCGGATTGCCGTCCCATCGGACTATGAAACTAGGTATATTATTTACATCATCTACCTAGCCTTTTCCCAACTATGTTAGGTTCGGCTTCCTGTCTAACCGGATGCAGCTGGACACCAGTATTTTATTTGGAACGACTGCCTCTCTGACCTCCACAACCCAGTTACTGGATAATACGATACCCCTTAGTAGGACTGGTTGTCAGGACCAATGGCTTAATGTACTTTCCGAGGCACGGCGTCGGAGGGGTCTTGGTATGTTAAGACGGTCATCCATGTACAGACCAACCACGGCAAGCGTAGTTTAACCTGATCGAGCGACCCATGCGACTGTTATTACTTAACCACAAGCTCCAAGGTATATTATGTATCTAAACTACTTATATATAGAAATATGATAGGTAAAAGGTAATACGGGCTGGTGTCCGCAACTCCACGTCAATGCGCGTATTTTGCGTACGTATTTTTTATAGAAATATTATATTATTATTACCTATTATAATTTCGAATAGTCAGTACTTCGCGCCAGTGTGGATATTAATCCACACCGTTATTCGGGCGATTACCTACGCCTAAATAGACAATTCGAATAGTGTTGAATCAGTCATAAGTAGTTACAATCGAGTCACGCATCACTGATTTCGAATCATGTTAATGTATTATGTAAATAGGTACAAAAGATAATTTCAGCTCTATTCATAGTAAAATATGTTTATTTATTAACATATTATGTAATTACGACGATTCAACATTTGCCTAGCCTTTTCACAACTATTTTGGGGTCGGCATCCAGTCTAACAGCTGAATACCAGTATTTTACATGGGGCGACTGCCTATCTGACCTCCTAAACCCAGTTACTGGGTACGATACGCCTTGGTGAGACTGGTTGTGGGACTTTTAGGCTTCTGACTAACCGTAACGACTGTCAAAGATCTACAAGTGATAGCCCGGACTAACGGTTTAACGTGTTTTCCAAGGCACGGAGGGATCTCGATACATAATGGATAACCACCCATCCACGGCCCGACCTTGGCAAACGTTGTTTACCCTTCGATCGACCCGTTCGGCTCTTATTATGATTGTTATAACGAAAATACATTTTAACTTTATATCGAAGATGCTAAAAAATCAATTGAGAAATGATATTGTTCGAATGTGGTTATTACATTTTTTTTTTTTTATTTATATCTTGTGGATGTGCTATGGCCGACTAATTTTTTAAAGTTCTAATTTTATTTAATTTCCATTATTTAATTTTATTTTCAATTTAGACTGTACGAGGATTGTATGTAGATTGTACGAGGCTCACCCATCTTATTGTAACATCTTATTTTATGTACCTGCAATCTATGCAAATAAAATTTACTTTACTTTACAGATCTTAGAAATATGCTAGTAGGTATTGGCAATTACATTCTACCATGTTTTGTGAGAAGAATGCAAATCAAGTTGGACAGAGCGATGCGCCTCAAGTGGAGTTGGACAACACACCTATCTAGACGAAGAGATGGCCGATGGAGTAAAGGCTCCTTCAAACAGGCGCGACACGCGATAAAATCGCGCGCGACCCAAAGGCACCGCAAGTCGCACAACGAGCGGTGCCTTTGTGTCGCGCGCGATTTTATCGCGTGTCGCGCCTGTTTTTAGGAGCCTTAAAGCTGTAACCGTATGGTGGCCAAGGTTCAGCCAAAAAAGGCGAGGGCCGTCCAAAAGGCTCGCTGGGTTAATGATATCGTCAAAGTCGCGGGAAACACCTGGGTGAGGGATGCACACAACCGAGAAGTACAGTGCGTGCCACGTAAGAAGAGACTTGACACCCCACGTGGTTTGACATGCGCAGTACACGATTTTAGGTATCTTTAGCGGTATGAGGTCTGAGTGCGGGACGGGACCGGACGTCATAGGGGCGGCGGAAAGAGGCGGGGAGGCGGGGTCAAGTCTCTTCTTACGTGGTTGAACAAAGGGGAGGCGTGTACTCAGCAGTCGGTGAATCCGGGCTGTAATGATGATGATGATGTTATCAAGCCGGAAGGTTTGAAGGTTTGCCTAAACATGCATTAGGAGAATGATTATTGCCAAATAAATAGATACATAATAAAAAAATCGCATTATTATTATTCTTATTGTAGAAGAGAAAACGATCTATCTTTATCAATTAATTGTTATTTATACCAACCAACGGATAGTATTCAATTTCAACGAGGAAATCGTGCATTTTTGTAACACTCCTCTTAAGAGGGCGCGGGCCCAATGCGTGTTATTAGATGTCACATATCTTCAAACTTATAGTTCAAGGAATACCGGTTTCCTCACGATGTTTTCCTATAACGTTTTGAGAGCAGTGACGATGAAAAAAATTACACAAAATAACGCGCCTAACTGGGTTCGAACCCGCAACCTAAAGCTCGTAAGTCGGAGCCGTTACCATTGGGCAACCCCTCCTCTAGACTTCACACTTTGTAGGACACAAAACGCCCCCAAACGTAATACCAATAAAACTCCCATTGTGTCTCGTTCAAACTGATGAATAAAGAAAGGAAAATCAATAATCAAGTACAGTCAAGTTCATTAATATCTGAGCATGTTCATGAATCAAAAATATATAGGCAATGGTAAGTTTCATAAAACTCTAAACAGCTTTTCCTTACAATAAATTGGAAACAATCTGTGACATCATAAATATGTGACTACATCATATCAATAATATTGCTACAGAAAAAGACTAAAAATTGTGCGCAATTCCTTGTTCATATTATTTAGCGCAAAGTTAGGTTCACAAATATCTATGAAATTTTTCTATGAAAATAAATATCTTGACAATTTGACATGTCTCGAATTGTTGTCTTAAATTCTTTAAACAATCTCTTTACATAAGTAAGTATATCCTATTGTAATTTTTTCTTTGAAACAAATTCAATTTGAAGTTGTCAGTTATGACATTCGTCAACGGCAACATTGCATTATTACTCATACTTCTGCTCCGGCAAGCAAAAATAAATTCAATGGTGAAGGCCATTTAGTTGAATATTCAAAGCCATATAGATATTTACGAATCCTAGGTTGCATCTAGATTGATATTGAAATCTAGAATATTTAGGTATTTATATTCCGAAGAGTAGTCAGATATTTTTGACTACACTACCGTAATATACTTATGAACAGTTTCTATGATAACATTTTATTGATGTCTAAGTTTTTATAGAACTATATGATCATTGTAACACTTACAATATTTTGAAACATTGTCACTGCCAATATATTATTGAACTCGACTGTACCTACCAAATTAAACCTAAAGCTATTACGAAGGTATTAAGTTCCATGTTTCGTATGACACTCGTTTACTTTGGTAAAAACTGAGTCAATAGAATCGGTGACGTCGTAAACGCTCCAATGGCATGGTTTCATTACTACTAACGTGGGTAAAAAAACAACGGTCATAATATACTTACAGTATTTTTGGAACGAAGTTCTTTAACGCAGCTTTCGGTAGGAGTGAACTGATAGAAATCGTCACGTACCGAAAAAGCGTTATGCCCCCTCCATGCGACTTTTTATCATATTATATAATAAAAAGATACACAGAGAGAGAGAGAGAGAGAGAGAGAGAGAGATAGTTTTTATGGTTTTCAAGGGTGCTGAAGCAATAGTGACGTCAAAATGAGAATCCAAGATGGCGGCTGCAAACATTTTCTAAGTTCCTGTCGGGGGTCTCCAGACCCCACACGTTTTCTTTTATCTCACGAAGATTCGCGCTTTACTTATGATAACCAAAAGTGCAAACACGCTGTTAATGTTTACACAGGACTGATAGATAACCCGAAATGTGAGTGTAATAGACATGTCTGCTTATCCCTTTAGAAATACAGACTTGATGTTATGAAGGTAATAATTCCACAATAAACAGAGATTGTTAAGACTAACACCCAGTTTCTTCATCAACAACTAAATTAATCAGTCAAAGTATTGGCTTTTACTGATACTACATTATGTGTTTATTTATTCATGTAACAGATAAAATAGTGAAGAAACAATTTTAACCGTTACTTTGACTTTTGTGACGTTATTTTGGCTGTTACTACGTATTGGTGAAGAAACCGGCCGTAACCCCGGGGACTTTTCAGAACTATTTCTGACGAGATAAGTACGTGTAATAAGGTGAGCGAAACTTGCAAATACTAACTCACTTACTTTATTAAGTTGTGTGAGTGTGCGCAACACGGACTGGTTGTAACTAAGATCGTCTGCCAAACTTAGTTTAAGCCAACAACGTGAAACATTAAAGGCGAATTTCACGCGTTCAGCACATCTAAGTCTTGACGAGTCGAAAGATAAAATAGACCAATCAATTTTCAGATGGTTATTGTAAATTGGCCACAAAGTAAATTCATCACAAATCTTCATTATAGGTACATAATTTTCGCATAAAATACGGGTAGCAAGCAAAGTTATTGGTTTTTAGCGCACGAAATGAAAGATTTATGAAAGTACAGGTTGTAAGAAAACTAACGAAAAATAATATAAAAATAAAGTTAAGTTAGCTAAAGTACATTATCTTTTAACATAGTACCCCATGTTAAATGTTACAACAAAATACCATAAAATATATTGCAATTAAATGAAAGAAAATTTTACATAATAAAAGTAAACTTTATAAACAAGCATTATTACAAATTAGAGGATTATATCCAAGAAAAGAATGCTTGGAAACAGGGTCATGCTCGATAAAACAATCTAGAATCTAGACAAAGTCAAACTGGTTGCTAATTTTAATTGTAAAGTTTATTATTTTTATGACATTGATTTACGTTTTGTGACCTAACTTATTACTTGTTTTTTTTTAGGAACATCGTATACATTTACAATGTTTGTAAATATATGAGCACCATGTATCTACAACATAATTAATTTAGCTGCGTTGCTTCATTTTCCATTATTTTACCTATTATTTGTGTACTTCACATATAATTAAATTTTATTTGCCTTTTTTAAATCAATGCTTTGACTTTGACTTTACCACTATCATTTTAACAACTGAATATACAAGTGTAAACAGCATTCAAGAATATAAATGTACTTATGTGATTATTTCATAACCATCGTTATAATATGTATTATGGCTGTTGCACAAAAAGTTTTAAACACTATACAAATTGCTGGAAATTGACATTTTGATGAAATGGACACGATAAACTTCATACAACATGTCCCGGAATTAACGCACACCACCAAACACCCCAATTACAATATTACGTTAAAATCATAATAGGTACACTCAATGTTTACTAGTATGGATAAAATATTGTTTATTTACAAAATTTGTTATACTGATTGTGGGAGAAAATTGTGGTCACATTATAAACCTACGCGCGCATGCAGTTGCACACGTTTAAGAGTCTAGCGTAGTATGTAATTCGTCCATTTTGGTTTATTTTCATTGTATTAAAATCGACAGAAATCGGTTAAACATCGACAGTAAACGATGCTGAACAAACTACTTCTATTTTATGTATTATTTCAGTTACACATTGTATAAACGTTATAATATTCCCATTTACAAAATGGCGACAAAGAATTCAAAGGAAAAATAATTATTACTAGGTATATATCTGCATACTGTAACGTTGCATGCTAATTACCATAGTGTCGTGCGGTCACGCAACTGTTACAAAAATAACGTTATGCCAGCCAACTTTTTTTAGGGTTCCATACCTATAAATACTTGCTTGGCACGGGTTGGCGCAGTGGTTAAGCGATTGACTGCTGCGCTGCGTGTTGCGGGTTCGATTCCCGCACGGAACAAATATTTGTATGACCTACAAGTAGTTGTTCTGGGTCTGGCTGTTTGTGTATGTGAGTTTAAATGTTTGTAAACGCACCTACAATACAGAAGAAATTCCTAGAGTGGGGCAATGTATGAAAAAAAAAATAACTAAAAGCAAATGGTCGTAATAGCAAAACGACCTGTATCCTCTCGTATCCTCGACCCGACCCGTCTCTCATCTCCTGTATCCTGTGTCACGTATCCTGTATCTCCTCGTCTGTTAGACCGACTTATTAAGGTCGGTAACAATAGAAAAAGTAATTGTTCTTCGAAGTGACAGTTGAGCTCATATATGTATAATCAAAACGTCACTTTAGCAAAAGGTCCAAAAACAAATAAACGGAAATGGTACAGTCAAACCTCACATAAATATCACTTTAACTCAGGTCTCGAACCCGTTATTTATTCGTCCGTCTTGCTTCCTGTCATTTACATGTCTATTCTAAACATATATATTACATTTCTATCTTTTTAAACGACTACACCACTTGACATTTTTACAGAATTATTTACTACTAGCTGCGCCCCGCGGTTTCACCCGCGTAAATGTCGATTCCGTGGGAATATCGGGATAAAAAGTAGCTTATATGTTAATCCAGGGTGTTACCTACCTCCATACAAAATTTTATCAAATTGGTCCAGCCGTTTGAGCGTGAAGAAGTAACAAACATATAACACACATACACACACACTCACACACTCGCAAACTTTCGCCTTTATAATATTAGTGTGATGAATAAGTAGCCAGTTGAGATTTAAATAGACTAAGTGTTATTATGGCCTTTACAACATATCATCACGCGTCGTTTCTCCAAAGGATCGGGCAGGCATGTACCTATAGTACCTACACCCACATTTACATAATACTTTTTCGTCCATTAACTATGTATATGTAATGTTTAGTGTATTACATATATTTTGTCGGAGATCCTAAAATAAATAAATAAAATAAATTTCACCTGTTATGTCCTATGTAATAGGGGACGAGCCCATTGTCTTTATCTGGACAAGTAATAATAAAAAGAAATTCAACTACAGTACCCGGCGATAAATATTGCACATCGACCTTTTTACACAAAACCATTTTATACAAAGAATAAAAATAATTACCAAAAGAAGCAAATCATAATTGTTTTAACAGTTCCTAATAGATACCGGACTGTTTGTATTTCGTGCGACAGAGATAACGCTCTACGAAGCCGAAATTAGCCGATTGTCTCTTTTCAAAGGTCGAAGTGCAATATTTATCGCCGGGTACTCTGTAACAGTTTTTACGGTACAGAACCCTTAGTGCGCGCGTCGGACTCACACTTAGCTGGTTTTTTACTGGAAATCGTTCTTATTTGATAAATAATTTATTTATGGCCTTACTTATTTGATGTTTTTTATTTCGATAATTTTTAATGTTTCGTATTATTGGTGTCTAGACTGTGCTAGCCTTGGACTACATGCAGGATAGCACAGAAAAATACCTTTTATCTATATAAATAAAACATAATCGGGTTAGTAACTCAAGAACGGCTGGACTGATTTTTTATGATATTTGATTTGTCTCCGCCCCGAATAGCAGCTTACTATTAAAACACGGAAAAAATTCACAAAAAAAATAATGAAGTTCATTTTAACATATATTCGTTCTTATTGATTCTGAGGCGGTACAAAGTTGGGGTCAGTTTTAAATAAATTATGTTCAACTTTTTTATTTTTTTTTCTAGCCCATATCAACCATACTGCAGGAAAAAGCCTTTTCTAAAACAGAAAATAATGAAAATTGACCACCACGCTTATACACTACACTGCATTTTCAGACTATCAATTTCAGTGGACTTAGCAAAAACGCGCGGAGTAAACGAAACGTGAACGGACGATTTCAAAATTGAAAATACTCGGATCGCACAAAGTTTACCTAGTTTTAGGACTTTATTCTAGGATGATATGGTGTGATTCAAATTCAAATTCAAATATTTTATTTCAGATTTACATCCATATTATGTTAGTAGTAGTATAACTTAGCCTAATATTAGTATACAATTAAGTTTTGGATAAGTGTGTCTGAACACTTACCCACCTTCGTAGGAGAGGAGAGTCCCACCGGTCTGAAAGTGATGGGTCTGTGTGGTGCCGGATAAAGAATAGCACCACCCCATACTTCCTGTAGGTGTCGTAAAAGGCGACTAAGGGTCGTACCGGAGGATGGGCAGCAGCGTTCTCTATGCATTCCACCGCCATACCATACTGCGATCGCCAACCCGCCTGCCAAGCGTGGCGATTGTGGCAAACCCCCCTCTTTTGGGGGAGGCCTATGTCCAGCAGTGGAGGTCTTTCGGCTGAAATGATGATGATGATGATGATGATGATGATATCTATAGATGACACTAATTGTGCTTGACGTAAAAAAATTAACCAAAATACTCCAGGATAGTTGTATATTTGATTGGAAGGTCGTTGTAATACTGAATCTTTTAGGTACTTTTCCTGTTGACAACGATGCGGACAAAATTTTTGATGCGCTTTGATTTTCCCCTCTTTTTTATATACCATCATCATCTGCCTAGCCTTTTCCCAACTATGTTAGGGTCGGCTTCCAGTCTAACCGGATGCAGCTGAATTGGTATTCAGCTGCATCCGGTTAGTATTACAGGGTATTTTACATGGAGCGACCGCCTATCTGACCTCTACTGGGTAATACGATACCCCTTGGTAAGACTGGTTGTCAGACTTTCGGACTAATATAATTGTACCTATTATTATTTTAAGAATTTCAGCTTTTTATTATGTAAATAGAATTAAATTAAAAAAACAAAGAGATCTTTGCCCTATGATTTTTTCCTCTCCATTTTTATGTACCTACATGTACATATTATTATTATTATTATTTGTTGGTATACATTTTTGTGTCTCAACATTGATGTGCCGGTTTTATAGGATAACACGGGCCGAAGCCAAGTGCTAACCTAAGCGGTAGATGATAACATATTATGATGTGATGATATATTTAGACTTTGTGTTGTTGGTGATGTTTGTGAGTGTGATATTTGGGCATCATTGTCATTCTGAAGGAATTTTCGAACAATTCTGCAAGTGTTCAGATTATTATTTAAAGACTGTTAACTTATACAGGGTGGTATACATCGACGCACAACTTGTTACCATGGATTCACTACATAATTCTGAACACCCCTGCGTTAAAACCCCTAAGACGACCCACTGACCAAAAATTTCTACAGCTGTTAAAAAAAATTGCTCTACCATACATTTTGACCGAGTGGTGTTAAAATTTTTTATGAAACAGCAGATTTTTTTTCACAACCGTCGAAAATTTCTACGCTAGTATAGAATCATCTGAATTCATGATTTCAGTTTGCTTGTCGATATGCCACATTGTATATTATTATGTAAATAAAAGTAAAATCGTTCGGATCTCCGTTACCTTTACTTTGCGCCTTCGTGGTCAAGTCTCAGGTTTCCTCACAACAATGTTTCGAACTAAGTCAGCGATGTCTAAGATTAACTTAGTTAATACCTATTAAACTGACCGCAGCATAGTACTTACGAAGTAGGTCATTAAACTGGGGTCAGTCGACACTTGCAACTAGCGTAAACGAGAAACAAACTGACCGCTGATATGGGTCATTTTATAGATCATCATGTCAATCTATGAATGTAATGATTCTGGCTCTTGTGATACAGGAACTCCTAGTATAAGAGCCAGGGCTACACTGATGTTTATGTCTTGAAGTGAAAAATAAATAAATTATTATGGTTTATGATCGCGATTGGTGATCGCAGATAAATGTTATTTTTGTGTTTAAGGTTGAAATTAGACGCTGTAATTTCAATTAATCATCGTAGCCTTTTCACAACTATGTTGGGATCAGTTCCAGTCTAACAGAATGCAAAAAAAATACCTGCTAAATACCACTATTTTACATAGGTATAGCTAGAGATCTAACCTCCTCAATCCAGTTACTGAATTTAAAGACGTAAAAATTAAACGATTTAACGAAATTTTTCATATTGTTTAATCATATTTTTGAAAGTTATCTAGTTTTATTTTTAATGTGTTTCTCTCAGTGTTACGAATCTCACGTTCATAATAATGACGACCGGAACCTAAATAGGTACCTACACAGTTTTAAGTCACTGGGAATAAATACACACTTCCCTAAGTTTCAGTAGCCTTGCTAAAAAAAATATCATAGAACATAATCTAATGGTTACCATATAAAATAATAACATTTTGTCCAATTGCCTTTGACAAACATTATAAATCATAGCACTCACCTTAATTCCAAAAAGCACAATTTTAACCACACTAACACTAAACCTATCTTTAAAATCACTCAGTATTTTCACACACTCACTGAAAAAAACTCACTTGAAAAAAAAGTTTACACTTTCAGAAATAAAACAAACAACCACACAACTCGATCCGTTTAAAAATCTATTTAAATTATTAAACACACGCACAGCACTGTTAGAAGTTTTATTATATTTCCCGAGTTATATGTTCTCGTAAAACGAGGTGCGGCGAGAGACGACCACCCCTACCCTCGGCAAGTAAGCGACTGGGTATACAGTGTGCTTATTATACGTTAGTAGGAGTGTAACGCGTCGCGAAATATGCTTGCATAAGTAAATAGTGAACTACTGGATACCTATATGATCATGAATACTAATAATTAATAGATATCATCACGCCTGTTTGCTCTGAAGGGGTAGGCAGTAGTGTGTATCACCACTGTCCATGGTAACGTGGAAATTGACAGCTTGTTTATTTCGGAGCCGTAAGGGCGGTTTTTGTAGATCAAGTTTGCGGTTGACTGTCATGCATGCCTACGATACACAAGTTTGTTTTTATGTCCATCAAATGTTAAAAAACACTAGTTTTGTAATTCATTAAAATTAACGTATATGATCATCATAGAATTATCGTTTAGTTTATTAAACTTTTGTTGATAAATTGTTGACGTAAGTGTGAAGTAAATAGTCGTTACGGGTCGTCAAATCCCCTAAAGTCTGACAACCAGTCTTACCAAGGGGTATCGTATTACCCAGTAACTGGGTTGTGGAGGTCAGATAGGCTCTCGCTCCATGTAAAATACTGGTATTCAGCTGCATCCGGTTAACCGGAAGCCGTTAATGTATGCAAAATATTGTAAAAAATAAATTAAAAGAGTAACGGTGGATTTTCTTGCCCATTCTTCTCCATACGAAAACTACCTTTTTGAAGGGGCGACTAGAATCAATTCTATTTTTATTGTAATTTTTTACGTTCAAAAGTCACTTCTATGTGCCTATTTGAAACAATATAATTTAAAAGAGTGTCCAAAATCAAAATCAAAAGTCATTTATTCAAATTGGGCTAAGAATCAGCACTTTTCGATCGTCAAAATTACCGCCCTTCACCACTTCCTAGTGCTTTCGCTAGGAAGAAGAAATGGCGCAACAAAATCCCCAGTAGTATAGCTGTCTGTTCAGGTAGAGAAACATGGAGTTTCTTGCCCGTTCTTCTCCATATGAACCTACCACGCTTCGGAATGGGCAACTAGGTTTATATTTCTGACTGACAAACTCCTTGACAGTTCAAAAGTGCCTGATATAAATGCTTTGAGTTTGAGTTTGTTTTTTTTTGTAAAACCAGCGCTCAGCAACCTGCTAACAACGTAAGCATAATGCTGACGCTTGAACCTTTTGAAGATATGATGAAAAAAAAAATGAAAATGTGTTTATTCACAGAATTATTTTTTACAAAATATGTTTACCTCCGCCAAACTGCAAAGCAGTTTGTTGGCAGACGTAAATCCTTTTTTTTTCTAAATATTAACTTATTTTATTTTTATAATGACACTTTTTCACAAACAGGTTAATAAAAAATAAAAAAAATAGGTATGTGTATGTAGGTACCTACAAATACTAGCTGTAGATGATACTGGAGACAATAAAAATTTATCCTATTCTATTATCTTGCGTTTGCCAGAAACTACAGAACAGAACATCACCTGAGGGACAATTTCCGTTGGGCGTCGGGAATCGATAGCAGAGTCCCGGCCACCGTAGACGGGGGTTTGCGGACAGCAAACAATGGGCAGCTCGCCGTCCGGTAAGGACCAGGCCCGGGTCAACGGCGCGTTATGTTCCACGCGCGCTTCAAAGAGATGTCAGCAGTAACTGACGGGGTCCGCTAGGGCCGATGCCTGCCAGGGTCGCGGGTTGTTCGTAAAAGATACCGTGGCCCCTGGCTCAGGTAACTGAAGGAACACGGATGGGTTTTAGTCAGTAAAAGTCTGACACGGGCGTGTTAGACTTTTACTGACTAAAACCCATCCGTGTTTATCCCGCTCCGCCCAGAGCGGGAGAAGTTATTTAATAATTTCCCACCCCAAAAAAGGGGCAATTCCCGTATTTTTAAGAACGATCGCGTAAAGTCTGTCGTCAAGTCATTATTCTTGATTTCATCATTAGAACTTTACGATATGAAAGTAAAAAAGTTCATTCATCCATTGCTAAAATTGGGCCGCCTTAATTTTGACGGCTACAATATATACTAAAGTTTAAGAGTTTGTTTTTTTGTTAGTTTGTTTGAACGCGCTAATATCTGGAACTACCGAGATTTAAATGTTCTTTTGGCATTTGATAGCCTAATTCTTAAGAAAGGCTACAGGCAATTTAATATCACGCTACGACTCTTAGAAACCAAGCCAAAATAAAAAAAAATAGAACGCTAAGTGAAATCGAAGTAATAGCGCGGACAGGTGACGCGATGCGAACAAGACGCGGACGAAGTCGCGGGAATAAGCTCGTTTAATAATATGTATATTGCTATGAAAAAAGCCATCCTCTTGCATAACCCCTTGCTTTCTTAACTTTTAAAAGTAATATAGCAACCTTAACATATAAGTAATAACCGTTTAAAAAACCAATAAAAATATTAAAAGAAAATTTCAAACGCAACAACAAGAATCTCGCGGACGCCGGAAGAAAAAATTAAAAAT
The DNA here is from genome assembly GCA_927399505.1 of Luperina testacea. Lineage (NCBI taxonomy): Eukaryota > Metazoa > Arthropoda > Insecta > Lepidoptera > Noctuidae > Luperina > Luperina testacea. The sequence continues at coordinate 2,311,900 of OV656766.1, read as the reverse complement.
TCCTCAGTTACCATCCGAGGCAGGCCTAACTCCTAACTTTTGATCGCTTACAACTCCTTAATGTGTTTGCAAGAAAAAATGAATTTTTGAAGGAAACCGAGTATAATCTTTTAGAAAAATATTACTTACAACAAAGGTCAAAGTTTTCATCTTTTACGCGGTTCGGTAGAGTATTTTGTGGTAATGCTATGCGTTACCTATAATGGTGGAACATTGATCTAGAAAATATATTTAGCTAGAGGTATTGTAGTGCAAGGAGTTGAGGGGCTCGTGGCTACATGATACCAGCCGCACAGGTTGATCGAAATTCCGCGGCTACGCTTGCCGCGGTCGATGCGTGGACAGGTGACCGTCCATTACATATCGGGACCCCTCCGTGCCTCGGAATGCACGTTAAGCCGTTGGTCCCGGCTGTCATTCGTAGATCTTTGACAGTTATTAGTCAGAACCACAAAAGTCTGACAACCACAAAAAAAAATCTAATCAAAATTATGTTTCAAATTAGTATTATTATTATTATTTCAAGTTAACCAAATATCAATTTTATTATAATGGAAATTAATTTGATTTCAGAGTGACTAGCACTATTGAAACTGTTAAAAAATGTTTGAAGTTATAGCGTAAATTGAACTTTATTATGGTACCTAGCATTTTTGTTTTTTTTTTGCATTTTTTTGTTATTTTTCCATATTTGTTTACATTATTGGCAAATAAACAGCGAATGCAGATTATATAGTTAGTTTGTTCCAAAAGTATGCGATGAAAGTGTAAACACACATCACACACTGTTCTATGTCTGTCTGTCTGTCTTAAGCCAGCGCATAAGATGCCAGTAGCATATTATTCCGACCAGTATAACCATTCCAAACATGAAAGATTTTCCATCAATAAAGAAAGCCGTTTTTTGAGCAACTTTCTACAACATAGTGTATTTAAGGAATCCAACTGCAAATGTTTTATCAGAATCGGGGGACAGATGCGGCTGTATATAAATATTTTTAATTGAGAACCGTACAACGTTAATACAGACCCCAGTTCCGAATGATATTTTTTTTTAATTTGTTTCCCTCACCCGCCAGAGTTCGTCGCGTGAAACTCTTCGGTAACAATCGAAATAAATTTAATTTAGAAAACGTTTACTGGAACGTTGTCCTTATAAATAATGGGCTCGGCGCTAAATAAATAAAAGCTGTAGTTACAATTGTTATAAGAGGTCAAGCTGGGTTTGCCACGATCAGACTCTCAGTCCCCTGTTCAAAAAAACTTTTTAACTTTTTAAAAAAAAATCTGACTTGTTGAGTGAAATCATCATTATCCTGCCAACATTACATGTCGTTTTAGTACAGAAGCCCACACGTCAAGCTACTAACAATCTGTAAAATTTCTTTAATAGTTTTTCAACTTTATAGCTAAAGCATAAGGTTCAAAGTTGATTGAGAAAATTTGACAGTTTCGGGTAGCTTGAAGTGCTGGTACCATAAAAACAACACTTGAGTAGCCATTCTGTGAATTTTGTCTTGAACACATTACGTTCATATGAGTGTGTTTAGTTCAGTTTGTGATCGTTCTGTGCGAGTCCCAATGAATACTTTTTCATCCTTTCTTTCACAGCACAAAATAATATCAATATAACCCGCCATCTTAATATACATAATAATACATTCAGGAACACTTGCTACAATTAAACTTTTCACATTTGACTACAGGTCAGCATGGCCCGTTTAATGAACAAACTTCAGGAATCTTGTAGGTTGGCGTCGATTCAAGTTAAGGGGTTCTATTACGTGACTCGTTCTTGGATATTAAGCGAGTGAACGCTTTTGTAATTAAACAGTTTTGACATACTCTTCTCATCATCTGTCTAGCCTTTTCACAACTATGCTGGGGTCGGCTTCCAAACTAACCGGATGCAGCTGAATACCGGTATTCGAAATAACGCGACTGCCTACCATCTGACCTCCATAACCGGTTACTGGGTAACACGATACCCGTTGGTAAAACTGGTTGTCAGACTGTCGAAGATCCACGAATGACAGCCGGGACCAACTTAAAGAGCTTTCCGGGACACTGAGGGTATGGAAAGATGGACCCATCCACGGACAGACCGCGGCAAGCGCAGCTTAACCTGATCGATCGATCCGTGCGGTAGTTTTTACCTAGCCGCGAGAGCCATACTCTTCTAGGTATTAATATAGGTACTTATATAATCTGCGTTCGCCATTTAGTTGCCAAAAATGTAAACAAATATGAGTTTTTGGAAAAAAAAACTTTAATTCCTAGACAACAAAGTCCAATTTACGCTACAACATACATTTTTATAACTTTTCCAATAGTGCTAGTCACTCTGAAATCAACTTAATTACTGCTAAAATAAAGCTGATATTTCTTTAACTTGAAATAACATAAATTGGAAAAATAAATTTTATAGACCCTACATACAAAAACTCACACCTTTTTTCCATGGGGGTAGATAGAAACTACAGAACGCCTGCTACGATCCTTAAGGCTCCTTCAAACACGAAATCGCGCGCAACACAAGGTACCGCAAATCGCGCAACGAGCGGTGCCTTTGTGTCGCGCGCGTTTTCACGCAACATGACATAACCAATTTCTATTGCTATCTCAACACGTAATCGTCGCCAACAAGTTACACAAACTCATTTGGGCATCACTATTCGAAATTAGTGAAAGGCCCTGAGTGAAGCTAGTTCACACATTCAACATGGAATACGCTTGATTTCGCTACAATTAATTGATTCGAGAAACGTTCGGGACGACGAAACGTGGCTGTGAATATTTTGAGTTCTTATTTCGGAGATTTGTTTCGAGGGATCGTGGTCCATGTTGTCAGGTGCCTAATGTATGGACGGGTTTTTCCAATATAAATATTATACGATTTTTGAAGTGAATGATGTCTGTCTTTACATTCCGGCCGTCGAGAGAAAGCGTTCTTGACACAACGTTCTACGTTTGTCAGTTTCATACTACGAAATTCTATAACGTTTTTCTGTGTAACGCTATTGATATTTTTAGGTTTTAGTATCGTTACAAATTTTGAAACGTTATACGATAATATTAGTGGTAACGGAACGTGGTTTCGGTGATGCTGAATCGCGTATACTCGGCGCAGAATCGCGAATACTCAGCTCCAGTCGTAAGACTCCACTTTTATCGTGCGGTCATAAGCGCACATCCCTCTTTTTAACACCATTTGTTCATTCACAGGAAAACAATTGACAAATATTTTCACACGGTAAAATTCGCCATGTTGGATGTTTCGAAAATCAATAAACCTAACCCAAGTCACTAGTTATGACGAAAAAATGATACCTCATTTGATAAAATTCGTATACTCGGTTATGAGACAACAGAGAATTGAACATACAATACGTACGTACGTAGAAGAATACGTACGTACCTACATACGTGCTAAAAACATTACCGTGTGGTGTACGACGCAATCGGGTAAAAAACGCAGACATTTTCTACCCGGTCGGGGGACCCCTGTCAGGAAGAGAGTTCCTAACGCGATGCTCACATGCACTCGTTTATTATAGAAAGAGACAGAGAGAGAAAGAAAATGTTTGTGTGAAAATGAAATCGCGTTTTTAATACAGAGATAACTAGTATAAGTTTTTAGAAGTTCTCAAACAGTTGTCGCCATCTTGTATTTTCATTTTGACCTCACTATCGACTAGCACCCTCAATAACCATTAAAAACAATCTCTCTCTCTCTCTGTGTCAGAAAGTCTGCGAGAAAGGCGCGGGCCTGCGGAGAGTAATGGGTAGCTCACCGTCCGATCAGGACCAGGCCTGTGCCGGACGGCGCGTACGTGTTCCACGCGCGCCTCAAAGAGATGTCTGCATCAATTGAAGGGGCCCGTTAGGACCGAAGCCTCCGGGTCAACGGGATTGTCCGAAAGGGTTACCGCTGGCCCGGAACATAAAGGGCTAAGGAAGGAACACGGGTGGGTTTTAGTCAGTAAGAGTCTGACGCTCCCTTCCGCTCCATCCAGAGCGGGAGGGGTCATTTGATGATTTCCAATCCTGAAAAAAAAAAATGGTTCGCATCAAAGAACTTCATTCCAAAAATACCTAAGTATTACAAAACTAGCTTCTACCTACGACTTCGCGTGAAATTTCTTGTTCCCCCGACCCATCCCGTCGCATCGCATCGTCTGCCCGCGCTATTACTTCGTTTTCGCTTAGCGTTCTTTCTTACTCTTTGCTCGGCTCCTAAGACTCCTAGCGTGATCATAAATAGCCTTCCTCAAGATTTAGGCTATCAAATGCAAAAATAATTTTTCAAATCCGACTGGTAGTTCCAAAGATTAGCGCGTTCCAAAAAATAAAACAAACAAACTCTTCAGCTTTATACACTCGTGGCCTGCAAAACTAAGTACTACACTTTTAAATATTTTTTTTCCTAATCTATTAGAAGTTAGATTTAAAATAAAAAACGGTTTATAGCAAATTTTATCAGCTTTCTTTGAAGCCAGTAAACTATACATTAATAATATTTTTAACTTAAAAAAAAAAGATAAAACAATAAAAAATAAATAAATAATAAATTGCCAGTTTTAGCTTAGTGTCAAAAAACTCAATTAACATTTTATAAGTATGTTTTGCATGCTGTTGAATTTTTAATAACTAGTATTGCCTCCTCAGGCTCTGATTACAGCTTCGAGACGGTTTGGCATACTGAACACGAGGTTTCGGAGCCGATGTTGGGGAATATTCTCCCATTCTTCAATCAGGGCCTGTTTTAGTGCCCTGAGAGTGGTAGATGGTGGTCTGCGGCTTCTGACTAGCCTCCCTAATAGACACTGCGTGTGGTAATTTGTCAACATAGTGGAAACAAATATAACGGTCTACTCGGGCACTAGTACACGTGGGTCTGCCATTACAAGGTCTCTTCAGATGGTTTCCAGTCTTCGTACCTTCGCTTCACCTTCTGGACCGTCCTAACGTCACACCCACCATTCTTGCAGTACGACGCATACTGATGCCTAGTTCCACAAAAGTCTTGATCCTAGCACATTCTTCAGGTGAAAGAGGCATCATAAATAAAATTTATCTAACTTAGCTTTTTTAACAAGACTCATAGATTAAGAAAAAATTTGAAAACAAAAACAAAAAAATTAATGGTAATATTGTAATTCGAAAAGTATTATTTTTGTTTTTATTTAAAGCTCTAATCAGCCGTTTATTAAAAAAAAAGTTCTAGTCTATGAAGTTTTTATATACAAAAATAAACTCTTTTTCGAGTCCTTTTTATTTCGAAAGTATATGTTGTGTACTTAAAAAGTTATTCCAATTTTAAAAGTGTGATACTTAGTTTAGCAGGCCAGTGTAGATAGATTACTCTGCTTAGTTCATGGCACATTATGACCTGACTCGGGTCACATAGCCACGGATAACAGTTGATTTAGGCCAAAAATGATTTTAAAAAAGTATTTAAGCTATGCACGTGAATGTGTGGGGCGCAGCACAGGAAACGGAAGACATAAAGTGCGCTGAGCGCGCGATAGCAGTGGTAATGCGATGATGACGACTAGATGCGAATACTGACATTAATATATTTTGAACGCCACCGATAACAGTTTTGGGAACGGATTTCACCTACTTTTTTTATAAAGAGTGAAAAAATATTAAAATACTCATAACGAAGCCGAAACTCATTTGTTTTTCCCGTTTTTATGATCATTATCTATTATTTATAGGGTGCCAACGGGAACTTATTACTATGGTTTCGCTGTCCGCCCATCCGGCCGTCTGTCACAAGGCTGTATCTTTTGAACCGTATTAAGTAGACACTTGAGTTCTTTTTAGGGTTCCGTAGTCAACTAGGAACCCTTATAGTTTCGCCATGTCTGTCTGTCCGTCTGTCCGTCCTCGCTTAATCTCTGCGACCGTTAGCACTAGAAAGCTGAAATTTGGTACCAATATGTATATCAATCACGCCGACAAAGTGGTAAAATAAAAATTGGAAAAAAATGTTTTATTAGGGTAGCCCCCCTATATGTAAAGTGGGAAATGATTTTTTTTTTAATTTCAACCCTAACGTGTGATACATTGTTGGAAAGGTATTTAAAAATGAATAGGGGTTTACTAAAATCATTTTTTGATAATGTCAATAATTTCGGAAATAATCGCTCCAAAAGTAAAAAACAATGTGTCCCCCCCCCTCTAACTTTTGAACCATAAGTTTAAAAAATATGAAAAAAATCTGCAAAGTAGAACTTTATAAGGACTTTCTAGGAAAATTATTTTGAACTTGATAGAAACAACAGTTTTTGTACAAAAAAGACAAAAAGTTGTACAAAATAATTTCTGGACTAAGTTTGTAGTATAATCGTATATGCAAGCATTTTTTTAACTTCGTTTACATATTTTATTGTCCTGAACGTGTGTAACCCTTTGTGTTCGCGCTAAAAACCGTCACGAGTCGGAGCGCCTGCCGCGGAGCGTGCAATGATGCACGCTCAGTGTTCGCGCACGTACCTACCCACTACCGGGAGCAGTTGCAGGAGCGCGGAGCGCTGCTGGAGCGCCACTTTTAAACTTATAAGTGGGAACACTTATTGTGACGGACGGGAAACTACGGAACCCTACACTGAGCGTGGCCCGACACGCTCTTGTTTTATACTACTATTATTTAAATACGTATGTAGTTTTTAATATTCTACGGTGGACGCTCGCACAAGAAGGGTTCCAGACCTTCGTGTGAAAGTCCGGTTTGCAGTTGGCTGTTTTTTGTACTGGAAATCCTTAAAAAGACTTCGTACCCAAGTATGCCGCAGCAAGGACAAGCTCCACAAGCGGGGGCTCATGGACGGGTCAGATCTCCGGTGTGTAGACAATGGCTCACCTCCAATTTTTTGCTGTTGCTAAAAACTGAACTGAATTTGAAACTTATTAGATTAGACATTTAAATCAACTGATTAAATACCTATTTAATCAGTTTTATATATTTTATACCTTACCGGTGCAGGTTTGAATGTTGGTGAACACCTGGCAGAAAATTGTTCATATCAGCTCTCAATTCGGTTGAATATTTTTTTAATGTTTTTTACCTCAGTCAGAACTCCGTTATTTATAAGCCGATTTAAAAATTCTTTTTTTAATGGATAAGGTATTCCTTAGGGGTGGACCCATATAAATTTTATTAACTTTTCTTTGCTGGTTTTTGAGTTAGCGTCAATAATACGATTGTTTTCCATTTAGTTTATATTGGTGATGTTTTAATAACTTCCTGTCACTGATATTTACATAGCAAATAGTGTTATATGAATTTGTGAGGGGTAGGTACAACTAAAAAGTAAAAAATAAAAACTTTTTACAAAAAAAAAAACAACCGACTTCAAAAAAAAACACTACAAAGAGAAAAAATAGCTATAATTTCGGAAGAAAGCGACTACGCATCATTGAATTCCCCATAGTTTATGTTAGTTTATTTGCCACGATTATTTGTATTAAAAAATACAATTTTAATCAAACGTAATGGAGAGAGAAACTAAGCGCCTGACAAAAGTATAATAGCAACAATTCTGTATTCCTCCCCTCTACGCGCAGTTAATACAACAAGGCGCCGCATACAAACGATTATTCAATTTCCTTAACAAAAGAATTGAATGTTCTCTTCCTTTACATTACATTCAAATAATACTGAACATAAATAATGTGTTTTAAAATGTAGGAGCAGTGGTGGATCAGTGGTAACGGCCCCGGCTTACAAGTTGTAGGTCGTAGGTTCAAACACAGACAAGCGCTTTATTTTGTGTGATTAATTTCATCACCACTTGACTACTCTCAAAACGGTAACGGAAAAAAAAACATCGTGAGGAAACAGGCATGTCCTAGAATCAAGAATTTGAAGACATGTGACATCTACCAACCCGCATTTGACCCGCGTGGTCGATTATAGCCCACTCCCTCTCGAAGAGAGGATGCTTGTGTTCTAACAGTGGGAACATAATAAGCTGAGTAGGTATGCTTATACTAAATTATAGGTGGTTATAGGTGACTACTTCTAAAGAGAAGTACAGACGCCAGCACATCAAGCTACTACAATCTGTCAAATTTCTTTAATAGATTTCAACTTTATCGCTAAAGCATAAGGTTCAAAGTTGATTGGGAAAATTTTACAGTTTCGTGTAGCTTGATGTGCTGGCGTCTGTACAGAAATTAGAGGTAGATATTTTTGACAGATTGAGACAGATCAGCGGGCAATTCTCGTAATTTCAAGAACGTCCACAGTCTGATCTGTCTCAATCTGTCAAAAATACCTTTAATTTTCCTACATTTTGACAATTTTTTGACATTGACTGTCACCGAGATGAGATTGCGACTAAGTAGATTTTGAGCGTTTTTAATTACGAGAATTAGCCTTCAGACTGATAACGTTCTTAAAATTTCGAGAATTGCCCATCTGTAGCTATTCTGTGAAATTCTCGCTGTGAAAACTTAGGTGAAGTGAAATTAAAATGAGCTGTCAATAGTGTCAATCCCCTACATCAGGTGGAATGACAGTTCACTTCAAGCTCACTTCACCTTAGTTTTCACGGTGATATTTTTACAGAATAGCACTGCTGATATAATGTAACAATTATTACTAAATATCATTTTTTTTATATTTACTTCATTCATAATCAGCCTATATTGTTCCCACTGCTGGGACACAGGCCTCCTCTCAGTGAGAGGGAGTGGGCCGTAATCCACCACGCAGGCCCAGTGCGGGTTGGTAGATGTCACATGTCTTCGAATTTTTGGTTCTAAGACATGCCGGTTTCCTCACGATGTTTTCCTTCACCGTTTTGAGAGCAGTGGTGATGAAATAATTTACACAAAGTATAACGCCTGTCTGGGTTCGAACCTACGACTTACAACTCGTAAGTCGCGGTCGTTACCACTGGGCCACCACTGCTCTCATTTACTTCATTTTTACTTCATTGTACACCAGAAAATACATAACAAAAAATACGAAAAAAACATAACCTCTACTTTTGGGGTCTGCCGTAGTCGGGTAAATACTCGTATCTTATATACCAGCCAATCAATCTGCCTAGCTAGCTTTTTGGCAAATATGTTGGGGTTGGCTTCCAGTCCAACCGGATGCAACGAACTATCAATATTTCAAATACAAATTTATTTATTTTACATGGAGCGACTGCCTATCTGACCTCCAGAACCCAGTTACTGGGTAACACGATCCCCTTGGTATGTTACCGGTTGTCAGACCTTCAGGCTTTCTGACTACCCTTAACTTAACGATTGTCAAAGACCTACGAATGACAGCCAGGACTAACTGCTTGACGTGGTTTCCGAGGCACGGAGGGGTCTCGATATGTTACGGATGCCACGGATGGTCACCCATCCACGGACCGACCTCGGCAAGCGTAGCTTAACCTTCGAACAACCCGTGCGGCTGTTATTATTTATCTCAACCAACCGATTAAGCTAATTAATACTACAATAATCGTTTCCTGTTTATTTAATTACATTTTTAGAGATCATAGATAAAACTGTTTTTTTTTTATGGGAACATGCATTTTATTATACCACACAAACAAAAATTTACGCGGCAAATTGCCCAGCATGTTGATCCAAAATGTAAACACAATAGTGATGCGACACGAATAATATTATTAGCACAGAGAAATAGGTAGGATTATAGCCCCGTGAGGGCTAATTTTACAAAAGCCAGATATCTTAAACCGTGGAATAAAATTGACGTCTGACAGTTCTAGTATGGAAAAACTGTCAAAGATTCAGCATTTACTCGTATTTTCATCATAATGTTGCGCCCTACAATTAATACATGTTGACATTAGTTACCACCAGCGCCATCTAGTATCGGGTAGCAGAACTAGTAGAGTCAAGATCCTTCTAGAAAGTTCGACGCTAGAACTTTCGAGAACTATCGACATCTGGTCAGTCGGGACCGGTATGTACTCGAACATTCTAGATGTTTCTACAGTAGAAGGTTCTAGAACTCTATAAGGCCGGTGTGGGCCGCGAGCCACACACAGATTGGATACAGCGATACAAGCGAACACATCGAAAGCGATCTTCAAGTGCGACTTAGAGCGATCAGTAGTGCAAATGTGTTTCATAATTAGTGTTATTAGTATTGTTGATTTAAGTTTCATTTTTTGGTTATTAAATCGGCAATTTTTAGTGTCACGAACCCCAAGCTCGTAACAATAATACTTGTTTTCGGAATAAAAGTTTGGTGGAATTCGCCCTTAATCGGATAGGTGGTAGAGACCGTGTCACGCAAGAAGTCCCGTGGCAATAAGGGGAACTAATTATATTACATAGTCTGCAACACTCCTGCAACAACCCTCCACCGCACACACACACACCTTTATTGTGCATTTCATTAACCAGTGCCTGTAATAATGGTGTTGAGATAAATCAATAAATAAAGATATGTCTCCGTCGCATTCCTGTAGCGCCGAGTCTGCGAGACTTCTTTCGTAAGACGGACTTAACTCGAGGTATAGAGTCGTTTTGACATTGAGTAAGCACTGTGAGCGTGTTCACGAGCGTTCCGAATTGTTGACAGCCGTCAGCTGTCATAATCGTAATGTAAATCGGAACGCATGTGAGATGATGTGAGTGCTGTGAGCGATTACAGCTAATTCGGAATGCGGCCAATATCAACTCAGCCTATCATAGACAACTGCTGGACATAGGCCTCGCCCAGGATACCGCCACAACACCCTATCCTCCGCCTTCCGCATCCAGTCCGTCCCATCCACCTTCTTATAGTCGTCGTTCCATCTAGCTGAGGATGTACTACGCTTACCGATACGCGGTCTCCACTCTAGGACTCATCTGCTCCACCGGCCATCGGTCCTTCGACTAACATGACCAGCCCACTGCCACTTCTGTTTGCTGACTCTTGCAATCTATATCGATTACTCCAGTTCTTCGCCGGATAACTTCATTCCTGATTTTGTCCAACAAAGAAACTCCGAGCTTAGCCTGCTCCATAGCGCGCTGACCTCACGATGTATCGAGTCGATATTAGTATCTAACCGACAAGTGGTAAACCGTTGCCCATCTCTACAGCATGTCCCAACTTTGGATGTGTGATTAATAGCCTGAGAGAACTTGTCGACGCCTTCGGCGCATCATAAAATATGACCAGTCATTTGACACAGTTGACGACACAGCCAGCCCAAAAATTAGTAGCGTCAGGATAGCCCGCGAAATTCAAATTTTCTTACGTTTTTTGCAATTTGCAGGTCAGTTAAAATATGTTTCGCGACCGTAACAAATATACACACTTAGACTTACACACTTACTTTTTTTTTTTCAGGATGGGAAATCATCAAATGACCCCTCCGCTCTGGGTGGATCGGAAGGGAGTGTCAGACCCTTTATGTTCCGGGCCAGCGGTAACCCTTTCGGACAATCTCGCTGACCCGGCATTACACACTTACTTAGTTTACAAAATTATAATCATTAGAATCAGCAATACAACTCCTTGAGTCAGAATCATGATTTCATGAAATAGTCATTCAATAGGGTAATAATTATGAACTTAGAGTTATATTGATGGTTATTATAGTTAAATAATTCTTAAATTAATTTATGAATATTTGTAACAGTGGAGAATCGTATTTTAATCAACGTACGGACGCCAGCACATCAAGCTACCCGAAACTGTCAAATTTTGCCAATCAACTTTGAACCTTATGCTTTAGTGATAAAGTTGAAAATCTATTAAATAAATTTGATAGATTGTAGTAACTTGATATGCTGGCGTCTGTACAACTTGACACTGGTGCCGATTCCCTTGTTCACAAACTAAACTAAATTTAAGTTCAGTGCGTCTTTTTATTTCTATTTCATTAAGAAAAGGACAGAAGATAAATTTTAGTTTATTCCTGTCAAGTTAATCAGCGCCTGCCGTAAATTGACGTAATTTTAGTAGACAAGTTTTTAATCACGTCTAAACTTCTATTGAGTAGTGTCAGGCGCTGATTAATTTGACAGGACTAAACTAAAATTTATCTTCTGTCCTTTTATTAATGAAATAGAAATAAAAAGATGCACTGAACTTAAATTTAGTATAGTTTGTGAACAATTAACAGAATCGGCACCAATGATCTTCAAATTGCAAAAAACGTAAGAAAATTTGAATTTCGCAGGCTACCTTAGCGCATTCTCCTTATCATAACATAAACTAGTCATTCATTACATAACGTATACTGTGATAATCGAGTAATCCAGTAGACACAAAACAAGTATTTTAAGTTTAAATTTTCAAAATCTTTCTTTCTGTCGGTTTTAAAATCAACTCAATTGTGGGTACTTACCACCTTTATGATATACGCGCCGCACTATGTAGTTACCATTTTGTTGAAACAGATGTGTCTTCTCGACATCCGTGTGTCACTAACGGGATGCAGCAGAATAGGTACAAGCGCCAGGTATTGTATTGTACCTGGCATATGCTGAGCTGGACTCCCATTTGGTGCAACCATGAGACCGTTATACTTATAGATGTACATGAGACGTTATAGATGTTATATGAGCTAGGTAATTAGGTATGTCTGGGTCAATTTACCTTTTTAATCTTTGTTTTTTTTTTTACCTTTTTTGATGTTTTTTTTAATACCTGTATTGTCTTTTGTTAAAAACGGCCCAAAAAAATGTAAGCTAAACTATTTTGTATTCATCCTTTTTTTTAGGTTTAGGTATTGATGCTTTAAATTCGGTAGGGATTTTTTTATTGAAGTGAAAACTTCTTTAGCGGCGTTGTACACTTTTTTTGTAATGGGTAAAAAATGTTAAACTCGCGTCAGGACACGTGACCTGATCGAAAATTCGTAAAGGCTCGTATACACAGACGCGACGCGACACGCGACACAAAGGCACCGCAAGTCGCGCAACGAGCGGTGCCTTTGTGTCGCGTGTCGCGTCGCGCCTGTGTGTACGAGCCTTAAGACGGATATTATGGCCGTAGCCGGTACCGCGCGTGTTTTGTTTATAAGACGATTCACAAAATACACACGTAATTGTTCAAGTTTTCACTTCTGTCGGCACTCCCGGAGTGCCACTGTTTTTTTCACCTGCTAACGCTTCTATACTATGATGGTCCCCATGAAGGCAACACATCGACGCCCGCCACAACAAGACTACCACATTATTTGTGAAAACCTACTGCTTAAAATTTTTATCCAAAAAAGAATTAATGCGCCAAAAATCCAGTGTCCATACCACAGAGACGTGAAGCCGCTATTTTGCACGGAAACGGAAGTTATAAACCATCCGGCCGCGTTCGATAAGCTCTAATGTCATGGCGCTGCCACTTTACAACTATGCAAATTTTAATGCTGGCAACACGCGTTATCATGCTGGATTTTATGTCAATGAAAAAACATCACGCGTTTGCATCCTGACTATGGGTTAAGCAGAGTTAGTATATCGCTAGATATCACAATCTGAAGAAGGTCACGTTTAAAAATGTGGTGGTACCCACGGTAAATTACAGTGATTGCTAAAAAAAACTTTTTTACAAAAAAAAAAAAAAAACCACCGACTTCCAAAAAAAAACACTACAAAGTAAAAAATACCTTATAAAAAAATACTATAAAAGTGAAAAATAACTTTAATTTCGGAAGTCGGTGTCGTTGGTTATGTACTTTCGAAATCAATGTTATTTTTCACATTGTAGTGTTTTTTTGGAAGTCGGTTGTTTTTTTTTTAAGTTTTTATTGTTCACTTTTAGTTGTACCTACCTACCCCAAACAAATCCATATAACACTACTTGCTATGTGAATATCAGTGACAGGAAGCTATTGAACACATCTGCCTACCCCTTTAAAGGGTAGGTACAGGCGTGATGTTATGTTGTGTGATTGCGTAAACAATGCATGAATATGCTATAGCAGCAATCGCGGTTGATTTGCTGGCATTTATTGAAGAATTCCGTTGTCTATCTCCGATAGGTAGGTAGGTACTCATCATCAGATCTTTACGAAATTTCAATGGGACCATTTCGGAATAAACCTCTTTCGAACAAAAACAGGAATTTTGCAAATCCATCTATATATGAGGGAGTTATGCCCGAACATACTATAATTAATACATACATAATATAATTATAGGTATAATATATATAAACATCCGAATTGAGAACCTCCTCCTTTTTTGAAGTCGGTTAAAACATGAATAAAGACGTTTCCTCGCCAGTAAATAAGAAAATAAACGTACTACATTATTCCATTACAGATGGTCGCGTTTTTTAATAAGTTTCTAAAATAATTCGCTAAAACAAGCATGCAAAATTTTAATAAATTACCTAAATAAATGAAGCTAATAAAATTGGTACACAAATCATAGTTACTAAATATAAAGGGGCTTAGTTATAAACGATTACCTATTAAAGTTAAGTGACGTTCAAACGTCAAAAATTTAAGGTTAAACAGTCGATAACCACTAGGTACTTAACTTTAAGCCACAGAGCATGTAACACTTTACTTTAGGGGGATTACAGGACCTAAACGCAAAAAACGCAAGTTTTAGAAACAATAAAAGTATATGATAGACTGCAGTAAACAAAATCAAAAAATATATGAGATTCTTCAGGATATATTATGCTAGGTAGATTGTGTGTTGAAAACATAATACAACTGATACGATAGAAAAAAAATTATGAAGATACCTCTAAAATTCTTTTTATAATAAAAACCATACTAATATTCGATTAGATTATTCTACAAGCAACATACTAAAACACTAGTGTTTTATTTTTTTAGCCCAAACAATAGATTTTTTGTAAGTAAATAATTGTATCATGTTTTGCAATAAATTACCAGCGTTGTGACCATCGCGCTTCTCTTTCTTTTCTATGCAGTCCGACAGTGAACGCGCTTTAGGTCATGTAAGCCCCTTATAAGCAACGTTTATGAATAAAGGGGAAAATGTCAAGTATTTGGCAAATTATAATAGAAAGATGTCAGTGTGAATCTTTCAAGTCTAAATACTCATTCACAGAGTAAAATGATTTAACTGTTTAGTGTTTTTTTTTATCAGCAAAGAGCTTTTCGTCGTTGCGCGTGCAAAAATCGCTGTGTTATTTAGTTATTTTCGGTTTTTATGCAGTTTTAATCGTTATTTCAATACACACATACTGTATAAACAGCTATGTGATAAGTGCAATATTTAAAGAGTTAAGGACTTTAGCTATGTGATATTCATACATCGAAAGTTCCGTATAGTTAAACACGCTAAATGTTATAACATAGGTATAGGTAGCATAAGTTCACTAAAACACATAGCGACTTTTGCACGCGCAACGACGTTTTATTTTTACGACCTCTTATTCCTAATCGTTGCCTCTTATTCTGTTGTTTCTGTACCTTGGTAACTCTTTACTTTACATAGAGAAAAAATTCTGCATTTCAAGTTAACTGAGAAGAAAGTGGAGCCTTTGATTTTGTTTTAACAAGCCAAAATGAAAGCGCAGAATTTGTGGCGGTGTTTAATATTCGTTACAGTGCTACCTATACACTTCAAGCTGAACTATTTGATAGAGAGCAGAGCTGTACTTCAAACATCTTTAATGTCTCTATTTCTCGATAGATGGCACCATGACGACGACCTCAAGATATCTCGTTAAAAAAAACATTATTTTATTACTCTTTGAAACATCTCTATTATTTCTAAACTAATAATGTTTTTTTTTTATAATTTTACTAAGGTAAAACTGTAAGCATTTGTGTATTAAGTTGATTATCTGTGATTCAGTCTTTTTAAATTATTTTTTAATCAAAAATGTTGTTCGTTCACTCTTGGTCAGAAAGTCGTAATTAACACATTTTAACAATCCGTGAAATCTGTTATTGAAGTCCCCATTACTGCATTTTGAGTCTCGGTCTATAACGGAACGAGTGGGAAATAAAAAGTTCCAATCGTCACCACTGGGGAGGAACGAAACTTTTTTTCCCATTCGTTCCCACTGGGGACGACAAGGTGGGGACGACCGGGAATAAACCATATAAAGACTACAAGCCTCATTAATTTTTCTGTCCCTGCCAAGACAAGACGCCTGTACATTAAAAAAAAAGAGTGATAAATATGACAGCTCGTCCGTCCGGCGCTGTTAATGTCAGGAGTTTTTGGCGGGATTTCTTCGAGTGAAGTCTATTTGGCTGTTTTAATTATTCGCAAATTAATTCCTAGTGGATATTGTGATGTAAAATTGGTGTAGTTTTGTATCTCAAGTGCCTGCGCAACTGGACAATATGTGTAATCATTGAAACAGACGCGATCCCGGTAAAATGGAGCTGAGAATGTTATTGTAGTTTTGGCTACCTCAGCGAAGTTTACCGGGAAACTTTATTAAAATGAAAGCACCCATATTTATTTATCTGTGAACGCAACAACAAATATTGTTTTCCATAATAGCCACTATGCGCCGTGGCGCCACCATCAATGTAAAATTGTATTCCCAAACCAAGATAATAAATCGTCGTCCATCTTGCAAAATGCTGGTGTGTCTCATTTCCAAACCCAGATAGAATCCTTAAAAGGTTATGGGCCCAGATCCCGCTCACAGGAGTCAGATCTACAAGAGGAAACTATTTTGGGGTCGCTGCGGTATCAGCAGTTAAAACGACGACGAGTGGAAAATCCCACGCAGGCATCGCGTCGGGCGGACCGGTAAAGGTACCAATCCAAATAGGAAACAATATAAGGCATTGCGGTATAGCAATAACACAATGGAACTCTTGGGAAACATGCCAGCAGTTGGTTTTGTTGGCCAGCAACAACTACTGGAAGGCGTCGAAAACTGGAGCACGTGGTCATACAAAATCAAGATAATCCTAAGGGCGGCAGATCTTCTAAGCATCGTGGACGGTACAGTCCAGCCTCCTTCAGACGAAAAGGTAGAAGAATACGAAAAATGGATGAACAAGGATGCCAAAGCTCAAGGTATTTTGGTCACACGCATTTCTGAAAAAGTACTTTCGCAAATTGTGAGCTGCCAAACGTCGAAGGAAATTTGGAATAAGCTACACACAGTATTCGAGCAACGGGGAGAATTGTCAGTTCACATTCTCCAACAGAAATTTTTCTCAATGAAATTTGAAGACAAAGAAACAGTTACGGAATTTTTAGGCAGATTCGAAAGTCTGTTAAGCAAGCTGAAAAATGTCAAAGCAGAAGTCAGTACAAGCATGGCTATAACCAAAATTACGTCATCTCTTCCTTCCAAGTATCAGCACTTTGTGTCAGCATGGGAGTCGGTGCCAGCAGAGAAGCGCACGATGGAGGAGCTAACTGCAAGACTACTTATCGAGGAACAGCGTGCTACAACCTGCATGCAAGACGAGCAGTCAACAGCATTAGCATCCAGGTCCACCAGAAAGTGTTTCCAATGCGGCAAGACAGGACACATGAAAAGGGACTGTAAAATCAAGGTAAAGGGTAATATCTGTGTTTATTGTAAAAAGTCAAATCACAAGTCTGATGATTGTTGGTTCAAAAATAATAAAAATAAAGGTGTAAATAAAAATAAGCCTAGCGAGCAAGGTAATGCATTTCCTATGTCCGTGTTGTCATCAGCATTTTATAGCGAGTCAGACAGCAGTCTATGGATAATGGATAGTGGAGCCTCAGAGCACATGTGTAGCAGTGATAGTATGTTTACTAAATACAAAGAGTTAGAATGTCCTCGACCAATCATTATTGGTGACGGTAAAGTCATAAAAGCTGTAGGTACAGGTATTATACAGTTAGAGGCATACAACGGTGAAGAGTGGATCAGTTCAACATTAAATAATGTCCTACATGTCCCTGCTATAAAAATTAATCTATTTTCAGCAAGTTCAGCTGCAGATAGAGGTTATAATATGACAATAAACAAAGAGTGGTGTTATTTCAGGAAAAATAATGAACAAAAGGTCAGTGCTTTAGCTTATCGTAAAAATAACGTATTTATCATGAAATTCAGATACAATACAGTTGAAAAAGCTTGTGTAGGTAAATCTTATGACAGTTTATCAGAATGGCATCAAAAAATGTGCCACCAAGACATACAACAAGTAAAAACGATGTTAAACAAGTGTAATATTGATTTTAGTGCAGATAAACATGAGGAACTCACATGTGAGCCATGTCTCCTTGGCAAAACTCATAAACAACCATTTCCACAAAGTCTAAATAGGGCAGAACGTCCTGGTCAAATTTTACACATGGATTTATGTGGTACTATGGAAACCACGTCATTAGGTGGTGCCAGGTACTACTTATTAATAAAAGATGATTATACAAAGTACAAAAAGGTTTATTTTCTGAAAAATAAGTATGAAACAAACGACAAAATAAAAAGTTTTTTGAATTATGTTATTAAGAATCTTGAATACAAAGTGACAACAATAAGGTCAGACTGTGGCTTAGAATTTACAAATAAAGAGCTAAAATCTTTGTTAGATAGTTTAGGTATTATTCACCAAACTAGTGTTCCATATACACCTCAGCAAAACGGGTGTATAGAACGTGAAATGCGCACAGTTACAGAAGCAGCTAGAACTATACTATTGTCAAGTGGTTTGGACAAGTCCTTATGGGCTGAAGCGGTCAACACAGCTGTTTATGTCATAAACAGAACTGGTAAAAGCAGAATAAAAGATGTAACCCCTTATGAACTTTGGTATAAAAAGCAAGTATACAACATAAATAATCTGAAAGTATTCGGATCAAAAGTAGGAGTACATATCCCCAACCAACAGCGTAAGAAATGGGATAGTAAAGCTGAAATAGGATATTTTGTAGGTTATAGTGAAACAACAAAAGGTTTTAGAATTTATTTTCCACATAAAAATGATGTTCTTATAAAAAGAGAGGTAACATTCATAAAAGGTAAGCTTAATAACATGCAAAAGGTTTGTAAAAATAGTCAGGATCAGAACAGTATACCCTCAGTTGTCATCACAGACTCTGAAACAGAGAAAATAGAAAATGATAACCAAGAAACAGAAGAATATCATAGTTTCCATGAAGAAGAAGAAGAAGACAGATTACAGGCATCAGAGCTAAAAGATAATCCAGAAATCCTCATGGAGGGAATACCAAGTCCAGAACAAGAAAGAAGAATGTCTACAGAAGATTCAGAAGAGGAGGATTCAGTTGATAAAGCAATAGAAGAAGAAAAACCACAAGAGGTAACAACAACTAGAAAAGGTAGGGAAACAAAGAAACCATCATGGTTATCAGAGTATGACACAAACCTCTTATCCATTGACACTGAACCAATCACTCTGGAAGAAGCATTAAATTCAGAAGAAAAAGCAGAATGGGAAAAAGCTATGAATATTGAATTAAACACCCTGAAAGAAAACAATACATGGACAGAAGTTAATAGTATACCAAGTGGAAATAAAGTTATATCAAGTAAATGGTGTTTCAAAGTCAAACAAGTAGGCGGAGAAAAAGTATACAAAGCTAGGTTAGTAGCTAGAGGTTTTGAGCAATCAGACACCGATTTAGAAGTATACTCTCCGGTAGCTAAATTACCAACATTTAGAGTATTTATGGCCGTAGCAAATAAATTACAACTCCCAGTCCATCAAATGGATGTGGTAGGTGCTTTCTTACATGGTGATATAGATGAAATAGTATACCTAAAGCTACCAAATGGTAAAATATGTCAATTGAATAAATCCCTATACGGTTTGAAAAGTTCCCCTAAATGTTGGAATAGAAAGTTTGATGAGTTCATGACTAAAGAAAATTTCAGTAGATCCAAAAACGATTACTGTTTATATTATAGGAAACTAGACGGATGTGAACTATATGTCTTACTATTTGTAGACGATATACTTATGTTTTGTTCTGAAAATAAGGTTTTAGAAAATTTCAAGATACAGTTGCACAAGAACTTTAAAATGAAGGACTTAGGGTTAGCAACTAGTTATTTAGGCATAGACATCAAACAAGAACAATCCAGAACAATAATCAGTCTGAAGACATATTTAACTAAAGTCCTGGAACGTTTTAATATGTCAAATTGCAAACCAATATCAACCCCATTAGACCAGAATTACAAGTTTGATTTGTTGAAAAGGGAAAAATCTGAAAATCCAATTATAGAAAGAAAGTGCAGACAACTTATAGGTAGCCTAATGTATGCAGTATGTGGTACTCGACCAGATTTATGTGTATCAGTTCATTTTCTTAGTAGATATCAACACTGTGCTAGTGTTATGTTGTACAAGTCACTAAAACGTGTTTTGCGGTATATAAAAGGAACCTTAGATTTTGCTTTAGTGTACAGCAGCACAGGCACAGGAATGCAAGGCTTTGTAGACGCAGATTGGGCTGGTGACACCCAAGACAGAAAGTCTACAACAGGTTACATTTTTAAGGTATTCAATTGTAGTGTAGTGTGGTGTTGTAAGAAACAGCTCAGTGTATCACTATCATCCACTGAATCTGAATACATTGCATTAAGTATGGCTGTAACAGAAGCATGTTGGTTAAAGAATTTGTTATGTGATTTCAATATTGTCACTAATGATGTGATTGTTTATGAAGATAACCAGTCAGTAATAAAATTGGCTTTTAACAATGAAAATAATAAAAGGCTTAAACACTTAGATATCAGATATCACTTCATTATTGACAAAATAAAAGAAAAATGTATATCTCTGCAGTATATTAGAACAGAAGATAACTTGGCAGATCTGCTCACTAAACCTTTAGGTAAAACTTTGTTTGAAAAGTTTGTCAAGTTATTGTATTAGAATTTAAGCTATTGTGTGAATTGTAAATTTTTAGGTTGATACTCATATCAGCTGGTGATGCATTACAAAATAAAATAAATAAGTTAAGATAGTTCTCAAACAGGTTGAATTGTTGATTAGATGCATAACCAGCCAAGTTAAGTTTCTCTGTGTAATTAAAGTATATTGGGAGTACAGTGTTAAACATAGAATGTAAGGATAGAAAGAAAATATTTGTTGAGGGGGGGTATTAAAATGAAAGCACCCATATTTATTTATCTGTGAACGCAACAACAAATATTGTTTTCCATAATAGCCACTATGCGCCGTGGCGCCACCATCAATGTAAAATTGTATTCCCAAACCAAGATAATAAATCGTCGTCCATCTTGCAAAATGCTGGTGTGTCTCATTTCCAAACCCAGATAGAATCCTTAAAAAACTTGATTCGATACATTTGCTGCCAAATACTCCTAATACTTTAGAATGTGTACACCCATATTCTAATGTCATGAAAAATGCTAACTGATGACTAGGCGGCATGGTCTCAGACCTTAGCGTTTAAAAAAAAAAAAAGCGTTTAATGTCATTGTCAATATGTCAATGTCATTCTCAGTTTGTCAGTTATTTCCTCAGAACGGTTATTTCACAAGTCTGCGTCAATTTTCAATAATAATATAATCAGTCGGATATTATAATCGAAGTGGTAAGGTAATTATTTCAGTATTGCATAAAACTATACAATTCTGTGTACTACTAACATATATTTTCAATGCCTCGTAAACCATGTTACTGGACGCGAAAGCTAGAATTAGATTTAGTTGCCTATGTTCGCCAGAGAGATTACATATGGCGGCCTGCCGGAAATACGAATCACCAAATTCAACAAAAGTATAAGGCTTACGCTGAATTTGCGGTGAGACTGGGCCGAGGGTTTACTGGTAAGTAAAATTATTATTTGACCCTTGTACCTAGCTAATATGACAGTTGACTTTAACCGGTTCCTCGAATTTTGTTTTATCTACTGGTACAATTTCTAGTAATGGGCAAAACATTTATTATCAACATGATGATAGGTTTATAGAACTTAAATCAACACATTGTGTCAGCTCCCTTTTTGTAACATTCAATAGATTTTCCTATAGAGACTACCCACTGACTGAAGTTTATATTAGTTTTCCTCCTACTCGGTAGTACTCAATGGCTGACTTGGTTGGTATCAATAGATATTTGTTAATAATATATATATATCTATTTAATATATATATATATATTATTGAAAATATATATTATGTATTTAGTCGATATTTTCAATAATATTATTAACCAATAAATAATAAGTTTATTGTACTTAATCAGGCAGGGGACATAAGTAGACCTTCCATAGTTTTAGGTAACCCTCCCACACGCATAGCCCAATATGTTTTGTTTCCATGTTCTGCAATAGTACTGAACTAACTGGGGGTTGACCTTAGATGCACTTGCATAGTGCTTATAGAGATAATTGTCGGTTGGTGCCGCAACACTTAAAATAACTAACATCTTTTATGTATTTTTTGTTTTTGTCAGTGTGCACCTTTTGTTGCCTGTCAAATAAATATATTATTAATATTATTTTTATAAAATTGTCTATGCGGCCTCTGTGAATTGGTTATGATTGTACAAGTGATGGTCCAAAAACAGGCTGGCTCCAGAACTAAATAAAAAGATAGTTTTATCTCAGAAGCATAAACTTGTTACTTAAACTAAGGAATTCACTGATACTTAGCATAATCAGCTTATAATGTTCTTACTGCTGAGACACTCCTCTCTGGGAGAGGGAGTGGGCGATAAACCATGATGTGGGCCCAGTGCTGGTTGGTGAATATCACATGTCTTAGAATTCTAGTCTAATTCTTTGGTTCTAGGATATGCCGGTTTCCTCACAATGTTTTCCTTCACGGTTTTGAGAGCAGTGGTGATGAAATTAAATACGCAAAATAAAGTGCCTGTCTGGGTTCGAACTCACAACCTACAGGCCACTCTATTCCCACTCCTCACTGATAATTACTGTTGACTAAAACCTAATACAGGGGAAGAACATGTACTAAAACAAGCAAGGTAATAATGCTAATCTTTTATTCATTTCAGCCCGCTCCGTCAGAGATCGTTGGGTTAACATCAGGAGTACTTTCAACCACAATCATCGGAGAGTTGAACGCTCCAAACTTAAAGCAAAGACTCCTGCAGATATTTATGTGCCCTGCTGGCCGCTCTGGAAACCTTTGCAGTTCTTAAAACATGTTTGCAAGAAAGAAGATTATGAGGTAAATATAAGTAGTATAGTTTGCAGCTGGTAATGAATGCTGATTACTGACAAACACATGCACTGACTGGACAGGTCCATCTGTGTGGTTCTTTCCTCAATAGACCATTTCAGATACCAATGTAGATTGACGTTAAATTGTCTTTCCGGTCTTCACATGATCTGACCAAGATTATGTCCGGACTTTAAATGAGACTGTGACCTCTGAGTTTGTTTCGGCCTTTCCTCTCAGAATAGTCAGACAGGAAACGTCAACTTCATCTAGTTTTAAAAATATGATTGATGCAGTACAATGTAGTATAAGTGTTTGCACTAACCTATTTACAGAAATTAAATCATTTGTGATTATCATTTAATAATAACAGAGGCAAATTACAAGGGGTTTCGTATTACCCAATAACTGGGTTATGGAGGTCAGATAGGCAGTCACTCCATGTAAAATACTAGTACTCAGCTGCATCCGGTTAGACTGGAAGCCGACCCCAACATAGTTGGGAAAAGGCTAGGCAGATGATGATGAGAGGCAAATTAATCCACACGTGAGGATATATTATTTGTTCTTGCTTTGGGCAATCACTTGTGAACAGTCAAAGGAAGTTTTCCTCGTCCTAGTTGATTTACCCTATTTGTAACATGAGGAAACCTGAACACCACCACATCATAAACATGAATTGCCACATGGAACTGTTTGCATCTGTTTTTATTAATTTAGAATACACATCCTCAAATCTGAGAACTTTATAGCATGCAATATTTTAGTACTTTAATATTAACTAACATATAGCTAGAGCTTCCACTGGAATGGATTTTATTTATTTTAAACTAGCTGACATGACAGACATTGCCCTGTTTTTGATTCGAAAGACACGTGGCGCCATCTATTATTATAATAACGGCATTGTTGTTTTTTTCGGGATGAATGGTAACCTATGTCCGTTTCTGTACACCTGACAATATAATATATGCGAAAGGACACTGGCAAACGCCCATACTTCGTCAGGCCCACTTTTTCAACTCAACAGACAATAATAATACAAATGCTGAAATTACTGGTCATAAACATTATTTACTATAAAAACATCAATATCAATATTGATCATGGGAATACTGAGATATTAGTGAGATAACAAAAAACATTTTTCAGGTTATAAAAGTAAAAATATTTAAGGTAATTGAGAAAAATAAACCACTTTTCATTAGAATAAAGCTCTTTTTTATTCATTTTCATAAATAATCAATAACTCATCTAAAAATTGAGCTGGTTAATATTTATAGGGAGGGCATATTTTTGGCTCATGTCGAGCCCATGACAAGTACCATATAATAGACATGACATGAGCACAACACCCTACAGTGCGTCTGCCCACCAAACAGTTGCAACAATATTGCTCTATAGCGTTACGCCCGCTAAGATTATTATTTATTACAATGTAAACAAAGTACACTCTTCTGCTAACGTGCCGACTTTGGATTCTCCCTCTGAGCAACCATTTATTGTCATTTTGTGAAATAAGTCTCGTAAATTGCTGTTGCTTTCTCTGTATATTTCAATTTCATATTGTCCTCCACTTCGTATATGTTCACCATAATATGATCTAACATCATACATTTTATTTATAACAAGGTAAATCACAAAAGAAAACAGTCGAGTAAATCACAAGTACGCAAGAGTCTGTGGGAGTGAATGACATCGATTATTTGATTGATTTATTCATCTCATTTGACGTTTCTTGAGTTGACACTTATATTTAATTTGGCTTCTAGCATTTTGATCCATCATCGAAATCAACACAAACCCACTATTATTATGAACCAAAAACGTTGAAGTTAACAAAAATATTTGTGTAATGCATCAAATATATTTTTACTTTCAAAATGGATCTATTATTGATAATAATAATTAAATAATGAGAAATCATGACCTCTGGTATCTCTGCATAATATATTATATATTTTACCCCTGGCAACCCAGTCAATGACTTCTACAATTCCCGTGCATTTTCTAAGTTCATTCAAAATGACTTCCGCTATCATCTTCTTTTTATTGTGTTTTTCAGAACCCCATGGTTAAAAGGCGTTTAAAAATGACTGTAAATAACTATTTAATTAAAGATTTTTTTTAATATATATTTCATTTGTGTCCGCTCCTGGGCCTAATTTTGCCAGTGTCCTTTCAGGATGATCGGTTCGATGGCTTAGGCGTGAAAAGGTAACACACAAACAAACTTCCTTTCGCATTTATAATATTAGTTAGGATTGGTAGACCAACAGCATATAGATAAGGGGTCCGCATATAGATAAACTGTCAAAAAAGCTAAGTTCCGCAGCATACGCCGTTAGAAAAATTCGTAATTTAACTGATATAGAGACTGCCCGTTTAGTGTACAGACGGCAGCACATCGATGTAAACTCTATACATATCTATAACTACGACGCGCCGTATAGTGTTAGAAAGAAAGTACTCTTTGTTTGATTGGTGGAGTTTTCAACGTTTCTAATATTGCCCAATGGTTGCACATACTAATAATTGGCAGCCAATTATCATGTCTCACTAGGAATAAGCCACACCCACGCTAATGTCACTCATGACATTGACAATTTGACATCGTTCGTTTGACGTTTATTCATTACGTCAGGTGGAGTCGTGTTTGTGTCGGTTCAGTCGGTTGTGTTTTAATTATTTTACAAGTTTGTCTTATTATCGAATGCATATGCTTATCGACGCAAATTGAAAGGCATCATAGCCCTTCGATTGAGTGGATGACGAGATTGATATTTGTCGGCAGACGGGCATATCGGTGAGTAATATTTTTTGTAATTATCATTTTATAAAGGTTCTTCTTCTTCTCTTCGTTTAATGGCTTAGTAAGTATTGAAAAATAGTGTCAATGGTGTTTTTCTATAGAATTTTAAAATTAACAGAAGGGATAGGTAGATAAGTATCTTCTTTGTGTTCTTTCCTAATGAGTGCCCGCTGTTCCAAGCGTCATCAAAATGTAGGATAAGTAACAGAAAGTTTATATTCAGATTTATACCTACGTAAACAAAATTCGATGATCTATTGTTTTTGATTGCATTATCATGGGACATTCTAAACAAAAGTTATTCCAGTAGGTAGTGATGGGATTTTAAAGTAAATACTCAATACTTTTATTGCATTCCACATGTAGGCATTCTAAGGTGGTAAACTTATAGTTAGATCATATGGACCCTGTCGGGCACAGCAAAATAAGTGAGTTAGGAGAGAGGAAGCATTTGTTAATTTTATAACATTACATAACAAACTAAGATATTATAGGTAATAATGATGTAGGTATTTTTAGAGATAAACTAATAGCTTCTATATAAAATATAAACAATAAATATAAATATTAAGAGATGTAATAATCCATACTAATATTATAAATGCGAAAGTGTGTCTGTCTGTTGGCGCTGCTAGTAATAAATAAATAAAATTTAAAGTATCAAGTTCTTCTTAAGTTCTGACTTAAGTCTATCACTTAGATATTTGTTTACCGAGTAGTAGCTTTTATTCAGCAAGAATTGTCTAAGTTTTTTTAAAAATGTGTTAATTTTCTCTTCTTTTTTTATTAGTGCGGGGAGTTCATTATATAATTTAATGGACATTACATAGGGACTTGTAGAGTGCATTTTTAGTTGAGAACTTGTCTGAATAGATAGCGTGTCTGAATGTCTTCACGTTTTGAATATAACTCTTGATGTTTCCGGTCAAATTTGCATGTTTCTAAAATATACAGGGAAGGGTTCAAATATTATGTTTTTGAAAGAAAGGTTTGCAACTATCTGTTTGCTCAATGTTAACCAGGATTCTATCATCTAAGCATAATAGGTGGTGAGAGCTGTTTGTAAATTGGTGGTCTTTTTTATGTCACGAAGGGCTTAAGAGAATTTAGAAATTTTTGAGTGAGTTTTCTGTATGTGTGATTTCCAGTTTATATGTGTGTGTGTGTTTATTGTATTGTATGTGTTTTATATGGGCCTTGACACCTGAAATAAATGGATAACTAGTCCTAGTAGAGTAAATTCGTTAATGGTTTCTAATTTAGAGTCATTGAAAGTAAAATCTAAAGTTATAGGTGTTTTTTGGTAAGGGTGGAAAGTTATTAATTTGGTTTTGGAGTAGTTTATCTCGAGGTTATGATTGTTCATACAGTTGCATGTTTTAGTAAGTATGGAATTGAGAGTTTCTCCTATATTTTCATTGTTTTGGGAAGAGACCAATATGGATATATCGTCCGCAAATAAGACACTTGGCCCTTCTATGGTCTTAGGTAGGTCATTAATATAAAGTAAAAATAAGAGGCATCCTATGACACTTCCTTGAGGAATTGAGCCATTAATTGCTTTACTATATGATCGGATTTTTTCGATTTCATTATTTTTATGGTTAAAATATTCTATTTCAACTAATTGTTCCCTACCTACCTACCCTAAATACCTACGCAATTAAGCACTGTAACGAACACCGGGCGTGCGAATAGTGAATGATTATATAGTATAAAAGTGATAGTATAGGAATATAATACGATAGTTATATAGGACCCTATCCGCGCTCCAGGGCACAAGTTGATACCGACTATTAACCATCGACTTATTATAAACTACTAGCGTAACATAAAAAAAAAAAAAACGCGTAAAATATTTAAATCGAATTAGAAATTCAAATCTTACTAGATTTGAATTTCTAATTCGCTTTATATATATTTTGTATTGTTCTAATTAGCTTTCCAACTTGTTTTTATTATTAGTATGTATCTGACAGGAATTTTTGAGAATTTTAATGCGAAGAAAAATTATAGGTAGAATAATTACGTAACTTGAAAACGTGGCTTTTCGTTTATAGGAATGTTTGCGTGATTTTAGTGTCAAATGAGAGGATTATGTTTAAAACAGATATTCCCGTTTGAATTATGTAAATCGGACCACGGGTTTTAGAGATAGAAAGAATTTTGTATATTGAAAACATGCCAGTTTGATTTCAGTAAGTTAATGTTTTAGAAAGTTTTTATTGTATAGAGATAGGATACTTAAATGTTGTTACGTAGAAGATTACATAGGCTACACATAACACAATACAAAGAAATTGTAACGAACAGGCATAAAGAAATAAAAAAAGGGCTTTAAAGTGTCAGTGTGTGTGTGTGTGTGTGTGTGTGTGTGTGAAAATTACATGTAAAAATGGCTTAAAATCAAGGTTCTCTCTGCCTATAGTGATTGAGTAATAATAATGGGCAAATAAACTACAGCTATTTGTTTCGTTCCAGAAAAAAACAGTTTACTTCTGGCTTCGGCGGTGGGAAGAAAGCGGAAGCATAGCTCATCACCGCCGATCCACTCTGCCGATCCTTTTTTAAGCACACGAGTAACCTCAACTTCGTACAGCGTGAGTCCATGTGTAGATTGTAATAATCACACTTACCTATCACCTTAACTTATTCATCACTAACATAAAACCTAGTTTCCTTTAAAAATGAATAACAAAATTGATTAAAATAATACCTACCTACTAGCTAAGTGTGCGTCCTGAGTAAAGGCTCCTACAAACAGGCGCGACACGCGATATAATCGCGCGCGACACAAAGGCACCGCTCGTTGCGGTTCAGTTCTTTACAACCTACCTCAACAAAGGTGGAAGTTGTCAATTCGGCAGATTGTTTATTTGTGTATGTTTATATTTTGTAGAATATTTTTTTAACCGTCTCATACTAATTTAAAGTTTATTCAAACTTGTTTCAAATTAATATTATTTGAAGTTAAACAAATATCAACTTTATGTTAATGGCAATTAAGTTGATTTCAGAGTGACTAGCACTATTGAAAAAGTTACAGTTTTAGCGTAAACTAAACTTTATTATGTAGGATTTAAAGTTATTTTTCCCTAAAGTCATTTTTTGTTTACGATTTTTGGCAAATAAATCGCGAATGTAGATAAGTTAAGCTCTTAACAAAGAATCCTATGTATGTATTGAAATTGACAAAAATTTCTTTGTTTTAGATATCAACGGACACAGTCAGAAGGCGCCTGAAAGACGATGTCCCCAGGTTTCAAACTATCTCCATATTTTTCATCACAATTGCCCAGCAGTTTAGCCGCGAAGGCAAAACACACATAGTTCTTTTGCATTTATAATTAGTGTGGATCTTCTAATATAGTGATAAAGATAATTGATAATAATATTATAAATTGAAATTTTATATTTCTTTTCACACCATTGTTTTTGTTATATTCTTGAGAATTTTTCTTTACTAATGTTGGTGATAATTTGAGTTAGGGCCGTCATTCACTGGCGGCATGGCACGACAAGTGATTTTAGTAAGCGCAAATGATTTGAGATCTTATTTTATCATGGTTAGCGTTCACAATTCGTCATGCCAGAACGTGCCGAAGGATACCAAAGCAGGCATTTCAATGCAATGTGAGTGTTAATAGTGTTAAATTAGATTCGAAATCATCTGTAAGTATTACAAAAATCCCTTGTCGTGCCGTGCCACCAGTGGGTGCTGAACCTTATACATATAGCCCAGTCAAATTATACTAATCTGGTTAAAAGCTTAATTATTTTTGTTAGGCAATCAAATGCTACCGCATTTGATTTTGCTTGGCAGCCATTGTTGGATGTAGGTAACTGATTAATCTGTTACAAATAAAAAGAAAAGCTTGTAACAAATAAATATTATCTACTTGTTTTTAATATATCTATTAATAATAATAATAACGCCTTCCAAAGGTCTCAGAGATGTGTCAAAGACATTTTAAAAATAATAGAAATAATTCTTTATTGACGTAATAGGTTATCGAAACTTTTATGTATGAAGCATGTATACCTATTATAAATTACCTAATGTATTAAAAATATTAAATTGTAGGTTATTCAGAATTAAACTATATAAATGGTTGAATGAACATAATTTCTATAATATTAAGGAGTTTTTTTGAACATAAATTATGTTTAAATTCAAATGTGTTTATTTGTGAAGTTTGCATGCTTTAATTTTTAAGCAAAACAATTATAATCTCATATGCTTTAATAAAACCTGTGTATACCATGTTTTACGCAAACAAATTATCTTTTTGGTTTTATAACGTTTGTTGTAAGCCCATTCATTTATTACGTAAGACGATTTAGGGGGGAGTGGCGTCGACCATGTCTTATTTTTTCTTCCAAGGGGTTGGGAGGGAGTCTTGATAGTTCTTACGTAAGATCACAAAAATGTGCAAAGTTAAAATACAATACTTTTGTCTATGCATAGCATGCCTACGATTGGAGGCGCGCGATGGCGTCACGAGGGTTGCGGATCTGAAGACGAAGAGAGGGACAATTCGGCGCGGCTTTAACAACATTAATTGTCCACTCCCTCTTTGAAGTCCACATCAACCCTGGGAGAATGTCTATGCATGGCATGCTACGATTGGAGGCGCGCGGTGGCTGAGGGGGCGCGCGGGCTGCGGCATCAGCATCGGGCGACGGCGGCGGCTGACCCCTCAGCCGCCGCCGTTCAGGGAGCTCCCCGCTTGTGAACTAGTTGTCACTTTTTGCATAAACAATACTCATTAATGATTTTAATATTGTAGATAGTTAAAATTGTTACTTTGAAAATAAACATTACAATAAACCAAACGTGTATTCATTTTTTCCTTTAGATTCTCACGTATTAAATATTATAAGTACAGGGGGGGTGGGGGTCAGCCGATTCTTATTTTTTCTTATATATGGGGGTGGGAGTCAAAAACTAGCAAAAATAGTCTTACGTAATAAATGAGTGGCCGCTATATGTATTTTAATTTCAAGTAGGTATTTGTTTTTTATGTTTCCAATTATATTAATGTTTAAGAATAAAAAGATTATTGATTGTTATTGTGCATTTTATTATGATATTTTTCCCGCTGTTTCACACGCGTTCCTGTAGGAACCTATCCTATATCCTTTTCTGATTGGTAGGTGTGCAAAATTCCATGATGATCGGTTGTGTAGTTAATATGGCACCAAAAGCAGGGGGTAGCTCCGCCGTATCTGGGATAATAATAGATTAGAATTTGATTTGAAAATTCATAACTAGCGCAATAATGTTGAACTTCATGTAAAAGCAAACATCGGTATAGGTATAGGTAATTTACAAAGTTCAACCTTATCGTTTTAGTAATAAGATCGTCTTGCGACGAAACGTTAATCTTAAACACGATGGACTGACAAAAGGCTGTTTGTAGGTATAATTAATTGCCTAAACTTCACACACGTGACACGTTCGTGATGGGGTAAGTAGGTATCCATATTTTTTCAATATTTCAAGCAGATTGTATTATGGGTTTTTACTTTTTAGCATTTAATTTCGTGAAAATAAAATAAAATAAAAATCGTTTATTTCGGAACAATAACGGATACCTACAATAGGTATTATAAAAATAGTTAATCGATGATAACTACAGAAGTTTATAACAGTGGCGCAACTATCAATAATAGAATAGAAGAGCAAGGAACGCGTTAAAACAGGTGACCTCCAGCCCGTCAGTAAGTAGGTAGGTAACAAAAGTCGGAAAAGGTCTATTTAAAAAAAAAGAAATGTTTTCCTGACATCAGATTATACCTACCTGTCTGTCTACTTAACAATATTCATCGAGAGCGTGAAGTTTCGCTAATTAGTTGTGTAATGTGCACCGTACTTACCTACCTACCTGTTTAAATGTTATACTTAGGTAAGTAATTTTCCAATAATACCCATGTAAAAATGAAGGATTAAGTAAAAGATCATTGAAATAAAAAACATCGATTATAAGCTTTCATAGGTATTTTAGGCATTGCGCGGGCCGCCGCTTTTATTACTATGAAATTATTTCGATT
Organism: Luperina testacea; assembly: GCA_927399505.1. Taxonomy (NCBI): domain Eukaryota; kingdom Metazoa; phylum Arthropoda; class Insecta; order Lepidoptera; family Noctuidae; genus Luperina; species Luperina testacea. The sequence goes on along the minus strand of OV656766.1, from coordinate 2,279,990 downwards.
CGATTCAAGTGTTCAACCTGCTACGCTACTTTTTATCGCACAGTATTTTATTCTACACAACGAATGACCTTACGCACACACCCTCACGTACGCGCTGCAGCACGAAACATTACAAGTAAGAACAGACAAAAAGCTATATATCTCTTTCGCACGATTCTCGCTGTTGTTGCTCACAACGCGTTCAAGGTCAATGTGTAGTAACCTGATGTGCTGCCGTCTGTACTTTAGTTATTTTCATAGTGTAATGTCGTACGGTATTCTATTGTGGGGAAATGCCGCCGATATTCAGACTATCTTTGTTTTGCAGAAGCGTGCTGTTCGATCAATTTATAAATTAAGTCCGAGACACTCTCTCAGAGACAAATTTAAAGAGATTAATGTAATGACTGTGCCTTCTCAGTATATTTATGAAAATCTTTTATATGCCCATAAAAACATAAAATTGTTCAAAAAATACAGTGATATCCATAATATAAATACTAGAAACAAACACAAATATGTTGTACCTACAACAAGGCTCAAGAAAATAGGTGGCTCGTTCAGATGCCAATGTATACACTTTTATAATAAACTACCAAGCCACGTTCAAGATCTAAGCCTTAATAAATTTAAATCGTTCATTAAACGTAAGTTGTGCCAGAAAGCCTTTTATACCGTTAAAGATTATATTGAGGATACAAAGGCTTGGGATTAAGTTGCTTCCAATTTCTGCATTTTGAGTGTTTTTGATGTTTTTTTTTTTTATATACTGTAACGAGTCTTTTAAGCCTGTTACATGATAGCGGATTTTTTTTGCTTTAATTTGTAGGCAATATTGTGGTGTTGCCATGTAAAAATTCATTTTTGGATGAATCGGAATCGTGTAGTGGTCACACAGATTTTTTCTTTTTGATGCTGTCAGTTGATTTTGACAGATCACTTTCCGACTCAAGCTTTGCATAGAATGGAGTAATTTCAGGGCTCCGAATTAAATCCTGAAGTATTAACTTCAGATGGACGGCATCTAATCTCCATTATGTGGTAGCCGATTTGCCCTTGCCGGCATCCTGATCGGATAGCCCATATTTTTTATAAAGGTAGGTAAAATTCTTCGTGGTTTCCTATTCACGTTGTCGCGTGGCTATTTTGATGGCCGACGTTAATAGTTTCCGATATTTGTTTCAGGATCTTTTAAACCTTATATATTTTGGATTAATTCATCTACTGATGACATCATTTTTTTAAAGAAACGGTGAGTTAATTTGTATTTGGTCATAACCATTTAGATCGCCATTTTTATCAACGCTGGATATCAGCTAACGATTGTTCATGTTTGGTTTCAGCCGCGAGGCGTTTCTTCTTTCTTCGTTTCTTCTTTCTTTTTCTTTTACAACTTAAACTTTGAAAGCTGGCCCCTACCAGCATATTTCATGGACCGCCTTTGACGTCTCCGCGAAGATCAAAATCACCAAGATGAGCGTGGTTTGCTCTTTCGGTTGTTAGTTTATTCGACGGAACGTGGTATGGTTTATAATACATAACTTATATTGACAAAAGTGCAATAATGACAGGACACAAAATAATATCAATTTAATCTTAGTTTTACACCTTAGAACCGTTAATTATAGAAAGGAATTTTCTTGTATATTTGAAACCAGCAGCCTACGGGCAATAAAATCGTTCAATAACTTTTATGTCGATTTTTATTGATACTCCCCGCTTGAAGATTAAAAGTTTCCAGTTCCCGCAGGTTAGTCTATCCTTGGCATAGTTTTGTGTGCTCCTGGCGCCCGAATCATCACTTCTACTTATTGTTTATTTATTTGGAGTACACCACACACATTTATAATTCACATTTTTTTTATTTTTTATTATTACAATTGTCGCTCAGCGAACAGGGACTTGAAGTAGGTTTGTCTGGTACCTATATACTGTCATTATTGCACAATTAATTACTTAACTTATGAGTCTATTGTTTGCATTGGTTTGTTCTACATTGTTACTTTAATAACTTTGTAAGTATTTATTTTGATTTTTGACTCATAAGTAGTACTTAACTTAATTTTGTGAATCTTTGTAAACAATGTTTGGTGTTTACAATTGATGATTTTGTTTATTGACCTGTGTTTTATTAACATGTTTTTTTCCTTAGCAAAACCAACATAAATGCGTTTTGTTGTTCTCAACAGTAAAGTTATTTTGAAAACTTAAAGTTTAACTTTTTAAGTAAATAATTTAATCTAATTGTTAAGTACAATATTGTACATTTAATTTATCTAGATTTAAGCTGCTTGTAAGTGATTATTGCACTTTTAAAACGATAAAATTAACTTAGTAATTTTTCATTGGAATACCACATTGACTTCTATACTTAACCTCAAACTTGAGAATTTATTTTCAAACATTTAACTTTTTGAAATTTAGTTTGTTTTTCGTTTGCTAATCGCCTTGCTGTTTGTTAATCATGGACAAGGGAGTTCAGTTTCCGCCGCTTCAGGATTCGGGTGATGTTGATACCTGTACTGCTGTTGATGCTGACGTTGCTGAGAAAGTTCATGAGATGGTTAATGCCCCAGATGTTAACAATCCCTTTGACTCAAGAATCGCTCACTCTTCTTCGGCTTTTACAGCACAAGCTTTGCCTTCATTTAATTTCTTGAATGCGCTTGTGAATGAAAACATTCGAAAAAACTTTCCTCCTTTCACTAAATTGCCTGACTTGAAGAAAAGTAGAATAGTTTATAGCGGTAAATCTTGTGTTCGAGAATTTATTACTCAGATAGAAGAATATTTTCTTTATAAAAATTTCAATGAAAACTTGCTTGTCGGTTCTTTTTCAGATTTGCTTGATGGCATAGCACTTAAATGGTTTAGATCTATACGAATTCGTATCTCTTCTTGGCATGCACTTAAGCTAGCGCTTTTAAAACGCTTTGATAAGCCTGACTTTGATTATTTCTTAGAGAATGAGCTCCGCACCAGAAAACAGAAACCGTCTGAGTCGCTTCCTGATTTCATCACTGAAATTTCTGATATGGCCAGTCGTCTTTCAGAACCTTTGTTTGAACAAACTCTGGTTAATGCCATAAAACACAATATGTTACCTATTTATACACCTTTTTTGTTTCTTAAGCAGATTGATTCAATTGAACAATTTCTAGAACTTGCAAAAGAACTGGAAGTTGTTGTAGACAGAAAACCCAACAAAGAGTCAGTTAAACCTTCAGTTAAAGTAAATGCAGTTTCTAATGATTTAACTTGTCTGAAATGTAAAAAACCTGGACACTCATATAAAAAGTGCAAGTCCATACCGGGTATTGTTTGTTTTAAGTGTCAAAAGGCAGGGGTCACCTCTAAGACTTGTGACGTTTGTAATTCGGCTGTTGAAAACTCGCAAGAGTCAAAAAACTGATTCGGTTACATCGAGCCCACGTTTTTGATAAAACTTCGAGTACCTCGATGTGTAAAAAAACAATTAGAAGTCACAAGCCGGACGATGTTACTCGTGACAAAGATTTTTCAGGCTGGTTGGATTATTTAAAAACCTTTTTTAACATTTATCATTCAGCTCCTATTTGCTGGTTTTTTCCAATGATCAATGCTACCACTAGAGTAATTTGTAAACATTTTGAAAAGGAAATATTTCTCAAATTTGGTTGTCCAAAAATAGTAGTTTGTGACAATGGAACTCAATTTACTTCCAAAAATTTTGTAGATTTTTTGAAAGGTTTTAATATAACCAAAATATTTTATAATACCTTGTATACACCTCAAAATAATCCTGTTGAGAGATATAATAAAACGGTCGAAACCTGCATATCGTGTTTTGTTAAAGATGATCATAGAACTTGGTCAAGTTTTTTGCCCAATGTTCAATTAGCTTTAAATAATAGTGTAAACCTTGCTACTGAGTTTACTCCTAACTTTCTGATGTTTGGTAGGGAGCTTGTTCTTGATGCGTCATTACATCACTTTAGTAGTTCTGTTGATAACTTATCTCAACTAGAAATTTCAAATAGAAATGCCTATGCAGTTTCTCTTAATTCACTTGGTGATATTTTTGTTAAAGTTCAAGCTTATTTGTTAAAGGGGTATAAGCGAAATGCCGCTTATTATAATAAGGGTCGGAAAGTCATTTCTTTTGATGTGGGTGATATGGTGTGGAGAAGAAGTTTTGTTCAATCTAATGCACAAGCATATTTTTCAGCTAAACTTGCACCTAAGTTTGTAAAGTGTAAAATAACTGAAAAGGTTTCAGATAACGTTTATGTTTTGAAAGATTTAAATAAAGGTTCAGTGGGACGTTATCATGTTAAAGATATTATTAAATTTTAATTTGGTTTCAAAGTGTGTCTTGATTTTGATAGTTTTGTTTGAAGGTCACCTTTGACAGTGTGATGTACGAGGGGATGGATGATAGGTTATTGGTGATTTGAAAGATGTATGTTAGGTAACTTCTTATAAATTTGTTGAATTTGAGACATTCTAAAAATAAAACTTAGGTCATTCTGGTTAATATAATACTATTTTTTTTCACACCAAATGTTTCTCACATCGAAGGATCTTATTTTATGTTTTGTTTGTTTTTGTTGGATTGTCTAAGATCTTATTTTTCTTTTTTTAAGGGTTCTACCTGTTTATATTTTATTAGGATCTTATACAACCCTACAGTTTAGGTAATTTCTACCTTGAGATTAAAAACTTAAATTCAATTTCAAGTTTTTGTAATCTTTTTTTTTCATAGTTTAAAATCATTCTATTTCCTCTTCGTCATAAATAGTAATCGATTTTTAAATCTATTTTGTGCTGTTCGTTGACAGAATTGTTTCTCATTTTTACTGGAGTTTCATTCTTTTCAATGATCGGATTTGACTTTGTTAGTAACGCGTTCATCCTGGACTTTACTTTTTAGGGTCATTCTGTAACCTTTGTTACAAAATGCCTTATTATTTTTTGGATCTTGGTGTAGCTGACCTTGATTTCGACTCTTTTCCATTGTGCTCGGAAAGTCGGTGGTGTTGTGCCGGTCACAGTGTGGGATTTTGGCCCCGGCCATATTTTTTCCTTTTTCCATTGTGTTGGACATTGTTGTTCCAATCACGATGTGGGATTTTGTTTTGACTTACGTCAATCTTTTTTCTTTGCGTTCGGAAGTTCGGTGGTGGTGTGCCGATCGCATTGTGAAGCTTTGGCTTTCGCTTTTTTGTTATTGAGATTTCTCATTGGAGATCTCAATGTTTTTGTTTGTCTGTGGTTGGGAGATTGGTAGTGTTGAGCCAGTCACAGCATTCATTTTCTTTTGCAGCTATTGTGCTCGGGAATTCGGTGGTGATGGGCCGATCACAATACGCTTTCTTTTGTATTGTTTCAGTTTGTGCCTGTAACAGTATTTTAAATAAGGTCTTTCAGCTTTATTTAAAAACTTTTGTTCGGAGTTTCAAAATTTTTTGGATTGTTGAATACGGAGTTAGTCAGTGGCAATAGGGCCTAACTGCACTCATAGAGATGGTTGAGTTGGAAGCGGTTGACATAGTAGTCAGTGGCGATAGTGCCTAACTGCACTCAAAGTTGTACTGTTCCAAGAGGTTTGAAATTTTTAGCCAGTGGCGATGGTGCCTAACTGCACTAAAAATTGTAGTTTGTTTTGGTAAATTGTCCGAATTAGTTTGAAGTTTTTAGTCAGTGGCTATAGTGCCTAACTGCACTGTTTTGGAGTTTGGGAGCGCTAAGAGATTTCTCTCTTCGTTTCATTTAATGAGTTTTTATAACTTATAATTTTTTTCTGTTTTTCACAGATTTAGTTTTTTATTTCTTTGTCATTTACATTTTTTACTTTTATTAAATTCTTGCGATTTTGTCGTTTGACATTTTCAGAATTACTTACACTTTGAATCTTATATGATTTTTTTCTTTTTTTGAATTAGAAAGTTGTTAAGACTGTTTTATTTGGTTGAAGATTTCTTTCTAATAAAAGAAAGTTCCTTTCTTTTATTTTCGGGAGGGGATGTAATGTAACGAGTCTTTTAAGCCTGTTACATGATAGCGGATTTTTTTTGCTTTAATTTGTAGGCAATATTGTGGTGTTGCCATGTAAAAATTCATTTTTGGATGAATCGGAATCGTGTAGTGGTCACACAGATTTTTTCTTTTTGATGCTGTCAGTTGATTTTGACAGATCACTTTCCGACTCAAGCTTTGCATAGAATGGAGTAATTTCAGGGCTCCGAATTAAATCCTGAAGTATTAACTTCAGATGGACGGCATCTAATCTCCATTATGTGGTAGCCGATTTGCCCTTGCCGGCATCCTGATCGGATAGCCCATATTTTTTATAAAGGTAGGTAAAATTCTTCGTGGTTTCCTATTCACGTTGTCGCGTGGCTATTTTGATGGCCGACGTTAATAGTTTCCGATATTTGTTTCAGGATCTTTTAAACCTTATATATTTTGGATTAATTCATCTACTGATGACATCATTTTTTTAAAGAAACGGTGAGTTAATTTGTATTTGGTCATAACCATTTAGATCGCCATTTTTATCAACGCTGGATATCAGCTAACGATTGTTCATGTTTGGTTTCAGCCGCGAGGCGTTTCTTCTTTCTTCGTTTCTTCTTTCTTCGTTTCTTCTTTCTTTTTCTTTTACAACTTAAACTTTGAAAGCTGGCCCCTACCAGCATATTTCATGGACCGCCTTTGACGTCTCCGCGAAGATCAAAATCACCAAGATGAGCGTGGTTTGCTCTTTCGGTTGTTAGTTTATTCGACGGAACGTGGTATGGTTTATAATACATAACTTATATTGACAAAAGTGCAATAATGACAGGACACAAAATAATATCAATTTAATCTTAGTTTTACACCTTAGAACCGTTAATTATAGAAAGGAATTTTCTTGTATATTTGAAACCAGCAGCCTACGGGAAATAAAATCGTTCAATAACTTTTATGTCGATTTTTATTGATACTCCCCGCTTGAAGATTAAAAGTTTCCAGTTCCCGCAGGTTAGTCTATCCTTGGCATAGTTTTGTGTGCTCCTGGCGCCCGAATCATCACTTCTACTTATTGTTTATTTATTTGGAGTACACCACACACATTCATAATACACATTTTTAATAACATCCATACCTTCACATTAATACTTTATTTTTTATTATTACAATACACATTGACATTAATGATTTTTTTTTTTTTAACTGACATTTGCTTACTTTTTAAAGTATTATATTATTTTAATTATTGTGAATGTGAAGACGATGTGGGTCATTTAATTTAGGCATTTTATATTTATTATTATTCTCTCTATGGTCTGGCAGTTTGAGTAATTTATGTGGCCTACCCAAATGTCCTTTCTTTGGTATTGTTCGTCGAATCGTTGAGCTCCTTAAGTCTTGAGTTGAGCTGCATGATTTCTGACAAATGCGTGCACTGACTGGACAGGTCCTCTCAATCTGTGTGGTTCTTTCCTCAAAAGACCATCTCAGACATCGACCTACATGGTCTTCATATAACTTGACCAAGATTATGTCTGGACTTTAAAAAGACTATGACCTCTGAGTTTGTTTCGGCCTTTCTTCTCAGAGTAGTCAGATAGGAAACGCCGACCTCATCTAGTTTAAAAAAAAATATGATTGACGTGTAAAAGTGTTTGTGCAAACCTACTTACAGAAATAAAATCATTTATCATTATCATTTATCATTTATCATAATTATACATAGTACATTCATTAATAATGAACAACATCCTTATAAAAATATTTAATTTCTCAAGCTATCCTAATCATGAGATCCTAGTCGTGATATTGAGGATCCTAGTCGTGATATTGAGATCAAATAATCTTAATTTAGTTTTTTTTTCATTTCAGAACTATGAACCAGCCCCTGATGACTACAAAGAGCTGTCAAGTAATTTGAACGTCAAAGAAGAACAACAATCAGAACTTGAAAATGATTTTGAACTAAACATCCGTCAGCGGAGCCGGCGTACTGACAGGCCCCGTCGTAAAGCAGAACCATCACCGAAATCTAATAAAAAAACCAAGTGCAAAGAGGTCATAGATGATCTGTTGCTAGCTATGAACCCTTTGGTTGCTGACATGTTGCCATACCAAAACTACTGGTTCTTCGGGAAGCATGTGACAGAAAGACTCAATAGTATGAGAAGAATAGACGCTGATAGTGCTTGTCATGACATCATGAACTTGCTAAATGAGTCGTTTTCATTTTGGACGTAAATAAGATTTCAAATTAAAAGATTTTTAATTACATTTATGTAGATGATCTTTCTAGATGTCTACTGACATAAATGACTGACCTTAGAATCTAATAGAGAAAAAAATTAGCTCCCATAACCTCGCCACGTTAGTGACTATCAAGGCACACGTCTGTGACAACCTTGCCACGTTTGTGACTATTAAATAAAAGTCATGGATTTTCCAACATTTTGAATGTGCCAGTCGTTGAAAGCTATCTTCAATTTGCCTTTGAAGGGTCCGAACACACTGACATCAAGCGGTTGCAATTTGTGTGACGTGTGTGGGGGAAGACTCAAATAAACAATACCGTTGTCACGACAGTAGTTAACAGCTTCTATTGAAATGTGAGATTCGTGGTTGTCACAAATGATTAGAATTGGGTTATCTTTATTGCTCGAAGTAAGGCGTTGAATGTGTTTCAAAACTCTTATAAACAATTCTGATGTCATCCAGCCGCTTCTGTTTGCCAACCCTAGACTTCCATCAGGAGCACCATTTAGGAAGTGATCTTTATAGTGAACTCTTGGAAAGACATAAACTGGAGGAAGAGAAGAACCAGTTGCAGTAATAATACCACAGAAAGTAACTAACTCTCCGCGTTCTGCAGAAACTATTTGTCCCACTTGTCTTTGTTTTCTTCCAGCAATAACTTTAAGAGTGGAAAGGACTGTGCTTATGCCTGTTTCGTCTAAGTTTATTATTCGATCGGGTGTAAAATTGTGTTGTCTCATTATGCGTTCGTAATTATCATGAAATTGAGCTACAGCAGCTTTATTGAAAGCAAAGCTTCTTGCTGCGCTTGTGTTTTCTGGTTTTCGTAGACTCAATTCTGGGTTTCTCTTCCTGAAGCCAGCTGCCCAATCTTTTCCAGCGCATTTGTTTTCTTTCCAGGATTTTGGATAATTACATTTTGATAATTCTGCGTATTCGTATGCCAAAGTCAGAAGCTTTTTCAATGTAAGGCCGTGGTGCATTTTACTGCAATTCAATAAATATATTGAGTCAATGCCTTTTCTTGTTCGGTTGAAAAAACTTGTGCAACGGTATACTTGGAACCATAGATGTTTGATGAAGTAGCTGTAGCAGTGTGTGATGATAAAGCTGCAGTAGTAGTGTGTGCTGAAGATGATGCTATTTGTGCCATCTCCATAGATGGTGCTATTTGTGGTGAAGATGGACCTGTTGTGATAAAGAAGATTCTGCTTGTAATGAAGAGGATACTTCATTTGTAGATAATGTTCTGGTAGCTTCAAATGTTTTTCTGGCTTTTTCTATGCGATGTTGTAGGGTTGCAGTTTTGATGCCATATTTGTCGGCTGCTTTGCGTATAGATAAAGTCTTTGACAATACTTCACGTATTGCATCTTCAATGTTTTCTTCATTGATATTTTTTCTATCAGTTTTGGGTTTGTACGTGCGCACCATTTTCTGAAAAAAAGAAAAAAAAAACAATAAAATAAACTATTATTTTTGACGGGGCACTTTAATACACTAGAGGGGCAGATTGATACGTATCATTGTACCCCGCTCATTACCGTATCAAAGTGCCCCAAAGGACTTTTTCCACAAACAATTAATTTTATCAAATATATAATAATCTTGCAATCAAAAACATTTTAAAATACAATAATAACTATATTTACTTACCTTTAGTAACAAATAATAACAAAAACAACTAAGAGTATCCTCCTGAGACACAATTACATTTCACGTATTTTTTTTGTAGGCAGTGGCGCACGCCACTTCCAACACGTTAGTGACCGTTGAGGCCTTTGAGGCCCAACGGCAAACTGGCGGCGAGCGGTGTTACAACTGTCATTCTTGTGAATGTCCTTGAGCATTCTAGTGATGTGCCGGACTGTGTAGCGTTTATCGGTTTTGAGATATAGATACTGTACCAATGTGCCCCGTGAATCAATGTGCCCCCCCTCCCCCTATAGGTGAAGGATTAGAAAGCAGTAAACTCGAACTTGATTCGCGCTGTTTTGACATATAGGTGACGTTTTTGATATGTTTCCAAAGTTGCTTGCTGTTGTTTCTCGCTCTATTTAATTCATTTTTATCGTAATTTCTCTTTAAATCCTTTAGGAGTTTGTTACAAAAATTCCTGTATCTGGTATAGGTAATTTTAGTGACTAGATTGTCTGGGTCCCTCCTATATCTTTGATGAAGTTTATCTCGCTGTCTTATGCACCGAATTAGGCCAGGAGTAATCCAAGGTTTGATATTATAATTTTTCGTGTTTACTGTAACAACGGTCGTGTTGTGTAATATAGCTGATTGAACATTTTTTATTAAGTACGATAAAGCAAAATTTGGGTCAGGTGATTGTATCAAATGTTGCGTAAATCATATTCAAGTTTGTTAGTGTTTAGTTGCGTTTTGGTCTGTGGGCGATTTTGCTTAGGCAGCGTTAGGTTGAGGGTCAGTAAAACTGCGTGATGGTCGGTAATTGTCGAGTTAGTAACAAGCGTAATAAACGAAAAACTGGATTTGACTATCATAATTATGATCGAGGCAGGAACCACTTTGATGAGTAGGCAGTTTATGTGCGGACAGAAAACCATGGAAAGAGCAGATTAATGTTTATATTTATATCTCCTGTTAGTATAACATTCTTAAAAGTGCCTACTGCTTGAAAAATTTGGTTTAAGGAAGCATGAAATGCATCCAAGTTTCTAGCAGATGGGGATCTATATATAGCAATTATTGCTGCGGTTGTACCAATTTTGATAATCAAGCAATTACTCTTACAGTCGTGTAGATTAGGTTCCTCGACTATGGCCATTAAAGAATCTTTTGAATAGACAACCACACCATCATTTTGATTGTTATTGATTCTGGTAAAAGATACGTTGTACCCTGGTATTACTGGTAGGTGATCCTGGCTATTAGATAAGCAGCACTCGGTTAGTATTAATATATCACAATTAAAGTTAAGTCTATGTAGAAAAATGTTGAAGCTATCCATGTTCTTATAAATACTACGAATGTTTTGGGTTAATATGGTTAGTGACTTTTGATACACGGAAAGATATTGTCTGCAGTCCTCAACCTTACATGAGTTTGAAACAGTTTGAAAACTATTATCTATGTCCGTAATTAAGGTACTATCCATAGTATATTTAATAAAAGTAGAGTCTTAAATAAAAACAGGTAAGTGGCGCTCTTAGGCGCCTTCATAATCGATTGAGTTGATGTACCTGTTTTCGGCAGACTTTTTTGCTGGACAATCTAAATCTAAAAAAAAAATCTAATAAATAAAATCTCTCTCTCTCTCTCTTAATCTCTATCTAATCTATAAATAAATAAATCTCCCGTTTTGTGGCTCGCTGGTTTTTGTAGCGCAGACATGTTGCACATTTTGGCGCTTCTGCTTTCTTTGTGCAGTCTTGAATGGTGTGCCCTTCTTTACCGCAATGACCACACGTAGGGGCAGTGGATTTGCAGATCTTGGCTGCGTGGCCGTACTGCTGGCACTTGTAACATCTGGTCACCAGAGTGAAGTCACGTACTGGACAGGACGTCCAATTAATAAAAAAAAAAGTGAGCCATCACGGGACGCCTGGCAGATGTGAAACATTGCGCATGGCGACGCGTCGCCACACAGTATACACGACTGTGACTGTATATATACACCATCATATAGCGTGGCGACGCGTCGCCACGGCATGCGTCGCCACGCCAGAAATTTGTTTTACGTGCGGCTATAGATGTTTCACATCAAAAGTCGTTCCTGGATGATCAGGGCCTTATGAATGACGGCTGGAACTTCTAATATATAATTACAGTTTTCAGTAATTTTTTGTAAGCTGCTGCAATATTTACTGGCGTCATTGCCTTCTGATATGCTTGCCCCACACACTCGGCGACGTTGTAGATTGTCAACGGTTTGCCTGGGTTTCTTCGCAACCACGAATCTACAGCACTGTTATAATAGGTCTTAAATGGTCCGTTTAAGCCCACATCAAGTGGTTGCATTTTGGCTGTTGTGTGTGGATGCAGAGTAAGAACACAGACCCCAGACGTTTTGGCCAAATCTAAGGCATCAATACTTAAGTGGGATTCGTGATTGTCCATGATCAATAATGCGGGGTTTTCTGGAGAGGCACATGTATGTTTTATAAAGTGCTTCATGACTTGGACAAATAGCTCTGTATTCATCCACCCACTCAGGGTAGCAAGCCCAAGGGACCCTGGAGGTGCGCCGGTCAACATAAAATCCTTGTAATTTTTTCTCGGGAAAACAAGAACCGGAGGTAAAGCTTGCCCTGAAGCGCATACAATCGCACAAGTTGTCACCAAAGTCCCTTTCTCACCACTAGTAATCTTGCCTAGATTGTGGCGTCCTTTGGGAGCCATGACTTTTTGTGGTTTTTGAACAGTGGTTGCAGCTGTTTCATCTAAATTGTACACTCTACAGCCATTGCCGAAGGATGGGTGACGATCCATAACATTTTTCAGATTGTTAAAAAAAGTATTGACGGTTTCTCTATTGAAGGCAGTAGCCCGCGCCAAACTGCATGCCTCAGGCTTTTTTAGTGATAAATCTGGATGTCTATCTAAAAGATCTAAGCCACTCAATGCCTGCAATTTTTTCAGACTCTCAGCTAACAGGAAATTTAATGTTATTTGTATGAGCCATCTGGTACGCAACGCTGCGAACGTCTTTACTAGAAAGACCATAAAATTTTGACGCGCAATCTTTAATGTATTCTTTATGTTGAGCTTCTTGGTCTTCTGTAAATACTCTGTTAATATTATAGTTTGGAATTAACCTTTGATTCTTCAAATCCGTGTCGTTGACATTCTTATTCTTTTTAGCATAACGGAATAATGTAGGGTAATGGACACTGCATTCTCTAGCAGCTTTTCTTAGACTCCATCCCTGCCTTACAAGCTGAATAGCTTTAAGCATGTTAGCGGCCGAATGATCTCCCTTTTTTCTTAAAGTAGCTTTAGTACGTGCCATCTGAAAAATAAGACATTAAGTATGAAATATCTACAAAGTAGGTAGTCACTAGATAGCCAATAGAAAGCTTTAGGAAAGTTGCTTGTGCTTAGAAAAATTATCGTTATGGTTATTTTCCACATGGCCTACAATGAAACAAAAAAGTTCACAATGATACACTGTTTCATTGTATACAACATACTTTTGTTTCATTGTAAACCAACAAGGTAATTTTTTTAAACTTATAGTAAAATTGTAACAAAAAGTGAACTATTTTCATAGGGATTCAGGTCAAAAGACACTTTATAACGTACAGAATGCAATGTAATATTGAACAATACGAAATTATCTCTTATAATTTGCTAAAAAATCACCAAACGTTACCAAAAATTCTTACTTTTTTGTAGAAATATCCGTTACGTGTCACTAGAGACGTCTTCTCCCGCGCGGCGCGCTCGCAAACTGGGCGAGTGCGGAGGGGGCCCGAGCAAGTCCTTTCTTGCTATCCTGCTCTATCTGGCAACGTCGTGTTTTAGAAATATCGCAAAGTTTCACTGTGTACGATTGTTTCAATGTTGGACAGGTGACCTATCCTTAAAATCTGCATTTTCAATTTTAGCAGTAGAAGAAATATGACATGTGAAACTGATTTTCTCAGAATCAAAATCATCAGTATAATCATCTGATATACAATTATTAAGATGTTCATAGATAAATGATGGATTAGTACTTGAATTATTACTAGTATCATTACTTTCATTGTGTATTCTTAATTTACCTCTATTCAGTTTTTATTGCATTTCGATGACGCCTCTTTGTTCTTGCAGATAGTCCAGAATATTGTTGTGTAGAACTGCTGTTACAAGCTTGATCTTGTTCTTCTGTTCTCTCGTCCACCATTTCGGTCTCTAGCAAACCTAAACCAGCTTGTTATGACACCTGTGATTTCAGATTCAGTTGCTGTCTCTGCCACCTTGTTTCTTCGCACTGCAGCTGTAAAAATTACGATGCCATTAGCATGTCATGTAGGTATACCAGATTTTATTACACCTGTATGTTCAACACCTTGGTTTAATTGTACATTCTGTTTTTAGTGCACAATGAAGTATATTGTATTAAACTCATATTGTATCATATGGGGTGACCTAACCTATCAATACAAGCAACTTTTGCTAAAGAATCAACCTCAGTTGCAGGAAAAAAATAATCAAGTAATTAATTCTCAGGCCCAATGTGGGGGATTTAAGCTTTAAGTTTTTATATGTATACAGGGTGTAAGGAGAACGCTCCCGAAGCCTGAACGTAGATTATATACAACCTATATGCAAACGGATACCAATAACCTTTCGCTTTAAATTGGTTATTTTCAAAATTTCATATTTCGTAAACACGCAATGGAAGCCGTACAAAACGTGAGGTCACTGACACGCAAGGCAACATGGCGTCACCGCATATGCGCGCGTCGCGGGCGCCGAGCGCTTAGTACGACGGAGTCACGGGATTTTATACGGAATTTACAAACACCACTTTCAAAATGCCTAACCCTACAATACTTCACAAAATTATGTAATCGCATTCGTAGCCCACTGTTAAAATTAAAGCTGACAGAGGCAATTTACGTACCTGTCTAAATCCTTTGCGACCTTATGAGGTTTGGCTCGAACTGCGCTCCATCCATTTCAATACAAAGCCGGGCCCGTTGCTGTGTCGACCCGTGAACACGAGGCATTAATGTAGGATCGAAAAAAAAGCTCAGTGAGACGCTCGCGGACGGGGCGCGTAACATGCGGCGGAGCGCCATCGTGCTGGAACCATGCTCGACGAAATTCAGCCAGCGATACATTATCTAGCATACCATCTAAATGCCCATTTATAAAATCAAGATATGCTGATCCATTGAGGCGCTGCGGTAGAAACACTGGTCCTAGAAATCCATACATTGACGGACCATCTGGTCTGATGGCCGGTTTCTTGAGTGGCGAACGGGTTCACGTCTGACCATAAATGGGCATTCCTCCTGTTCCACATCCCGTTTCTCGTGAATGTGGACTCGTCCGTCCAGATAATGTGCTCAATGAAGCCAGGTTCACGTTGTTGTTGATCTAGCAGCCAACGACAGTACGCACGACGACGAACGCGATCATTGGGTAGTAAAGCTTGTACTTTGTGTATTTTGTAGGGCCGCATTCTGTTCCGGCGCAAGACTTTGTGAACTGTCCAGTGAGAGACTGTCGGTACGCCCCGGCGCCGCAATAATTTAGCTGCACTTCGTGTGCCCAGGCGTGGATTTTGACGAATTACATTTAAAATACGCTCCTCGGTATGAACATTCACTTGTTGTCCACCACCTGCCGCCACCGGAGCAATCGGTCGATTTTCTAAAACTCGCTGAAAAGCTGCCGTTATCATGAATCAGACGGATGCCGGACGTTCGGAAATCTGTCTCGATAAATTCTCAACGCTAGAGAAGCATTGCCACGGGCTTCTCCTAAACACATCAACATGTTGCCGTATTCACAAGCACTGTACACGTATGCCTTGGGCATAGTTTAAAACAACAAAAAATAATAACTAAAAACCAATAATACAGCACTAAAAACTTAACAATAACAACTAAACACAAATAAACTAACAAAACAGTATTAAATACGATGCGAATGCGATGTATCGATCGATTTACCGTAACGCACGTTCGCTCACAAACCGAGTCGGAAAGGAACTAAAGTACTAACTGAAGATCAAACACGCCGCCTGCGTGCGATGCCAGCCGCCAAAGGCACGGTAATAATATCATAACAAAGACCGCGGCGCAGACGCCGCCGACTTAGATAGCGGTCTCTTTTGATGTGCAAAGATCAACAACAGAGGAGAAAATGTTAAAAGAATACTTATGTAATCAGAAGCCAATTCATTTTAATTGTTAGGAAATTGTACAGCTTTATTACAAACTGTTTTCATTTTCTAACTCTAAAAAAGATTAATTTAAAATTAATTTAATTTAATATTTTAATTAATTTAATTATCCAATTTAAATTGATTGGGTTTACTTACTAAATGGAGGATACAGTTATTGCAATAAACGAGCGCGCGTCTTGTAACTCTAATAACATTGACATAAAGTTCAAATTCAATTAATTCACGCGCACTAGTTGCTTCAAACTGAACACGGGATGAAAATTTTTTAGTCAATCACAGCTGATGTCGGCGATCTTTTACTTTATTCCATTCACTGTCGTTTATCTACTTACATACAAAACTGTTATTAAATGCACGACCGAGTGCATCAATTTATAACTGTTGACACCTCTGTAATGTTTCTTCTCATTTATTTTGGCGGCGCTTTTCAAAGGATGATTATGGTCGCCGCCGATACATAATGAACTTTTTATACTTTGCTTTCCCAATCGCAGTAGGTATCTAAGTACCTTCGATATGGGTCTCAAGGTTAAGCAAAGTAAACTGGATTTTCTGATTTGTAAGTAAAATTTGCGGAAATTCGGATTAAAATGCTAACCCTGTTCAAGGGGAAAATCATTACGATCCTTGCATGTATGGTATCCGAAAGCAGATATCCCACCGCGCCGCACGAGAGTCAGCCGGCTGTCGCGTCGCGTGGACTCGGGGTCGTCGGCCGCGCGCGGCGCGACTGTTTGCGAGTGCGCGCGCACTTTGAACTCGAGGTCACGCGCGAGCGTCAGCTAATATTTATTTACGAATACATTGCTGTTTAGAGTTGTAAAGAAAAATAATTTGTTTAATCGCAAATAATGGTTTCATTTAACTGTTTTCACAGCATAGTGTACGAAAAATGCACAAAAAACGGGGGAAAAAATGTCCATTTTTTTTCCAGTTTTTTTGTTGGTATCGTATCGAGAATCACCAGCCCTATCACCTGTCTTCGTTTTCGGAAGCGTTTCCCTAACACCCTGTATATGTATTATTATTACTAACATACCTACATATAAGTAAAGTTAATTACTAGCTTATTAGACCTCAATTGTCTGATTATATAGGTACCTAAATAAATATTATATGCAAAAGCAATTTTAGTTATTTATTTTGAGGTTGATTGATCCCATAGTACAAGTGCTCATGTTTAATAGCGGACAAATATTTTGAAATCTCATATTTTCTTACAAGTGATAAACTGTCACTTACGAACATTAAAATCTTGCAAAAGTCTTGGTGAAGATGTAGGTGTATGTACTGGTGGTAAAATTATTTTTGGTGGAATCGGATATTTGATTTGACATTCGTCATCAGTTTCTTCTTGGTCATCACTGTCAATTTGAAGTGGACGAACTTTCCTCTTCCTTGTCCATTTTTCTGTTTCACCTTCTATATCAGTTGAAGCCAATTCCGATTCACTTTCAGCCTTTTTACATTTTTGTCTGGCTTTAGTTAGGTCATCTGTAAAATAATATTTTATTAATAAGGTGTACCTACTACAGATACCGAGGCATATAGGAATCCACCTATTTAATCATCAATTTGATACTTACGAGTATGATGAATCAGTTGCAGAAAGTCAGAAACTTTGTCTAGGTACGTACTTACTGAAAAGTAGGGACAAATACGAGTAGTACCTACGACACAACAGCCTTCTGTAGTTCTCTTCTCACATCTAAATTAAAGCCGCCTAGATTGTCAAAGGACGCCACAAGAGATATCATAGGCGCCGATACAAGAGGCTTACTTAAAACAATGGATCGACTTGTTATTGTTGAAACGAGATAACGTACCTACCTACCCAACAGTGGTAAATTGGTAATAAAACCATCACGACTTTTCTTGAATTGCACAAGTGCTGAGAAATGACAATATGACACAAATATAGGTGTAACAATATTATGTGTAAGCATAACTTCAACAAAACCTCGCCTGTTTCGTAAAAAGTACGTCGAATTGAATACACCGGTCAATTTTCGTCTGGCACTGCTTGGGTCATTAAACACTTATTTTTGGAAATTATTTTGTGAGGCGGCCACAGACATTGTCTCTTTCGTGGAGTCATCCATTCTTTGCGGATGATGCCTACACTGGCGTCTTGAAATTCTACCACCTTAAACATTTATCTGTAGGTACTTATTTATTTCTTTCTAACAATTAAAAAATAGAACAGAAATTTAGACACGAGCGAGTTACGTGAGCACATAAACTATAACATTCTACTAGCTCAATGAGGTTTTACCAATAGAGACTTCATACTCATTGTAAAGAAATAAAAACATGGCGATATTTTAGTGACTACCTACAAGAACCTAAGCCAATTCATTTCTATCATTGAGTACGTTAGAAGATGACAGAGATATATAGGACCCCAATGTCAAAAAGAGATAAACATATTGTTCACGTGGCAATTGTCAACGACAGCAATGACGATGCATCGGCTACCAGCTAGGGTGAACTGGGGAAAATAGGTACATAGAAGGCAGAATGAAGAAAATAAAGTTTTTTTTTTAATAAAAATGTTTATTTACAAATTTTAATATTAGTAGATCTAAAAAAAACAGGTAGGGTAGGTTTATTACACGTTTTTTTTTCGTAACGTACAGACGCCAGCACATCAAGCTACTACAAGCTGTCAAATTTCTTTAATCGATTTTCAACGTTATCGCTAAAGCATAAGATTCAAAGTTGGTTGGGGAAATTTGACAGTTTGGGGTAGCTTGATGTGCTGGCGTCTGTACATGTCACTTTCCACAAAGTGTTGAGAACAAAATAGTTAAGTATGTCGTTGTATCGATCTTGAATCATTTTCCGTGTCGTTCTGATGCCGGGATGACTTATGTTGTGCACGGCCTTGAAAGCGATGCGACGATAGTCAGTAGGCAAATACGGTCGTAAGTTTGCTGTTGATGTTTCGCAGTATATTGGTTTGATTGTTTCTGGAAACGTGATTTTCTTTAGTTGAATGTTGGTTTGTTTGGTAAGCGTTTGTATCGTGTCGTCTCGCTCTTGCGCTGCAGCTAGTTGTACGTAGTCGATAAGAGTTGGTACGTCGATTGTCTCGACCCGCGAAAGGGCATCCGCTACTACGTTGTCTGTTCCGCTGATATGACGAATATCTGTAGTGAACTCGCTAATAAACAGTAGTTGCCGTGTTCGCCGCTGCGTGTCGCTAGCTGACGGCGGTTTGTGAATGGCGTATGTGAGCGGCTTGTGATCTGTGTAAATTATGAGTTCACGTCCTTCAAAAATGTTGCGAAAATATTTCACAGCCATGAAGATTGCCAACAACTCTCTGTCGAATGTGCTGTATCGCTGTTGCGTATCAGAAAACTTCTTTGAAAAATATCTGAAGGGGATTGAAATGAACTCCGCTTCATCTATAAAATATGAGGTTTTATTAAGTACTTGTATTACAATGACTGATCTTGAATTCTTGATTAAGACGCGTACATTTATGCGCGTGAGAGTTTATATTAAATTTCTAGTAGTGATCGCTGGCGCGACTCGCAGTGCAGTGAAGTGATGACGGCGCGGTGCTCCGTCCCGCGCCCCCCGCACCTCCCGCAGACGTCTTAGTGGTGTGCCGCGAGCGTTGTTAGCTGCGGTACGACACGGTTCTTTTAGTTTACTATTATACCTGGTGCACACGATGGCGTGCACATGCACAATATCCGAGAGGTATCCATTTGTTGTTGACTCGTTGTTGTATAACAGCGCCTGCGCAGGTGTTCGAAACGTCGCACATTAGCGATAAGGCATTCTTTGTAGACGGTGATGGATGAGCAAGCATAGTGGCGTTCTGTATGCTCACTTTGCATGCTTCAAAGGCTTCTTCAGCTTCTTTTGTCCAGTTGATTTTGGTTTTGTCCCGTTTCTTTGAGTTGTGAAGGAATGCATTCAGTGGTGCGTGGATACTTGCAGCGTTGGGTAAACTATCACGATAAAAGTTCAATATGCCAAGGAAACGTCGTAGTTCCTGAATGTTTTCTGGCTTTGGGAAATCGGTGATAGCCTTGACTTTCTCTAGTGGTGGTTTGATTCTTTCTTCTGACACATCATAGCCGAGGAACTTGACGGTTTGCATGCCAAAGACGCATTTCGACGGGTTTATGGTAATCCCGTAATCGTCTAATCTTTGTAGGACAGCACGTAGGTCATCATAGTGTTTCTCCTTGTATTCAGAAGCAATAATGACGTCATCGATGAATTGAAAAGTGTTGTCGCACCCGCTAAGCACTTGATGGACGAAACGCTGAAATGTCTGTCCAGCGTTCATCAGTCCGGGACACATGCGAGGAAATTCATATAACCCGAACGGTGTTGTAATTGCAGTCTTCTCAATATCGGGTCCATACACGGGCAATTGTTGGTATGCTCGGCAGAGGTCCAACGTAGTGAAGATCTTTTTGCCGTGCAGAAGATATGTGAAATCTTTAAGACGTGGGACTGGGTAGCGGTCGGGCTTCGTAACCGCGTTTAGTCTTCTATAGTGTCCACATACACGTATGTCACCATTTTTCTTGGACACTACGTGTAGTGGGCTTGACCACGGGCTCTTGCTTGGTCGGCAAAGACCCTGTTGCATCATGGTTTCGAATTCTTTCTTCACAGCCGGATAGAGGTGCGGTGCTAATGGTCGAGTCTTGCAATACAATGGCGGACCGGTAGTTTCAATGTGATGCTCGACGCGATGCTTTGGCGTTTCTTTCATGGATGACGGTCGAGCGATGTTGGGAAATTCGACTAGAAGCTGGTGATATGGATGTTCAATGTCTATGCTTCGTACCGTTGGCTCGCTGGAGTATGACATTGGTGCTTTGACGAATAAGTTTGTGACTTTGTCGATGAGTCGCTCGCCAGCGATATCCACTAATAAGCGGTGGTGCTTCAGAAAATCAGCGCCGATTATTGGTTTGCTGATAGCTGCGATGACGAACTTCCAGCGATATGGTCTTCGTAGTTTAAGGTCCAGTTCAAGCGTCTTCTCACCGTATGTCGAAATAGTGGTATTGTTGGCGGCGTATAGGCAAAAGCTTGTTGGAGTAGCTTTCATACCGGCTTTTTTCGGTATGACTGAAATGTTGGCGCCGGTGTCGATCAGGAACGACAGGCGTGAGTTCCTGTCGGTGATAAATAGGCGGTGTGATAGTGTTCTCGCGCCGGTTGCCGCCTCAGCCAACGCAGGTCTTAGTTTTCCGAGGGCGTGTTTGAGCCTTCGAAATTGCAAGGACGTGTGCATCGTTGAGCTTGCTTTCCGAACTTTCGATGTTAGTAACCACAGAACATTAATACTCCTAACGAAGAAGAATGACAAGTTCAAACAAAACAAGGAAAACACTTTTCACTGGCGCCATCTATCGTCGGCCCACGAAACCTTGGTATGGTATATAGCGCGATGGCGGGAGATTTAAAATAATTACGGGTTAAAACGCAGGTACAGTAGCCAAAATTTAATCATTTTATTTTAGAACGATCATTTTTACTAGTAAGAAAACTCAAGTAGTCATGTTTTCTTACTAATAAAAATGCCTGCCTTGAATAATATAAAGAAACCAAATAAAATTACAGAAGTCCTTTATTTCACAATAAAACATGTAGGTACACTACATTTTTAATTACATCTAAAAATAATAACACGCGTTATTACCGGCTAATGTTGTTATACTTTAAGAAAGTTCATATTGTTTGCCATTTCATTCAATAAAATAAAAAAGTTCCAAGGCAGCAGGGATACAGTGCAAGCTACTGGACTAACAATAAAAGCGGTGTCCAGGGGATAATTCTGCTATTACAATAGTGTCAGAATGGTCGATCATTGATTTCATAATCGTTGATTTTGGCAAGTTTGGTAATCTACTAATAATAAGTCCCCCTTCTGCCTTCTATATCGCTCAACAAGAGCCGTAACTTTTGACATCAATGCAATATGAATATTATAATGTACATAGACTGCACATCACTTTCTTAGCAATATAGTGTTCCACGTTTGCAATAGATTGCATGAAATTGTTTAGGCCATATAAATAAATGCATTAAATAAAAACAAACTTGTTTACTGGTTTGTAACTAATCATTGTTGCAAATTTCTTCTATCGTATTGGTACTTACTAGCTATAAATAACAGGAATCACACAATACAATTGGGGAAGTATAAGCCAATCATTAATGACCACTATTTATGCTAGTTACCCAGGATACCCCAGATAATCTTAGGTTTCATCACTTGTTGCTCTTTCCTTGAGGCTTGCAAATTTAAGTATTAGTATAAGTATTTAAGAGTGGTTTTCAACACAATAAGTGATGTAGAAATATCAGTATCAACAATGTGATAAGTGATAAGACATTATATTAATATACGAAAATGTAAGGAAATAGCCTCCAAAAGTAACAAAACCTGAGAACTTCTAGTGCAATCTGGGGGGTCTCGATGACAACACTGCTGACAGGCTATTATTTCCACTACCACCACTACCGACACGATAGAAGGAAAAGCATGATACTGCTTGTCTATAAATTTTACTAGTGCAAGATAATATTCATTTTGCGCCTAAGTGCAGCTGCTGCCGCTTCTTCGTTAAATGTGCGATTTCTGACAATGCAGAATCGCTTTGTGCATATAAAAAATACTGTTTGCGCGATATTATTTTTTTTTTTTAAATCTTTATTTATTTAATAGAGGGTTTGATCAGACATGATCATGCCACCCTCATAGGCCTCACAAAGATTGACTTATCTACGCTTAATGGCTAATTTAACTAAATTATAAATTGACTTAGCCTCCTCTGACAAAGGACGGGCCAGAATCAAGTTACACATGCCCATTTCCCGCAGATCCACATCATATTCGAGCATTAAGCTGACCCTCTCCACCTCGTTCCGGGCACATTCGGCCAACACATGGTAAACATCTTCAACCACGCCACACTCAGCACAGTTTGGTGAGTTGGATTTACCCATCAGGAACGCAAAGTTGTTTAGCGGTATGTGCCCGGACCGAAGTCTTAGGGCTATCACAATATCTGTTCTAGACAAACCAGACTCTGCGAACCACGGTGATCGCGTAAGGCCAGGCTGTATGGTCTTATACCAGATGCCTTTAGATAATGACCTCTCGTCAAAATGCTCCCTCCAAATCTCTGTGCACTTCTCCCTAACTAAGTATAAGCAGTCCGAGAATAAGGGTAAGCAGGTGAATGGTATTCCATTACAACTAGCTTCTTTGGCCAGACGATCGGCTTCTTCATTTCCTGTTATGCCCACATGTGAAGGTACCCATTGAATTTTAACTATTTTATTTCTAATTCTAAGTTTGCGGAGCGATTCCAAAATGTTATAGGCTATCGGTGTGCCTCGAAAATTCGAGGTGCATCGAGCCAGATGTTGAATAGCACTCTTGGAATCTGTCAAAATAACATATTTTCCGGCCATAAAGGAATCAATGTAAGAAATTGCTTCTGCTATGGCTATCAACTCCGTATACATAATGGAAATTTTCGCGTTAATCATCAATTGGATGGAGCTATTTGTTTGAGGATCATAAAGTGCCAAACCACTACTACCATCATCGTTTTTCGAACCATCTGTGTATAATTTATAAAAATGTGAATAAGTATTTATTAAAAATTCATTGCAAATCTGTTGTAATTCGTAAGGTTTATACTGTTGTTTTGGCTTACAGATGGTCTTAATATCTGGCTCCAGTACCACAGAAAGATCTATACCACTAACCCATAGGTCCAACGTAAACATTTCTAACTGTGTTGTTGAATAAGCGCGATATTATTTATATTTTCAAATTTATGATCCATACATGGATTGAGGAAATTGAAATTTATTGTGGTTTTTATTTTATCTAATGTATTTTTTTTTTATAAACGTTGTGTGCCCATTTTCTTCAAGATATTTATTAATAAGGGAAGCACAGCACTCCACACAAGTACACATGTCAATGGTTACATAATTCAGATTTTTTTTTACTCCAGTGTACTCCTGGAACTCGACAAACAAGTGATGCCTTTCTATTTCTTTTGCGTACAAAACTTTTCGGCAGTTTTCACAATTTGTTGAAACGGCCTACGTTACAGGCACTGCAGAAATGCTAACAGTTTTTAACTAACGGTAGGCAGTAGGAGCATTGGCCCAACGTTGGTAAGTGGTTGGACGTAATGATAATATTGTACTGCATTGGGCCAATATTATTTATAAGTAGGCAATCTAACTAACTATATCCCAACAGATTCCCTACTGTTGGCCAATGGATGCCAACATAAAATGCTACTAGGGAGGATTAGCTGGGTCAACAGCCACTTCTTGGTTCTGCTTGGGTTGTTGAGGTGATCTTGGTGCAGGTGTCGATGGAGGGCTGCGCGGGGTCAACCCGCTCCGAGGAAAGGGGCTGTCGTCCATACTTCAGATTATAAAAATTGTTTATTATTATAATCTAGTCAGATCATCCTTAACATCACTTGATTTATAAAACACGTTAGTACACTATAAAACTGGATCAGTATTTATGCAAGTGTTAATTTATTTATTTTATAATGCATTGATGTGCACGTCTGTATGCGTTGACCGATCGAATTGAATCTCATATTGGTTGTTTACAATTAAACAAACTGAGAAATAAACTTTTATAATATTCATTACTTATAAAATTTCGTTCACTGTTAAAATCAGGTTTTAATTTTGTGTATGTCGTACGCGCGGTCGTTTGCGGAGTGTTGGTCGGCCGGCGCGTGGCCGTAAATAAAATAAAATAAAATAATTTTCCGAAAAATCAACATGCAGCAAAGCTTCTTCCGGTGTCAAATGTTATTTTATTTAATTGACTTATTGCTTGATATTGGTGCCAAATGTTAAATTTGTGTTTCAGAAACTTTGTTAACATGTCCATATGTTGCGTCCACATTGAAACTAGCATCTTTAACCTACATCTGAACAGTGTTAGGGGTTCAGTGACAGAGTATTCATTACATCTGCTTACAAACTTGAATTTTACCTTCATTCCCTTGTTTAGGCAAAAAACAACTTAATGGGGCTTTCGACGAAAAGGTTCTTCACCTTTCGTTTTTTTTTGAGTAGTCCTAGTGCGGTTCACAATATGTCCCCTGACATACATTTTTCTTTCGCCCCAATTAAGATTTTTCCAGAAGTAGGTATTAATGGATTTGCGTGTCGCTTCTTCAAAATTATTACAACCTCTGAATTTGCTTTTTCTGCATAAGTCCGAAGTGCATGCTTCACCTATTTGTTTAACTGGTCGTATCTGGTCTTGCCGAATTTTCTCGTTTCGGGGCTTTGAATACCCTAAATATTCTTCGCCGCGCATTCTTTTTTTTGGGTTTTAAGTTTTTTCCATTCATCTTTTTTCGCTATATTACGACATTTTCGGCATTCATTAAAATTTCTGTAATCATCTTTTTCTGCAATCTCTTGATCACATTCTCTTCGAAATAATTACTTGACGTAGAACTAATTATTCGGCTGAAACGAAGAAAATATAAGTTTCTTATTCCAATTTATCTCTTTAATTTCTTCGTAGTTGTACTCCTTTTCTGCAATCTCTTGATCACATTCTCTTCGAAATAATTACTTGACGTAAAACTGATTATTCGGTTGAAACGAAGAAAATATAAGTTACTTATTCTAATTTATCTCTTTAATTTCTTCGTAGTTGTACTCCTTTTCTGCAATCTACTGATCACTTCTCTTCGGAATAGTAAGTCAACATTGATCGGATTGTTTGGCTGAAACGAATAAAATATAATTTACTTATTCAAATTGTAAGTTGGGGTGATTTTGCACCGAATTTTATTATGTGACTAGTAAATGTCAAATAAAAAGTGCTGTATGTTCATTTAAACTAAAGGACTTTTAGTGATAGAAAGACTAGGTATTCAAAATTGTTTTTATTTATTAATAACTATGGCACATAATCAGGAACACATTTTTTTTTAAATTAAATTGGCGCAAAGTATTCCCTTCGGGGGGATATTTTGCGCTGCTTTATAAAATCAGTCTTAACTCTTATAAAATAATACTGGCGCAATCATACCCTGCATCGTTTTAGGCGCGAATCTTTATTCAATACCGTCAAGCTCTTTGACGCTGAAAAAACCTCGCCGAGAGATAATTTTTGGAGGGACAATGCTCCCAAGGACATTTTCCCACTCATAGAAGTTAATGTCTTTTTTCTATGGCCATTTCCAGGACTCTTAAGGACTTAGCCATTGCATCGACAGTTGCTTCTTTCTCATTGAAGTCGATAATGAGACCAGGGTGTACCCTGGTCTCATTATCGACTTTATCACCAATCATATTTTACCACCACAAATGACTCTTTCTCACGTCTCACATCTTTGAATCTCGTTTCTGCTCGAGGTGGATGATTACTCTCTTCTAGGCTGTTGGGCTCTAAAAAGCAACCATCAGGATCGTCTGAATCATCATGTAATGAGTACGCGTCCTAATCGTAACCTGTGCGTGGCCTTGAGCATGAGACAATGTTGTCCTCTGTGCCGTCAAAAACTTCTTCGTTCTCAGTCTCTTCTAATAACGATTATTCATGAGCAAAGCTTTTACCAGCAGCGATTTCAAATTTCTTCTTACGTCTCTTTGGCCCAGACTCCGTGATTGTCTTCCGCTTTGATTCCAGGTGATCTATGAAAGATACCGATACTATTGTGTGGTCTACATCGATTGCCCCTGGTATTCTCGCAAGCAATTCATCCACGTTACAGGGGTAGATACCGCTTTTGCGGAAACCGTTTTTCAAGTTGCTTCTCACATTTGGCTCAATGTTTTCTAAGAGTTTCTTTAGCAAACTCGGAAAAGTTTGTTTCGGTATCGTTGAGTTTCTGGTTCCTTCAGAACTTTCCTTCCATTCAGTTATAATTTTTCGCCACTCAGCTTTCAATGGACGAAAGAACGCGACATTGAGCGGCGGAGTTATTTGAGTGCTATTTGGCGGCAGGCACACAAAAGCAATGTCGTTATCTGGACAGAGTCTCAATGTCTCAACCGATAAATGGGAAGCCAAGTTATCCCCAATTAACATCTTTGTGCCTTCCATTTTCTTAAGTCTTGGAATCATAAGATTTTTTAGCCAATCTGAAAATAGCTGGTGATCAAACAAACCTGAAGGAACAGCAACTCTGTAGTGGCATCCTTTGGGACCATTCTCGGTCCATGTATCCCATAACTTCTGCGATTTGTACACTACGTACGGGGGCATCAGCTCACCTGAAGCGCTACCACAAAACATGATCGAAGTACTCGATTTTGACACGTTGCAGATTTTTTCAGGATATTTGTATCCCCTTCGGACAATAACTCGTTGTTTGGCCGGGATCGTCTGTTAAGTTTGTTTCATCATAGTTAAATATATGTGTAGGAGGGATGTCTCTAATTTGTGGTGTTAAATTTTCGATGTACTCTTGTAAAATCTCTTTTGATAACGCTGCCCTGATCTTCTTGATATTTGTTGCAAAACGCACTGAGAGGGTAGGATGGCGTTTCAAAAATTGTTTAACCCAGTCATTTCCGGGCGTATTATTCTTAAATTTTCGAACAATGCGTCCAGATTTTTCGAGATACATTTTGACAACAATTTTGAGGTCGTGCTCAGTTAATGAAAACCCATAGGTGCCCATTATCTTAATATGTGATGCTATGGCTTTCTCTTCCTCATCTGCAAATATTTGAGGCTGACCAGGTCGATTCATATGGACTTTTTTATTTTATAAACCAGAGTTCGCCGCGGAATGTTGAAATGTATGCTAGCTTTCCTCTGCGACATTTGCCCAGACTTAATAGCCGCCAGACATAGTTGCAACTGTTACTTGGAGTAGTCAGCATATTTTCGAGCGCCTAGTTTTCTTTTGTAGACCCTCGACATGTTGCAATATCTGTAAAAAGCAAAAGAAGTTGAATATTGAAACGAGTATAGTTTGCGCTAGAATGGGTATATTTTGCGCCAGGTGCAAAGTACCCCCTTTTTTGTGACATTTCGACCTTGCGTTAATAAACCTAACCCAAAATTAAATCCATTGAATTATGGAATGAAATAATTTCTTATTAGGCAAAAAGAACAAATAACGGATATAGTATTATTAGGCTTACCTGCATAACTACAGTGATTGCACGGATACACACGGATTTTACCAAACTTTTTTTTTGTCTACTTTCTACTTTCACGTTGGGACTCGTTGCACAGGTAACAGCAAGAATGGCGACCTGTCAACTTCCATGACAGAACATTGACATCTTATGATTGCGTTCAGACATCAATAAAACCATAGTTGTAAACTTTTTTAAATTTTCTTTTTAAAGATGTACGGATTTGGAGCAAAGTATTACTTACTGGCAGGCGCAAAATCACCCCAACTTACGGTATCTCTTTAATCTCTTCATAGTTGTACTCCTTTTCTGCAATCTCCTGATCAGATTCTCTTCGGAATAGTAAGTGAACATAGAACGAATTGTTTGACCGAAACGAAGAAAATATAATTTACGTAAAAATAATTCTGTCTAATTTATCTCTTTAATTTCTTCGTAGTTGTGCTCCTTTTCTGAAATCTCTTAATCACATTCTCTTCGGAATAGTAAGTTAACATTGGACGGATTGTTTGGCTGAAACGAAGAAAATATAATTTACTTATTCTAATTTGTTTCTTCAATTTCTTCGCAGTTGTGCTCCTTTTCTGCAATCTCCTGACCACATTACATTCTCTTCGGAATAGTAAGTTAAGATTTTGAAGAGCTTGCTACTATTGTGAAATTGTAAAGATAGAACTGCCTTGAATAGTATGTGCTTTGATCGTGAATTTTGGGAGTGACATGTTCTTTTGACAGTCAAATGAAAATATGTAAACATTTGGGGATTCATCTTTTAAATAACTGAAAAATGCTTTAGCACGTTTTTTTATGGACACACTGTTGGATAATTAAGTCATTTTTAATTCTCTCATTATCAGCTACCTTGATCTTCTCTGTATATTGTAAGCAAACTGAGCATACGTCTGTCCGAGGCGTGCCGAATCCCAAGTTAAAATTAGTGTTGAAAACAGTCTTGAAGTAACTTCTTTTAACTCTTAGTTACTCTTCTGCTTGGTCATTGTTAAATGTAAATAACTTATTGATACTCAATTCAGCAGCTAGGTAAAGCCTAGCGGTACTACCTCGACAGTAATGAGGCCCAGAACATTTCAGTTTTTTAATGAATTCAATTATTGCTGTTTTCTTTCCTAAATATTTGTGAGATTAAAGCTGGATTCATACTACTGTGTCGTGTCGTGTCGTGACGCCTCCTGACGCAGTGTCAGCCAATCAAAACTCGTTGTATTTTGACGTAGTCCTGAACAGATTCGTTTGATTGGTGTATCCCGAGTCACGACACAACACGACACAGTAATGTGTCTGTGGCTTTACGGTCTCCCTCTCAGTTATCTTCTGGTACAAGTACTTCTTTCAAATTTTTTTTTTTTAAATTCTTTTAACTCAGTACCTTTTGATCAAGTATATTAATGAATGTTTTTTGACAAACTAATCATTTTCTTTGACGAACGGCTGTAAACGTAATATTTTGTGGCTAACTCTTTTCCTTTGCGATTACCCTGTCTCGGGCGGCGTCTAGATAGATATGATCGTTTAATGTGTTTTAATATAAAAGCATCCTGTAATCTTTTATCTTTATTCTTGTAATAACGAGAATGAAAGGCATTCAAATCGCTCATTGTGAGAGTGGTGCACTGATATTTTTTTATGTGTACATGAAGGTTTTTCTGGTATTTTTTTTCCGAATATCTGAAAAAAAAGTCGCACATGAACCAATTCGCATCCGTAGGTACATAAAAATCTCCTCGAAATTTGGGGATCGGCTCACATAAATATGGGCATTTCGAATATACGTGTACCAAAAGTCAAATAAAAAATACAAAGAAACAACACTTTCAACTTAAAAAAATTAAATATTTTGAAATCAGTGATCAAAACTACTCGCACTAGTATCTACTTACCTCTCTAATTTCTGCAAGTTTCTCTTCCATTGTTCTGCCGGTCGATTCTGTAAAAATCGCACCGTGAAAACTTAGGTGAAGTGAGTTTGTTTTGCTAGGAATTGACACTATTGACAGCTCACTCCACGCTCACTTCACCTAAGTTTTCACGGTGAGATGGTTACAGAATCGCACTGCTGGTTTTCTCTGCCGTTTCCGAGCTTTACTTTTATCTACAACGATCGGGGTTGTATCCATCTTCGTAATTATGGCAGTTTAACTTCGAAAATAATACAGTATCTAATAAAAAAATTAACTTTTTCACGAGAAAAATACGACGAAAACTAAGCTGGCCGCCATAACAGTTTTGTATATTACGTGACCATAATCAAATGGTGGCTCGCTATTGGCTAGTTTGGACTTTGCGGTTTTTTATTTAAACTATGATGGACTCGACAGTGTTTGAAGCTTACAGCCTACTTTAAAGTGAATTTTCTATTGGATATAGCTGTTTATCTGATAAATCTAAAATGTGCGGAAAAAGATGGAGTTGCTAGAGATATAAAAATATCGCTACGTGTAAAAAATGGACTTTGCGGGTTTTGAAACTATACCCATATATTAATGTATATATTTTATATCTGTCCTAGGCTTCGTTCTAGGAGTTTAATATGCATAGCGTATTAGTTACAAAAAACTGGGAGAACAGTATTTATTCATCTGAAAATCTATTGTTTGTAACATTGATTAGAAGTAAAACAACGTAGGTACATTATGTATTTTAATCATTTAACGTCGTCAATACATTATCTAAAAATGCTGCTGGTGGAACAATACCTTCTTGGTATCTCGCCCATCCCAAGTACCAAAGAATTGTCATCATATGTGCACAACATCCAACAGTCCGGTTTCCAGTTGCACAATTACACCAATAACCTAATAAAGCATTTCTAGGTTGGTCTTGACTTGAGGGATGCTCATCATATAAAATATAAACGTAATACTCACGTCGAGATGTATGTCTCGATTTAATGCGACCTCCTAATAGAACAGGGTGATTACCTCCTATGTGCATTACAAGTTCTTCCGAAAACTCTAGCTCTGGACTTATTTCAATTTCATAAACACCTCGCTCTCTTATGTGTTCGCCATAATACGAGCGAGCCTGCTTCACCTGATACGCGCCCAAAGAAATTAGTTTTAAGTCATTTGTACTGAAATGTGGAAAATAATTAAGTTGCCACAGGTTTACATCAATCCTTGTAAATTGCACTCTTCGTCTATTTATATTATATTCTTGTATGAAGTGTCTTAAGTAATTAGGCAAGTGCAACCTTGAGGTTGCTATTTCAACAATTTCATCTGCATTTTCAGGATTTTCAATTACTTTATGGAATTTATTTATAAGCGCAGCGGCAACCCTAAAATCCTCCATCATATGTGTAGGGCCACTTGTTCTACAGTGGCTCACTTTTTTTCCGAGGCGTATTTTTTAACACCTATTTAAGTTAGGTTATCTAAATTCGGAATGAATATAGTGGAACTAATGTGCTTTTAAAATCTACAGTAATTTTTAAATAAATGTAAGACAGAATGTAAATATTGTACCTTTTTAAAAAAAACATAAATGAGCCACTGTGTACCATAGGTTTGGCACACTGGCTCACCCCAGAGTACACAGTGGACCGTAGTGGTACACAGTGGATAGTTTGTACTAATCACAAGTAATAAAACAAATAATACGATAGTTATTCATTATTTATTAGGCAATATGTCAACATGATTGTATTAATATAGAAATAATTTTAAACTTTTTCTAATAAATTTTAATGTAAAAATTTTCGAAAACTTAACATCGAGCACACACCTTATAAAATAACATGATAATATTAATTTTTAATAAAATAGGAACGAAAATACCTCATTGATCTAAAACAAAACTAATATTAATTCAAAATGAGATCAAGATCCCGAGATCAATCAAAAACTTAACCTTAAACTTAGTAAAAAAAAGAAAGAAACGAATTTATGATTTGGCTACCTACCACAATTAAATTCTTACTCTGTCGAGAATTTGAATAAGAATTTAGTCATGATAATCACTATCTTTAGATATAGGTAATAAAATTAAAGAAATCACTTATGGGCAATGCTTTGGCATACAATTCTACTGCACATTCAATTGAGATAAATCAATTGAAAAATAGTAATAAGACTGTTGACGTGTCGTGCTGCCACCGACAGAGGGTTTCGGCAATATATAGATTTGATGTCGGCTTCTTTAACAAGTGACAGATCCGGCACCGTAGGCATATAAAATTTGCCTGGAGTTTTCTTCCTTAAAAAACTGATGTAATATTCCATATGTTCATTTCTGCTTTCCAACACTTTTCCAATGTAAAACAGTTTCTGTTTTTTTGTTGAAAATTCTACCAGAACAAATTCGCCTTCCATCGGAGGTCGAAATAAAGGCCTTTTTAAATCACGTTCAGTCATGGCAGCAATTTCCATGTCTACGTCTTCTTCAAGCCACTCGCTATCTTCGACTGATTCCTGATATTGAACTACAGCCTCATCATTTTCTTCATCGGAATCATCTTGCAGCACTTTTTTAACAACTTTCTTTCGTTTGATATCCCTCTGTCTAGTGGTCTTGGCTTTAGCTACGAGTAACTCGATCATGGTTTTTTCGGGAGTATCGGTAGCTATCATACTTCGACCTAATTTTCTAGGTTTTCGAATTGATTTTCTTGGCCCGGCTTTAATTGGATCTCGGAATACGAATGGCGATATGAAACTAACATTATTTGTGCTGATCAAACTAAGCGGAACGTGACTTTTTTCAGGAGTTTTAGGCGTAATGGCTGGAGAACTTGGATGTTCCAGTAATGCAGACATATAAGATGTCCCGGGTGTTACTTCTGGTTCAATTTGTAAAACTGTTCTGTTCTCTTAAAACTGTTAAAAAAAAAACCAAGCAATCTCAATGTATTTTTTGAAAGGCTTGTCAATGTTCTAAATCGAATTTCTAAAATTAATAATCATAATACTGTTATAGCTGGTGACTTTAACATAGACGTCATGAAGTGCAATAATGCCACATTGGATTTCGAATGTTTATTGTTAAATTATAATCTCACATTAGCACTTAAGCAGCCCACAAGACTAGCGAGTAAGACTTGTATAGACAACTTTGCACATGACTTTAAAAAACAGTGTAAGACTGATGTGTTAGAATTCGGCTTATCAGATCACACTGCCCAATTAATTAAGCTTCCGGTTAAAAAAATATTTAAATTAAAATGTTGGAATAAAATGAAGCGTGACTACAGCTCAGGTAATATTCACAAATTTAAAAAATACATAAAAAGCCTTTCTTTTTGTGAAATATATAACACAAGTGATCCATCAGTAGCATATAATTATTTTATAGAAACATTTAAGTTATTTTATGATTTGTGCTTTCCGCTAACTAAAATTACTGTGCAAGTAAATACGAAGCTAAAATGGATATCACGTGGAATTAAGATCTGTAGTAAAAAAAAAAGGGAATTACTATGGCATTTCAGACGGAAACCAACATCAACAAACAAACAAAAATATTCAACATATTCAAAGCTTCTTAAACGAATTATAAACCTCACTAAACGAGCTCAAAACAATTACAAAATAAAAACATCATCTAACAAAAGTAAAACGGCTTGGCAAATTATAAATAATAACAAATTAAATATTCCAAAAGACTCAATTAGTGAATTAAAAATTGACGATAAATTAACAACAGATCCTACAGAAATTGCCAATGCGTTTAATAACTATTTCATTGAAAAAGTAAAACCCATTCCAGGTGCTGGAAAAGAACCCACGGCCCTAATTAATCCCCAACTGAAATCTATGTTTTTATCACCCTGTTCACCTTATCATATCCAGAAGATTATAAGAAATCTCAAAAACACTAGCAGTGTAGGGAATGATGGTATTTCGACTTTAGTAATCAAAGCAGTAAATGAAGATATCTCTCATCACTTAAGCCATATTTTGAATCTTTGCATACAAAGTGGGACATTTCCAAAAGACCTCAAATTGTCAATTGTTAAACCTATATTTAAAAAAGATAATAAATATTTAATGGAGAACTATAGACCCGTAGCACTAATCTCGGTATTCTCAAAAATCTTGGAAAAATATATTTATAGTGAAATTAATAGTTACCTAGACCAAAATGTAATCCTGTGTGATGAACAAAAAGGCTTCAGAAAAAATAAAAACATTAATATGGCGGTTTATGACTTTTTATACGTAGTTTGTTCCCAAGTTGACAAATCTTTACCTGTTTGTTCCATCTATTGTGACATGTCACAAGCATTCGATTATGTTGACCACAATATTCTATTGGAAAAACTTGAGGCTTATGGTATAAGAGGGAATGTCCTTGAGTTGATAAAATCATATTTATCAGACCGCCAACAAGTAACCCAAATATCAAAATTTGATATTAAAACTAAAAGGGAACAAGTTTTCTCCTCTGATAAGCGATATATAACATATGGTGTTCCCCAGGGAAGTGTATTAGGCCCTCCATTGTTCCTACTATACATTAATGATCTACCAAAAGCAACTAAGGAACCTATGTCATTGTTCGCTGACGACAGTACTGTTACCATAGCATCGAAAAATACGATTAACTACCATTCTGAAACTAATGAGTCATTGAATTCTATAATTACCTGGCTTAATGATAATAATTTGAAAATTAATCTCAGTAAAACAAATATAATGCATTTTAGTCAACGAGAAAAGCTACGCAATACAGCAAAATTTAATTTAGTATATAAAGAAAATATAATACAAGAAGTAGAAACTGCCCGATTTTTGGGATTGATAATTGACAAGCAATTAAATTGGAAAACTCACATAAATGAACTTTGTAAAAAAATTAGTACTTCGTCATACGCTCTTTATAAGTTGGCACCGACTGTCAACGTAGATACTTTACTTACAGCGTATTATGGGCTTGTTGAATCAGTATTAAGATTTGGAATCATTTTCTGGGGCAATTCAACTCTGAAGGATACTGCGTTCAAAGCGCAAAAGCGTTGTATACGGGCTATGTTCGGGTTGCAATCTACGGACAGTTGCAAACCAATGTTTATACAGCACAGAATGCTAACACTTCCGTCACTTTACATATTAGAAATATCAATATTTGTAAAAAGTAATCCAAATTTGTTTCCCCTTCTGATAAATAATACAGGTAGAAATAGACGTGAGAAGTATAGACTTTGGGTTCAATCAGTCTCCGCCAAAACAGCATTTCTAAAAAAAAGTGTAATATGCATGGCCCCATTAATATACAATAAAATTCCTAATTCCCTTAAGATATTGAATATTAATTCATTCAAGAGAGAACTAAAAAAAATGCTTATTATTAAGGGATACTATAATGTTACGGAGTTTTTGAATGACAAATTTTGAATTTATATAATTTAATATGTAATTTAAGTTTTATTTAATGTTATTGTTTAATTATTCTTTTTTTTACATTATTTTTGCATTGACTGTAATTATGTATGTATTTTAATTAATTGAATTTTGACTATTGTACTTTTTTTTGACTAATGTAATTTGACTAATGTAATTTAATTATTTTTTTAAATTTGTAATTTCTATAAACTATTTTGTACGCCGAATATGGCAAAACATGTTGAACCAACAATCTTCCAAACTCGTTTTCCATCCATATGTGCATATCTATGTATCATGTCACACATGTTTATACAAATAAATGCATCTTTATCTTTATCTTTATCTTTATGTTCTTGCAAAGTCATCTTGGCTCACAGAGTCAAGTATTGAAGGTGAACCTTCCCTTTCCGCATTTATCTGCAATGTAGTTGACTGACCGGAAATGTCACCGTCTTCGTTCGCTGGAATATGGATAGTTGTTGCATCGACAGGCAGGTTGATCTTCGTCACTTTTTGAACACACAGTGTCATCCGATTACACTCTTTGAATTCGCTGCACGGCATTAGCATAAGCTTCATCTCTAATGTGAGTTTGGTCTGTTCCAGCAACGACACTTGACATCACGATCTGACTTGGCCTTTGTTCTTCATCGTCAGGATACGGGCGATCAGTTACGGAACTTGGCATAAAATCATCGTCAGTAAATAAATTGCGGTCAAACGGATAAATTCTACACTTCTTGAATGAGTTGATTATGTTTACAGGCGTCATTACTTTAAGGAAAGCAACACCCACGATTTCACCTATTTCATATATAGTAATAGGTTTGCCCGGGTTTCGCAGCATCCACGAGTCAACGGCTGCATTGTAGTAAGATTTAAATGGTCCATATATACCGACATCAAGTGGTTGTAACTTTGCGGAAGTGTGTGGGTGTAAGGTCAAAATATTGTTACGAGCTTGGGGTTCGTGACAATAAAAACTGCCGATTTAAGAGGGCGCGTTCGATTTAGCGCAAGTCAAAATCTACTCGATCTATCGAATGGCGTACGCGCTGCGGCACACTACAATAGTACAATGGTTTCTCTGTGTGCGTGAGCGCTGAACAGTTAGCACGAATCATTTTGATACTTTTGTTTATAATTTAGGATCTATTTTATGATTTTATTTTTTGGATCTAATTGTTTTAATAAATTAAAACAAGCGATGTTTAAAATAAGTATTTAATTTTAAAATCGCACATCGCTAATTGGCATTGACCGACTTTTTCTCGGGTCGATCATCTCAGGCAAAAGACATTTATCGTAAAAATCCAATAATTTAGGTTACATTTTTGTCGTCCAAAATAAGTCGTCTCTAATAATTTTTGTGGTCTTCACAGCGAATTCTTGTCCTGTCCACACCGCAAACAGACAAACATTTTTTTGACTGAAAAAAAGAAAAGAAAACATTTTAATGCATTTCTATCAATGACTAAACTTAAATCTACCTAATACGCACAGGCTCAGCCGAACGTCAGGCGTTAACTCGTTACACTTGAACTATAATAAAATAAAATGATAGTGATTCTCACCTGATATGGAGCTGGCCTTGGATTTGAAAGTACCAGTCGTGGTTGGTATTAACTGACCCATCAATTTTCCAAAACTTAATTTTTTTTTTGTATTATGGCCTGTTCGGATTGTGATCAGATAATGTTTTAATTTGGTCAAACAAGTGATTAAAGTCAACAATTCTTCGACCTTCAATTCGGAAAAATACATGAAAAAACAAGAAAAATAAACAAAATAAAATTTTAAATAGTATTTTTTTTTTTTAATTTTATTTTATTCGGCATCAGTGCCCTCCGATTCGCTGTTAACATCCGAATCCTCTTCATCATCATCAATATCTTCAATAGTATTGTCGTCCGACCTATTTAAGTTCGGTGTTGCAGCAATCAAAATAGTTTTGGCCTCGGCGGAAAATGGCAAGATTTTCTTTTTTTTCTTTGGCCCACTCGAGCTGATTAGGGGATCGGATGTTAAAAGTAATCTATTTAAAATGTCTCTGTTGCACTCAGTCCTCGAAAATTTTCTTGCAAAATCTACCCGATATTTGCGAATATGCTTATTTCGCGCCTCAGCGGCTTCCTCAGACAATTGTCCAATTGGCAAAATTGCATCTGCCATCACCTGCGCTCCGTGCATCAAAATTTTGTGGACTGTAGGTGACATTGGATACCAGCCGTACAATTCCACATACAGTTTGGCAGTGTCTTGGGCATAATCATCAAATTTTTGGTGATCAACCTCAGGGCCACTTGAGATTACCTCAAGAATCACTTTAAACTTATTGATTAATTCCAAGTTGATGCCGGTAATGCGAGAAGAGCATTCTGCATTTTGGAAAAATCTCCTGGACGTATTCCCATCATTGCTATTTCCAAAGCCAGCTTTAGGAACATCAACAAGTAGACCCATTTCTTCTCTGAAAGATTTCTGTAATTTCTCTTTTGTTTCTTTAACAATCTTTTTCTCTTCCGGTGTACGGGCTTGCCACTTCTTGAGGGGTAGTTTATATGCTAAATGCAGCAGTGTCTCAAAAAAACGTATTCTGGCATGGAGTACAGAGAGCCCAAACTTTAGGGCTTCTTTTTTAACGGCACCTTTCTTTAATTTATTAAAATCCTTTGATGTCTGGCCGCATATATAACATCGCATAGTTGATGCCGTGTCCGTTGCGGAGTTGCAGACCTTTCCGTCTACCATTGTCAGCAAAGTATTGTGACTGATTTTCACAGATATTTCACTCTTCAGTTTCCTTCAGATTTTTAGCTTGATTTTCGATGTATTCTATTTCTTCTTTGGTGACATCTTTTGTTTCGTGAATAAATCGAGCTCTGATTGGTCTACAAAATCTCACTGAAGATGGAACTGGGTTCTGCCAAATGGTTTTTGTTGTTTTACCATCAAGGGAAACAACCAATCTCACTGGAACAATCGAGCTCACAAAAATATTTGAATCATCATCGGTGGCGTTTTCAAATTTTTGCTTAAATGGAGTTTGGTGCGATCCATCACATCCCCACTTAGATATCATAAGTAGGTTTTGCTTTTCGGTGTCAGTTAACGTACCTACGACATCTTTTAAATATTGTATGAGGCGCAAAGCCGTATGATTCAGCAGAGCTTGGAGTTCAACATTAAAACTCGTCTCTGTAACAGTTATTTTTTCATCATCTGGGTAGCATTCTTTTTTCGCCTTTTGGAGCAGAGAGTAACAAGGGTAGATGTTCTTGCGTCCACCTTGTATTAAATTCCACTGGCTTCTTGTGAAGTTACCTTCTACAAATAACGATAGCGCTTCTTGCGTTGTATATTTCAAGTCCACGAGATCTTTTTTAGACGAAACTATCCTTCTGAACTTCTTGGCTCTCGTTGGTGTTAAAGTTAATTCTTTTATTATTTTCGAAGCATCTGCATTTCCGGAAGTGCCCTGACTTACACTTGCAGCGAAAATCAACTCTTCGGCAGGTACCTGGGCCCGTAATTCTTCAGTTCTCCGCCGCTTGCTCCTCTCACTTAATTCATGGAATTCTTTAACTGGACGTCCAGGCCTGTGTGACCATAAAGGAAGCTTCAATGGTACCCTAAGCCATTCTTCGTTGTTTTTCAAAAATCGTTCATGAGTGTTATGAGCTGTCGTCCATTTCTGCTTAAAACTTGTCTTAAAATACCTCAATGAACGAGACAAAACATCCCTATCTGTTGGACATGAAGTCAGCTCAGCAAGTCTATCAAGGTAAATTTTTCGTTCATATTCTTCCCTTTGAAACCCTTTAGAATATTATATAGTTCCAGTCGGGTGATAGTTTTCACGTTTTCCGGAGAACCTATAAAAAAAAAGAAAAATTTTTTTTTTTAAATTATGCATTTAACTAAAAGAATTTAAAAAAAAGTTGGGGTGGGTCGGGGGGAGATTTTATTTTTGATTCAGATAGGCAAAGGTTCAAACTTTATTACCACATTTAAAATGTAAGGCGACAAAGCCCGACACATACACAAAAACACTATTGTTTTAAACTTTTGTTAAAAATATCACGTTTTTAAGAAGGAAATTTTCAACATAAATGTCTAAATGCGGAACTTTGACGAGAAATTAACTGTAACATATTTTTATACAAAGTACATACCTTCAACATCCATATTCAATACGATTTTTTCTGGTAATTCACCATACGAAGACATATCAACACAGAGAAAGATGTAAAATAATCGAAAGCGCCGAGAACAAAGACACGCATTACACACAAAGGCTAGGTTCCGACTGATTATGTGGCCAGACGCAGTAATGCGCGCGGGTTTGGGGGCGGGGAAGCGGTGAACCGGTTATTGTTCTTACTTAAACATGCATTGTTTGTGTCATTTTATGAATTATAGAAAAACCACTTTTGACCGGTTTTTTGGCTCAAATACCCGTTAGTGCGACCCGGCAAGCAAAATGTGTCTTGCAAATGGCCTTGGTCGCTTGATTGCTGCAGCAGTCTAGTCGATGGCGGAGCACCCGTAGAATTCTCGCAATTACAATTTTGCAGCCGGCCGGTTTTAGAAAAAAATGGCGGCGGCGACGCAAACTTTTTAAATCCGTGTAGGATCTTTAGCGATATTAACGCACTAAACTTCACTGTAAGCGTTTTTCTTGTCGCGGGTCACCAATGAGTCACCAATGATAAAACGTCCGTATCACTGTTTAGGGTCTCTTCAATAAAGCGGACTGTATCGGTTAATATATGGTATAATAAAGAAACAAAAAGGATTAAAACTACAATAAAATGGTAGGTATGAAAAATGGCGGAAGGCCCGGTTCGCTTGCGATGTTGACAAGTCACTAGATTGTTCTGCCGCCGGCCGCGCGCTCCCAGCGCGGCGGCGGCGCACACTGGTCCGGTTTCGGAAAATCAGGGACATAGGGATAGAAGTCCGAATTAAGGTTTAATTTTTTTTATTTTGGTTCTTTGGATGATTCTAAAACCGTTTTATAGAATAGCTTTTTTCGATATCGGTGCCCGTTTCCAAGAAAAAAAATGTTGTTATATTTTTTGTATGGAGAAATTTAGTTTTTTGTAATTATTTTTTGGTTGGGCGAAGATGTTAAAACCAAACTTACTAAGGCTTATAGAGAGTATAGTCTTCCACATTATTTTCTCTAACACTTGCTTCATATCTCTGCCCGTTCAAAAACGGCAGGCGTTCGAAATCTCGATTTTGTTATTAGGGGTTCAAGAGCTACTAAATATTCATAAAATTATTACATTTACATAGAAACACTTAAAAAATTCTAATAAGACATTATGGAAATAATGGTCGCACATTTGGTGTCGTACTACCTAATTACCTGATAATAATATATTCAAAACAAGTTGAGACCCGTTTACCTGCTAATTAGACAATAATTGCGTTAATCACCACCTAGGCAGGTAGTTAGGGACCTTTCACTTGTTTTTCCAAACTTGGTCATTATCCCTTCCACACCAATACATGATACCTGATTAGTTTTTAGCTGTTGTATTGTAATAAAATCCTCATTCAATTCTTACCTTTTGTGGTGTCAATAAGTCTTGTTCTCAAGTCAATTTAAAATGTCCCAGTTTATTACAAATTTGGATATCTATATGTTGCTTAAGGCCAGTGGCAACATCAAGAATAGTGCTTTATTGTACGATACACTGTTAAATCGAATAAATGTGGAAGTGACTGTTGAGGATCTTGAATTGTTAAAAAAATTCACAAAAACATACGTGTCAAATTTATATAAGAGATGGTCACAGGCAAACAGATGCCAGACTAATTTTTTCAGTAAGAACATGGAATGGTTACATTCGGATATCTCGTGGTCATCTTTAACTACTATAGACTTAGCGTCATTATTTACCCAAGAAAATATGGAAGTTCAAGAAGAGCTAGATACTTCTTTGGATACTTCTCTGGATACAGTGGCAGCAGCTTCATGTTCAGATGTAGCTACAAATACTTCAGTGCAAAGGAAACCATTTGAAGATTTATCAAATAAACAAAAAAGAAGGCGCATTTCATCACTTAGAGAACACTCGGAAGAAGAATTGCTGTTGGCTTTAGTTGATAAATTAAAAGAAAATAAGAAACCAAAGTTAGCTAAAATTATTGAAGATCTTTATAAAGAAAACGAGAAAACTGAAAATGTTTATGACTACATGTTCAAGAAACAATTGCAAAAAACTTTACCACAAGATGAAGCACTTGCACTTATTACTGGGCTAAATCTTTCAAAGTGGCAATATTTAATGTTAAGAAAAATATTAGGAGAACAAAATACAATTGCTCAATGGCTCAAATGGTTTCCTTTGCACTGAAGTATTTGTAGCTACATCTGAACATGAAGCTGCTGCCACTGTATCCAGAGAAGTATCCAAAGAAGTATCTAGCTCTTCTTGAACTTCCATATTTTCTTGGCTAAATAATGACGCTAAGTCTATAGTAGTTAAAGATGGCCACGAGATATCCGAATGTAACCATTCCATGTTCTTACGGAAAAAATTAGTCTGGCATCTGTTTGCCTGTGACCATCTCTTATATAAATTTGACACGTATGTTTTTGTGAATTTTTTTAACAATTCAAGATCCTCAACAGTCACTTCCACATTTATTCGATTTAACAGTGTATCGTACAATAAAGCACTATTCTTGATGTTGCCACTGGCCTTAAGCAACATGTAGATATCCAAATTTGTAATAAACTGAGACATTTTAAATTGACTTGAGAACAAGACTTATTGACACCACAAAAGGTAAGAATTGAATGAGGATTTTATTACAATACAACAGCTAAAAACTAATCAGGTATCATGTATTGGTGTGGAAGGGATAATGACCAAGTTTGGAAAAACAAGTGAAAGGTCCCTAACTACCTGCCTAGGTGGTGATTAACGCAATTATTGTCTAATTAGCAGGTAAACGGGTCTCAACTTGTTTTGAATATATTATTATCAGGTAATTAGGTAGTACGACACCAAATGTGCGACCATTATTTCCATAATGTCTTATTAGAATTTTTTAAGTGTTTCTATGTAAATGTAATAATTTTATGAATATTTAGTAGCTCTTGAACCCCTAATAACAAAATCGAGATTTCGAACGCCTGCCGTTTTTGAACGGGCAGAGATATGAAGCAAGTGTTAGAGAAAATAATGTTGAAGACTATACTCTCTATAAGCCTTAGTAAGTTTGGTTTTAACATCTTCGCCCAACCAAAAAATAGTTACAAAAAACTAAATTTCTCCATACAAAAAATATAACAACATTTTTTTTCTTGGAAACGGGCACCGATATCGAAAAAAGCTATTCTATAAAACGGTTTTAGAATCATCCAAAGAACCAAAATAAAAAAAATTAAACCTTAATTCGGACTTCTATCCCTATGTCCCTGATTTTCCGAAACCGGACCAGTGTGCGGCGGCGAATGGCGCAGCCTTGCCGTCCCGCGCCTCGCCTCCCCGCATGACGTTTGGGTGCGTTCGCGCGTGAACACAATCACCTTTAACTCTATATTCCTTGAATTTCTCGTTACAGTACGAAGTATACCGCCCGCGTGCAGTCCCGTCAGGTGGCGAACTGGTGTTGCCAATTCTGTGCACTAGTGACGTGGTAAATACATAAATATCGCCACACTATTAACTGCAATTAAATATATGGAATATAAGTGGGAAGTTATTGGAGACTTCAAGATGGTGTGTTTTTTAAAGACTGGACTAGAGCGATTTGACCATTTCGCAAATTAAATGGTCAAATCGCTCTAAGTTCTTAAAAACCAAATATTTTCGATTTGGAATCACATTTTTTTTCAGAATATATCAAGTAAACTCATGCGCAAAAAAATTATTTTCTTTTGTTGACCGGTGTAATAGTTCCCATTCATTTGACTGTAAAGGATATTCACACACCCTGGCACTTCGAGGCACATATAGTTTATTATCCAACAGCAATGCTGATTTAATCAAGGTAGGCACTAAATGACCTGCACTGCGCTGACATCCATCAAATACACATCGTCTGGATATATCTATGTTCTTAATATTATAAATATCTTATATTTTAAAATATGAAAATACAATGCAAGGATATTTTAATGGTTCATATAATAAGGCCAGTAAACTGTGATGGGTACCACAAACTGATTAATTCTTGAAAAATAAGCCCCTAAGATGACCCACTGACCGAATTCTGCATTAC
The DNA here is from genome assembly GCA_927399505.1 of Luperina testacea. NCBI lineage: Eukaryota > Metazoa > Arthropoda > Insecta > Lepidoptera > Noctuidae > Luperina > Luperina testacea. Next base: position 2,236,145 of record OV656766.1, on the reverse strand, counting down.
ATTTCCAGCAGTAGAGTTTATCAATTGTATCCTGTAACTATATTGTATTTCCCATTACATTTTTTCATTACAGGGTCACTGTAATGAAAAAATTCTCATTAAGTTTCAAGATGACTGTTTACTTTGCAGCCAATGAATGTAAATATAAAATACTAAAAAAAAAATTTGCTTACATGGTGATGCCATGATGATACAACTATGGCGAGAGGGCTCGTTTCCGAAATGTTGTGTCTACCACAGCCATAACAAACAATGATATGACCAAGCTGTCTTTCCCTTGAGTTTGTTGCAAGGCATCTTGTTAAATTGTTATAATTATAACAGGCACCGCAGGCACAGCCATGAGGTGATAACTATGAAGGTAAATTAATAAATATTAGTCTAAGATTTAGGACTATGACGTCGTATTTATTTATTTAATATCCTCTCGTAAAAATGTTGTAGGTAGGTATATAGGTACATAATGAAACTAGAACTTACCTCAAGGGTTAACCACTCCGATAAAAGAACAGTCATATCAGGGGGTAATGATGATAGTACATGCCGCCTGATGCGTTCTCTTTGTGATACCACAGTTAACACACGCTACTACATTGTCTACACTATTACTTACAGGACTTGTAACCGACTCGACTTCAGTTACTTGGTTTGTGTTACCTTGATTGCGATTTCTGCACATCCTTGACGTATGACCAAAGCGCTGACATACATAGCACTTCCATGAATGGTTCCTCCCACATCGGTAGCATGACTGGTGCCTGGCGTTATGACCTTGTTGACTTGACTGGTTGTGGTATTCTGGATGCTGATAATTTTGACTCCGACACGACGGACCTTGACAATTTTGACTTTGACACGGCGGACCTTGACGATTTTGACTCTGACGTGGTGGACCTTGACGATTTTGACTATGACACGGCGTACCTTGACGATTTTGTCTTTTGACTATTTGGATAACGACGACCTGGATTATCATGACGATTCCTGACTTTATTAATATTTGGTGTACCCGACATATTTTTCATTTGCGTCACCACAGTCTCTTCTTGTAGGAATATAGTTTTCGCTTTTTCGTAAGTTAGCTCTGAAATCGACAGCAGTTTTTTTCTTATACTTTCGCTACGGATTCCAACAATGAGTTGGTCCCGGCATGCGTTCTCCGCATGGCCGCCAAAATTGCATTTGGCTGCAATTTCCTTCATGGCCGCAATATATTCCGTGCCACTTTCTGCTTCTGACTGCATCCTCCGGTAGAATAAGTACCTGTTTGTAGACTCTAGACCTGGCGCATCATATTTTTCCGACAAAATGGTTGCCAATTCCGAGATTGTTTTAGAACTTGGCTTATTTGGTAAGCATATACTGTGTAACACGTTGTAATGCTTGACTCCAATATGACATAGAAATAGTGACTTTCTGACATTGCTGACATTCTCTAATGGGACGCTATTTAACGTACAATATTCTTCAAATATCTCTCTATCCAGCTTGCGAATTTTTGAGCGTCATTATCGAAAACTGGTAAGTTTCCAATGAAACATTTACCACCGACCTCCATCTTCGTCGCCAAATTGTTGTGTTCGTGTTTCGACCAGGAATCTTAATGTGTAATGCTCCAGGATTTATAGGATTCAATCAAAACAACCTCATTGTCGTCGCCATGTTCTTTATTGTCCTTCTGTCCATCAACTAAAAGGAGTGGAGTGGAGTGGAATGGAAGTGTGTGGTACATCAAAGTGTTTTGCTGCTTTCAAATAATCCATTTTTTTCTCTCTAACCATTCGTATAGCTTCTGTCTTGTGTGTGTTCATGTGATCTATGTTCCATTCATTTCGTTTTCTTTTTGAACTCGAAGACGCCATTCTAAAACCAAATTATTAAATTTGAAATCTAGCCAGATAATATTTTGGTATCCAAATTTGGAATAGTCCATATTTAGACCCCACGGACAGTCCATATTCAGAAATTTCAAACTAATCAAAACGTACAGACGCCAGCACATCAAGCTACCCGAAACTGTCAAATTTTCTAAATCAACTTTGAACCTTATGCTTTAGTGATAAAGTTGAAAATCTATTAAAGAAATTTGACAGCTTGTAGTAGCTTAATGTGCTGGCGTCTGTACATCACATTTTTTCTAAACACAATCAGACAAGAAAAAACCTCAAAAACAATCAAATAAACATGTAATCAATGCATAGTCATAATATACAATATTATATCCAATCACGTTTTGAGAGAAATACTTAGTTTTTACGTACCTTAAAAACTTTTCTCACAGCGCCAAAACAAAATACTCCCACCGTGGCCACAACGTTCGCCCGACTGACAAATCGAAACCTGTGCGCGAGTATAATGATGGAAAGAGACAGAAGATCACTGTCTTTTGCAACTAGGAGTATTCGTTTCCGAGAAATGGCGGTATTCCATTTTAGGGATACTTTTCCATATTTGGTTACTTTATCGCACTCTGTGGGAATAAGGGCCTTAGTTTCATCATCCATTTGTCTTTTGATATCAATGGCAACTGATTCGCTCTCCTTTACAAAAGTAAACTGAACTGGACGACAATACAAAGCTGAGCATGGTTTTGGATTCAGCATAAAGTATTATCTCCATCTGTCAGTTTTGTGGCACCAAGGAGGTCATGAAAATGCTTGAATCATCTTGCTCACCCTCCATTTTCTGCATGTATCGACTTTGGTTGGAAGCACCATCAAATCCCCGCTTGGAATGAGTTAGCGGTCTTCAACAGGCAGGCTAAGCGGGAACGGTCCTCCACCAGTCATCGTCCTCGCTTTTCTATACGCAAAGTCCGACTTTTTGGCGTTGCTTTTTATATTTCCATTGATTGAGGAGTTGCGTCGTACTGCGTTTGTTAGCACTGTGTTAAAACTAAAATGATAAATGTCCATAGGTAATGATATGAAGCGGCATCAAATAGAATCCAAAACCAAAACTGAAACCTAAATATACCACGACAACACCTCCCAAGCGAGCTTTTTGGCGGCACGCCTGCACAACTTATATAAAGTGCATAGTAATTACAAATCATTTCCATCGATTACAATATTGTCTAGAAACTGTTCTGGATGGTCAATATTGTCATAACGCGCATACGCCAAAAACTACAAGATAGACATTACTTGTGCACACGTGCCCAAAATACGCCTGCCACTCTTAAGCCTTGTCTCTGTTGCCCTGCAGGTTCACCTGCAGGTACGGACTATCGTTCCTGTGTACGCGTAACCGAATACGCGTACATTGGAACGCTTAGTCCGTACAAGGCTTTACATGAACATTAATAATTATTGAGAGCCTCCTACCCAAGGTGGTCAGAGTACACAAGTATATATGTGTGATAAATCTGGCTTCAGGTATGCCTAAATTGAACTTTCCCTCTGAATAGCCAGAAGTTACTACCAGTTATATTATAACTATATTAAAGGCTATTCAAATCGCGGTTTTCTCTGTACACTTCTATTGTATATACGCCATTACGAGCGTGTTCACTGTAATAAATCCTGGTCAGTTTTATTTGGTACGTTCCTAACGCAAACGTAAGTTCTACTTCAGACAACAGTGGAAATTCTCTTACATCAGGTAATTCTGCAGACATACTTTGAAACAGAACTCCCCGGCTATTGAGATTATGGCCAATCACATACTGTGCGAGACAGTTTTCAATATTGATTCTATTGTTAATTGGGGGTTAATTGGGGGATTGGGGATACAGTACCGAGCTTCTCCAGACTGGGACGGGTCCTCAGTTGCCTTAGGTTGGATAACCTCAAGGTTTGATTCCCTTTGCCAAGATCATTGATGTGTGCTCAGAGTCATCGGGTCCCCCATTCCTGCTTCATTATTTACACATTCCCACCAACTCGTTTGCAGCAAGGATGTGTTCCTTTATTTGTTTTAGAGAGCTCACCTACTTAATATAATGTAAATGTAGCGACTCGTCAAGTACCTCAATTTCTGACTGTAATCGCTGAGTGTCAATGTGATAAATGTTTTTACTATCTTCTACATTGATTTCATAGTTTTTTAATTTATTTATTAGAAAAACACATTCCTTCCTTAGTTTAATATTATTAGAATTGTGTTTTTGTTGTTTCCTAAAATTATTGCATCTATTTATAATTTTATTTAGTTTTGCATATTTTCTTATTTTATTTTTTTTATTTTGTTTTTTTATTTTGACTTACTTTATAACTATTATTATTATATTTCAATATAGAATCTTAGTAAGGTCTATTGTTATTAAGGAATGAGGGTTGCGATTAGTATTAAATAATTCAGTATACAAGTTGTTAGTTGCCTGAGCCTGAGTACATTCTTTTAGTTTCTGTAACTTGGAATTAATAGTAATGATCATGCGCATGCGTGGGTTTTAAGGGTTTTTCAATTAAAATACTGTACTGAATTATAAATTAATGTATTGACTTCGATCTAAACTAGATTCTTACATAAGTCGCTGAACCCGTTACAAGCAATGCGTTTTTCTACTGATCCGATTGTTTGCGGCCCCCGTGGGCAAGTGTGGGACCAGATTACTACATCTTTTACAGCTTCATCTAACAGATTTGTCATATAATTATTTGTCAAATAAGGACATAGTTTTACAGCTTGTAAATCAGCAGTCAAAGTGTGGATGATACCATTTTTTGCAGCTTGTTTATCCATGTTCTTGAGTTCAATATGACGCTGATAATCTTCTTCTAAGACGTTGCCTACTTTATAAGCACAGCAAAGGTCACAAGCGTCTTTTTTAGGTTGGAACAAACCTATGTTTTCTTCTGCTAAACGTCACAAAAAAGCTTCCTTGAAGCAACAGGTTTGGATGATGAGGACGCAAATTATACGTATAAATTGTAAAGCTGTGATTTGGACTGAATTAGAGGTTCCAAATATTGTTTTGTACTCGATTTGCGACAATAATGCGATGGTAATTTAGGCAAGACTGATAGATAGCTTTTAATGGAATCTCGCTTGCTCTCAGTGGCTACTAATGAAGATGTGCTCACATTTGTATGGTTTTCTTTATTGCCTCCATCACCAAGCCAATAGCGAACGGTCCATTCCTTTATACTAAGTATATTTATAAATGTTATCAAGCAGACTCTTTCTTTTTTGCCTTCTATTTGAAAATAATACGCTTTGGAACTTGAACGTCTAGATAGAGCACCTTTGGTTTTCCTCTGAGTCTCAGTTTTATCCACCATAGAAGACACAAAAAATTTTTTGTGCAACCATGACATGCTCCAATATTTATTAAAAATAGACACTCTCATCTCCTGCGTTAGATGTGAGCAAAATAATACTTTGCTACGAGCACAAAACTGTGAATTCAAAGTCAAAGTCAAAGCATTTATTTCAAATGGCACATGAAAGGCACTTTTGAACGTCAGAAATAGAATTGATTCTAGTCGCCCATTCCAAAAGGTAGTTTTCGTATGGAGAAGAATGGGCAAGAAACTCCACCGTTACTCTTTTAAAATATTTTACAATATTTTGCATACATTAATTATATAATAATAATATGTGAACACGATGCACCTAAAATAAAAATACACAATAGGTAAAAGAATTAAAAATGAAACCATGACATATAAATTAATTATCTGATAGATACATGGTGCTGACATATTTACAAACACGGTAAAAGTAAAGGATTTTAATTAAAAAAAAATACAAGTAATAAGTCAGGGTGTGAGTTAAAGTAGTTACAGAATGTAAATCAATGTCAAAAAAAAATATATAAATTTACAATTAAATTAGCAATCAGTTTGATTTTGTCTAGGCTCCAGATTGTCCTATGGAGCAGGACCAGCATGTTTCCAAGCGTTCTTATCTTAGAATTGCAGAGAGGACCCATGGTTCTCTCAGGTTTAGGTTCTGTTTGACGGTATTTATTATCAATCTTTTTGTATCCAATATATTCTTTCCCTAACATTCTATTTTTCCTGCTGTGTTCTTTTCCATGTTAACCTGTCAGCTTTTCTTTTTCTCGATCTTGACTGTTTGATTTTGACTTGACTGAAATTTATTGATAAAGTTTTTAACAATTTGAATTTTGTTCTCTGGAGTTTTATTTGAAGGCACATGCTTTCCCCGTTAATCAGTAGGAGGTGTGGGAATCAGTAATTTATTTTTTCAAACTCTAGACAATTGCCATCATTGACACCAAAAAGCATTTTAAAAAATTCTTTACATACAATAACATGCAAGCCATCATAATTAGGAACCTGATAAACCCTTGAATTTGAACGCCTAGATTTAGCAGAAGCAGTGTGGCATATCTTTTTTGGCATCACCTTAATTAAAGAAAAAAGATAAGATGACTGCAGGTTATAATTTCCCAAGCCATAAAAGCTGTTGAACAAGATTAATTTGCTGACTAGGCAAAATCTTTTCATGACACTTTGTTGGCAATTACACTCACGAGCAGTATCAATTTGTTTTGGTGGCACCAGAACACCTTTAACATTAATACATATATTCCTCACTTCTTGAACGCTTTTCCTGTCTCACATTCTTTTTCCATTTGCTAGTTTGTCTCACTCTTTTTCTAGGTTTACTTTGAACTGTAGTAAGTTCAGAAGTTAATATAACTTCTGAACTTACTACAGTTCAAAGTTTTTGTTGTTTGGGGATTGGTTTTCGTCACCTAAAATATCAAGTAAATCTGTAGTAGATGCTGGCGAATTACGTCCAGATGGCTGGTACTCTGGACCAGAGTCTTGAAATGGGTCTCCTGCTTCAGACCCAAAGATTTCTGTAAACCATGAAAAATCTTAGAACAATATTAACACGTCATATAATTTTTGGAACACAATACAATGGAATATTGTAATACATACCTCGAAGTTCGTTATCCACATCATTTGAGCTTTCATCTTGATCGTTTTGCATATTCCAGTCAAATAGTCAATTATTCACAATTAACTTTACTGAAAGATTTAGCAGTTTAGCACGCACGGGCGGGAAAGTAATTACATGACATAATCATGACATGTCATCAACAGATTGTCAAAAAGTAGCCTAACTAATGTCATCATGACACTGAAGTTTTAGCGGCTTGAACCATAGTGGCCTATCTTATTTAGGCCAGTATGGCACCTCAAATGTAGATCAAAGACTAAAAACCATAACAGTGATTATGCTGCCATCTAGTGAATATTTGTCGTATCACTTTTAGGCCACCCTGCTCTATCAAAATGTTCAATTTTAACTGTAAAAAATCAGTCTCAATATTGTAAAAAAATTAGTTAGGCCACTATGGTTCTCATGGCCTCGCATCCTTATCCATATTGATATCACATCCTTATCCATATTGATATCCTCTTTGATATCACATCCCTATCCACACTGATATCACATGCCTATCCACACTGATATCACATGCCTATCCACACTGATATCCTCTGATATCACATCCTTATACAATAAAATAAAAGAAAACCGACAAATAATTGATTGATATTGACATTAACGATAATGAAAAGAAAACGTTTACCAAATATTATAGGGTAGTTATAAATTGTAAAAATTCTTGGAAACACTAAAATACTTAAAATTTGATGGTCGAGTGACTCAACCAACTACATATTTTTAATAACCTTCCAGTCGATATAAACGGTTGTATCACAAAAACCGCCTTTAAAAATAAAATACATAATTATGTATCTCCTTAATATTTTTTGTCAAAGCTTCACTGTAGAGAACATGTAAAAATAAAATAAAAAAGGTCTGTTTTTTTAATTTAAGAAATGAAGGAATAGTTTCTTTAACCTGTATGTGAAAAAGTGTCATTATAAAAATAAAATATGTTAATATTTAGAAAAAAAAAGGAGCTACGTCTGCCAACAAACTGCTTTGCAGTTTGGCGGAGGTAAATATATTTTCAAAAAAATAATTTCTGTGAATAAACACTTTTCATTTTAAAAAATTCGATCATAGCCTTCGCTTTCGAAGTCCAACGTACCAATATTTGTCATCTCAAAATCTTGACGTGATGTTGCTGGTCTTAGATTTTCTTTGGAACTTGAAGGAACAGATCAAATCAAATCAAATCAATTTATTTGTGAAACATAGGATAGGTAATAGATGGATCTTAAGAACTAAATAGTGCGCTATGTCTTGTCAATTTTGACATACAAATATTTTTAGATGAAACATGCGTAGTCAATTATCAATAATTAAAGAAAAAGAAAAAAAAAAAAAATAACAATAACATAATGAATTAAATAGTTTTACAGTGAATTTCAATATTAATTAACATTATCATTTAAAAAGTCTTCAATTTTATAATAACATTTGTCAATTAGCAATAATGTGAGAGCTTTTTTAAACTTTACTAGGGGCATATTTTTAATATTGTCTGTTATTTTATTATAGATCTTTGGCGCAATGCCAAAAAAACTCTTTTGCATTAAAGATGTCTTGCATTTTATATTACATAACTGTGACAAATATTGAGCACGTATTGGCTTTCTTTTAATATCAGACATTTTTTCGAATAAGTGGGGGTTGCTTTTTATAAATATTGCAGATTCTAAAATATACAATGCTGGTAGTGTTAGTATTTTCAGTGACTTGAAGGATGGTACACAGCTATCGGTAGTCTTTAATCCACACATAGATCTTATACAGCGTTTTTGCATCTTAAATATAAGTTCTCTGTCAGTTGACTGTCCCCAAAATATAATTCCGTACCGAAGCACTGAGGCGACTAGTCCATGATAAGCTGTCAGTAACGTGCTGATATTTACCTTTTTAGACAATTGATAGAGTGCGTACGCAGATTTACTCAGTCTGTTACATAGGTGTTCTATTTGTGGTTTCCATGTCAATTTATTGTCTACTATTATACCCAAGAACTTAGCACTATTAACTGATTCTATTTTGTTATTTTTATGAGTACAATTAATAGTGGGATTTGCCCGACGTTGATGGAATTGCATGATTTTTGTTTTATCTAAATTTATTACTAAGTTGTTACAATTAAGCCAATGTATAATTTTTGTCAGTGAGTCATTAATCTCGTTTTCATAATTTTTGGGATTAGTGCATTCTATTATAGCTGTGCTATCATCGGCAAAGAGAACCATTTTTTGTTGTGTCATCTTTGGGAGGTCGTTGATATATATCAAGAAAAGTAACGGCCCAACCACGGAACCCTGAGGTACGCCATACCTTAGGAGTCTTGGTTTCGATATGGAAGTGGTTACAATTTTAGTTTTAGGACATAATCTACTAATTTCAGTACACTGGTATCTATTGCTTAAGTATGATTTTAGGAGGTCGAGGACATTACCTCTTATACCATAAGCATGTAATTTATGTATAAGTAGTGTATGATCTACATAGTCAAAGGCTTTACTCATGTCAGTGAAAATAGCACAAACAGGATTTTTATTATCAACACATGACATGACAGTGGAAAGTAAATCATATAGAGCCATATTTATTCCACATTTCTTTCGAAAGCCTTTTTGTTCCACACAAAATAAATTATATTTCTCAAAATAAGAGTAAAGCGAATTATAAATTACTTTTTCAAAAATTTTAGAAACTATAGGAATCTTAGCAATTGGTCTATAGTTTTTTGCATCAGTTTTGTCATTTTGTTTAAATAATGGCTTAATTATAACTTTTTTTAGGCTATTTGGAAAAATACCGTCACAAATACAAGTATTAATAATATGTGCCAATGGAGGCGATATGATTTGTTTTACATATTTTATTACTTTGGTAGACACACCATCATAACCAACAGTATTCGTATTTTTTAAGTCATCAATAATTCTATTTATGTCAGATGCTGAAACGGGAGTCATAAATAATGATTGTGATGTCAAATTTTGAAACTTATAATTAGGCGGATATTTGTCAGTTTGAGGTTTATTTTCAATTATGTCAATAAAATAGTTATTTAATTCATTAGCAATGTCATTAGGGTTAGTGAAAGATAAATTGTCTCTATTTATACACATAATTTGTTCTTGCGGGCAAACATATTTTTGAATTATTAATTATTTCCCAGGCAGCTTTGGATTTATTTTGGGAGGTATTAATATAGTGGTTATTTTGAGCTTTCTGGGTTAGTTTTATGATCTTTCTATAGAGGGTAGAGTATTTTTTTAGCACTAGTTTATTATGAGATGTCGGGTTGTGTCTGTACCTCCAAAGTAGCTTCCTTTGCTTTTGACCGCATAATTTTATCCCACGGGATATCCATTTAGTTCTCTTATTACTTTTTAGGGTGACTAATTTTTGAGGAAAACATAAATTATATAGCATTAGGAAATCTTCCATAAAACTATTGTAACATTGATTTGCATCATTGGCATTATAAACATGTGTAAAAGATAAACATTTTAAATGGGTTTTAAATTTATATAAATTTTCAGTAGAAATTTCCTGTTTGTATATTTTCCAACACTTAAGTTTACAAGTTCTTTTTGTGGGGACTTTGAGTATTTGTGCCGTATGGTCGGACAAAATCAAATCGACTATTTTAGCCTTGCATTTTTTTTTGTAGCTATATGCAAAATTATCTATACATGTTTTACTGCACAATCTTGTCGGTTTCTGGAGTGCTAGTTTAAGATTAAATTGTAAGAGAAAATTTTCAAATTCTAAAGTGATTTTGTTTCTTTTTATGACGTCAATATTAAAATCCCCTGCTAATATTATATTTTTGTTTGGATTTCGACAGAGTTTATGAAGTATATTTTCTAGTTTTTCATAAAACAATGTGTAAGTGTGTTTGGGTATTCTATATATACAAACAATAATCAATTTATGGGAAATCAGCTCAACAGCACAACACTCAAAAATTCCGGATATTGATTGTCTTGCAACCTCCGGCATTTCTTTGTATTGCAGACCAGCCCTGACCAGAATACAAGTTCCTCCACGTTTTTTATTCCTGGAGAAGAAAGCAGCCGGACAGAAGTTTGGTATATGTAATAGACGTTCATAGCCCGATTCAATAAAATGTTCTGTTAAACATATAACGTCGATACAAGTCCCAATATTAGAAAGTTCCTCCAATTTAATTGTTAGGATATCCGATTTGTTCATCAATCCGGCTATATTTTGATGAAGAATGTTAATGCTACTATAGAAAAAACTGAGAATTTGATAGTAGTTCTGGTTGACTAAGTGAGTCGTATTTATTATTTTGGGCACAATCAACATCGGAAAACACTTTATCTAGGCTACATAATTTTATGACTAATTGTTCCAAGTCTGATACAATAATATTTAAACCCTTACTATTCAGTGTGCTATGCCGGTTATAGGTGTTATACGTATAAGGCAGATTTAAATTAGAATCCAATACATACGCATACATATAAGTCTGTACATCCATATAAAGTAGGTTATTAAAGGTATCTATACGACTGTTATACATTATGTTATGTTTTTCCATGTATTTAAAAGTGGGTAAACAAATAATAAAATTTGTGTGATTTAGTGGTAATAATTTTTCACGAATAAAACTGACGAGTTCAATATAATTATGAGTTGTTCGAAAATCTTCCTCACCAATACAAATAATACAGTAGTCACACTCTGTCAACTCTCGGACCTTTGCATCAATATTATCAAGGATAAGTTCCATTCCACATTTGGGTTTACGATAATGACAGAATTCAAAATTATTTAGGTAAGTTTTTTCAGCCATACTATACAGTCTATTAGATGTTTCACCACTCAATAATAGTCCAGTCAAATTAGTCCTTAAAATAGAGGTAAGGTTACAATAATTCCCATAGAGCTAAAAATTGGTATGAATGTTCAGAATACTATTATAAATGAATTGTGAAAAGTCCCCATCAATCCCCCTTGTGCAAAATTTTTTATTGATGGTGAAAGTTTGCAAAAATAGGTTTTTCGCGATTTTCAGCTAAACGGTGAGTTTTACAGCAAAAATAGTTCAGACAAAAATTGTAGATCATCCGATTCTCTACAAAAAATGTATAGAATAGAATAGAATAGAATACTGTATCCACACTTTTTTTCATAATTATTGCGATTTCCGTGATAAAGCGGTTGAAAGAATTGAAAAAAATATTTTATTCGTAATATGCACGTTAATGTACTTTTATATACATTTTTGAACCGTTATACGAGTAAACACATGAGTCCCTGTCTTATACATACAAAATACCAGACATCTGTAAAAAATCATGTGCAGTGTCGAAAAAATTATACTCGAAAAAGTAGCATTGATTCCGTGAAAAGACGGCGCCAAGAAGAAGAAGCTGGTTCATCAAAAATAAGTCCTCCTCGTACTGGAGCACGAGTAAGTGAAACTACATAAATCTTACGTCGGTACTGTAGTGCTTTTTTCTTCGCCAACTCTTCATTTAATTCATTGCCACAAAATAAACAACACTGATTGAAGCAAAATGTAGTTTCACTTACTCGTGCTCTAGTACGAGGAGGACTTATTTTTGATGAACCAGCTACTTCTTCTTGGCGCCGTCTTTTCACGGTATCAATGCTACTTTTTCGAGTATAATTTTTTCGACACTGCACATGAATTTTTACAGATGTCTGGCATTTTGTATGTATAAGACAGTGAGGCGGGGTCGCGGCAGACCACGTAAGAGATGGCGGGACGAGCTGGATAGGTTCCATCAAAACTGGAAGGAGGACGCGCGGGCTCGCGAAAGATGGAAGGAGTGGAGGGAGGCCTTTGCCCATGAGTGGGACAGCGCAGGCTAAACAAAAAAAAAAAAGACAGGGACTCATATGTTTACTCGTACAACGGTTCAAAAATGTATATAAAAGTACATTAACGTGCATATTACGAATAAAATATTTTTTTTAATTCTTTCAACCGCTATATCACGGAAATGGCAATAATTATGAAAAAAAGTGTGGATACATTTTTTGTAGAGAATCGGATGATCTACAATTTTTGTCTGAACAATTTTTGCTGTAAAACTCATCGTTTAGCTGAAAAACGCGAAAAACCTATTTTTGCAAACTTTCACCATCAATAAAAAATTTTGCACAAGGGGGATTGATGGGGACTTTTCACAATTCATTTATAATAGTATTCTGAACATTCATACCAATTTTTAGCTCTATGGGAATTATTGTAACCTTCAAAGTCTTATTTGACTGGACTATAAAACTATTTTATGTTTAGTTGATGGCTCCGACGTGGGCGGAGTCCGTAGGGCCGGGGATGTTTTTTTGCCAGTATTTGTTGTCTGCGACTGCAATACAGTATCTCTTTCGCCTGAATTGTCGGCGATATTCATTTTAATACAGTCATCTAAAGTAGTAATATCTTCCTCGACGATCTCCTTCGTTATATTTATTGTCTGTGTTTGTTTGGATTTTGTTTTAATATTCAATGATTTTTTTATTGGTGTTCTTTGTTTCTGTTTTACTGGACTACAGACGATTTCTTGAAAAAGATTATTTTTCTTCAATAGTTCTGCATTGCATAACTTTAAATTATTATTTTCCAATGATAATAACTCAATCTCATGATGTGCACTATTTAATTGTGCCTTTAAAGTATCAATTTCGTCTTTCAATATTTTTATTTGGTTATAATCATCATCTTCTGATATATCCGGCATGCTGTTTGAGGTACAATTCAATGTTTGTGATATAATATCACTGTCATCGTTACTTGGTTCTGATTGTCTGCGTGTACGACGGAAAGTAATATTCTCAAGGAAATTCATGATGATAAATTGATACTAAAATTCAAAAACAATATTCCTAATATCTTCGTTTTCTGGGATTCGAACTCAAACCTCCTTACATGAGAAGCCAACTGGTAAGCCGCTTGGTCAACTGGCAGACGCTTTGAAATGTGAAATTAGCGGTCGTATTATGTACTGCGATAAAGATTACTATTTCTATCAAGAGATGTCGCTATTCACAATAATCAATTAGTATTTAGAGCATTGACGTATGGTATCACTCAGTACGTGTTAGTTCCTGTGTGTTTTAATAGATGGTACTGTAGTAACACTCAATTCAAATAAAAAACGGAATCCCATCGCAGTAATTTTCAATAGTGTTGATTTATCCAGAAAATATATCAACAGATGTTTATGTTATTGTTGGTAGATGTTTTATTTAGCCGGATTACACGCACATACCTCTTTCACTTTGCCTTTTGTTAATTAATTATAGTAATAGAAGTCTTTGTTTATGCAGGTCGAATATCACTGTTTTTATGTTAATTATGCTACACAGATAGTTTATAACACTGTCACAATTAGTTTGTTGCATCAGGTTCACTTTTAAACGGGTTCCACTGTCTAAGAGTTAGTTTTTCTATTATTTAAATAATTTTTTTACGGGAGCACAATAAAATCAATGTTTACTTAACAGAGTAGTCATGTTTTGGTTTCTTGGACGGTGGTTCGGTATATATATTAGTCGTTGTAAAATCTGTACGTGATGATGCAGAGTTTTTGCGGGATCTGTGCCAAGCAAGTCGACATCTCCTCGTGTGTGAGGTGTGTCAGCGAGAGTATTCTCCTGAAATGATGTTTCACTGACTTTACTGCTGATTCCCATAACCCACCAAAGTGTAGAGTATACCCACTGAGCACGAATATGTGGCATAAACAATGCTGAAACTATGAATTGGGTGGGTGTAAGTTACAAATGCAAAGGTGCAATCTTGTAGCAAGGTTACAAGAACATAGCGTCGCTGCGCCTGCAAAATCCGCTATGGATAAAAATTCAACTTTTCAGGAGAAGCAAAAAACTGTTTCTTTTTCAAACTATTAATATTATTTTAAAACTAAATATGCAGAAAATTAGACTTAATGTCGGGACATTCAGAAATATTTATTTTTCGCCGTTTACTATGATATTCGAGGAGCTAGAATTTTTTTTAGTGAATTTGGGCACATAGCGGTTTTTTTTTGGGTCGTAATTACCGTTACCTGACTTTCCACCACATGACGGATTTATGCTTTTACTAAATAGTTTGCATTTTTGTGCTTCCTAGTATACTTAGCGGATTTACCAAATTATTTTAAAATAATGAAATAGGTTTAAGTTCACTTATTAAGTATTTATTATACTTAATTAGAAAAATATTAAACAAAATGAAATCAAAAGACAATAAAATATAAACAGGTATTTAAAAATATAACGTATTAATATTTAAAAGTTTAAATTGCAACAGTATTAATTAATGGACGAATTAACTCGCAAGAAACAAGGTTTACACATAAAATTATATAAACTAAAAAATAATAAGTAACGTAATAAAACAATCATTTTAACATTCTTACAACAGCGGCTCGATCTATGAGATCAAATCTAATCACAGTCGTTGTTACCTACACTTAAATATTTGGCAAACTTTGAGATCACTTTGTAACTAAGTAAAAAGTAGGTACTAAATCAGCATAGTAAACAAGTTTTAAATAAATTAATAATATAGATTGTCATAAAAAAAGTGATTATCTCGATGCATGAAACATTTCAAGGACTGTAAACAATCAAATTTAGTTTTTTCAATTTTTCTCGGCGTAGTAAACAAACACGGAGCTTCCTCGTACAGATCAGCGTTTCTTCTTTGTGGCAACAAGGTCCATTCGGTTTCATCATGCCTTAATTTATAAAAAGAATCACCGTTCATATATAACAGTGATCTTATATCGGCAACCGTGGGATCACCTGCTTTTTTACCGGGACGAATCGATGCAAAATTGCTAGGCACAGCTTCAAAGTTTTTAAAAAAGGTATAGTCTACATGTCTAATAATGTAGGGTTGACTTGGCCTCGCTTTGCGCATGCATGTTATATAATCTGCAGGCGTGTACAATGGCGGAGTACACAATTTCTCTAGAGTCGAATGGACACTGTCAACTTCCATCATGGTGTGTCCTTTTTCCAAGATGATTTGTTGAATTTCCACTGACTTCAGCTTCGAAACGTCTGCCAAAGCACTAGACAGAACCTTATTCCGGTTTTGGTAACCACAACCATCTGATATTAGACTAATTTTTTTATAGCCTTTGGTGGCATAAAGATTCACAAATGTTATAATGCATGAAACAAATTCATTAGATGTAACACCGCCGTCACCTTCGTGCCAAACAAACACAAATACATCTTTTGTGTTATTAATATAAATTGTGAAAACATGAAGCTGGAGTTTTTGTTTATAATACTGGGAGGATACTAACAACTTGGGGCACAATTGGACACTTTGTAAATCCATTGTACATACAAAATGCTCATCGGATAAGGAAGCTATGGCTCTTTTCTTCGCTTCTCGAGCCTCATTCTTTTTTGTCAAATGTATTTGGTACGCTTCTTCACTTAAGTTTCCTTCTTTGAAAGATACGCAAGTATCGCATTGGTCCTTCCGCGGCTTATATATTGAATTTCCTTTTTTCTAAAATCTCACAAAAAATTTTTCTTTGGACGAATCCCAAAGCGTTTTCTTTGCACCAGGAAACGTAAACTTCGTGCATTTTTGTTTTTGAATGCAATGCATCGTCAACGTAAGTTCTAGACGAAGTAGAGCGGCAATAATGACTAGGTACTTTAGCCAGTTGGTCTAACCATTGGACAACCGAGTCTGACTTCAAAATTCTTTTATTTGAGGTACTAAGCTCATCAAGAATGGCAGGTTCACTTTGCGTTGTATTGTCTGTATGACACGAATCATATCCAGCTTTGGTCCAATCTGTGAAGGTATCTTTCCTTATGTCTAAAGTGGCCAAAAATAAATCTCTACAGACTCTTACCTTAACGCCATTTTCTCTAGGCAAAAAACAATCGGCACCAGTATTTTTTCTTTTTGATGTACCATTTTCAGTTGTAGTTACAGTTCTTCTTTTTATTATATCTCGAACTGCAGTGGAACCCAGTACGTAGGCTTTTTTAGCGTCCCACGACGTCAATGACCAGAAATAATCAAAAATATCTTTACGGGCTTGATCGGTTACAGACCCGCAAAGAAAGGACCTGTCAGAAATGCCTACAGTACCATGATTACAAGGTACAGGCTTTAGTTGTCTTTTAGACTTCTGAGTCTCGATCAAATTTCCCCCTGTTCTTCGAAGACCTTTGTAGTCTTTGCCATGTAATCGAAGAACCTGGTTGTTCTTTCTCTTGTTCTTAATAGATGTTAGGTCATTGCTCTGATTGTCGTTAGATTCTTCTACCTGCAAGTCTTCTTCTAACAGACCTGTCTCAGGATTAATCAATAAGCAACAGGAGCTTGAAGTACCAGGGTTCTGAATATCTTCAACATTCAAGGATCGCTCATTAGAAAGTGGAAGTACTGGTGGTGAGGTATGGAGTGGATAAACTATTATATTCTGATCTGTAGAACAATCACCAGAATCAACCGTCATTGGCATCTGAACACTATTTAGCTGATGTTGGTTCGATCCATGAAATTTACTGATCGTTGAGTCATGTACTGGGTCAATAATATTAAAATTCGAAATAATAGTACTTGGTATTTCAAAGTCGAAAATCTCCAGGTTTTGAGGCTGATCTAAATTAGTCAGTATCGGCTCTACACAGTTTAATTCACCTAGAGACTCGGTAGCTCCTACAACAACGTTGGGTAAAATGCCAGGTTGTTCCATCACAAATGAGTTTTGAAATAGTATTTCGGTGAAATTACTGGGTTGTGCCATCATAGAGGTTCCTGCATCTTGCAGCGGTATGCGTCTGGAATTATTATAAGACTCATTTGGAAAAATACTTCTGGGTTCACCTTGAACATTTTCTTTATTTGCCATCGAGACTAGTAACTGCGCTCTGCTATTACGCTTCATTTTTTATTTGTATCAGGGAACCTGTGTAATGAAATTAAATGGATTAAATTAATATGTTTACATTACTGTTAACAAAACACTCACAAAGTCCTCAAACTAATTGTAGGTTTATTTGTAAGCACATTTATAAAGGAATACCACAAATAACTACACATAACTAGCTTGACATAATCGTCGCTCATTTGCCTAGTAGGTACGAGTTGTTAGGTACCTAGTACAATGTAGTTCTTTATCCTTTCAAGGGCCAATAATGAGGTACAAATAACTACCTACTTTTATCGTGCCCAAGTGGCCCAGAGACGCTCGTTTTAATTAAAAAACTTAATACGTACGAGAAAGTAAATAAGTAACGTCAATATTAAAACACTTTATACCTAATTAATGATCTTAAAGATACTTTGTAGTTAAAATAGCTATTTTGAATAAACGGTTCTCAAATTATAGGTTAGAATTGTGAAATTAACTGATCAACTTATTAACAAGTAATACAAATAGGGTACTTACATTAATTACGCCAAACCAGGTATCTATAATGAGCTTTGTAGTACTATTTAACATCTAAAACTACTTAATTAAAATAAAATACACTCGTAAACATTGCACCACGTGCCGACGTGACACGCGTCTCCTGTTTGATAAACCCGCTATGTGTCATTTCAAAGCGCAATTCCAAGGGACTCGCTTTGAACCGAAAATACGCTATGTGTCTCCTGCACACATAGGGGGTTTTTCAAATCCGTTTTTGACCAAAATTACATAGCTGATTTTGTTATCTTCTTAACCAAATGAGTTATTACAAAATGGATTTTACAGGCGCACGTGGCTTGAGAAATACTATAAATATGCATCAAAAACCGATTTTCAAAAAAAAATACATAGCGGATTTTGCAGGCGCAGCGACGATAGATTAAATAGCCCTAACGGCAACGCCAGAAACATTAGATGCAATGTTGCTCATACAGATCAGATAAAACTTTCAACAACTTTAATTTGTAACGTTACGTGAACATAACAGTGGTAACATACTAGAAAGGTTTTATTGTAAGTTTCTGCAAGTTAATTTAGATACATTACAGCAACTATTCATTTGAAATTGTTCCGAAATTTCGTAAATTTATGTTACAGTAACGTCACATTCGGAAGTTATCTGAAAGTTCAAGTATAAACGTTACAACGCCATTTTAATTGAAACTTACCGGCAACCTACAAATGCAATATCGTGTTAATAATGCACATGTTACTTGCACGTAACTTCCATTCAGATTGTCATGGTAACGTTACATTTGTAATATCGTCCCTTTATTGGTAAAACCGATTATCTACCGAAAACTAAACTTGTGGCAATAATGATTTAAAAGTTTGACAAAATAATTATGTAACTAAATTACATATATCTTACCTGCAGTCATGTAATTATAATGAAAAAATTAATAAAGTATGTTTGTAAATCATAAAAATAGAAGTACTTCATTGATAATGCTTGAAAAAATGCCAAACACTATCTTCAGGGAGGTCATTTAGTTGTTTTTTCCTGAATGACGACATAAGCATATATATCATTAATTAAATCACTTGGAGCTTATCTTATAGCTTCACCGTAACCTTTCGAAGAAAGTAATAAGGTACCAAAAACAAGTGTAAAAATAACACTCTTAAACATTCTACAAATTGAAATTAAAAAAATGATAATTGGTTTTGCTTGAGTAAAATTAAGAATTGTGGTAGACTATCTGCAAAATGTTCATACAACGAACTACAGCAAGCCTGGTCTATTTTTATAATTATAAAAATACCAAAAAATCATTACTTAAGTACATGAAAGTAAAAACTGAATAAAGTAGGATAATAATAAGAATGATATATTAGGAAATAATCAACTTTATTAGTAACTTTTTATTTTTATCTAAGTATACAAAACAATTTGTGAAAAAATGAATTAATTTAGATTTTCTAACTACTTAAAGAAAACAATTTGTGAAACCATGAAATTAATTCATGTTTTAGATAGAAAAACTAAAATAATGTATCTTTCCTTCATCAGCTGATGAGAAACTTGTAATCAGGAAAAAGATAAAGATAAAAAGAGAGCTGAAGAAGAAACAAATTTTCTGTCTGCTACTTTCGATTTGCAGGCAATTCTACAATTGCCATGCACTGATGTTGGTCTCCTTTACTATACAAGAAAATTAACTTTATACAATTTAACGCTGTTCGAAAGTGCGCCTCCTAACGAAGCTTATTGTTTTGTATGGTCCGAGACAAATGGTAAAAAAGGGAAGTTCAGAAATCGGAACTATTTTGTGTCACTATTTAATGAAATCTGTATCAGAGGAAGTCTCGGAAGTCTGTTTGTTCTCTGACACATGTGGAGGACCAAATAGGAATCAATTCGTGGCTGCTATCCTATTGTGGTTAATTCAAAACAGCAACCATTTACAAATCATAGAACACAAGTTCTTAGTCAGGTCACAGTTACATGGAAGCTGACCACAGATGACTCAGATTCTGACTCTTCAGAGGCGGCCACATCAGGGACGCGTTCAATGCGATCCCTATCTACAAGCAAACTTCTGTACCATCCATGGTACTCTTCTGGTATAAACCCCTTCTCACATAGATTAATGAGATCTTTTCCTTAGCTTCCGTTATTGGAAGAGGTTCATCATACAATTGTTCTAGCGGTGGGAACTGCAGTTCCGAGGTAGTTGGTAGTTCAATTACCTGTTCTGCTGCCAATCGCTTTGCTTTGTTTCTTGTTGCATAGCTGTGGTGTCCATGTGCTGAAGATGTCGATGCTGTGTTTATATTAATCTTATTTTGTGTCTGAAACAGTTACATCCATTGCCATAAATGAATTTGACATGACATAGTTATAGTATATTTTTTTGTTTCCTTTTATGTACTTCATCCGTTTTATTTTTAACCATTTCACTTGCTGTCCATCTGTTTTTGGTTCTATTCAAAATTTAGCCATTTTTTAGTATTAGCCAATTTTTTCAAGTCTTTAAGCTCGTTGTATTTAAATTGCTTGACTTGATAACAATTTTTTGTTATAGTCTTTGTGTCTTTCCTGTAATTTTTTTTTTGATCTAGCACGTTTGAAAATTTTAATCCAGTCAGTCATCAGAAAAAAGATCAACATTTTTCTTGGCAGACTCAATCGCACTGTGCATTGAGTCTGCTTCCATGTAACTGTGATCTGACTCTAAGAACTTGTGTTCTATGATTTGTAAATGGTTGCTGTTTTGAATTACCTACAATAGGATAGCAGCCACGAATTGATTCTTTTAGTTATTGTTCTGAGATTGATTCCTATTTTGTCCTCCACATGTGTCAGAGAACAAACTGACTTCCGTGACTTCCTCTGATACAGATTTCATTAAATAGTGACACAAAATAGTTCCGATTTCTGAACTTCCCTTTTTACCATTTATCTCGGACCATACACAACAATAAGCTTCGTTAGGAGGCGCACTTTCGTACAGCGTTAAATTGTATAAAGTTAATTTTCTTGTATAGTAAAGGAGACCAACATCAGTGCATGGCAATTATAGACTTGCCTGCAAATCGAAAGTAGCAGACAGAAAATTTGTTTCTTCTTCAGCTCTCTTTTTATCTTTATCTTTTTCCTGATTACAAGTTTGCTTCCTATCAATGTGTGTCTGATATTCTCCTTGTATTTTATTTTATTCTTTTGGATTAGCGCGATTGTACCTAGTGCACAAAAGACATTGGTCTTTTTTCGGCATGAAAAATCCCAAATTAAATTCTGTAGAAAAAATTCTAAGATATGTCATCTCCGACACAGGTTCCATATTTTCGTCTTCGCATTTTGTGACGTATGTACAAAGAATACAATTTGCATAATGTAAGGTTTCAAGTTGCTTTTACTTGTATTTAAATCTAGACGATACGATCTCTGATGTTGTGGAAAGACAAATAAAGCTGTTTAATCTCTTTTAATTGAATTAAAATCTGCACAAGTGCGAAGGATTATGTTCTGTTAAAAACAAGTAGAACTATTTACTTTCTTTTTAATGTGTAAGATTCTAAGTACTTTCCAATAATTCAGCAAAACCAGAACCATTTAAAGTATTTTAATTTGTATTACTATAATGCTACAGTATGTTCAGAGTGTAAGCAAATTGCAACTAAAATAAGATATGAAACTGAATGTGGTTTTGATTGCAAAGCTTCAAAAAAATCGTACAGGTATAAGACTTTAGCTGTTATTGAATGCAGATGTTACCTAAAATCTTATATTATAATTGTTTTTTGGCGTATCTATCTCGGAAACTATGCATCGTATCGAAAAATCGGTTTTATCTGTAGATAGAGCTCAAAAAGTTGAGTAGCTTGGTGTAAATAACTCATTTTTGAAAAAAAGTGTAGATAATCGGTTTTACCAATAAAGGGACGATATACAGGTAACTTGCACATTTAACGTCGCGTTGATAATGCACATGTAACTTGCACGTAACTTCCATTTAGATGTTCATGGCAACGTTACATTTGTAATAAACAGGTTACTTGCACATTTAACATCGCGTTAATAATGCACATGTAACTTGCACGTAACTTCTTTTTAGATGGTCATGGCAACGTTACATGAGAATGTACAGGTAACTTGCTCAGTTAACGTCGCGTTAATAGTGCACATGTAACTTGCACGTAACTTCTATTTAGATGGTCATGGCAACGTTACATTTGTAATATACAGGTTACTTGTACATTTAACGTCGCGTTAATAATGCACATGTCACTTGCACGTAACTTCCATTTAGATGGTGTTGGCAAAGTTACATTTGTAATTTACAGGTAACTTGAGCTTGCAGGGTTCATGTAACTTGAATGTTTGTTGTTGTCATGACTTTGCAAATAAAATCTGCGTCCAAGTTGCTTAATAAACTTTCTATCAGTTTTGTTTTACATACAATGCAACAAGTTCCAGAATATTAATAGAGATTTTCTCTATGTAGGTACTATTCTGCAACTTGTTGCATGTAATTTTACAAAACTGAAATAAGTTTAAGCCTGTCACAGACTTAGCTATACCGGATGACTTTATTTCCGTCTCGAAAAAAATGGTTATATTATATAGAAATATCAGAAAATTTATACAACGAATAAAAACAAAACTTCAAGTTAACTAGTTGGTAGTCGACAGAATATAAAAAACCAGTCAATTTGATAAAGGCCTCATTTATTAAATAAACTATGTGCGGAAATATGAAAGAAAACAATCTACACACAACAAAACAAATAAAAATTACGAGTGCAGAGCAGCAGGGTCGTGGACCCAAAGGGCACATTCTGCTCGGTAAATGTGAATCAGACAATACAATTAGGTGTATTACAATGTTTTTGTAATGGATACATATCCATATTATTAAAGGTGTCTGGCATGGTTACAAAAAGAAAAGAAATAATATTATCGAAACACACTAACATTGAAGGAAAATTTTACGAGTGCACAGAGCAGCAGGGTCGCGGATCCAAAGGGCACCTTCTGCTCGGTAAATGTAAATCAGACAATACAATTAGGTGTATTACAATGTTTTTGTAATGGATACATATCCATATTATTAAAGGTGTCTGGCATGGTTACAAAAAGAAAAGAAATAGGTAATATTATCGAAACACACTAACATTGAAGGAAAATTTTACGAGTGCACAGAGCAGCAGGGTCGCGGATCCAAATGGCACCTTCTGCTCGGTAAATGTAAATCAGACACTACAATTAGGTGCATTACAATGTTTTTGTAATGGATACATATCCATATTATTTAAAGGTGTCTGGCATGGTTACAAAAAGAAAAGAAATAATATTATCGAAACACACTAACATTGGGAAGGAAAATTTTACGAGTGCACAGTGCAGCAGGGTCGCGGACCCAAAGGACACTTCTCTTCAGCACTAAACATAGTTTTTCCTCTTCAGTTACAATACTGAAGAGACAAAACTAAGTTTAGTGCTTATATAATAAGATTGAGTAAACTTCAGCACTAAACTTAGTTTTGCCTCTTCAGTCTTGTAGCAGCATGCTGAAACCAGCTCATCACATGGCGTTCAAATCCATCGTCTGTTATATTTGGGAATAATTCACGTACAGCAACTGTAACAATAAACAGAGGCAGTGTTAATTTATGTAAAATACAGTAGTACAGAGCAGAAACTAAAGCCATTTAAATTGACAAATTAAATTGTTTAAGTGTGTGGGTCCATCTCGTGGGGTCCACCGAACTAAAATTATGAACCCACTAAGCAAGCAGAAATCGCAGCAATATTGCTGAACGTCACAAACGGGGGCACGTAAGTTACAAATTTAAACTTGCAAAGTTCCCGTTATGTGTGAGCAATGTTGATGCAAAGCCCTAACGGCCACCCATTATTATACAGTGTGTTAGGTTAAACGAGGGACGTACTTTAAGAGAGTGAAGTACTCATGAAAATGAACAACTTTTACTAAGAGACCAACACTGAAATCGAGAAAATAAAACCAGCCTCTCTATACATTTTCTGTTCGCATAACTGGACAAAATGTAGGGAACAGCTGTTTTTTTTTTCATATTTTTGAGTCAGCCCCATATTAAAAGTTGTTCATTTTCATGAGTACTATACTCCCTTAAAATATGTCCCTCGTTTAACCTAACACACTGTATACCCGGTAACTTACCCAGCCCTAATTTATAAAACTTTTAATAACTTTCAAATGCAATGTCACGGTAATATTACAGCTGAAACTTTCAATAAGTATCTAGGTAAAGTTTCGAAAACTTTTGATCGTTACATTTTCACAACTTAACGTTTATAATTTATAAGTAAGTTAGGTCATTAACGTTGCATTTATGTTGCAAATGTAACTTACATGGATGTTTCAAATCTAATATTGCGTTAATATTTCGTAAATTACTTTCAAGTAACTTGCAAATAGTAAGTTGCATTAACCGCCCATATTCCACAAGATTGGAGATCGGGTACCAAATTTGTGTCATTAATATATTTTTCCGGCTTACAATAATAAGACGCGCAATTTTTGTGGTCTCCGAACACATGGTTAGCGGCATTTTTTATGTCCATTTTAAGGTTTCTTATTTTATCGTCGTGATTAGTATTATCTTGTTCTTTTCTATAGTTGACAGCTCCGACCAGAGTACCTATATAGTGTTCTGTGCTCCGACCACTGCTTTTCTCATGCGCAATACGTTTGATTCAACTTTTTTTCTTAGGTCAACTGGTACAAAGCCTTTGTGGTTGTTTGTTTTTTTCCCTAATGCTTTGATTTTGTTACAAAAGTTGCGGGCGCGGAGGGCGGGGCGGGCGCGGAGGGCGGTGAGGGCGCGGAGGGCGGGGCGGGCGCGGAGGGCGGGGCGGGCGCGGAGGGCGGTGAGGGCGCGGAGGGCGGGGCGGGCGCGGAGGGCGCGGAGGGCGGGGAGTACAAAACGGCCCGGTGACACACCGCTGACCGGCGCGAGGGCGGGGAGGGCGCGGAGGACAGGTAGGCCTGGCAACGCGCCTTTGACCGGCCCGTCACGTTGGAGTAGCCCGGCGAGGAGCCCGCGGAGCGCGGGGAGGACGAGAAGGTCAGGCGACGCGCCGCTAACCGGCGCTTCAAGTTCCAGTAGTCGCCGAACGCTCTGCTGCCCGGCTGCAACGGCGAGGGCGAGCGCATTTAGCATCTTATAATAACAGCTACGAGTACGATAACAATCAATGGAACAAAGCAAATTACAAATAAAACATTAGAAAGACACAATTGGGTTTATTCTGGTTAGCGCCAACTAAAAATCATAGAGAATTGCTGTCTAAACCTAAAGCTGTTACTTTTATTAAATTTTCATACTACAAGTAGACACAACATGTCGACTAAAAATAGACCGAGATTCGTACAAATCAAAATATAATAATATAGTTTGACAGTTTCAAGGCATCCTTTTCTAACGCCATGGGTTGGTAAAGATAGTAATCCTCCTAATTAATTTTAGTTAGTTCAAATTAAGCTGGTAGCGCCGGGGTAGCCCACGAAATTCAAATTTTCAGTTTTTTTCTAATTTGCCGGTCAGTGTCAGTCTATAAATTAACAAAAATATGATTCGCGGACATAACATGTATGCATTTGTAGAATTAAAATCATTAATACAACCCCCTAAGTTGTTAAAACAAATGATAGTCCATTTCCTGAATATATCATGATTTGGACTATCATTGAGTTTAGAAGGTTGTATTGAAGATCCTAGTATTATAATCATATAAATGTATACGTGTTACGACCGCGAGACATATTTTGGTTAATATATAGACTGACACTGACCGGCAAATTACAAAAAACTTAGAAAATTTGAATTTTGCGTGCTACCCTTGAGCTACCACCTTAAATTAGCACAATCATTTTTGTGCAAGCTTACAATGATAATTAAAAATAAATAATCATATTACTATTTATTCTTTAATTATCATTGTATGTTAAATTTATTGAAATTGACGTCAAATATTATTTGACCCCGTCTTAAAATCTGTGGCTCTGGCAATATTGACACTATGTCATCACTATGTTTTATGGTACAAATGTCGTCAATTATTGGGTAAGTGAACACTGTTCCTTTTTCATATTTACTATCCTTAACTTTACGTAAAAACTTGACGGTAGGTAACGTCTTGTCAATCAGTAATACTCTGCCAACAAAATGTTTTAAGCTTTTTTTTGTGGCGAAACGGGCTACTATCCAGTCATTTTCTTTTAATTCATCCTGTTTAGTAAAATATGCAATATCATGTAGTCCCATCGACTCATTGGGCTCATCATTTTCTTTGTCTCTTTCTTCGTTTAAAAGTTCAGCTACATATTCTTCATAATCTATTTCGTCTGAATCAGCTAATTCAAATAAAGAAGATAAACTCGAATCACTGTCACAGAGTTCCCCTTTTTGTCTATTCTTTTCTTTATTGTCAGCTTCAATTTTTCTTTTCTTATTTTTCTTTGATTTATTATCAGTTTGTTCCTTCTTATTTTGTTTATTATTTATTTTAGGTTTAGCAACAGTTTCATCTTGTTTTTCGTTTTCTACTTTCATTTTTTTCTTTTCTTTGGTATTTTTTAGTTTTGTCGTTTGTTGTGTATTATAGTTTTCTAAACATTTCTGTGTAATAATTTCAGCACCAAGACCTATACGCTTTCTCTTGGTGTTATTGTTTTCGGGTCTGGTCTGTCGTATTCTTTCTAAAAGTAAATTTTCAAACGTGTGTTCATAATTAACTGTTTTTTTCGAATTATTAGGGGAGTTATTAAAAGTATCAGAATTAGTTACTTGTGGTGTTTGCAGACATTCTGGCAGGTCACAACTATTTAAAGCAGCAAAAGTAGTGTTTTCATTATCGTTTTTGGAAAGTCTGGTCAAATAATGGACATTTGAAGTACCAGGTTTAATCATTATGTCAGAGAGTATAATTATTTTGTTGGACATATTTTTTGTTAACACTTCGGGCTCTTTAGTAACAGTTTCTTCCTCTTGATAGCTTTCCGGTATATCACTATGTATAAATAAGCAGTTGTTCATTGTATTGGAAGATTGCGTGTCATTTGGTATAGACACGTGTGGTATAACAGTTTGATTTAAATACAAATTGATAACATCAACACATAAGTTATTAAGGCTCTTGACAGTTTTTGTCGCCATAATTGCATGAGAAGCAATACTTTCGTTTTCAGATTTGCTTTTAAGCCATCTGCTATAAGATCTGGGATCGTACTTTTCAACAGGAATCGTATTACGATTGAAAGGAATAATTCCTGCCTTCTTAAAACCATTACGTATAATTTCGGGATTAATTTCGTGCCATATTTTTGCAAATAGTTTCGAAAATTCTTTTTTGGGTAATTTAACACCCACATTATGTCGTTGCCAGTCAACCAACTTAGCATCCCATCGTGTTTTAAATGATTTGAAGACGCAGACGTCAAGGGGTTGTAGCAAATGTGAAGTGTGAGGTGGCAATTTTAAAATAGTAACACCATTACGAGTAGCTAATTCTACGACAGAAATATCGACATGGCTTCCGTGGCCATCATAAATCAGTAATACAGGTCTTTCGTCTCCGAGATTGGGAATGAAGACTTTTTCCATATAATTACGAAATATGTCCGTTTCCATCCAACCTCTTTTACTAGCAGCATATGCTAATTCAAACCCGTATTCATTTTTTACGTCCGCTATCCACTGATTCCAAACATATTTACCTTTAAAAACAATGAGTGGCGTTAATTTTGCTCCATTAGCATTAACTGCAGTCAATACTGTTATATTCTCTTTTCCTGTGCCAAATGTGGTGCGTGAGGAAGCTTTTCCGATTTTGCCAACTACATACTTTAGTCTTTGATGGATCAAGAGAGACCGATGTTTCATCTAGGTTCCATACTTGGCTAGGTCTGTTTACTAAATCAAGGTCCAGCAATACCTTTTCTAGTAAATTAAAATATTCTTGAATGATAAAAGGATCCGTCATTTGGCGTCTGATATGTTCTATAGGCTGTGGTTTTTTTATAGAAAGGCCATGGCGTTTGCGAAAATTATACAGCCAGTCCGATCCCGGCCTACCATTCCTAAACGGTGTAGCGATTTCATTCAGTTTGATGAATTCTTCGACGAGGTTTATTATTTCGACCCTGGAGAGACCAAAACCCCATTTTTCCAGTATTATGAGAGCATTGGCTAATCTGACTTCTATTTCGTTAGGAATGGCGGTTGGTCTACCCAGGGTTTGGCTTTTTATTCTAGTTTTACCCTTAATCCTGTCATTGAGTGTCGATACTGGTATTTTGTAATGTTTTGCAGCAGCATATTGGCTTCTTTCCCCTTTTGCTATGCTTTCTAAGGCAGCATTTAAATCTTCCTGAGTGTAATTGGTGGCACGAAGCGATTTTCTATAATACTTTCGTGGCATGATTAATCTGTAACCAATATTTAAAAAAGCCAAAGTCAACTAAATGTACACATGTAAACCATTAAGAGCCCTCTTACAGTCCACTAGCGCCGCCAATCGAAAAAATGTCATAACTCGTAAATAGAATAAAAAATACAAAATATGTTCTATTATTACTGTGGAAAAGGCAATAACGTAATTTTATAACACATTCTCAACAATTGAAATATAGCTGTTAAGGTAAATCGTGCATTCAAAACATAAACGGCCGTTTTTGTTACAAATGCACGATTTAGCTAAACAGCTATATTTCAAGTGTTGAGAATGTGTTATAAAATTACGTTATTGCCTTTTCCACAGTAATAATAGAACATATTTTGTACTTTTTATTCAATTTACGAGTTATGACATTTTTTCGATTGGCGGCGCTAGTGGACTGTAAGAGGGCTCTTAAGTAAAAAAACAAAAATGAAATTCCGGACATTCTAAAGAAAAGAGCATATTTAGGAATTGGTCATATGTGTAAGAACTACACCACTTTCCCCAAGGAATATAATCATTCATCATCATCATTATCATCTTAAAAAGGAAAATCTGCATTGCACACAAAACGACTTTTCTATGAACCTGATTACTTCCTAAAATATGCACAGTCCTTTTAATATTACATAAACAGAAATATACCTCAACAATATTCATGTTTTATCATTTTAATTTGTTATGACAAACTTAAAACGATATAATATGACCCAAGTTGAGAACCTCTGCCTATTGTATGAGCTTTTGAAACGGGGCAAGATCGAATGAATAGTATTCCGAACTTACCTCTTATCAAAACAATTGGTGAAGATCGAAAATACAAAAATGTCCGAAATGGCACTATTTACGAACTATCTACTGCTTTGTTATCACTAATAACGTAATAATAAACAATTACAAGTATAAAACATATAAATATCTCACCTGAGAGGAAAGTTATAGATGATGGGTAAAGATCGAAAATCGTCAAAACTTCGTCGAAAATGACAGTTGGCAAAAAATGCATTTCGCACACAACCATACGGTTAGAGCGCTCTAGGCAGACTGAGGTGGGGGACGGCATGAGTTGTCCTTCGCCGCTAGGTTGCCATAAGTAAAATTATTTGCCTAAATCTCAGGTAAATGAGAATTTTCGTACTTTACCCTTTTACGATGTTACCCCGACTTACCTTACTGTAACTGTTACTTTATTTTTATAAGTACTACAGCTTTGTATATGTTTTATGTTAATACAGAATTTTTCAAAACAAAAACAAAAAACTTAATCGTTTAAGAATTTGACACATAAGGCCACTGATGGGCTTTTATGTTAGTCAATTCTTGTCGATTTCTTCTGCTTACTAAGAAACGGCCACCTCAAACGTAGCCCAGTTACCTTATCGGCATAGGAGCGGAGCGGAGCGGAGGCGCTGCGCAGCCTGCGCGGCGCCGGGCCCTGCCGCGCGAGCGCGGGGCCCGGCCGCGTGAGCGCGGGGTCCGGCCGCGTGAGCGCGGGGCCCGCCCGCTCCAGGCGCGCGAGCACCCGCGGGTTAAATAGGCGATATAACAAACTCCTTGTCGACTTGTCCATAGCTGCTGTAGTCTGGCACGGCGGCGGTTATAATGCTGGTGTGCTTCTGCTCTTGGGCAGTGGCGGTGTGGTGCTTCTGCTCGCGGACGGCGGCGCACTGTGGAAAATCGTAGAACAACTGCTGATTAAAAATGGTTATTGTCAATGTCGCTACTGGCAGGCTTTTTTTATTTTACTCAATAGTTTGAAGACCAAACTTGACTATAATATCAAAAAATTATACATATTACATGAAATGATTTTTTTACAACACCATAAACTTTATAGTTTTGACGGACGTCCATGTTAAGGCCGTTCACTTCATCACTTTCAAATTGATTTTATTGTTATACGTTACATTACAGTAAAAGGTATAATGTATTTATATGTATGTAAAGAAATAATAATTTCTTTAATTAGTTTTTATAGCGCACCACTGTCGGTTAAAAGTGAACCTAGTACATAAGGATTCTAACAGATGGCGCTATTCGCAAGACAGCCAACTCTGTGAGTAAATCAGGATGGATGTTGACAACTGTTTTGGCAGTAACAGTGATTTTATTGTTGGAAGATATAAAAAGGAATTGTTATTAATTAATAGACTTTAAATGTCGTTTCTTTGTTTTCAGGTAGGATAGAATGATTTAAGTTTATCTATTAGGTATATAGTTTAGTATTTTGTTTATTGTACTAAAATAAAAGCTTTGTTTTCAGAGCAACACGACCGTCTTTTAAAATTTACAATTCCTATAAATATATTAAGTCCAGAGTTATAGTCTTATATTATATTTCTGGAAACCTCGTCTTTTGAAGAATATACTCCTATTTCTGAGAGTGAGGTAAGGCAACATATACAATCGTTAAACAAACTAAGTTTTTAGGTGTAATAATAGATGAACATTTAGACTGGAAGGCACAGGTTGAGCATGTATGTAGCAAAGCGAATAAATTTGTTTATGCACTTAGAAAGATTAAGAACATAACAAATATAAAAACGGCGGTAATGTTATATCGAGCTTATGGTTATTGAATAGTTGATCTCCCAGCTACTTTTTCGCTAGATGGCAGCACATTCGCAAATTCGAACATTTTCAATTTTTACGCCTAACGCCTAACTCGGAAATCTTTGAGGGACAACTTCATTATATGCGTCAACTAGAGTATTAACTTATTTTTTTGAGATATTCACTTTGCTTGATAATTACTCGTCTCATACAAAGATTTGTACCTCTAAACGTTTAGCCGTTTCACTTTATTTGATTACACACACATGTACAGTAAAATAGTTTTACTTTCAATAAAATTAGATGGCGTTGAATTCATAAGCTTGGTTTGAAATAAGTATGTATAGATGGCGTTAATTGAAATAAAAGATTTTTATGATGACCATCCTTCATTCAATAAAGTAAAAACTGAAGAAAAGAATACTTATATATTTTTATTTTGTTTCATAAAGGCTCATAATCATGATTGGCGACCTTTTCAACACCATAAATTATCCAATTATTTAAATATTAGATAATACAGTTTGTTAGATGGCGCTGTTGTAAAAGTAATGTTACGAGCTTGGGGTTCGTGACAATAAAAACTACCGATTTAATAACCAAAAAAAACTGACACTTTACTCACCAACACTAATTACAGCTCAAACACACTAATTAGAAACACAATGTCACTTACTGATCACTTCTAGTCGCACTCGAATATCGCTTTCGATGTTATCGCATGTATAGCTTACTCAAAACTATATGTCTCGCGGCTCGCGCCCGCCTTATATAGTCCCACAGAGCCACTCGATAAACATCTAGTATGTTCGAGTACATAGCGGTCCCGACCGACTCGACGTCGATAGTTCTCGGAACTACTAGTACCTACAGGAAGGGTCAATGTCCCAGTACGGTCAGCATCAAAAGTCGATTAACACTTCAGTTTTTTTAATCTCAGTTATTGAGCAAAATATTTGTTCGAAATTGCAGCAGAAGTTAATGCGATTTTGAACAAATATATTGCTCAATAACTGAGATTTAAAAAACCGACGGGTTAATATTTTGCTCAATAACCGAGATTAAAAAAACTTAAGTGTTAATCGACTTTTGATGCTGACTGTACCAAGGCCAAGGTACTAGTTCTGCTACCCGATACAAGATGGCGCTAGTGGTAACTAATGGCATTATTTGTGGCGCGTAACAGTAATTTATATGATTTCTAAAAATCGGGAAAACAGCTAAACTATATCACAATTTTAATAAAACAAGTATAGTACCTATAGGTTTGTAGAGTAATCACACAATTAATGACATAAAATTACTTAACAATTTCTCAAAAACAAAGAAGTTATAATCAAAAATCCTACATCGCGCAAACAGAATTTTCAACACAATAAGCTTATGGTCGGTGATTTTAAAAGATTGAGTGGAAGTTCGTTCTTTAGTGTGATGTTACAAACGTGTACGATCAACTCCTTGTCACAGTCTTTAATGTTGCAAATGTAACTTACATGGACGTTGCAAACTTAATATTGCATTAATATTTCGTAAATTACTTTCAAGTAACTTGCAAATAGTAAGTTGTATTAATGTTGCAAATGTAAATTACATGGACGTTGCAAATTTAATATTGCATTAATATTTCGTAAATTACTTTCAAGTAACTTGCAAATAGTAAGTTGCATTAATGTTGCGAATGTAAGTTTCCGGTAACATGCGTATAGTAAGTTGTTGCAAAGTTGTATTTAAAAGCTGTGTGTAAGTTTGTCTAGATATATTGCATCAAAGTTTCACGTGTAAGGTTCCAGTAACTTGAATTTTTGTTGTTGCAGCAAGGTTGCAAATAAAAGTTTCATGAAGTTTCCTTAGCAAGCTAACATTAATGTTGCGATTTTAACATGCCATGAATTGCAGTTTGTTGCAGCAGAAAGGATACAAGGATAAAGGTACAACATACATGAAGGTCAACTGCAAAAATCCAGGAACTACCTGGAATTCGAGCATTATTTTATCTTTCGAAAATATATAATTAATATTATGAAAAGATAAAATAATGCTCGAATTCCAGGTAGGTAGTTCCTGGATTTTTGCAATATAATTATAATCGTAACATTAATGGTAGCTTTCTAAGGAAATTTTCATGGAACTTATTATTAACATTCATACTAGGATATCAAACACTTAAAAAACAGAACTAAAAAATAAACATTTAAAAACGAATAATAAATACAAAAATTCAAATTATTTTGTAATGATCGGAAACAAATAATAATAGGTAATACGGTGCCCATAACATTTATTTTAAAAAAACTATACAAGTAGTAGGTACCTATCTACTACAACTGTTTATGCTTATAAGTAATAATAATAAAATTACAATTATCCATAGAATTGTTTTTATCCTTTTTCCTTATATTTATTATTACAATAGAATTATTGATATTTATCTTATCATTTTTATAACCTACGTGGTTTACCTCTCATAACCTCTCACTGTAAGTGGTCGTCCTACGGGCTTAATATATCCATAAGCAAAGATCTTGTTTAAACTTAATATTTTCCCAGATGTAGAAGGTGCTTGTGTGAACTGAGAGATCACACATATTTCAGACTGTATTTTTTAAACTACACAACTACAAATTTTGGGACTCAATCTACATTTCTTTCACTACTTATACTAAAACCTCCAATAAAACATTCACGATTTTGCGAAGTGATCTCTCAGTATTATTGGGAAAGTACAGCTACTATTTAATAAAGTACTTTTTTTTCATATAACGGAGAAGGTATAGTGTGTCTCGTTATTATCAGCCATATTTAACTACTGTGGGCGTACAGTGGGTATGTGTTGGTTATTGCGCAATAGAAAAACCGTTTGCAGTTCAAATAAGATTATAATTTCACGAACAATTTAGTCACACTAGCAAATTACACACTGTAGGTACACGACACAACCAGATACGGAACGCCGGACAGTTTTTAAGCACATGTTGTCCGTACGATGTCCAATGTCCAAGTCCAAGTCCAAAAGTGAGCTCCACATCGTTCTGTCGAGCTGTTTTCTAACCCCCACGGACTCAGGCTAGACTCTGTCAAGCGCCACCAGATGGCGCTAGCGTTCCGACTAGTCAAATTCATGACCGGATGCGACACGGCCATCCTGCGATGCACACGTCCTCGTGTGTTAATCTGTAAACAAACATACCCCGCAAAGTATCTCATAGCTCGGTCACTCCTGACCAAATATGGTACAGGCATAACAACACAATGAAAATTCGCACAAACTAAAAAAATTGCAGAGTTCAGAGTATCAATCATTATTTGATTCCCAAATCTCAAGACCACAAACTAAATAATCAAGTAAACATGATAGAGCAGCTAATAAAACATCCTTAGAGCATAACAAAACACAGTAGGAATCTTATTCGTGGCCTGTGGCTTTTCACTAAGCCCCTACAACAAACCTCATGTTTGTTACTTTGAATTCCTCCTGAATTCCGAGTCCCACGGACTCTATGGCCTCTACAAGACCCCGACCTCCGAACTAAGATTCACCACTATCACTTCACTTAATCTCTACTAGTTTTCATCAACAAAACTTAAAGTAAAAGTTTTGTTGATGAAAACTTTCCTCAAATTCGTCATTAATACTCTGATCCCTTGGCATGTGCCATGGCATATGCCTTAGCCTCATGAGCGTACTTGACTCAACCGGAGCCATGTAATCAAACTTTAATCAATCATAACAAAAAAAACATCAACCAGAGCCATGTACCATCGTTATCCACATTACAACAATAATCTTTTTCACTAAGAGCCTTAGACACCTGGAAACCCACACACGAGTAAACCACTCTAACGCCACGGCACTCCGGCCGACCAGCAATCGCATTGCTCTCACACATCCATCGCATGGATCCACGTGTATCACCCCTGTGACTACACACTTTTCACTACGGCCGATAGAGAACCCCTACTCGCGTGGTTCCCACCACTCAGGCTTGCTCATAGCTCATCACCACTGTGATTACCATCTATTTCGACTGGTACATAACCTACTGGCATCGTTCATAACCTATCGTGAACGTATTTAAAAATTTCATCGTTAACTAGATTGGGCTATACTTAACAATGTAACAGTTTTTTTTTTTGCTGTTGTTTAGCAGGGAAGCACTCGATACCAGAGTCAAAACAAAATGAAAACGACTCACCAAATTCAAAAGACAATAGATCTGTAGTTGGCTTAATGGCTGTAGTGGATGCAATCCACTGCCTCCTTGGCAGAAGTCTTGAAACTCCTCGCTCGAAAAGCACCGTCGCTGATCAGCGACCACTCGTACAGGAGATCCAAAGAGCGCAGCGCCGTCCCCCTCTGCCATTCTGCTTGCACGTGTCCTTGTACGTTAACCTGTAACCAAAAAAATCAACAGCAGTGCATGTTTCCCTCTGCCAATTCTGACCACATTTAATAAAAACAATAACAATCATTGATAACAAAAGATTCCTCTAAGCCCTGGCAATAATTGTTCAGGAACTGCATCAACTCACGAGTAGATCACATACAACGCTCATGGCCCGGCTGCCGCAGCAGCTAGTGACACTCATGCCACCCATATCGTCATCACCTCAAGTGATACGACCAACACACATCGCTTCTCATAGAGTCTACGACTCCCAGGTCAATACATGACCAACACAACAATAGTCTCCCTTGAGACCCAGGTCCCCGCCACACGAATTTGGTTACGACTACAACGAATTAACTACAACGAATTAGTTACGTTTAATAACGTCGTAACTGTTATTATAATCGTTTAATAACGTATAATAACAGTTACGACTACAGACTAGTGCGTGCAGTGCGACCAAATAGCCATGGTATGTGCTCTACTACTCGGTGAAGGAACTATCCTCACCGCTTTCTACGTTTAACTCGTTAGGAACACTACTTAGAGGCATCTTTCGTAAATCAGGTTTGTTTATAAACATCCGGCGCCGGGCGATGACGTAATCGGGTAACAATGAACCGTTATTCTATCTTAGCGCGATAAGCACTCAAGTGGTTACGCACTTCCCGGTACTTTTGAGGATGAAGTCTAGAGTCCAGGTACCATTGAGGATAAGGTTGACTGATAATTTAATAGGAATTGACCCAAAGTTATTAACCAATTAACAAAGCCCCAGGTATCTCATTCGCGGTCAACAATCACAGCTATAACATAGCTCCATCACATTTGTCACATACGCACTTCCCGGAGGGATGCCGAGTCGTCCTTGGTCTTGGCTTCGAGGCTAGACCCGACCATACTACCCAGAGCTACCGCGTACCACGTACCCACGGTCTAGCATGTAGCTGCCGATTTCTAACGGGCTATGGCTACGATATACCCTGGTACGGTCTTCGACCCAACGAATCAAGAACCCGTGCATCTAACACAAGCAATTCAATTCGACTCTACCTCCACTATCTCGTCTTCCGTCGTATGTTGATGTTTGTTTAAAAAAAAAAAAAAGATTATTGTCTTGTCTTTAAAATTTTGCATGCTATGTTTTATGCTAGCTAAACATGCTTGTGCCTCATTTGTATTTAATTCTAACCTTGTATACCATGTTTTACGCAAATAAATATTCTATTCTATTCTATTCTATTCCTCAACAACCTCAATAGGTACTTGGCCCTCAGGCATTTTTCTAACGCGATCTTGTGCGTACTTGTAAGTACGGTTAGAATCTAAAGCTTATGACGTATAGCGATCACTTGTCAAAACTTCCACTACCTCAAATGGACCTCTGAACTTCCGATCTAGATTAGTCTGACAATCTGATTTCACTCTTCGTTTTCTAATAACACAAAATAACCTACCCAAAATAATACTTTGCAAGTAAATGTCGTGTAGAAATGTAATAGAATCTCAAGTTGTGACTCGCTATTCGCAACGCTTCTTATGATTTGTTTTGTGCTGAATACACGCGTTTAACCAATACCAGTTAACGCAACAACATTATTAACTCTTTTGCCACTTAATTTGGCTGCACAACTAGCTTTTACTAACGAGCATTCAGCACCAGAATAGTAACAAAACAATACAGCTGACCTTTATGTTCCAACGTGCCTGCGGGTAGTTGTACGACGCAAACATCCACTCGCCGCTGCTGCTTGCAGCGCGTGCTCCACCTCCACCTCTGCTTGGCTGCCACTTCTCGTGCACCGGGCCGCAACATGTCCTGGATTCCCTCACTTGCAGCACACGAAGGGCTTCACCGACGGCTGCGGGCTGCTTGGCTCAATTCTTGAAGTCACTCCACGTCACTGGTAGCTCCACGCTACGTCCATCGTACTATTTACGATAGCCACGTTGATACTGCTTCCTTTGTGCGCCTTAATGACGGCCACAAGTTGACCTCTTTGCAGTGAATTTTCAGCAAATCACAAATCAGCTGTCGTATTGTGTGCTGTTACGTTTGCACACGTATCGCATTTTCTAATCTCAAACGCCGGTTTTTGGACACCTTTTTTTTTTCTAACATGGCGGTAGGGCGCAACTGGCGCGTCACTGGGCAAAGGTGTTTCGGCATACAGCCTATGCCCAAAACAACATGCACGATGATCGCGCATCCGTATCTGGCTTGTCTGGGTTCAGCTCTAACAGGTCCACACGATTATTTAATAAACGTTCGCAGTTTGCACTTTGTTTTTAAAATGTCAACGGTCACTTTCACTTTTAGCGTTCTCATTTTGCGCATTAACCAACACGAATCCCACTTCTGATAACGGAGAAGGTATAGTGTGTCTCGTTATTATCAGCCATATTTAACTACTGTGGGCGTACAGTGGGTATGTGTTGGTTATTGCGCAATAGAAAAACCGTTTGCAGTTCAAATAAGATTATAATTTCACGAACAATTTAGTCACACTAGCAAATTACACACTGTAGGTACACGACACAACCAGATACGGAACGCCGGACAGTTTCTAAGCACATGTTGTCCGTACGATGTCCAATGTCCAAGTCCAAGTCCAAAAGTGAGCTCCACATCGTTCTGTCGAGCTGTTTTCTAACCCCCACGGACTCAGGCTAGACTCTGTCAAGCGCCACCAGATGGCGCTAGCGTTCCGACTAGTCAAATTCATGACCGGATGCGACACATATATTTTACACATAGGTGCCCAAGCAACATGTTATTATGCTTCGCAGCTTCATTCTTTGCGATTTACGTTTAACATGGTGTAGTAGCGCCATCTACCGTAGGCCTTGCACGATGGTTTAAAGTCTATGTTTTTTTTTTTTTTGACATTTCGCCCTACCTCTTCGCACCGCTGTCGTAGCGGACCGACCCGACATTAATCCTCATTCTGTGTTATCGTGCTGTAGCCTTCGCACGCATTCGGTTACCCTACCACTGAGTTCTTACTTTTTTAAATAGGTAGTGATAATAATAAGATGGGAAACAAAAGGAAACATCGAGAGGAACGGAAATTACAGCGCCGAAGGCGCGTTATTTCGTCGGATGATAGCAGTAAGTTAAAACAATATTATGATAATCGTCGTTGACGTGTTACTATTGCTGCTGCTTTTAAATCATCTCTAATAACAAAACGATTGATGTTTGAACCAATTACCGTCGTTGGCGGTTAATATTTGAACTACTCACCGTCGTTGGCGGTTAATATTTGACCTAATTACCGTCGTTGGCGGTTAATATTGGAACTAATTACCGTCGTTGGCGGTTAATTTGTTCATAGTATATAATGCCGTCGTTGGCGGTTAATGTTTGAACTAATTACCGTCGTTGACGGTAAATTTTTTCATAGTATATAATGCCGTCGTTGGCGGTTAATGCTTGAATCTACTACCGTCGCGTCATTGGCGGTAAATTTTTTTATAGTATATAATGCCGTCGTTGGCGGTTAATGCTTGAATCTACTACCGTCGTTGACGGTTACGTGTGTCAATTTTTGAAATGACAATAAATTTTTTATTTGTCACATAGATCCTGAGATCTATGAGCAAGTTTTGCCCGTGATGTCACCAAGACAATCATCAACCGACCTTGGAGTTTCGCCACTCAACCACAGGGATGTATCCCTAGATATGCCTGGTCTGATTTCTCCTATTCCACAAACCTCACTGTATGAATCTACTAGTTTGGATCATACCAATGCAGAAGCTGTAATTCCAGAGCCAGGATCGTCGTCTGCTCCCGATCCATGTTTGTCAAACGTGCAAGAGGAGGATACCCAGCTAGAAGAAGATATACTTCAGATCTTAGGGGAACCACCACAGCCAGATATTGCACTGGGTAAAAATATTCATAAAGTTATCGCATTCCGTTGGCAAGATATCTTGGTTAAAGGCTTACCTAGAGATCAAAAAGAACCACTTCTCAAAAAGTATCTAATACCGGTTAACTGTACCTTTCTTGTAGCCCCGTTATTAAATCCTGAAGCTAAAGCAGCTACCCCAGATATTCTATCCAGGAGAGACGTCAGTTTGTTACAAAAGCAAAATCAAATTGGCGTCGCATTAGCCGCGTTATCTCAGCTTACCGAAATGATTATACAAAATAAAACCTCCAAGCACACACTTCTGCAGCTTCTTAGTGATACTTGCCGCATTCTATGCGACAGCCACTGTATTGAAAATAGACCCAGACGTAGCATAATTATGAGTTCTATTAATACCAGTTTACGCGATGCTCTTGCTAATACAAATCGTGACAAGTACTTGTTTGGAGAAGATTTGGCGAAGAAACTAAAAGCCGCTAAGTTTGTCCAAAAAACAGGAGAATCTCTGCAAAAAACTAATTCTATACCGTCTACTAGCAAAAGTGATTCGAACTTCAGGGGCACGCCACGGAACCGGAATTTAAACTTCAGGGGCCTAATACAAAGGAAACCACCGAACAAGACAAACGAGGTATCGAGAGGACGACAGCCGGCGCGTCAGGCGCGCGGCTTCAACTATTCGCGTCAGCCGCCACCTCCGCCGAAGACGTCTTCGCCGACCAGGAGGAACTATCGCAAATAAATACTCAGGTAATGCAACACGCTGGACGTTTGCAACATTTCTATTTACAGTGGTCTCAAATTACAGATGACCCAACCTTACGGTCTTTGATAAAGGGATATAAAATCCCATTTATTTCCACTCCAATCCGATTTGACAGTGTATGTTCTATGCCTAAATCAGAACAGGAGCATTACGATTATGTTAAAACAATTAAAAAATTAGTTGAGGTCAATGCAATTTCACAATGTTCACATGAGGAGGGTGAATTCATATCAAGTATCTTTCTATAAGCCAAACGGTGAAAAACACTTTATCTTAAATTTAAAACTTTTAAATAGATTTATAAAAAAAAAAAAAAAAAACTAATCATTTTAAAATGGGTTTACAAGACAGTCATTAAATTAATAACTAAAAAATGTACATGGCTTCGATCGACCTAAAGGATGCTTATTTTTTATTAATGTCGTTAAATGTCACAGAAAATACTTGAGTTTTAATTATAATGGAACTCTTTTTGAGTTTAATTGCCTATATTTTGGATTATGCACCGATCCGTATGTTTTCACAAAAAATTTGAAGCCTGTGATGGAGTATTTACGGTCAAGAAATATGATTTCAGTTGTTTATTTAGACGATGTATTTTGTATAGGAAAAGACTTAAGAGACTGTACTCTTAATGTTAAACATACTTATGCATTTTTAGAAAACTTGGGATTTATTTTAAACAAAGATAAAAGTTGTTTAATACCAAGTACTAAGTGCAAGTTCTTAGGTTTTATTTTCGACTCCCAGAAAATGATCATGGAATTGCCCTCTGATAAGAAAGATAGAATAAAAAGTAACGTACAAATTCATTTAGACATTTTTAAATGTAAATTTCGCGATTTTGCTAGAACAATAATTGGTCTTCTGATATATGCGTGTCCTGCTTTAAAATATTCTTGGATGCGTACAAAATTATTTAAGCAGTTCAAGTTTAATTCTTTGTTAAAAAATGATAGTTGCAATCAAACAGTTTTATTGCCTAACTTTATTAGGGAAGATCTTAAGTGGTGGTTAAATAATGTGGCTTTTGGTTATTCTAATAGGTATTAAAATCAATATATATATAAAAGAAATTTTTAGCAATGCCTCATCCACTGGGTGGGGTGCATTTTGTGATGGTGATGAATCGTACGGTTATTGGAAAGAAAATGAGACTCGTAATATTTTGGAAATGGTGTGAAAGGCGACGTATTTTGATTTTTGCATCATACATTAACACTAAAGATAATCAAGAAGCTGATATGTTGTCTTACGCATACGAGAAAATAAAAATTAAGTTAGGATCACCAAATATAGATTTATTTGCCAGCCGTTGTAATTCTAAATGTAATACATACGTTACCTGGAAGAATGATCCTGATGCGTGGGCTATTGATGCGTTTACAATTTCATGAAAAAAAAAAAAAAAACAACGTATCCGATAAAGCGGAGTGTATAGTTGTTATCCCATACTGGGACACTCAACCTTGGTTTCCAGTATTTAATAAAATATGTAAATCTGACATTATTTACTTTCCACCTGATTGCAATTTGCTAAAAATCTCCTTACAGATCAACCCACAGTCTACATCGAACATTAACGTTGGGTGCCGCGAGATTATCCGGCAGACTCTATTAAACAAATTTCTGTCACCAAGGTCGTAACGTTGGGTGCCGCGAGATTATCCGGCAGACTCTATTAAACAAATTTCTGTCACCAAGGTCGTAACGTTGGGTGCCGCGAGATTATCCGGCAGACTCTATTAAACAAATTTCTGTCACCAAGGTCGGAAATAATGTTAGAATCCTTGTCAAATAACACTTATAAACAATACGACGTCTGCATAAAAGCCTGGATTATTTACTGTCGAAAACATAATAATTATGATTACACTTGTGCTTCAATACCGATAGTTATTCATTTTTTAAGAGATATTTGACAAGGGTGCGAAATATGGGACAATCAACTCTTACAAATCTGCTTTATCTTTATTATTAAGTCATAATTTAGATGATGAAAGACTTCAATGATTCAAGAAGGGTGTTTTCAAATTAAGGCCAACTAACCCAAAGTACAATATTACTTGGGATCCTGACATTGTTTTAAACTTCTTAGCCCTCAAATGGCCTAATGAAAACCTAGATTTGAAAACAGGTGTCTCCAAGAAAACTGTAACGTTAATGACTTTTGTGACCACACATCGTGTACAAACCTTATCTCTAATTAAAATTAACAATATAATTACAAATCCCAATGAAATTATTACTTATAAAAATTCCCGACACAATAAAGACAACAAAATTAAATTCATTTCAACCAATTTTAAGACTTCCATTTTATAATACACGTCTAGAAATCTGCCCAGCTAGATGTTTACAATCGTATATGAATAAAACTAAGACATTACGTAAGAATAACGATAATAGTTTATTTATAATTTTCAAAAAACCACATTCAAACATTACTTCTCAAACTGTTAGTCATTGGTTAAAGGATACGCTACTAGAAAGCGGTGTAGACACTTCAATATTTTGCGACATGATACGACATGCAGCTACATCAAAGGCAAATAAATTAGGAGTAAACATAGATGTGATTAAAAAGACTGCTGGATGGACTAATTCGTGTTCAGCTTTTGCCCGATTCTACAATAAACAAATTGTAAATCATAATCAATTTGCTGAATCATTGCTTAATTCTTCTCAAATATAATGTAATAGGTAATACAAATTATAATACATATGTATAGGTACTTAAATAAAACAAGAATTGATTTTAAATGATTGTGTGTACCTCTTTCCTTT
The DNA here is from genome assembly GCA_927399505.1 of Luperina testacea. Taxonomy (NCBI): domain Eukaryota; kingdom Metazoa; phylum Arthropoda; class Insecta; order Lepidoptera; family Noctuidae; genus Luperina; species Luperina testacea. Next base: position 2,193,003 of record OV656766.1, on the reverse strand, counting down.
ACTTTAATACTTACCTTTGTATTTATATACCCGAAAGTAAAAGCAATGTTCAAACCTACAAGTATTGAATATTGATTTTTGTACAATGGCATTCTCTAGAATATCATTGTTTTAGTATTTATTTTAAAACCTTTGCTATAAACATCCTACACCATGTTAAACGTAAATCGCAAAGAATGAAGCTGCGAAGCATAATTGAAGATCAAACGAACTTACCAAGTGAAGTTCGATCCCAATTATGCGAGCAGCTTCATTCGACGCGATTTACCAACTCCCACCCTATTTTTAATGTTAATTATAAATTACCTATCAATTCAGTAATTAACCCCATCCCGATATGTTCGAACGGTTCTAAAATAAATATTCTTTACCTTTAAACAAAATGAGGATTAATGTCGGGTCGGTCCGCTACGACAGCGGTGCGAAGAGGTAGGGCGAAATGTCAAAAAAAAAAAAAATCATAGACTTTAAACCATCGTGCAAGGCCTACGGTAGATGGCGCTACTACACCATGTTAAACGTAAATCGCGTCGAATGAAGCTGCTCGCATAATTGGGATCGAACTTCACTTGGTAAGTTCGTTTGATCTTCAATTATTCATAATCAAGATAATCTGAGGAATATTTCTTTTCTTTTTATTTGCGCTACGAAAAGTGGCAGGCACAAAAGACTTATGAATAATTTTTGTCGTAGGTACGTACATCATATTCAAACATAATACCTACATAACAAAAATACTTGAAAAAAATTACAGTAAATCGTACTTGTGGTCTAATCGTATTTGGAATATAAATCAGCGGCTAATTTTCGCGCTTCAGTCTCGTACCCGCGTGCTGGAACCACCCCATAACATGACGCTCGAAGCTATCGTCGGTAATATTAGGGAATGTCTCCCTAACGGCAACTGTTAGAAAAGAGAAATGCCATAAGAATTTTATTTGAGCAACAATAGCATTTAAATCAAAACAATAATAAAATAAATTTTTAAATTTTTATACATAGAACCAAACAACTCTTCCCTCCTATACAAACAGGTTCACAAGAGCCTCGGACGACAACCACGTATATATTATATAATGCTGTAAAATAACGTAATAAATACTTACGTTTTATTGTGGTCATCAAATTCATTGATGACAGTTTGTAATTGTTCTTTTTTCCAGTCCATGAGCAGTATTGCCCTAGGTAATTAGATAATACTTTTTCTAAGCATCGAGTGACACAGTCACGTTCTTTTGCTCCTCCGGTGTGTCTCAGCATGTCAAACTAAAATTAAAAAACAATATTTAACCAATTATTATTATATCATACATATTATTATTATCAGTGTCTACTATTTTGTGTCACATTCCTTTGTCTCTTTTGTGTATTAGTAGGTAGGCTATACTATATATAAATAACATACCAATTCTCTCCGAATGCTCTCATTTTCGAGATTGTCTTCAAGGGTACGAAGCTGCGCAATTTCCATTAATGGCAATTTTGGTAAGAGAGATTTTTGTGGCTCAAGTGATGGAACTGTTTTGTACTTGGCCAGAGTTATTTCCAATGATTCAGCTTTGCGCATAGTATACATTACAAAATGTTTTATCTGTTTCATCTCTGATACAAGTTCATCTGCAATAATAAGAAATAATAACATTTAGTACCTACCTACTTAAGCACATAAATTGACTAAGTAAATAATCTAGAAGTAAAATACAACAGAGTTTAAAAAAACATACCAATAGAGCTGTTTCCAGAAATACTCGAACCGCCTTTTGCAGAATCGCTTTGAACACTTTCAGTGTCACTCAGTATGTTTTTTAAATTGTTAATTGATGGAGAATTTTGCACTACGTCGTTAGATCTCGCCATAATATCATTTACAGAAAAGTTTGAACCGCTTGCTTCAGAAATGACAATGCAATCTGCCCCTGAAACTTTTGTATTTTCTTTGTGTTCTTCAATTTCCAAGATGACTGCTGGAGGAGTCTCCAGTAAAATTTTCGCGTTGATTATGTCTTTTACAGTAGGAAAATCTGTTTCTGCAAAAACATAAATAATAATCATTATAAGCAGGTATTATGAATATAGGTTAATATGTATGTAAATGAAGCTCTCATAATCTTAATTTAATTTGAATTTCCCGCGCATTAACTTGGACTGCATACGTTATCTGTGGTGACGGCAGGCTTGCACTATGTTCGTTCTACGATTGGAAAAACTCTTTGGACTGATAGAAAAATATGTGAACACGTTTTTATCCGAATTATAGGAAGATTATTGAAGCAATAGCTTTTAATGTTGTTTCTCTTTACAGGTTAGTAAATAATAACAGTGATTTATACTTTAATGTAGAATTAAGTTGTGTTTAAAAAATGGTACATACTTTGTAAAATGTTTTCTTATAATTAAATTTCTCTTTACAGAGCAATAACCTAGGCAGTTGTTTCAATAAATAACATATTACAAAACAACATTATTGATAGCCGTTGTAAACAATGGAAAAGTTAAAATTTGAGTTTGTTGTGAAATCCGGTGAAGATCCGAAGACAAATGTCATATGCATAACCTCAATAATGGATGCCGAGAAAAAAACTTACTTAATTCCGGAGATATTCCAACCGGTGAAATTACATGATGTACAGCTCGCTTCATAGTGATAGTTACCCCCTTGGTAATGACATCGAACCTATTTAAGTTTTTTGTAACGTAACACAAATGGCGTGTTGGTCTAGTGGTATACACTACGGCTTAGCAATGTGATGGTCTCGAGTTCAAACCCGTGCATGAGAAGGATTTTTGTTTTATTTTATTTATTTACCTTTTTTTATTTTTTTTTTTAGTTTCTTTAGTAAGTGATTTTCGTTTATTATTATTAAGAAATCAAATGGAGGTTTGTAATAAAAGTTAGGCATTTTGCATAAACAATATTCATTTATTTTTCTAATTACATTTCTAGGACTTCATGGAATCCACTTCCTGGTTGAATATACAGATTCCTGTCTGTGTTAAATGGGGGTTATTTACTTAGAATACAAACACAAAAACACAAAATATATACCTTATTTTGGCTTAGAACGTTTAACATTAGATAACGGTTCGTTTATAGTTATTTCTAGAAACATAACTACAGTAATATTTATTTATTTAAAGTTGTGAAAACATACATTTTATATACTCTGTATGATCTTATCGGAAAAAAGCTTGGTTAAAAATGAAATGAAGTGTTGAAATGTTGTTTGTGCCTGTGAATTACAGAGGAAGAACCAACATGCTAAACTATAACAGTATAGCAATATACATCTTTCTCTTTTATCACATTTTCTGATAACCCTTATTTAACACAATATTAGAAAAATATGTGAGGTCAGATATGAATCGTTAACACATTAATAGACTACTTGTAAACAAGAGTAACTGGATTGATAATAATAAAGGTTGTTTATTTTTGATTAACTACGAGATAATGATCCCACTGATTATGGAATGATATTGGGAATGATTAACACTTGCTCATATAAATGTTCCAATGCATTTTTATCAAATAAGTTACACAGTCAATCTGCCGAGTTGCCTATTCATAACGGATAGGATGGCCGTCACTGTCTAACACTTCTTGAAGTCCGCATTTGAACGCGTAGTTTTGAAGGGTGCCACTGAGTAAACTTTCACAATACATATTACGTTGTCGCTTCGATTCATTAGTGTAAGCAATCGGGCGAGGGCCTTGGTGATCACATTTCATATCACCCGTCGCTTGATACCTTTGTATCCATCTACGAACTGTTTTTCTCTGTAATGAAAATAATAATATTAGAAATACATAAAAAAAATCCAACTTGTAAGTAATAATGCAACATGATTGCAACAATAAATAGGTATGTGTAAGAATAACGTAAATCTTACCGTTATGCTTATATCTCGTGCTATTTTCTTTATGTTTTGTTCCTTTTCCCACAGAACTACAATTTTAGCCTTCAATAAAGTTGTTAATCGAACCATACCATCGATTAATAGAATCAACTGGTCAAAAACTTAATAAATTGGATAATATTACGATGAAGATAATTACACACAAGCGAATCGGCACGAAAATGAAACCATTTGAAAAGTAAAACTACCCTCAATCACAGTTTAGTAAATAAGGCGAAGAAGTATACTAAATTCAACCTTAACTCGCAGTTCATACAGCAGTTAAGTTTCTGAAGTAAAATGAGGGTAGTGCAACAATCGGAATCAACACATTCTATTCAACCAAACAAGAAATCTATGCTAATTTCAACCTTATGTTTTAGTTAATAGAGGAGTTGCGTATTGCATTTTGTAAAAGAAGACGGTAAGGTGCTAGTATTAAATATAACACGGAAGTTGAAATTTAAACCTTAATATCTAGAATATTAGACCGTTAATAACATTGTTCGATAAAAGGAGTAATGCTATTCAAATTTTCGTTGAGGTTGATAACTGAGCCAATAGCCTAGTGGTATAAGGCACGGTCTAGTTGATCGGCTGGCGAGCAGGTTCGTATCTTAATCGCACGCAGTGTCTTTTTGTAAGTTATTCTTGGTATCTGTAGTAGCTGGTACAGCTATACAATATTTAAATAGTATTCGGCTCGCCTACGCACCACCACGTGCTTGTGGGCTGGTGGTTCGGCATCGAATGCCCCCCACTCAGCCCGCACCTTGTGACGTGTGCGCTCGAGACAAATCATAAGAATATCTGTATACACTACATCCCTTCCTTATTTTAATCTAGTTTATTTCCGTATTAAATACCCTGTATTAAATATTAAGGATCTTTAGGAATAAATAATAAGTTTTTATATTTTGAATCTAGTATTTATTAAGTTACAAGTAGTCTACTTGATATTACTCCTCTGTAGTGAATATCTTAACTTTTTATTAACTAAGTAAGCCGCAATTTAGCATCTCCATAAAATCTGTTTTTTCTAATCAATCCTTACAAGTAATTCTTTATTTTAACTCCATTATAATTAATATGATTATAAATTATTAATTATTTATTTATTTTGTTTATTATGACCGGCACCTTCCTTTTCCTTTCCTTCAAAAATAAATTTATACCTCCTCTTAATTGATCGGAGTAGACGTATCTCCTAAGTGTAGTTCTTCAGGCTCCTTATCATTCAAAATTTTCCACTGACCTTCAATTTTTTCCAGATGTACTACATTCCTCCTAAGCACTTGTCCTGTTGAATCATTTCGTACTTCAACATCTCCTGCTGCTTTTTCAACTGTGTGAGGAGTTGGGTCATAGTTTAAACTTACTTTGTTAGCTTTAATGATATTCTTCAAATACCTTTATCTCCCGGTACTAAGTCACATTGTTTTGTTTTTCGTTTTCTATCGGCATATTCTTTTCCCAACTGTTTCTTTTCGTTATCCCTATCTCTTATCTCTGAGTCTTCCAGTTGACGGTTGATGTCACTAACCATTGGGATTTTGTCACGAAATTGCCTTTTGAAAAATAATTCTGCCGGAGGTTTCCCCGCTATACTATGTGGGGTACTGTTGTACATAACCAAGTATTCCTCCAAACCCTCTCTCCAGTTTCTTTTCTCAGCCTGGCTGATTTTTAAGAGTTTCAATATATCTCTGTTTTGGCGTTCTACTTCGCCATTCTGTTGTGGCCAATAAGGTACGGTGTTAAACAAAAGCATGTTTCTTTCGTTACAGAACCTCTTGAATTCATCGCTACAGAATTGTTTCCCATTGTCTGCAGTTATTGTTGATGGGTTTCCAAGACGGCTAAATATTTCTTTTAGATTTAATATGATATCTGCACTGGAAATCTTTCGCATTATCTTAACCTCTTTATATCGGCTAAAATAATCCACCACGACCAATATAAATTCCCCACTCGGGAGTGGTCCCATTAAATCTATAGCTATGTCTACCCACGACTCATGTGGTAATTCTCGTCTCTTCAGAGGGTTTGGTGGATTTGGAGCTGAGACAAATGTGCATCCTTTGCAAGACTTAACCAAAGTCTCAGCATCTTTATCGCACTTTGGCCACCATACTTTAGTTCTCAATCTAGCCTTCATTAAGACTATGCCGGGATGACCTTCGTGAGCTGCCATTAAGACTTGACTTCGTAGTTCACTTGGGATTACTATCCTAGTTCCTCTCAATAGAACTCCTTCATAAAAGCACAGCTCATTTTCAAAGAACTTGTAATTTTTTTACTTCATCGTCCCATTTATTATTGTAAATACCTTTTTTAACCTTTATAATCTCTTGATCTTCTTGTGAATATTTTATAATTTCTTTTAATGTCACAGTAGTAGGTTTAGCTTTCTCCACAATCCAATGGACGTAATCTTCGACTTCATTTACCGATGAATTCTCTAAGTTGCATAATCTAGACAAAGAATCTGCAATATTCTCTTTGCCTGGTTTATATATGACCTTGAATGCCTGGAGCCTGCCTGGCTATGTCTGGAGTCGTAAACTCCACCGTTCTATTCTGGCGCATGATTTTGACTTGGGTCCAAATATGACCTCAAGTGGCTTATGGTCAGTTATCAATTCGAATTCCTTACCATACAGAAAAACGTGGAAGTGTTCTACAGCCCATACTAATGCCAGAGCTTCCTTCTCTGTTTGGCAGTATCGCCGTTCGCAGCCTGTCAATGTCTAATTTGCTGATGAATTTAGCACTTTTCATTTTAGGTAACAGCTTGTCCATTGTTGGCAACGGATGGTTTTCCCGCAAAATTGCTTTGTTAGCTCGCCTCATGTCCACGCATAGGCGTACCTCTCCATTATCTTTTAAGACAGGTACTATCGGAGATACCCACTTCAAGGAGCTATGGACCTCTTCAATTATATCTCTGTCTATTAGTTCTTTGATTTTACTATTAACTTTTCTTCAAGGGGTATAGGGATTCTCCGAAGTGGCGGTGAAACTGGCTGTACACTATCATCAATGGCTATTTCAATTTGAATATTCTTTAATTTTGGAAATGGTTTCTTGGTTTCCATTTGGTTAATCTGGAGTCCAATTTTGAGGATTCCCATACTCATAGCTGTCTGTTTCCCTAAAAGATTCCTGGTTCTGTCTTCTATTATGTGAAAAGTTGCACCCTCAGACTTGTCGCCTATTTTGACATCAGCTTCGAAAGCTCCAATTAGTTTTAAAGGTTCATTACTTCCATATCCATAAAATGTTTCCTCCGGGATTTTAGTCTGATTCTTATTTGTATTCTATTATTTTTTTTAAGTCTTGCCATGTTTTGCCTGTAGTTAAATTACATTTGCATCCGGAATCCACTAACATGTTAACTTTTACCCCTCCTATATCACATTCTATCTCGCTGTCCTCATCTATTCTGAAAACGTAATGTATGTCATCTCCCCGCCTACTTGATTGTTTCGGCTCTTCTTTTACTTTTTGTGGTTTAAATTCATTTTTCCTTTTTAGTGGTAGTCTAGTTCTACAATATTGTCTAAAATGCCCTTTCAATTCACATTTTAAACAATCTTTATCCCGAGCCGGACACTTTGTGTCTTGGGAGCCGTGGTTTTTACTTCCACATCTACCACAAAGAGATTTAGATGACAGTGTTTTATAATTGTCTTTGTCCCTTCTTTTGTTAGTTCTTGAATCCACATTATTTATATCTATGTTTTTTCTTGTACCATCCCCAAAATCCTCCATTTGCCGATTAACTGCTTCGAGGGCGTTTGCCTCAGCTATTATGTTGTCTAATGTCGTAGAATCTCCTGTTTGCAATATTTTCTTTCTAAGTCCTTGTAACGTACATTTTCCAGTTATCAGATCTATAATTTGGTCATCCTTATCTTTAAATTGACATTTGTCGGCTTGTTGTCTCAAGCGAACTAAATATTTTTCGAATTTTTCATTAGATTCTTGTTTAATTAAACGAAATAAATGATGCTCATAAACTTTGCTCTGTTTCAGTGTAAAATAGGCATCAAGTTTACTTATTGCCGTCTTGAAGATATCTGATTCAGTTGTGCCTGATACGTTGGTTTCAGGTATATTATAGAATATTTCTTGTAATTCTAAACCGCCAAAATGCAATGAGCTTGCTCTTTGCTTTTCACTCTTATCGATACCAGAAGCTCCGAGATAAATAAAGAGTGCTCGTTTCCAACGCTCCCATAGAGCTCCAACCGAAGAAGGTTCTCCTTCGCAGTCGAACTTCTCAAGCATCAGTTGAGACATAGCAATTACCTGGAATCAACCAACATTGTTGTTTCAATATCAATTTAATGATCAGATAATACTGCTTTTTGAACTCAAGTATGAGTTAGGACATAGCAATAATCTGGAACAACCAGTTTATTGTTGTTCCAATATCAATTTAATGATCAGATAATACTGCTTATTTAAACTCAAGTATGAGTTGGGACAAGGCAATAACCTGGAACAACCAGTTTATTGTTGTTACAATATCAATTTAATGATCAGATAATACTGCTTATTTAAACTCAAGTATGAGTTGGGACATGGCAATGCCCTGGAACAACCAGTTTATTGTTGTTCCAATATCAATTTAATGATCAGATATCACTGCTTATTTTTAACACTCAATGACAACGTTTCCATGGCGCCACATGATGTATATTATACCTACCCATGATTTAATGTTGTCAATTAGTGATCCTTTGAACATTGTAAAACTGAGTCAATTTAATGACTAGCAGTGCATGGCAGGCTGCTTTCACCACGCACTCCGCCAGCTTACGTGGAAGTAGGTTATTACACTCCGTCACCAACCAATCATTAATAATTGTGTTTGACCTACCTAAGTATTCCAAAGTGTTTAAGTACCTACTAACAATAGACATCTGCCTATAGTTTCAATATAGTATTAAGCATGATGTTTTTAAGCTAATTTAATCAACTAAAACACTACACACACATTAAATGTGTGTCTAATACACAAATTTTGTGTGACTAGGCGATCGTGATCCATACATCAACTTATTTACTGAAGGAAGTCGTAAAATAATAAACGACTTATTTAAGGTTATAATAGGCAGCACTAAAAAGTATTTACTACTGAAACCATAAACCCTAATTGGGTATATTATTATGTAAAATCTTACCTAGGTATACAATAGGATAATACTATCTAGGTACATCCTTCCTTAAATAAGTAGGTAAACAGTTTAACGTCTGCACCCACAATGTAAACATGCCTAGCTAGTAGCTACATTTCTCTTTTTTTTTTCTTTTTTTTTTTTTTTTCCGTTTGAGTATTAGCAGTTTAAACTGATTGACAAATTGTATGCGTTAGGTACATTTGCCAACCCAGTAGGCGGTAGGTAGGCACTAAATGGCGAAATGTACCTATATATACTAAGTCAAAATGTTTATTAAGCGTATCGTATAACAATCAAATACAAATTGATAATTCTTATAAGTTACCCGTGCAGCTGCGTTCGGCATGTAATATCATTCCAGTATTTGTAATAGTTAAGTTTTATTTTCTATTAGTATGTACATGATTATAATCTCGCCACAGTCACATTTTTTTTTTTTTTTTTGTAGATCACTTTACTTACAGTTTTTTGTTTTGTCCTCGTCGCCAAATGTAGTAGCTGGTACAGCTATACAATATTTAAATAGTATTCGGCTCGCCTACGCACCACCACGTGCTTGTGGGCTGGTGGTTCGGCATCGAATGCCCCCCACTCAGCCCGCACCTTGTGACGTGTGCGCTCGAGACAAATCATAAGAATATCTGTATACACTACAGTATCTATACAGTTCGGCCAGAAGGAAGCCGATAAAATACCATATAAAATTATTAAATACTTGCAAATATTATTTGAGGCGGATCGGTGGATGCACGCGGGCAGAGATGGGTGCGGCGGCGGGGGAGGGAGCTACTCAAGGCTCACGTGACACGCGGGCCCGAGCGTGCTCGGGCGATAATCTTTAAGTCTTGGTATGGTACCTTTTCTCTGCGGCTTACTGTACTAGTGAAAATGCAAATTTACCAAAACGTAAAAAAAAAACACTGCAAAAAAGACACGAACAACGACAAGTATGGATTTCAGTGACACCAGAGCTACGTGACGCCTTTATGGATGAGGATGGAAATATGCAAATTAACGGATATATACTGGAAGAAATTACACCAAAAGCACAGATTACGACGAGTGAAACATCAACAGAAGCACTTTCAAGGATTTTAGAAAATTTTGCTGAAATGAAGAAAGAACCTAAACAGTTTAATTTAAAACAGTTGTCCGAAAAGCTTGTAATAGATAAATTCACACAAAAGACGTCTAGTGTCACACAATGGATGGTTATCTTTGAAACTGAATGTACTCGTGCCGGTATAACAGAAGATATTCACAAAATACAAGTGTTACGGTTATTTTTGGATGAATCATGTCAAGACTGGTATTGTTCAATGCTTATTAAACACACTATTAATTCAGAATGGTATATTTGGAAAAAGAACTTCAGTGAGACATATGTGAACAGAGGCTGGACACCGATAAGGTATGCAATCCAATATAAATATAGACAGGGCTCATTACTAGAATATGCACTAAAGAAAGAGAGGCTTCTATTAGAGATTAACAAATTCATAGATAAACCTACTTTAATTGATTTAATTGTAACTGGACTACCAAACTTTATAGCAGATGAAATTAACAGAAATGACTTGAAAGAAACCGAAGATTTATTTAATCGGGGCAAAGAACATTTAAATAAGAAGATAGCAGGAAAAAAAGAAGTATATTCAGATAGTAAAAATAAACAAAATAGTTTGAAAGACCAACCATGCAAAATCTGTGAAAAAGAAAAGAAAGGAAATCGGTATCACTCAGAATCCGTTTGCTGGTTCAGGAATAGAGACAGTTTTCGCTCCAAGAAAGATCCGATTGGGAGTGTTAATAATTCAGAATTAGAAATGAGTTTAAATGAAGTAGAACCAAAAAACTAATAATTCCACCATTAATCAAAATAAAAATAACAATAAATGATTCCATAGAAACATTGGGAGTCTATGATTCAGGTTCAAATGTAAGTTTAATTAATGCAAGATTATTATCCTTAAAAAATTACCAACCCCATAATAATAACAACAATCAGGCAAATTTAAAAACGATTAATGGTGTAAAAAAATCTATAGGAATAGTAACATTAAAGATTAAGATTTTTCAAGTAGAGAGAAAGGTAAATGTTTTTGTTGTTGAAGAACAAAATTTTAATTATGATTTTTTGATTGGATTAGATTGCATAAAAATTTTCCAACTAATTCAAAATGAAAACCTAGCAATAAAACAAAACTTAAACAACGAGAAAAAACAAACTAATGAAAATATTCCTGGCTTTACAGGTGACAAAATTCAAAACATACAATATACAATCGATCATAAAAAAGAAATGGAGCAGGATAATTTAGTAATGAATGATAAATGTAAGGTCAACTTTAATGAACACATAGAAATTACTAACTTCAACATTACAGTTGATCACTTGGACATGCAACAACAGTCAAAAATAGATGAATTAATAAAAAAATATAAATCTCTGTTTGCGAAAGATAAATATGATGTCGGTTCAGTGAAAGGCTATGAAGCACATATAGATTTACTAGTAGATACATATTGTAGCAAAAGACCATATAGATGCAATTTTGAAGATAAAAAAGAAATAGAGCAACAAGTTTCAAAATTATTAGAAAAAAAATTAATTGAAGAATCTTATAGTCTGTTTGCGGCCCCTGTAACATTAGCCTATAAAAAAGAAGAAGGGAGAAAATCTCGACTTTGTATAGATTTTCGTGATTTAAATAAAATAGTGGTTCCTCAATCGCAACCATTTCCACTTATAGAGGATTTAATGATAAAAACAAGGAATTGTAAATATTTCTCAACGTTAGACATAAATTCTGCATTTTGGGCAATTCCTTTAAAAATAGAAGATAGAAAGAAAACAGCATTTGTTACTCAAGAAAATCATTTTCAATGGACCTGTTTGCCCTTTGGCTTAAAAACATCACCTGCAATATTTCAAAGAATATTAAGTAGCATTATTAGGAAACATAACTTATCTAATTTTACAGTAAATTTCATCGATGACATTCTATTATTTTCCCAGACATTTGATGAACACGTTAACCACTTAACGCAGTTAATGGAAGCAATCACAAAGGAGGGCTTTAGATTAAAATTCTCTAAATGTACTTTTGCTCAGGATTCTGTGAAATACTTAGGCCACATAATAAAAAATAATACAGTTACTCCACTTAAGGATAATTTAATAGCTATAAAAGATTTTCCAATACCAAAAACAAAAAAAAACATTAGACAGTTTTTAGGTAAAATTAACTTCTATGGCAAATATATACCAAATATATCAATCATATTAGATCCTTTGCACAATTTGTTAAGGAAAGATCAAAAATTTACTTGGTCAGAAAAATGTCAAGAAACTTTTGATAAAATAAAGGAAATGCTTTGTGCAAAACCTATTTTAGAGATCTTTGATCCGGACTTACCGATACATATTTACACGGACGCTAGTATACAGGGTATAGGGGCTATATTGAAACAACCACAAAAAAATGGAGAAGAGAAGCCATGTGCATACTTTTCGAGAAAACTAAATGACAGCCAAAAACGGAAAAAAGCCGTTTATCTGGAATGTTTAGCTATAAAAGAAGCGTTAAAATACTGGCAACATTGGCTCATAGGAAAAAGATTTAAAGTTTTCTCAGACCATAAACCTCTAGAAAAACTAAATATTAAGGCAAGAACAGACGAAGAGTTAGGAGATCTCACATATTACTTATCGCAATTTAATTTTGAAGTAATATATTCACCAGGAAAATACAATTTAGAAGCAGACAGTTTAAGTAGAAATCCAGTATTAGAATCACATGTGAATCAGGAAGAATTTTTAAAAGTTGTAAATTTTATTAAACTGGAAGACATCCAAAACGATCAAGAGAAAAATAATGATATAGAACTACATAAAAATAAACTAATACTAAAAGATAAAATATACTACAAAAGAATAAAGAAAAAAGATAAAATTATACTCACAGAAGAATTTAGTAAAAATATTATAAAAAACATACATTATATATACTGTCATATAGGAGTAAAACAAATGGAAAATAAAATCAAACCATTCTATTTAGCAAAAAAATTAATACGAAATATAAAAAACATTTGCGATAAGTGTGAAATATGCATAAAAAATAAAACTAGAACTAAATTTAAATACGGATTGATGTCGCATCTGGGTCCCGCTACTTACCCTTTTGAAATAGTCTCTATAGATACTATTGGTGGGTTCGGTGGCTCCCGCTCTACAAAAACCTACTTACATCTTTTAGTTGACCATTTCACTAGATATGCCTACATTTTAACATCAAAAACCCAAAACGCAAATGATTTTATAAAACTTGTAAAAAACGTTATAACCGAAAATAAAATTGGAATGATTTTATCAGACCAATACCCAGGCATAAATTCAAAAGAATTCAAAAGTTTTTTAAAAACAGAGAACATACCTATTGTATACACAGCAGTAAATGCACCTTTTTCAAATGGATTAAATGAACGATTAAATCAAACACTAGTTAATAAGATAAGATGTAAAATTAATGAAAAAAAAGAAAAAATGGCTTGGACCACTATCGCTCATGAATGTACACAGAAATATAATGAAACTGAACACACTGTGACAGGATTCTCCCCAATATATTTATTGCAAGGAAAAATAATTAATATCTTACCAGATGAATTAAAAAAACAAATAACACAAAATGATTTATTACAAGATAGAAAGATAGCTTTAGAAAGAAGTATAAGATCACACAATTACAATAAGCAACAATTTGATAAAAACAAAAAAAAATGTCAGTTAGAAGTAGGTGATTCAGTGTATGTGGAAAATGGCAACCGATTAAATAGAAAAAAACTTGATGAAGTAAGAATTGGACCTTATAAAATTATTAAAAAAATATCAGAATCCATTTATAAGATAGATACGGGTTACAAAAAGTTAGAATCAAATTATTTTCACATTACTAAAATTATACCTGTACCTGAGTAAATTTTGTATAACTGGGGGGGGGGAGATGTAAATGAAGCTCTCATAATCTTAATTTAATTTGAATTTCCCGCGCATTAACTTGGACTGCATACGTTATCTGTGGTGACGGCAGGCTTGCACTATGTTCGTTCTACGATTGGAAAAACTCTTTGGACTGATAGAAAAATATGTGAACACGTTTTTATCCGAATTATAGGAAGATTATTGAAGCAATAGCTTTTAATGTTGTTTCTCTTTACAGGTTAGTAAATAATAACAGTGATTTATACTTTAATGTAGAATTAAGTTGTGTTTAAAAAATGGTACATACTTTGTAAAATGTTTTCTTATATTATAATTAAATTTCTCTTTACAGAGCAATAACCTAGGCAGTTGTTTCAATAAATAACATATTACATGTATACTAATCAGACAGACAGATAGACAGGTGAGTGAAACTGAACAACTTTCCCTAAGGAACATAGGTCGAAATATGAAAAAAAAAATTTCGACCTCCCATACAAAATCAACGATCAGCTGATCGATTTTATATGGGAGGTCCAAAAATTTTTTTCATATTTCGACCTATGTTCCTTAGAGAAAATTGTTCAGTTTCATGGGTACATTCACCCTCTTGAATATTTGTATATCCTTCGATTACACCCTATATAAGAACATATTAATATTTACATCAGGTCAAATGGAGATGTTTTTTAAACAACTCTACAGCATTTTCATCAGACTTTGAAAAAATAAAAAAAACAACGGCATAGGTTAATGAGAGAAATTTTTGAACCGTTTGTTTTCAATTCATATAACTGTCTCAGCTTGCAAATGACAAATTCTCATGTGCTACATAAGATGCATAACTAGATAATTCGCACGTAAACCGAATACGAACAGTAAAAAATTGGACAAAATATGAAATCTTTGCACTCTGCACTACAGCCTAATCTAAACGTGTGACAATACCTACCGTCAACTGCAGGTGGTGGAGAAATGGAGTCGTCGCGATATTTATAATTTTTCTTTATTTTTCTTTTTTCTTTTCCTCTGACTTCTGATTCTCTGACTTCTGCCTCGCTGCAAGTAGTACTGTTTTGTTTGTCTTTTTCCACATTAATAGCTTCTGTTAACGTTGCTGTAAATATTCAACTTTATTTAATATGTAAGTAAGTACCTATCATTAAAAGTTATCGTTATTATAGTTAGAGTCTCTGCCTATTCCTCTGGAAATGAAGCGTGAATCATACTTACCATAATATCCCACTACTCTGACGTCATTGTAACATATCCAATCATTTTCCGGTCGCATTGAAAGTTTGATGGCTTTTCTTTCCATATTTTTTGCAGGTGGCCACATCAATTTTGTGTCTTCAAGAAGCCATTTTGATGATGCAGCTGACACAAATTCTTCCCCTTCGGCGGTAAAAATTACCACCATATAATTTAGCTGAAAAAGTATAGTACTAATTAGGTAGGTACATGTATCTATGTTAGGAAGGTATATGTATCTGTATTTTGTGTGTTGTGCTTATTTTATTTACTTACATGAACACTGGTGCTACACCGCTGTACCTGTACTACTGCAAGCATAGAATTCTACAGATGTCTACTACCTATTATTTATTAATACATATTACAAAGAAATCTACCTGCTAAAGTTATACAAAAGAAATGACATAGTTTCTATAGTGAATACATTTCGGAACCACTTCATGAATAGGAACAATCTCATATAAATTAGACAAATTATTTACAATACCCCCATAAAATAATTTCGAATTACATGGTTCAACAAATGAGTTTTCATACAACAGATACTTTTGGCAAACTAAAAATACCTTACATGAAACTTGACATTGAATAATTTTCAAGATTTTAATGACAACATCACCTTTTATAATGCAATGGTTGTTTTTGATATCTGTTCCTAATTTAAAATGTGAGAATGTAACCCATTTGTAAGCCTTAACTAAACTGCCATTCAGAAGTGGTTCTTTGTATGTAGTAATATAGTTTAATACAATATTAGTATTTTGGTTCAAAGCAGAATAATGTTTCATCTGACAGGATCTACTTTCATTTTCTCTATTTATGAGCTGTTGTAATGGATTTTTACATGCTTTAATTTTTTTTTTATTTCATACATATGATTTTCATACTTAAACGCTGAAAAGTTTTCCAATGACCCAAAATTTAAGACATCATCAGCCAAATGTATTAGATTATGAACATTATGTGAGACATACTCTTCGCCATAGAGTCTAGAATAATTTCTTACAAAATATACAAGTAACACCTTAGCATAATTGTTATAATTTAAACAAAAAACACCACTGCACAGAATCCTAATTGCACAACTCAAACTCAAGAAATGCATATATTGAGAAGAATTGAGCCTATCTTTTAACAAAATGGGACCAGTATATAGTAAAAATTGTCTATACTCTGTTGCTTTCCATCTGTCTAAGTCATGCAGAGGTCTTGGCAACCTTGCAAAATCACGGTAACTTATATGATTTCTCACATTGAGAATAGTTTCATTAAGAATTTCCATATCTTCTGCCCTCATCCTGGTTACCATGTTAACTCGAAGCCAAAACTGAAGTAATCTTTTCATAACACCTAAACAGATGCATGTAATCAAGAGGAACGTTTTTAATCAAATCTATGTCTAATGTTAGTAATGGGGTCCTGCCTGTATGATAGTCATCACCATACCGTCCTGATCGAAAATCATTGTCAGTTCTCAATGATGAATTTAAGTCGGTATAGCAAACTCTGTTATTAACATGT
Organism: Luperina testacea; assembly: GCA_927399505.1. Lineage (NCBI taxonomy): Eukaryota > Metazoa > Arthropoda > Insecta > Lepidoptera > Noctuidae > Luperina > Luperina testacea. Next base: position 2,176,155 of record OV656766.1, on the reverse strand, counting down.
GTTCCTTCAATAACACATTTTGTGCAACCAAAATATCCATTATGTCCTTTTACACATAATACAAATGATTTGGCTGGGGCATCACAAATTATCTTTGATAGGGAAATTTCTTTCCCTTGATGTTTGTAAAAGAAGCCATTTTCTTTTAAGTCTACATATTCTTTTATAAATGGTTCTAATAACTCATTACAAAATTTTGGTTTTTTTAAACCATGCCAAACTCCAATAATAAATGGATCCCCACCTGAACAAATACTCCCTAAAATAGGCCAGAGTTGGCTACCTGAACTTTTTGTCAGTGGTAAACCATCAATGTTAATATCAAATAAAATAACTTGCGCATGTTGCAGCTCATCATTGGGATCTATAAGATATTCCAAAGCATACATTAAACCAAGCAATAATCCAAAATGATAATAGTGACCTGAACCTGTGTTGACAATATTATTTATTGTATCAGTTTTTAACAGAGTTCTACAATCAGAAGGCAAATTAGTTAATTCCTTTATATTCTTCACTCTTTTTAATACATTCAAAAGGTTGTTGAAGACCTTTTGTGTTACGTGATTACGTGACACTCTACAGCCCAATGTTTTAAATTCTGTACTAAATCAGGCGATACTAGTTGGTTAGACAAGGGCTCAATAACAGGTGCAAAAGAGGGTTCTACATAAACAAGAGTCTCAACAGACTGAGTTGGCATAACCGCTGTACAGGTATTATCTAAAGAATTATTTTTATTAGTAACAGACTCGTCAGATTTTGCAGCTTCTATAGATGTGGGTGAAAATTCAGATTGAGGGACATGCTTTAATTCTTGACGTATTATACTTCTGAAGTATTTCGGAGTGAGCTTTTCCATATCTTTACGTCTGATCCCGGTCTGAAACAGTTTATTATTAACTTACTAAAAACATTGAAATGCGTAGCTTCTTGAGCATAACTCATTTACCTACAAACAATATGAGTGACTAAAATACCGAACAATTATCAATAAAACCATCTTTTGCCAAAGACTGATGGATGACCATGTATGGAGCATCATATACCTACTACTTACATTAACAAGTAACAATTTTTAAAAAATTAAACAAACTTCATAATCATAACTTACTTAAAGTTTAGAAACAATACAACACAACTAATAACATTCCCTATCTCAAAAAACACTGAACTGATTTTGATGAAACTTGCAGTCCTCCCTAAGTTAAATAATACCTAGTTCAACAAAAAAAGGATTATTTAAATTGAACTTTTAGTTCCGGAGATATGTGAGGACAAACATACAAATATACATACATACACTTTTGAAATTTGGCACACTTGTTTAGAAGCTGATATAGACTAACATAGGTATACGAAAACTGTGCAGTTCTGGAAATATTACATACATACAGGTTGAATTGATAACCTCCTTTTTTTGAAGTCGGTTAAAAAGGAACTTTGTACAAAGATAGTGTCATCTCCTTAGTTCTTTCCTTCCTTAATTATTGTAGGTATGCATGCACTTTTTAGTAAAAAATACTTGTCACACTATACATGAGCCAGTGTCACTAGATGAAAATAAAAATTCGCAAAGTTACTCGTTGCGAATTTTTTTCTCAACCAGTCACAGTGTAACACGATTCAGTATGACTACATGAGAATATAGAATAATATCCGAACGAGTCAAAGAAGGCTGGTCGCACCCCCCCCCCCCCCGCCCACGATTAATTAATAGAAGGATGGACACGATTAATAGAAAGATATCATTAGCACATGTTTTACCTTTCATAGCTGGTGAAAGAGCCCATATTTTGGGCGATGTGGCGATGCACGACATTAAAAATTTGATTTGATTGTCCCATTTTGGCCAATCCTCTTTTAATATCTGCCAAAGAAATTTAGAAAATTTATTTCTGTGCTAAGTTGGTTTTAGAGCTGTCTATTAAATTTTTGACGCCCCCCGCGCCCACGATTAATAGAAAGATATCATTAGCACATGTTTTACCTTTCATAGCCGGTGAAAGAGCCCATATTTTGGGCGATGTGGCGATGCACAACATTAAAAATTCGACTTGATTGTCCCATTTTGGCCGATTCTCTTTTAATATCTGTCAAAGAAATTTAGAAAATTTATTTCTGTGCTAAGTCGGTTTAAGAGCTGTCCTATAAAATTGTTGATATTATCTATCGGTCATTGCATTTGTCAAAAGATAGTTTGATATTGTTAATTGTTTGGACAACTATCGTTTCTGCAAATCATTAACAAGTTAATACAACACTATCAGGTGATTTAGCTCAGGTGAATTAAGTCTATGATGGGGTATCTTGCAGTCACACAGTCAGGTAACAGATAATATTACCTTAAGTATAGTAGTATCCTATGCTACTAATATTATAAATGTAAAAGTTTTGGATGTTTAAAGTCTATCTAGGTAACCTAGATATTGAAATGTAGGTAACATTTATATTGTAAACCGCACATCTAAAACATAATTTTCAGGCATTGCTTGGGAATGCAGCAAGAGTAAACAAATATTAACTCTATGAACTATACCAATTTTGCTTATTACAATAATTACTACTAGTATATTTATTAAGTGTTTCTGAACTCAATATGAATTATAGCTATATTATAATTATCTAATTAGTGTTTTAAAATTAGTTATACAGAATAATTGTATGTTACGTATTCTTACAGCACACACACATAACTTAATTATTTAAGAAAACCATCAAACAGTCAAAATGGAAAACTTCCAATTCCAAGTTTAACGAAAGGATGTGGACACGGATATTAAGGAGGTGAAAAGTCGTACTCACCAGCCTGCCACGCCCATCATCAGCTCTCAGGACTCCTCGTCGTCGACGATATTTATTTGGTTCGTTGGATCACCTAGCCGTACACCACGCGTACCGTTTTGAAAATCGAGAAAAGTCTTATCGCGATGAATAATGTAACGCGTGATAGCTTCCTCAGTGATCCTACCGGCTGCGCCAGTCAGGATTGGGAGCGCCTTAAAGGGCTTTTTTAAAAATAAAAATAATTACTTAGTTAATTCTATTTAATTGAGACGTGTTACATATTTGGATGCAAATCACGAACTGAACTACATACTAGCTAAGACTTAAACTAAACAAACATTATTTTTAAAGTGTGCAAGCTCAGCGACCTCACAGGTCGTGGGACAAAAGTACTTATACACTCAATATAATTATAAGTGCTGGGGTTCCATAACTACCTTGTATAATTTTAGACATATCTATAGCTTGTTCAAAAAGGTGTTTGTGTAGTATTTTTTGGTGACTGTATCATGTTTTAATTCATCTGAAATCATAACAATGCTGCCATGTTTTATTTCAATTCCATCTCTATAATAAAAAACGGAAGTCAGGAGTGTTGCTTGGTCGTTATTCCAATGAAAAGATTGGGCAGCATCTTGGACACCAAAACAATAATTTTCTGCAAAATCACACTGTACGAGGATTTCTCCTTTATTTGATAGTCTCCTTAAGATTTTTAAAATTAAGCGCCTGTGTCTCTGCAATGTAAGCGTGAGGTTTCAGAGTATCTAAGGCAGGGATGGCGAACCAGTGGCACGCGTGCCATTGATGGCACGCGACAAATTATTTTGCGCACGCCTTCGATCGAAAAAGTACCTACGTAATACACTGAAATTTAACAAACGAACGCGTTTGAGCCTACTTTACGGAGTGAGTAGGCGCGGTGTAAGGAGCAGCAGGCGGGAAGCGCGGAATCGATAGTATTGTTTTATAATTTTCCCTGTAATCACAAAAAAATGGCACATCTATGACCTCATCAAACATTTTTTTACAAAAAATGGCACGTTGATCCATAAAGGTTCGCCACCCCTGATCTAAGGCATCACACAAGCTATCTACAAAATCATCAGAAGATAGAGTAGGTATTGTGAATCGGTCTGTGCCAAGCCACTTTTCAAACTGCACGTCTGTAACTTGATTGTTATCGAATATGATTTTCAAATGATTACGAATTGCACTTAAGCCATGACAATATTTACAACTTTCAATTAGCGGCATTTTAGCAGTCATTAAATGACACGTCTTTGTTGGATTAGGATACATCATCTTGCGAAGGAAATCCTTATAAGAAGAAAGTTCCATAGCAGTTCCAGATGTAAGGTTAGCTATGTTTCTACCATTTAGTATTAGCTTTACATTTTGGTGGTAAGTACAAACACATACAATGTGTTCCAGAATCGCCAGCGAGGATACATTGTTTGGGTCTTAGAGTAAAAAACTTTGTTAAACCTACTTGTGCGTCCGGATATTCCTCCTTGAACTTCTGATAAAGTTCATCAATATTGCACATCAGAAGTTGTTTTTGTATATGAGTTCTTTTCTCGTCTTCTTGTTTAACAGATACAAAATCTTTTTTACCGGGCATTATTCGACTAATGTCTTCTCGGAGATAAAAACTTTTAAGCAAGTTTTTGGTCTCTGGTAGTAGTTTACGACCAACACATGGGTTCGGAGATGACAAAATACCAAACTGATCTACAAGCTGCTTTGCTTTTTTCGCGTGTCGCCTGTGTTTAAGGCCGAATTAGATTGGTTTCTAGCGTTTTCTTCGTGTGTCAATGTCACCATAACCTAATGCTTTAATTATTGTCCCATCCCCAATGACAACATGTTTTGGTACTAACAACTTTTTATACTAGTTTGTGAAACTGTCCACTGTAAAACACATATATGCTCCGAAGCACCACTATTTAAGAACCACTCATTGTTTATACTTTTTGACGTAAGTACACACACTGACATGACAAATGCGTTTTGTCATTAGTTTTTTCTTGTTTATTGTTTTTGTTAAACCAACACTTTTCTTTTGTATGTCCCCGTTTATTACACTGTTTACAAAATAAAATGTTATCATTTTTACAACCTTTTTCACTGTTGTCCTTCTTAGCTTTACAGTCTTTTTTATAATGCCCCACTTTACCGCAGTTAAAGCACTTTCTTGTTTTAATGTCAGTTTTGAACGCTGTCGAAGAACAGAAAGACGAAGACAGTGAAACCAGTAGTAACTGGTTTCACTGTCTTGGTACATTTTGTTTCTTTGCTCTTCTATGATGAGCCTGGCTGTCAACTCCGACAGCGTTTGCTTTTCTATTTGCAGAGAGTCCCATGCAGACAAAGTGTCTAAACTCTTCACCCAGTGAACTTATGATTTTTGTAACAATCATGTTTTCAGCAATTTCACCTTTTGCATGCCTTATTTGTGCCACGATTGCTTCTATCTTTGCTATGAATGCTACATCCTCCGAACCATTATATTTTTCTTTGAAGAGACGCTGCTGCAATATGTGGAGTGACACATCAGATATTTGTTCATAGATTGTATTTAATTTGTCCCATATTTCTTTGGCTGTTTCACAATTCTGCACATGCAGCATAGCTGTGTTACCCAATCTGCTTACGATGACTCCTTGGGCCTTTGCATCTAGCCTCTTCCATGTGGCTAACGTTGTGTCGTCTTTTTCTAGGAATGTTGATGAGCCATCCACCAAGTCATAGACATTAACCGCCTTTAGTATGACTTTTTTACCGGCATTATCTAACAACAAGCGATTGTTAGACGCCTCAAATATATCGCCCTCGCCGTCCATTTTTTTTTTGCACCGACGCCACTGCTTGACCGCAGAATCACACAGCTGCCAAGCGATAATTCCTTTATTTCGCTCCGGGTAACTGGGCCCATAACCTTTTAAAGTTAATAGTTGCAGGTGGAGCGAAATAAAACGTTTTCGTTTATTGCGTGTTATTTATTGATTGTACGATACAGAAAAAAATGTCGTCCTTTTTACCGGCTTAATAGCGAGAGAGTTGCTACAACCATAAAACTATATTAATTAAAATTATAAATGTTGCCAGTTACAAATATTTAACATATCCAAACTACCCAACTCATTGTTGATCTTTTCGTACTCACCAAAAGTAGCTATTATTTTCTCCTCGTATAAAGTTATTGTATGCATAGGCATATTTGAAATGCCGCTATCAATGCGCTTCGGAATTCTGGCAACCGTTCCTTTAAACATCCCTCTGGACTGGATCAACTTTTTCACATCTGGTTCTGACTCTGCCATATTCTCTTAGTTTTGCACACAAAAAATATGATGACGAAGAAATTTTTCGTGTATGGCGTTCAAAAATGGCGACGCAGTTTTCTTTTCTTTGTTTAAGTACGCGGCAGAGTCGCGTGAGCATAGATAATTAATCAATCGATGAAATGAACGAATGCAAGAATGAAATTGGCGCGTTATGTTGGCACCCGTGACGTCTTCTTATGCGATCCGTGCGGCTATTGGCGCGCAGATGACAACTCGTCGCTCGACGCTATGTTGCAGTGATAGAGGGCAGCACGGCGCAGCACTGCTGTACCGACGCAGCCGGGATGAAGCGGCGAAAAATGGCGACCCGATTGGAATGCCAATCAGTTACCACTAACCTGACCACAAAATCGACGCGATTTTTTCGTTGATATCCTTGACACAAACACGAAGTGTGGCTCGAAGGACCATGTTTAAGGCCGAATTAGATTGGTTTCTGGCGTTTTATTCGTGTAGGAGCAATTTTAAGGGTTTTTTTTTAATATAAAAATGTGTGTGCTCAGGTTCGTAGTTTATTCGAGAGAGGGGCCACAGATAATATACAAAACTTTCACAATAGATAACAGAATTATTTAAAAGGCAATCGACTATTTAATGTTTTCAACAGCCTGGAAGTTCCAAACTCTTCTGCAAGTTTATTTTCACTCCAGGATTTAGGTGCTATGGTCAGGATCATAGTTTTCACAGAAGCAGCAGTAGATGGATCATTAAATTTCTCCTTTAGCTGCTTCAAAATTTCTTGATTTATCTATTGCTGTGTCAGTTTGAGTTGAATTATGTTTGAATTTGTCTTCGGGAATTAATAGTTCGTATTGAATGTTTTGTGAAAGTTCACTCGATGATTGACTGCATTGCACTTCTTCATTAAGGTTACCTTCTGGAGGTTTTTCATTTAACAGTCGTTTCCTGCAAGATGCGCACACATAAGCATTTGCAGGAAATCCTCACTTTTGCACTTAACTTGTAGGAATTACTCTTAAACTTTTACGCATACAATGATTTGGTAAATGAAATGGATTAGAACATCGATCGCCGTACAGAGCCATTATACAGTGTGGAATTTTGTAATGCCACCTGGAGGGAAAGTACTCTTAATACTGCAGATAGAAAATTTAACTCAAAGGAAACATTCCTTTATTTTTGAATAGAAAGCAAACTGCGTTCAAAGATTTTCGAAAATTCTCTTCTCCCACACCCGGGAATCGAACCGGCTAAAATCTGAAAAAATTATACCCTGTACTTTTATTGCATCGATCGTTAGGGTCAATTAGAAGGATGAAATCTCTCTAACAAACATGATAAATTAAATGAAAGGAAAACCAGGAAATCTGAAGTTACCAATTCAATGAGTCAAGTTAAAGCTCTTTAACTAACATCTATCTTTTGTAATGCAGACTGCTTTGCGACATACTCGTAGCTGCGTGTATGAGGTAATTTAAATATGGAATGTTAGATTAAAATTTGAAAATTAGATTGTCATATGTAGTTGTTATTCACATTTGATTGTTTTTACAACTCATTTCACATTTTGTCTCACGGTGAAAATGGCTTATCAAGAACAGTTTGATTTAAGGGAAGCTTATTTTTTAAATAACAAAAACGTGAATCTAGCTCTGCGGTAGTATGGAGAGAGAGATATCAAGACCGACAGGCACCAACTCGGTTCGTATTGAAAAGAATGGTAGAAAATTTAATGAATACGGGTGGTTTCAAGAAGAGACGGCAAACTATTCAGCAAAACTATTTCGATTTTGAACTAATACGCCTTTTTACTGTGTTGTCTGAGAGTGAAATATTTGACAACTTCTTCTCCTGTGGTCCAAGTACTATTTCTGCTGCTTTTAATAAACAGGGCTTTACGAGGGACTCGCCAACAGTATGGGGTTTTAGGGTTTTAGCTATGAGCAGTGAAAGTTCATATGATGCTTCAACAATTTTACCTGTTGATGGGACGAACGACGCCGCTGTATTGGTCTGAATTCGTTTTAATTCTTGGCTTTTCATTACGAAATATTCTTTTGGTTTGTTGTTTAATGCGGCGTTTTGTTTCACGATGTAGCGTACAGACGCCAGCACATCAAGCTACTACAATCTGTCAAAAATTCAAAATTCATTTATTTTTGTGTCAAATTTCTTTAATAGATTTTCAACTTTATCGCTAAAGCATAAGGTTCAAAGTTGATTGGGAAAATTTGACAGTTTCAGGTAGCTTGATGTGCTCGCGCCTGCAGACGCAAAATTTAACTAATTATTTACACTAGATACTAAATTAAATGATTAACTAACTTTACAAATAAATACAAAAACAAAGGGCACTTAGGCGTCGAATTAAGTACTCGTCCGCATCGCTATCATCCGGGAACGTACCCAGAAGACTGGCAGCATTGCCACGTTGAATGGCAATGCTAATTCTTTAGCCAAAGAACGACCCAGCCGACGAGAAATTTCCTTTAGAAGGAGATGCGCACTCGGGCCCCATGACCAGAGCGTTTCGACCCCAAACGGCTCAAAGCTGTAGTTGCCCATAAGGTTACAGTATTTGCGCCGCTTGAAAGTCTCAGCAGCCGCAGCAGCAGCGCCAACACAGCCCGCCGTGCTAGGAACATGAAATGGCGACAGTGTCGATGCCCTTGCGCCATCTGGCCTCTGGTGTAGGACGCAACGTGTCGATTCGACACACGTTGCGTCGCACACCAGAGGCCTACTCACCTTCCAAGGCAACAACGTCATGCCGTCTGGTCTCTTCCCATCGTCACGTACCAAGCCGTTTGGTTCTAACACCGCTGGTACGCCGGCGGTGACAAGGGCTCGAAGAATAATATCGTTGATGCTGGCGTGCCGTGCTATGCGATCTGCTCTCCTGCAGCAAGACAGGACAGCAGGACAGTATAATACTGCAGAGCGGCACGTCCCACCGTCTCTGGGAAGACGGGTTATCGGGCAAAACCGTATCGGGATAAGACATTTTCCAAGCGTTCAACGCATCGGTCAAACACGGTACTTTAAAATCGACCAGTGAGGAAAATAAAATATTCCTGGTTAATTTATCAGTACTGTGGACCGAAGAGTGGAAGGCCGGTAAACTTATACTTATTTTGCGGACGCCGAGACCGCCCAAGCGAATGGCTAGTGTGGCTTGCTGCCACGCACGGTCGTCCAGGGCCACATTTAGGATGGAAGTTAGTGTGTTTCTAATAATTTGGTCTACTTTTTCCAAAAGTTCTGGATGGTTCCATAAATGAGAGGAGCGAAGGCTATAAGTAAATTTTGGTTCAAAACAACAGTACCGAATGAGTGTGAAGGCCGAATGAATATTAATTTTGAAGTCTTTTCGAGACATCATTAAAATGTATCTTCTCCGTAATGAATGTTATTAAGGATTCGCCAAAAATTGGGGACCCTAGTAGGTCAAGAGAGTTTATATCCGTAATTTTGATATTTGGAGCTATTGTATTAAATTTTGCTATGGTAGTCTGTCTGTCAGTCGTTTGGGGAAGATAAATTTCGCATTTTGAAAGGTTAAGACCGAGGCCAAGCGAACTGAAATTTTCATAATGGAGAAGATGATGTTGTGTTTTCGTTTCGTTCCGTTTCTTCAGGAACCATTTCAAGGCTACTGTCAGTTTTATTTTGGGCAACTTTCATCAAAAACAGCAACTGATTGTAATAATGATGTTTTTTAAATTGCTTTGCCCTTGATCCAGACACACTCTTTTCTTTTTTTTTTTTACATATCGAAAAAGTTGTCTTTCACGCTTCTCCATTTTTTCACAACCTGCAAAAAAAGAAAAAAATGTGTAAGTAATACTATACAGGTTGGCCCATATAGATCGGTCAGTATGGGCAAGACTGAAAATTATCTTCTTTAGTTTCAGACTTGTCCACACTGACCAATCTAACTGGCGTTTGTAAAAAACTATGCTAGTGGGGATCCGGGGGAGTGGAAGAGGATTTTTCATGTCATAAGTAAGACATTCAAACTTCTCGTCTATGATCGCTTTTTTCACATCATGATTCATGTTTTTTCTTAAGGTTTCAGCTCGTTCAAGATGCTCCTGCTTTTCTCTTTGAAACTTGGCGGCTTCAGTTTCCGTGGCATTGGCTAATTTTATGTACAGCGTGTCACATTCATTTGCAAGTGTCCTTTTTTAAGCTAAACGCTAACTTAAATTGACAAAATTATGAAATATACTTTTTAGTGTACTAATACTTGTAGGTTTTTTACTTTCCCCATGTGCATTTATACTGTTCTACGTGTAATTTATAAATTTTTGGCACAGTCATCCCCAATTTTAAATACTGACACCCATTAGTTTCTTCTCGCCTATAGTGTGACTCATATTTAGGCAGAGAGTCGATAACTTGTTTTATAAAATGAATGTCCTCCTCGGAAGTTTTGTTCCAGCCACCAGTCTGCCCATCTTTGATTATACCCTTACGAGCGAGTATAATGGAGCCGCTTGTTAAATATGTATCAAAAAGAAACTACATATGTCTACATGGCTGCATATTAAATGCCAGTCTGTTGTAAGCCACTCTGAAGTTTTATTAGGTTATGGGCCCAGACCTGCATTTTTAGTTTTTCGACAAGTTTTATATAGTGCACAGTCATTAAAATGGCAGGCAATTACTCAGCAAACGTTACCAAGCTAAAGGGGCGTGAGAATTACGATGATTGGGCGTTCGCGGTGGAAAACTATCTCATCTTGGAAGGCGTCGATTTGAACAGCGAGCAACCGCTAGATGAAGCAAACGACAAGAAAGCCAAAGCAAAGATTATTATGATTACCGATCCATCTCTTTATGTCCATATAAAAACTGAAAAGACAGTGCAAAGTTTATGGAAGAAATTAAAGTCATTGTTTGACGACTCCGGTTACACACGCAAGATTAGTTTGCGAAGGAATCTTATTTCTATTCGCTTGGAAACGTGTGACTCCATGACTAGTTATGTCACACAGGTCGTGGGAACAGCGCAGAAACTTAAAGGTACCGGTTTCGAGATAAACGACGAGTGGATCGGGTCGTTCCTTTTGGCAGGACTCCCGGAGAAGGTCGTGGGAACAGCGCAGAAACTTAAAGGTACCGGTTTCGAGATAAACGACGAGTGGATCGGGTCGTTCCTTTTGGCAGGACTCCCGGAGAGTTCAAATTAATTTTACCCTAAATTAAGTAGTCAAAACCTTAACAGTTTGCTTCCTTTTACTTACTTTTTGTTGAATAATAGGCAATGGACTAATTATTTGTAAGGTCTTAGATGGTGTTCCTTCTTGTGTAGTCTCAGAAGATTCTGGTGTGGACATTTGAATGGTTTGATTATTATTATTATTAATCAGAGATGTGGATGTACTTGGCAAGGAAAGAGTAATAGTGTTTTGAGTTGACTGTGAATGATTATTAATTGCTTGCGAATCATCATTATTCTGAATATTTCCCATTGATGCATCAGAAATTCTGAAGAAGTATTCAGGCACAGCATTAGGATCATAAGGGCAAATCCCTGTCGCTTTAAATCCTGAAACTCCAATTGCTGGTATAGCAGTCTTGAACCAGGCATCACCAATCATTTTTGAAATGTGGTATCGACTAAAAGGTCGTCCTTTGTTGTTAATAAACCAAGTGGACACTTCTTTAGATAAGTAACTTTTGAATGGCTTAAAAAAACTTCTATCCAATGGTTGAAGAGCCTGAGTAGTATGGCTTGGTAGACAAAGGATAATCACATCGTTTTCCGAAGCCAATTGTAGCATTTCATATGAGTTGGAATGTGAGGAATGCCCATCTAAAATCAGAAGAACCTTGCCGTCTGGCTTTCGTGGTATAAAATGCTCTTTCATCCACTTCAAAAATAGTTCAGCGTTGATGTAAGATGATTTCTGATTCATGTATACATCTGAGCCAGGTGGTAGACCCTCACAAAATTCCGGTTTTTTGTATTTACCCTTCAGTATCAAAATAGGCGGAAGAAAAGTACCTTCCGCATTGCAACATGCAATCAAAGATATATTTTCACCTTTTTCGGTACTGGTTACAGTATTTACACATTTCGCACCCTTACTAGCTAGTACACGTCCAGTTCTATTGTTAACTTGTATTCTGCTCTCGTCCATGTTGTAGATTCTTTCCGGTTTATTAATCAAATCGTTATCAGTCAATACCTTCAACAACATTTCAAAATATTTATCGACATCCTCTCTATTCATACCACTAGCTCTTGCCAATGACAAGCCTTCTGCTTTACGTTTACTCAGTTCTGGATGACGCTTCATAAATCCTTGAAACCAATCCCAGCCTGCTGACTTCTTCTCATTATTGAATCGATGTGGCAATCGAAGTTTTTCAGCAAAATCGTAAGCTATAGACTGCAGTCTCGATTGCTCCAAGGGAAATCCGATGGATTCAAGCTGTTTAATGTGAGCTACAAGTTTTAGTTCGTTCTCATATCCTAATTCTGAAGGTCTTCCAATTCTCTGCTTAGACCTCCAACCCCTGAGAATGTGTCTTCGCAATGTGCGTGAAGGTATTTCATATAAACGACTCGCTTCATTTACCCCCATTTTCTTGTTTATTACATCCTCCACCGCTTTCTGCATATTTTCTTCCGTCCATTTTCTTGGATCAACAGCTTTAACTTTTCCCATTTCCTAAAAATAATAATACTTAATTTTATTAGAAACAAATCAAAATAAGAACTCAGGAATAATCTCCAAATGGGGCACATTAGCCGAAAAAAATCGGGGCGCATTAGACGATGTACAGTGTAATGTGCCCCACTTAAATGATTCTGATTTTTGTAACGAAAAACGGAATGTAATTATAGGCAAACAAAAGTTAAATGAGGTTAGTTTTCGATAAAAACTTTAAAAACACGAAATAATATCGAGCAAATACTTTTAATCAACGTGAAAATAGATATAAAACAAATTCATGTAGTCATACAAACCTTTTAATCACTTTTCTCACTCAAACTAAATAAAAACCAGCACAGTGTTGTTTACATCGCGGCCATACTTGGGTTACTAACCAGCTAGGATCAAATAAGCGCCAAATTTAAAATGCATCACTGAGTTTCGCGAATGGGGCACATATCCGAATGGGGCACGTTTGCCTGGTTTACCCTATTTAATGTTAAAAAGCACTTTATTAGCAAAGAATAATGTAAACATAAAAGATTTCAATACACTAACTGCATTTCTGAAACGAAAGTCAAGCGGGTTCAGAATTAAGAAGTCAAGAGTGCTTACTGCAACTCAGATCGATTATTTCTTACAAAACACTCCAAATGATACTTATTTAGTACACAAAGTAAGTAACTGCCTATCTACCTTTTACATATTTCTTTATGTTTTGCATATTTTACTTCTCTGTACTGAAAAAAAGAAACAGTCTGTTTATTAGTTTAATATTCACTTAAAATGTACATATATAGGTACGTAGTACGTATTCTCAAACAAGTAGTCTCTCATAATGTCAAACTCAAATGTACGGGTAACGAAGCGCTTTTGTTTAAACATTGCAATGTTCTTCCCATCCATCTTAAAATAGAATACGCATTACTAAATGAACAATTCTTTAACACTGACATCCAAACTGAAGTATCGCACTGCAAACAAACGCGCTCCGTATCACAAAAAAAACTAGTGACAACTTATGCTAAAAACACTTACGGACAACGAACCTCTGCTTACTTAATTCCTCGACTGCTAAATAAAATGAATCCTATGCTTAGAAGCAGTATAACGAAATCCAATATAAAATCAAAATTAAAATCATACTGTATAACGAAGTTAAAGGACGACAACGCCAATATTGTAACTGGTTATTAACAAACCATAGATGTGTGCCGTACCCAGTTAAGCATGTTGTATCTATCTATTACTGTTTGTAGTACTAGTGCGACCAACATATCTATGCAGACAGATAAATTCGAAACCAACTCTAATGAACATTATGCTTACTGACTGACGACAGAGCCGCGCCGATATGAACTGCATAGATTGGTTGGTAACACGATGTGCATACCGATTAATCACTTAAAAATATTATATTCTATTTTTATGACCTACTAGCTGAATCAACGTTCCTAACAAACCTCTGTGGTTGTCTGGAACGTATATTTTGTCAATTGTAATGTTAATAAGTTCCTTGATAATATCAATAAAAAAGTAAGTAGCTATGCTACGAGTATATTAATCTTTTATTCGTATTTCTGATTATGTTTTATATTTTCAGGTTGTATTGATTTTGGGGGTAATGGCGCGTGCCAGTGTCAAGAACTAGTAAATATGACAACAGATGATTTGGAAACACACAGGAACATAATGCTAGTCAAAATACCAGACACAAAAACAAAAATACAGAGATATTTTGTCATTAGCGACCAATTTTACGACATATTAAAAACATACAAAGAATTACGCCCGAATAATTTGACTACGAAGCGATTTTTACTTCAATTCAGGAAAAACAAGTATATGCAGCAGGTGATGGCCTTCCTGAAGTTATCTAATCCTCAGGAATATACAGGTCATTGCTTTCGGCGAACTTCAACTACATTATTAGCAGACTTAGGCGCTGATCTAATGACCATTAAACGGCATGGGGGATGGAAGTCTTCAACGGTAGCAGAAGGTTACATTGAAGATTCGATTCAAAATAAAAAACGTATCAGTGAACAAATCCAGGAATTGATAAATGTTCATCCAGATTTTAATTACGAACCTCAACCGTCCACGAGTACAGCGCCAATAGGAGCTTTTCAGCCAGCTACTTGCTTGCCGCCTAAGCTCCCAAAAATGTGTACAAAATAGAACCTACTGTAACTCAACCTTCAGCCACTCGTATGTCACCTCAACCATCCACAAGCACACTGCATCAGTCGATGTAAAGCGTTCCGATCTAAATATCGCACCCTGAGAACGAAAGTGACTCAACTCAAAATTGCCAATTTTTGGGAATAGGCGAAAATGTGTCCGTCGTATTAAGCATTTTCTGTTCATTTTACAATAACACTAAAACATGGTAACAGAAGTTATGAATTTCTGTTAAAATATATTGTTTGACTTAATAGCTTTAGATACATTATATAGTTTTTGCAAAAAAATATGATTTTCCCATATAAAATAATGTTTAAAAAAAACTTGGAAAAATAGGTTACTTTAGTATTAGAAGTTTTTTTATATCTACTGACCTTTTTAGGTAAAGGTCTGTTCATTTCTAACATTGCTTTAAAAATATGTTTTTTTCTAAAAATAAGTCAGTTTTATTCTTAAAATTTTGTATATTTTTTTTCAAAAAAGTTAAATAAAACAGTGAAGTATGTGTTAAGTGTCATTTAATAAATCACTCCTTAGACATTAAAGGAATCAGTAATAATCACACTAAAAAATAGTATCAAAATCGTGTCATAAAGTGGTAGGAAACCTAACATTTACGTAAGTAATTCTTAAATATTATAACGAAACATAATCAATATCACTCTTCTGTAACACTAATAAAGTATTTTAATCCAAATTTTTGATCATTGTTAAAATCAGTCCAGAGGTCCCTTATAGTTTTACTGTCAGAAATGTACTCTCTATTTGTAGTCGCTCTTAAATAATAGGATTCTACCCTCGGTATCGACTCTATGTGGTTCCTGATGCTTTGGAGCAGTTCAGGGTCTACCCTTTTTTTGTTGTCATGCTTTCCTCTACGCTCAGGCTCTACGATACCATGGCTGCTGGTTTTACTTTTAACAGTTCTTAGCTGTCTGTCCGTTATGTCCAAAGTGTTTATGAAAAACAATTTGCAAACACGGATCTTTTTGCCATCTAGTGTGAAATAAAAGCGTTGTTTGGAAGGCGAGGGTTTCGAGCATTTGAGTACCTGTACCTAGGTTGCACTTCCATCATGCAAGATCTACTAAAAGCACGCTGCAGTTCCAAATTTGATGATCCCCAATAGGCTTTGAACAGATTATACCTCTCATCCTCTTTTATATTGTCAAAACATTTAAGTCTACACTTGCTCGTACATGTTTCTTTCACATGCCTAGCTGGAATGTTTTTTTTTTGATTTGGACATAGACCTGTAACTTTTTCCGGAGTTTCGTGACATTTTTGCTTGATTTTGTTTCCAGTTACCAGGGTTCCTTTTACGCTTCCTACTTTTTGAAGTTTCCGGTTGACCCGAAGAATCAGAAGAGGAAGAGCTAGTACTCGAAACACGTCTACTTCTTTGATTGAAATTTACTGCATGGTATGTTGGATCTGAGTCACTGAGATCCACATCACTTTCATTCGGATGTATTGGTGATTGAACGTATGAACGTTGGTTACCTGTTTGAGATCTTAAATTGCTTGTACTAGGGCCCGTAGTAGCTGCCTCTTTAAAACAAAAAAATTAAAGTTATTGTTACTATGTTTTTCGCACAAACAAGTGTCTCTATTTTTAACAGAGGGTGATAAGACATAAAATGGTTTATATCTGCAAAACGAAGCAAATGACACCAAGTTGCCTTCTTGTTTATAATCATAAAGGCATTGCAATGACTTATTAAGATATCTGATTTGCTTTTTGGTTTTATGTAAAGTTCTGCGTTCTCTTTTACCGGCGGTAAATCGGCTTACATCGTCTCTCAAAAAGAAATTTACAACAGATTGCTTAGTCCCTAGTATTTTGACTGCCTTTTTCTGTTTTCTTATTTTGCCCTTTAAACCAAGAGCTTTACCAATGAATGATGATGCTCCTTTTTCGTTTACCGTATTGTTGTTGGCGATAGACTTGAAAACATATTTTTCTTTGTTGCTGTGACATCTTTTATAAGCAGTCTTCAGTGATAGCTCCAGTATTTCGTTCCTAGCCTTTAACATAGATATTTGTTTTTCGAAATCTTTTGTTTTCATGTGTTTCTGATTTATTCGAAAATTCTGTTTCCTTAAATTTTCTGTAAGCCGTTTTAAATATTCTATTCGACTTTGGGCATTGTTCCATTTATTGTTTTTTATACATGTTTCTGCTTTTTTCTAAGCGTTTGTTCAGTACTTGCAACGTATCTGGATTCAAATTAATTTCAGAATTTTTGTTTCGTCTTCCTTTTTTAATCCCGGCATTTTTGTCTTTGTACTTTCTTTTCCTTTTCCGGCATATCCTTGACTTTTTTGTTAGTATTTATTTCGATTTTATTCTTTCTAAATTCTTTTTTTTGCTCTTCCATATTTTCACGACTTTCTTTTAGTCTTTCCCGATACCGCCTCATTTTTTCAGCCGGGGTTAGAGGCATATTTTATTCGGAGCTGTAAAATGACCGTACACCTTATCTTACATTTACCATGCAAAAACACTTACACCGCATTATTTATATAAAATGATTATGGTTAATAAGCAGTCTAACACCCAAGAGATTTACTGTCGGCATCTATATAATTATAAAGACCTACGTGGCTCTTTAAAAGAAAAGGGTATGATAATTCATATTTAATGTTATTTTTAGTAAACAACTTCATATAAAAACGTCAGAAAATAAAGGTACAAAGCTCCCATTCAATTTCGCACATTATCAAAAAAAAATCTATAAAATGTTTTTTTAATTAAAACTTAAAAAATGACATCGTCATAATTATATTCAAAATCAGACAGTCAATACTTAGCCTAACAATTTCCTATTTTGTTAATGTCTTTTCCATATATACGTTACCACTCAAGAGTAACAAAAAAGGAGGTAACAAATCACGTTTAATAAATTATTAAAATTGTATACGCACACAACTCAAACTAGTACTCGTTTATGATTTGACTTACGAAATCAAGATTGAGAGCTTTAATGGCACTATAAGAGAAATAATAATAAAATTGGAACTTACCTGTGTTTGTTTGGTAACAAAGCTTGGATTTTTTTTGGATCTGTAACCTAACGGACAACCTTCAATGTTCGCGCACGGCACGTAAAAGAAATGTCAAAACGCAAACAAAATGGATATCGATTTTGCTATTGTTGCCACTATTCTAAAACATGTTTTATACCAATCGACGCTAATAATTTTCAAAATTATGGTCACAAAAGAGGAATTTCAAAAAGGAACTTTTTAAGCGATACAATAAAATCATTATAATATATTTGTTCTAATATGACAAAAGATTTAGTTATAAACGAATTGTGGTCTTATAGTTCTAAATAAATACATTAATTATTTATACAATGTCCTCACTCAAATACAATCGACCGTTTGGGAAGGTACGAAACTTCACTTTTCATACAACACTAGATTAGATCGATTATTAAAATATTTTTCTATTATATAAATTCTTAGTGTATTTATACTTTTTTATTTTTTTATTTAGTTCTATTAACCTACTAAGTATGTAATTTAATAGAAGCTGGTAATGGTCTGTTTTATATGTAGAAAAAATATTTTAAAATATGGGACAGAGATTTAGATGAAAGTACAATTTTTTTGAGAAATGCTCAACTGCATCTTCATGGTCAAGATTACCTGTTATAATTTTGATAATAGACCCTAGAGGGTTTACAATACCACGTTTGAGTCTTTTAGATGGAATTAATTGCTGTAATTTTTCTAGAGTCCTATTTTTAATATATTCCACCTGTATTTTAAGACTCCTGAACTCATCCGCATACGATTTGTTTGGGTGTAGCGTTTGGCTAAATTCGGAATATTTTTGAATATTAAAGGAAAGATCAGTACCAATGCATTGGAGGTTGATTATTTTAACAATAGACCATTTATCATATTGTATAAACGCTTGACCTAATTTCACCGGGAGAATCCCAGGGTTTTGGTTAATCTCTACCGCTTGAAGGGCCTGGCTTGGGAGAGCCCAACTGGTCGTTGTCCACGTCACCAGGATCAAACACCACCTGCGGAGGACGTTTTACATTTTTAACTGGAACTTTAGTATCTCTATTTTTGACTTTTATCGGTACGATGTTACGTTCTATCTGACATGTAACCATGGCCTTCTGAAACCTAGGTTTATCTTTAGCTTGTCTTTTATTTACGGCTTTAGTGAAGATCGGTTGACCTGTTCCTAATGCTGGTCTTGATTCACCTCCCCGCTTGGCTATAATTCTTTCCTTATGCCTTTTTACTTTTTCAGAAATATATTTATAAATTGCCCGTGTTCTATTATTATTAGAGATGAAACGGATATCCGGTAACTATCCGGTATCCGGCCTATCCGGCCGCCATAATAATATCCGGCCGAATACCGGATAGCTACTATTCGGCCGGATAGATATCCGGCCGAATAAAAAAAAAACTGGATAAAAGAAACATATTTTTAGAGTAATTATTTGCTTTATTTAGTTAGTCATAGTATCACTTAACTTAAATATAATTAGTTTTAATTTTTAATCATACAATAGTAAATTAATGTAATATGAAGAAAGAGAACGAATTAGTACAATTTAGTACTCATACTGCACTAAGGGCAAGTTATGGTGAATAAATACTAATTTCTCTGCATTGAGAGGTAGCAGGCGGTTGCGTTTCTCTTCATAAATAAGGCCAGCTTCAGAAAAAAATCTTTCGCTATACACACTGCTGCAAGGTGCAGTAAGGTAGATTTTAGCAAATTTTGTTAAATTTGGGTATTGTTTGCCATTAGCTGCCCACCAAGAATAAGGGTCGCAATTGCGATCAATTCGCACTGACTTGAGATAAAAATCCAGCTCACAGGTAATCGCATTTCTTTTTTCACGTTGAACCTGGTCAGTATTGTTTTCATTTGCTACTTCATCAAAGCAATCCCAAAATGTGTCATGAGCTTTGCGAGAGACAGCTGACTCTGTCTCCTCTCCTCTACTCTTTTTAGCCGGTGTTGAAGATGAACTGCTACTTGAAGACTCTTCACAAGACATTTTCAAATATTCCAATAAGATCTCCTGGCGTGCTCTTGCAGCTTCAATCACCCCCAAGTAGTTTGTTTTGAATCTGGGGTGTAGGTAAGTTGCAATCAAGTAGTTTGAGTCTTGACTTATGGAGGTAAAACGAGTTTCTAACTCAGCTTTTAACGAGGCTCGCATATGTGATAAATCAGGAGTTCTTTGCTCAGTTTCAGTTTTATCTAAGTATTTTTTTAAAGCAGTAACGTGTGGTATAACTTCCAACACGCATGATAGTCCAGAACTTGTTATTTTAGTAAGTTCTTCGAAGGGCTTTAATAAATTGATACACTGCTCCATTAAACTCCACTGTTGAGCTGTCAAATTTATGAGTGTATCGTGATCAGCAACATACAATGATATGGCCCGCTTCTGTTCTAACAAACGCTCAATCATGTAAAAAGTGGAATTCCACCTAGTGCTAATATCTTGATAGTGTTAATAACTAATAGTTTTACTATTTAAGAAAGATATGGTTAATTTCTATGAATGTACCGAGCACGTTATTTACGTCGAAGATGAACAGGAACAGAAAGCTGTTGTGATTAAGTTACACGAAGGCAAGACCTGTCATCGCGGCATTACAGAAACTGTTAAAAGAATCCGTCGCTATTATCATTGGCGAAATTTATCCGAAACCGTTTCCGCCATATATAATTAATTCATGTGATCGTTTTAAAACCTCCAAGTACGACAGAAAACCAATTAAACCTGTACTATCTGTAGCTCACACAAACCCAGAACACACCATTTCAGGAAATATTTATATATTATTAATATTTATATTAATATAATATTTATTTATCAAAATTAAAAAAAGAAAAAGAAAAAAAAAAACGTTCGTTCGTTTTTAAAAAAAGAAGAAGAAGAAGAAAAAAAAATACTATTTAACTTTAATCGATGCTTTTAGCAAATTAGGACAAGCTATAGAAATTACATCTCGCTCTACGCCCGAAGTGGTCAGAGCATTAATGATATACTTCTCTTTTTACGGCATACCACAGAAAATAAGTTTCGACCCGGGAAACAAATTTAATAATGAATTATTAAAAGGACTTGCATAAAATTAAGCTACACATCATCATCATCATAATCATAATCAGCCTATAATGTTCCCACTGCTGGGACACAGGCCTTCTCTCAGTGAGAGGGAGTGGGCCGTAATCCACCACGCGGGCCCAGTGCGGGTTGGTGTATGTCACATGTCTTCGAATTTTTGGTTCTAGGACATGCCGGTTTCCTCACGATGTTTTCCTTCACCGTTTTGAGAGCAGTGGTGATG
Source organism: Luperina testacea (assembly GCA_927399505.1). Lineage (NCBI taxonomy): Eukaryota > Metazoa > Arthropoda > Insecta > Lepidoptera > Noctuidae > Luperina > Luperina testacea. The sequence goes on along the minus strand of OV656766.1, from coordinate 2,154,851 downwards.
AAATAATTTACACAAAGTAAAGCGCCTGGCTGGGTTTGAACTTACGACCTACAACTCGTTAGTCGTGCCCATGACCACTGGACCACCACTGCTCTACACATAGGTACACCCAATAATCCAAATTCTATGGGGCTCATAGAGCGGTTTTATTCTACAATTATCGAGATATATCGATGAAAAGAAATTTACAGACGCAGCATCAGTTATGACTTATGCCGTTATGGCTTATAATAACATCATCCACAGTACCACTGATTTAACACCGTTTGAAGCTGCGTTGTCCCAGCAGTTAGAACATTATAGGCTGATTATGATTATGATGATGATGATGTGTAGCTTAATTTTATGCAAGTCCTTTTAATAATTCATTATTAAATTCGTTTCCCGGGTCAAAACTTATTTTCTGTGGTATGCCGTAAAAAGAGAAGTATATCATTAATGCTCTGACCACTTCGGGCGTAGAGCGAGATGTAATTTCTATAGCTTGTCCTAATTTGCTAAAAGCATCGATTAAAGTTAAATAGTATTTTTTTTTCTTCTTCTTCTTCTTTTTTTAAAAACGAACGAATGTTTTTTTTTTCTTTTTCTTTTTTGAATTTTGATAAATAAATATTATATTAATATAAATATTAATAATATATAAATATTTCCTGAAATGGTGTGTTCTGGGTTTGTGTGAGCTACAGATAGTACAGGTTTAATTGGTTTTCTGTCGTACTTGGAGGTTTTAAAACGATCACATGAATTAATTATGGCGGAAACGGTTTCGGATAAATTTCGCCAATGATAATAGCGACGGATTCTTTTAACAGTTTCTGTAATGCCGCGATGACAGGTCTTGCCTTCGTGTAACTTAATCACAACAGCTTTCTGTTCCTGTTCATCTTCGACGTAAATAACGTGCTCGGTACATTCATAGAAATTAACCATATCTTTCTTAAATAGTAAAACTATAATATTACTAAAGTCTTTTCTATGTTCCTGATTCTCGAAATAAATGAAATACTTAATTTTTGGTTTTATGTATTCTTTCAAAAATTGTTTAATATGATCTTGATTATGAAGAGGCAAAAATACTTCGAACACCTTTTGTTTGTCCCTAGACAAGTCTTTTACTTAGAGCTCATTACGAAACCAGCTAAAAACTAGTATTTGGTTAGGCTTGGTATCTATTGCTTCATTTAATATCGGTATTCCATGGGATTCGAGATCTTCGGCTGAATGAACTGTTTGTATAGTAGAAGGTTCAGACGGTACAGGATAGTTAATATGTGGTTGTTCCAAGTCTGTATCGGAATCTAAATTTATAGTCATTGGGCTAGCTGTCGCGGTTCTTTCAGAGTCGGAAATAGTAATAGTTCTTGAGTCATCAGCATTTAGTCTGGTCACGTCTTCTAAATAACCTACCGCTACCTATATGGCCTTGTACAAAACTGCGCCAATTGCGACTTCAGAGGCGTCGGTTGTTAATAAGAATGGTTTATTCATATCCGGGTATTGCAATATTGGTTCATTTATCTTGCAAATCCTATTCTTGAAACATATACTAGCATTAAGTTGAGACATAAGATCCATTCCAATCAACCCGTTACCTATATCCATTATCCACATCATAAATATAAAACTTATGATAACTGTTTACTTTAAAAATGGAAAAAAGGGGGATGTTAGCTACTTCATTATGTTCGCTAGTAGCATGTGTACTTGTAACTGTAAATGGTTCATAAAATTTTGATTGTGGGAAATAATTTCCATTTCGGGACTTATTTCTTTGCTGTCTGCTCCAAGACCAAGAAAAAGCCGTCAGAAAATGTTAGTAGTTCCATAGTGAATAAGCGATTCGGGTTAGAAAGGAAATGTTATAATTGTAATCATACTGACCATGTAAAATCTCAATGTACAAAACCTATTTCAGTTCAGGCTGGTCCCCGTAAGGTTAATAATAATTCGTTAACTAGAGAGTTTCGTACAAAAATTCGTGCTTATTGTAAAAAGACTGGTCATACTGAATCTATTTGCTACCAAAAGCAGCGGGCTGAAACAAACGATGCACCAATAGCAGGTCCGTATAAGGAGAATTATTAAGTAATCACAACAGAATGACCTGGAAACTCAAAATTTGATTAATCAGGCAATGTCTGGCGAGCTTGATGAGAATCAATAATTATGTATTTGAGCACAGTTTGTTGTTTTATAAAGTCCAACCTAATAATGAACCTAAACTTTATGTACCCAAAGGATCTAGACTTAGCCTCTTAAAACTTTTTCATGATAAGAATTGCCATGTAGGTTTTCACAAAACACTGGAAAAGCTTCGTGGATATTTTTGGTTTCCATGCGTGACCGCATGTGTTCAAAAATATTTGAGACATTATTTAACATGTATTGAACGTAAAGTTCATTCAGGTCCGAAACAAGGGTTCCTACATCCTATTGACAAGACCCCTATTCCTTTTTATACAATTCACGTGGATTGTACATTCATACAATCAAATGAAGGATTCAGGTATATATTACTGATGGTTGACGGATTCACTAAATTTTGTTTGTTGAAACCTATCAAAACGCTAAACTCGCAAGAACTAGTACCTCTTATACGAGACACAATAACAATATTCGGTACCTCTTCAATGGTAATAACTAATAAAGGTACTAATTTTAGTTCAAATCAAACTCAATTGCTGTTTAGAGAATTAGAAATCGAGCATCATATGGTGGCGACGGGTACACCACGAGGAAACGGCCAGGTAGAACAATATGTAACAACAGTCATTGATATGTTAAACACCACATGTAATGGTTTATCAGATTGGCCAAGCGGGTTATGGAAAGTACAACAGTAGTTAACACTACTGTCCAAAAATAAACTGGTTTTACTCCCATCCGTCTACTTATAGGACGTAATGCAAATATCCCATGTATTCAATCGCATGTAAATGATGTACACGTCCCTGAACTTAATATAGTAGAAAAATAGCAATAAAGCTATTTTCTAACTAGTAAAATCATAAATTAGAACATTATTATGTTAATTAAAATAAAAAAGTATGTTTACTGAAGAGTGCTAGTTGATTAAAAAAATACTGTTTTTGTTTTCTAAGGTACTCAAAAGGCTTGTCCACTGAATTTGGCCAATATGGTTCTCATGGCCTCAACTTTCAGTGTTATAAAAATAATTTAAATGGTGCCTAAATTATTATTGACTTGACTGTACCTGCGCGTACGTGTACCCGGAAGGTCGGAACTAACTTCCGAGCCGCCATTACGTTTGTTTGAATCGTACGGAGCGCAACGCGGACGGCTGCGAGTGCGCGGTGTGTGTTAAACTCGCGAGACTATAGTTTTTAAAAGGTTCTTTTTTATAGTTTTATTGTTTTTAAATATCATGAAATAATACTTCTACTGTGTTACTAACATTGTCCACACGTGGAAGGGGCAGAGCAGAATTATCTACTATACCATCACACTGGGAAAACAAGGGAAAACTTCGATAGCCCAAATATAATTCCGATTCACTTTGTAAAGGCGAAAATGCGCAACCTGATCCAGATTGGATTTCAATGAATTGTACTTTAAAAAGGAAGAATTTTTCAACCTATGAAGATGCCGAAGAAGAGTTAACTAATATGCTGGACAAAACTGATACCGACACTGATAATGACCTAATGTATAATCGATACGGTTCCATGCAAAATTCTACGACGGAGTGTCCCAATCTTAACTCTTTGGTAAGTATAATACCTACCCAAGTAATAAACCTACACTAGGTACTAAATATACCTATCTATACAGATCAATTACTTACGATGCATATTAACGGGCGAGACATCTGAGTTCTTAAATATAGACAAACATTTCGCGGCAGAGTTTTATGAACCGTACCTACACAACGTTCTTGTTTCAAATAGATATTTATTTTTATTTAAACAAATAGGTACCTAGTTACTTTTATGTTCTGTATTTTGCATTTATATTTATTTTGGTGTCCACTATGCATTTAGGTTCTTCATATTATTTCGTGTTTGTTTATGCGTTTAGCTCATACAAGCATTTACACTACGTTATAGAAGAAGTGAATTATTCCTACTTTATCTACCTAATGTACGTGCGCACATGTTTTACCTTTTTAATTTTTTTTTTCAGATCGTTTCTTCAATTGTAGCTGCGGATAATGGAACGTTTGGACAAAATTCGAGTTCTGTAAATTTTACTGACTCTAATGGTGTAATTTATGAAGTTGTTACCGAAAAAGGTTCAAGTCAAATAATAGGAAATACACTAACACACGAACCAGCTTGCATCGAGGCCCCAATACTACAACAAATCGACAATATTTAGGTCATACAAAAATCTATCATTGACAACCAAGAACTGAAGATTGGTATATTGACTCTGGTGCCAGTGTCCATATGACGGCGAACCGCGACAGTTTACGGGATATGCGGATAACACGAGATAAATGAAATAGTTGTGGCGAATAAAACATCTATGCCAGTTATGTGTATTGGCGATACACTATTAACTACATGTGTAAATAACGATCAGTTTGACATTCGTGTGAAAAATGTGTTGTACATACCTAACCTCACAACTAACCTCCTATCTGTTAGCCAACTTATAGCAAATGGAAATACAGTTTCATTTGAGAAGAATTGTTGTAATATCCGTAATAAGCAGAATAAGCCGATTGGAGTAGCATGTTTAAAAAATGGAGTGTACAAACTAAACACAGTAAAGTCAGTGGGGTTAGCAGCTTCGGCAGTAATGTAGGGGGTGCCGATGGGAGCTTCACAATATAATTGAAAGAACCTTGACTTGTATAAATATATTCACAAGTTTACAATGTCATATTATTTCTAGCACTTCCTACCTAAACAAAACTACCATATTAAAATATTTGACACTTGCTTGAATGTTCGAATGGAACACACCGGCAATTATAACCAGCCTGTATTTACTGCTGAAGGTAGAGCTACACAGTCTCTACATGAGCTACGCCCATCTTTGAATAAAAGTATTGGCATAGCTCCATTACCAGACAAGACTTTTATTCCTATTCGAACATCCAGGCCCTTCCTGCCTATCCTATAAGAAAAATTACCTAACGCCAGACTTTTACAAGGTGAGGTCCAACCCTTGCAAGAAAAAGCTTAAGTCAGGACGAACGAACCGCGTATCCGACACTTCGTCAAGTGCCAGGTAAGTTAGCATCTAACGTCGTCATACTTAAACCTCGTCGCGCCAAAACTGGCGAAAAAGAAGCGACGTGGCCTCTTAATGAAAACAAATGACGTGATAGTTCACATCGGCCTGGAGGAGGCTTAAAAGAAATAAATGTTCTTAACTTCAATCTTTACCCTATCGGACGGTATTGAGCCAGAGGGAGGGAAAAGCGTAAGAGGCCAGGGTTCATCGACGATGTCTATTATATACCCATACTCCAGAGGAAAAATTCAAAATCTACTCTGTTCTCAATAAATTTTAACTCCGTGAAATATCAGTCGTGATTGAGCACCCACAGTTTAATCAGTATTGACTGATATTTCATGGAGTTAATATTTATTGAGAACGGAGTAGACCAATTGTGTCAACGGGGCATAGCTATGCCCCGTTAGCAAAGCTGGTTTCAACTTAAGCTAAGTGTCTGCCCCTGTAGGAGTGACCACAGTTTTCAAAACCAATTTCCTCCCTTAACTTGCATTACTATTTTCTGGAGTACGTTCATGCTATCCCAGCCTACTCAAATTAAAAACATTGAAGATGTCGATACGTTCACTCCCTCAGGCCTCTTGGAGCTGCGAGACTTGGCATCTCACAGGCCCTTGAGAGCTGCGAGGTATGGCACCTCACACGCTCCCGGCCGCGTCCGATATTTTTCTCTCAGCATATGCGAAAAAATACAAATGAAAAAATATTTTTACTAAAACAATGCACTAATAAATTATGATGTTTACATCTAACTGACGTTTTTACTTTGACATGACAAGATAAATGTCAACAAAAGATAATAAAAGTTCACCTATCACTATCCTAACATGAAAAGGTTTTTATCAATCTTAAGGGGGAAGCGCTAAGGTAGCCCGCGAAATCCAAATTTTCTTACGTTTTTTGCAATTTGCTGGTCAGTATTAAGTTGTATGTTGATTAATATATGAATCGCGGCCGTAACTAACATGTATTTACAGAATTATAATCATTAAAGTCATCAACACAACTCTCTAAGACCACGTAAGTCCAAAGAATGATAATTTCATGAAACAGTTATTCTTTGGACTTACGTGGACTTAGAGAGTTATGTTGATGACTTTAATGATTATAATTCTGTAAATACATGTTTGTTACGGCCGCGATTCAAATATTAATCAACGTACAACTTAATACTGACCAGCAAATTGCAAAAAACCTAAAAAAAATTGAATTTCGCGGGCTACCCTGGCGCTTTCGCCTTAAAAGGTTTTTATCTCTGAACTTGCATTTAAATTTTAAAAATGAAAACTTTTTGTAAAATGTTGATTGTTTTTTGTAAATGTTTTTATAAATTTATAAATAATTGAAAAAAAAAATTGGAATTGTCTACTCAAAACTAAATAGGGCCCACCATGTTTTTTTGCCTTAACTTAAAATTGAACGTAATTGTTCAGTTTTTATGAATGTACAAGTGTCAAGTGGGCATTCAGGAATAGTGTAAAAATAAACAATGGAATCATTTGTTTATTTCCTTTAATAAAAACACAAATAACAGTTTTTAGGAAAAAATACACAAAATAAAGGATCAACATGATCTTGTAAAGCACACGTCTTCTGAAAAAAATTATGGTGCTTGTTATTTTTTAATAACGAGTGGGTCCTCCTCTGCTCCGTATGCACTCTCTGAGCCTATCTGGTACACTTTCAATCAAGTGAGTCACGTTTGTATGCGGTATTTGTTCCCAACAGACTTTCAGGGCGTTAATGAGCTCCTGCTGGCTGTTAACATCACTGTAGTTTTCTTTCAGGCTTCTTTTGAGTTGATCCCATAAATGCTCTATTGGGTTGAGGTCGGGACTCATGGCTGGCCATGGCAAAACGGTGATATGGGCTTCAGAAAGGGCTCTTTGTGTGGTGCGGGCTGTGTGTGCGCGAGCGTTGTCATGCATAAAGACAAAATTATTGCCCACTCTTTGTGAAAACGGGATGACATGTGGCCGGATTACTCGCTCGATGTAACTGGCGGCGGTTACGGTACCTTCATTGAGAATTACCAGCTCTGTTTTGCCGTGTAAGCTAATTCCACCCCATACCATAACACTGGGACCCCCCCATCGGTCTGTTCCATGGACGCATGGTTCAGAAAAACGTTCCCCTTCTCTTCTCCACACGCGTATCCGTCTGTCATCACTGTAAAACTTCACTTTAGACTCGTCCGTAAAAAGCACATTCCTCCAGTTATCCATGGTCCATTCCAAATGTTCCCGGGCGTACCTTAATCGTGCTGCACGATGAGCCCTCGTTAGTTTCAGTCGAATAGCGCGTACTCTAGAGCGTTGTCCATCTTCGTGAAGCCGATTCCGAATGGTTTGGTCGCTGACTCTCGTCCCTGTGGATTGCCGTAGTCGAGTTTGTAAGGTCCGAGCGGTAACAGTACGCTCCCGTCGTGCGGTTAACCTTAGATATCGGTCTTCCTGGGTAGTCGTAGCCCTAACTCTTCCTGTGCCAGGTCTCCTAGCTACACTTCCGGTCTCCTGATACCGTTCCCAAACATTTCGGATTGCTCGTCGCGAAACACCGAGGTGGATAGCCACAGACCTCTGAGACTGTCCCTCTTGAAGCAAGGATACTGCTCTTGCAGCGGTTTCCATGTCCATATGACGGCGAGGACCAGGCATAGTGATCACAACTAACACAGAAACCAAACAAAATTGTTAAAAACGTGAGTATTCCACAACACTGTTTAGTGTAGACTGAAAACTTAAGTGACTGAGAATTTGTGCATTCGACGATTTTTTCGAGTACTTCACTTTTTTAGCTACCCTCTTGAAACCAATATGAATGTTGTCGAAATAAACATTGATAAGGGTTCCTTAACATGTCAGCTTGACGGTTCAATGCATAACTTTGTCAACAACTACTTAGATAACTTTATTTTGACCAAAATAGTGACTGATTCGAGGTGGGCCCTATTTTGTTTTGAGTAGTTTATAAACGATGTATTACAAAATCACTACTATTAAAGATTGCAACCTCATCAGTAAAAAAATTAAATGAGTCTATAAATTTCACAGAATTGCCTTTTACCTTTATATCTTCATCACTAACTGCACACACCTTCACATAATCCTCAACTAACCTAACTTCACTATTCACCTTAAAAATTTCAACTGACACTACGACGATTTGAGCATTCTCCTTTATTTCGGTCGACAACTCGAAATGACCATTCTCCTTTGTTTTGGAAACATTGAACGAAAAATCATTCGCAATAAACTGATCACCAACGATGTTATTTGAGTCCTTTTCAATTTTTTTGTACGCCACGAAAATGTTTATAACTAATATGTTGTAATGAAATTGTAACCTTGTAACAAATTAGTAGTTTATAAAACTGTTGCATAATGAGGGGTATTAAACACGAGTGTGTGTTTACAAACCGAGCGGAGCGAGGTTTGTAATAGTATCACACGAGTGTTTAATACCTTATTATGTGCAGTTTTATACAACTTTTTATCTACTTTCATACATTGAGATTGAATATACTAAATAAAAGATCAAAGTTCAAAAAGTAAGACATACTTTACTGCTTATGATAATTATTGAAGTTTTGTATGAGTCATTTCCGTCGCCGCATCTAAAATATCGGGCGGAGTCAAATTTCCTTCACATTCACTGGTATCAGACATTTTTAAGCAATAATAGAATAAAACACTAAATTCAGAAAAAACGTAAAAATGGCGCCAAAAACCCAGCTCTTCACCGCACTTTAGCGCAACCACAGATAAGTAAAATTTACACAACAAAACTTCACGCTCCCGTAGGTATATATGTAAAGCCCCATCCACACGCTGGCTGTTTGTCACAAACACCGCAAACAGCAAACAAAGTGCCAAACATCCTTTGATCTGGCAAGAAAAACCGACACCGATGCCGAACACTGCCCAACACAAACACAAACAGGCAAACAACGACAAACACCCATCCACATGTCCGTGTTTGCTGTTGGCTGTTTGCCATTGTTTGTCAAGCATGTGGATGGGGCTTAACGAGTTCGATTAAAAAAAGTTATGCATTCTCCTTCGTGATTTAACTTCTTGGTTAACCTGTATCGTAATGGAAAAAAAATTACTTTATAACATTATTTTGTTCGAGAAATAGTGTTATAATGAAATTTTTTTTTTCTATTTCGGTATTGTGTTTATAAAGTGTGTCAATATAAACTCGTTTAAAATTTTATAATTAGAATTTTACGACATGAAAGTAGATAAAAGTAATTTTTAAACTTTATACACACTGTGTTCAATATTTTTGTTTCTTCTTATTTATTTATGTATTATCATTACAATGTACACAGGACGTGATGTGTGCAGTAGTGGATTGCTTACAATTCAAATTACTTTACAATATTTCGTTTTCTTTTTATTGTTAAAGTAATTTGAATTGTAAGCAATCCACTACTGCACACATCAACGTTTTATTAGAATAATTAGTAACAAAATTAGGTTTACTTTGGTTGGTTGTAGACAAAGTTAGGTTGTAGCTTATAAAAAAGGTAACAATAAAATAAAGATAATGAAATAAAGGTTAATCCTTAAAAATACACCAGATCATCATCATTCAGCAAAATATAAACTTTGGGATTGTCACGAAATTGGAAGCAATTCAGTAACTTTAACTAGTGAAAGATAAGGCACTACGTCTTTGTCTTGGCGCTTTGGTACAGTAAATGTGGGAGTTTTGCCTGAGTAATCAGTTCTGTAAAAATTTATGGAGTACATTCTTGACTCAATATTAATATTCTCTACTACACCAACAAAATACTTTCAAGTTTTTTTTAAGAAAATACCGAACCAAGACTATATCATCAATGTCAAAATCTTCCACTTCGTAATTATTTTCACTTTTATTCTTATCTGTCATACCAAAGTCTCCATCATCATCTCCTTTCATGGCGTCAATCACACTTGGTTTCGGTTTTCTCTCATTTTTACAATTTCTTTGGTGCGTAAGTCTTTTTCTTTATTATGTTCAATATAGTTTTTTTTGGCTAACTCTACTTCAGTCTCCAGTTTTAATGTTTTCAGTCTTATTTCGTTTCTTATCAGTCGTATTCTTATATTTTGTAATAGTACTTTCATAGTTTTCTTTTTCTTCATATATTCTCAATCTTTGATCATGTTTTTGCTTTCAAGTTTTTTGTTAATTCCAACTTAATATTGTTATAATACATTAACATTTCCTTCCATTAGATTCTCTTTGTATTCACATATATTTGTGGTATCTGTGTTGTTATGTACTCGAGTTCTTTCCAAATCTTGATCGAAACAGAAATTATCACTGTCTAAGTCAAGTGGTAGGTCAGAATCATCATAAACACTGAAATTAGTTTGTGTAGACGTAGAATCACTGCTGTATGTAGATTTTGTTGATGTCTTTGCACATTTGGATGTCTTGTTTTTTAGGCCACTGCTTTTTTTAAGCTTCTGAGCTGATTTCTTAGGTATTTTGTGACTGGTAAAAATATTACAATTGGTGTCAATAGGCTTTAATGCCGAAGGTAACATTTTCGAACCCAGGAAGACGCGGTTTTCAGGTGTCAACTTTACTAAAGACAGTATAGTAGCCTTTTCATAGCTGTCTGTCGGGTTTTTAGTGATGTCCGTATATTGTATATTCTCTTGATCATTATTAATATTGTTTGTCGATTCATCTGTTATATTTAATTGATGGATTTTTGTAAACACAATATCTAGTCAAATTAGGTACTTCTACGTTGCTGTCAAGCTTCGTAAATGTGACAGATACCATTAGCCAACAAACGATATTATAATTATATCAAAATTAATTATCTAACACAGGCAAGTAATACCGGCGATGAGTGGCCATTGTGGAAACAATGTTTTCAAGACTATTTAATTGAAATTGGTCAATATGAAGCCGCAAACCATTTCAAAGTAGCTCTGATGAAGAACATGATGAGGTTGGAGTCCGCCAGAATATTTGCAACTCTTCTGGTGTCTAGTGATGTCCGACCTAGAGTGATCGAAGTTTTTGAACGTTTTAAGTTTAATGAGAGGAAACAGCAGTAGGACGAAGAGTTAGTTCGTCAATTTTTTAAATGATTGTAAAAGATTAATCAGTACTTGCAACTACAATTGCACAATTGAAACCATTGAGGATCAACTTCTAAGAGACAAAATAATTCACGATATATCTGACAAAAATTTGTAAGAACATTTACTCAGACAAGAAAGTTTGATTCTGAACAGAGCTGCAGATTTATGCAGAAGTGCAGAACAAAGCAAAGAACAGGTGAAGATAATGAATCCAGCCAATAGTTATGTTAGTTATATAAATTGACAGAGTAAAAACAAAAAGTCTTAATAAAAATGCAAGTTACAAAGAAGAGAAGAAGTTTAATTGCAATCGATGTCAAACGACACAATGTTCCAAGACAATGTCCAGCATCGGGGAAAAAGTGTAGTAAATCATCATCTGCCTAGCCTTTTCCCAACTATGCTGGGGTCGGCTTCCAGTCTAACCGGATGCTGCTGAACAACAGTATTTTATATGGAGCGACTGCCTATCTGACCTCCACAAAAAATAAATAAGTTGCATGGAATTAGTAAGTACTTACATTCTTGCTAAACTGTCAGAGTATTTCTAGACGAAATAATCAAAGAATTCCGAACGAAACCGGAGATCTGTGAGTCGGTCTAAATAAATACAATAACTTATTTTACTTTTCATCTAAAATGTAAGGATAACAGAATTAAAAATTGTATTTATTGTCGTATTTTTTGTCTAATTTTAATTAAAGAAAAAGTCTGAGCTCTGTGTGCAGTGCACAGACTCAGTAAAGCAACAAGTTTTTTAGTTAATTTATCTAAATTAAGTTGCGAATGTGGTTCAGCACTATTTGAGGATCCCATGTTGATGAGTATTTGGGCAAAGATGGTCTTAGTTTGAATATCCCTTTTAAGAGGCGTTTAACGCACTCATCTGAAGCTAAGTTGTTACCTATGAGCAAGGATAATGCTGAACGGTGGCTGTTAATCGTGCCGTAAGACGCGCCTTTATCATACTGTTTGGTTAAAAAGGTTACTATGTGAGGGATAGAACTCTCGAACACGTTCTGGTTGTGATCTTTACAGTACTGCCACCACAACTTATAACAAACGCTATACTGCTTTAGTGTACTTGCTGATAGTGAGGCAAGCATCAAGCGCAGGGCTGTTGGAGGCTTATCGTGGTGGGAGAACGCGAGCCCGAGCCCAGTTGTCTGAAATGCGACAATAATAGATTTGGGTGCGGTTCTAAGACAACAATTTCTCCAACTAACAGATCCATTAACATAGGATACCAAGCCTGTGCAGGCCACATTGGGAAAACCAAGATACCGGTGGCTTTATCCTGTATGATTTTTTGTATGCAATTTAATAACAGAGAAAATGGGGGGAAAGCATAAAATAATTTTGATGACCACTTCTTGTAAATGCGTCAACAGCTATCGCATGCCATCGCAAGAATGTCCAATTTTTATTCTGTGATGAACAATTGTCAACCCACAGTATGATTTTTTTTTATCTCGATGAAAAATAAAAAAATGGTAGTATGCACTTATGATTTCGGCTTTGGAGCGTCCAAGCAACCCTTCATACCATAATACAGGAAAAACACTCAAACCTTTTCGGCCTTCACCAGTCGGCACAAAACTTTCGTTGTAAACCACTATCCTGCGGGTAAAAATTGTAGTTTTGAACATATCTATTCTGGGCAGCATGATAACTTTTTGTAAGTCGGCAGAATATACAACGGTATCAGTTTTATTTAGCTCACTGTCCAATTTATATTGCCCTCTTGACATCTTTGCCCATTCGTTATGATTTGCCCACTTTGTACAACCTAAACTGTCTTCTTGAAGATTTTCTTTGGTATGTGTATTATCGTGCAGACGGAATTCTCCACAGTCCTCACACTTTTCGTGGCCAAGTTTTACAAAAGAAATATTTAATTCTGCGACCACTTCTCAGTATTTGTCATAAGATAAGTTGTGAGAGGGATTTTTTTGTAAAAAGTCTTTGTGCATTGCACTGATTGTCAAATCACTGGGTAAGTACGATATAAACCCAATCGGGCATGTTCATGCTTATAATGAGAAATGCTAGGCTCGAAGCTCATTATATGTTCTTTAATAGGATTAGAGTCAATTTTATTGTGGGGAGTAGCTAGTTCTCAGTCTTTTGTCTACTGGCGGTGCAACCATGTCCCCGCCATTGGCCAAAGCAGTCTGTAAGGGTTTATCATTCGATGGTTTGTAACCCAAAGTTGTCAAAAAAAAAAAAAATTTACATACTCCGTACGTTGTACCAATCCCGTCTTTTTTTTTCTATAGTCCCCTGATTCAGGTCTTATTACTATTCTTTGTTTCACAGATTTTGCTGGAGTGTGGTGCAGCATATGAACCTTCCTCTCCTTGTCACTTAAATTTCAGAAGCTGTCATTTATAATATTTAGCTGATCCTCTGATATATTCTGAATACAAAGCTTTTTGCAGGAAGCTACACAAGGTGGTTTCACGCCATGTTTCTCTCTTATCTCATTGTTTTTCGCTTCTTTTCTAAGTTTGAGTGGTTGGATTTTTTTCTTTTCCTTATTGTACCTGCTTTAGTATAAGTTGTAAGATCATGTGTATTATCATCAGCTGTCTCATTTGGTACCAGATTCTTTGTGTCCTTAAGATTAGCACATAAAACTTCATTTCCTCAGGATGAATCCTCAACTGATTTTTCAACTTCAGCACGTGTCACACTTGAATCATTCGTTGGAGTGGCAGAAGTACACATTGTATTTTCGGAAACAGCTGCAATCATTATTTGGTCTGTATCAACTTGAGAAATAAAGCATGTTTGTTGATCGTTTGCAGTGTGTATGATCGAAGTTTCCGTAATAACGCTAACTAAATTAAAAAAAAATTTCATTAGAACAAAATACTGGCGATGATATTTCAGTTAAATCATTATGTTCAACAATCGGCACAGTTGTTAATGTAATCAAAGACTTCATGGATATGTTGTTGTTTCCAGTTGCTTTGTTCTGTTCGTCCTGATGCTGATTAAAATATTCAATGTTTGATGTAATGCCTGATAAAAAGTTTAAATTTTCAGATTCGAAATAATTTGACGAATGATTAATCGGAGCCAGTGATTGATTTGCAGTGTCACATCTTGAAAATAGAAGATCATCATCTGAATCACTACTAAGGAAAAGTCGGGATCCATAGTTTGAATATTATTATGTAATTGTTTCGATTCCTTGAACTTTTCTCTCAACGCTATATTTTACAACGATAAAAAGATACCTCTGTAGTATTCCCACAAAGAGCCAGACACTGAGAGTTGCTGAGTTTTTAAAAATCCATTCAGAATTTTTGGATGGGAAAGTCAAAACGGCCATGATTAAAAAAAATTGGAAAATACCTCATCACCAACAATCATCAAGAGAAAAATAAACCAAAGAAAATTAAATCACAAATATTTAAAAAAAGAGTTCAAGGATGAATCAATTTTCTCAGAAAATCCATCTCTCGTAGAAAATTGGAAGGGGTTAGGTAAACGAAGCACATCAAAGTGTAAGATAGGTGAAAACTCTATTCCATTACTGTTTAATGGAAGTAGGACAAGGACTGGTATTAAAGATGCTGTGGTAACCAACACCTGTGCATTCGATGCAGTTTCTCAAATAATTGCTGTTGGATGTGTTGATGGTTTTAATTTAAGCACTTTGGTACTAAATAGCGACAACATTATTTAATGAAACAACAAATAATGAACAATATTATTTAGCCCAGTCATTTTAGATTTTATCTGCGGAAAAATTCCTAGTGAGCTGAATTTTTGTATACACCTTTATTACGGCGTTGTAATGAAGATGTGAAAAATCGACATTAATATCGTGCCGGCTAAAAGAGTTATAAAGGTCAAAAGGTCACGAAAATCAGTTTTTTGCAAATATCTCGCGACCTATTGGTCGGAGGTCAATACAGTCGTTATAAAAATTGTTTGTCGTCAAATTATCTACAAAAAATGCCTCTTGCAATTTTCTGTAAAATTTACCGTTTTTGGAGTAGAGCGCTGAGAAAGCGACTAGAATGCACTTACATACAGTATTGTATACCGTATAACAAGGCGTAAACTCTATTGTTTTTTATTTATGTTTTTAAGTGTCTTAAAAACTTCTATCAGATATTTGGGCGTTTTGTGAAAAGTATACTTATATTATAGAGGTTTGGAACTTAGTAAAATCTACTATATATTATACAAACGACCTCCGATGGCAGATGTTCTGTATTTTATTGTTCCGAGACCCGTCCCTTTATACCTGCTACTGTCTGTCGGACTGTGTTTAGCTCAGTTGAAAAACCACCACCACCACCACTTTTTGTAATGTATATTTTTATTTCTTGTTTTGATTATTGTTTTTATTTATATCTAAGTGTATGCTGCACTGGCTGACGTCATCACGTCAATCACCGGCTGTCGCTGAAAACCAGCGCTGGGGCTCTGTCTCGTATAGGGTCTTAGTATTATGCTGAGCGTTGGCCGTTTTGCGTAGATGTGACGCATACTCTCTCCCAAATTGTTACTTTGTTTTTCTGTTGTTTGTGTTTTTTTTATTTTTATGCGTCATGTTTGCCGCAAATAAACGTATTTTCTTTCTTCTTTCTTTCTTTCTTTCTTTTCACAAAACGCCCAAATATCAGATAGAAGTTTTTAAGACACTTAAAAATATATAAATAAAAAACAATAGAGTTTACGCCTTGGTATACGGTATACAATACTGTATGTAAGTGCATTCTAGTCGCTTTCTCAGCGCTCTACTTCAAAAACGGTTAATTTTACAGAAAATTGCAAGAGGCATTTTTTGTAGATAATTTCACGACAAACAATTTTTATAATGACTGTATTGACCTCCGACCAATAGGTCGCGAGATATTTGCAAAAAACTGATTTTCGTGACCTTTTGACCTTTATAACTCTTTTAGCCGGCACGATATTAATGTCGATTTTTCACATCTTCTTTACAACGTCGTAATAAAGGTGTGTACAAAAATTCAGCTCACTAGGAATTTTTCCGCAGATTGGGGTTTAAAATGCCTAAAATGACTGGACTATATTTAATGAAATACTTTATTTTAATTAATTACACAGATTTATACACTATTGTAAGTGTTCGTTTTCAATGGCTCATAAGTTAAATATATTTTATCAAAACGTTCGCGGGCTTAGAACTAAAAGTGATACTTTTTATCGTCAAATGTTACTAAACTCGTATGATATTATTGTTCTTACAGAGACGTCACAGTATAAATAAAGACATACAGTATTGTATCTCGGCCGTAACCTTCATGTAAATGCCTACAGCCGCGCGGTACGTAAACATGCGATAGGGCTGCCCGCCTCCAGTATTTTAATTACATTTGCCTACTTTGTGTTTCCATTTAGTTTTGTTATTGTATTTTACTGTGTGTACATAAATAATAAAATAAATAAATAAATATACCTACTTCTTTTTATATAAACAAATAAAATACTTTGTGAATTGAATAGGAAGTGTTTAATAAAAATGCGTGTTGTTTTGATCGCCGCCGCACGACTCCAGCTAGTGAGCAGCGCGCTGTTGCTATTCAAATTTCGAACTAATCGCCGCGCGGCGCCAGTCAGTAGGCAGCGCTAGCGCGCTGTTAAAATGGCGGGAAAGCAAGTGTGCATTCACAGATTGATTTTATTTAAAATAAAAAAAAACAGTTTATTCGGTAATTTAAAAACTTGGCTGCATGCTCTAGTGTCTTTGCCAACATTTTCACGCAGTCACGGCAGAAAATAATCCTCGCGCCATTTTTCTCAAATTTTCTTTTCTTTGTACTTGTATTGTGAAATGTTTTTTTTTCTGTTTCCTCGCAAATGTGTTAAAAAACGTCGTACGATATACGTGCGTATTGGTTATAACATCTTAACGCACTAATATCGTAATGTACTATTACAGAATTATAATCATTAAAGTTATCAACACAACTCTCTAAGACCATGTAAGTCCAAAGAATGATGATTTCATGAAACAGTTATTCTTATTACAGTAACAGTTATTCAATTAAAATAATTAATTTTATTCATAAAAGTATGCAATCATTTCATTAATGTTTTGTTATGATGTTGTCACGTTAAACTATCGTCCGTAAATCGACTTTACAGACAACCAATTTTTTTCTAGTATTATTCATACACACAGTACAATAAACAACTATTATTAATAATAAAAACCACGTCTTTACTTTGAATTATACAAACTAACAAAACACACATGCCCCGAGGTTTTAACACAAGCGTACCTACCGTTTAATGATTCATGAACCGCCTATAACTACCTACCTCACTCGTGTTT
This sequence comes from Luperina testacea, assembly GCA_927399505.1. NCBI lineage: Eukaryota > Metazoa > Arthropoda > Insecta > Lepidoptera > Noctuidae > Luperina > Luperina testacea. The sequence continues at coordinate 2,137,220 of OV656766.1, read as the reverse complement.
ATCACTTTCCTTTACTCTATTCACTTCATTTATTAATCCAGACATCTTTTTTTCGGGAGATAAAATGAAATACTTATCCATTAAAAATACACACATTATGTACCTACCTACAAGTAAATAAAATTATTTTATAGTCTTACCTTTCAGAGTTTCCAGGTAATCTAAAAAAAGTTATCTCTGGATGCGTTATTGACGAATTCATGCAACCAAAAACAGCACAATATAGCCTACTCGTCATATTAAATATGTACTTGAACTTATTTTTAGTGCAAAAATCGCGCGGTTATTGTTAAAAAAAACAACACACCGTCCGTTCGTCACTGCAGCACAGTCGCGACTGTCTGCATGCTGAGCTCATGCCGTGGTCGAGGCGCGTAGGTATAGCTCGCGTTTCGTCCGTTTGTATGAAGACCTCGTACTATATGTCTTTATTTATACTGTGGAGACGTGGTTATTAGATGGAGTTTTAAATTCCGAGTTCTTTGACGAACGGTACATTGTGTGGCGTCGTGATCGGGATTATGTTTTGACCGGGCAGTCGCGTGGTGGGGGTGTGCTTATTGCTACACGTAAGGAACTTTCAGTTATATGCCAACCTAGCTTCCAGTCTACAGCAGAGGATTTATGGCTCAGCATACGACTGAAAAATTCTAACACACGTAAATATATAACCGTTCATATTTGTGTTGTTTATTTATGTAAACAAAACTTAGGCCTTTCTTTTTCTTTACAACTTCGCAATTACCTCACAAAATTAAACCAAATAGTTATGAGTAACTCTTCTGATACCTTTCTCATCATTGGTGACTTTAACATGAGCGGTATAAACTGGGTCCTGTCTGACCATCTATCGCTCGTCCCAACGAGCCCGAACGGTTCTGACGAAGTTTTACTTACTGACGAATTATGTACCCTAGATTTTAGTCAATACAATGGTGTCCCTAATAGGTATGGTAAAATTTTAGATTTGGTACTTTCAAACAAATTAGCTAATGTGGTTGAATGTTCAAGTCCGCTGGTTCCCATTGACGCCTACCATCCAGCATTATTAATTATAATGGATTTCGTTGAGGCTCCTTTATTAGAGTGCGCGCCACGGACACAATATCTTTTCGACAAAGGCGACTATGAGTCTATCAACAAAGACATTTCCACGACTGACTGGGAATCCGAGTTTGCGTCACGATCAATTGATGAATCAGTTCACTTTTTTAATCAAGTTATTTTTAATTTACACACTAAATATATTCCACAAAAATTGCAACATCGCAAAAAGTATCCCACTTGGTACAGTTCGGCATTAATAAAAACAATTAAAGAAAAATACAAATATTTCAAAAAAATTAAGGTATATGGCAATATAGCTGATGAGTCAACATTTAGGCTCCTTCGTGAAAGGGTAAAGGTATTAGAATCACAATGTTATGAAAACTACTTGAAGTTAACCGAAAAATCTATTATGGAAAACCCAAAATATTTTTGGACTTTTGTTAAAAAAAGACACAACTCAAATGCAGTTCCGAGCACTTTAAACTACAACAGCGAAGTGTTGCGTACCGGAGAAACAATATGCGAAGCTTTTTCTATGTACTTTCATTCTACATTTCTAGATAACAACCCTAGTCGTGGAAATTCTTCACCCCCTCTTTTTACTGAATCTACCAGCTCATCTGATATATGTAGCATTGAGGTGAACGTTGAGGAGGTTTCTAACTTGCTTCGCAAGTTGGATACCTCTAAAGCGGCTGGCCCGGATAACATTTCGTCTAAATTTCTTGTTCAGTGTTCGACTTCGATTGCCCAACCTATCTCGCTTCTCTTCAGAAAATCCCTAGACATCTATGTTGTACCTAAACTTTGGAAATCGGCTTTCATAACGCCTATTCATAAAAAAGGAGTCAAAACCGAAATTGTAAACTACAGGCCGATATCCAAGCTCTGTATTGTGGCAAAAATCTTCGAAAGGCTCATCTATAACCAGTTGTATAGTGCTCTTAAAAATTCGTTTAGTTCCTTCCAACATGGTTTTCTGAAGGGAAGGTCTACCGTCACTAACTTAATTCTGCTTAATGATTTTATTACTGACGCCATGGATAATGGTAAGCAGGTTGATGTCGTTTATACAGATTACAGTAAGGCTTTTGATCGGATTGATCATGAGATCTTACTATCAAAGTTAAACAATATGGGAATACGAGGCGATTTACTGAGATGGTTTTCTTCTTACCTGGAGAACAGGTCTCAAGCAGTAGTATTAAGTAATTACATGTCTAGTTGGGTGCCTATCCCCAGTGGAGTCCCCCAGGGGTCATTACTCGGGCCATTACTTTTTATTGTATATATAAACGACATCAACTCTTGCTTAATCTCATCCAAACTGTTGTGTTTTGCTGACGACATGAAAATCTATGCCGAAATATCATCACATGCCGACGTGATTGCACTTCAGGATGATTTATGTCGTCTGGAGGCATATTGTCGTGGGAGTAGGCTTGATCTCAACCCTGCTAAATGTTCGGTTCTAACATATTCTCGAAAGCGTTCAACTATACCTTCATCATATAGCTTAGGTAATCAAATACTGCCAAAAACCAACTGCGTCCGAGATCTGGGGGTATATCACGATTCTAAGCTTACGTTTGAGCCTCATGTCGATGCCATAGTCGCTAAAGCATCTAAAGCACTGGGTTTCATAATGCGGCTGTCAAAGTGCTTCAGTCAAGCCAAAACTTTAAAAATTCTTTACTGTACTTTTGTTAGAAGTCACTTGGAATACGCGTCTGAAATCTGGAATCCTTGTTATCACAAGTACATTGATCGTATAGAGAGCATCCAGAGGAGGTTCATCAAGTATTTGTGTTATCATCAGAAAGTGCCCTACCGATCTGAAGATTACCTCGACCTCTGTAAGAAGTATCATATATTACCTTTAATTAATCGGCGAGCAATTTGTGATTGTATTTCATTATTTAAGATATTCAATAATTCTACCAATAACTCCGATATCCTATCTAAATTTTACTTTAACGTTCCCAGAAGGTCAAAGCGATGGAACGTGCCGTTGCGTGTTCCATTTACTTCTACAAATTACAGGCAAAATTCATTTATAGTGCGTGCAAGTAGAAACTTTAATGACATGTGTAAGCAGCATGATTTTGATGCTTTCATAACGAGTGTGTCCTCGGCCAGAAAGTGCATGAGCCTTAGCTTTTTTAAGTAGTTTTTCGTTTTTTCAGGTTTTTATTGTGATGTAATGTAAAATGTGAAAAACGTGAATTTAGTTTAAGCTTGAATGTTTACTGTATTTTTTTTGTGGCTGTATTGTGTTGTTCACACTCTTTCTTTGTAATCCGTTTTTAAAAGTGAGGACTTTTAATTGGCTGTCAGTCTCACATACTATTTTTTTTTTATCTGTTACTCTTAGCTGTAAGTCTTCCATAGTTAATAAATAAATAAATAAATAAACATGTACTGCCAATTCGTAAAAGCGATGATTGACAAAAATAGCAAGAAACAAGATTTGTACAAACGCAGAGCTCAAATTTTAGATTAATTTTGTGACAATATCTTCGATAAGATATTAATGGACGGTGTATACAGTGCTGAGCGTATAGAATCTTGTACAAACGAATCTTGTCCACTTAAAAAAGTCAGCAGAAAAATTGCATTTATTCCCGTAGACACAAATATTTGTGAAAATATTTCTCTCCTAAATAAATCCGCGCAAGATTCGTTGCGCGACGATGTAAATATTGTTGAATGTCGACGTAATAATTGCAAGGGAATAAGAACATTCAGTTATGTACTTCACAACACTGTGTCATTTGAGTTAAGTCAGTCCGAAAGTATATGTTTAGATGATGTGCCTCGTAGTATAACATTGCACGATAAGACATACACCTTGCTTGGTATTATTGAATTTTTACCTTTGGGTCCTAAAACAGATAATATTAAGTGTGTTGGCCATTACAGATGACGACCCGAAGGTCGTCATAGCACTCCCATGCTCTTCTGCATTTAGAGCTTTTTGTTACATGATTACGAATAATCATGTAACAAAAAGCTCTAAATGCAGAATGCAATGCAGAATGTGTCATGTAAGGATTAAAATTGTCTGTAATAAACATTTAGATCTTTCATTAATACATTTATTTACGTTAAAATACTATGTACTTAGATAATACAGGACAGAAGATTAATTTATATAAGTCTTGTAACAAATTATTTGGCAGAGTTAAATGCACATGGAATCAATGCGTAATTTATATTAATCATTACTTATTTCGTTACCATTAAAATTAATTAAAAAATCCTTTAAAACTCTCTCTTGTTTCATTTCGATTCTGAAAACACTGACAAACATCTTAATTCTATAAACTAAAATAGGCAAACTGTTGTTTTTTTTTCTAATAGGTTTTTTAAATATTTAACTTACGTTATTAATACTGAAGATTGTTTTTTTTTTAATAATAACAACGTCATAGAAAGAAAATCGTTTTTTTAACTTTTCGCAGCAACCTGACAGTATTTTGTTCATTTAATACTTGTTTCAAGCGGTACCAAATCTACTTATAGAGTGTACTTAGCTACAAACATTGGTTAGCAGAACACCAGCGGTTCTGACATCAGGATGGCGGGTGTACCTAATTTTTAAAATATCATTGTATGGGTGTAGGTACACAGATTTTCAAGAGGGACGTAAAGGTACATGGAAGGTACCAATTAATTGCAATAAATTTAGGCAGATCTGAAAAGTACACCCGCGGTTCTGACGTACATGAATATTATGCAGCCAAGAAACTTTGCATAAAGAAGTAACAGATCAAAGTGTATTAGTGTGTGTGTGATTTGTGTGTGTTCATTTAAATTGCAACTTTACTTTACTCATAAATTTTTATTTTCTTAAGAATAGTATGTATAAGCTAAATATAAGTACAGAAAAATGTACTTACATTGCATATTTACCCATAAGTTGCAGTACACTATAATATCAACTAGTGTTACTATAAGTGTACGACAATGATGTAGAAAGAGCGGAGCCTTCTAATACAGGCATTGTTTGCCTAAATGGGGGCTCCAAACACATTAACATGTAATGTAATATCTAATTGACACAATAAACTATTTTGTATTTTTTTTTGTATTAACTCCATCAATGTAACTTTTGAGATAAAGGCATAATCCATAATACTTTAAAGAGAGCAGACAAACAAACAACTTTTCTCTATAATAGGGTTTATAAGCAGTCAATTCAGCAAATAAAACTGTAATCTACATACATTCTTATTATTAATTATCAATAAAATTTTACATATTTTTTGGATTTAATACATAACTATGGTCCAATTATGAAAAGGGGGTTCAAAATTGAAAATGTACAGACGCCAGCACATCAAGCTACTACAATCTGTCAAATATCTTTAATAGATTTTCAACTTTATCGTTAAAGCATAAGGTTCAAAGTTGATTGGAAAAATTTGACAGTTTCGGGTAGCTTGATGTGCTGGCGTCTGTACATTCTGCCTGGAAATAGGTACGCAAAATTTATAAAAATTATTATGAATCTATCTAAAAATAAAATTACAAATGTAGCACCACCGAATGCGGAACGCCTACAGCTACGCGCCACACAACACACTGTGTCGGGACGTAACTTACGCACACAACGTTAGGCCGCCGCCTCGCCTATATAAACGGACGCCGCGGCCACGAGTCCTCATCATCGGACCGACGAGTCCTACTCATTTCCCACACAACCCCAACCATACCCCTGACGTCCTCGACGTGGCACTTCTAAAGAACGTCAACCTACGGTTGACCGATATAGAAGTGGTACAAGAGCTCTCCTCAGACCACCGACCAGTCATCATCAAAATGGCCCCCCGCATTGGTCTCCCCGACCCCAACCAACCCCCTCAAACTAAAGTGGTAACGGACTGGAGGAAAGTAAGCGAATGCCTGAAATCCACCACATCCCCCCACTTAGACTCCATCCCCGATCAGTTCAACTCAATCGCGGACACGACGGCGGCGATCGACTCGCTCACGGAACACGTACAGTCAGTCCTGAACGACTGTTCAAGGGAAATTCCAGAGATGGACGACCATCGCTGGAAGTTGCCTGACGACTTGCGTGAACTGGTGAGCGAGAAGAACGCGGCTGTCCGTGCCTACAGCAGCTTTCCATGTGGCCCAAACAAAGCCCATATGCGTTACTTACAGAGAACTGTGAGGACTCGCATATCGGAGTGGCGTGAAGTCAAATGGAATAAGACGCTGAGCGATCTTGAACCCAATCACCAGGCCTTCTGGGAACTCCAAAGGAGACTTAGATCTCGAGACATCACCTCCATGCCCCCACTGACCCGCCCCGACAATACCGTCGCCTTTGACGACGAAGACAAGGCAGAATGCTTGGCTGACAGCCTCGAAGCCCAGTGTACACCCAGCTCCCTACCCGTAGACCAAGCTCACCTCTCTGAGGTCGACGCGGAAGTCGAGCGTAGAGCCTCCCTCCCTCCAGTAGAAGACCCCGAAAATCCTCTACCCCCCGTCACTCCAGACGAAGTACAGGACATCATAAAGGGTCTCATTCCTAAGAAAGCCCCCGGTTCAGATGGAATCACCAATAGAGTGATTCAACTCTTCCCTGCCCAATTAATTGTGCTACTGGCCACCATCTTCAACGGTGCCATGAGCAACAACATTTTCCCACAGAAGTGGAAGGAAGCCACAGTCATTGGCATTCCCAAGCCCGGCAAGCCCAAGTCGGAACCTACGAGTTACCGTCCCATCAGTCTGCTCAATGGACTAGGCAAGATCTACGAGAGGCTTATTTATAAGCGTCTTAGGAACTATGCCGAAACAAAGGGCCTCATCCCCAACGAACAATTCGGTTTTCGAACCCAACACTCTAGCGTGCAGCAAGTCCACCGCATCACCGAACATATCCATGCAGGGTTCCTGCGTGGATACATGACAGGTGTGATATACTTCGACATAGCGAAAGCCTTCGACAAAGTCTGGCACAATGGCTTATTATATAAGCTATACCAACTCGGTGTGCCCGACCGCCTCGTGCTCATCCTTCGAGACTTTTTGTCGAACCGCACCTTCCGCTACAAAGTAGAAGGAGCTATATCCTCCCCACACCCCATCCGAGCAGGAGTCCCCCAGGGCTCTGTGCTCGCTCCGCTCATATTCACGCTGTACACTAGCGACATCCCAATAAATAGAAAGACCCAGTTGGCTCTCTTCGCAGACGACACTGCCATTCTTTACACTGGCCGCAGCCTAGTCCAGATCTCCCACATCCTCCAAACTTCAGTCAACAAGCTCGCTGACTGGTTTAGGAAGTGGAGAATAGAAGTAAACCCCGACAAAAGTCAAGCGGTTCTCTATTCGAAACCGAGACACAAACCCATCCCCCCCCGACCTATCACCATGTTCGGCAAGCCGATCCCTTGGGAGAAGCAAGCCAAATATCTCGGTGTTATCCTCGACAGACACCTCTCCTTCGCAGAGCACATAAAGGCGGTTCGCTCGCGCGCCGCCTTCGCTCTCGGTAGACTTCACTCGATGCTCAATGCACGCAGCAAATTGTCACTTAAGTGCAAATTGCGCATCTACACAGCGTGCATTCGCCCAATCATGACCTATGCCTGCGTAGTCTTTGCACACGCAAAGCCCCACCGCATCCATAAGATGCAGACCCTCCAGAACCGTTTCCTCCGAAAGGCTACGGGAGCCCCTTGGTTCGTCCGAAATGAGATCCTCCATGTCGATCTCAAAATCCCCACTATCCACCAATTCATGAAGCGCCTTTCCAAGCACTTCTTCGACTCCGCCCCCAACCATCGAAACCCGCTGGTTGTCGAGGCCGCCAGATATACTCCCTCCCAAATTAGTAAACTACGCCGTCCAAGGCACGTTCTCGCCGACCCAGATGACCCTATAACCGTCCTCCAAGAGAGCAGTAGGGCAACCAGCACGCTTAGGAAAAACAGATACAAGAAACCGACATACCGGCCTCGCCGACGAGGTCCCTCGCGACGTCCCCCAGTAAATGCCCCCCACCGACCCTTGCTCGATGTAGTGCCAGCCCGCGCCGCAGCTGAGCCAGTAGATTTAAATTCCCGACTCTGACCTCTGAGTTTGTTTCGGCATTTCTTCTCAGAGTAGTCAATTAGGAAATGCCGGCCCCATCGTTCGTTAAATAATCAAAATTAGATCCAGCCTGTCCCAACTTGCTGCCCTCCCCCCAGCGACGCCCTAAGCCGAGGCTCGTACCCCACAGGGGGTGCCCTTAGCGTATAGTCGCTTAGTTTATTTAGTTAGTTTTAAGCCCCTGGCTGGAGGCTTTGAGTTCTCTCAAGGCAGCCGCAGGATTGTCCGGTTAAGTAGTCACGACCTCTCAAGGTAAACTACGAGATGCCATATACAAAAAAAAAAAAAAAAAAAAAAAAAAAAAAAAAAAAAAAAAAAAAAAAAAAACACGAGTCCTCAATGTGCACCGGAACCGCTCGCCACGCCCCCTGACGGGGGCGTCGCGATATCCACTCCGAGTTAGAGGTTTGCACCGGTGCGGAATTTTGCGTACCGGTAAAATTCACCGGTGATTGGGCGATCTCCGGTGATTCACCGGTGATCTCCGGTTAATGCGTTGGAATTATATGCATAAGATAAAAACGATATTGTTTATTAAATGGGTATGCTAATAAAAAAAAAAACAGTGTTCATTCATTTCTTATAATTATTAATTTTAAATGGCATTTCAAAGAAAGAAACAAAAGTTTACTCTAGAAGATTGTAGTTTTGGTTTAAAAAACATAACATTTCGACTGCGTCATTGCGCAACATACTTCTCCTGACGTTAAGAATATAACCTGTTGCCGAGAATACTCTTTCTGATTTGACTGAAGTTGCAGGCACAGTTAAGTATTTGAATGCTATTTCATCTAAAGGCTTAAGATGTTTGTTGTATGTCCAAAATTGCACAACGTCATCCCATTTGTGGCTTTTTTCGGGATACTGTGTTTCCGTATACATTTTGAATAAATTAATTGCCGTAGCAGATGTCACATCTGCATTACTAGTGTTTCTTTTTAGAAATCCAAGCAAATCCGGGCGACTACCGGGCGATATTTCAAAAAAGCAACTCATAGTACTGAGCAATTACAAAAATAACCACGAACATTGCAACAAATTATTTAGCCAGTTAGATGCTAGTGAAATGAATCACATAAACGGACAAGACCGCTTTGAATTAATGACTGAATGAATCTAATTCGAAAGAAACAAGTTGGTAAATAATTGTCATGAATATTAAATAATTATAAAAAAATGATTGTTGAATGTGTCTTTTATTTGTGTAACTTTATTATATAAAAAAATAAGATGCGACGATCACCGGAGATCAATCGGTTAATAAATAACCGATTATTTCAATCGAGTACTTTTACCGGTGAATCACCGGTTATTCTCCGGTACTCACTGCTCCGGTGCAAACCCTTACTCCGAGTCCTCAGTCAGCGTTAGCGCGCCGCTGTTTCCACGCATTGGAAGAAGTCGCCTAGCGGCAGACGCCCCTCTCCCCTCGCGCACCACGGTGACGTATGCTTCTTGTTTCGTGACGCACCTCGCGTCACGAACTGGCCGGGAACGCATCGTATAGTTTTTATAATCGTCGTAACTAGTTAAGTTACTATTTGTAAACAACATTGTTGGTGGAATAAACTCATTGTTTATATTGAGCCTACGTTTTATCATACCCGCTACAATCTGGCGCTCAACGTAAAGGCCCGGAAGCAGGCTAGACCTAAATCAAGATTACGAAGAAGAAAAAAGGAGGAACCGCAAACGACCATGAATTTGTCAACTGAACAATTCGAGAAGTTACTGTCCGTAATTGGTAACCAACAGCGACGAGGCTTTTTCACCACTTGCAAGGTTAGTTTTAATGGTGCCAGGGAAACTGAATCAGTGGAATGTTTCCTTGCTGCGGCTTCAGTGTTCAAGTCCGTAGAACAGATCTCCGACGAAGATGCGATAATGATCATCCCCTTAATCTTGAGGGAAGAGGCAGCCACCTGGTGGAATGGGATCAAGGAACAGGTGAAAACATGGGACGAGTTCGTGTCAAGAGTTCGCTACGCGTTTGCTCCTAAAAGACCTGCCTACCAGCTGTATCAGAACGTTGTCAACATCTAATAAGGTGAGGATGAGCTTACGGAAGTGTTTGTAGCTAGAGGGCTCTTATTGCTCAAATGCCAGAGCCACACACAGAGACCCAACAAATTGACATGATTTACGGGCAATTGAGGTACAAAATAAGGGTAAAATTGCCACGCGAGACTGTCAATACCCTTGACGCCCTAATGAAGGCAGCCAGAGGAGTCGAAGAGCTCCTGGTTGAAAAGGAGATGCCAGAGACAGAAAAGGTGTCATTTAAAAAGAAGCGTTGCACTTACTGTCGATTGCCTGGGAACTCAATTGAGACATGTCGGAAGAAGGAGAAGAAGGATCTCGCTTCTGGTAGTGGCACTTCCGCCGCGAAACCTGCGCCTGCAAATGCCGCTACAGGCACCCAAGCCCCATCACCGTCTACACCAAAGTTTTCGTGTTACGGATGTGGTACACCAGGAGTGGTCCGGTCAAAGTGCACAACCTTTTTTTTTTTTTTTTCACGTGGAGAAATGCTCATGCATACTACACTACCACGGGGAGATAGTGCAGTTATGTGGGACTCTAACCCACTAAAACTCCACGGTGTCCTCCTCTGCCGCTTACGGCGGGAACACGGGCACGCGTTAGCACTCATCCGTGAACCCGCCGCGGCCGTTTTAGGCCAGTTATTGGTATTGCCATAGGCAAAATAACCGACAGCGCCTACGTGGATACTTGCGCAAAGGCCAGCGTTGCATCATACACGCTGTACAAATGCCTACGAAGACTCGGTTTTGCATACCACACACAACAGTTTGTGATGAAACTGGCTGACGGCACGAAGACGACGAGAGACGTTTTGACTGTAAATGCACCCGTCAGTGCCTGTTACCGTATTGTGCAAACGAATTTTATCGTGTTCCCGGAAGCTCGCGAGTCTCGCACACTGTTGGGTATCGGCTTTATAGAAGATGCTAAGATGGTACTTAACGTTCCGCAGAAGACTTGGTATTTCGAGGATTACCCTGATGACATCTTCGACCTCCAAGATGAAGATGATGGGGAGATATCAATGGCCAAAGTAGAGGCTACGGCCGTTTATTTTGATCCTCAGTTACGGACTATGTTAAAAGATGTCGAGCTGCCTGAATTTATTTCTCCTCTGTCGATAACTCCACGAGATGAAGGCGTACTGGAACCGGCGCTGCCACAATTCAGTGCATGCACTCCAGCAACTGGCAGTCCGTTATCCAGCGGAGAACCAGTACTCCCGACAACGAGTGCCTGCACTACAAACACGATGCCATATCGCGTAGTGCCAATTGAGCTGTCCCCTATTCCAAGGAAACGATCCAGACCATTATTCGATGGGTATTCTCCAAGGTTCGTCGACTTTATGGTCCGTGATGCCCAAATGCAGCTTCACGATGCTCCGTGTGAACTATCTCCACACTCCAAGGCACTCTTCCCTAGCGACCAAAAAAAAAAATTGAATTTCGCGGGCTACCCTGGCGCTTTCGCCTTAAGTTGGCACTCTGTGAGCCATACGTTATCATCGGGAAGCAGCGTGTATCCGAAGGCAAGAAATCACGTGACTGCAAGATTCCAACCAATCAGCGTTGCGAGGCGAATGCGCAGAGCGACGAAGTTAGCCGAAAACGACCGAAACGTACCGATCAGTGACACAGCAAGACGCCACGGGAAAAGAGTAATTTGTATGCGTATTGTATGCTATAATCGCCATATTGTTTTTAGCCATTGCAAATGCATTGCAAGAAAAAAGTAGTTTTGCAAAAATTTGTGCATATTGAATAAGTTATACGCTCAATAGTGTGTAAAACTAGTTTAAGCCTAATCTATACTTATAAAGTCAAAGTCAAAGTCAAAGTCAAAGTCAAAGTATTTATTTGTATGTTTTTTGGTTATACAATTGTGGTCTTACAGAAATGTTACGTTTCTCAAAAAACAACCCATTAGGGCATATACAATTAAACAAATAAGAAATTTAAAGTCATACGTTAACAATCGTTTCAATGTTTGGTGTACAGCCAATAATTAAAAAAAAAAAAAAAATGATTAGGATTACAATTAATTAAATACACAAAAAATAAATAAAAAACAGATTACAATTAGATAGTCAATTTTTGAATTGTTAAGAATAAATACACACATAATTGTCAGTTTAGTTTGTTACATTTTGTCAAGAAGGAATTCGTCAATGGTATAGTAGCATTTTTCAATTAAAAAATTATTTAGCTTCCGTTTGAGTTGTGTCAAATTTAAATCCTTAATGTCATTTGGAATTTTGTTGAATATTTTCGGAGCCATGCAGAGAATGCTTTTGTGCATAAGGGCGGTCTTTGAGGCTCTTAGACATAATTCGTGTCGATATTCTGGTCTCATCGACCTAAAGCGTTGGTCTGAAACTTTTTTAAATAGTTGACTGTTTTTCTTAACGAATAATGCGGTCTCATATATGTACAGACAAGGTAAAGTTAATATTTTAAGTGTTTTAAAATGCGGTTTACAGCTTTCCGTTGGTTTAAGGTTGCATATTGACCTAATGCACCTCTTCTGTGCTTTAAAAATGTTATGCTTTTCGCAGGAATTTGCCCAAAAAATTACTCCGTAACGTAATATAGAGTCTACGTAACCATAATACGCAGCTACAACAGCTGCCTGATTAACAATTTTACTTAGTTTATAAAGAGCAAAAGCGAACCTACTTAATTTTGTTATAAGAATTGCTGCATGGTCTTTCCAAGTCAGTTTAGAGTCAATTGTCAAGCCTAGAAATTTTGTATGTCCTACTTCTTCAATTTTATTATCTTCAAAAGTTATATTAATGTCAGGAGCGGTTATTCTTTGTCGAAATTGCATAATTTTAGTTTTATTTAAATTTAATTTTAGATTATTATGTTCAAGCCAATTAATTGATTGTTGTAATGCGTCTTTGATGTCACATTCATAAGTTCTATTTTTATTACGTCTTACAATGATCGTGCTGTCATCAGCAAAAAGAACCATAGGAAAAGCGATGTGTTTTGGAAGGTCATTTATGTAGGCTAGAAACAACGATTATAATAAATCTGTAGAAGTGAAAATTCTGTACATTGAAAATATCAAAAAAATAAATGGCAGGGGGTGTTACTATACCGACACCGAACCCAAAAATGTGATTAAAAAAATTTTTGTCTGTCTGTCTGTCTGTCTGTCTGTTTGTTCAGGCATCACGCAAAAACTACCGGTTAGATTACGATGAAACTTGGTATAATTATTCTTTAATATCCTGGGCACCACACTGGGTACTTTTTATCCCGGAAAAGTATATACAACAAAAACAAACTTAATTTTGCGGTTCGATCCCTAGACCCGATTACTGTACCAACCGCAAATAATAAGTTTGTCGTAGGTTACGTCACCCGCAGTGGAGTTCACTAAGGGGCGCTGCACACGGCTAAGATACTATAATATTTTATCTTAAGGGGGAAGCGCTAAGGTAGCCCGCGAAATTCATATTTTCTTACGTTTTTTGCAATTTGCTGGTCAGTATTAAGTTGTGCGTTGATTAATATATGAATCGCGGCCGTAACAAATATGTATTTACAGAATTATAATCATTAAAGTCATCAACACAACTCTCTAAGACCACGTAAGTCCAAAGAATAACTGTTTCATGAAATTATCATTCTTTGGACTTACGTGGTCTTAGAGAGTTGTGTTGATGACTTTAATGATTATAATTCTATAAATACATATTTCTTACGGCCGCGATTCATATATTAATCAACGTACAACTTAATACTGACCAGCAAATTCCAAAAAACCTAAATAAAATTGAATTTCGCGGGCTACCCTGGCGCTTTCGCCTTAAGATACAATATCGCTCGCCATACAATTCAATGGACTATCACACACGACGAAGATAATAAAAATAATATTTCATATTTTGAATTTGTAAATACTAATAATAAAGCAGAAGAGTTTGTTTGTCTGAACGCGCTAATCGGTCAGATTTTTCTCGGAGTCGATTTAAAAAAATATTTTTACATTTGCTAGCCTAATTCTTGAGGAAGGCTATGTAACATCACGCTATAACCCTTAGGAGCCGAGCAAAAAGAATAAAAGTCAGAAAGATCGCTAAGCGAAAACGAAGTGACAACGCGGGCAGGCGATGCGATGCGATGCGACGGCGTGGGTCGGAAACAAGAAATTTCACGCGGACGAAGTCGCGGGCAGAAGCTAGTTAAGCATATTTAAGTGGAATTTTACTGGTAAGGAGTGATTTGTTGCATCAAATAGGTCAAATCAAATTGTTCATTTCGTTTAGCGTGGTATTTTATTTATCTTCGTAATCTGTTTTGTTTCTGCCTTGCTCAAAATGTCCTTAACTCGACTTGTAAGTGACCGAGGGCATGTTAAGGGGTGCCTAACTCGTATGGAAACCTTCTGTACGTCGGAAGATATAGAAAGGGCAAGCTACGAGGCTCTTGTGTCAAAGCGCCAACGTATAATTGATTTGTTTCGAGAATATGAAACCCTGAACAAGGAAATCCTATTCCTTAACGCTGCCGGCCAGGAAGATTACGAGGAGTATGAACGTAAGTACTAGAATTGTGTAACTTTGCTAGATTGTGCGATAGGCAAACGAAAAAAGGAACAAAATTATCCACCACCAGATAACTCCAAAACTGGGTTTAAAAGGTTACCACCGATCGCCATTACACCGTTCGATGGTAAAAATATAGAAGATTTTATTCCTTTTATAAATATCTTCAAGTAGTGTTGCCCAAAATCGGTCTTGGTCTTGCAGTCTTGGTCTTGTTCTTGCATTTTTGCAAGACCAAGACCAAGACCAAGACCGACTTATTGTAGCAAGACCAAGACCAAGACTGAACCCTGCAAGACTTGAGCAAGAACAAGACTAAGCCTGCAAGACTCTTGCGTCTCGCAGTTAAGTCAAACTGAGATTTGGGCGTTATAGTAGGTATTTGGTTTCAATCCCGATTTTGATAGACGTTCCCCAGTATCAAAACCGTATCGTCATAACACTAAAAGGTACTTATTGTATTGATTATTATATGTTTTGACTATTTATTAAGTAGGTAGGTAGCGTGTTACTTACAAATTTGTTCCCATATGTGATAAAAATGTACCTAGCATAACTATCTAGCAAAGTTCATTTCATACCTTGTAGGGTTGTAGGTATATCTACTTAGAGTATTATACTTGTATAAGTCTAATGTGCAGATCTAACGTTAGTAGGTTGGTAAAAAATATGTAGGTATTTATGTTTCAAAGTTTATATTATTCATCTATTCAGCAAAATTTAAAACTAACAGCGAGTCAAGTAGGTCTAGTACTAGTAGCAGTTTTTAAGCCAGCCGATGTTATGGTACAGACGCCAGCACATCAAACTACTACAATCCGCCATATTTCTTTAACAGATTTTCAACTTTATCGCTAAATCATTAAGGTTCATGGTTGATTGGCAAAATATGACGTTCCGCGAATAAACTGTTGGTCGGTCAGTGTATTACGTACCTACTTATTTGATAATTTACCGACAAAGACGCCGCCGCCGCGCGGGGATTCCCGCAATCTTCCGCATTTTTTGTCAGGTTCAAGCATTTATGCACTTCATTGTAATAAGTTTAAAGTTTATTTTCAAGTGCATCAAAAATACGAGGAGACCGCTCGGCGCTGCGGTCCCTTTGTCGCGGCATTTGAAAGCGAATAGCGTAGGTACGAACTACGAAGATAGTGTTGACCTCGCAAATGAACTTTATTTACATTGTTGTTTTAAGTGAAACAAGCGAATTTACTATTTTTTTATTAAAAATCTCATTGGGTCAGATAGAAATAATGATTTTATACAGTTTACAGTAAAAAAAAATGCAGAAAAAAACGTTAAATTAAGAAAAAACAGACGAAAAATTTCAACGCATGGGGGTCCAGAATCATGTACTGAATCCATGGTAAGCGGTTGCGCGTCGATGTCCCTGCCACCCAGCAATAGGCTAATAGGTATTTGAATGTAGTCTAGTCTAAGTAGTAGAGTCTCGCAAGACTTGCAAGACTCTTGCTGCAAGACCAAGACCAAGACCAAGACTGAGAGCGCAATACCAAGACCAAGACCAAGACCAGGTGTATTGACGCAAGACCAAGACCAAGACCGGCTAAGGTCTTGTCTTGGTCTTGCATTTGGGCAACACTATCTTCAAGGCTGTCTTTCATTCTGACTCAAATATAAGTCCTTGTCAAAAACTTTACTACTTACGTACTTATTTACACGGCGAAGCGCTTGATATAATAAAAAAATGTCATTGACTGATGATAACTATTTGTCAGCCCTGGAGTTGAGATTAGACATGGAAACCGACACCGGAAATCACGAAGTTAGCGGTGCTTTTGCAAGTTCATACTCGCAGAAGGGGCAACCTAAAAACAAAAATTCTATGCAATCTATGACGGGAAATCAAGATGGCGCATCGAAGAAAACAAATGTCAGATGCTATAAGTATAAACAACCGGGACATTACAAGAACCAATGCACGAATAATGATAAAAATCAGTCGAGTTATAACAAAAATGCAAGAAAACAAACAAATGCATTCAGTGCTGTTTTCCTAAGTGGTAATTTTAATAAAACTGAGTGGTATATTGACTCAGGAGCCAATATTCATTTAACAGCTATGGAAAGTTGGGTTATGAATCGACAAAGTGTAAAAGAAAAGGAAATTATCGTTGCAAATAGCAATAAGTTGAAAGTTTCTTGCATAGGAGATATTAATATTGTTACAAAGACTGATATTTGACTGTGAATATGATGTACCTGTCAAGGATGTGCTCTGTGTTCCAGAGTTGACCACAAACTTGTTGTCTATCAGCCAATTGATTAAAAACAAAAATCAAGTTTCATTTAGTGAAAATGGTTGCAGTGTGTGTAGTAAATTATGGGTTGTGGATTTGAAAAAGCTTACCAGCAAACTCCCGTCCACTGCCTCGCGCACCAAGGGGTCGGCGTCGTGTCCAGGCGTCTTAAATCCAGCTAAACTTGACTACACATATATTCCACAGGTGTTGGTTAATGTTATTGTTCGTATCTTGAGGGGGTTGTAGCACAAAATCACAGAAGGACCTTTTCTTAATAGAAAAATGTTTATAGCGCGCGGAGCACGTTATTATTCGATTCGAGACGATTAGTTCGTGTAAAAAACACGCGGAAGAGCGGCGCCACTATCGCCTTTCGTAGACCATTCGGATTACTCGGCGAATAGACGATAAGCAAGCCGATAAGTTAATCAAATCAAAACCCTTTTATTACTACACAAAAGCCTGAGTACTTACTAGTTGTGGGGTGAAAAAACTATCCAAAATTCCTATCTATATGACTGAATGCAGTAGGTAATACATGTCCCATAGAGAACGGTACGTAACATGCCGCTCGCCTTAAAAGAATGCATTTCTTTTAACCTTAAGTTAGAAATATAATAAGAATGTTTCACTCGAAAGAGGAATGAAAAATGCTACGAAAGCATGAAACTTAAAAAAAATAATTAATTAAAACTACGCTTACGATAGATTCCCTAACTAAGATTCGCAACAATAGTAACTAAAACTTACAAAATAATTATTCTAAGGGCAAAGGACATATTTTAACTACTGAGCGTTTCACGAAAGTTTTGCCCATTTGTAAAGTTACGACACGAGTAACATTGTCGGAACCCGGATGAAGAGCATGGACACGAGCCAGTCTCCACTGTAATGGTGGCAAATTATCATCTCGTACAACGACAATAATACCTTCACGGAGTTGCGAGCCGCGATCTCGGAACCATTTATTACGTTGTTGAATTTCGTGTAAATATTCGCGACTCCAACGTTTCCAAAAGTGTTGCACACATTGTTGTACCCTACGCCATCTAGTGAGTCGATTTGGAACATTCTTGAATAGTGAAATATCTGGTAATGCCGTCAACGGACCTCCTATTAAAAAGTGCGATGGTGTTATGGGTAACGGATCTAATGGATCTGCACTTAATAAACAAAGTGGACGTGAATTGAGTACCGCTTCAATTTGACAAAGAAGAGTGTGCATCTCATCATAAGTTTGAGTTTGCGTACCGAGGACTCGATGTAAATGATGTTTGAAACTTTTAACACCGGATTCGAAAAGGCCACCAAAATGTGAGGCATAGGGAGGTTGAAAATGCCAAGTGATGCCTTGTTCTAAAACCTTACCATTAAGAGTGGCTTGAACAGAATCATTACGTAAAAAATTATACAATTCTTGTAAATAATTATTACAACCAACAAAGTTCCTTCCACAATCAGAGTAAATGTCGGTGCATAAACCTCTACGGGACGTGAAGCGTCGCAAAGTTGCCAAAAATGCTTCAGTTGACAACTCGGACACGAGTTCGAGATGTATAGCCTTGACGGACATACACACAAAAACAGCTACATAACATTTTATAATTTTCGCATTTCGAACTTTATTTGCCCGAACGTAAAACGGACCCGCGAAATCAACAGAGGTTTTTAGAAATGGCCGCTCGGGGCGCACTCTGACGGCCGGTAGCGGACCCATGCATGGTTGCGGATTCACGGGACGAGCACGAAAACAACGAACGCAGCGATGTAAGCGCGTACGTATAGCGTCACGACTAGACATTATCCAATAATTTTGAAGTAGAATGTATTGCACGGATTGTGGACCAGCATGTAGATGCGTGATATGTGTATGATCAATGATTAAATTTGTAAGATGATGTTTCTTAGGCAGAATCAATTGGTGTTTGGAAACAAAAGGTAAAAGTGATTTGTGAATCCGCCCACCTACACGCAAATTATTTTTGTTATCCATGAAAGGGTTGAGTCGACGTAACTTAACTGATGGATATTTTCCATGTGAAATATTTTTAATGTCTTCGTAAAAGCATGAATGTTGAACTAAATGGATAAGTCGATTTAAACAAAAATTAAACTCTGACACCGTTATGTATTTTGAATAGGAAATGTGACTCTTCTTACATTTATTATAGAATCGGAATAATAGTGCTGTTATTCTAACAAGTTTACCTAGAGTAGAAAATCTTGTAATATACTCGACCACATCAGATGGTGCCGAGGTGGAAGAGTTTGATACTATAGACAACGGTAGATTACGTTTGTCTTCAGTGACTACGGGTATTTTCTTGGGACTTGGCCAAAAACTAGAATCACGCGCGACCCACCAGGGCCCATGGAGCCACATCTTATTTTGTATAAAACTTGTAGGAAGCATTCCTCGAGAAGGTGCGTCAGCTGGATTGTCAGCTGATGGAACATGTCTCCAACTATTAGTCGGAAGCCGGGATAAGATTTCACTAGTGCGATTAGAAACGAATGTTTTCCACTCGTGTGGTGGAGAACGAAGCCACGCTAACACGATGGATGAATCGGTCCAAGCATACACATGTTCACAGTTTATGTGGTTATCATACACACTTCTAACTTTATCAATCAACCGTGATAACAAAACAGCCGCGCACAACTCAAGTCGCGGGATCGTAAGAACCGGTTTTATAGGTGCTACACGCGTTTTTGCGAGAAGAAGAAATGTTTTAACGTTGTCACTATTATCGGATATACGGGCGTAAACACACGCGGCATAAGCCCGCTCGGAAGCATCGGAGAACCCGTGAATTTGAATTACATTCACGTTTGCAAAAACAAAACGTGGAATTTGAAAATTTGATAATAATGGTAACTCATTAAGAAAATTAGACCAAGCATTTATAATATCTACAGGAGGTGACTCATCCCAGTCGACCCCTGACATCCATAACAACTGAATGAGATGTTTCGCGTAAATAGTTACGGGAGATAACCATCCCATAGGGTCATAAATTTTGGCTATTTGTGATAGTATAGACCGTTTTGTAATTTTACCCGTAGTTGCTTGAACGCTGAAAGTGAAGGTATCAGATTTAGGATTCCACTGAAGTCCTAAAACCTTTATTTGTTTGTCATTCTCCATCAGAGCGAAAGAAACGTTATCAGGCCGCTCGCCCTGACAGACTGACGTTTGTGAAGCAGCGAGTAACGCTGGCGAACTGCTCTGCCACTTACGTAGCTCGAAACCGGCTGACGAACAAATACCTACCAACTCACGCTGTAAAACGAGTGCCTTCTTTACATCGCCTGCTCCGGTGACAATGTCATCAACGAAAACCTGGTCCTGGAGAACTTTAGAACCTAACGGGAAGTTAGCGGCTTCGTCATGAGCCAACTGTTGAATAGTACGAAGGGCTAAGTACGGTGATGAGCTAACACCAAAGGTGACGGTTTGCAATCGATAATCAAGCAACGGTTCAGTAGGTGATTTACGCCACACAATGCGTTGAAAATCCCAATCGGATTGTTGTAATTTAATGTTTCTGTACATCTGCTTAATGTCAGCAGTGAAAGCAATAGCATGGATACGAAAACCCAATAAAACGTCTACTATATCCTGGTGCAATTTCGGACCAGTCAGTAGAACATCATTAAGTGATATTCCATTTGAAGTTTTACAACTCGCGTCAAAGACGACGCGAGTGCGAGTAGTCTCGCTAGACTCTTTGACCACGCAGTGGTGCGGAATGTAATAGCTAGTAGTAGCTAACGAATTATGTATATCAACTGGCTCCATGTGACCGAGTTCCAAGTACTCCTGGAGGCACGCATGATACTCGACCTTAAGCTGAGGATTACGTTCTAAACGATACTCTAATTTTCTAAACCTGGATACCGCCGTATCCCGTGATTCGCCGAGGGCGGGAGCATTAGGTTTGAAAGGAAGTGGAACAACATACCGCCCAGCTTCATCGCGAGTATGTGAATTTACGTATATAGATTCACACAACGCTTCGTCGGGACTTAGGATTCTCTTTTCCGGAAGAGACTCCAATTCCCAGAATCGTCTCAGACTGATGCCGTCATCGTATGATGAGCTAAAACTACTAAGGCATACTTGAACTGAAGTAGGTGTATTTTGGTTGCATGAAACATCACCCATCAATAAATAACCAAAGATACTGTTCATAGCCATCGGTGACCCGGGTGGACCCTTGATCACGTGACCTAATAGAACTTGGGATAGTATATCCGCACCTAGAAGCATTTCCACTGATTGTGGAAGATAAAACTTAGGATCAGCTAAATTTAAATTCTGTATATGTGACCACCCCGTATAAGGCAACGTCACACATGGCATACGTGAAATAAGATTAGATAAAATTAATGCATCAACTGAAATTGAAGGTTGATCCCCGTGCGTAGGAGTGATATGACACGATACTACACCCTTTGGTAAAACAGCTGTGACTTCGGACCCGCCGATACCGAACACTGGAACGTTCGCTTGCCTACGGTATAAACCTAACCGCTGCACACAAGCCTCGGTAATAAAAGTCGCTTGACTCCCTGTATCAATAAGACACCGAACTGTATGTTTTTGTGGGCCAACATGAACATTGATGAGTGCCGTACATAAGAGTACCGTACGTGCACTAACCGACGGAGCAATGGTTTGCGAATCGTTCGTGCGACCGTGCCACGCATGATTTACCGTAGTCAATGCGGCGGCGTGCGAGGTACTGGGAACCGCTGTCTCTTTCGTTTCGTTCACAGTAAGTGAAATAGCATTATCACTAATATCGACTTCATTAACAACTGATAAACTGTGAGACTTTTCGAAATGAATTAATGAATGATGTCGTTTATGACATGAACGACACACAAAGTTGGATTTGCATTGTTTTAAATCATGACCGACATGTAAACAATTGAAACAAACGTTCTTGTTTTGAATAAAAGAATACCTATCACGGGGAGATAAATTAAGAAATTTGGAACATTTTGTCAACGTATGTTAAGCATCACAACATAAACAATTGTTTTTTACATTATTTTGTTTGATAGACTGTAAGTCGGTATTATTATTCAAACTTGATGAAGTGACGTTGGCTGCGAGCGCGCGTCGCGGGCCTTCGTAACCGCGCGATGGTGTCGTCGCCGAAGTCCGGGAAGTACCTACCTTTTCAAGATTATTATTTTTATTTTGTGGGTAAGAGGAGAATTCGTTTGCGGCTAACTCGCGTTCCAAGAAATTTATCAATGTATTTATGTTGGGTATATCCGATGGTGTGGCTAATGATAATTCGAAACGTTTTCGAATACCAGACGGAATTTTACGTAATAAAATCGTCACTAATATGAAACTCCATTGATCTATCGGAAACTGCATCGCCTGCAATGCCTTGATGTTTTCTTGATAAACATTGAGTAAATTTCTTAAACTTTGAGTCATTCTCTCGGTACTAGGTTCAATTTCTAATATTTTTTCGAGATGTTTTGTGGCGATAGCCCGTTTGTTGTTATACCGAGAAACCAAAATATCCCATGCAACACTATAGTTTTCGTCTGTAATTGGTATAGATTTAATAAGGCTATAGGGTTCATTTTTTAATGACAGTAATAGATAACGAAACTTCTCTGTATCCGTGTAAGTATTTTTGCCGTGTACTAATGAACGAAACAAATCGTAAAATGGGGGCCAATCCGTGGTCTCCCCTGAGAAGGTAGGCATTGGAAGAATGGGTAATCTACTTGCACAATTATTATGATTAGGATTTATTGGAACGTGTACTACTGAATTATTCATCGACGTGCTTGACGACATTCTTCGTTTACGCTCATTATCCTCTTCTTTAAGTTTGTCTAAGTGAACACTAATTGCGTAATAACAATCGTTAAAATTGTTACGAATCTGTAGTTGTTCCTCCTTGTCAAAGGTATTGGACTTGATTAGGACTTTTTCTATTTTGGCCTGAAGTTTGAAGAACTTTCTTTGTTGTAAAGTTAACTCTTTTGAGCGTGACCTAAACTGTTGTTCGTCTGAATCTATGAACTGTAATGTACGTTGGAGATCATCAAGAATGATCTCGCGTTCGAAAATATCTTGTTGAATTAACTCCGCCATTTTGGACGCGTGACGACGCAAAATGAATTATGAAGATATGAACAAAGAACACTAGGAAAAACGACCCCACAACAAGTACATAGAAATAAATCCGTCTCGTATGGACCAAAACACTTATGTGTAGTAAATTATGGGTTGTGGATTTGAAAAAGCTTACCAGCAAACTCCCGTCCACTGCCTCGCGCACCAAGGGGTCGGCGTCGTGTCCAGGCGTCTTAAATCCAGCTAAACTTGACTACACATATATTCCACAGGTGTTGGTTAATGTTATTGTTCGTATCTTGAGGGGGTTGTAGCACAAAATCACAGAAGGACCTTTTCTTAATAGAAAAATGTTTATAGCGCGCGGAGCACGTTATTATTCGATTCGAGACGATTAGTTCGTGTAAAAAACACGCGGAAGAGCGGCGCCACTATCGCCTTTCGTAGACCATTCGGATTACTCGGCGAATAGACGATAAGCAAGCCGATAAGTTAATCAAATCAAAACCCTTTTATTACTACACAAAAGCCTGAGTACTTACTAGTTGTGGGGTGAAAAAACTATCCAAAATTCCTATCTATATGACTGAATGCAGTAGGTAATACATGTCCCATAGAGAACGGTACGTAACACAGTGTTTACAACAAGGATGGACAGTTGGTAGCTCAAGCTGTTTTAACCAATGGAGTGTACAAGTTGATAATGCCTGAAAATGTTTTATCAGCATGTGCAGTGTCAAGTGAGTTATGGCACCGCAGATTGGGTCATGTTAATAGCAAATATTTGAACCAATAGCCGGGTCCACACCGGACGATCCATCGCGCTCCGATCGCGCGCGGCAGCAGCGCGATCCAAAGATGCAGGCGGTGTGGACGTGCCGCGCGCGATCCATGCGCACGTATTGGAGCGCGCGCTCCCTACCTCGCGCGATCCGTGTGCGGTCGGTTTTTGTGCCAGCCTCAAAGGTGCCTCAGTTGCGTGATGCGCGCGGTGTGGACGGTTGTGTTGGTTCGCGCGATCCACCTCGCCATGGACATCTCAGAAAGTCGCCGTTTGATATCGCTTTATAAAGAATTTAAATGTTTATGGGATCCCAAAGATTCTAATTACACCAATAGAGGTGTTAGAGATGATGCTTGGCGTCAGATTTCTCGTGAAATGGGGAATAAGTCGATCGAGAACCTAAAGAAAAAAATGCGATCTCTGGCGGGAGGCTACAGAAGGGAGAAACACAGAGAGAAGCAAAGCCGTATAACTGGATCCGGTAAGAAAACAAAGCTACTTTTTATCTGTAGGTATTAAAATTATATATTTTATTATAAGTAATTACATCATAATATTTACTGTGGATTTCACGTGATTTCGCTTTTTACATTTAAGCTGTTAGAAATACACGTGGTTATTTTAATGAGTAACTTGTTTATTTCAGGTGCTCAAGATACATATAAATCAAAGTGGTTTGCGTATGATGACTTCGACTTTATGGCGGATAAAAATGAACCCGGAACCACACGCGATACATTGGAACATGTGAGCTATTAGTTTACTGATATTCATTTTGCCAAACTATTGTATGGTTTGTAACAAAGTGTCTTGCTAAGTGGGACCGTATTGTAGTGGCATTTTCTGTTGCTCTTCTTGGTACGACGGCCATCGGTTGTAGCGATTGTGATGGCGGTTCATTTCGCCAGCTTCCAGGTATTACATCTCCATTCTCCTGTACTGTATCAAACGTTCCTGGCGATATAAAGTTAGGATTACTGCGTAAGTAGTTATATAGATGAACCGTTGCCAGCACGACTTTAGTCGCAGTTTCTGGTTCCAAAAGCATAGGTTTACGCAGGACTCTGTAGACAGAACTAAGTACTCCAAACGCGTTTTCAACTACTCTACGTGCTCTTGACAGTCGGTAGTTGAAAATTCTTTCACAAGAACCCCTTTCCCGTGTACCATCGTATGGTTTCATAGTATAATCATTAAGCTGAAAAGCTTTATCACCTAGTATATAATAGGGTACCTCAATTTTATAGGGAACTTGCAATATCTCCGGTGGAGGAATATTTAGCTCTTTTTTTTCAAGTTTTTTATATAAATTTGTGCTTTTGAACACGCCATCATCTGATATTCTGCCTTTAGTCCCAACATTCACATACAGGAACCTATAATTTGCATCTACTAATGCAAAAAGAACAATACTAGGAAATAATTTGTAATTATCAAAGTCGTTGCCACTATTAAAAGGCGATTGTATAGCGACGTGTTTGCCGTCCATCGCTCCTATCACGTGTGGGAAATTCCACTTATTCTCGAATTGCTGAGAAACTGTACGCCATTCTTCTTTAGTTGACGGCACCTGAAAATAAAGGAGATCTTAATTATAATATAAAGCTGAAAATAAGAATAAGCAGTAAATAGTAATAATAATTGTTGTTACAGGTAGAATCTGATACGACTGAAGGGGAACTTGAAGTTAATACTACAGTGAGCGAAAACGAGAACAGTAACATTACTAGTGACACACAACCGGAGAGAGCCAACCACCACACAGATCAGAGTAGAGAGCAGAATGATCAGAATGCACAATCCAGTGTCCAAACAACAAACAAAAGAACAAAAAAAAGAAAGAAAACTACTTCTAATAATGCAGATGACATATCAGATGAAACTCTTTCAGAGGCTTTCCAACTTCTGCAACAATGTGCTCAGCCACCACAACCGGAAACTGATTCTTACATTGCTTTCGGGCAGTATATATCTACTGAATTGCGGAAATATGATGCAGTAACATTAGTTAATGTCAAAAATGCTATATGCCAAGTTATTTTTCAAGCTGACACAGGAAGATATGGGGATAGCAATTATGGATATTACACTAATTCATATCCTGGCACACCAATAGCATACACTTCATCACAGTCCCAGTCTCTACAACCTCAAAATTATCCAGCTCCAATTCCACAGACATCACCGTCTGCTCATCTAGCCTCCAATTCATCGCAGTCCCAGTTTCTGAAACCTCAGGATTATTCACTTCCACAGTCACCACCGAATTAAATAAGTACCTACCTATATCATGTTTTCAAAAAATAATTAATAATTGTAAACATGTTACTTCTTTAAATTATGATTGTAATACACTACTTTTTTATTGAGTAATAAAGTATGGTTTTACTTACCTTTACATAATCATTTAACAGGTCAATGATGGCTTCACAAACTT
Organism: Luperina testacea; assembly: GCA_927399505.1. Lineage (NCBI taxonomy): Eukaryota > Metazoa > Arthropoda > Insecta > Lepidoptera > Noctuidae > Luperina > Luperina testacea. The sequence goes on along the minus strand of OV656766.1, from coordinate 2,110,844 downwards.
CAGGAATAATTATCGATATAGACTGTTTGGAAATGCGGAACAGATACTGCAAACTGACGTACGAATCTCCAGTTGCTAAAAATCTCAATGTTAGTAATAATCTTTCCTTCACAGTAATGGCATCTCTATAATTTGTATCATTCTTTCTTAGCTTGTTATTTAATAATGAACACAATATCTCAAATTGATTAGCATTCATTCTTGCAAAATTGTGTTCAACTTTATCTGACACTAACTCTGCGTACAGCTGAGTCCCAGATTCCAAGCGATTTTTGTAAATTTGTTTCACCCAAAACCGTCGTTTTCTTTTTTGTGATTTTTTGCGCAAGCATTTAAGCAAAATAAAAGTTACTGCTGCAACGGCAAGACGCCGCCGTTGTACGTGTGACTCCATATCGTACAAGAGTTAGATTGGCTGAATCACGGATCGCCTTAGGATCGCTTGGAGCGCATATTTGGGATCGCAAGTTTCCAAGAGTGGATCGGCCTAACACGATCCACGATCCACGCTCCGCGATCCTGGATCGCGGATCGCGGGATCGATGGATCGTCCGGTGTGGACCCGGCTAATGACATCTGCTGTGGAAGGCATCAAACTATCAGAAAAGAGTGACACATCTGAGTCTTCATGTTCAGTATGTTGCCAAGGTAAGCAGAGCAGATTACCATTTAGTCATGTTGGCACTAGAAGTTCAGAAAAACTAGCATTGGTGCACACAGACATCTGTGGACCCATGGAGGTTATGTCAATGGATGGATCAAGATATTTCCTACTTTTCGTTGATGATTATACATTACAAGATACATTTTTGTATATTTTCTTCAAAATAAAAATCAAGTTTTAAAGTGTTTTAAGAACTTCAAAGCTCTGGTAGAGAATCAGATAAATAAAAAAAATAAAACCTTAAAAGTGATAATGGGCTTGAATTTTGTAATAGAGAATTTGATATATATTTACAGAATGAGGGTATTAATTATAAATTATCAGAAAACCAATCCCTACACCCCCGAGCAAAATGGTTTACGAGAAAGGACAAACCGAACTGTCGTAGAAAAGGCAAGATGTTTATTATTTGATTCAGGTCTTGGAAAGGAGTTCTGGGGCGAAGCACCTGTAATGCAATACAAAATTGATTTAACTATAATAATTAAGCACGCAAGCAGCAAGCAGGTGCTTAATTATTATAGTTAAATCAATTTTGTATTGCATTACAGGTTAAAACATCCAGCAGATCTGGTGCAGGAGCAGCAGTTATTCATGTCCCTAAGTTATGGTATTACAGCGAATTGCTCTTCCTGGCAGATGGAGATGTACCAAGACCCTCGAGATCAGTAAATTCAATCCTTGATGACATGCCGTTTGAAGATGCTGAGGTACCTACGCATAGAATTTATGTTACTATGCTATTTTATCATATTGCCAACTAACACTGCCTTCCCCGTTGAACTATTGTACGAATGCTTCCCTTAATTTTTTGCATTAGTGCTGGTTGTAGCATTTATGGAGTAAGCCCGATGTTAGCAGTTGCATCAATATTGTCGATATCAATATCAAATGCATTGTCTGTTGCATAAGGGGAGCTTGATTTACGAAGAAAATTGTGAAGGAGACAGCATGTTAAAACCACAAGATCTATTCCGTCCAAACGTAAGTTTATAGCAGAATGGAAGATTCTAAAACGGTTTGACATTATGTCGAATACATTTTCTATTATTCGCCTAGCTCTTGACAACCTATAGTTGAAACTTTTTCTTTCTGTTGTCAGAGCCGCTCTACTAAAAGGCTTCATAAAATCAGTTCTCAGGGCAAAAGCTTCATCCCCTACAAATACAAAGGGCAATTTAGTATTGCTATTTTGACACCTATCATCATTAGGGATATTAAGCTCCCTTGTCAGCAACTTTTTGTAAAAAAGTGTATTCTGAATGATTCCTCCGTCTGAAACTCGGCCATTTGTACCAACTTCACACCATATAAATTCATAATTGGCATTTGCACAAGCCATAAGCACAATGCTATTGAAATTCTTGTAATTCCAAAAATATGAACCACTGTAGTAAGGGGTATAATAGTCCGTACATGCTTTCCATCAATAGCCCCTAAACAATTAGGAAACTGCCATCTTTCTTCAAAGTCCGTTGCTATGTTTTGTTTGTTTGTGCATATTTTTTTAATTTCTTTTCCACTATCGAAAATAGTGTTTTTTATTTAAAGACGTTATATCCTTCGTATTTGGTAAATCCAAATGCAAACAACAGCTAAGACAAGTTCAAAGCACACACAAGATGCAAACTGACCGAAAATAGTCCGCCGCGCTCGGCTGCTTGCAGCGCAGTGTTTCCACTATAACAATTTCATTCCCCCACGTCTCAATTTAGATTTCCCCTTCTCCGGACTTTTTTCCCCTCAAAAGTTATTTAGCTGTATTTTTAGTTTTGACACCACACGCCACACCTAAAAAAAGGCCTATAACGTTTTTCTTGTATAGCTTGCTATATTAATATTATTTACACTAAATACGTCAACAAAATCATCTGCATTTGACGACTTTGCTATAGTATAGATAGCTGCACATCACTAACTTTCAATTTTAATGTTGGTAACACTTGTTCTATGGTCTATGGTGGTTGGTACGGTCTGTGGTACGGCGCTCGCTTCGCTCTTCGTCTTCGCTCCATTAATAGTTAAATACTTCAAGTAAACAAACAACTAGAAATATTAATTGTGACGGTACGGTTGTTTTAATGTGAAAAATGGATCGGTGGCTAAAAAATACTGCTGGTAGAAAATCGGTAAGTTTGTGCTTCCATTTTTGTATTAGTTTAGTTAGTATTTTGTATTAGTTAGAATGTTAGGTTATTAAGAGGTTATGGAAACGTTGTTACTTCTTTATGACCAAGCTGATTGGCAGGCAAAGATTTAGGCTACAGTCAAATCAACCTAGTATTACAACATTTGTTGCAGAAAATACAAAGCTGAAAAACACCGAAGCTGCCATTTGTTCTTATATCGTCGAAAACAATCTTCCTATTTCATCGGTTGAACCATTAATTGAACTTATTAAATCTCTACCAGAGAAGGCAATAACGTCCCAAATTTTCTTGTTTCCCTTCGCTGTTTATGATTGTTTTGCATTCCGATGTTTTTTTTTATTGAGTAAAAAGTACAAATCTGAATGCTTTTTGTGTTTGTAAAAATGGTTACATATACTTTGCTGCCTGACATAATGCACTGACAACGCACGCAATACAAATCTCGCAAGCATTTTATTTAAAAAAATACGGTTGTGGATGTTGTTAATCTGGTTTTTGGCTACGGTTTGAATTTGTATTGGTAGCTTTTACAGATGTAAAACTAATTTGAACTTAAAATAGCTATAAAGATATATGGTAAAACCATTAGCACAGGGAACCTTATCAGACACCTAAGAGATTCTCACAGTTTAAGGGATGACAATTCGGAGCCAACAAGATTTATAAAGGACTTCTTTTCTCCCAACCCCCGCCCTCGAGCTGCAGCGACAGTTACTTGCAGTTCAGCACTGAATGTGGTCACTAAAAAAGATAAATGGATTCTTGCAAAAGATTTGGCACTTTGGTTCTGCACGTCACTTATGCCATTTGACTCTGTTTCGGATGAAGGAATGATCGATTTCTTCAAGGTAAATATTAAAAAAAGGATTATTAACATTTTAAGTTATCAAAGGTGTGTTACGCTTTAATTTGTAACTTTTTTTAATATTTTAGAAACATAACATAATTGTCTCAGATGAAGACATGCCATCAAGATATTCTGTTGGTCGAGGTGCACTAGATGACGTATATGAAACCATGCTTGCGACTGTGAAAGACCAAATATTAACAGAAACTCCAAGACATGTGTCTATTACCTTTGATCTGTGGACGGATCAATATCGTCGACTCAGCTACATTACATTCACTCTTCATTTCATAACTGCTGGTAAGAAAGACCACCTAATAATAGTCTTATTTTTTGTATCTAGCTATTTGTGACCCACTGGTTGGCTAAAGCCTTCTACTTTAGCAGACTATAGTGTAAATAAAATATTTCTATGTTATTCTCATTATTTTTTACTTCTTTGCAGATTATAGCCTCAAATATTTTACATTAAGCACTCAGCTCGTCCAAGGAAAAAAAACGGGAAAAAATTCAAGAAATGATTAATACAACAGTGGCAGAATTTGGATTGCATAATAAAGAGCTCCATACAGTAACAGATGCGGGGTCAAACGTAAAGCGCGCCATTTTGCTGGCTGGTCTTGACAGCCACCTATGTTTGGGACACGGGTTACATAACCTTGTCATTGTTGATGGGATTAAAACTGTGTCATGTTTAAATGAACTGGTGAAGAACGTTAAAAAGATCGTGAAAGCTATTAGGTACCGTTTGCCAGACCTGGAAAAAGAAGCTGAAAAAGAGCAGTTAGAGTTTTTACAGCAAATCGAAAGCGTTTCAGAAGTCCTGGAAAATGACGAAAATTAACTAATTTGTAACGATGATGACGTTTTACAGAATTTGCAACCGTTCAATGATGAGTTTGGCGATTATAAATCACTTGCCAAGCATCAAAACTGCAACGCCGACCCGCTGGCATAGTGTACTAAGCCTGTTAGAGAGCTTGGCGCATTGTTGCAATAGGAATCCAGTAAACACCATACTCACAAGGATTGACCAGGAAGACTTGAAACTAATACAATTAGAATGGAACCTGCTGGAAGACCTTATTAGATTTCTTAGAAAGTTTCGCGAAGCTGTCGAAGTTTTATGTGCGCAAAAGTCTGTTTCTCTTAATTTGGCTCTTGTGTTTCGCTCTGAATTAAAAGAGATTTTAAATTCGATCACAGACGAAGAAAGAGTCACAATGATAACACTGAAAAATAGAATGCTAGAGAAATTTGAACACAGATTTCCTTTGACCAAAAACGTAGTAGTGGCATCTCTTTTAGACCCCAGGTTTTCAGGATTGAAAGAAATCGATTCTTTTTTAGAGGAAAGAAATACAAGTCGTGCGGCTTTTATGGCAGATTGCATCAATGAACATGTAAATGCTTCTGATTTTCCACGTTCCGATTGCGATGATCTATCAGAGCCTCCACCAAGATCCTCTTCAACTCAGTCTTTGTTGACAAAATTATCTAAGAAGCACAGTAGTTGCAGCAACATTGACGAGGCAACATAGCTTCGGTCGATCCCAAAGAAGTAGAGATTTTGAACGGGGATGTGCTTGCCTATTGGCGAGAGAAGAAAAATGTGTTCCCAGGACTTGCTGCGCTTGCCAGAACTATCTTGCAATTCCTGCTACAAGTACGCCGAGTGAACGTGTTTTTTCAATAGCAGGATTGGTTTTGAACGCTAAAAGATCGCGGTTGAGCCCCACACGCGTCAACAAAATCGTTTTCATCCATGACAATTATAAATATTGTAAAAACATTTAATTATGTGTTTTCCTGATTTTAATTATTATTTCTGCCTTTGATATCTTTAAAATATATAACACTTAAACAAAAAATTTTTGTTTATTTTTTTTTTAAACGCGCCGCGGCGTTGCGCCGCCGCGCCGACCAGTTCCTCTAGGCGCGCCGCCGCCGGCAAATTTTTGGTCGGCGCCCACTTCTACCTCTAACTGGCGTTTCGGCCCGGTTGTCCCGCACAACGTTTTTGTTGCACTCCGGGCAGTGCCAGGGGGAAGTTAGAAGGCCCATTTCTTGTATACCAACACACTGGTGATGACACCAAGATCGACAGTTGTCGCATTTAGCCGCATCCGCCGACGCGAGAAATTTACCGCAGCCACCACACTTAACCATAGTGAATTTTTCAATCTTGTTACCGCAATCGATCCACAGAACAGTTCACGCAGGAACAGTTAACTAGATGGCGCTGTTTTCAATGAAACGTTTATGGCAGTTATCACGGTGTTATGGCAAATTGTAGCACCATAAGTCGAAACACAGCGTCACTGTGTGGATGCGCACACACTGATAGTTAGTCACACAGTATTTTCAGCGACTATGTAAAAAAGTCTGTTATTAATGTTACGTTCATTCGATTAGTCGAGTATCGCAAGTAATGTCACATCACTATTTTTGACAGCTATCGGCCGGTGGCTAAGAAAAAACGGTCAGCCATTCGCATATCGACGCAAGTCGTGACAACTAATGTTAATTGTTTAAACGTTAATTAATAAAAGTATTTGTGTTCCACCAAATTCTCGTGTTTCGTTGAAGATCTCCCTGAGCTGTCACAGCTCACAGCAGTGGGATCATCAGCAAAAATATACTGTTTTTGCAACGCCCAAGAACCATCAACAAGCTCGAAGGTAAGGTTTTCGTTGTATTGATAATGTTTTCTGTAGATTAAAATACTGAAATAAGGGTTTATCCCTTATGAAAACCCCGTAAGTGATTAGATATCATGATCTTTTCCAAAAAAATAATGACTAATGGGAGGATGCACGAGGATTAAATCGAGCTGGTGCCGCTTAAGCGGCCATATTTGGGTGAAAAATTATTCATCGTCAGCAAATGTTTCGTGCTAGTCATACGCCTGAAAATATTTTTCTCTTCTACAAAATATGTCTTTTAAAAATTATCGTATGTAGATAGAACCCTTCCACCATTAAAAGTTCAAATAATGATTTTTTTTTCCAACTTTATTCAATGTTTACCGCTGAGAATAACAAAATGGAAACTAAATGTTAACTAACTAGGCATCTCACATTCTAAACTTACACAGCGAGGCTAGAGCGGGATAGCGTTATGGCTTTATAACTTCTATAGTCTCATAGACTAACTCACAGCGTCACAGCGCGTAGGTACCTGTTATTATTAGGTACGCGTTGCTTTGTAAACAAACGGCGCTCGCACGTTCATTTCCTTAATAATAACTTTGTTGCTGTGCAACTTTACTACAGTACTGTAATTGTAAATATAATAATTCTCATGTTTCGTACATTCGTCGTGCTATTGTAAATATTGTGTGTTCGTTTTTGAGAATTGTAAATAGGTAGGATGTCACTGTTAACTGTGTTGTGTGACAAAGTGAAACTGTGAACAGTGATTTGTAAATAAGTTTTAGACAATTAAATAGGTAGTTAAACTATGTACCTAGTAAGGTAATATGAACCGGTGCTGGCGCGTGAGCGGCTAATGTCCACTTCTAACCTCACCGCGTCCTTAATAGAGAAGTGTAGTGACCTCGTTTTGATCTCTACTAACTTATACATATATTAGCTCATCAACGGCAGCTAAATTATAAGACAAGTGAACTAATGGAAATTATGCGTACAAGTTTCAGATGGATGGAGGAAAGTGCGACGACGTTGGGCGACGGCGGCCGGAAACTCCAGTCAGACGGTCGCAACAGCCGGATGGGCGGAGTATGAGAGCGCGCGAGGGGGAGCGTCGCAGCCGAAGCCGAACAAGACGTGATGACCGGCGAAGCAGTACTCGTCATCTTCGGAGCAGGAGCCGGAGCACACGTGACGCAGGAGGTGGAGGTCAGCGTCTTGAGCGCAGTCGTTCCCGCCGTCGTGAATCAGAGGATGATGACGATTTACGCCAGAGGTTACGCCTTTTGGAAGAAGAGCTGCTGATGCAAAATGAGCGACGTAGGCGCGACGAGGCGGCGACCACTTACAAACAATCTACGGGCCCAGCGCGAGAAATAGTTACTCCTCCACGCAGTGACGTCAGGAGCCCCGAACGCAAGAAATCGAGGTACACTGATCAATCAGATTTTTTTGAAGAATTTGCTAAATTCTTTAGAGGCAGGGATCGCGAATCGTTTCTGCCGTCTTTCTACAAGCATAAGCCTTTTTATGTTTTAACACCGCACATGAATACAAGAGATACATGTCTATGTATTAGACATAATAACGTGGAGTTCCAACAACATCATTAAAAAACACGGATTACTTAAAAATAAAGAGAAATTTTGAATGAAATTTCCTGTGATACTAAAAATTACTCCTGCATGTACAGTAATTGCGAAAATTACAAAGATCGAAAACCACTTTATTGCACATTAGAAAATGGAGCAGATGATAATGATGAGAATGTTTCATGGTTACGTTGGGAAAGAAAAGATCATACATATACAAAAAAAGGAGACGAAACGAACTAAATAAAAAAAACAGAAAGGTGATAAAAACAGGAATAGCCTTTATTACACGATAAAAAGAATTTTAAAGTTAATTGATAGTATAACCGCCGCACAGACAAAACTGCCTCAAGCACCTCAAATAATTAGCCCAGAAGAAGAAAAAATATAACAAGATATGGTGCTTTTGCTGGATATATTTGAGCAAGCAACCCAAATGATAAGCGGAGACCAGTATCCAACCTCTAGTTTGATTATACCTATTATTTACGGGCTATTCGATAACATTCAAAGTTTCGGTCCCAGAATTTCTACAGCGGTAGTTGAAATATTTTTACAAACATTGAAAAACTGTATGAATGATCGCTTATTGGAATAAGAATCTCGAACTATTTGTCGAATTTCTACTATAATGCATCCCGTTTTTAGAAACAGCTTTAGACTATTGCATAATAAATTGGCTGCTAAAGATGCTGTAAAAGCAGAAATAAATAATATTTTCCGGATCCGAAACATATCTCAAAGCGCAGAAGAAATAGCCACGTCAAGTGAAAATAGTACAAGAGAATCTGGTCGCCCGGATTTGCTTGGATTTCTAAAAAGAAACACCAGTAATGCAGATATGACATCCGCTACGGCAATAAATTTATTCAAAATGTATACGGAAACACAGTATCCTGAAAAAAGCCACAATTGGGATGAAGTTGTGCAATTCTGGAAATTTAATAAACATTTAAAGCCTTTAGACGAAATAGCCTTTAAATACCTAGCTGTGCCTGCTACTTCTGTAAGGTCAGAGAGAGTATTTTCGGCGACAGGACAATTACTAAATGATAGAAGAAACATGTTAAGCTATGACGCTGTTGAAATGTTGTGTTTCTTAAATCAAAATAAGCATTTGTTGTCTTTATAAAACTTTTTTTTAAATAAATGATTATTTATAAAGTAAATCAATTGATTATTCTTATTTCTTCATTTTTAATGTATTAATTACAAAAAAGAGACAAAATTTCTTCAATCTCCGGTGACCTCCGGTTTTTCACCGGAGATTGCCCATTCACCGGTGGATTCAATCGGTTGTTAAAATCTCGCTCCGGTGCAACCTCTATTTTTAATTGTAACAGTATTTATGGCCAGACTGTGTACTATGGGGAGTGCCGATGGGAGCTTCACGATATAATTGAAAGAACCTTAACTTGTATAAAATATATTCACGTCATCATTTAAGTTTAAAACACCTTTGCAAAAAGTGCAAATACAATTTAGACCAATAACGACTGGTAAACTAAATAGATTCAATAGCACCCTAAATAATAAGTTGAATGATCTGGGCTATCATATGGATGATGCAAATAAATTGTACGAGGATTTCTTTTCAATAGTGCACACTCAATTCAATATAACTTTTGAAAAGAAAACAAAAAACATTTGCCCTAATTTTTTATTTAGTGACTGGGCAACTAGAGGTATTAGGAAAAGTAGGGAAAGACTGTTCGAGCTGTATGGCCTTAAGCCTTTCATCAATACTGAAACTTTCAGCAAGTATGTTGCTACATATTCCAAAATTTTTAGAAATACTTGTAAAATAGCCAAATCCCTGTACATTAGCAATAAAATCAAATCAGCAGAAAATAAAATAAAAACTGTTTGGAAAATTATAAATAACGAAACTAGTAGGAATAAAAAACGAAACACTGATTACTCATTGGAGACTTCACGTGGTGCCATAAGCTCTAACTTAGAAATAGCGCAGGAATTTGTAAATTTCTTCACTAATATTCCATCAAAAACGACGGAAGCCTTAGATTCCTCATCAGACGTATCAATTGATTTATTAAGAGTGAACTTTCCAGCCTGCCCGGTTGAATTTCAATTTAAACATATTAACCCCATAGTAGTAATAAAAGCTTTTAAGCAAATTAAAATCAAATTGACCGAAGATCTTTGGGGAATGTCCATTAAAGTCTGTACCTCTATAATTGAGACTATTTCACCTTACTTAGCCTTAGTATTTAATTCGTGTGTTGATCAAGGAGTCTTTCCCGATTTAATGAAATACAGTAAGGTAATACCACTTTACAAATCCGGGGACAGTAAGGACACCAATAATTATAGACCCGTATCCGTTTTGCCGGTTTTCAGCAAGGTGTTTGAAAAGATAATGCTTAATCAAATGCTCAATCATTTTAACACGAATAAAATCTTACACGATCAACAGTATGGTTTCACCAAAGGACGTTGTACGACCGACGCTGGTGTAACTTTATTAAAACACATTTTTAACGCGTGGGAAGAGGCCCAAGACGCCATAGGAATCTTTTGTGACCTCTCCAAGGCATTTGATTGCGTCGATCACGAAACCTTGCTTTTGAAACTTGAGCATTACGGACTTGGAAAACTTGCGCTCAGTTTAGTTAGTTCTTATTTAAATGATAGACAACAGCAAGTTCAAATAAATGGTGTCAATTCGAATGGTTTAACAGTAAAAATGGGTGTGCCACAAGGCTCGATATTGGGTCCTTTCCTCTTTTTAGTGTATGTTAATGATCTACTCCATTTATTAAAAAATCAACCACAAATGGTGTTATTTGCTGATGACACTTCCTTAATTTTTAAGGTAAATAGACGTGCTACAAATTTTGACGACGTAAATAACGCCCTACTGCAGGTCCAAAATTGGTTCACTGCTAATAATTTAGTATTAAATGGGAAAAAAACTAAGTGCATAAGATTTTCTTTACCAAATGTCAAGAGTAGTGATTGTGAGATAATATTGAATCAAGAGAAACTAGAATTCGTCGATGAAACTGTATTCCTAGGGATCACGCTCGACTCAAGGCTACAATGGGGTCCTCATTTAACATCTCTTGCAGGACGGCTAAGTTCAGCAGCTTATGCTGTCAGAAAAATCCGTCAATTTACTGATGTAGATACCGCGAGACTAGTCTACTTTAGTTACTTTCATAGTATCATGACTTACGGTATTTTACTTTGGGGACGGGCTGCAGACATCGTTTCTATTTTTATTCTGCAGAAAAGAGCTATCAGAGCCATTTATAATCTCCGCAGGCGCGATTCTCTAAGGGAACTGTTTAAGGAAATTAACATCATGACAGTGCCTTGTCAATATATCTACGAAAATATCATGTATGTAAGAAAAAACTTGCATCTTTTTGGTAAAAGAGGTGAAAGACATAATTATAGTACTAGAAATAGGGACCTATTAGTTCAACCAGGTTTCAGACTGGCTAAAGTAGACTCATCTTTTATGGGGTACTGTTTAAAATGTTATAATAAAATACCTCCCCACATTCTTGAAATGAATGAGACGAAATTCAAGTCTTGTATAAAACGCACACTATGCAGTCAGGCATATTATAAGTTAGGGGATTACATCGCTGATAAAAATGCCTGGCTCAAGGCTGGTCCTGCTCCACAACCACAACTAATTGATTAACACTTGAAGATTCTGTTGGAGCTGCTGAAGATTGTAAGACTATCTTTGCATTGTATAAACTCAATTTCCTTTGTATTGTATAATTGCATAGCACAGATGTGAGTTCTATGTATATACTATACACTATGTACCATTTACCGGGTAATGTGTCTTTCATTGACTTGAATGTGCCCTGGCGGCTGATAGTATGTCATGCTCACACAAATGTCTCGCTGACGGTGGCGTGTGTGTTGGATCATTTAGCTCCCTTCAAAATGGTTGAGCTGAATGGTGCCGATCTATGCGTCATGTTCGTGAACGGGCGCCGTCAGTTGGGGCTGGTCATATCACTTAGCTGCCTCGGCATATTTTTAATTATTTTAATATTGAATTGTTGTTTTCTTACCATTTGTTGTACTCTGGACACTTTTAACGCGTACATCTTTTGTACATCGTTCTCACATATAATTATAAATTCACATTATTGATGTAACTAATATTTTTGTACAACTATAATTTAAAAGAGTGTCCATGGAGTTTCTTGCCCGTTCTTCTCCATAGGTACCTACGCTTTGGAATGGGCAACTAGCTTCATATTTTCTGACTGACCGACTTATTGACAATTCAAAAGTGCCTGTAAATGGTTTAATTGAAATAAATGTTTTGAGTTTGAGTTTGAGTTTGAGTCACGACTTTACATTGTCATATTATTTCTAGCACTTCTTCTAAAACAATCCTACCATATTAAAAAAATATTTGACACTTGCTTGAACGGTCGAATGGAACACACCGGCAATTTTAGCCAGCCTGTATGTACTGCTAAAAGCAGAGTTACACAGTCTCTACAGTACATTGATTTTTTTATTATTTACAGATTAACCTTCGTGTTTGCATCCACTGACACAAGATATTTGTTGTTTTTTTTTTATCCAATATGGTGATTTACGTCGATATTGACAAATTACTTACTTACGAAGACTTCTTCAGGTTCTATAAGTATGATTTGAAGTGGCCTTGGGTGGAGACGCATTTTGTCTTCTCCCAGAACTGTTTTATGTGGGAAAAATAATATAGTTAATAAACCTTTGCATTTTATAATCCTTAATAAGCGTCGTCCACATATATGGGCTTTTATGAAAAGTTTATTTATTTTATTTATTTATTTATTTTATTTATTTATTTATCACAAACACAACCATCATTACAGACAATAATCCTAATGCGGTAGCGTGGTCTTTAGTTACATTCTAAATTACAATAAAAGTTACTAGTTATATATTAGCATAACATAATACAAACAATGTTACCTTTGTGAACTCATTCAGAGAGCAATAAAATAAATCTATCCTATCAGCAGTGTCATTCAGTGTATGCAAGGCTCGCGTCAGCGGCGCTTTGTGGCTTTACTGAGCAGGTTGGTTCGCGTGCGTGGCACTGCTAACAACCGTGGCTGTCGGCGTCGCAATGCGTACTTATCCGGCACATTCAGACATATCTCCTTCAAGACACCAGCATTAAACACCTTACCGCGCAACAGCTTAAAAATATACGTGGTAAGAGCCAGGTCCCTTCTTGTCTCCAGTTTGTTGTACCCAACCATGCCGATTACGAACAAGGTTGGGTACATCAACGGATAGAAGGGGTAGACCCCGTAAAGTTTCATATACAAATACCTGATAAATTTGTTCTGTATGCTTTCCAACATAAGACTATATTTAATCTCATATGGAGCCCATATGACAGCATTACACTCAAGTTGAGTTCTTATCAGAGCATTATACAATGCTGTTACCGCTGTAATGTTTGTAAAACCCGATGCCCGACGGAGTATGAAACCCAGGCTTCTATATGATTTTTTGCAAACATTTATAATATTTTCTCGAAATGTTAACTCGGTGTTCAGGCGCACCCCCAGATCGCGCACCTTTTCTACCCGCTCAATTGGCGTGTTATCTAACGCATACCCGTGATGATGTGGCACTCTCATTCTGCCAAAGGTTATAACCGAGCATTTTTTAACATTAAATTGCAGTTTATTCTTCCTGCTCCACTCTGCCACACTATCTATATCACGCTGCAACCGTGCACAGTCACTCAAATCTTTAATTGCCATCAGCAACTTAAGATCATCCGCGAATAATAGACAAGTGGCAACCCTGACAACCTCAGTTCTTTGTTCTGGTGTAATTTTTGTTCCACAAGTGTTTATGATCATTATCTGATTTGTCTTCTTTTGTCATTTCTTTCAAATAAGTAGGCTGCAAATATTACCACAACTGCTTGCACGTATGATGGATAATTTCACTGATAGTCGTAGCGCCAATCAGGTATTCAAAATATAACGACTTTATGCTATTTCCCGTAGCAAGGTATGCAGGCATTTAGCAAGGTGAACAAGATTTTCATTTTGTTTATTTGGTCTCAGGGAGCTCCATACAAAAAAAAATGGAGAAACATGAAAGATTCTTTCGCTAAAGAATTGGCAGCACAACAAGGCAAATCTGGACAAGCTGCTCCTTCAAAGAAAAAGAAATATATTCATTTCGATTCAATGCTTTTTCTAATTCCTTCTATGCAGAAACGAGAAACGGGCGGTAATCTATCGTCGCTTAATTCTACTCAGGATGCAAATACATCATCGGATTTTTCTACTCAGGATATAACATTGTCTACTACAGCTCAGAATAATTCACAACTAACTAATAACAATAGAACACCACTGCGAAAGAAGAACTGTTCTCGAGACAACAACAATTCAACAGAAATAGACAAACAATTACTTGATATATGAAAAGACAAACAAGCACAGGAAGAAGAGGACGAAGAAAAAAACTTCGCGTTTATGTTAGTTCCCATGTTACGTAGATTAAATGAAGACCAAAAACATTATGCGAAGATTGAAATCCTTAATGTCTTAAAAAAAGCACGTACTCATCCATCTCCGCAACCATTACAACACGTTATCAACCAACCAGCTCAATTTCGAGGACCAAAAATAAATTGTTGGCGATGCAGCTTTTCCGTTAAAAACTTATTTACTAAAACCGTATCCAGGTTCGCAACTGTCTACCAGTGAAAAACCAATTCCAATTCCCCACCAACAGTACTACCGACACCTGCCAGTTTCACCAGAGGCACAATTTGGGACGAGTTCGACGAAGAAGTTGCAAAGTTAACGCCAGAGAACCCACTGGCCGCCGGCATCGTCGAGCTGGACAAATACCTACAGGAGCCACTTTTGCCACGCACCCACGATCCTCTAAAATGGTGGCATGAACGTAGGATGTTTTATCCTAATTTATATAAATATGCTCTAAAAAGGCTGCATCTAGTAGCAACTTCAGTTCCGTGCGAAAGAATATTCTCAAAAGCCGGGAATATTCCCAATGATCGCAGAACACGGCTGACAACAAAAAAACTATCGCAGTTGCTGTTTATTAGCAGCAATAGTGAATAAAATTTGTACTTAGTAAAAATTGTAAATATTGTAAATACCTAGGTACCTACTCTTGTAAATATTTAAATCATTGTACATATCTCGATTTTTAAATACGCCAACCTACTCATATTCAATAAAAAAAACTTGTTTATTTATATTGGTTGACAGTCCTAAGCCTGCAAAGTATGAAGGAAAATCGAGATAGGTATTAAAATTTCTAATAGTGCGCCTCACGGAACGGGCAGAGAGCGGAGGCTTCGAGCGATAATAGGTACCTACGGTTTCGGTTATTGGTAAGTATAGCAATACTTATCACATGTCGCGTACAGACCTACGTTCCATATTAAGGGGGAAGCGCCAAGGTAGGTCGCGAAATTCAAATTTTCTTACGTTTTTTGCAATTTGCTGGTCAGTATTGAGTTGTACGTCGATAAAAATATGATTCGCGGCCGTAACAAATATGTATTTACAGAATTATAATCATTAAAGTCATCAACACAACTCTCTATGCCCGGTTTCTGAGGTACTTTTGTCAGTGGTTTATCTATCCATTAGCGCTATTGGTTCGACAACTTGTGGAAGTGCGTTTCCGAACACCGCAATGTAAGATAAACTCCGTTTAAACTCAAGTTAACTTAACTGCAGACCAATGTTCGCCGTTTATCGGTTCCATAACTATATTTAACGTTTCATTTCATAGAAAACTACATCAAAAACGTGTGTTATGCCCGGTTTCTGAAGTAAGAATTTTATGTACGAAGGTACGAAATTAAATTGCGTGTGAAAGACAAAATATTAAAATTATTCAGTAAAGAATAAATGAGTGTTAGCATCATGAATACAGAAGTCTCGTCCGTTCTTTTATTGTCGATCATATATAAGTCAAATTCATTAGCCACTTCGATAGGAAGCATCATTATTCTTTCAGTAAAATTTTGATTCCATGCTATTTTGCAAAATAATGAATAAAACACTAACCATTGGAAAGACAAACAGACTTTTAACTTAAAATGAGACGGCAAAGCAAAAATAATACTACACAAAAACAATGAACTGCTGAGTAAAGGTTTCCTTAAAAAAAAATGACAATGATGTCGTTCAAACATCTGCCGTAATCTGCTCATAAATAACATTGTTTTACGCGAACCCGTATACAGACCCATTTAGCGGCAACTAAGGAACTAGTTATCGGTTTCATAGTTATTGAATGGATTGTTGCGTGTCCAGAAACGCAGTGACAGTTAACCGAAGTTTATGTTATGCATAACTTTATTGAATCCATAGCTAATGAGAGTTTATCTGGGGACTTCAGAAACCGGGCATAAGACCACGTAACTCCAAAGAATAACTGTTTCATGAAATCATCATTCTTTGGAGTTATATACGTGGTCTATATCATATATTAATCAACGTACAACTTAATACTGACCAGTAAATTGCAAAAAACCTAAAAAAAAATGTATTTCGCGGGCTTCCCTGGCGCTTTATATTAAAATTAAATATAATTTACATATATTAAAAAGATAGTAACTTCTGCGAGCGGTACGCGCGGGAGCGATGAACATTAGCACGACCACCAACACCGATCGTCACCCGCTGTCCTAAAATGTTGTCCTTTGAGAGTAGTTTTGTATGTACTTGTATAGTTCCGAGGTATTAATATATCAGTTTTGCTTTGATAGTTCTGAACTACGAATGGTACTGGAACTTGTCTGTGGTACTAACGAACTGAAATCGTCCCCCGGTACTAAAGGAACTATTGAACTAAGTGAGTGAACTAGTTCCGGAAGCAAAAATATACATATCACTCCTTATCATTTGTTGGACACGTTTTGCGCATGTCTAGCGAGGAAGCGTGGTCACCATACAACAGAGCGGCAGCGACTGACTTGGGCATATTTACACGCTGTCAGTTGCACTGGCGCGGGTGGCGGGGGAGCGAGCTGGCGCCGAAAATATTAAAGCGCGAATATTGAAGTCAGTACTGACGCGACAGTACTATACTGACTTGAAATCAATTTACACTATGGCAGTGCTAGGTCAGCACTGACTCGTCAGTGGACTGACGACGTCAGTTACGACTCAATGTAAATCTGCCTTAAGGCTTAGCACGCACTGCGATTAAATGCGCGCGGTTTAGGAATAGCTGAAAACGCAAAAACGCCCATCAACACGCACTGCGGCTAGCGTTTTGCTTAAATTTATTAATTCATTTCACCATGGATTTCTGGCGAGCAGCATGTGTTGTAGCTTTGATATTGAAATTAAAAAATAGAAAACGTAAACAACGCCGCCGCCATAGGTACTGGGTACATCCACTAACTGATCAATGATACTTTTGCAAAATGGACAACAACGTGCGTCAACATCCCGATAAGTTTTTTAATTACTACAGAATGTCGATTGGCACTTGATAAATTATAACAAGACGTGGGCCAGTATCTACAATTTGAAGACACTTCATTTCGTAATGCAATATCACCTGAAGAGCGACTTTCAGTTACGTTAAGGTAAGAAAACAATTTTAATTCTTTTAAAGCTTGATTTCGCAACAAGTGAATTAAAAAAATAATTTTGTAACCAACTTTTCTAGTTACTCTTAGGCATAGTCTTGGTCTTCTAACTGGTTTACAAATTGTGTCAAATAAAATCGGCAGTCTCAATGGCTGGTTTCAAAATTTGTTGGTCGATAATTTGTATCTGATTTTGCGGCATCGTTGGATGTATAGCCGGTGCTTGCTGAATTGTAGTTGATGACTGGAAGATGGGCTTGGTGGAGGCATTGTTGGTGATGGTGATTGAATGGAATATATTGTATCCATCGATGAGGATTGTGGAGAATACTGATACTGATAGGGGGTTTGTGGCTGGGTATATGTTTGATGATACAATGGTGAACTAGTATTCCATCCAATGGCAGTAATCCATCTTCTAAACGGCGATAAACCGAAGAATTTTTAAAGACTCTCTCATCTAAAGCGTTGCTATTCGCACCAACATCGATGTATGAGAAACAGTAGTTATGGTCTGCAATAGCCATCAAAACAATACTATTGGTTTTTTTATAGCTGTAAAATTCACTTCCACTTTTTGGTGGAGCTTTGATATTGACATGCTTTCCATCAATTGCCCCGTAACACGAGGGAAAATTCCACCTGGTGTTAAATCCGTTTCCGATAATTTTCCATTCATCATCACCATCTGGAATCTGCAAAGGAAAAATATGAAAAAATGTAAGTAAGTGTAGCATAGATGTGTGTGTAGATAGGTATCTAGGTAGGTTTGTAGGTATAATTTTAATCTATTAATTTTACTCATTATTATAACTTTTTTGTAAAGTGTAGAAGGCTGTTGTGCTTTTGTCCACATGATTTGCATGTATGCAATGAATTACAATTGGCTGTGATATGGTTTGACCGTAAACAGCTGAAACACAGTTTGTTTTGTCTCAGAAGTTGAGACCTCTCATGAGGAGATTCTGATAAAAACTTTGAACATAAGCAGAGGGTGATCCTCTTTACACACTACACATGATTGAGAAGGCGCTTGGGCCAAAAGCATTGTAGGCTTTGATTGGTTGTTTGAAACCACACGCTTGTTATTTTGCTGTTGCACAGCGGATGATGATTGATTGTTCACATTTAATGTTGAGCGTTCAAGGGCATTACACCTATCTACTAAGAATGTGGATAATTCCTTGAAGCTTGGAAAATCTCTACTGGTATTGGCCAGCTCAAAAGCTTCCCGAGATGCCTTATCTACATAATGTTGTAAGCAACGAGTGGAATAACACAAAATTCCACTGTGTTGTTGGTAGCCCTAAAGATGTGAGCATTGATAAGTTCTCATTATAAAGGTCTAACATTGTACGTAAGCTTTGAGCAGAACCGGAGTGCATTGCCTTCAAATTGTTGATCTGTTCCCAACACATGAATGCCAAATACCTCTTGTTATAACGATTCACTAATGCTTTATATGCACTGATGTAGTTACCCTCACACACAGGAAACGCACGAATGATACTGATTGGATCCCCAGATAAGGATGTGATCAAATATTGAAACTTTTCTACATTTGATAAGTCATTTCTGTTAGGCACTAATAAACACTCTTGCTAAAAAAGAAGATCGAAGAAAAGAGGAATAGGCTGTTCGAATTATAGATCGAAGAAAAGAGGAATAGGCTGTTACCAGAACGTGCAGAAAGCCTTGTATTCCTGCATCATAACTTACCTTTATTAAATTTTAAATATTGATTATTATTATATATTATATTATATTATTATATAACTTAGAATGACAGCTATTATCAAATAAGAAACTACCGTAGTCCAAGCGACTTCTTGTAATTGCAATATTATAATCGTCGTAGATGCTGGAAACTCCACACTCACATGCTCCTGATTTCGCCAAAAATATTATGGATCAAAAATTACATGAAGTCAAACAAGATATTTTCGCATCTCAAGCATGTAAAAGTGTATGTACCAAGAATTTACAAAGAATCCTTAGCTTCTATGAAAGATGATGGTCTGAATTTAATAACAAAAATACCACCCATTAAAAATATTAAGAGTACCTACCTTATATAAAACCCGGAATGAAGCAATACAAATGAAAAAAATATGTTTTAATGATCTTGACGAAGTAATAATACCTCCCAAATTTATACCTTTTGTATTAGCTGACTACAGTCATGAAGGTTATAGAATAATATTTTTTTGTGTCGAGTACATGAGAAACCTTTTAAGTACTTTAGAAGACTTTTTAAGTGACGGAACATTTAAAAGCTGACCGAAACCATTTCTACAGATTTATACTGTACATGGAGACTTCGGCAGTAAAAATATGAGTACCGATATTGTGCTAGTAGTTTACTCATTAATGAGTCATATGGATCAGAAGAGCTAAGAAATTTTATTTAATTTTATGATTAAGTCACAAATCCGAGAGTGGAAACCCAAAATCTATAAAACAGACTATGAAATTCCAGCAATGAACGCTATCAAAAAGGTTTTTCCAGAAGTCACAGTCGTGACGTTGTGTGTGTTGTCGTGTTGTTGTGTGTTGTTGTTGTTGTTTCTTTCACTATAATAAAGCTGTGTGGAAGAAGGGAGCAGCTCTTGGGCTAAGTCAAAACTTTTGAAAAGACTTAAATCCCAACTTAAATATGCTTTTAGTTATTCTAGAAAAGGATGCAGCTTTTTATAGTCATATCACAACAGATCCAAAACCAATTACCTCCGACGTCAAATTGTCGCACAAAGAGAAATATTATGAAAGACGAATATATACATAATTGTCAAATGCAGTTTGTAGGTGGTAAAATTAATATGGGTCATTTGTTGGAGAAGTTGCGATAGATATTTTATTTATACAGTATGTTAACTAACAGAGGGCGTTCCCGTTAACCCGCAATAGTATAGCATCCATACATGCTAAAAAAATATTACCATTCGAAAATAAAATGTTTTTATTTTTTTTTTATTTTAAAATATTCACTAAAAATCGTGAATTGATACTCTATTTATTTAATTAATTCTAATTTATTTAATTAAATAAATTCCGACATTGCTGTCCTTCAAGTACGCGTGTACAGAGTGTTTCTTTAACGTATCAATTTACGATTTTTAGTGAATATTACAATATAAAAAAATAAAAACATTTTATTTTCGAATGGTAATATTTTTTTTAGCATGTATGGATGCTATACTATTGCGGGTTAACGGGAACGCCCTCTGTTAGTTAACATACTGTATATTATTCTTACGACCTTTGGAAAAGTTTTAAAATTCGTTATACTAGTGATTTTCGTTTATTTATGTTTTGAGATTATTTACAACTTTAAGTTTATTATTAGTTTTTTTTTTAAGTTTTCATTTGAAACTTTCGTTAATTTATATTTTGAGATTATATACAACTTTAAGTTTATTATTATTTAAAAGTTTTCATTTGTAACTAGGCTATATGAAGTCAAATCAGAAGACTGATTGTAATATGTAATACCTACTGTTATTAATCGGACTGTGACTGATTCTATCAATCAATAACTAAACAAAATATTCTTATTATTAGTATATTTTTTATTGTAATTAAGTTGAATTAAGTCAAATCAGAAGACTGATTGTAACTGTATCTACTAAACGTACTGTGATTTTTGGGACTGTGGCTGATTAATAGAAAAAAAAATTGTAACTTATTTAAATACAGATGATTATAAACCTAAACCACTAGTCTTTAATTTAATGTAATGTTGCAGTATGTGTGGCATTACTCTTAAGAATTAATATATTAAATTCTGTGGGGGACAAACAGGAATAAAAAGTTTCATCTGTCCCCCTATCAGTGATAGGGGGACAGATGAAACCGTTAAGGAGCGAATAAAGTTCGAACTGTCCCCTCATTGCTAACAGGGGGACAGATCAAACTTTTTTTCCGATCTGTCCCTTTAAGGGGACAAAGCGGGGTGACAGATCGGAATAATCCCACCCTATGACAAGGCATTACATTTCCGGAAACATTTCCAAAAGAAGTCCAAGCACGAATTAAAAGGCGCGTGTTTAACATTGTTAATGAAGATGAATTAAGTCTGTATGAAAATAGTGCAGATTTGAATTATTCTTTGCCAATATTCACTTTTTCAATTCACCGCCATCCTCTAACCAATCTACTTATCAACAGTTGCCATCCTCTAATCAATCTACCTACTTACCAACAGTTGTCAAACGAAATCTTTTAATATTTTTCAATAAAATAAAACTAAATATTTTTCAAAACTATCCAGATCAGACTACTTACGGGTACAATACCAGCACACAAAATACAAAATAATTAATAAACACAAACAATAATAATAATAATAATAAGGAAACACAAAACTGTACTGTTTAATTACATTCAGCCATTTAATTAGGTGTAATCTTTAACTTTAACCATTGAATTTTAAACAATGTTTACTTTAATAACTGTTTCTTTTACTGTCTAATATTTGACATTTCAATCAATCATGACAATAACAGCAACATACATTAACAATGCTTAACCCTTTAAGCACTGACACCGTAATGTCACGGGCTCTGAAAACAATGCCCGAATCGCCACACACGTAATATTTTATTATTTTATTTGTAAAAGTTCTTAATGCGCACATACTCCATAAAAACTGTTGTCAATTTTAAGATTTGGGGTGTATCTTTATTGATAAGTATATTTTTCAATGTTTCGAATTATAAATACTGTTAATTTTACGGGTACTAGAGATGGGCGAATTCGAAAAATACTTTATAGGTTGCCTAAGAATAAACAAGGCACTATTGAAATTACATCACCATTTGCAATGAAAGTGGATATATTTTTCAATGTTTCGAATTATAAATACTGTTAATTTTACGGGTACTAGAGATGGGCGAATTCGAAAAATACTTTATAGGTTGCCTAAGAATAAACAAGGCACTATTGAAATTACATCACCATTTGCAATGAAAGTGGATATTATCATTACAAAATAACCATAGTGTTACTCTAGTCCAAGTATCTGTATACAATAATGTGGATCAAAGATTGAAATTATTTGATTTTTACGATAAAAATATAGGAATCTCGACAATGCAGAACCTCACTAGTTCAGACAGTCACCGGTCGCCATCACCGTAATATTACGTGCGACCAAAGACATTCGAGGTTAAATCCCGCCATATTGTCAGTTGCCCCAGCGCCGTCAACCTGAAATTACGTGTAAGCTCTATCGCTCTGAGTAACCAGTGCTGTAGGCCTTTTTCGTATTAGTTTAAAGTCTAATCATTGCAAAAAAATGCTGGAAGACGAAGAATTATTAAATATTTTGCAATCCAATAATGAATTACCAAGTGACGACAGTTCTGCAGATAGTGATGTTGATTTGTAAACTAAACTAATTTAATTTCAACAGATTTGGAATGTGTGGGTGGCAAAAGTCAAAACAAAGGCGAGAAAAGTTAGAGACTCCATCAGGGCCACAGGTGGAGGACCGGCAGGGGCAGATCTCAATGATATTGAGAATAAAATTCTTGATATCATTGGGTTGCTTCTGTCGATGGTTTTGAATCTTTGGAAATGGTAATTTATTTTACTATTCATGGTATTTTTAAGGCTGAAGGGCATTTTTTATAAATACATCACTAGCCAATAAATAAGACAATTTAGTTATCTATTTTATTGGAGCACTGGTGCTCACATAAACCTCAATGAATTAACTGTTTATAATTTTTTTATTTCAGGGAATACCTCTCTCGTCCCCACTGCCCATGTCGCCTGCCCCACATCGAAGTATGTCGCCCTCTCTACAGCCCGTACTTGAAGAGCAGCCTGTGGAAACTGATGGTGGGACTCGTGCAGTACCACTACAGCGCGCAAGCGGTCGAGTTACTCGTTGTAGAAGACTGCCGAGGACTCCCCGCCCGCCAGTGCACCACAATTTGGTACAAGCACTTAATGAGAATAGCCGCTTACTCCGGGAAAGCATTGTCCAGGCAGCACAAATGTTGGCTGCTGCCATTCGCTCTTCCGGCATTCCAGATTTGGTGCAAAATGCCCAAGTGAAGATAATGGGAATGAATGAAATCAAACAAATGGGAAATAAATAATACTGTATGGATCGGATATTACGTTAAAAAAACCTGGAAATATTATATCGGTACAATTGAACAGATTGATAATACTAATAAAAGTTATAAGATTAATTACTTCAAAAGCATCCGTCAAAAAGGTAGTTTGAAATTTACAAAGCCAAGAGTTACCAAAGAAATTGATATAGTACCACAAGATTGTATTGTTAAACATGTTGAATTGTTACAAATATCGAAAGAACGTCAGGAGTTTGTATTAGCCAATGAGGAAGACACAATATTTTTTTTTTATTTGTATATTTTGTTTTTTGTTTAAGTTTTTTTATTTACAGTTGACCCTTAGATGGTCAATGTAGCAATGCAGCTTTTTAAAAAATAAAACAATTTTCAATTTACTTTTGTTTTTCTTTCTAGACATGGACCCTAAGTGCTAAAGTTTATAAAGATATTTCTCATAAATTATAGTCTGAAAATAATTATAAGTAGGTATAACACCGTAACTACTACAATATTACTTAATTCTGATTACGACCTTACTTTTACAATTTCCTGACATTTCCTAACGAAACAATTTATTGACAATTTCGTGACGTACACATATTTTGAAAATGACTCTTCTAGAAACTCTGTATCGTGGTGGAAGAGCAATAACGAAAGAGAAGAAAAAAGATCTCATTACTTTATTAGATTTTGTTCCACCTGTACATCATACCTTTTACATGGACTTAAAAGAGCGCTCCAGAGCAGAGCCAGATTTAATTAAAGTAAATACCGAAGATTAGTAATTGTTTTTTTATTTTAAACAATTTCATTACTTTGTATGTCATCTAAGGATTAATAAATGCTATTTTAAATGTAAAAACGTGCATTTTATTAACAAATTTCATTTAATGTTAATTTAAATTGTTAAACAATCATTTTCAGATTGTTCAGTATAACATTAACATCAAGTTGAAGGCCTAATCTAGAGAGTATTAAGGCGAAAACGCCAGGGTAGCCCGCGAAATTCAATATTTTTAGGTTTTTTGGAGTTTCCTGGTCAGTATTAAATTGTACGTTGATTAATATATAAATCGCGGCCGTAAGAAATATATGTATTTACAGAATTATAATCATTAAAGTCATCAACACAACTCTCTAAGACCACGTAACTCCAAAGAATAACTGTTTCATGAAATCATCATTCTTTGGAGTTACGTGGCTTAACTGTTTGTTTAGTGCAAAAGTGGCCTAACCAACAAAAAAAAAACATTAAAACAAGTCTAGATTAGGATTGTTATTTTCATGTTCTAAAGATGCCTAAACACAATTTACAGTACCTACCCGGCGATAAATATTGCACATCGACCTTTACCTTTTTTTTTTCATTTTATACAAAGAATAACAATAATTCGTCGTTGAAGTTCTAACACCACGTAAGTCATTTTTGGCGGTTTTGGCATTATGATGCCATTCGCTAGAGAATCGGAACACGCATCGTTTTCAAATCAGAAATCAATCAGAAACACGTATTGGCCAATAGAAACTCGTGAAATTAACAAAATACAACTACACGGGATCCACCGAATCGGCGTTATGTTTGGAAACAGCGTTGCTATTCTGTAAAAATCTCACCGTGAAAACTTAGGTGAAGTGAGCGTGGAGTGAGCTGTCAATAGTGTTAATTCCTAGCAAAAACAAACTCGCTTCACCTAAGTTTTCACGGTGAGATTTTTACGGAATCGACCGGCTGCACGTAAGTCACTTAGTGCCATAGTGTGTAACGTACTGCACTGTTGCTCCTGACAATTAATAGAAAAAAGGTAAGAAAATATAATTATATTATTAAAAGTTTGTATTTTTTGTTTTTTAGATATTCCTACTATTTAAATTTGATATTTTTACATTGATATAAGCTTATTTTAGTTACTTAAGGCTACTGAAAGTTTGTGACTGACTTACGTGTTGCATTAAGGCCCATCCGGAGTTACGTGGTATTTTAATGTACCGTCGAGACCCCTAACTTCGCCTGTGAACCCTAACCTCGCCTGTTTCACACAAAGTTAAAATGTAAGATTTTTTTGTAAGATAGCCTACACCTAAAAACTACCAAAAACAAAATATTTTTATTCCTGGCAATGATTTTGCTGTCAAATCGTAGCTAACTTCATTGCACTGGTGACAGTTGTATTTTTTCGGTACCGGGAAGGAGCGTCTTTTTTGCAGCGCGGAAAAAACTTCGTTTTTTAAGGATTTTGAAGTGCAGGTAAGACTGAACTTTTTATTGTATTTCGCCTGTTAGCCCCTCTTTCAGATGAGCCAATTAATCTTGGAATAGGTCGTGTAGTTAAAGAATAATTGTATAAAATAGGAGGTTGGTAAACGACGCGGCCATGTTGTTTCCAATCTTCGCCTACATCTAGGGTTGTCACTTTCAAAGTGTGTTATTTTCCTTTTGTACACAAGAAGGGTACAAAGTAAGCAACTCGATCACTTATTTAAACCAGTGTCAAACATTGTACACTAAAAAGTAGTACCTATCTAGGTAGTAAAAGAATATTCTGTAAATTTATTTTCATACTGTAAAGCGTGTTATCTTTTTTTCTGTTCTAGTAATAATGGGAAAACCGAAAAAGGAGAAGAATTTTGTATTAAAAAAGAGGAGAAATATAAAAAAACACAGTCAAGAAATTATAGATATTGCCGTAGCCTTGTTAAAAGAAAAAAATTTCGTCATACGAGGCAGAAAAAAAAACTGGCATTCCACGACGAACTCTTTTGGATAAAGTACATGGCAAACATGAACGGAGCCCAGGATGTCCTACGCGACTTACACTTGACGAAGAAAACAAATTATAAAAGTGCTCATTGCTGCTGGTAAATATGGCAGTCCTCTCACTCTGCTTGATTTAAGAATTGTCGTGCATAGATACTTGACTGAGAATGGGAAAATGGCTCTTTTCAATGACAATGTACCTGGAAAAAAGTGGGCATACTCCTTTATAAATAATAGAATAGAATACTCTTTATTATGTACACCATATAAATAAAGCGGCATAAAAACGACACAAAACATCAAAAGAAGCAGAGCTGAGAAAACTACTCACGAGATGGTCAACTATTTTAACAATTTGGAAAGATCTTTAGATGGAATACCTAAAGAAAATATTATGAATTACGACGAAACCAACTTAACCGACAATCCCGGTTCGCAAAAATGTTTGTTTCGGACGGGTGTTAAATACCCTGAAAGAGTTTTAAACTATACTAAAGGTGCTTTTTCCATAATGTTCGCTATTACAGCTGGGGGTGAAAGCTTACCGCCATATGTTGTATACAAAGCGGAAAATCTCTACCAACAATGGCGAATTAATGGACCAGCTGGAGCTAGGTATAATCGCTCGAGATCAGGTTGGTTCGACAGCACAATCTTTGAAGATTGGTTCGAAATGATTGTTTTGCCCTGGGCTAAAGAAAAGATTGGCCCAAAAATACTGATATAATTTGGCGTCATATATAAACCACCGAATTGTTACAATGTGCGAATCAAATGATATTAGATTTGTATTTTTGCCGCCCAACTCGTCGCACATAACTCAGCCTCTAGATGTTTGTTATTTTGGACCCCAGAAAAAACTATGGCGGGCAATCCTTTTGAATTATAAAATAAAAAATCCCCGAGAATGCACTATCAACAAATCTCATTTTCCCGAATTACTAAAGCGATTAGTGCACGATCTTAATGAAAAAACGTCGAATATTATTAGCGCTTTTAAAAGTACCATTAAACCCAAAGTAATTCGGTATGTAAAGTATTTTTCAGGTATTTCTTTTATATTTTTATTTCGTAAAACTACGTTCTATTGAAGAGAGACAAGAACATCTGAAGAAAAAGAGAGCTTGTGTTCTTTGCCTAAAGGTAGGACACCATGCTAAGATATGCAAAGCATACATCAAATGTTATGTTTGTGGGCAAAGACACTCACCTGTACTCTGT
This sequence comes from Luperina testacea, assembly GCA_927399505.1. Classification (NCBI taxonomy): domain Eukaryota; kingdom Metazoa; phylum Arthropoda; class Insecta; order Lepidoptera; family Noctuidae; genus Luperina; species Luperina testacea. Next base: position 2,083,268 of record OV656766.1, on the reverse strand, counting down.
CCTGGGACGCGTCAACCTAAAACAATAATTCATCCAAATTTAATAATACTAATTTTGTAAATTCTTAAATATATTATAATAATACAGTTGTATAATTTTAGCTAATGTAAAAGAGTATAAAAAATTAACATGTGTAATATTCATACTCTGATCAATGTGTTAAGTTACACTGTCTAAGTATGTGTCAAAAAAAAACAAAAAAAAAACATAATAATTATTGTTACTTTTATGTTATAGGCACTCTTATTATATAGATTGTTGAGATATACAAGACTTAATGTTTAATGAAACAACAATTGTTTAATTAAAGATTTTATTAATACTGATCTCAAATAATAGTTTTTAGGTGAGGTATATTAGATAAAATGTTACATGTTAGATGCAAATTTAATTTGATTAGCAATTGTATAACAAGGTAGATTATCTTGTAATATTTTCATGCTCATGGATAACTATTTACTCAAGTAATTAGCACAAACGGTATTGTTTGCAATATTAGTGTATTATTTTAAGTTCATTTATATTTTGGATTAAAATGTAAATTTGAGTTTGTGTTAAGCACTTACATGTTTCAGGTACATATAAGTTTTGAGGTCTGATTATTATTATTTTTCTGGTGGTGGAGGATGTTCAGAAAGTGTGTCTTCACCTTTATCCGCCATTATGGTATGGCAACATTTTTAAACGATAAATAAAAAAAAACAAGGTTCTGCCGCGACGACGTTACAGAAAACATGTCAACCAATGTGTTTTATTAAATTAATCGCCTTCGCCGATTGAATTAGAAGAACCTACAATAAAAATACGACCGGCATCACAAACCCGGTCACTGGGCGTCGTCTTTTTTGTTGCGAAGATCATTTGAACGTAAGTGTTACTGGTAACGCCGTCTCTTGGGGTTTTTAATAATTAATTGATTTCGCCCTTGGATAGTCCTTCATTTTGACGTCACTGTCAGAACAGGCGATCATATCCCTTTCTCCCTCCCGCAAAGCACGCCTAGCCCTAATAGGCCAAGACGTGAAGAAGAGTCCGTTGAAGACAGTCGCGCCGCGCAGCCGTTGTTTTTGCGCTGCGTGCACGCCGCTCCGCCGCCGCTCTGGTCGCCGCTCTGCTCGCTTAATAAATGTTCAACCGCTTCCGCTAAAATTGTGATGAACTAAAACCACCGCCCGCGGGTGTGATTGAGTGATTAGTGCATGAGAGACTCCTGTGATCAGCTTCGAAGCAGGAACGTCAGCCGCCATTTTCTTCTGGAGTACGTGCCACGAGGGAAGATGTTGTAAGGTAAGGCGTGCTCTCCTTGTATTCCTCAGCTCGATCGCCCGTTCATCATTCAACAGTTTCTAGGCGAATACCGCCTACCATTAAAAAAAATACAGTCCACTTAAAATCGTAAATTGCCATAACATTTTTTGGTCCGAACGAGCCGGATCCATCGCTTACCCCGCAAGAGAAGGATTCATAATCCATATTCTCCCTTTTAACGCCTAGGTATCTTCTAGAAGTGCCTACGTAGGTGGTTATAGCACCTAGCTATACCCCTTTATATACCCATTACGTGGTCATTCCCGCACCCAGTAGGTAATATACTTAAAGTAGCTACCTACATACATAATTATTATAATAAAAACTATCATAGTTGTCTTGTAAATTCCATATTACAAGCATCTTTTAGTAATACCGCCATTTTGTAACAGTTCTCGCCAAGTTAGGTAAAAAAGGCCGCATACCTACATACTTACCTACCTTGCCTTTAGATAATTAATCGTAGTTTGGATAAGTCGTACATACTTATACCAACATAAACATGTCGAAAGATCGGGAACTGTCAATTTTGGAAGCTAAACGCAATGTTTTATTTGAGCGTATTCAGGGTATTTACGAGCGCTCAAAAACTGCTCATACTTCCGAAACTAATACAGAATCGTTTCTTAGTTATTGTGTGACAATAGATAATATTCGAACAGACTTTCATCATTTGTTGGACACTTATAACGCAAAGTTACTCTCTATTGATCCCGAATCGAAACCGAATTACCAGGCGTATATTTCGTTCGAGGATCTTTATTGCATCATCAAACGCATACAATCGCAGCTAGAAGGTAGAAGTAACACAACCGCGCGGGCGTTGCCAGCCCAATCGCCCCGTCTACCCCCAATTGAACTTATGTCGTTTGATGGTGATATACGGAACTGGCCATTATTCTATGCTAGCTTTAAGTCAACAGTGCACGATAATGGCGCTCTGACAGATGCCGACAGGTTGTACTATTTAATAGGTAAGCTGTCACCGAAAGCGCATTCCGTATTTGCAGGTGTAACTCCCAGTGCTGAGAATTATCAGATCATATTCCAGTCACTCCTTGATAGGTATCAAGATACTCGTGTCCTAGCGTCTACTTACTTTGATCAGGCTTTGAATCTTAAATTGTCCGGCCCCGCCTCTGTTTCGAATTTCCAGCTGTTCATTGATAACTTTATTACCGCCGTTAACGCCCTTAAAAACTTAAAATTAACGGATCTTTCCGACTTTATATTATTACAACTTGCTTTAAAAAAGTTCGACCTAGAAACGGTACGCGCCTTCGAAATGACTGAACGTAATAATAAAATACCTACACTAGATAGCTTTATCTCCTTCGTCAAAGATCAGTGCCGAATACATCATAATACGCAGCCTAGTACATCTAGCTCGTCAAATGATTACAATAGTAAACAGAGGTCGAATAAATCGCGAAATAGCAAAGGTAATCCCGTCCCTAACCCGCAATCTTACGTAGCATGTTCAGAGTCTAACAATAATAATACGAATAAGTGTCTGTGCAATAATATTGAGCACGACCATTATTTTAAATGTCCCGCTTTTAATAATTTAGACCCGACTGCGCGTTTTAAATGTGTGAAAGAAAACAAAGCTTGCGTTAATTGTTTAAGCTTAAAACATAAAACAAGTAATTGTTCTAGTAACTCTAAATGTCGATTATGCAAGCAGCACCATCACACATTACTGCACTTTGATAAGAAATCACCGGTATCGGTCCAGTCTGTTACGTCACCGCAAGCGGTTCCGAATGCCGCCGGTACAACAACAGTCGCGCCGCACGCCTCCCAGTCAGAGGTATCTCTGTGTACGACGTCCATTGCGTATGCGCGCGGGCGCTCGGGCACTTGTCATGTTCAGCGCGATATCAAGCAGCAATGCGTGGCGTCCACAACGGTTTTGTTGGCAACAGCACAAGTTGTTGTTTACGATATCAATAACAGACCACATACAATTCGTTGTTTACTCGATAGTGCGTCACAAAGTAATTTTATTACTTCTGATTGCTTCAAACGCCTCGGACTGTGGAATAACTTTAAGAATACGAAATTAATAATTAAAGGGATCGGTGGGTCGGAAAAATCTTGCAAGGGTTCCGTAGACATTAAAATACATTCGCGTTTTAATAAAGACATAAATTTTGAGATTTCGTCACTTATCGTAGAACGTATTACGGATACGTTGCCAAATGCGCAAGTGGACGTATCTCAACTCACTCATCTCGAGATGTTACCGCTGGCAGATTCTGACTTTGCCCAGCCGGGAAACATCGATGCCCTGTTAGGGGCCTCCATATTACCACATATATTTTTACATAATGTGGTACGCAGTAAACTACATAATATACCTCCCGCTATTGAGACGGTATTGGGATATGTGATTATGGGTACCGTACCTACGTCACATACTCCTAATTATACCATGTCTTGTTGTGCTGTTCTTCAAGAAAATAATATTGATTCTCTTCTCAAGCGATTTTGGGAGCTTGAAGAGATTTCCGCACCGCCCTCGCAGAGCCATAAGGAACTCGAGTGTGAAGAACACTTCCGCGCTACCACTGTTCGCGATGACAGTGGCAGATATATTGTGGCGTTACCCTTCTGTGGTGACCCGTATTCGCTAGGCGACTCATACGCTGCCGCGCTTAGACGCTTCTATTGTTTAGAACGCAAACTTGATACATCGCTCAAGTTACGCGGCGCCTATAATGACGTCATGCATGACTATATAAATAAAGGTTTTTTGAGTCCGGTTGTCAACAACGAGGATAATTCTCTTCCCGCGTATTATATTCCGCATCACGGCGTAGTTCGCGAAGATAAGACCTCCACTAAACTTCGCGTGGTTTTGGATGCTAGTTGCAAGACTACATCGGGTCAGTCGATTAACGACATTTTGCATTCCGGCCCTAATCTACAGGGTGACTTATTTAACATCCTAATAAAGTTTCGTCTTTTCCAAGTCGCCCTGTCAGCTGATTGCCGCCAAATGTTTCTCAATATCGGCATTCGTGAATCTGACCGTAGATTTCAAAGGATTTTCTATCGTTTTGACAACAGTGAACCTATATCCGTATATCAATTTAATCGTGTTTGTTTCGGACTCAAGTCCAGTCCATATCATGCGTTACGTGTTGTCCGCAAGTTGATCGCTGATGAAGGCGACAACTTTCCCGCTGCAGCAGCTGTTGCCACCTCCGCTTTATATATGGAGGACATCGCTTGTAGTGTCACATCCGCTCCGCAAGCAATTTCGCTTTGTGAAGAGCTTATTCAGCTCTTCAAGCGAGGCCAGTTTGATCTTGTCAAATGGACAAGCAACTGTAAGGAGGTTCTCATGCACCTACCTGATTCTCATAAGGCTTCTCCAGACATTGAGTTTGAGAGGTCTGTACCGCATAAGGTTCTCGGTTTACGCTGGGATAGATCCTGTGATAGTTTTCGATTTGACGTCGCACCACCTGATAATAAGTGCACCAAGCGCACTATGCTATCCACAGTGGCTCGACTATGGGACATACTGGGTTTTGTGGCTCCCACAATTTTGTACGCCAAGCTCTTGATCAAAGAGCTTTGGCTATCAAAGTGTGAGTGGGATGACGCACCTCCCGACCACATTGTCACCGCTTGGAAACAATTTTGTATTGAACTTTCCACGCTCAATCAAATTGTTATACCACGTCATCTTGGGTTGGTCGACGGATGTACTGTCAATCTAATAGGATTTGCTGACGCCAGCGAACGCGCTTACGGCGGAGTCGTATATTTGCAAGTCCGCATTGGTACTAACTACTCGGTGCAGTTAGTTTGTGCCAAGTCCAAAGTCTCGCCTGTCAAAACCATTTCGGTTGCGAGACTGGAGTTGTGCGCGGCCCTTCTGCTGTCTCAGTTGCTCTGCAAGGTTCAAGACACAGTTTCGCCCCACTACCCCATCGATAAAATATACGCATTTTCTGACTCCAAGGTAGCGCTCGTTTGGATTTATTCCTCTCCGCACCGCTGGCAGACTTTTGTCGCCAATCGCGTTACTAAAATAATAGAGCTGGTTCCCGCTACTTGTTTCCATCACGTCGCGGGTATTGAGAATCCTGCTGATTGCCTTTCTCGTGGGGTTACTCCATTTAAACTTCTGCAACATCCTTTATGGTATAGTGGACCTTCTTGGATTTCCCATGATCCGTCAGAGTGGCCCATACAACCTTGTGACCACAGTGCAGAAGCCGAGGATGTACCCGAACGGAAGTCTGTTTCTCATCCCGTGGTCGTTGAGGTCACGGAATCTCCGATCTATGCACTCGCACTGCGCATGTCGTCGTGGTCTAAGTTACTACGCGCCATCGTATATGTCTGTAGGTTTCTTAGGCAACTTCCTATTGGGGCTTCTGTTGCAAGCTCTGACCTTGAATTTGCAGAGTATAAATTGCTGCGAGTTGTTCAAGCTGTTTATTTTAGTAACGACATTCAAAATTTAAAAGGTAATGTACTTTGTTCTCCCGCGCTCCTTAAGCTCAAGCCGTTTCTCGATGAGCACGGCATTATACGCGTTGGCGGTCGTTTGTGTAATTCGGACGAACCTTACAACTATAAGCATCCTTGCATCTTACCGCGTCACGATCATGTCGTTGACCTTCTTGTTGATTACTATCACAGGAAGTATCTCCATGCCGGTCCAGAACTGCTTATGTCCTTACTCAGGTATAATAATTTAAATAAATTACACACATCTAAAGACAGTACAACCCGCGTTGTTACTGTAAAAACCGCGAAGGGTAGCTACATGCGCCCTGTTGTGCGTCTCTGTCCGCTACCGACTCAGTGAGATCTAGCCTGAAGTCGGATCTCTCTTAGTTTAGGTATTTAGTTAATAGCTTTCGTTATAAGTGTTCCGCTAATTTAGATTAATTTAATATCATAACGCAGTCTTAGCTTATAGATAGGTTATGCGGTAGTATACCTAACTTGGCTAATTTTATTTTGTTTCCTTTTAAAGGCAACCCTTTAAAGCCGGGGGGAAATGGTAACGCCATCTCTTGGGGTTTTTAATAATTAATTGATTTCGCCCTTGGATAGTCCTTCATTTTGACGTCACTGTCAGAACAGGCGATCATATCCCTTTCTCCCTCCCGCAAAGCACGCCTAGCCCTAATAGGCCAAGACGTGAAGAAGAGTCCGTTGAAGACAGTCGCGCCGCGCAGCCGTTGTTTTTGCGCTGCGTGCACGCCGCTCCGCCGCCGCTCTGGTCGCCGCTCTGCTCGCTTAATAAATGTTCAACCGCTTCCGCTAAAATTGTGATGAACTAAAACCACCGCCCGCGGGTGTGATTGAGTGATTAGTGCATGAGAGACTCCTGTGATCAGCTTCGAAGCAGGAACGTCAGCCGCCATTTTCTTCTGGAGTACGTGCCACGAGGGAAGATGTTGTAAGGTAAGGCGTGCTCTCCTTGTATTCCTCAGCTCGATCGCCCGTTCATCATTCAACAGTTTCTAGGCGAATACCGCCTACCATTAAAAAAAATACAGTCCACTTAAAATCGTAAATTGCCATAACAGTTACAAAGACAGTACTTATGTAATGACGAAGACGAAAAGTAGGCAATAGAATCCTACAAAAAAATTGAGAGAACATGTCGAGTGGTCCCCTGACCACTCGACATGTTCTCTCAATTTTCTCTCTCGAAATGAAAATGAAATCTCGTGAACTACTTTTATATTAGAACAATTTCAGCTTTCAATTTACTTCAAAAAAAAAGCCATGTTTAACATTCAATCTTTTTACAGTTGGAAGAAGATCTAGAAAACTACCAATATTAAAAAATAATGAAAGGAAGACCTGTATTAAAAGCAACTGCTAAGCTACGTAGAACACATGATTTGCCATCATGTAGTAAATATGTAAGTATCCCACATAAAAAGATTTAAGTAGGTAGGTACAATGTTATGAATTATGTTAATTCGGACATCAACATTTAATTACTGTTTTAGGAAACAAAAACTGTTGCGGGGGAACATCTAGCTTAAAATCTCTCCCACTGAAACCTATTACGACCTCACAGATGCATACCGAGAACTATTTTACTAAGATGCCTACTCAGCCTACTGCTACATCATAATATGCCTCAACACATTCAATAAAAGTAAGATTTATTTATTTATACTATTATTAGTCCAGAACTTTTTTTTGATAAATGTTGTTTATTTTAGATTCAGCTTTATAATATCAGTATAGATGTATTATAATAATTATAATGTTTTTTTTTTATTTTTAGATTGATGCTTGAGGAGTACCTCAACTAGAAGGTTAATGCAAAAAACAATGGATTTGCCTTCACTGGCATCTTCGGCATCCTCGGCATCTTGTGAAATTACACTAGTGCCCTCACTTTATGGCTTTACATCTGATACAGAAACCACTGCATCATTAAATAAAGATCACAGTTCCCGAAACCAGATGTTGAAATTTATTGCCAAAGACCCAAAGGCATACCTAGGTTTACCAAAACAATATTATTGGTTGATTAAACACATTGCAACTCAAAGTGTCACAAAAAGAAGTGAACTCTATATAATTATAGTGTTATTTAAAATTAAAATAAATGATCCTGTACATATAATTTGTTCCAGATTTCAAGAGTAACATTTTCACAAGCACTTTATACGGGACTACAAGTTCTAGCAAACTTTTTCCAAAATTTAATTTACTATAATATATAAATTGAATTTTGGAAAAAGTTTGCTTACTACTTACTTTACTTTACTTTACCTACTTTGTTACAAATTAAACATAATCTTCCATTAGCATTTAAAATTAGATACTCAAATGTATGGATAATATTAGATACATTTGAAATATAAATTAAAAAACCACATAACTCCATACGTCAACCACAGACTTGGTCCCAATATAAGAATGCAAACACGGTAAAATATTTGATTGGTAGTACCCCTAATGGGTTTGTGTCTTATGTCCCAAAGGGTTATGGTGGTAGAATATCAAATAAAGCTTTAGTAGAAAAAAGTGACTTAATTGAATGTTTACCTGACTGTGCAGTCATTATGGCTGATAGGGTTTTCAAAGAAATCGAATCTCATTTAATGGCGATGGCGAAAGGCATCTTCTGTTTCCTCTAAAGCTTCTGCGCCCTCCAAGTGTTTATGCCTCGAGTAAACCAACAAAAGAAGAAGTTATTCAAAGTAAAGTTGTGGCAAGTTTAAGGGTGCACATAGAAAGAGTTATTAGAAGAGTTAGGGAGTTTCGATTTCGAAAACCTCATTCAGTAGTCAGCCACAAACATGTTGGATACCTAGACAATGTATTGCTAATTGCATGTGGTTTAATAAATTTACAAAGTGAAATAATAAAGACTGATTAAGTAACATTATCGTTTTATTTGTAATAAGCACTAAACAGTAAATACAGTTGAATTTACAAGAATCAAGCAGTTGGTACAATACCTTATTTTACACCTTTTAATATATTATTATTATTATTTTATACATAACAATAAGTTTTATGTCTTGGCACTACCAATAATCTTTTTGTAAATAAACATTTTCCAAAACATCAACGCTTTATCAATCAGGTCCCTAGTGTATTGAGCGTCGTAATTTAGCCAAGACAGGGTAACCTTTTTATTTTCATCAAATTTTGGATCAGCCACACAGAATACTGCTTTTTGTTTTTTTGCTGCATGCATTTGAGTTTGCATTTGAGCAACGTATCTATTTTGGATTATACCATTATCAACATATGTTTTCAGTTTTTTTCTGAAGATGGACATTTACATTCTATTATAAAATCCTCCCCTACTCCATCAGGTGAAGCTCCTACTACTCCATTAATTAGGATAAAACCAGATTTTTCTATTTTGAAGTTTAATTTTTTTTCTGCCTCCTCAATAACACTTTGTTCCAAGATTTTGCCTCTTTTAATAAATTTAGTAGAAATAGTAGAAGTAGTTCTTCCAGTAGTAGTTCCAGTGGCAGCTCAAGTAGCAGTGCCAGTGATTCTTCTGCTGAAAATAATAATTCTAATAACGAGAGCCTTGTTCACGAGCATAACCAACCTGCGCAACCTATAACTAAATCACGAGGCAAAAAGCGAACTCGTAATCCAAAAACCTGGAAAATTAATGTTGCTAAGCGATTGAAAAATTCTGGTCAAGCTCAATAAAAACTAAGAAATTAGTTCAAGGTAAAACAATGGGACCTACATGTACATCTAAATGTCGATTGACTTGTGCTTCAAATTTTACTGAAGAAAAGAGGACAGAAATATTTGAGTCTTACTGGAAGTTGGAAAGTGTAGAAAGGCAACGAAATTTTTTGAATGCTTGTACAAGTAAGTACACTACAATGTGCTTACCGCCGTATAAAAACCAACAAAATGTACGACCGAAAAGAAAACACTGCATATTACTTGATTAATAACAATAAAGATGTCCGTGTGTGTAAAACTTTTCTGATCAATACTTTGGGTATCACACAACGGATTATACGTACTGTTATCGATGGCAAGGCACGAAATGATGGTTTTATTCCAGTTGGCAAACAATGCAAATTGCAATCTGATCATACAAGCAGTAAAGGATCATATCGAATCAATTCCATGGGTTGAAAGTCATTATCTCAGGGCTTTTACTAGCAGAGAATTTTATTCATTGATGGAGGTTTAACGGTCGCAGAATTGCATAGAAATTATACCGAAATTCAGGAGCAACAAAACAAACCTACTGTAAACTACGATGCCTACTCACGGATTTTCAACCACGACTTTAATATTGGATTCTTCAAACCCAAAAAAGATCGGTGTGATGAGTGTTTAGCATACGAAAATGCCCCAGATGAAGAAAATAATAAATTACGTGCCAACTTTAGGTTACACCAGGAAGAAAAAACCTTAAGTAGACTTGAAAAAGACAGGGACATGAAAAAGTGTCGTGAACCTGATACCAACACAATTGTTTTCACCTATGACTTACAAGCAGTGTTACCTTGTCCTGTTGGCGAATCAAGCTCTTTTTACTACAAATCGAGACTTAATACGAAAACAAGCAAGAAACAACCTGTTATTTTTGGCACGAAGGCTTGGGCAATAGAAGAGCCATGGAAATAGGATCGTGTGTATACTCGTAAATACCTGGAATAGAGTGCACTTGAAAATCCTTGCAGTGATAAATTATTTATTCGGACAATTGCTGTGGCCAACAAAAGAACAGGTTCGTGTTTGCTATGTACTTTTATGCTGTTAGTAAGTTTAATATATACGTAAATTCCATTCAACATAACTTTTTAATTCGAGGTCATACGCACAATGAAGGCGATGGCTACATCGCTACGGGAGTAGATATTCGGACACAAGCAGGCATTTTGAGGCGGCCACTAAAGAAAGTTGTGCTTCTCTAAAAAAGGGGAGCATGTGGCCAAATGGAACCTTTTTTGATATTGTTTGTGTTTTTATATTTTACTTTTATATTTTTGTCTATTTTTGATACGCTTTTGTTAGTTCTTCCTTGTCAACAGAAATAAAAAATATTACTACGGAGAAGTTGATTTTCATTGAAATCGTTGAAAATCATCTTTATTATAATCCATTCAGTAATAAAGCGGTAGCAAGAGCTAAATATGCTGGATCTATTTATGTGCCCGATCAATACATATCCCTGATTCGTGGGGCGAAAAAGACGGTAAACCATTTGTTGTAAAAGAAATGAATTACGATGATTTCTTTGATTTGAAGTCACTTGAGGAAAACATAAACTTCAATGTGGGGAAAAATTTAAACGGAGATGTAATCAAAACTGGTGACATTAAAAGCATTAAATTTACAAAGAATATTGAAAATTACCAATATCGAACCACTTACAAAACGGAAAATTGGGAAGAAGCAAAAGCCATAGTTCAACCAAGAGGAAAAAAAATACGCGGAAATAGAGGCCACTCTCGTAGAATACACGAAATTCGATTGAAGTACGCTTACACTTCAAAAATACCAATTAAAGAACGCAAAAAGCGTGATTTATTACAATTAGTGGAGGCAAATACAGTGCCAAGATATTATGAAAGTTTTTACAATGATCTCATTTAATTTTTTCTATTTTTAATACTCTTTATAACTACATTTCCACTTGCAGGAAACAAGTTTAGTGAAACCGCAAACATGTATTTCCCTGGAAATGTGATAATTATTTTAAGTTTTTTTTATTATTTAAAAGTGTTAACCAAATTAGAGATAAATAAAATAATTTGTATTTGTTTGATACTGTTGATTATTGCGTAAAAAGACAAATCAGTCTTTGGTATTTAAATAACATAATTATTTGAATACCAAAGACTGATTTGTCGCATTAATATTAAGAAAATAACTGTGATCAAAAGCCTGATTAATAGTACAGTACTATGTAGAATTTGTTATAATTATTTTTAATTTCATGAATGAAACTTTAAAAAAAGTATGATTTCGTATTTTGATTGTTATGACACAATTGCCTGGTTAATTGTTTTCTAGTGCCACAACGTCACTACTGGGAGGGTTGTAAATTTTAAACGTTTATATTTTGTTATTACAAAATTGTGAGATGTTTGCTTTTACTTTAATATGAAGTTTAAAGTTGTTGTTTAAATATTACCAGTTCATTTCTCCTGAAAAATTACATCATTTGCATAAGTGACGTTTTTGCACCGTAGCTGCAATAGGTGCGAAGTGTCAAAAACCAGGCGAAGTTAGGGGTCTCGACGGTAACGGTTTTCCGGTTCGGCCAATGATCATAATTTTGAATTTTAAGTTAATTTGTTAATAATAGAGCAGTGGTGGCCCAGTGGTCACGGACACGACTTACGAGTTGTAGGTCGTAAGTTCGAACCCAGGCAGGCGCTTTACTTTGTGTAAATTATTTCATCACCACTGCTCTCAAAACGGTGAAGGAAAACATCGTGAGGAAACCGGCATGTCCTAGAACCAAAAATTCGAAGACATGTGACATCCACCAACCCGCACTGGGCCCGCGTGGTGGATTACGGCCCACTCCCTCTCACAGAGAGGAGGCCTGTGTCCCAGCAGTGGGAACATTATAGGCTTGTTATGTATGTATGTTGTTAATAATAATTAAATAACATAAAATGTAAAATATAATTTTCGGTTGTAATTAGTGTTTATCCACTTACTCAGTAATTAATAATTGTTTCGGTTTAATTTTCAGGAAAAAGAATCAAAATGAGCAGTGAGTAGGATGAAACTATACTTGAACTTTGCTAAGAATTAAAGATAACGATACTCCCGAAAAACATAAAACAAAAATCACTTGCCCAGAATACTATACACCCAATTTCAAACCTTGATTTCAAATCTGGATCTAAATAATTTACCTGTACTAATATTAGATAACAATGAAAATACAACTGTTTCTGATTTAGTTACACAGACTTCACTACAAATTTTAACAGACGATCATTTAAATATAATTAGTGAAACCGTAACCGTAAAAAACTAAGATTAGAGGGAGAGCAGTACATGGGATATCAACGAGATAGTAAACAAGAAAAGTTTAAAGTTTTACATGATGTTATGCGACCTGCGCGTAAAATAGGACCTCGCTGTTCTTCTGAATTCTGTACAAAATCCAAACTTCGTGGATGTAACAACATAGTAGAGACAGAGAGACAAGACATTTTTACTTTTTTTTTGGAAAAAAATGGACGGGTCTCAGAGGCAGCAGTATGTTGTTTCTACTGTTGAATGTGGAAATAGAAGACAGAGTCCGACTCAAGACGAAATTAAGCAAGCAATATTTTTTTAAATACTGAGTCTCAAGGCCGTGTTCAAGTATGTATGAAAACGTTTTTAAGTACTCTAGGTATTACAGAAAATTCTGTGCGTTATTGGATTGAACATTCCGAAAAAGGCATAACAAGCAAACAAGAAGTGACACGTCCACTTAAGGAGACAAAAGATTGTACTTAAGAGCCCTTATAAGCAAATCAACAAAAAGCTCGACTATTTGGAAGACTGTGTGTTTGAAACGACCAAATGTGAAAGAGGTGTTTTGAAACAGAAACTATCTCACTTCAAATCTGACTTTATAAATAAATAGACACGTGACAAAGACACGTGTTTGAGGCAAAAAATGAAGGTTGGTGACAGGGTACAATCACAGTACCAGTGGTGACGTCATCTTTACCTGCGACTGGCGATAACAATAGTTAACGCGGTCGACCTTCAAAATCTTTCACCGAGTCGAGTGATCGATCAAAACGGAAGAAAACAAAAGAGATACGGGAACAACTTGACACCAACCAGTTAACATATGCAACTCAAATGAGTTTAAGGGCTTCTGGAAACGTAATCGCCGCAAATATTCTTAAGGATGTTACAAATTCGCCAACGAGGGCATTATTGTATCGAAAATCAGTCACCCATACAGAAAAACCTAAAGCTACAAAGCTCTCGCCTGCAGAAGCTTTGTGTTCGTAGAAGCAGATCTTACAAGAAGACAGTATAATATTATCAGTCGTGCAGCCCAGACGCGCTATCCTTGTTACACGGAGATACAAAAAGCAAAAAAACAATGTTATCCAAAAACTGAACGTGTTACATCAACATGTGCAGAGGTTATGTTACAAGATGTTCTGGATCATACATGTTCTCGGCTATGTCTTTATTCAGCAGACGTAGTAGCAACATGCAGCCCGAAAGATTTAGGGGATTTAGAGCTCATAAGTAAATGGGGATGTGACGGATCACAACACAATCAATTCAAGCAAAAATATGAAAATTCAACATTCTCCGATGCGAACATATTCCAGAGCTCCTTCGTACCACTCAGACTGGTTAATAACAAAGGCTCCGAAAAGAAAATATTATGGCAAAGTCCATTGCCATCATCACCAAGATTTTGTAGACCTACCTATAAGAATTCGTTTCATTCACGAAACCAAAGATGAAATTCACTATGTGAAAAATCAAATAAAAGACTTGGTCAAATCTACGGTACCTAATTATTAATGTTAGGTAAGTATTAAACCAGCTCTCGGCCCTCATAGATTCTTTAGAGTCCAACCGAGAGTTGGCTCTTGGTTACTGCAACAGGAGCAAAGAAGGTCGCAGTCAGGCTAGGCGGCTTTGGGAGCAATGCTCCACTGTGCTCAACAGTGTCTCTGGCAACTGCGTGCAAAAAACGCCGGATCAATGGAGACTGGTGGGAATGAGATATTCTTGTTGATGTATATTGTTATATGTACCTATACCTACATTATACTTTTTCTACCTTTTTCAGTACTACAACGAGTACAAATCCAAATTATTAAAAAAAAAATGGAGAAAGCTGAAATGTCAGCTACAGGTGGGGTACATAATAATAATTTTATATAATTATTATCACTCCTTATTAGTTTTCTATAAATTCTACCACAACTTGTTCTCAATCGTAATACTTCTGCTTTTACGAGGGGGACCCTCAAGGACCAAAAAGTTATCTCCCATACAGGAAAGGCTGTATGATTTACTTGGACGCGACGTGCGGAACCTTTGCCAGGGGTCCGCCATAATCCTCTCGTCATGTCACAGTCTGTGAGTCTTATAACTTAAATTTGCAAAATTGAATAGCCATATAGACATGGGACATGTAATGGTTTTGTTGGGCACCGAGCATGGTTAATTGTGGGTACCCAACAGCACTGACAACATGCTGTGACACTTTCCCGGGATGGCCGACTGTTAATATTTAAAATTGGATACTAGTAGAAAATGTTAAATTGTTATCGATTTAATTAGTCGACTAATATTTTGTTCTCTATGGTAATTCGTAAAGTATAAAAATGCCCGTCAAGCGACGGTAGCCCCTTTTTTCCTTCTTCAAGCGTCGTGACAACAAGAACTTAACCAACGGTTGACTCGTTCCTATGCTATATTTTATTAATATTTCAAATATGTAAATCTTGTAAAACGTTTATATCGGTTTTTATTTAAGAGTACGAAGTTCACACGTTGTTCCTTGTGCAAGAAAAAGATTTGATTCAATTTTTAAGCAGAAGAAACCTTACTTATGAGTATTACGTCAATAACGGTGATGACCACCAAAAAGTATGCCAAAAGTTTCTGATCAGCACCTTAGATAAAACTCAAAAGTTTTTGTTGTATACCTTACTCTTAATAACTCTGCGAATGAAGTGGCTCAAAAAGGCCGTCGCCAACGGAACACTTCAAATAAGTATTCCGACTTTGCAAAGACGCAAGTTAAACAGTTTATTGAAAAATTGCCTGCCGTCCCATCTCACTATAATAGAAAGAGAACAAATAGAGTTTACCTTCCACAAGAATTAAAAAACGTATCCAATCTTTATAGACTTTATTTTAAGAATGTCAATTTAAGAATGTCAAAGTTCAAATATTGAATTTGTAAGTGAATCTCTATTCAGAGGTATATTTCAAAATGAGTATAATATATCATTCCATGTTCCTAAAAAGGATAAGTGTACACTATGTGTCAAAGTAGAAAATAACAAAGATCTTAGTGAAAGTGACAAAAATTCTCTTCAGGAACATTTAAACGAAAAACAGGCTGGTTATAAAAGATTTGAACAGCATCAAAGGTTGCCATCATTAAAAAGTGACACCATAGTAAGTATGTGCATACTTTCTATGCATTATTACATTTGCATTATGTAAATCAGAAGTGCTTCTGATTTACATAAAGTCTTAAATGCTCCTTATGGCGATAGTGTAGTATTGTATTACTCTAAAAAATTCTTTCTCAAAGTGGGCGATAACGCCCGCTTGTGGGCGCTGGAGGCCTAGAGGGGGGCGGTAAGGAACCCAGAAAAAACGGAGGGTGTTGAAGTGGTTTAGGGCTAGGGATGGCCGATTTGTAATTTCATCTACTTAATATTTTAAAATTTAGGGACATTAAAATCTACCTACTACCTTCACAACATCGATTATTTAGTTCATATTTCTGCCCTGTTTGATTGTATGAAAACTAAAACTATTTAAGATAGCTTTCGTACACGGGGGGTCAAGTCTCTATCTAGCCAATGCAAACGTCGGGCAAAACAAACGAAACAGAGACAACGATATACGCTAGACAGAGAAATCACTATTGGTGCTTTGCTTGACTAGATTAGAACATTCCTACCATATTAGTAGAATTATTTTGTTATAAAATGGTGATTAATTACCCCATTTCTAAATAAATACATTATTTATTTTATGGATAAAATTGTCAAAAGTCTCATAGATAAAAATATATCAGGGCCATTTGCATTATTGTTGCAAAATCAACTTCAAAATACTCCCAGAAGACTGACTGGACGGAGGTGGAGTATAGATGACAAAGTTATGGCTTTAAGCATCTACAAAAGGTCTACTGGTTGCTAGGTGCTGGTTGTAGACTGCTGAGGCGACTTTTTTGTCTACCAAGTGAAGGTACATTAAAAGCGTTACTCAACAAAATTCCGATGAAATGCGGTATAAATAGCCAAATATTCGAATAAATTAAAGGAATTACCAGTAATCGGGAACCAGAAGAAAATCTGTGCATCGAAATGTCTATACGAAAAAATTTACAGTATAATGGTAAACAAGAGATTATTGATGGTTATCAAGATCATGGAAATCAAGGCAGAACTATGGAGCCAGCCACACATGCATTGCTTTTTATGGCTATTGGAATTAGAAAGAATTGGAAGCAATCTTTAGCTTTCTACTTTTCTGGTGACTGTTTTACAGCTGATAGATTATCTGTTCTTATAAAAGAAGTAAGTTTGTAATATAGTTGACTGAAAAAAAAAACCATAACATACTCAAAATATTTATGTTATTATTATTTTTTTTGTATTTACAGGTGCTTAATGCAAGCTTCCATGCTGGGTTGAATGTCACTGCTACTGTATCAGATAACTTTGGTGTGAACATCAAAGCATTAAACACTCTCGGGTCCTCAGTAGCTCAACCGTATTTTGACTTTAAAGGTCATGAAATTGTCACAATTATGGACCCACCTCACCTAATCAAATGCTTCAGGAATATTTTGCTGAAGTACGACATCAAATGCCCTCAAGTATTGCAAAATGATGGAAAGTCTATGCCAGGTAATTTAAATTTTGTAAATAATCTTTACATAGTATAAAACAAAGTCGCTTTCGCCGTTTGTACGCTTATATCTCTCAAACTCCGCACCGGATTTTAAAGCGGTTTTTATCAACAGACAGAGTGATTCAAAGTTTATATGTACCTAGGTATAATTCTTCCCGAAATTCCTATAGGAACGGGAAAAGTGGGATATGATTTTCGAAGTCGCGGGCAAAAGCTAGTAGATAATAATTACCTATGGTATGACACGAGTACATGAATAAGGTCAAAGGTGGCATGCCATAAATTCGAACTTTATTTTTAGATTAATTCAGAGTTCATAAGATTAATAGTGTCTTGAGCAACCCGCCGCGCGGATCGTATAAACTCGCTGGGGCCTCTAACCTCTTTTTAAATTATTTCTGACATTATTTCTAATACATTGAACATGTTTATTATTACAGGTATAGCCAAGTGGAGCCACATCAAAGAATTTTTTGAAATAGATAACAAAAATCCAAATTTTGTTTTTGCACCTGGTTTAACCAAACAGCATATTGAACCTAATTTTAAACAAAAGATGAAGGTCAGCTTAGCTTGCCAAGTATTCAGCCACTCAGTTGCTGCAGGAATACTTGCGAAGGTTGCAAACAGTAAGTTGTCTTCATGGTAAAGATTTACTATTAAGTTGTAACTTTTATTATTTGGGATGTTTTCTGTAATTATCAATCAACTATTAGAGTTTATTGAAATAATAATTTTGATTTAAGGTAAAATAAAGCTTCTTGACGTTGACTTCTCCTTCCTTTTATTATTGAATATTTTTTTTAGAGATTAAGTTAGGTGTAATTGAGAGGTCTAACATATTTCATAATAATGAATTTAACTGAAATTTACCTTTCCCTGTCTTATCTTACTTTGTCTTCAGTTTAATTTAATTTTACCTAACCTTTCACAATGAAATAAAAATAAGCCACGACGACAGCTATGCTGATGGAAAAAATAGACCAGCTGTTCGACGCCTTAAATGGCGATACGCCTGATCGGAAAAGAGGAAAAATATTCCTGACAAATTTTACTCGAAGAAGTCCACATTTAAATTATTTTAAAGAAATGAAAACCATGTTCCAGAAATTAGAATTTATTGGGGCCAGATGCAAGCCGCCTTCGCAGGAAGGTTTTATAAGAACTATAAATGCAGTTGAACGTCTATTCCTAAATTTAGAAAAACAATATAATATAGAAAGTCTATCAACTCGCAGACTCAATCAAGACCCATTAGAAAACTGTTTTGGTTCCATCCGCAGCAATTGTGGTTGCAACCCGAACCCAAACACCCTACAATTTGTTGCAGCTCTCAAAACCTCCTTAATAAACAATTTATTGCTGCCACGTTAAGATCGGCTCCGTAATCTACTATATAAAAATAATAATTTATAAAATAAAAATATAAACAAACGATTTATAAACTTTAAAGTGATAAACATTGTTCCTAAAGCTCCACAGTACTAGTGAAAGTGTTATCCAGTGTTAAATCTTTCAAATAAGATCTAGAAACATATATAAAAAGCATTGACACGAACCAGTGACAAAACGACTTCTAAGTTTTGAACTTATAAACAACATATAATGTGCAGTAATCGAAAGTAAATCCATCCTAAATCAGTGCGCTTGGTGCTCATTAAAAATCAAAATAATAAAAGTTTTGTGAAGTGACTGCAATAATTTGGAAAAAAATTTTTTACTCATGAGTCAACTTAACGACTTTGTTTGATTCAAAAATTTGCGTAATCAGAATAAGATCCCAAAATTGGAATACAATCGGATGGTAGCCGTGGCCGCTGATAATTGTGTTCGCTTTAACTACAAGCAGACACGAGTTCGAATCTCACCCTATTCAACTTTTTGTATTTTTTGAAGATCGTTTTATTACTTTTGTTTTCTTCAAACAAGGAAATCTGGCAAATATGGATTTTGAAAATGTAACTGTACGAAGAAATAAAACAACAATTAACTCACTTAATTCGTCATTCGAATCCACAAATTCTGACATTCTTTCAAAAAGTTTACCGCAATTGTCTACTGGTTTAAGTTACGAAGAGGTTGAAAGACTAAATGAAGAAATTAATCAGCTGAGAATGCAGTTACATGCCGCTAATAATGAAATAGACAACTTAATCATGGAAAACAGCACTTTGAAGAAACAAACAGTTGAACAACAACATGCCATAACCCAATTAAAAAACTTATGTAGCGAACCAATTAATAGTATCACAAAATACTCCAATTCTAAAAAAAGGAATAGTAAGGTACAGAATCTAGATTTATTAAACAAAAAGAAACTTGATATGAGTTTAATCGATCTAGAGAGCAAATTGTGCGAAGAAAGTGCAACAGATGGCGCTGGCGGTTCAGTGATGACGAGCCAGTCGCCTCAAGAGAATAACACAGATTTGAAGAAGTACGATCAAAACAAGCTAGATGGCGCTTCGCTAAATCTTCATGAAGTGAATATATTAAACAATAATCAAATACTGACTAAATGTGCCCGAATTGAATCAAATTCTCAGTTAATTATATTTGGAGGAAAACAATTCACAAGATTGGCTACATTACTTATACAATCTAGAAACAATACTAAGTTCAAGAATTACCATATTTCTTCCAATACGAAACCATACGCCACCACAGAAGAGATTCATTATAAAAATAAAATATGTATGTTAGTATTTAGAAAAAAAGGAGCTACGTCTGCCAACAAACTGCTTTGCAGTTTGGCGGAAGTAAATATATTTTGTAAAAAATAATTCTGTGAATAAACACATTTTCATTTTTTTTTTTTTTTTCTCAAGCCTATCTACAAACTGGAAGATTTGGAAGATAATTATCTAGTTATATGTGTAGGGGAAAATGATACCAACCCCAATAAAATACTATTAGAATTAGGATCGTTGTTAAAATCCTTTCAAAAACTTAACGTGCTTGTATTTAATGTTTTGCAAAACAAATATTTGAATTGTAGTTTGTTAAATAACAACTTAAAACTGTTATGTAGCAGCTTTAAAAATTGTTCATTTGTGAATATACGAGGTAATTACCAGTACAAGAAGGACTACTATTTGTCAGAGGTATGTAAAAAAATTAACTTTATCATTGACTCGAATTATTATGACAGGACATTTTTATGTTTTAAAAATATTAAGTTATTTATGAATCCATCGAAGGCTAAAACAGAATGCGCAACTGTCCCTAGAAAAGGTACTATTCCATTCTACTTTCAACGTAATAAGAATACGCTTTCAAGCGATAATGGTCAAAATATTATCTTGAATACTGCCTCTTTGAGTAAGCAGGTAAACACCGACACCCACAAGAAGGGAACCATTCCAGATTATTTTAAAAAAATTACACCGTGTTTATCTATGCAATCCGACAAAAAGTTACTTTTGCCAACACAGAAATGTTTTCGTCCCTAATTCGGATTTTAATTTTAGAATATTTCATCAGAGTCCTGTTTCTTTCGACGGGAATTAAAATATCTGGGTTACAGAGTGGACGAGCATGGCTTACACACTGATCCGTCGAAAGTTCAGTCAATTGTTGACTTTCCAACCCCTACGACCCGTAAGAAAGTTAACTTTACTCTGTATTTAATGTTAGAAATTCCTCTGATTTAGATTCATATCTTATGGAGACATCAGATAATAATATCCAAAATATTGTTTCTCTAGAACCTAGAACTAGATCTTTTGAATCAAGGCTAGATGATTTACAGTTTCTTAATGAGGATATTGGTATCGGAACGACACAACACAAAACTCCAGCTAAACAAGTATTCAGTACTTCACTTAATGCATCACAAGAAAATGTTAACGCGGATAATGTCGAAAACAGTCCTGCTTTTAAAGTTGTATCAAATAGTCTATTTGGAAGATTTTTGACATTACCCAAAACTCCGGAAAGAAAAGGTAAAAAAAATACAGTTAAAATGCCATTTGCGATTACCTCAGTTAAGTATAGATCAATGTTTCAAGAACAGAAACAAAAGAAGGAAATGGAAGTAAAAACAAAAGAGGAAAGTAAGAAAACAAGAGAAGAGAACAAAATAAAGAAGGCAAATGCGAAAAATGGAAAAAAACTGTGGAATAAAGAAATACTAGAAATTTCCACGAATGCATGTAAAGTGTGCACGAAGTCAACAAAAACATCTAATCGAGTAGTATGCGACATGTGTTCATCAATATTTCATATTAGATGTGTGCCAGCAAAGCATCAAAAACATGTACCAGAGGATATTGCAATAGATACGTTTGTATATCATCATTACAAAGATGATAATGATACAATTGAAGATCTAAGTTCTGAAAAGGAGAGTGAAGATGATTTAAGAATATTTGATACAAGATACTAACGACACCGAAGACTGAGAAGTTGGGGTTTTATATGATATGGTTTATATTAGGACGGGAGTTTTCTATCAGGAACTTGTAGACAATTTGTTTTAAGTCTTCTATGTTTAATGGGAAACCCTTTCGCGTCATTTCTTTGATCCAAAACTCTAATAATTGTTCTTCTTCTTCTGTTAATATTGGTGCTGGACCAAAGGTTGTTTTATGGGTATAGGACTTATCTGTTTAAAATGTAACGTTGACTTGGGAATGCCATATTTATGAGCGATTTCTCGTATTTTGCCACTTTCTTTAATTCCTTGTAGTGCTAGATTTAAAACAGAGACATCATAATCTCTTTTTTTTTTCACCATAAAATTACTCGAAACTGCAACAATGAATTATTGGACACTATTATAAGTCATTGGACACCCTGTCCAAACACTAGTAAGAATCGTCTAAACTTCCTAACACTCAAAATATAGATATGAATATATTTAACGATTGGTTTTTACACAAATTTTGCTAATCTTGAAGAAACAAAAGGGTCCGAAAGTTATAATCGGAGATAATTTGTCATCTCACATTCAGTCATTTCTGTAGACGTCCTAAATGCTTGTGACAAAAATAATATTAGATTTGTTTGTTTGCCACCTAACAGCACTCACCTAACGCAGGCAGCCATTGGATGTGGCTTTTTTCCACCCAATGAAGGTAGCATGGCGAAAAATCCTGACCGAGTGGAAGGCAAGTGTACAAGGTAGTCGAGAGCAACTACTCCAAAAAAGCAGTTTCCCAGTTCTGTTAAACCGACTCACCGATATTTTGGAACCGACGCGGGAGGTAAACCTCGTTTCAGGTTTTCGAAAATGTGGAATTCATCCGCTTGATGCTAATCCATTATTAGAGAGGTTGCCTACAACTGTTGACAAGACTGCTTTGCAAGACTCTTTTCTACAGAGTTGTGGCGTCAATATCAGACCCCCATTAATATAATATTATTCTTCACAGTATGCCTACCTACTAGCCTACCACCCTTTTACTTCTTGTTGGCGTGACGGTGCGCGCACGCCGCGCGCCGCTTGACTGTGCGAGCGCTGCTTGCCGCGGAAACCGGTTGGCCTACATCACCCCGGACTCCGCGCACCGTGCCGCCTCCGCAGCCCGCTCAAGACGCAGTCGGCAGCCGTGTTGCCGTTTTAGCGACTTTGTCGCTAGTTCTAGCGGATTTTGGATGTGCTTAGCGACTTTTTTATTTGATCTAGCGACTAAAATAAATTTTGTGACTTTTAGCGACTTTTTGTATGCAACGCTGGCTACCAACCTCCAGTAGTGTACTGAAATTAAAATAAGAAGCGATCTTTTCTAAAATACAGAAATTTTTTTGTACAAATTAACTTTCAAGTTTTTACTAGCAACACTACGATTGATACACTTGCTATTGGTTTTTCGGGAAATCCCGTACCAGAATGACGTTCGATCTTGAGGTTCAATTCCGTTCAATCGGTTCGATGCCTCTCACTCTATGAAACGGTGCATCACAGATATCGCTTTCTTTCTCTTTCATTTCATTCATTCATCATTCACCACCGTTTAGAGAAAGGAAAGAAAAACTAGTTTCTATGGTATGTTTTCGCAGAACAAACATGTTTTTCAAAGTGTAAATAGTGTCTTTGTTCAATTGACGTAATTTTGAACAGTATCTTATAATTGTGGAAATGGAAATTCCTTTAAAAAAGAAGAATTATGCTCAAAAGTATAGACCAGAATGGGAACAACAAAAAGAGTACAAAATGTGGTTAAAACCTATTATGAGACGATAAGCCCAACACTCGCGTAGCAAGTCGGCCATTACACACAATGCGAGAACAAGGGATCGAGAGAATTGGTTAGGTAAGATAGGTATGAAAAGGTTAGGAACAGGGCTTACTCTCCTTGGGCTAGACCTCCGGTTCACGATGTCCCCAAAGGCTCCCGAAGCAGCAACAGCTAATCCTTTTCTTCACTCGACCGGTGGCTCGCTGGATCGGTATTGGTATAATGGCGGCTGCCACGTGTGGGGTGACGCCCGCAAACTCGACGCGTTTTTGATTGTTTGATGATTATGTCCTGTCACGGTCGCCACTTTTGTTTACAATTAAACAAACCTTGAGAAATAAACTTTTATATTCATTACTTATATTTCGTTCACTGTTTTTCGTGTGTGTGTGTGTGTGTCGTACGCGCGGTCGTTTGCGGAGTGCTTGTCGGCCGGCGCGAGGCGCGGGCTGCGCCCGCTTTGTCGCCCCTCGTCCCGCTCCTTCCTCTCGCTCGCCCTAGTGCGGGGCGCGTACATTATTTCTTTCAAAAACACGGTTTGTTTTAATTTTTATCCATTTTTCGACCATTGATACTATCAAAAAAGGTAAAGCGTAATATCACTGGAGCATAGTATGAATAAGGAAAGTATAATTTTGCTCAAAAAGCTTCTACAATGGCGATTGTTTGTGAAATATACCCAGGCGCAAAGTGACCCAGTGCCATGGGTAACTTTGCTCCTTATTCATAGTTTTATAATATACGTATACATATACTATATACGTATTATGAAATACTTCATTGAGCTGATTTAACTTACATATCAGTATATTTCATATTTAATAGTGTAAATAATATTCATAATTCCCTTTTTTTGGAGCAAAGTAGGACCATTTTACGGTATGAATTTTTATGTAAAAAGAAAATAGTTTTTCTGCTCTCCTGAAAAGTCGGCTTTTGGTTTATACGACCTTTCTACCCAAAGGTATCGATATATATAAAATATTGATAACTAAATAACATATTTCCTTTTCAGGTATTATTCAATAACGTCATAGCAGTATGTCATAGATGCTGGCAGAGTCAATAATGCAGTTCATCCACAACACCGTGAGGATGCTCCCTTTGTCGTCGAAATTCCAAGACCAGAGCCTCAAATAGATGCTGACAATCAAGAACCCCCCAATATTGCAGAAGCTCAAGATCGACAGGACAGTCCAGAGGATACACGTGAATTCTATGTTCCTGATTACGTGAGAGCACCAAATACTTCAAACGCCTGTATGTATAGGCAATGTAGACATGAAAATCTATGACGAGTATCTGTGTCAATCAAGCTACATTTAGTTTGCCATTACCGATTATAGTATATTCCACTAAGTTCGCGAATATGCGAAGAACATTTAAGTAACAATGACTTTGAGGAGTCACAGGATAATGTAAACGTTACACATTATTTTAACACTTCCATTTTTAGTGACATGTCGAATATGTTAACATAAGCAATCAATAATAGATCAAGATTTGATTTTTGAATCATCAAGTGCACTAAATGACAGTGAACTTCATTTTTGGACCGGAGTTACTTTAGAATAATTTAATAACATTTTAGAAGAAACGCCATCTCTCGCCGTAAAAAGTAGACGTCCGCGATCAGTTCTCGCCGCTTATTCAACAAAACTAAGAACCGGAGAATCAAACGAGAGACTTGCTACCCTTTTCGGTGTAACACGTCAAGTATGTATTAGAATATCGACAAAAAATAGCACGACAATGTCTTACAAATGAATACGTTCCGAGACGTATTGGCCTAGGTCATATTTCTAGAGAAGAACTTCTAGACACAAATCTGTTTTTGCCAAAACATATTTTCGGAAATGAGGAAAATACAAAATTAATTATTATCGCAAATGCAACCTATGTGTACATCGAAAAAAGCACCAACTTCTTATTCCAGAGGAAAAGTTATAGTCTCCACAAGTTCCGTAACTTATCAAAACCATTTGTGCTAGTTAGCAGCGATGGATACATCATAGATGTATTGGGCCCATTCCCAGCAACGACATCAGATGCGACTATAATGTTGAAAATAATGAACGACGAAGAGAATCTGCTGCATTGTTTACTGCACAGAGGGGACGTCTTTATTTTCGACAGGGGATTCAGGGACAGTATTAATGATATTGAATCCCTTGAATATGAAGCTTACATGCCACCAACTAAGGATAGGAACGCGACCCAGTTATCACCAGCACAAGCAAATGACTCTCTTCTAGTGACTGTGTGTAGATGGGTTGTGGAGGTAGTGAATGGGAAATTCAAAAACAGATTCAAACTATTAAAACAGACGTATTTTAACCGAACTTTACCAAACATGTTTGCTGATTTTCGCATAGCAGCATCGTTCATAAACGCACATTATCGTGTCGCTACAGACCACAGGCTCACGACTGAGTTCCTGGAAATAATCCAAACTTAAATGAATGAACCTAACCTCTTGCACAAATGTTGAAGGCAAAAATTTAAATAGGCAAAGAGTTAACTTTGTGACCATGGATGCCAATATACCACAGTTTGAGGAGTTTCCTCAATTGATTGATGACGATATTATATTATTTGCTTTGGGGACCTACCACATAAAACTAGCCAAATCGTATTGTGCGGAACATTTTCGGAATGGAATATATAGCATAGAATTATTCCGAGATAACCAATCACATGACTTGTCAAGGTATAACATTCGACAAGATAATAGCGGCCTTTGCACACACACTCTATCGCGCGTGAAACAGCAATCGTGCGCGAAAGAGCGTGCGTGAAACAGCAATCGTGCGCGAAAGAGCGCGCGTATAAATGAAGTGAAAGAGAAAAGAAAAGACCACGCGCCACGCTCAGCAGTCATGTGCGCAATCGCGTTTCCTCTGGTGGTCTGTTATTTATAATTCTTTCGCGTATGACAAGATGGCGGACATACGTACGTGAAATAAAGAGTTAATATTGATTACACTATATGTCTTTTTCTTGCCTCTGGAAAATCAAGTCCGAAGAATATAAAAACAAAAATCTTAAAGACGAAGCTTATAAAAAAATAATTGACTTTTGTAAAGAAAAAGGTTTTCCTAACGCCAATCGTGATTTTGTGTTTAAGAAATTACAAAGCTTAAGGGGCTCGTTCCGAAAAGAGCTTAAGAAAGTTACAGACAGCCAGCGTAGTGGTAGAGGAATGGACGACCGACGTGTACAAATCTTCCCTCTGGTACTTTGACTATATGCTCTTTACTAAGGACCAAGAAGTACCTACTAACAGCATATCTAACTTTGATGAAGATCTAGAGAATGACAGTATAAATGGTGACAATTTTCATCTAAATTTTATTTCGTCTCATGAAGAAGGTAGAACAGAAAATATAGTTGAAGTTGGTGAAACTGAACAGCAAAATAAAGTCGTAAGTGAATTTTGTGATTTTTATTTGTAGTAACAGTAAAGATTACACATTCATTTAAAGAACTTATACTAGATGCACCTAATTAAATTTTATTAATCTACTCTTTAAGCTCTTCCACTTGAGACCATACGAAGGGTACAGGGGCAAAACAAGGAATGTCACAATAAATTCAAATATAAATTAAGTATGGCAACACATAGGTTTTCGCGCGTATTTTTATATAGCAACATGCAAAAAGCGTAAAAAAAAAACATAGTCCCTCATATCTTCAAGAATTCAAAACCCTGTACAAGTGCAAAAGTGGGAATGTCCTTGGTGTAACTGAACGTAACAAGGAATGTCCAACTGTCAAATCGCCTATCCCTATTAACATTGTCGGATGTGAAAATCGGCAACTTTACAAGAGAGCGCGTCAAAGTTTGAATTGTTGATATTTTTTTTATTATACGAACTAGGTTAGCTAAAATCAACAGAATTTTTATACATGTTTATGAGCTTACTTAGATGGTAGTAAAGTACTATTATTGTTTTTTTAAGCATGTTAAAAGTCAGAAATGACGTTTTTAACCGTACCAAATCAATTGTATTTTGTCGGATTTGCCACATACGACAATGTTACGTGTACAAACTAATTGACTATTTGTTGGAAGTACCACATACGACAATGTTACGTGTACGAAGTTATTGATTATTTGTAGGAAGTGCCACATACGTCATTGTTAATAGTAAATCCTAGACCACTGTCTGACGTATCTAAATCGAAATTATAAATAAAACAATTTTTTAGAGAATAATATCTTTGTAATAGCATGTAGGTAAGTATTTCAAAAATCAAAACAAAAATCAAGGAGCATTTAAAATAAAACGGCTTCACTTATACGACCTTAATTTTAATTCAACGTGTGCACGCCATCGTGTGCACCAAGTATAATAGTAAACTAAAAGAACCGTGCCGTACCGCATCTAACAACGCTCGCGGCACACCACTAAGACGTCGGCAGGGGTTGCGGGGGGCGCGGGACGGAGCACCGATGCGGTACGGCACGGTTCTTTTAGTTTACTATTATACTTGGTGCACAGTCACACGATGGCGTGCACATACTCCGCGGCGTTGAAGCTATTTCAACAGCTATGGAGTCGTGGGCAACAGACACATTTTGTGAACGGCCCGTTTTATAAGTCCTTTGTTGGTGTGGACGTCCGCAACCCGAACAATTCCATCTTTACCCGGGTGCAATTTCATCACGCGCCCCATGCGCCAGTCGAGAGGCAGCAGGTTGTCCTCTCGTAGCACGACCAGGTCGCAGAGTTGCAATGATGGTTGATCTCTCCTCCATTTGGTCCTGTTCTGCAGCTCTGCCATGAACTCCCTGCGCCAACGTGCCCAGAATTGCTGTCGGATCTGCTCGATTCGCTGGTATCTGTTGGGTCTAATGCAGTTAACCGGTAACGACGGCACAGACATCAACGGGCGGCCTATAAGGAAGTGCCCAGGAGTCAAGGGATTTGTGTCAGTTGGATCAGACGAAAGAGGAGAAATGGGGCGGGAGTTAAGGATCGCTTCAATTTGCGCAAAGAGCGTCGCCAGCTCTTCAAATGTAAGTAAGGCACTACCAGCAACGCGTTTCAAATGATATTTAGCGGATTTAACGCCAGCCTCCCATATTCGACCAAAGTGGTGGTGGTGAGTAGGCTGGACAAAATAAGAATTTGATTTCCTCATTTGACGCGAAATCTGAGACTGATTGGCGGCTGGCTTTTATAACTCTCCCCAACTCATTGTTAGCCCCTACGAAGTTTTTCCCATTGTCGCAATAAATCGCGTAAGGCTTGCCGCGACGTGAAACAAACCTACGTAAACAAGATATAAAAGCTTCAGTGGTTAGGTCACTGACAACTTCAAGGTGTAGAGCTTTAGTAGCTAGACATACAGAAACGCATAGTTAGGCTTTTGTAACGCGGTTACCTCGACCCTTTTTTGAGGATATCATAAATGGTCCCGCAAAGTCGATCCCACATGTACTGAACGGGAAACCTGGATTAACCCTCACACTAGGCAAGTCCCCCATTAAGGGCTGTATCGGCTGACCTCGAAATCGAGTACAGACCACACAAGTCCTAACAATAGTGCGAGCTAAGTTTCTGCCACCCAGTGGCCAAAACCTCTCACGAACAGAGGACAAAAGTAACTGGGGGCCTGCGTGAAATAATCTACCATGTTCATAGTGCATTATTAACCTAGTTAAATGTTGCTTAGCATCTAATAGAATTGGATGTTTCTTATCATATTGACAATCAGACTTATTAATCCTACCTCCTACTCTAATTAAACCATTATTATCACAAAATGGATTTAAAGGCAACAATTTGCTTTTGTGATGTAAAGCCTTACCATCTTTTATTATTTTAACCTCCTTTGCAAATGACTCTAGCTGACTGAACTTTAACAATAATATTGATGAGCGATCAAGTTCCTCAGTTTGCAAAGGTCCTAACACTTTAACAGTATTCTTCTTACAATTATTTACAAAACGTAGAACATACGCAAAACATCTTTTTGTTTTTAAATAACTAGAATATTTTTCAAATTTAATAAATGAATTAATGGTATCCGATGTTTCATCAACGGATATTAATACTTTTGTTTCGGGTAAGTTATTAAGGCTAACCTGTGGCTGGGTAGGCCATTTAGATTGATCTTCCTTTAAGAACGAAGGTCCCTCCCACCACAATGATGATGCTTGCACATTCTGTGGATCAACACCCCTGGACGCTAAGTCAGCAGGGTTAAATTTTGTTGGAACATGTTTCCATTCATAATTTTCGGTAAGAGAAGGCGTCATTGCAGCATGAGAAGATGGGGACGGCATTGGTGTTTTTGATGTATTTTCATGGTCAACAGCAACATTGCCGTCAGCAGGAATTTCAAAATAACTGGATGTCGAAACAGTGGGTTCATTATTTTTTGTTACTGGAGTTTCATCTTCATTAAAAATGTCACCAAGAATTTCATTCAACTTAGTTAACTCATTTTGGAAACCACTTTGTAGTGGAGATTTTCTATTATCTGAAAAAAATAGGTTAGATTAGCAATAAATAAAAACGTACATTTTTGTGTACCCAAGTAGTGCAAAAATATTTGACAACAGAACCAAACCAGTGTAGATGAAACAAAAGTGTCAAAATGCATTTTTAAGTTAACAATATTAAAAAACAAAAATTAAAATGCCACAACCAACATACAAAATATATCATTAATCGGTGAACAAAGCATTAAGTACCCCATTCAACAAAAAGTTTTAAAATGCATACCGTTAACAAAGTCGATAGTAACACATCCGACAAATTGAATATAAATTAAAACGACCAAAAAAGTCGGATTTGGCACTACCGACATAGTTTACCTCACAAAAAACGATTAACAATGTTAGATGTGGTACTACCGACATATTTTACTCCATAAAAAACAGTTAACAATGTCGATTATGTCACTTCCTACAATTTTAACCGAACTAATAAAAATAACTACTAACTTTTATTTAATTTTTAATGAAGAATAAGTCTATTATGTTCATAAACAATTAAGTAAAAGTAAGTATTTAATTAGTTTATTTTTGAATAATTAGTATCTAGAAAAGCTATGTTAGTAATAAAATAAATAAGTATTTACCTGTTTCTTGATCTACATCTGCATTAATCAAATCAACACTCTTGTTTGTATCCATACAATGTGTTTCAGATTGTTTAGTGGCTAATTTTATTAAGCGGGCCGACCTTGTAAACATTATCCTTAATTATAAGAACAAAAAATAGTAAATAATTATCTTTAGCAACACTATCAAACAACGTGCGCGCACCCGTGTAACATTGTCCGTACTGGCACAACCGCACGCGCCACCGCCCCTCCCGCCCCGCAAACGTTGTCGCGAGTTGACATCCGTCGTTGTTGACTGGCGGTTGGGACATTATCCGACAATGTTAACGTGGCTATTTCAAAAATTACTAGTAATTTTTTTTTTTTGTTGCATCTACTAAAAGTAGTGTCTTTAAATGAGTGATTAATGAAATAAAAAGAAAATGGCAAAAATGCATATACGACAATGTTAATAGGGATAGGCGAAATGTCATTTAAAAAAGGTTATGTTTTATTGTGATCGCGAATTGGTTAGAGCCGGTGTAGTTTAGATATTTTTCAGTATAATTGTTGAAAAAATGAATGAAAGCGATGAAGATATTGTTCAGAATTTAGTAAAAGGAACGAAAAAGCGAAAAAAGACTGGAAGAATACGCGATGTTATGAAAAAAATTAGACTAGCTGCCCACGAGTCAGGCGAGGATTGTAAGTGTTCAAGACTAAAATGTTTTGAAAGGATTTCATCAGAAAATCGTGTTAAATTGTTAAGTGAATTTAATA
Organism: Luperina testacea; assembly: GCA_927399505.1. Classification (NCBI taxonomy): domain Eukaryota; kingdom Metazoa; phylum Arthropoda; class Insecta; order Lepidoptera; family Noctuidae; genus Luperina; species Luperina testacea. The sequence continues at coordinate 2,051,841 of OV656766.1, read as the reverse complement.
GCTTGAAATCTACGGATGAGCAAAATATATTCTTATGTGGATTAATGAATGTTTGTTCAATAAAAAGAAGGCGTAGTAGAAAAAATGAAATGGATGCCAATTTTCACCAAAACTATTTCATTTACAAAGTACGCATCAAAGAAGATGACCAGGTACAAGAGGTACCTGTATGCTACAAGGCTTTTTTATCTATTTTTGGCATAACTAAAGGAAAACTTGAACACCTACAAAAGTCTTTGAAAGAGACAGGCATTGCACCAAATGATAGAAGGGGAAAATCAAGTTCACACAAAAAATTGGACATGAATACAAAACAATTGATATGTACTCATATTAAATCATTTAAAGGCAGACAAAGTCACTACAGTATGAAAGATACCAAAAAAGAATATTTACCTGATGACTTAAATATTAAAAAAATGCATAAGTTATATTTGGATGCATACCCTGAGAATAAAGTTTCCTATGAAACATACAGGACCATCTTTAACACTGAATTTAATATATCGTTTGGTTACCCCCGCACCGACACTTGTAGTGCCTGTGATGAATTTACAGTTAAGGCAAAAGCATTGATGGCTGCAGGAAATCAAGATGAGCTAACAAGATTAACTATTCTTAATAATTTGCATAAGAAAAAAGCTCAAACGTTTTATGATAGAAAGAAGAATGCTAGAATCAAGAGTAAGACCGATGTGGAATTTCAGGGTATTGCTATGGACTACCAAAAAAATGTGTCACTACCTAACAATAATAACAATAATATTGAAACAAGTCCCATGTCTGTTGGTGGTTGGGACAGCGCCCATACACCATACATCTTTTGCATGGTCCTTTTGGCTGTGTTAAGGTGAAAGCTTAGTGGTAGCCCGCGAAAATCAAAATTTCTTCTGTTTTGGCAATTTACAGGTTAGCGTCAAGTTGTAACTTGAACAAAATATGATTCGCGAGAATAACAAGTAAGTAAGTATTAACATCATTATAAACCTACGAATAATCAATACATAGCTCTAACTTAGATTTGAGCAATGTTTAAAACAAAACAAATGTTGAAGTTATTTTTGTTTAATGTCTACGAACCTTATGTTTTTGTTTACAAATAATAGTTGATATTGGTTTGATTTTACAATACAAATAAGACTTGAGTGTAACCTGACAGACTAGTTTAGTCTGTAGCATACCTGAATACGTTATAAAACTTTGAAAACGGTTGTCGATTTTTGTACCTATGATGAATGGCGTGTGTTCACACGCAATTCATCATAGGTACAAAATTGTCACATAAATATTCTTAATGGTTATACTATTAAGCTACTAATATTTCCATTTTGTTAATGTGTCCTAAACTAACAAAATGACATAAGATTGTCAAGTTTATCTGGAATTAATGTTAAATTAAAAAAGTATCAAAAAATACTAGACTACAGACCCATGTCAAAAAAATGGATGAATCATATGAACCACCAGGTGACGTATACAGTATGTTAGGTTAAACGAGGGACTTATTGATGGATGGTATTCAGTATTCGATTCTCGTCCCAAATATGTAAAAAACCTATAACCTTAATTTGTGACGTAATTGTCCAATAAAATACAGTATTCATGAACACTGAGCGCGCAAGAAGTGAACTTGTAAACAGTAATCACGCGGCAAAACGCGTCTTATCAATATTCCAATGAAGAATATTGGGATATGGTCCATGCCTACGTGTTATTTAATGATAGTGTGCGAGGAGCCATTAATTTGTATCGAGAGATGTTTCCCAATCGCCAGATTCCGTCGTACAATCTTATGCTAGGTGTCAACCAACGATTGCGAACATTCGGTCAGTTCACCGTACCGACGCATGCCCAAGGACGAGGAAGGGAGCCATACCCAGTGCACCTACAAGAAGCCATTTTTAAATACTTCGAGCATCGCCCACAAGAAAATACTCGAAATGCTGCAAGACGGTTCGGTGTATCGCATTGGACTGTGTGGAATCTGCTGTATGAAGAAGGAATGCACCCATACCATTTTAGACCCGTTCAAGAACTTGGGGTCAACGACCATGAACCACGGGTGAATTTTTGCCGCTGGTTTTTGTCTAATTTAGACAAAAACATTTTATTTTCTGATGAAGCCACATTTACGGGAATGGGGATATTTAATGTTCATAATGCACATTGGTGGAGTTATGAAAATCCTTATGTTACGCGACAGGACGCTTATCAACATCGGTTTAGTGTAAATGGGTGGGCAGGTATTTTAAATAATTGTTTAATTGGCCCGTACTTTATTGATGGAGGACTTGATAGTGTATCATACCTTAACATTTTAAATAGTGTGGTGGATGAAATGTTGGACGATGTGCCTCTTAGTGTTTCTCAAAACCTCTTTTACCAACATGACGGAGCGCCCGCGCACTATCAGATGCGCGTACAATGCGTGCCACGAAAGATGAGACTTGACACACCACGTGGTTTGACTTGCGCAGTACACGATTTTAGGTATCTTTAGCGGTATGAGGTCTGAGTGCGGGACGGGACCGGACGTCATAGGGGCGGCGGAAAGAGCGGGGGGGCGGAGTCAAGTCTCATCTTTCGTGGCGCGCATTGTACGTAAGTTTTTAAATAATCATTTTGGTGACAGGTGGATAGGTCGCGGTGGGCCAGTGCCATGGCCAACACGCTCTCCAGATCTCACTCCATTACTTTTATTTATGGGGTGAAGTAACAAGAATTGTGTACGCTACGGAGTACTCAAACAGGGAAGAGTTAAAAGTACGTATCACGAACGCTTTTAGTAGTGTAAGAAGTGATCCGTTTGTTCTTAACCGCGTTAGGACAACATGCGAAAACGTGCTGAACTATGCATAATACGAGGAGGTGCTCATTTTGAACAATTTTTATGATTAGGCTAAAAATGTGTAAATAATCAATCAAGTTAATTAATTGTTGTAGATAATCAATCAAGTTAATCGTTGTAAATAGGTGTGATTCCATTTTTTAAATACGCCAAAAATACTAAGTTTCTTTGTCTCGTCATATCTTTGTCTTAAATTATTTCGTATCACAATTCACATTTGCATTGAAGATTTTTTAATGTTTTGTTTAGTACCTAGATATTTTTGCCGGTCCTAAGCCAGGTTTAAAGTATAAAGGGAAAATGGATTATACCTAAAGGTCATTTACCCGCGCACATGTTCTGCGATCGCTAGCGCAAGGGTGTATACACGTTGCGAGACTTTTGCGAAATTTTTGGTATGGTTCTGTCCGTTATTTGTCAGTGTTTTTTTTTGTTCATATTTTTATTAGTATCATGTATTGTAAGCATCCACTATTGTGGGTTTGAATACGTCCCTCATTTAAACTAACATACTGTATAGTACGATATAAGAGCTGTTACGGACGCCGAACTAAATTTAATAAATAAACAAACCCTCTGATTGGTGTGGAACGACGGAGCCGCAATCATGTTTTAAGCAGGTTTCAACTTGCAGAAACCCGTCGAGAGACCGCTCCCTCGATCCACGCATCTATGGGCCAAATTGGCGGGGGGTGCGGGGCACGGGGCAGGGTACCGCCGCGCGCCGCACCGGCCCGCATGCTAGTTTAACACAGTCGACCAAAATCTCTCTCAAATAAACAACGTGATTGATCAAGAAGTTTTTTTTTAATAATAATACAGTCCACAAAGTAGTATATCTCCAGTACCGTTATAGACCACGACAGTGTCTGGTCCAATACAGTTTCTGGTCCTACGAACCGGATAAAGAATACGTGCCACGATAATTATTCTGGGGGACTGTTAAGTGACAAAGAACTGAAGAAAAGGGGCCGAGGTTCATTTAACCAAGTCGTAGACAACGACAAAAAGATTAATGTCAAATGGTACGACAATAAAGTTGTGACTTTGGCCTGTTCTTATGCAGATGCTTACCCGGTTCAAAAAATCAAGAGATGGAACAAAGAACAGAAAAAGAAAATTGGTGTCATGTGCCCGCAGTTAGTGCGACACTATAATCAACATATGGGAGGCGTTGACCTGTGCGACATGTTGATAGCTCTATACAGAACATCTTTCAAGAGCCGTCGTTGGTACATGAACATACTCGTATTTGGCCAAATGTTATATGGGTGAGGCTCACAAAAAATGTACTTTAGCCATATTTTTCATGAGCCGAATTTTGAGTAAAGATAAAATATTTCGGAAGTTCTGAATAAATAAATTGATTTGTTTCCTGTGTTGGATATTATTCACTTGTTCATATCGGGTCATTTAAATTGTTAATTTATTTGAATTTAACCAAAAATAAACCGGTACAACAAACTGCTTACATCTTGTTTCATAGAAAATTAAAACGTGCCCGCGCCTAATAGAATATTATTATTTTTTATTTCATCGTGTATATACTGTATACAGTAACATCTTAGTAATATATGAAATATATGGGAATAAAACTACTATCCCAATAGTAGATTTAATTGATTATGCAAAAAATTATAAAAATATGACTTCAAAAACAAAATGTGCCTATAATATTTCACGTGTGTTACAAACAATGTGTTACGTAGTAGTTTTTTTGTAATAGGCAGTAGAAACACTTGCGACGTTTTTTTTGTGATGGCAACATTACTACTTTCAATATGAAATGTCAGTGTCCTGTCCGACATCTTGGTTTTTATGGAAAAGGCAATACTCGCGTGTGTGTTATTTTCGTACTTAGATTTTAGCGACTTTTCGGAAGCAATTTTGCATGGTAAGTAATAACATAGTATTTTTTAAGGGCAAGGACAATTAAGAGGGATATGTATATTATTGAATAATGTAGTTTTTCACTACTTTGCATTGCATTTAGATATGCTACATGACTTTTAGGTTATATTACTCACGTGTGTTTGTTCACGTGTGTTGCGTGTGTTACGAATTTGTGTTATGTAACACACGTGAAAAGTGTAAAGCTTAGTGCACATTGCAATATTTTCATCAATAGTACAATACTGCTGTAATTAACTCAGAATATGTCGAGATAACAATATTTTACCTGTAATTTTTAGAATAATTGGTAAATGACAATTGCGTTAATTATATTAACAAACCTAAACCCTAACCTAATAAAATATTTTTTTATAATGTTTATCAAGTGAATAATACATTTTTCGTCGATTCCGAAAAAGGCGCATTTTGAGTAACATAACAACAGTATTGTATTATCAGAGCGGTATCCAATATAATAATAGTGGTCGGTTCACGTAGCGGAATGCCAACCCACACTACGCTTAAATAGCATGTTTTCTTCCAGCAATAACTTTTTTTGCAGATGCCGCTAACACCTGCTGAAAGACAGAAGCTCTAACGAGAAAGGCTGAAAGAAAAAAATCCTGAAAAGTTCATAACACAGAAAAGAAAAAATGCTGAGAGGACAAAACGAAATAGAAAGAAAATAGCAGAATATTCTTCTTCTATGCAGGAAAATATTAGAAAGCAGTGGAGAGAAGAGAGAGAAAGAAGAAAAGCCAAGAAATGCCTTACACATTACATTAAACGGCCAAAAGAATACTTTTTAGCTGCTACTAGCGACGAGGTTTATTTTGAGTAGGATATTTATGTGCAAGTATAGGTATAACAAACAAAAAAAATTGTTTGATTGTATAAAATTAGTTTTTTTCTAAGCATTTTTAAGTACAAATCTTGATATCAATATTTGAATGTCTCTCTAGTCTTTAAGAAATAATAAGTAATGCTATGCAACTTTGTTAGCGAAGCTTTTGAGTTTAATATTAATACATTTGTCTATATAGTGTTTTATTTTAAATTCCATTATAATAAATAATCTTTTCTCGTGTGAACTAATCTTAACAATATTTCCAGTGTGCTACCTATTTCCAGTGTGTTATCGTGCGTTACGCGTTCACGTGTGTGATGGTACATTTTCTGTGAGCCTCACCCATATATAGCTGCAGTGCGATTCTGTAACCATCTCACCGTGAAAACTTAGGTGAAGTGAGCGTGGAGTGAACTGTCAGTGTCATCTTACCAGATACTAGGGATTGACCAAGCATACATTTACAATCATAATCGAGATTTTAATAATATTTTTAATGCTAATCCTATTGATATTTTTATATAATTCAAAGCTAGTATTTTAGTGGTCAAAACATTAATATTTTGTGGGGTTTTACTTACAATAAAATAGCAAAACAGAAGCGCAGTCAGAATCTCAACCTTGTTTTTATTTTTCTTTTTTCCCTAGACTAGTAAGTCCTTATATAGCCAGACAGCGCCAGCGCCTAACGCGCTTGCGCGGCGTGAAATATGGCTCATTCCGAATTAAGTCATCATCGCTCACATGAATAATTTGCTTTCCGATTTAGATAAATCACCACTATGGCAGCTGAGAGTCAGTAATATACCTATTCACTTGAATAGTTACTCATGGTTGGATTATAGTATTTATTTGTGTATACACCACGAATTTCTTCTTCTTTGGTAAGGTGGCGACTGTAGCCAGAAGCACAATTTCGAAAAGGCCACGTTAGTTTAAAGATCGGTGATAATTATTAATTTAGGCCCTAAATGAAAAACCGACCATGCCCTAAATTTTAGGGCATGGTCGGTAGTCGGCGTTATCGCAAGATGGCACATGCCATGACTTCATATATGTCGATTCACGGGACATCGTTATCGCGTTCACGTTAATTCAGAAAAGGGCCCTAATTCACTATGACCACTTAATGATTCGTTACTTCGAAACCACGTCAATTCCTTAATAACCTAATCACTACATCTGCTATTAACGTATTCTCTATGACACAATGACCGAAACCGGTTTGAACTGTCAAAATACCACGCTTGACAAACGTACGGCGTGGTAAGATTATGCGGGGAATAATAGATAAATACCATACAGCAGAATTGGGGTCAAGGTGTAAGCACGCTGTAGTCGATTACAGTGCAATTCGGAATGTACCATATATCACTCCACTCGAATCTCGTAACCATGGCAACATCACCGCGGCGTCAACAACACCTCCACCAGCCGCGTTTTGATTGACGAATACCTCGTCTTTTTCTACTTTACTTAGAGTCTGCCCCTTGGCAGACTCTAAGGCAGGGTCGCCATGGTGTATTATATTAATTATTAATATTATTACCATAATTTCCTAATGTTCTTATACATGACGCCTTACAAGTTAAATATGTAAAAACAAATCTCTAATGTGATGAGTGACTAACGCGCAAGCGCGGCGTGATCGTATCACTTCACCTTCACTCCACCCGATTCACGACATTAAATGTCGTGAATCGGGTGAAGGGAAGGTGAAGTGATCACGCAATCTGCAATGTGATAATGACAGTGATTAACGCGCAAGCGCGGCGTGATCTTATCACTTCACCTTCACTTCACCCGATTTACGACATTTAGTGTCGTGAATCGGGTGAAGTGATCACGCCACACAAACTACGTGGGAATCAAAAAATCTCTTTTATGATTGTAAATGTTTGCTTGGTCAATCCCTAGCATCAGTAGGATGACACTGACAGCTCACTCCACGCAAGTATTCACGGTGAGATTTTTACAGAATCGACATGCTGTTAACAATGCTTGGCTACTCTACAGGAGAAAATGCAACACGAAGAGCCTGAAAAACGTAAGCCTGAAAAAGTTCAGACAGAAGTTGGCAATCGAATTGAGGCAAAACGGAAGATCAATTGAGATGGAACCACCAAGCCCTGTACCGAAAAAAGCCCTGATCCAAAACCCCAGTGCACCGAGGCCTCCAGTTTCTGTGCGTTATGATGGCTACAACCACTGGCCTGAATATACGACATATGGACGTTGCAAGTTTTGCAAGAACAATAAAACGAACACACATTGTTCCAAATGCAAGCAGAGGTTGTGCTTAGTGGCCAAAAGAAATTGCTTTTATAACTTCCTTTGTAATATGTTATGCTATGTTGTCCCTAGAACAGTGTACAGGCGAAAGGTGCGCGCTGGCAGACTATTTTCTACGCGTACTTGCCATTCTAACACTGGTTTGCGCTCACCTGTTCGCAGAATGATAGATACCTACAATGAGGCCTTTGAACATATTGATATTTTTGCAAGTTCTCCTAGTAAGTTCAAAGATCTTATACTCAAGGAGCTCTCTCTTGATTTGATTTATGTACAGTGTGTAAAATTATAGATTGTAAGTGTTGGCGCCGCGGATCGCTAATGTGACGCTGTCACTGTCATTGATACGTCAAAAGAGACAGGAGTGCCGGTCGGAGATTCCCCGCGCATTCCGTTGAAGAAACCGACATGACATACGTTTCTGTGTCAATAATTATTACTTGTTTTTCACTTTACTCATTGTAAAAGTTTAATTAAACACCAACGATAAAACCATCAAAAGGGAGTTCGTTATTTAACTCCCAAACAGTAAGCATGATAGTCAAGTAAGTTTAGTTTGTAAATTTGTTGTGTATTAGTTATTGTCATTATCCTAGCGTTTAATTAATTATTTGTAAGTATTCCACAGCTAATCTGTGAACATCGTTGTGGGCTACAGTATTGTTTATGTTTTGTTTTTGTTCTGTTTGATGTTCCACATAAATAAAAAGAATATAAAAAGGATAAAAAAAAAGAAATCACAAACAATTTTGTACGACATAATACGCCCGAATCCGAGGGTTCACCTTCTTCTCAAAGTTCTGTCGCTCCATCAATACTACCTATGACCACTCCACGAAGTGATGCAAGTAATGCCAGAAAGCGTAATGCTAAAAAGAAACGTGACAAAATTATAAAGGATAAAGACAAAAAGATCGAGTATTACAGAAAAAAATCCGAGAAGTATATCTATAATCCAAAATATCTACACTAATATTATAAAGAGGAAAACTTTGTTTGTACGTTTGTTTGATTGTAATGAATAGGCTCAAAAACTACTGGACCGTTTTTAAAAATTCTTTCACCATTCGAAAGCTACATTATCCACGAGTAACATAGGCTAAATTTTATTTTGGAAAAAAATAGGGTTCCGTAAGATATTTGGGTTTTTCGTAGTATACATATATAATCCAAAATTTCATCTGATTGCATAAACACTGTACGAACCTTCTACGAAAATGATGACAGCAGACTTGGCACAGGAAAACGAGAATGCCTGACCAGAAAGGGGGTTAAAAACAGAAAAGATATCTATCGGATAGCATTGGAAATTTATACAAGAAGTTTCAAGCTGAACATTTTAAAATAAGCTACCCAACGTTATGTCGTCACGTCCTTTCTGGGTCATAATAACACCAAATGTAAATGAACGTAACACGTGCCTGTGCATTAAGCACGCGAACATCGATCTAAAACTGTCAGCATTGCACAGAAGAAGAATTTTGACTTACAATAGTCACACTGCACTGCTTGACTTTACTTTTCTTGTCTTTAAATGTTGTAATCGCTATGACGAGCTATGTTTGTCACGAACCTGCCAACGCTGTATTGACAAGAATCCTGACTACAGGAAGTTTGATGAGCAAGCCTATTGAATTTAAACAATGGATATCTGAGAAGCAAACTTACAACGACCCCAAGACCAAGAATGCTCGAACAGTTACCAAATACCTAAAGAAAACGTTCACGGTTCGCCCTCGAGAACTAATAGAAGAGCTGCACGAGGATTTGGAAGCCTATTATCAACACGAGAGAAACATTACCCATCAATACAATGCTATCAAGAAATACAAACAAAACTTTACCGAGGAAGACGCTATCATACATATGGATTTTTCGGAAAATTATTGTTCCAAATACGGTGAAAAAATACAAGCATTTCATTTTGAAGGGTCGAGACTCGAGACTTCAGCTAAGTCTTCATACTGTGGTAGCGTATACCAAAAAATGTATCAAGTCTTATTGTACCGTTTCCAAAAATCTCACACATTCACCAGCTGCTATATGGGCACATTTGCGGCCAATCTTTAAAACTCTCCCACCTAACATAAAGAGCATCCACTCAGGGCCGTAGCTAGGGGGGGGGGGCGTTGTGGGGCAATGCCCTACCTTAAAAATACCAAAAAAAAAGATTTTTTTTTTATTAAATTGTTTGTTCATAGTTTGAGATAAAAAAAATTGTAGCAATAGGTACCTATCTAAACTTTTTCGAACATGTTTATAATATCTGTGATGCAGAGGGAATTCCCCATACCATAAATTGCAATATGGGCTATAGTGCAATCTTTCATACGGGGAATCACGTACATAATGAACATTAACTAAAGATTGATTATGATTGTTTGTAGTTTGGTTAAGTGAAGTGTATGGTAAAGTGTTTTACTCCAAAATCAATACAATTGTTATTTTTCTTGCTATAAATTAAAGATTCATTAATTTCGCGATGGATATACGGGCTTTCTTTGGAAAAAAACGAAAAGTTGAAGAACAAATTGACCACGAAGAACCTCACTGCTCAAAACAGGTAGAAGTACAAAATACAATCGCTACTCCTAGTTCCATGGCTACAGGTTGGTCAACACATGTTGGTAATGGTTGGCTATGGTATTCCTTCTGATATTGCACAAATCGGAGAACCAATAAAACAAGTTGTTTTAGACACATATCCAAAACAACATAACAGGGCCTTTGTTTCCGATTGGTTCAAGAGTTATAAATGGTTGCAGTATTCTGTAGAGAAAGATGCTGCTTTTTGCTATCCATGCCAACAATTTTCACCTCATGGAAGCACACAGACTTCGTACACTTCCACAGGATTTAGAAACTGAAAAAAATGCCACTGATTCTAACACTGGTTTTCCAAAAATGAAAAATCAATTTCTCATATTCAAGCTATGTCGATGTGGCAGGAGAAATTACAAAAAATATCTACATCTAGCAATGTTGAAACCTTAATAAATCAAAAAGTATTAGAAAAATATAAACCTAAGTAGAAGAAAGTGTATGACTGGGTTACTAAAGATCCCGAAAGCGTTTACAATGTTAAATGTACATCATGTAACATAACATTTTCTATTGGCAAAAGTGGTATTGGCCAGGTGAGTTTTCAAGTATCTTGGTGGGGTGTTTTGGTTTGTTTTTATTTAGTAAAATTTTGAACTCGCTTGTTAATTTTGATATAAAATTATGAATGATTTGTGGTGGTGCTTTTGGTCAGTAGGCATTCTTTTTTTATTGCAGATTAAACAGCATGGTGAAACAAAACACCATAAACTTAAATCTGAACTTAGCAAAAAAAATTCTACCTTAGATTGCTTTTTTGGTGCATCGACCTCTTCTAATTCAGCTTCTCTTGCAAACACTTGTGAAGACAAGATATCAGCTAGTGAACTTGCTTTAACCTATCATACTGTAAAGCACAATCTTTCCTATAACAGCATGGACTGTACTGTAAAATTCCAAACAATAAACCCAAAAAAAAAAACACAAAATCCTCTAAACAAAATCCTCTATGCGGGTTCTACAACTGCTTTGAACATACAATTAGGACGCACTAAAATGGAGGCACTGGTTAAAGAGGTTTTGGGGACAAAGAGTTTTTAGAGCAAGAAAACATAGAATTATTAGACCATCCGCCGTACAGCCCCGACCTAAGCCCTAATGATTTCTATAATTTCCCTAAAATAAAGAATAAATTGCGTGGACAGAGATTTTCATCACCTGAAGAAGCTGTGGACGCCTACAAAACGGCCATTTTGCAGACCCCAACTTCCGAATGGAATGGTTACTTAAATGATTGGTTCCATCGTATGGAAAAATGTGTCAAATTTCGCGGAGAATACTTCGAAAAGCAATAAATACATTTTTAAATAGTAATGTTGTGTCACTTCCTTGATTCCCGAAATTTTCAGTGCCGCCCTCGTATATAGAAAAGCTATATATTTTGATTCAATCTTTTCAAGACAGATTTTCGGAGTTTAAAAAAGTGAAACCTCTATTGGACATATTCAGCAATCCTTTCACGATTTCAGTTGAAAATGCGCCAAAGTCAATGCAGTTAGAAATTATCGACATTCAAAACGACCAAGATTTACGCAACAAATTCAACGAAGGAGACTTGCTGAACTTTTACCGCTGCATTGATAAAAATACGTACAAAGAGTTGCGCATAAACGCTCTGAAATGTGCCAGCTTATTTGATTCTACCTATATATGTGAACAAACCTTTTCAATACTAAATAATAATAAAACAAAAAATCGAAACCGCCTTGCAAACGAAAGTTTGGAAGCAGTTTTACGTGTTGCTACAAGTAAATTTGAGCCAAATATAAAAAAAATTGTAAGCGCTTCAAATTAATAAATTCTTTTTCAATTTTAATACATTATTATCAATTCTTTATTGTCTTTAATTACCTATACTTCTGGCGGCCCGCCATCATTTCATAATTTGCCCGAGTGGCCCCTAGTCTTAATAAATCTGTGCATCCCTGTTTTAAAACGTGGCAGTGGTTACTCTATGGAAAAATGCACCGAAGTCGAAGATGTAAAGCTCAGTGTCACTACGTGGGTGGATAACAAAGTTGTCAATCTGTGCTCTTCATACGTTGGAAAGAATCCTGAATCAACCGTTAAGAGATATTCAAAAGAAAAAAAGAAATATATGGGAGGGGTGGATATTTTGGATTCCATGCTCGGATTTTATAGAATCCAAATAAGAAGTAAGAAATGGTATCACCGCATTTTTTTTCACATGCTCGATTTAGTATGTGTGAACAGCTGGTTGTTATTTCGACGACGAAATAAACAAAAAGGCATTGAAACCTATATCGACTGTAAGCAAGCAATACCTCCTCTCTGACATTTTTGTTTAAAAATTGTTTTTAATGCCATCTGTTGTGAAATGTGAAGATCTTTCGTTGAGTCACGAAAAATCGCTTATAGAAATAGCTACTAACTAGCGTGCAAATAAACGAGGTAGAATTGCAAAACTGGGTATTCATGTGAATAATTTATATTCAGAATTAATTCAAATAAATGAAATAATTTCAAAGATAACCTTAACCAATGACCAGGCCTTTAAATCAAAAACAACTGCAGAAAAGTGGCAATTGATTTTCAAAAGTGATTCAAATTTAACAAATATGTTAAAAGTCATCGGCTTTTTCCTGTCAATCCCAGCAACTTCTGCTTTCACCGAGAGAGTCTTCTCAGTGATGAATATTAAATGGAGGGAAGAAAGAAACAGAAGTTTAATTAAGCTCATTAAAAATGAATTGCTGATTTTTATTAATGTGGAAGTAAATTGCTGTGATTCGTATAATTATTTTAAAAACAATAAACTGTTAATATCCAAAGCGCAGAGTAACAATAAATATAGGTACTTGGAAAAATAAATAATGTAATTCTTCTGTATTTGTGTGTTTCTTTTGTGCCTACTTAAACTGGTGTGCAATAAAGTGATATAGGATTGTAATTTGTAAATTTAATATAATGTTTAAACATGATAAATGAATGAATGTGTACTATTTTTTTTTTTCCAAAATTTCCCATAAGTACTATATTTTGGCAAGGTTTTGAGAAAAATACTATATTTCTTCAAAAAAAAGGTGGCAACCCTAGCTGTAACAGGCGGAAGATTCTACACAACATTGGACTTTGATCGTGCTTACACTCAAGTGTAAAGATGAATATGATATATTTGGTAAATAAATTGCGTCTTCGTTGCGACAAATGCCGAAAAAGCACTTTATTTCAGCAAAATCAATAATCTAACAAACTATTACAGAATTTGAGTTGAGGATTTTATCTGAGGAATGTACAACATCACATACTACAAGTAATTATTTCACACCCAATTATACTACGAATACTACTATGAGTACTAGTAGCCAAAGTAACATAGCAGTTGAAAACATAGAGCTAATACAAGCAATGATTCTATCTCAAATGTGATTGGTGTTCTTTCGAACCTAGAAGATTCTCAAAATGCATGATCAATTAGCTTTAAGATCATTTCTGGAAACGATCCAACATTCATAATACCTATGTTTCGTAATTTTGAAATTATATTGATTGTAAAAATTTATTGTTTTACTTAGGATTAAACTAATTACTACATAAACCACTTACCTCGATAAATGACTTTAACGTCTCAGAAATGGCATCGCATACTTCTGGACTAAATAAACTTATAGCACTGTCAGAAACTCTAAAAAAGAACTCGACTTTTGTAAGAATCGCCTGTTGCTTAAGAACGTAAAGTTATTTGTAGTTTTATTTTAGCGTTTAAACACTCTCTGAATGTACTGTCTTGTTTTTCTATAATCGGAGATATTTCATTGAGTAACCATTCGAATTGGTTTTTATCTATTGTAAAAAATAATAAAAAATCATCGTCAGTTTTGAATTCAGTACACAACAACACTGAAGCTCCTAACAAAGACTTAACCCATTGAAGGACACTGAACGCCCCTCGACGTAATAACAATAAAACTTCTATTGTGTCTCGTACAGTGTCCTTCAATGTGTTAATAGAGGTGTTATCCACACTCTCTTACTCTTTGTACTCCTATTTTTCAATTTTTTCCTCAAAACTTCTTGTTTTGAGGAAAAAATTGCATGGCACACAGTTAAAAATCCTTCTAACACAAGACTGTTCATGACGATGCTTGCAACCCGACTGTTCAATATACAATCGCCGCATCAATCAAGTCGCCGAATTTGGTTAACCGACCAATGTAAACAACTCAATTTAGGTAAGCGTTTCAGTTAAACCGAATGCGGCCGCCGCCTTCGGTGACCGACCTAATGTAAATGCGCCATTAGTTAGTTTAAGCCCCTGGCTGGAGGCTTTGAGTTCTCTCAAGGCAACCGCAGGATAGTCCGGTTAAGTAGTCACGACCTCTCAAGGTCAACTAGAGATACCCTATCAAAAAAAAAAGGGTTCCTCACAGTCGACCAAAATCTCTCAAATTGTAACAACGTGTAACCTCTAAGGAAAAATAAACAACGTGATTCATCAAGAAGTTTTTTAATAATACAGTCCTTTAAGTATATCTCCAGTACAGTTATAGACCAGTATAGTTTATGGTCCACTACAGTCTCTATAGTAAAGGCAATCTCTATTTGATTTTGTATGTCGATGATATACTTATAGTAGTGCCTAGTACTATTGAAATTGGAAATGTAAAAAAACTTTAGCATGAATTACTTAGGGAACAGCAATCTGACATATCTTGGCATTAGTATTTAGAAGAAACATGATGGGATTTATCTTAATCAATCTAAATATCTGCAAAAGGTTCTTGAATATTATAACATGGACAATTGTAAAGGAACTAATTCTCCTATGGACTATAATTTTAAACTAGACTTTGACGAATGTGAAATTGACATGACTTTAGAACATCAGTGCAGGTCTCTTATTGGTTCTTTAATGTATGCTATGGTGAGCACAAGACCAGACTTAGCGACTGCTGTATCATATTTGAGTAGATTCCAAACACAGCCAACTTTGAAGTTGTGGCAAGCTTTAAAGCGAGTCCTTAGACATGTTAAACAAACTATTAATTTTAATTAATTGAAGCATCTGTTGAAGCTTGTTGGCTAATGAAGCTGTTGTGTGACTTTAGCATTAAAATAAACAATACTGTTATTTTTGAGGACAATCAAAGTACTATGAAAGTTGTAAACAATCCAGATCAGAAACGATTGAAACATACTGATGTCAAATTTAACTTTATTAAACAAAAGGTAGAGGAAGGATTAATAACTGTTAAATATGTATCAAGCACAGATCAAATTGCAGACATTTTGACGAAGCCCTTATCAGGAGAACAAAGAATTAAAAAAAACTGATTTTAGAATTTAGTTATGTGCTCAGAGAAAATGTGTATTTTTTTTTATTCTTTGTTTTTTAGAGACCACAGACAAAAAGCTCTCTTTATTTTTCTTCTTAAAAAACCATAGGTTTTGTGAACATTGAACAACATCTTGTTTTTTTCTAAAACAAGACATTGTTATAAGTATATATGTACAAGTACATAGGTATACGTAACTACATTTTATTTTAATTACTTATTGTTGTTTTAGTTTTTGAAGACAATGATGAAAACTCGTCTCATTTACTTCAAACTGTGCCTCCGACAGTTGAGACCATAGATAATTCTGATGTTTCACTCACAGAACAAACAGGTAATTAATATACTTACTATTACATTTCTTTATTTAGGTAAGCTACCCATAACTAGAATTTTTGCAACTGTATTTATTTATTGCAGACTTTACAAAGCTTAATGGGATTTCTGAATTCTGGTGTAGTTTGCCAAACTTACAGGTAAAAAATAATATTATCTTTTTTTTATGTTTTCATGTTCTATAAATGATCGTGATCCCTACTATACCTCTGATTCTGAAAACGATCCAATGTACCAGCCTGTAACGAGAGATTCGGAAACCTCTTGCTCTGAAATTATATCTAACGGTTCTGAAGAAGACACTTCTGAAGTCTGGAATAAATACATTCGAAAACACGTCACCTGTAGAAGTGAAAAACCAGACTCCGACACTTTGACAAGAAAACGTCAAAGAAATCCACTTAAGTGGAAACGTAATACTCAAAAAGCTTTAAGGCTAGCTGGAAAGGAATATACAACAAGATCAGGAAACAAAAAAGGTATTAAAAAAGTTAAAGATATATCGTGTAAGTGCCATTACAATTGTAACTTGAACTTTTCTTTGTAAGAAAGAGAAAATCTGCTACAAGAATATTTATCTTTAAAATCTGAACATGCAAGATGGAGTTACATAAGTAAGTGTGTACAACGTGTACCTGTTAAACGAACCTACAAAGGAGAATAGAGTAGACGTAAAAACACGTTGGTATATAGCCTGTTTAAAGATGGCCAAAGTTTCCATGTATGCAAGTCATTTTTTTTACCACTTTCAACATATCTGCGAAGAAAGTTGAGACAGCTTATTGACACCATCTGGAGTTACTGAACCACATAAGAGAGGTAAGAAAGTCCCACCGAACAAAAAATCAGAAGTAGTCAAGGATATAATTAGAGACCACATTAAGTCTTTACATACTGTTTCTTCACATAACTTTCGCAGTACGACGAAGAGAAAATAAATTACTTTGAACTGCATGTTAGTTTTAATTGAATTGTGTGTGGAAAAATGTGTGAAAATGGAAATTAATATTGCTCCTGTCGAAGGTAAAGGCAAGGAAGAGGATCCGTAACAAATCGCAATGGAAACGCAATGTCAAAAAGCGTGAGAGATATGTTCCCAATGCCCTGTATTAAGCTGTGAATGAATCAATAATACAGAACATAACCAAGAAAAAAAATAGTACATTTTTATGTTTTTAACGAATGTATACAATCATTAATAATTGTAATCGATCAGTAAGTAAGACTTATCTTACGAACGATCAGTGTTTGTTCGTTTATTTCCGACAGGATGTCACAAAAGTGTACCTGTTTTGAGAAGGTTCTTAGTCGTGTCTTATCGAAATTGTTTAGTGGTTTCCAAGAATTAGTGTTTTCTTTGATGCTTAATAATTTATTACTTACTTAATTATAAGAATATTTTTTTAATACATTTTTTTATTTTATTCCAGGTATTCATCTAAAAAGCCACCAAATATAAATCAAATAAGAGCATGTAAACATAACTCAGATAAGCTAAAGTGTAATAATTTGAATCCACAAGATATTGGATAAATATAAACAGAGCATTCATTGTACAAAAGAAATGTGTTAGAGCTATGTATGGAGCAGAATATTTAGAGCATTGTAAGCCATTATTTAAAGCACTAAAAATTCTTCCACATCCTTGCTTATATATTTTTGAAATTTGCATGTTTATAAAAAGGTATTCGCACATGTTCCCATTGTATGAACACATTTCGAAAAGAGTGAAAAGCCAGAAGTCCAAATAAATTACTTGCACCTAGCCAGAGACTACATTTGTATAGCAGGAATTCCAATTGTATGGTAATCAAAATTTTTAACAATTTACCCCCTGGCATCAGAGTGTTGCCCACTAATAAATTCAGGAAAACAATATTTGCCTGACTTTTAGACAACTGTTTCTATTCAGTTAATGAATTTTTAAATTATAAATTTTGACATTACATTTTAAAATTACCTTGTGTGTGTATTATACCTATTGACTTGTACTGTTTCTTTTTTGACATTTCATTCATAACTAATATTTATACAAAAATTGTGCTTATAAAACTTGACATTGTATAAAAATTACCTTCTGAACTAATTTATAATTAAATGAATGGGATATCTTCTGCTTAGTTTCGATGACAAACTAGATATAATATTGTTGCGGCATAGAACTTGGCCACTTTAACTTTGTAATATTTCTACACCGGCGACGGTAGTGTATGTGAAACTTTTTAATATTAAGATCCTAATGTACCATATACTCAGAAATAAAAAATTATTATTATTATTAGAAAATTTCACCAAACCTTTTATTCAAATCCCAATAAAGTTTATCAGGATAACTTTATGTTAAAATATATGAAAATTCATTCACCTGTACAGCGACATCGTAAAGTGGGACAACGTTCTGCCTCCTTAACATATACAAAGTTTTATATAAGAACATACGTAAAACCATACCAATTATTACAAGTTTGTCAAAAGACTTTTGCAAATATTTTGAATGTTGGTGTGCACAGACTAAGAAACATTTCAAAAAAATTTTTGCTTATGGGGGAGTTTCCAAACGAAATTCGAGGTAATGATAGGGTATCAAGGAAAAATTTAAGGAAAAAAGAAAACGTAATGAGATTTATTGAGACATTTAAATGTATTGAATCACACTACTGTAGGTCTGCAACTTCTACAAAAAAATATGTCCCATCTGATTTGAACATTAAAAAAATGTGGAAGATTTACGAGGACAAGCAAGATGTGACAATTAAGGTAAAAAATGTTATTTTAGAAACATATTTGTAAAACATTACAATATCGGTTTTAAAACCCCAAGCACAGACGTCTGCTCGAAATGCTTGGAATTAAAGGAAAAACTTTAAAATTGAAAGAAATGAAGCTGCGAAAGTCCAGCTCATGACAGCGTTACGAATTCACAAGCTAAAAGCTAAAATGTTTTTCACAATGTTGCGGGAGTATGACGAGAAAACCTTCACAATATCCTTTGATTGTCAAAAGAACCAGGCGTTACCAAAAGTGGCAGATCAAGCTGCCTATTATAGTAGGCAGCTATATATCTACAATTTTACCATTTTCATTGGAACATCAACAAATAAGTTTCCTAAACAAAACGTACGCATCTACACGTGGACCGAAATCGTTCACGCGCCAAGTCATCGAATGAGATAGCATCGGCAGTTTAACACTAAGTGTTAAACTGCCGAAGTTTAGTTTTGCCTGTCAAATTCGTTTGTGTTAACAAGTCTTGTTAACACAAACGAATTTGACATCGCAAAACTAAACTTCGGATTGTGGCGGATGGCTGTGGGTCACAGAATAAAAATAGCACGATGATAGCAATGTGTGCGTATTGGTTAACCACCTCTACTCCAAAAGAAATCACTAGAGTTGAGCTAATTTTCCCTGTTCCTGGGCATTCTTTTATATGCCCGCTGATCGAATTTTCGGCCTCATTGAAAAAGAAATTAAAAATAATACTCCACCTAGCCTATAAATTACCTGTCAAGAAATACAGAGAAAGGAGAACCGAAGAAGAAAAGGCATTGGAAGCACAACGAAAGTCCGAAATCCAAATAAGATTTCGTAACGAAACTGGACTACTTATCGATATGCCAAAGGTTAACTTTGGCAATACTAATGATGGCAACACAAGCAGGTTTTTTGAGAATCCGGAACTAGCATCTGAGATCACAGGAATTAGCTTTGAACTGATCTACAGATTCAAAGTTATATTGGAAACAATGTCAAGTGGTCACGAAATTAATGTCACAAAATATGACCAATATGCTTATGATACTGCGAGATTGTAGGTACGTAGAGCTGTACGGATGGCATCCAATGACTCCCACCATGCATAAAATATTGATTCATGGTGGGAAAATCATAAGCAATTCGCTACTTCCTATTGGCCAATTATCGGAGGAGGCTGCAGACGCCTGGAACAAGCATTTCCGGTCATACCGGATTAACTTTGCTAGAAAGTTTACGAGGGAGGAATGTAATTTAGACATATTTATTAGGCTATTTTTAACTTCGGATCCCCTAATTAGCTCCAGCAGACAAATTAAAAAAACCTCACAAAGCATTCATTCCAGAAACAATAGAAATGTTGATGTCTGCCGAACCAAATAGAGAGTCAATGGAAGAATGCTCTCAAAGTGAGAGTGATATTTAGTTTTGTTTATGTTTATATAGGTGTAGGTAGATATAGGTGATGTAATTATACCTTATTTTTAAACATTTAAAATATTATTTGAACTTTGTTTTACTTTTTTGAAAATTGCTATTTATTTGTGTATCAAAGTTGTGTAATGAATTAAAAAAAAAAAATCGATTCGCCGGGGTCCAATTGTGAGGTTGACAAATGTTTAATTTTAAATCCCTTAAAAACTTCTTTTTCAAGAAACCTGAGACGTCAAGTTATATTATGGAAGTCGATTTTGATGATGTCACCAGTGACAATATCTTTGTAGATCTTGAAACAAAGAGACAAAACCCAAAGATAAAGCACAATTAGAGTATGTGACAGGATACCTATGTATTACGGAAACTGAAAGTAAAAAAAATGCAAAGAGTGCAAGAATTCATTTTATAATGAAAATGAAAGCTATTTTCATTTTAGGGAATATTTTAAAAACAAAATGTGCCTTAAATATCCTTCCATCTCCCTAATGAAATGCTTTTCAAATATACAAGATGTTGTCATGGGTTTAATAAAAAAAGATAGTAAAAAGAAAAACATCCGACAATATATGAAAACAATATTTTCAGTGGTAATAGATGATAGTTTTATTAAGTGCAATGAACACAAAGTGCAATTAATTTCAAGAATTGAAGAAATATGCATTAATTTATTCTTATTTAGTTGTTGTAAAGACACAAATTATTAAGTGGATCACGTAAAGATTATGATGCGGAAGACAGAATTCAGGAGTTGGCCTTCAATTATTGTAAAAAAAGATTGAAATAAATATTTGACATTTTATCTGATGTTTTATTTTAAGTTAATCTATAATACCTACCTACATTAAAGGAAATAATAAAATAGTACAGGGCCTACTGCAGATTTACTTAACAGATTGTTGTTGTTACTTGTTGCCAGAGGGCGCCATAAACTGTTAGAGTGATGTCTCTATCTCGGCTATATTATAAAATGTACTCTGTGGAAAGTACTTTGCACAAAGCACCAGATGGCGTCATACGCCATACATTCGGCAAAATGACGTGAGTGACGACTGTCACTAATGCCAATTTAGCATATTATATGCTAAATTTGACATATTTTCTTCTTGTTTAGCATATTTTTTTTGCTTTTAGCATATAGCATATTATTTCAGCATATTCTTATAAAATATGAAAAGAATGTAAATTACAATCTTTCTTGAAATAAAATTTGATATCGATATCTACCTCAATCAATTTCCCACTTCACTACTAGTGATTCACTAGCATGGCAACTCTTTTTTGAAGCGAATATAATATTCTCTGTGCTACGGGATTCCCCTTAGACATAGAGAATGGACTGAGCACTTATTCAGGTATAAAGTAAATATGGACGAAGTACAAGAGAGACAAAGCGATCGTGCCGCCAGTTATTGTCTCTTTCTACGCCTTACCTGCGCCTTGCAGAAAATACACATGTATTGGCCGCGTATTCACTTTGTCTCTTTCTAGAGAGTGGTCAGTTTTGTGAGGGTGATGTCTATGGGATAGGATTCCCTTACTATTATCCATTCCCCAGCGCCTACGTCGCTTTCTGTCAAAAACCTTGTTTATTGTTGTGGACTCACTCATATCGTCGTCTCGTCTTATCCGTGTTCCTTTTTCATAATTTGATATTTTTATTATGGTGCCTAAGTATAGTCAACATTACCGGGCAGACTGGGAGAAAATGGCAGACTTTAAAGAGTGGTTGCAGCCCGTTGAAAACGATACTTCGAAAGCGTACTGTAAATGCGAAATTATTGCAAAATTGTCTGTTTTGAGGCTGCATATTTCATCAGCAAAGCACAGAAAAGCAATAGAGCCAATGAAGAGTCAAAAAAAATTAACTTCCCTAAAGTAAAAAAAGATCTGAATACCCAGAAAGCGGAATCTTCGCTGGCTTTGTTTGTTTGCGAGCACTGTGCAATTATGGCTGTAAATCATTTATCGGAACTATGCAAATACCGATTTGACGACAGCAAATACAGCGACATCAAGTTACATCGAACAAAATGCACGAATATTATTAAAAATGTTTTGGCACCACACTTCATTCAAGAAATTGTGACAGATTTAGGAGATCAGGAGTACAGTCTCTTACTCGATGAATCGACAGATATATCGGTATCGGTACTTAAAATGCTTGGTGTTTCGATAAGATATTTCAGCCGATCATTAAAAAAAATAATTTCCACATTCTTGGGATTAGTTGAGATTGAAGACGGAACTGCAGTCAGCATAGTGAACGGCATTAAAGGATTGTTGGCAGAAATGAAAATAAATTTAAAAAAATTGATCGGTATCGGCACGGATAACGCTTCGGTCATGACAGGAACTAACAGTGGAGTGCACGCATTGTTGAAAAATGCAACTGGTAATGACAATTTAGTTTTAGTGCCACAGAATATTTAGTTGAACTAAATAAAATACAAGAAAATGAAAAGTTCCATCTGTCAAATAAGCTCAGACACCGCAATGACATGAAAGTTAAATTGGCAACACAGCTTTTTAGCTTAAGCGTAGCGGAGGCTATGCAATTTTGCCGTAAAGACTTACAAATTCTAGCATTTAAAGAAAGTGAAGCCACAGAAAAGTTTATATTGTTGATCAATAATATGTTCGACATCTTTAATTCACGAAATCTCCATCAGTATGGTTTTAAGAAGGCTTTAAATGAGCGCAACGCAACTCAGATTTTCGAATATTTGACTATGGCTTGTGATTATATTTCAAATTTGAAACTAGAAAATGGCGTTCTAATAACAAATAGTCTCCGAAAAACCGGATTCATTGGGTTCCTAGGATGCGCTGAAGCGTTAAAATATCTTTACTCAAGCCTCATCCAAGAACGAATGATCATATACCTACCATTTTACAAATTAAGTCAGGATCACTTGGAACTACTATTCGGTAATATTAGGGCACACGGTGGATCAAATAATAATCCTACAGCAAGACAGTTTGTGGCAGCATATAAAAAACTTTTGGTTCACGTAGAATTAAAAGATTTCGGATCAGGAAATTGTACTGCATTGGAACAATTGTCTATCCTGAATTGTTCGTCCGCAGTAGATCGCATTAATAAAACATCTACTGACTCTGGTTTAACACAGGACGATGTGACAGAAGACAACACAGAAGAGCAAGAAATTGGCGAACTTTTAAAAACCATTTCACAATTTAGTTCTCAAGTAATAGCACATATTGCAGGTTACATTGCCAGAATCTTGATAAAGAAAATTAATTGCGACGTCTGTGTTGGCGCTCTAATTTCAAATCAAAGCATTTCTTTACATAAGTTTATTGTAGCCAAAGACAAAGGTGGACTTGTATATCCATCAAGCGACATGATAAAAATTTGTAATGTGGCTGAAGTTGTCATTCGAACTATGGATGGAAAACTATTTAGAAAAGAAGAATTAATGGCCAAAATATGAAGAAAGTTTATTGGAGAAAAATTGTTCGAAGACATTCATTTTCATCAAATTGGAGAATTCCCCACATCAAACCATCTAACTGACTTGATAAAAGCCATTACAGAACGCTACATTAATGTGCGGATACACCATCTACTTAAAATTAATATAAAACTAACAAAAAGGCAACTTCTTAACAAGTATGTATTATTTCAAGGCCAATAAAATCTGTGTATTTTTGGTCTGTAGCTGTTTTTACTTGTGTAATTAATCAAACCATTTTTTTATTTTTATTTGTATTTCTTAATTCTCACTTTTATAATTTATAAGCTTCGATCGTTTTTAAATAATAATATTTATCGACTAGCTGTTGACTGTATTTTGTTTGAAAATAAAACGAAATATCGATAAATAAGTCAATGACAGTGGTACATCCCTAGTGGAGGACGAATTGTAATGACCTCGTTACGTAAATATCAATCTTTATACAAACGAAATACAGCTTTAAATTGAATGCATTTAGTATAGTGACATCTAGCGGCGGGTAGCGTAACTTGCTCATTAAACTATTTCGTGTGCGGTTTAAACGAAAAAGGTAATAAATACATAGAACAGTAGACAATAAACAACTCTATTGTCATTTAAATGTGGTTTATTTTCAAATAAGCGTAGTCTGACGTACTTCGTACTTTCATTAAATATTAAACTACCAATCACACCAAGGATTTCTTAGTGTTCCGAAATACAATTAACCCGTATTTGTGTGAGTTTGGGTACGCTGGTTCTGATACTGATGAAACGCTATGCGGCTTCTACTGTTTTTTCTGTTCTGTGTTTAGTGCGCTGCGTGTGTCATTCGTTACAGTTGGCTATGTCTCATGCTTCAGCAAAAACCCTACCAAGAAATGTTGAATTTCTTATAAGAGAAACCTATAACTGGTTTAGCCATTCATCAAACCGAAGACTCTTTTACAAAAACATGTTTCAAACGATCAACGGTGGCTCCGTTCCATTGACAATTCCACAGATGTGTCAATTGAACCAGCGGTCTGCCGTATTCTTGATCAATGGATAGAATTAAAAACCCTGTTTGAAATTGCCAGGCGAGATGAACACTGCTATACGGCAGAAATACTATATAACATGTATAATGATCCACAGAATCATTTGTACTTATTATACATAAGACCTATCTTACAGGAAGTTCAAGTGGTAAATAAGTTGTTTGAAAGGGGTTGTTCCCGTTCGTCCACACCCCGTCGTCCACACTGTGGACGACTGGGAAAGATGCGATCTGTTCGTTTACAGTGTAGACGAACAGAACGCAACATTCCCAGTCGTCCGAACCTCGAGCGTCGTCAAAACTGATAAGCAAAGACTATCTTTTGTTGAAGGATCGACAGGGTGCAGTTATAATAGTTGAGTATATCCAGGCGATTGTAACTTTAAAACTTTTAACATATTAATTGCATTTAAACTGATATTGATACAATACCCAATGTGTAAAATTAAAATGTGAAACATTCTTATGCTATACATTGTATAAAACACGCAAAAAAGCTTTAGATTTACTAGGTATGTACTTTGTGAGATGACGGGGTGTGGACGACTGGGAATAATGCGTTCTGTGTTCGTCCATAGTGTAGACGAACAGAACGCAACATTAACAGTCGTCCGCAGTATGGACGACGGGGTGTGGACGAGCGGGAATGACCCTTTGAAAGTAACGATGTTGATCCAACAAGATTTTACAATGATTTGATTGGCTTAGTGGAATCGATAGGTCGGCGTATTCTGAACCCAACGGCAAGGGTAGATATTTTAACAGAAGACATAGAAAGCTATTCAGATCCGAAACCATACATGGGATATGCTTTTGAGACCAAATTACTTGAATACAATCTTCAGCCTGATGCAGCAAACTATTTACGCCAACTTTGTAATAATTTCACACTGAAACTTGTGACAGAACTACGTTCGAGATTACCGGTTAATTTTAAAATACTTCTGAAGATATCCATGTTTTCAGTTCAAGAGACTTTAAAAGTAATTAAGCCATCCATTGTCGAAATAGCCCAAGAGTTCCGAGTAAATGCACCTATGATTGAAAAACTGGTATCTCAATGGAGAAATATAGTTCACATTAAATGGGAATCCTTGACTTCCACAGTAAAGTTCTGGAATGAAGTCATGCAATATAAAGATGCAGCTGATAATAACCCCTTTGCTGAGTTATGTGAGTTTGCAATGTCTCTTATAACATTGCCGCATTCAAATGCGGACATTGAACATATATTCAGCCAAATGAGTCTGGTAAAAACAAAACTCCGAAACCGTTTGGCGGTGAGAACCCTGAATGCCATTTTGTATGTTAGGTTCGGCCTAAAAAGAGCAGGAAAGTGCTGTTACTCTTACACTGTTCCAGACAATGTACTACGCAGTATCGGAACCAAAGAGTGTTACGACTCCGGCTCTCAGCCTTCCACATCAGCTGATGTTGATGAAGACCTTGATATTCTATTCCCTTGATTTAATTTCACAATAAATACTGATACTTAATTATGTTGGCATTTTTTAGAGAAGGTAAGCATATTTTTGGCATATTTTTTACACCAATCTAGCATATTTTGAAGTAGTTGAGTTGGCAACACTGACGACTGTATACCCTATTATAAAAATGTACTATTCAGCGAAGGCACAGGCATTGATCACCACGCTTGCTCAAGACGGGTTGCCAATTTCTGACTTATTATTATGTCAGCATAGCAACAGTATGTCTGGCATCTATGTCAAATGGAGTAACCGTGAGGCACACATTTTCAAAGCATTTCACTTTCTTAATTTTATATAAATATTTCGTGTCTCATGGACTGTTGCCAAATACCCCTGTTGCCAATTACTTCTTCTTGTCGTCTTTCTTACTTGTCGCACCTACTTTTAAAACCTGCAATGTTCCAGATCCACGAATCCTCAAATAACAACGATACAAATATGCCATTGCTATTTTTGTGATTTTTAAGGCAGCCAGATTATAGGGACACTTCTTTTCAATCGATGAAAACCACCTGGTGCCGCAAGTGATGATTTCTGACTGGCAGTAAAAGACGGGAGTAGATTTCCTTGTTTTGAACTAATTTCTCGACCAGACATGTTAAAATGTTAAAAATAAGAACAAATCCAATATGACCCTACGATACGAAAGCAAAAGAAAGCCATGGGTAGAGAAAATTGTAAAAACTATCACTGAATATCGAGTTCGATGGATACACACAAGTATATTAAAGCGGCACAATAAAGCGGAAACGACACGAAATCTTCATTCTTCAACGAATTTTGTTTTGACACTTTTGAGTTTTGATACTTTTTTTTTTTTTTTTTTAAAGGCTAAGGTCTGAGACCATGCTGCCTAGTCATCAGTTACTATTTTTTTTTTAGTCTAACATTACATTAGAATATGGGTGTACACATTCTAATGTATTAGGAGTATTTGGCAGCAAATGTATCGAATCAAGTTTCCCGGTAAACTTCGCTGAGGTAGCCAAAACTACAAAAAAATTCTCAGCTCCATTTTACCGGGATCGCGTCTGTTTCAATGATTCCACATATTGTCCAGTTGCGCAGACACTTGAGATACAAAACTACACCAATTTTACATCACAATATCCACTAGGAATCAATTTGCGAATAATTAAAACAGCCAACTAGACTTCACTCGAAGAAATCCCGCCAAAAACTCCGAGTTTTGATACTTTTGACAGACTGGCTGATGCCTTTTTTTTTCCTTTTGTTCCTTTTTTTTTTTTTTTTAAAGGCTAAAGTCTGAGACCTATGGAACAGGCTAGGGTCAGGGACCATGCTGCCTAGTCATCAGTGTGTATTTTTTTTTAAATTCTGTTAAATTCACCAGTTTTTTTTATAACTAAGGTAGATCCAGTTAAATACATTATTTTGATATTTATCTATAAGTAGAGATGGGCCTAAACGTTAAAAAATAATAACACTGCTAAATGCTAATGCTAAAACTAATTAACACTTAAAATTTGCAGTTATATTTAGCAACTGTTAATTTAATCACAGACAGATTGTTAACAAAATTAATTCTCATTTCCCTCATACTTTTCACAGGCTTAGGACTGTCAACTTTTTCTGATGGCGTATTTTTTTTACGGTATCGCTGTCCGTAAAAAAGTTCCATATTTCACTTCTTCTTAGCCGTTGATTATCCATTTTAGTTATTTTTTTTTACTATTAGAAAGTATTCTTTTTCAAACGTTAACAACACTATACAAACAGTCAAACAATTGAAATTTCACTCACAACACTCATAATCATTACCTAGATAACAAAAACGTAAATATACTTCGTAACGAAGATCAGTCTTCAGTTAATTAAATCAACTAAATAACAATCTGTCTGACTTAACAATGAACATAAAATAAACAGTTCACAGTTGCTAAATTGCTAAATGCTAAAAGTTGAAAACATTTCTATAGAGACGGAACAACATTTTGTATCCTTTCCTTTCTTTTGTACATACAAAGCCGTCTGCCTGCGGCCTGCAGTCACGGTAATAATATCTTCATACTGTGCTGCAGTAGTGGGTTAGAGCGAGACAAATATATATCAATCTGTGTGTGGACAGTGTGGTGCGGGTTAGTAGACTAGTCTAGTGAAGTCTAATAGGCCTTTTAGTAACTAACTACAAAAATTGACGTTATCACTTTTTGTAGTTCACTAGTTGCAGTAAAATCACACTTCTTCTTAACTCATTTCGGATTTGAGTTTAGAGATATGCATGTCAAATAAGTTTCGTTTGTTACACTGTTCTGTACTAAAAAACAAGATTTGGTTGATGGCCGCGAAAAAACAAAAAGACGCCAATTACAGTCATGCATATAAGTAACACATAAGCTCATTTTACTGCATCTAACATCTTAATAAAAGTCCGACTCTAATATTCGTCTGTGGGGGACTTCCACACGACTTGTTTTGGTATTTTGGTAAAATTAAACAAACGATGGAGATTCATGCATGATGGGAATATTTATTATATCAAAATCCTAGCTATATTAGTTAGATATTTCCTTAGTCGTTATAATGCTACGTACACACGTACCGACTTTAGTCACCGGCGAATAGTTGGTGATTTAAAAATCTTACGTCCACACACTAGTTTTGACTTTGAACGTGATATTTTGAAATCGTCAAAGGGTCGCTGGCGCCTAAGTTCACTGCGTGCATATCTAGCATAAGTTTTAGTACGTTACCAAAAAGTATAATGACAGACTTTTTTGTTCAGAATATTGCTCATAAGCCCTCCATTGTTATAATTATTCTCTAAAGGACTATGGTAAATCTCTAAATTATCTTGCTGGTAACACAAACCGTCGAATCATTTTTATGTGCATTTGTGGCACTGACCTGTATTTGTATTATAAGAGGTCAGTGTCTTGTGCACAGAAACGTCCTTTAATTTTGTCTGTGGTCCTACTTGGTCTGTGGAAAGATGGCTGTATGGGCTCAGTTCCCCTTGCCTGTCTCAGAAAGGGACGAAATCGTAGACTGAGAATGAAATGAACCAAAAAAAAAAGGTCTGTGGAAAGGTGGTGGAAATGGAAAGTCAAGTCACTGACAATGACAAGCAAGCAAGGAACATATTTACTCTAGGAGATGAGAGTTTTTGGCGGGATTTCTTCGAGTGAAGTCTAGTTGGCTGTTTTAATTATTCGCAAATTGATTCCTAGTGGATATTGTGATGTAAAATTGGTGTAGTTTTGTATCTCAAGTGTCTGCGCAACTGACAATATGTGGAATCATTGAAACAGACGCGATCCCGGTAAAATGGAGCTGAGAATTTTTTTGTAGTTTTGGCTACCTCAGCGAAGTTTACCGGGAAACTTGATTCGATACATTTGCTGCCAAATACTCCTAATACATTAGAATGTGTACACCCATATTCTAATGTCATGTTAGACTCAAAAAAAAAATAGTAACTGATGACTAGGCAGCATGGTCTCAGACCTTAGCCTTTAAAAAAAAAAAATCTAGGAGATGACAAGCAAGTGACAGTGACAGTGAATGACAATAAAATTATGAGAAATTTTAAACCCGCAAAAGCCATTATTGTAAACGAAGAGAAGAAGAAGAAGAAATTTTAAACTCATCCTACGACTCAATAAGTCGCTGCTGTCTTTCTTAGAAAATACAAAAATGCTGTTTTAGAATGCGGTGCGTTCTTACCTTTATCGTTTTTGGCGGCGTCTTGAATTTAATTCTGTGATATTTGCATTCGGACAGTGAAGAAACAGTTTTATCAATTTAATTCTTGAATATTAGGTTATAAACGTCGTCTTGTGGGTCCTCAACCACAGAACACTTGCTCCTACCGGAATCCTTAAGTCTTCTCGTAGTCTGTGAGATGGTCGTCTTTTCCTATTTAGCTTACTATAGTGATTCTTAATGTTTTCTTGGTCAGAGGGCCTTCAAGGCTTGTTCCTGTTGAAATTGTGTTTATAACTGGCTTGTACCTGATGATTAGTAATGCATTGTCTTTTTTCAGCTTAGATTATCTATAGTTGGTATTCTGATTGTTGTTGTCGTACACATTGCTTTATTCTTGATCTGAAGAATAATCTTGATATTTTGCTAGTTTCACCATGCAAAAACCCAAAAGTTTTATATCACAGTTTAAGGTTATCTGATGTTGGAATAAATCTGTCCATATTTTTTAAAAGTTGTAATTCTTGTTTGTTTGTTGTGGAGTTTTTGTTCTATCTCTTCTGCAAAAGCCACAACGAAGTTGAAACAGATTATGGTTATTTTTTTGGATTTAGGACTGTTTGAAATGGTTTGTTTTGTAGTTTGCAACTAAGGAAACTATGTATTTCTGACAGCAATAGCAGTTTTTTAGTTTCTGTATAGTTTTAGTTAAGTAAGGATTTAATTTTTATTAATTAATTAAGTAAGGTCATGCGGGACTATTCTGCTTAAAAAAAAGTAACATGTGAAATTCATATCTGCGATTTTGCTACAGCAAGCAATTACAACAAATGAGTAAATGCAGTTTTTTTCAATACAGGTATCAATACCGGTATTGGAAAAGTCAATACTGTGATCCCGTTATCAATACCGGTAGTCTGGTATTGAATGCAAGTTCAATTAGGACATTAATAAAACCAATAAAATATGCCTTTTTATATTTTCTAATCAGTCTTTATTGTTCTTATTTATTGAAAATAATAAAATAAATATGTTATACATAGCTTTCTTAATTCTTATATAATAATTTGGTATTGGTTGATTATTTAGGTAGGAATTGGGAACATAATGAAAACTAAAACTTAATCTACTCTTTTTGCAGGAGGGCATTTCACATAGACTTTGTACAATATCAAAAAAATATAAATTTCTTATTATTACCTAAATGTCATCATGTCTCATATAAAAATCAATATAGGTATCATTATTTGTAGAAATGTAAGTAAGTAAAGTATACCTTAACCCTTTAACCGCCATGTCATAATTCGCGTGGAGTGCATCTAACGCCAGCAACCTTTAGGTACAATTTTGCATAATGTTGTAAAATATAGTTATCGATAAACAAACTAATGAAATAAATAAAACTTACTAATTTTTAATCAAAGGTTTATGTATTTTCTTTTTCAAACACGTTGATCAGTCTTCAAACATCTTACGTTAATCAGTCTTCAAACATACGTTAGGTAAATTAGTCTTGATTGTTAATTCTTCATAAAAAATTAATATTCTGGAGATGGACACGGGCTGAAAGTCCCTTGATTTTCTGTTAAGTCTTCTGCACGAGCATTACATATTAAATTTATGATGCTCATATACACTTGTGACCGAATTTCTGGTTGAACATACTCCATTTCAAATGCTATCTATCAGTGCACCAAAATACTCGTTTCGAGGATCTTGCGGTTTTTGATTAAAAAATATTAATTCGGGTAAATGAAATAGGGCCATACAATCATTTTCTTTCGATTTTACATAACATGTGTAATATGACTCTGTCTGCGTCGATCCATTGGTGTATTTTTTTTCTCTTTTCATATGTGTTTGGTTTGAGAATAGATGGTGATAGCGGAGGCGGAGGAGATTTTTCAGATGCTGACATGATGTATGTACTTGTACGTTCGCTCACTTCGAAAGCCAAATACGAATGACGTAACAAAATCAAGCCAAATTATTACTGAGTAGATAGACATTTTAGGTCTGGACACATATTTTTTTATTTATCGATAAAGTTTATGATTAAGGTGAATGGATAGTGGTAGACCGCGAAATTCAAATTTTCTTACGTTTTTTGCAATTGGCAGGTCAGTGTCAGATTGTATCTTGATCAAAATATGATTCGCGACAATAACAGGTACATATTTAGAGAATTAAAATCATTGGACAGATCAGACCCACCTTTCATTTGGAAGGTGCGATTTAGAGTGTACCGTTCCACCCGACGCTTATACCTACGAGTATGGTTTGCCCATGCATACACTTTCTGCTTCCATAAGTCGATGCGCTCTGTGACACGGGACATGTAGTCTTGAGGACTGATATCAGTCCCCGCAAACGCCCGCCTCACAAAGCGCATCACTCGAGGGCGATTGTTGCCCTCCCGGAAGCAGATTAGTTTGCCGATGAACGCTCTGGCCCCAGCAATGCGTCGTTCTATCCTATACTGTCATGCCGGTACGGCTGGTTTCGGTCGTGTAGCTCTGTCATCAGGAAATTTGACATGAGCTACACGACATGCCGTTACAGCCGCGCAATACAGGATTGAATGAGCATCGGTGAGGTTTTCGCAGTTATCAAAATAGCTTGACAACTGCGAATCCAGAACAGCCACCAGCGCCCTATTTCTGTTATGCATGGGCAAACGGTAAGCGTGGTCTGAGTTCGGGTGTCATGAACCGGTATT
This sequence comes from Luperina testacea, assembly GCA_927399505.1. NCBI lineage: Eukaryota > Metazoa > Arthropoda > Insecta > Lepidoptera > Noctuidae > Luperina > Luperina testacea. Next base: position 2,019,164 of record OV656766.1, on the reverse strand, counting down.
CTCTGATCGCACCCTCCAAAGTATTCCTCATCTCCTAGTGAGGAGATTTGCAGTGCAGTGGCACTGGATACTTACGTTAGTAACCATGTCATTACTCACGTCGTTTTCGCAAATAAATGGTATGGTAGACTGTGGTGGTGCCACAGCCTGCGACGGCGTAGCAATGACATGGCTACTCTGCATTTCAGTCCGCAAGCGATCAAGCACGGTGTCATCTAACATGCGATTACGCTGGATGACTCGTACCTGATCCGACAGTCGTTGTGCCGATGTATTGACAGCCGGCTCAAGCACCTGAAACAGAGAGAGCATCAGAACACGGTACGCGGTCAGGTTGTTTCCTCCCTCTGTAGCCCCATAGTATGAGCGCATGACGTTCTCGTTGATGGATTGCGTCCATCGCATGCGCTGCACACTTCCGCCGGGAGCTGGGACCCTATCAGAAGCCGTTGGGCCTCGAGGTCCTAAGCCGTCCGGCGGCCGGCGTCCTCTCCGTCGCCGAGCAGGTGGTGGCGTCGGGGACAGCGAGAAATACTCGCCGCTCGAGCTCGACGCGATTGCCGCGGCCGGTGTCACAGTTACTCACAATGGGGCTGGGTTCCGGCGGCGGCGAGGCGGAGCTGAGCGACTAGTCCGGGGATGGTGGGCGTGCACGGCGAACTGCTGCTCTTGTAATCATAGTAGTCCGTCGTCGTGATTTTTCATTTCATAGTATTTAATTCTGTTTCTTCGGAAAATATCCATGACATCTGTCATGGAGTGGTTTGTCATTTTTCGGATCCTCTATTTTACACATTTTAATGGTTTGAATTTTATTATGTTATTACTTTTTGTTAGTAATTAATTTCAGCAATCAAATTATTGTAATTTTGGGTATAAAATGGGGCAAAAACGGTTTTTCAGATTTTTTTCTTACGGAGTTGTTTGACGACGTTACTGACAGCGACAAGAGCGACCACAGATGAATTAATTATTATTATTTTAGAGTGTTTTCTCTTCTCAGCTCTTTGGCTGGTTTTGCAACATTTACGGACCGAAGCCAAGTAAATGCAGCTTGTGGTGTGTTATGCTATAGATGTGTTGTGATGAAGACCTATTTCGTTTTCATCTATTTGCATGAATTTTCTGACAATGCGACATGTATTTAAAATTGCAGCTTTTTGTAGGATGATATACAGGGTTTCTTTTAAGTTTAGTAATTTAAGGCTATGGAGAAGGTAATTTGGGATGACGCCTGTTGTGGAGAGGACTATAGGGACTACATAAACTTTTTGTTGGCGCCATATTCTAGTTACTTCATCTTTGAGTTCTGCGTATTTACTAATTTTTCAGATATTGTCTTCTGAATGTTGTGTGTGTTGGGAACGGCAATATCTATTATGTAAGTTACTTTATTTATTTTATCCTGTAGGGTTATATCCGGTCTATTGTAGCGAATTGTCCTGTCGGTAAGAATGGCGCGGTCGTAGTAAAAATGTGTGTCGTTTTCTAATATTGTTTGTGGTGTGTAATTATAGTAAGGAGTGTTTGTGTTTTGTATGAGTGTGTATTTGAGTGCTATTTAGTTTTTGGTGAATTACATTCGCCATTTCGCCACCTAATTGTGCCTGTGTGTGTAGTCTGTCTGCGTGAGAGTTGTGCATGCTCCTGTTATGTGCTGAATTGTTTCTGGTTGGTTGTGATACTTGCGACATTTATCATTTGTTACTGAAGGATCTTTGATAATAAAATTTCTATAGTTTTTAGTGTTAATAATCTGGTCCTGTATCGCAGAAACTTATTTGAGGCTTCTTTGTTTACATGGGATTGTTCTAGGTCATAAGGACATCGATTATAAATTATTATTATTAGGTATATATTATTTATTAAATCATTTATAGCTGATGATGACTTTAGTTTTTCTAAAGGTTCTGCCTCTATGGACAATAGTGACAGGTCTGACAGGCGTTCCTGTCCAATCGAAGTTCTTAGGAATGTTTTATAGGTTTTAATTTTGAAAAACTTCTTTCAGCAGTTGCGGTTGTAACTGGAAGGGTCAAGAATAAAAAGCATGCTGTTATTACCTCCGGAAAACTTCTTTTCGTAGCTCCGCTGGGATAATCTCTTTTCCTTTCACTCATTGTTTTTTACAAATCGCTACTAATACTACTAACCTAGAAGAACAATTGTTTGTATTGTATTACAATGTAATGCACAATGAAATAAAACGCGTCAATAAACACTGCTCTCCGTGGTTTATCATCGTATCGTATGTACACTACGCCGCCAGCACATCAAGCTACCCGAAACTCAAATTTTCCCAATCAACTTTGAACCTTATGCTTTAGCGATAAAGTTGAAAATCTATTAAAGAAGTTTGACAGATTGTAGTAGCTTGATGTGCTGGCGTCTGTACATCGATTAGGTATTGTGGGATTCCCCCGTTGAAATAAATGACTTAAACGGGGAAATCCAGCAGCCCGCGATAACCGATGTAGGGTGTTGCCAACTTTTGAAACACGCTTTACGCAGGAATAAAGAAATTACTTTTTTAGGTTTTTCTAGGTCAACAGTGAACCAACATGTACACAGTGAACCATCATATTTATGCTACAAAACCAAAGGTAAAGCAATAAAACGTCTTGTATATGTTACCAAATAATCAACTTTATTAAACCTAAATATTTTTAACAATGTTTAAATATTTATTGTTATAAAAAAATTAACAAATATCTTAGGCTCACAGAGATCAATTGCGCAGTCGACTTTGTACTAATCAGTCTTGATAATTACAATTGTTATTCTTACGATAGAAAAACTTAAGTACAAAACACAAAAAATAAAAATTCAAAAGAAAAAGCATCTAAAAATCAAAAAGGGAAGTTCAAAAGAGATAGGTTAATTGGAAATTTTAATGTTGCTGTTCGGTGACTGCTGCCGTCTACCTTGGGGTTCGGTAATATATATTTTAATATCATTTTTTGTAACCATTGCAATATCTGGCTCTATAGGCTCACAAAATGTGTGATAAAATTTGCTTTTTAATTTTAAATACGAAACGGAGTAGTCATATTCAGCTTCAGGAGAATCATCAAGAATCTTCGCAACATAATAGCATTTTATCTTTTTTTTCTCTGATTCAATCAAAATAACTACAAAATTATCCGCTTTGGATTTTTTACGCAGTGGTGGAAAGTCTTCAGATAAAATAACTTCATCATCTTCACTGTCACTGACGAAATTTTCTCCACCAGATGAAGAACCACTAGCATAGAAGGTGCCTTCGGAATTAGAATCTTCATCAATAATTGGAGTTTCTTTTTTCTTTGTCTTCTTTTCTTTAAATAAATTACTTTCTTAGCTTTTACTTCTACTTTTTTTTTTCGCGATGCCATTAGGTATGTCTTTCTCAGGAGTGTAGGTGGCTATCATACTCCGGCCTAAGGGTCTGCTTCTTTTGGTAGTCTTTCTTGGGCCGGCTTTCAATGGCAGCCTAAACATTTTTGGAAAAACAAAACTTTCCACTGCTCTCGAAGTGAAAGCTTGCTGTTCATTTTCATTGTATTTGGATGCCAGATCATTACATATTTGTTGTGATGGTAAGTCTTGTAAAATTGAAGGAGAGGGAGTCTTAGGAGGTGAACGGTTTTCATTTATTTCACATTCTGTATCTGTTTCATCTCTTCCTGGATCGGGTCTATCCGTCACAGTGCTTGGTAGAATATCCTCTTCTGTAAAAACTGATTCGTATGGAAAAATTCCACATTTCCTAAATGCGTTGGTGATATTAATTGGAGTCATGGCTTTTAAATAGTCCTCGCCTGTGCATTGAGTTACATGGTAGATATTGAGAGTCTGCCCGGGGTTCCGGAGTAGCCATGAATCGGCAAAGTTCTAAAACCCCACATCTAATGGTTGTAATCTTGCGGTACTATGAGGAGGCAGTGTCAACACTGTAACACCAGCAGTTTTAGCAATGTTCAATGCTTCTAATTGTGAGTACTGGCCACCGCACTGTCGCACAGTGTACGATTTGACTAATCTAGGGGGACAAAACTCGGGAACCTAAATATTATTATATATTACATTTTATTGTATACATAGGAATGTTGTCTATACTATACTAGCAGCGCCCCGCGTTTTCACCCGCGTATGCTTCGATCCTGTGGGAATATCAGGATAAAAACTATTATATGTCCTTCCCCGGGATGCAATCTATCTCTCTGCTAAATTTTATCGAAATCCGTTCAGTGGTTTAGGCGTGAAAAGGTACAGACAGAGTTACCTTCGAATTTATAATATTAGTATGGATAATATGGATGTGCTGTTTTAGTGGCTACACATTGATACGAAACTAAACAAACAAAATATAACAAAGATTGTAGACAATTAAATAAATTCTTGTCAATCTATACAAATTTTTGTGGCTTTCTGCACCTATAATGGAAACATAAGCTTTGTTATTTTATTCATTCTGAACTATTTTATTCAATCTGAGCTATTGCCTATCAAAACATAAGTTGAAATTGATTAAATTCCTATGACATACCTTATAAGCACCTGATTCATAAAGCATGGGATAAACTGTGTTTAAGAAAACAGCATTTGTAAAGTGCAATATTATGAAATAGGTGCATGCTTATATTATATTGTTCATAGCAGCGCCCCGCGGTTTCACCCGCATAAGTGTCGATCCCGTGGGAATATCGGGATAGGCTATCTCCTTTCCCGGGACTCAAACTATCTCTATACAAAAAATAAAAAATAGAAGCATCCGAATTGAGAACCTCCTCCTTTTTTGAAGTCTGTTAAAAATATACTTACTACTACTATACTTACTTACTTACTTACCATTACTTTAAGAGTATTACTTAAGATTATTACTTATACATGTAAACTATGCAACTATATTACTTGTAAACAATGCAACTCCTAAGATATTCGTTGAAATCAAATGATGTCAAGGGCAATTTTATTCAAAATTAAATAGGTACTTGTGATAAATAACGTATTTATTTTGATAAGGATTAATATCATGTTTATAAAAAAAACCTTCGCAAATAATGCATTAGTTTAGAAGAAATTTGATTACCATAATAAAAAAGGTTATAGTGAGTAAACCTTAAAAGATAGACAATATGCTGTCGCGGACTTTTTTTTAGAACTTTTAAAGGGAAACAATTCCGTCATACATGATTTTTGCGTAACTTTAACCTTTAACGCAGCGTACGCAACGAAAGCTCTCAAAAGGAATATTTTTTCCCCGTTTTTGCATCATTTTTCATTAATGCTCCACTCCCATTGGTCGTAGCGTGATGTTATATGTATAGCCTTCCTCGATAAATGGACTATCCAACACAAAAATATTTTTTCAATTCGAACCAGTAGTTCCTGAGATTAGCGCGTTCAACCAAACAAACAACTTAACATCACGCTAGGACCCTTAGGAGCCGAGCAAAAACAAAAAAGTCAGAAAAAAGGTAAACGAATTAAAAGCGCAGGCAGGCGATGCGATGGGGTGGGTCGGGGGAACATGAAATTTCACGCGGACGAAGTCGCGAGCAGAAGCTAGTAGTAAATAAAAGGCAAAACTAAATGTGTAACATATTTTTTTTAATATTTTAATAAAATTCTTATATCTCTGTCTCGCTTAGATATTTGTTTTCGAGGAAGTTTTCTTAATAATGTTATATAAGGGTCTGAAGATGTTAACAAATGTTTAATTAAATCATAATTAGTTCTGTGTCTTGATATCTTCAATGTATGCCCCAATCTGGCTTTTCTTATTTCTTTATTTTTGGCCTCGGAAGCCTCCTCGGACATTTGTCCTATCGGTATCACAGAACTTTTTATTATATTTGCTCCATGTACCAAAATTTTATGCACTGTTGCTGGCATGTTATACCATGGGTATAAACTTAAATATATCTCCCTGGTCTCCACACAGTAGTCATGAAATTTTTCAGTATTGATTTCATAGCCTGAAGCTATGGCTGCAAGAATTGTCCCAAAACGATGAATCAGGTTTTCATTGAGACAAGTAAGTAATCCGTGCAAAATGCTCTTGCGGTATTTCCGTCATTGCTTGTACCAAATCCTGGTTTAACTTTGTCGATTATAAGATCAATTTCTTTAAACTTTATCTTTATTTTTTCTTTAGATTTTTTGAATGATTCTTTATTTTTGTCTCCACTGACTTGCCACTCACAAATGCTCATGCGATAACTAATATTTAAAAGTCATTCCATCGTACGAATGTACGCATGTAAACTAGAGATTCAAAATTCGTACATATTCTCATCAGGCTCTCGGACCATTGATGCCGAATCCATTTCCTTTGATATTGCCTTGCAGATAAAACATCTTGAGTCGATTTATTTTCAGCTAAAACGTTACAAACTTTACCATCAATCATTGAAAGAATCATCTGGTGCGTGATCGATATGGTTACGCCTCTGACTTCCACGAGAGTTGGCATTAACATCCGTATTTGATTTTTATTGCCTTGGCATTCTTCTTCTTCTGCTTCGCATTCTTTCTTATACATGAATTTGATAATTCTACAGAATCTTGGTGATGATGGCCGAGGATTTTCCCATATGACCTTTACTATACCAATTTTATATTCAACATTTTCTCCTGTAATACGAGTAAACTGCGCTCTGAGTATATTTGTTAATTGTGCAGTATGTGCCTCTTCAATGTCGAAATAAAAATCAGGATTTTCACAGTCTGAATCAGAAACATTACATATGATATCTGAGTTTTCGTTATCACATTGGCTCGAGCTGGGGCCAGCCTGTGTAGTGTTTCTGTCAAGGGCTGTCCATCTTGTTAAGGAGTTTACTCATCTTTATCATATTAGCGCCGTTGTCAGTTGTAAGGCAATAATTTTTTTTAGTAATTTCCGTGTCGATATGGAACCGCTGAAGGTTGTACATCGGTAAATCTTTGAGATGCTCTGAAGTGTGGCGCTCGAAAATTTCGATCACTCCTAGATTTCTTAGTACAGTCAGTTTCAGAGAAATAGTACCCCTCCAAGACTTAAAGATTATCGCCCGAGCACGCTCGGGCCCGCGTGTCACGTGAGCCTTGAGCAGCTTCCTCCCCCGGGCCCCGCCGCCGCACCCATCTCGTGCACCCACCGATCCGTCTCAAATATTATTTGCAATGTTTTTAATAATTTATATGGTATTTTATCGGCTTCCTTCTGGCCGAACCGTATAGATACCAAGAATAACTTACAAAAAGACACTGCGTGCGACTAAGATACGAACCCACATCGCGAGATCATCTAGACCGCGCCTTATACCACTAGGCTATTGGCTCAGTTAGCAATCTTAACGAAAATTCGAATAGCATTACTCCTTTTATCGAACAAGGTTATTAACGGTCTAATCTTCTAGATATTAAGGTTTAAATTTCAACTTCCGTCTTATATTTAATACTAGCACCTTACCGACTTGTTTTACAAAATGCAATACGCAACTCCTCTATTAACTAAAACATAAGGTTGAAATTAGCATAGATGTCTTGTTTGGTTGAATAGAATGTGTTGATTCCGATTGTTGCACTACCCTCATTTTACTTCAGAAACTTAACTGCTGTATGAACTGCGAGTTAAGGTTGAATTTAGTATACTATTCTTCGCCTTATTTACTAAACTGTGATTGAGGGTATTTTTACTTTTCAAATGGTTTCATTTTCGTGCCGATTCGCTTGTGTGTAATTATCTTCATCGTAATATTATCCAATTTATTAAGTTTTTAACCAGTTGATTCTATTAATCGATGTGGTTCGATTAACAACTTTATTAAAGGCTAAAATTGTAGTTCTGTGGGAAAAGGAACAAAACATAAAGAAAATAGCACGAGATATAAGCATAACGGTAAGATTTACGTTATTCTTACACATACCTATTTATTGTTGCAATCATGTTGCATTATTACTTACAAGTTGGATTTTTTTTATGTATTTCTAATATTATTATTTTCATTACAGAGAAAAACAGTTCGTAGATGGATACAAAGGTATCAAGCGACGGGTGATATGAAATGTGATCACCAAGGCCCTCGCCCGATTGCTTACACTAATGAATCGAAGCGACAACGTAATATGTATTGTGAAAGTTCACTCAGTGGCACCCTTCAAAACTACGCGTTCAAATGCTGACTTCAAGAAGTGTTAGACAGTGACGGCCATCCTATCCGTTATGAATAGGCAACTCAGCAGATTAACTGTGTAACTTATTTGATAAAAATGCATTGGAACATTTATATGAGCAAGTGTCAAGTGTTAATCATTCCCAATATCATTCCATTATCAGTGGGATCATTATCTCGTAGTCAATCAAAAATAAACAACCTTTATTATTATCAATCCAGTTCTTGTTTACAAGTAGTCTTGTAATGTGTTAACGATGCACCATCTGACCTCACATATTTTTCTAATGTTGTGTTAAATAAGGGTTATCAGAAAATGTGATAAAAGAGAAAGATGTATATTGCTATACTGTTATAGTTTAGCATGTTGGTTCTTCCTCTGTAATTCCCAGTTTCTAGAAATATCTATAAACGAACCGTTATCTAAACCAAACTAGGGTATCTATTTTGTGTTTAGTTAATATTCTAAGTATAATAACCCCAATTTAACACAGATAGAAATCTGTATATTCAACCAGGAAGTGGATTCCATGAAGTCCTAGAAATGTAATTAAAGAAATAAATGAATATTGTTTATGCAAAATGCTAAGCTTTTATTACAAACCTCCATTTGATTTTTTAATAATAATTAACGAAAAAAACAAAACTAACTACTAAAGAAACTAAAAAATAATAATAAAGGTAAATTAATAAAATAAAAAAATCTTCTCAACCGCGGATTGAACTCGAGACCATCGTATTGTTAAGCCGCAGTGTTAACCACTAGACCAACATGCCACTTATGATACGTTTCAAAAAACTTAAATAGGTTCGATGTCATTACCAAGGTGTAACGGTTTCTATGAAGCGTGCTGTACAATCTGGCCTTCCATTAAATATTGACAATTAATCCCCATAAAACTTCTTGTTGCAAGCGAAGCGATATCTATTTTCAGTGATATAATTTTATCTTGTAATGTAAACGCTGATTCGTCTCTCATTTTTGTAGCTAATAAGCGCACATTTTCTTTAACATTGGTAGCGTTAATAGTGCTGGTATTTCCGGGTATCATAGATAGCAAATTTTGGAATGCTTTATCATTAACCATTGAAAAGGGACGACCGGCCACCAAGTTGGTGCATTCCTTAAGCACAGTGTCAGATACAGTAGCCGACTTAGTGGCCATATCGAAATCTTGTCGACTATTATTAATTTCTACGACTTCTTTATGTATATCTTTATGCGCATGCTTTAAATGTTTTAGTAGATTTGCGCCATGCTGCGTCTGCAATAAAAAAAAACATGCAAAGCAAACTGGCAGTAATAAAGAATTAAGAACACAGAGAAAACAGCATTGTGTCGTCTCGAGTCCTTTTAGAGATACAGTTTAGAACAGGTGGGTTACCATGATCTGTAAGTGCAGGAATGTTTTATTATTATTCCGAGAGTGGGTAAGAGATGGCGCTAGACAGCTGTCTAGCGCTGTCATTTTCTCACTCTCGGAATAGTCCTAAAACATTCCTGCACTAATAGTTTTTGCAATAAAAACCAACCCCGCCATCGCCACCCCGTCCCTTCTTGACAGACAAAGACCGCGGTATGTGCCGTAGCCTATATCCTGGCACTGTTTTACAATTAAAATACTTTAATATTTAAATTAAACTTTATTGGAGCGAAAAATTAATGGAGATACCATCAAAGACTCAAAACAAAGACACTTTTTTTTTAAGTCTAGTATACCATAAATCACCTTCCCCTTAAGATTATTAAGTATTAACAACAACAATTTACCTTCTCCTTAGCTCTAATAATTTCTTATTACAAATTTAAAATTTGTCTAGGTTTAACCTGTCTACCACTACGAGTAACAATTGTTTTCTGATCATGATTAGGAATCTTAGGTGAAGGTCTAGCAGAAATGTTTGAATTGTTATGATTATTTGAACAATCGTTTCTTATCTCTATATCAGAACTCTCATCAAATAAGAAACTATTATTACAATATGTAGTGATATTCTTAGTAAATGTTTTTTTTATGTTTACAATGTTTCTTCTTATTAAATTAGTCTGTCCTTCTTGAATCCAATAAGATCTTGGTTCTTTACTCTTTGAAACAATTTTCCCTTTTTTCCAATTCTTATCTTTATTATTATTGAAAACCACATAATCTCCTATCTTAAACTCTTGTTCCTTCGTTTTAATGAACAGATCATGTATTTTATTCACAGATTGTCCCAACAATAACAACTTATAAACATGAGTTTCTACTTTTGGCTGTAACAGTTCTGAGCTAGTTGGGATAAGAGTGCGAACTCTTCTGCTATTAAGAATTTGTGAAGGGGAAACATCCAGACCTGACAATGGAGTATTATTATATGACATTAAATAGTCCCTATAATCCACCTTATCATAATGAGCTTTCTTAATTATATTTTTACCAATATGAACTGCTTTCTCTGCCATACCATTGCTTTTTGGGTAATGGGGACTACTAGTGGTCAATGAAATATCCTTACTTTTATAATATGTGTTACATTCAACCGAATTGAACGGATTATTATCTGACACAATTTCTTGTGGATAACCAAATCTGGTGAAAACTTCTTGGAAAGCATCAATGACAGAGTTGGAAGTTTTATCAGCTATTGTTCTTATTTCCAACCAGTGGGAAAAATAGTCCACAATAACCAAAAAATATTTGCCTGCAAATTTCATTTCATTTTCATTTCATTTATTCATTTTGTGAACATAGGGTACAATTATGCAGATGTTATACAAAAAAAAAATGTTGGTCCATGCTATGTCCCGCCAAAAGGCATACAAAATATCAAATAACAAAATTTAATAAACAATAAGTAAGTAGATGTCACAATTTCATGCAATAGTTAATGTAAATGTCAATAAAAACGGCACATAAACAAATAGGTAATTAGTCACAATTTCGTATACAATAATAAATTCAATAGAAATGTCAATACATATTATCATTATCTTACTGCGAGAGCAACATTTTAATTATAGAGAGATATACCTACAGTTACACAACTATTATTTTAATTTGTCATTAATATATTCATTAACAGAATAATACGCCTTGTCATTCAATAATTTAAAAAGCTTACGTTTAAACTCATTCATATTGTTACTTGATACAATTTGATCAGGTAATTTGTTATAAAGTTTTGGAGCCATTGCAAATATACTATTATAAAGAAACTTGGTTTTAGTGCATAAAGGGTGCAACTTTTTTGAGCGCCGTTGACTTTTGACAAATTCATATAAAGACATGTTGTTTTTTACAAAGATACAGGTTTCATAGACATAAAGTGATGGTACAGTCAATATTTTTAAATTTTGGAAATGTGGCTTGCATGAATCCGTTCGTTTTATTTTACATATAGCTCGAATACACCTTTTCTGTGCTATCAATACCTCCTCTACCCTAGTCGCATTGCCCCAGAATATAAGGCCATACCGCAAAGCAGAGGCGACATAACCGTGATAAGCTGCTAGGAGCGCTGTCCTATTCACAATTTTGCCTAGCATATAAAGAGCATAGGAGAACTTACTGAGCTTCCCACATACATCATCAATTTGAGTTCTCCATGACATATCGTTATCAATATGCAGTCCTAGAAATTTTGTGACATTAGTTTCCAGTATTTGGTCACCTTTGTAGTTTACTTGCAATTGTGACAAAGTTTTTTGTCTAATTTTAAAATTCATAATTTTAGTTTTAGTTAGGTTAATTTTAAGGTTATTAGCATTTAACCAGTCAACAATCTTAACAAGACTAGTGTTAATGTCATCTTCTATTTCTTTATTACTACCAGTACTATATATAACCGTGCTGTCGTCGGCAAATAAGGACATTTGGTGCTTGATTACTTGGGGAAAGTCGTTAATATAGCAGATAAACAGCAAGGGACCCACCACAGAACCCTGCGGAACACCGTAGCAAAGAACTTTAGAGCTAGACGAGTATACTACTTCAGTTTTGGATTTAATATCCACTTGACTAATCTGAGTAATTTGTTTTCTACCTTCCAAATAAGATTGTATCAGATTAAGCACGTTACCTCTGATGCCGTAACTGTTTAGCTTAGTTAATAGTACTTTATGGTCCACATAGTCAAATGCCCTGGTCATATCCATATACATTGCCATTACTGGTTTCCTATTGTCCATGTTGTAATGTATTTTTTCAAGAAAATTATATATGGCCATATTAATGGTTTTTGACTTCCTAAAACCCATTTGTTCCTTGCAAAAAATATTATATTTTTCAAAGTAATTATAAATTCCATTATAAATAACTTTCTCGAAGATCTTTGAGAAAATCGGTATCAGAGCTACAGGTCTATAATTAGATAAATTTGTTTTGTCATCTTTTTTATGTAATGGCTTGATAATAGATACCTTCAATTTTTGCGGAAATATACCATTTTGAATACATATATTTATAATGTCACTTAATATAGGAGCTATAAGAGGAGCCACTGCTTTAATTACTCTTGTATCAATATCATCATATCCTGTACTATTGGTGTTTTTAAGGTTGTTAATTATAGTTATAATGTCCTTTGGTATGGTTGGTTCCATAAACATAGATTTATGCGATCCTAATGTAATATTATTATTCGTCCGAAAATTACTATCATTCGGTATAATTGAGTCCACAAAATAACTATTAAATTGCTCTGCTATCATTTTAGGATCTGTTATATATTTGTCATTCACATTAATTACACTGATATTAGCTTTAGGAATGTTGGGTTTCATACTATTTATTACCTTCCAAGTTGCCTTAGACTTATTTGTACTTGTTTCAATAAAATAGCTATTTTGAGCTCGCTGTGTTAGTTTGACCACTTTTTGATATCTCTTTGAGAATATTTTAAACGCAATTTTCGAATCACTGTTTCGTGTTAGTCTATATTGCCATAGTAAAGTTCGTCTCTTCTTACTACAGCGTTTTATCCCCCGAGTGATCCACTTCGGCCTAATAGCTGTAGATATTTTACGTTTGATAATTGGGAAACAGAGATCGTAGAATAATTTAAACAAGTCATAAAATGAATTAAAACTATAATTTGCATTATCCGTCTCGTAAACTTCAGAGAAACTAAGACTGGCAATACATTTCCTAAAAAGTCGAATGTTTTCCTTGCTGTAATCGCGTTTATTAACATAGTAGTGTTTTAAAATACATGTTCGCTGTACCGGAAACTTCATAATTTGTGCCGTATGGTCAGATACACCTAGCTCTAATATCTCACTCTTGCAGCCTCGTATATTGTGTAGAAAATTGTCTAGACAAGTACCGCTACTAGGTCGCGTAGGTTTTTTTATTTCTATAATGAGATTAAACTCCTTTAAAAGATTTTTAAATAAGGTAGAATTTTTAGTTTTCTGAAGAACGTCAATGTTAAAATCACCGCAAATAATAATTTTTTTATTATTTTTGTAGCATAAGTTTCGTAATAAGTAGGTTATTTTATTAAAGAATATATTCATGTAACTTTGATTGGGAACTCTATAAATACACAATATTGTAATTTTGTGGTCAGTCAATTCCACTGCGCAGCATTCAAATACGTTAGGAATGTTAACACTTTTTACTAGATCTATTTCATGGAAACGAATGTGATTGTTAATTAGTATACAAGAGCCACCATTTCGCTTTTGTCTTGTGAAGCATGTAGCCAAAGTATAGTTAGGGATGTTCAAAATATCCACGTCACTCTGCTTCATATTATGTTCTGTAAAACAGAGAACATCTACACACTTCCCACTGTTTGCGAAAGTATCCAAATGTTCCGTTATTATATCACTCTTTGCTAATAGACCATTTATGTTTTGATGTAATATGCATAAGTTGTTATAGACGAAAAAAATGTTGATCAATAACATCAGTAGTACATGAACAGTAAGAATTAGGCGAATCACAAATTAAAGGATCTTTCAATGATGAGGTTTTGTTCAGACATTTCACAATATTTGCGTTACAGTTAGTATAAACATAGCTTTTTATATGAGTGAAAATATTTGTGATTCCTTGGTTACTGATTCGACCTTAGAGCATTAAACCAACGTTGGTTTGTTTGGTTGGTTGTTGGTTGGTTTAATGCTCTAAGGATTCGACCATTACGTCTTTGAAACATGGTATAGTCACACGATAAGTTTAAGTTTGAGTCAAATAAAATGGCATAATTATAATTTTGTATGTCTTGGTAGAGAAGGTTATTAAATATTTCAATTCTAAAATTATACATTGTCGCATAATAATCATATTTATATGTAGGTAAGCATAATATTACATTTGTATGTTTTATAGCTGATAATGTTTCGCGTATAGTCGTTATTATGTCATGGTAATTATTTGTTTGTCGGAAGTCATCTTCTCCGATAAATATTATACAACTATCCATTTTCGTGTATTCAGTTAGTTTCGCTTGAATGTTACTTATTAGATTTTTTATACCACGATTTGGCAAAAGGTAGTGGCATATTTGGTGACACGGAAAAGTGTCTTCCGCTATAGGTAATATTTTATTAATTTGGTTGCTACTTATAATACACAGTTTGCTGTTCTCTACTTGAGCCGTCTTGTTTGTCCTCTTTGTACCCGTTTGAATCAATTTGTCCTGAAGAGTAACTTGTGTGGAGGTTATTAATTCCGGAGTCCCATATTTTGTGGAATACTCTCTGTGCTGTTTACGTAAAGTTGCGTTAAGAGGTGTAGATAAATTAGTTCTTTTATGTGGTGTTCCTATCTCGCTAGCTAACTTCTTAGTTGCCTTCTCTATAAGTTTATGTTTGCAATTCATATTCTCCATAGTTTTCTTTAATTCTGTGTTTTCAATAGACAGATTATTTATCTCCTCGTGAGCCGCCTGTAACTGTGAATTAAGTTCACTAATTTGTTGTTTGAGGTCTTCTATTTCTTCATTCTCGACATTCATAATAATTGGTACGCTGTTATTCGTGGCGCCATCTATTGTCGAATCGTTTGAACTACACTCATCGAAAGTTTCTATTGCCGATTCGGATCGTCGTCGTCGACTGCGAAGTGTAATGTTCTCAAAGAAATTCATCTTGTTCCGATCTTATAAATATATATTGGAAAAAAATAATGATCTGTGAACAGTGGGAATCGAACTCGAGTCTAGCTGATTCCACGCACGGTGAAGGCAAAGCCTTAACCACTGCGTCAAACGAACGTTACTAATTGAGTTTGAATTAGGTGACTAGATAATTCTTAGTCAGCTGTCGGGCAGGTCCAAAGTTCAATTCTTTGTATGAGGAACGTACGTTTTGAAACGGTTACTATTTAAAATATTTGGTTTTACTTTCGTGTTTTAGTCACTGTTTTTGCTTGAGTTTAGTCAAAAACCATGCAGTATATCACTCGTAACACTTTATATTTACGCATGCATAGTTTATTTATTTATATTAGCAAATTCAAGTATGTCTGTCCCAATCTTAGCAAATCTTAATTGAGGTATTTTATGTGGCAACATAGTATCTCTGGGATTTGCAGGACGAAATTTCTCACATGTGCGACATTTTAATACAAAATCATTGATGTCTTTATACATTCCAGGCCAAAAGAATAATTGCCTAGCCTTTTTGATAGATTTAGAAATTCCTGGATGACTGTGATGAACCAAGTCAAGAACATATGGCCTCAAAGATTTAGGTACAATAATTTTGTTTTCATAGAATGCCAAATCAGACTCAAAGTAAATATTGTCTTTAATTTTAAAATATTAATTAGGTACATTCTTTTGAAATTTTGTTTTGATCAGGCCATCTATTACCACAATATAATTTTATTAAGCTCAAACATTGATCAGAGTTAGTTTCCGTTATAAAAATAGACTTTCTTTCAGGGGACATCGGCAAATGTACTGAAACAGTGTGTACAATACTTAACATTTCACTGTCAGTTTCCGTAACATTTAGACTATTCCGTGACAACATATCCGCAAAGTGTAATAATTTACCCGGGACATAATAGACATTCATGTTGTACATTAACAATTTTAACCTAAGGCGTTTCAACCTTGGCGAACCTATTTTGCATAGAGGCTTTGACATAATTGAGACAATCGGCTTATGATCAGTTTGAACATCTACATCTGAACCATAAATGTACCTGTGGAATTTCTTTACCGCAAAACAAATTGAAAGCAATTCTTTTTCTGTCTGGCTATAGTTAAGCTCAGCTTCATTCATAGTTCTTGAACCACAAGATTGGTATCTTGTGGTTCAAGAACTATGAATGAAGCTCAAAATATTTTTCTCATCTTTTTGAAAAAGACAACAGCCCACACCACTTTTGGAGGCATCTCATTGCGAGACTATTTTTCTATTTGGGTCAAAAGGTGTCAATGCAGGCGCTAAGCATATTTGTCTTTTAAGCTCTGCAAATGCAAGCCTATGTGCAGGCAACCAAATAAACTCTGTGTTCTTTTTGAGTAACTTGCACAGAGGTGCCATTAAACTAACCATATTTGTGACATACCTTCTGACATAATTAAATGAACCCAATATTTGTCTAAGCTCATATTTATTTTGAGGTTCCTTTAAACTCAAAAGTGACTCAACTCTGTCTTTGTCAAGAGACATGCCGTTTTCATTAAATACTTGCCCTACATATTTAACTTCACTTCTCTTATATTGAAATTTATTTTTGTTGAACACAATTCCTAGTTCTTTTGCCTTTTTAATTACACTTGACAAGGCAAGGTCATGCTCCTCAACTGAAGATCCCATAATTAAGATATCATCTGCCCATACTACAACATTGTTTATCTCACCAAAATGCTGTTCGAGAACATCTTGGAAGAGTTCCGGAGCATTCATGAGACCAAAAGGTAACCATAAGGACCATCTCAGACATCGACCTACATGGTCTTCATATAACTTGACCAAGATTATGTCTGGACTTTAAAAGAGACTATGACCTCTGAGTTTGTTTCGGCCTTTCTTCTCAGAGTAGTCAGATAGGAAACGCCGACCTCATCTAGTTTAAAAAAATTATGATTGACGTGTAAAAGTGTTTGTGCAAACCTACTTACAGAAATAAAATCATTTATCATTATCATTTAACACAAGATATCTATATACCCCACAAGTAGTAGCAAAACAGCACTTCCAAGATGCTTCTTCAGTAAGCAACAGATGATGGAAACCTTCAGTGAGGTCCAACACAGAAAATATTTTTTTATCTTTGAGTTTATGATTTAAATCATCAAGTGTAGGTAAAACTTTTGGTTTTTTTACAATATACTTATTTAAGTCAGATGGATCTAGGCACAGTCTTACCCGTCCGTCTGGTTTCTCAACAATAACAATTCGGTTAACACAAGCATTTTCATTAATTTTTTCCACTTTGACAATAGCTTTTCTTTCCTCTAACCTCTTTAATTCACACTTCAATGGATCAAGTAAACAAGTGGGCAATCTAGCTGCTGGATGACAAATTTGTTCATTAAAAGATTTGGTAGGTATATCAATTTTACCTGGCAACCTTCCTATGCCCTCAAAGACCCCAATATTTTGTTTCACAAAATTTTCTTTATCAAGTTCAGAGTTTGTATCACAGCTGTGCACGCGCTTCACTAAATTTAAAGCTACACAGCCAGGTAGCCCAAGCAACATGGTATTAGAATTTACAACCACAAAATTTTCATGACATTCATTGTTTTTGTATCTACATGACATACTCACAATGCCTAATGGCTCAACTTTTTCACCTGCAAAAGATTCAATTTTTAAATTTGTTGACTGTAATTTAAATTTATTACTTTTATTAATTTTCTCAAAAATTTGTTTGGGCATAACACTTATATCTGCACCAGTGTCTAATTTACATTTTATCACTTGATTTTCAATAGAAATATTTTCAGCCCACTCATTTTCTTTTTTGACATCGGATTTAACCACCCCACAATATAAACTTTCATTAGAATCTGACACATTTAACTCACGCACTTTAGGGTCCTTCTTAACTTTACAACTCACTGCAAAGTGATTTAATAGTCCACATTTGGTACATTTCTTTCCATAGGCTGCGACATATCTAATTATTGCGCTGAGTGTTTTGTTTCTGAACTTCCTGAAAAATTTGTAAAAATTTTATCTGTACGTCTAGTTGATTCTCCTCTGGGACTGCTTTTAACAACGGCACCAAAGACAGCGCAAAATGCCTATCCTTGTCATCGTCATTACAGTCACTTTTGTTATTTCTCATAGCCTCAATAAACTTGTTATCATCAACTCTTTTGTTATTTAAAATCTCTAGAAGCCTTTCTTCGTAACATATTTTATTCTTATTTTTCTTTCGGAAATATTCTTCTCGCTGTCGTACTTCCCCACTGGCATCCTGACTATCTTCTTCGCAATCAATTTCCTCTACAGAATCAGCATTTCCTGAGGTTTCTCGAGTATCCATGCTTGGGATAAGAAATAAAAGTTGGTCAAAATGTTTGTACTTTCTTCTTTTTGTAGCGGCTTGGCCAGACTTAGTACATTTTTGCTCACGTAGCTCGCGTGAAAAACAAGCCCTTAAATTCTTCCATCGTTTTTGTACAAGTTTACCTGAAAATAAATATTTAACTAGTTTATAACAGTCAGTCATTTATTTAATTTATGTATTTTTAACTTTACTTTTATATTATGTATTTAATTTTCTTTTGTTTCAGATATCTTGCAACCGGCAACTTTTTTACAGCATATCATTTGAATATTTGATAGGTGCCACCACAGCACGAGAAATTGTAAAATCTACATGTTCCGCGATCTGGAATTTACATACACTATACATGCCTGAAAAGTCTGAAGAGGATTGGTATACTATTTCGAATCAGTTTTACCAACGGACAAATTTTCCGAACATAATTGGCGCAATTGATGGGAAACATGTTAGAATAATTAAGCCGGAAAACACCGGTTCGCAGTGTTTCAATTACAAAAAGTACTTTTCCACAGTTCTCATGGCATGGGTAGATGCAGATTATAAATTTATATTTATAGATGTTGGTGCTAATGGAGCAGCAAGCGACTCTAAAGTATTTCAGAATTCTGGCATGGGCAAAAGATTGCAGCAAAATCAATTAAACATACCAGATAATTGTAATTTGCCATATGATGAAAATGGAAAAAAAATGCCATTTTGTTTGGTCGCAGATGAGGCATTTGGCTTGTCGAGGCATATTTTGCGACCATATGCAAGAAAATCATTGTCTACTGTGAAAAAAATTTACAACTATCGCCACACTAGGGCACGACGTATGGTTGAATGCACTTTTGGTATACTTTGTAACAAATGGCGAATTTTTCACAGGCCCCTTGACGTCAGTCTTGATTTTGCTGATATAATAGTAAAAACATGTTGTGTTTTACATAATTTTGTACGGTGCAGAGATGGCATTCAATTTACTGACACTGTTTACGATTGTCCATTAAAGGGTATTGCAACAAATCCATCAGAGAGAACCATATTAGCAGCAAATATACGTAATTATTTTGCAAATTACTTTACTTCACCACAAGGGGCTGTGTCATGGCAATATGACAAAATCTGAATTTTATTTTTAGCGTTATGTTTTTGTACAACTGTTATGTTAGCTACAAATACTAAAAATTAAAATAAACTCACCGGCTTCATTTTTTTCTTGTGACGACAACGTACCCCAAACTAGAAATCATTATACCACTGATTTCATCCCATGCTTTAATTTTCAAATTAGAATCTGAATACTCTTTCAATTTTTGTCGTAAATTGCTGGTCTTTTTTCTACTTCTTCAATAAGCAAATCATTATCTATATCCTCTTCATGCACTTTCACGTTTTGCGTAGACGTGGACGTCATTTTGCGTTCGCTAAAGACGACGGTCCGAATGCAAATGGCGGAAGAACACGTGTTGATGAGTGACAATTTTGTCACCCGTGCGCGCGCTGCTATAAAAACCTAGCGGCGCGGTGACAGTTTTGTCATGTTTTGTCACGGGCTTGTCCGCTGGTCGACGGACATAAATGTCACCCAATTGTCACGTCGTAACGTGCGCGCACCTCCATACATATTCATAGACTTGATGTGAGTGACGAAACAGTCACGGCGACAAAAGTCACCAGTGCGCGCTAGCTCTTATTGTGTATGCTTTATGTTTGTGTTTGTATTTTGTGTGTTTAGTATGTTATATATGTAGTTATAAATATTTATAATTAAGTACTTATATATAGTGTGTTAATGTATTGTGGCTACGCCACAGATATATTTCTGTTAGTAAATTACTAACAGCAGTTTTGTTTAAACGAAATCTATATGTGAATTCGCTACTATTTAATTTGTTCATATGGTTTACGCGGGTCTTGTAGTTTTTCTGGGATTCATCTTCAAAATCACTGTCCCAGTCAGATAATTCCATTAACATATATAAATCACTTTCACTAGACTCAGACATTATTGGGAATGATGAAAACACTGCACTTCTACAAATTTATTCGCATTTTTATAAAAATAAACAATGCTTATCCCTGCAATTTGACGGATTGACAAATTTGGTTATCTTTAGTAGAGGAAAGTAAGCAAATATGGGCTACCATTTTGTTTTTGCCTCAAAAATGAAAAACTATTAAAAAATTAACCATTTATTGACGTCAAAATAATAACACATACATTTTTAAAGAGCTAAGTAAAAATCTTATGTTCTTAATATTATAATATATTATTATATTGAGCATTAAACAAAATATTAAAATAGACGCTAAATATGGAACAGGTACTCAAATATGGGCTACAAATAAAAACTTATAATATCTTGTACGAAAATAACAATTATGAATATTTATCTTATAAGAGATCAAATTGCTTTGGAAGATGGAAGAAATCACATAATTTACTTACAAAAATCATATATCCAGGTGTCAAACTCTGGCCCAGCACAGTCATTATGTGCCCAGAGCTGACACATTAAAGTCATTAAACATCTGACCCATAGTTCTCCTACTGCGTTTTCGGAAAAAAGTTCCTGACAAAACATACACGCTGCATCGGCAGTGTCAGGAGCCTCTCTTCCTATAGGGGCATCTGGTTCACTATCTGAATCAAATTGGATATCTTCTTCACCTAGCCCATATTCGAAATTCTTTACTAAAATCAACTTGATCGTGTACTTTACAAATCATATTATAGCAAGCAATAAATCGACCGAAAATCATAATATTAAACTTATATTCTGCAATGAAACACATAGTTACAGTATTTAGACCTAATGTTCATTAATTAAATAACAAATTGATACATACCGCACAAAATGTTTCGACAGCAGCAAAACAAGTATGGCCAACACTGGCGATAGCTCGCGCGTGACTGACGAGAATGAGTGAGTGCGATGTTACAGCGAATGAATGCGATAGACGATCGTCGTTTGTTGCGTCTTTCGATTGTAGGTTTTCGAGAATTGTCACTAGCCCATATTAAAGCACTAGCCCACATTTACTTACTTTCCTCTATTGACATTACTGACACATAGCTATCAAAACGATATTGGGATCCATAATGTTGCAATTTCATAGAAATATCTATCTGTAGTAAGAGATAGCCCCTCCCATCGATAGATAGCGT
Source organism: Luperina testacea (assembly GCA_927399505.1). Taxonomy (NCBI): domain Eukaryota; kingdom Metazoa; phylum Arthropoda; class Insecta; order Lepidoptera; family Noctuidae; genus Luperina; species Luperina testacea. The sequence continues at coordinate 1,997,406 of OV656766.1, read as the reverse complement.
AGGGCGGTTAGTTGTCATAACCATCAGTGTGTTATTGGGACGTCAAAACCGATTATAGATAGATTTTTCTATCTTTAGTAGGTCAAAACTAGCGATAGATAGGTTATTGGGAACGGCCGTTAAAAAACTATGGATTCTGAGATGATGACGCAGACAGGGATATGTATATTTCATTGTAAAATTCATCCTAAAAGTAAGGTACAGGGGGTAATATGGTCACCTTAAGGTTTAAGGTCATATTTCTCCGAAAATTAAAGGAGGAGAGAGACAATAAAAGACAGTTATAAGCTATGATTAATGTATTATAGAATACAGGCACAAAAAGTTTGGCAACAGTTTGAATCTTGGAGAAAAAATCAAGTTAAAAAAAAAGTGAAAGTGGCCATATTTCCGGCAGGCGTCGGAAATATGGTCATGATGTGTCCATATTAAACTTATGGATTTTTAAGGTTCACATTTTGGACACACATATGTTTCTTTGTCCGATGCTGTAAGCCCTACACAATCTATATGAATATAGGAACCACAAGAAGTACAGAGTCTCATATCAGCTACTCTGTCTTCATCACAGAGGTAACAATACCAAGATTCCGAATCTTTATTAACTTTTCTCCTTGCATTTTGCTTTGAATTTCCTTCCTTTTTCTTAGAATGTTGGGCTTTGGAAGTTGATCGACCACAAAACATTGATTTATTCAACTGCTGTGCTAGACTGTTGATGGCTTTACGACGCGGCGTCGTATTAGTTAAAAATTTTTCAGGGGTCTTCAATATGTCTGTGAAGGATAACGTTTCATTCATATTGCCTGCACATGTTGAAGGTCTGTTTGGCTGAAGAGAACACGAAGAAGTTGAAGGATGTACCTCAAAACAATCCAGGACGTTTACTGGCGCAAGTTGCTGAGCAGCTGGAGAAGTCAATGATACTGCTTCATTAATGACTTCTGATGATATTGCAGACAAGGGAATGTCATCCTCGGAATCAAAATCTTCATCATTCAAATCAGAAGCTTCGTCGATGATTGCTGCATTGCTTTCTTCTGTATTGATAATTTGCTCAAGTAAGTGGCAGGGAAGTTGGAATACTGGGAGCATACGCACATTCTGGTATTTTTTCTGGGTTAAAAGGATAAATTCCGGTTGCTTCAAATCCAGACTTTATGTTGGAAGGAGTTAGAGCCTTATCCCACACAGAAGTGAAAATCCTTCCAAACCTTTGTTTTGTCAGAGTCTTGTCCTTGTTCTGATACCAGAATTTCAGAAGTTCTTCATCCCAGTAATGCTCGAATGCTCTAAATACAGCTTTGTCCATCGGTTGTAGTTCATGGGTTGTATTGCTGGGAAGGCAATACAGAGTAATGCCATGTTTTTCTGCTACATCCACTATGTCGTAATCTAAGTGGCTGGATGCACCATCAAAGATAAGTACGCATGCATCTGGGGTCTTGAACTTTGCAAAATGTTCCATCCATTTTATGAAAGTATCGGTGTTCATGCTCCCTTTTGGGGTCATTACTACAATAGTCCCTGGGGGCAAATTGTCTTGCCATTCAGGCTTCATTCTTTTCCCCTTAAAAAGGATCATTGGCGGTATAGTGTTTCCCATTGCATTTGCACAGGATACAACTGTAACGTTTTCAGCATGTTCAGGGGTACGTATATGTACCCTCTTTACTCCCTTTTGCGCTAAAACTTGTGGACTTTTGTGGAGCATAAGCTGGCAGCCCTTTTCGTCTATGTTGTAAATTTGAGCTGGTTTATCGGTTATGTCCAAGTTCGCCATGGAATTTCGTAGTTTCTCAAAATGGTCCGTTACTACGAGTTTGTTTAATTTTTGTGCTCTTGCAGGATTCAACTTTTGGCTCTTTCTGAGAGAAATATCTGCATGGCGTCCCATGAATCCTCTAAGCCAGTCACGACCAATCATACCTTTGTTTTCAGCTGGTTTAGGTATTTGAATTTGGTTCAGTTTGCAGAAACGATAAACTGACAATCTCAGGAACTTTGGTGTTATAGGATATCCAACACTCGCGAGTCGCTTTATACGCGACACTAATTCATCTTCTTGTGCTGCGGTGAGAAGTGTTCTTCGGCCCAAACAAGCCTTCTGCGATAGTTTTTTTGAAATGTATCGCTTTAATGTTCGTCTTGAAATCCGAAACTCTTTTGACGCAGTGTTAATCTTTTTTCCCTGAGCTACAGCGCTCAAGGCGGCTTCCAAGTTTTCTTGACACCAATTTCCTCTTAAATTTTTCTTCACGTAACGAACCATGGCCTGAAACAAGACACAAATCATTAAAATAACGAAAACCTAAATTCAATATTTTCCATACTGGAAATATGGTCATGTCATGACCATATTTACATGTTGGTACTTGCCTACTACTTTTAAAAATACCAAAGACCTTGTTAATGACGTTATCTACACAATATCACCTTAAAATATAAGAAATTATCTTTACACTTACCCATGTTATGAATCCCAGCAGTTAGAACTGTATTTTTGAAGAGTTGTTGATTTTTTGCAAAAATAATAAGCCTAGAGCACGTTTCTACCGGTACGTACTCTTTTAGCTGTCAAAATGTCGTCGGTAAAACAGTAGCCATGGAAGCTTGTGTGTTGACATGCTTTTTGAGATATAAAAAAGTGACCATATTAACCTCTTGTCTACCGCGCTCCGCGCGCGCGCGGACCCCCCGTCTACCGCGCCACTTGACACCCGACGCGGCGGGCGGGCACTTATAATAAACAAAAGCTTGTCCCGTTACTAAATGTAAGCAAATTGGGTTCTTGTTATGTTTTTTTGTGAGCCAGATGTATAAGCAACGATCTTGTTCACGATAAGATTGTTACGCAAGCACTAGCTGGTCACAGAGGTTTACAAAGCGGATTAACACATGAGGGTTGCCATCGAACTCAGGCAGAATCCTGAGTGACGTAAAAATATCTCCTATCTTGTCCTGAGACATATTCGTGTCCAGTAATATTGATTCGTCTAACTGCCTAGATTCGTCTAGTAATAAGCCTATTCGACCTACTACTGCTTAAGCTACGGTTACGCGACACTCTTGGGTGAAAAATCTTGAAAACTATTATATGAAACACTAAAACAAATCACATACATACAATCTACATATATTATAAGAGAGGAAAAATGGTTTAGAATAAATGACAGATAAGGATCTAGGTTAAAAATAGGACAGTAAGGATTTGAAAGATTCAAAGTACTTACAACATGGTCTTCTTGCCGAATCGATGTCTGGATTCACCTCTGCTGGCGCCTCACGATGTATGTAGATTCAGGATACTCGAGAATCGGTAAGCCACGCGGGACTTCGGTCCGATTTTAGGGGAAATCTTGACGCGTCACGTACCTAATTTACTTCGAGTATCCTACCGGCTGCGCCAATTAAGTTCGGTGGCAGCGGAGGATGCAAAAAAAAACCGATTTTATTTTATACAATTTTTAATAAGTACCAAAAATTACAATTATATTTAAATCTAATTAATTATGTATTGTCTAGTCGACGATTGACCAAAGAATGTTCCCATGAACATTGGAATCGGGCTGCTGGCATCAACGGTGTCGGCTTCGCGCGACACGAGGCAGATTTGCAGCGTCAGCTCCTATGTATTGCGTTCTTGTTGTCATGTGGAATCAGGGCGATGCATACTATAGCGATTTGCCTCGGCTATGCTTGCGTAACAAGATACTCTACGCTTCGTTATTGTAATATTATAAGTGTTTACTTTAGGACAATTTGTAAAAATGGTGTTTGTTTGAACAAATCTTGGTGATGTAAATAAAATAAAAGACTTATTTTCGTAAATGTAATAGTTTTAATATCATTATGATATGTCCTTACCCAAACTATAAAAATAAACATATGTCTCATTACATATTTGGATAATATTTATGGTTGAACCAGAGCAAAATATTAGAAGTGATGAAAAAAAAACTTGCAAACGGCGCAAGATTGAATTGCTCAAAAGAGTAGTTTTTTTTCTCCAAAACAATCATAAATTTGTTGGAATTTTGTTGCAACAGTATTATTCTTATCATTATTACAACTTATGACAGTCAAATGTAACAAATAATATCACAAAATAGAAAATACCAACACAATAACCAAAAAATCTACCTTGGTCAAGAGGTTCGATTTTTGTCAAGTTTAATCTGTAATTTGAGTATTTACATAATAAAACATTAGATAAATAATAAGAACAATAAACACGCTTTCTAATGATATCTAATTTATTATACCTTTCTTTAGTAAAAGCCCTCGAAAATCTGTTCCGAATTCACTCATAAATTTACTTCACCGCGAGCAATCACTGTACACGTATACAAACTGATACAGCGTGATCTATTTTATTAATTTTTTGCAAGATTTATTTTTTCTACGTTACAAAAAAAAGATGAGAGAATTTTTGGTTTTACAATAAATTAGGTAGGTAAAACTTGTTCTGCAGTTTAGGGTAGCCTCACTGCTGAGGGTCTGATGATGACCAGGGAAGCCGTATAGAGGATCTCAGCATCCGGGTGGGTTAGAAAAGTCGAACTTAAACCAAATGTTATGATTTAGGGAGGCGCTCCAGCTCACATACTGCTGAGGGACTGATGAGGACCAGGGAAGCCGTATAGAGGATCTCAGCATCCGGGTGGGATAGAAAAGTCGAACTTGAACCGAGTGTTGTGGTTTAGGCAGGCGCTCCAGCTCACATACTGCTGAGGGTCTGATGATGACCAGGGAAGCCGTATAGAGGATCTCAGCATCCGGGTGGGATAGAAAAGTCTGATGGATTACCAGCGGAAATGGAAACACCAATTAGATTCCAAAGGATATATTTTTAAACACGTTCGAGCACAAATAGTATCGCAGTAAAAAGGAACAAACGAAAGTGACAGATAGGTTATTATTAGAGACCCAATTACTTAAAATCTATTTACGAGGTAAGTTACAACGGAGTATTATGCAAGACCCATTTCACCTATCAATACCATCATTTATTAAAGGACTTTGTGTTTACAAAGACAGCTCTAATACTACCCCTTAAACCAATGTCCTAAATACCTAAGTACTAACTAGAAGTAGTTACGTAACAGAATTACAATCAATTTACTTATCTATAAAAACTTAAATAATATCACAAAGAATGCGAGATATTAAGTAAAGTGAGAGATGTACATAAACACAAAAAAAAATTATCACAAATTATGTAAACATAATCCTTTTACAAATTGATCATGTTTTTCTTTTGTCAAAGGTTTGGTCAACACATCTGCAACCATTAAATCTGTGGGCAAAAACTTAACATTAACAATGTTTTTCTTTATGTTTTCTCTAATGAAATGATGCCTCACATCAATGTGCTTAGTTCTACTATGATACATAGAATTAGTAGTTAACTTTTGAGCAGACTGGTTATCATTATACAATGTTACTTTACAATTACTGTTCAACAATTCATTAAGAAAACTTCTTACAAAAAGAGCTTCCTTACAACCATCAAAAAGTGCCATATATTCAGTCTCTTTTTACATTTATAACATTTTGGTGCTTTTCTGGTTGTTGCTAATGCCATTGTATCTTCAGTTTTATTCCTGCGGTCATATTCTTGCAATAATTTACCTTTGACCATGTCACTTGACAACTTTAAGTTTGAATTTTCAAGTGCCATAATAAGCGGATCATAATTACTTGGTAACCCGCTGAGCATAATGACGGCCAAGAATTCATCATCCAGTGGTGAATTGATATCAAACAGTTGCTGTGAAAGTTCCTGCAACTTGCCAAGGTAGCTTTCCATGCTGTCATGCTCTGTCAATTTGGTGCTGAATAGCGTTCTTAACAGACCTAGTCTGCGGCATAGCCCTTTGTCCTCAAAGGCTTTGCTCAGGTTGTTCCACGCCTCACGTGCATCCTTTGCGTTCCTGACATGGGGGAATGCACTCGTTTGGACCGACAGGCATATTATTGCAAGTGCCTTCTGCGATTTTTTCATGTCTGCATCGCTCAGTGTTCCTTTTTGCTCACCATCGATAGTGTCCCACAGGTCCTCATGGATCAGTATCATCTTCATGCAAAACTTCCATGTAGAATAGGTATCTAAACCTTTGAATTTTTCGATGCTTTGCAGGGTCGAAGCATTTCCGGCCATTATCACGTTTATAGGTTTATATTTTCCTACACTTTCGTGTTCAGATCGTTAATATTACAATTGCCGTTCAGATTTCGGCGTTCTGGGCCCATAACCTGATGGATTACCAGCGGAAATGGAAACACCAATTAGATTCCAAAGGATATATTTTTAAACACGTTCGAGCACAAATAGTATCGCAGTAAAAAGGAACAAACGAAAGTGACAGATAGGTTATTATTAGAGACCCAATTACTTAAAATCTATTTACGAGGTAAGTTACAACGGAGTATTATGCAAGACCCATTTCACCTATCAATACCATCATTTATTAAAGGACTTTGTGTTTACAAAGACAGCTCTAATAAAGTCGAACTTGAACCAAGTGTTGTGGTTTAGGGAGCCGCTCCAGCACACATACTGCTGAGGGTCTGATGATGACCAGGGAAGCCGTATAGAGGATCTCGGCATCCGGGTGGGATAGAAAAGTCGAACTTGAACCAAGTGTTGTGGTTTAGGGAGCCGCTCCAGCACACATACTGCTGAGGGTCTGATGATGACCAGGGAAGCCGTATAGAGGATCTCGGCATCCGGGTGGGATAGAAAAGTCGAACTTGAACCAAGTGTTGTGGTTTAGGGAGCCGCTCCAGCACACATACTGCCCGCCGGAGAGTGATGTGCTTACAACCTTGGTAAGGTGTGGTAGTTTATCCAGCAGTCACCAATGCACAAGGCGACGCCACACCGACTGCACATTGTAGTGGCCCGTGTTTGCTTACGCCGGGTTGTGCAGAAAGCGCAGCGTCGTCTCGTACTAGACACAACAAAATGTGTGTTGGTGTTCTCCAGGCGGACCTCTGAAGGAAGAATTTGTGGGCGAGCAACTTGAGCACGTAAAAAAGTCCTTAAAATGTCTTCCGACAATGTATAGCGATACTTGCGCATGGTGGAGGATGGGAAGCCAGCAATCTTTTGAGAGATAATAAAATTGTTCAGGATAGTTGTGTTTAGCAGCCTCCTGAACACTTTTATGTACCATTTTCGTCCCCGTTTCCTCTCGAAGAAGTATTGGGACAGTTTTTGGTCCTTTAGGTCAACCCCACCCATATACTTATTGTAGGTGCAAACTACTGCTGGCTTAGTCTGCGGTGCTCCAGCACGTAGGCTATCTACACGATCGGCGTTGTGCCACGTGGAGATCAGCGTCACCAGTTTGACGTCCTTCCACGCCACTATAGATATATCTCCACAGTGACGTGCAATTTGATCTCCACGTGCTACTTGCCGTTCGTTGACGGTTTTTATGTCGTCTGGTACGTGCTGCCTCCGACGGCTCATAGTTCCGATGACGTCGGTAGCCCTACTTTTTAAAAATCTGGTCAGGACAAGCTGGTTATACCAGTTGTCCATGACCAGTAGGTGCCCTACGTCGAGGTATCCATCCATGAGCTCGAGAACCACTTTAGCAGTGGCATTCTCGAACCCATGCAAAGATCCCTCGACCATGCTTGAATCTTTTCCTGCGTACAATAGTATACGCAGAAAGTATCCAGATTCGGCTTCGCAAAGTTCAAATGACTTTATGCCGAATCTGGCTGCCTTCGTGCGTATACATTGTACCCAGCTCAGTCTCCCCTTCCAGAGGAGAAGAGATTCATCTAAGCTTAGCTCCCTGTTGGGAGTATACATTGCAGAGAACCTTTGGTTACAATGCTCCACTAATGGAGCGATCTTCGCTATTTTAAACTCATATGGAGTTTGGCCTACGGGGGATAGGTAGTCGTTATCAATGAAATGAAGGAACCTCAAAATAAGAAGGAACCTATTTCGGGACATGATGGTCCGAAACCCCCGTAGTCCAATACTCATCCAGACGAGACCTGTAACATATGGACATGTAGTTTAAAATAGCGAAGAACCGGTAAGCTCCTCTGCCGTTGTATCCTCCCATTTGTCCAGGGTAGCGCTAAAAGGCTCCCCTCTTTCTGAAATGGAGGCAATGGTCTGCCATGCGTAGCGATTGGTTTCTGTGGCGATGTTCGACATAAATTGGATATCCCACACCTCCATGAACAGATCGAGGGGAGTTTGGGCATTGGTGTGCGGCCCAGGGTTTCTTAGATAAACCTCTTCTTCTCCAGTAAAGGAGGCAAATTCACTGGTCCAGGAAAAAATTTCGCGGACGGGTGGTATGCGGTGCACCATAGCTGGGGCAAGAGGTGGTGCTGGAGGCGACCCTAAACCTGAATGAGGTGAATTTGGCTGATGAGGTGAGCGAGAAGGTGAAGTCGGCCGAGGTGAGCGAGGAGGCGAACGGGGCTGAAGAGGTGAGCGAGGAGGCGAACGGGGTTGAAGAGGTGAGCGAGGAGGGGAAGTTGGCCGAGGTGAGCGAGGAGGCGAACGGGGCTGAAGAGGTGAGCGAGGAGGAGGCGGTGTTCTGCAGAGGCCGAAGTTTATTTCTTCTTGGAGCAAATCCTCTTCATTTTGCAAGAAAGCTCTTGCTGCTTCCTCCTCTCCTTCAAGCTGATAATTTTGAAGCTCCCGCAGCTTCCGAGCCACCAACCGCATGTTTCTTGGAGTCGCGTCATTGCCCCAATCACCATCGTCGCCGTCGTCTTCGTCATCGTCGTCCTCGCTCTCGGCCAGGACGCTTTCGATCGCTGAGGGACAAACCCTTTTGGCGGGCGGTGCCACACCGACCTTCAATTTTTTATTTGGAGGAGGCTGCAATGAACAACTTAGGTTTATTTATACTACTAAGCCACCGCCTGAGTTTTTTTGAGGTTTGTGGGTTTGTTTCATTTTACGACAGGGCTAAAAACTATTTCTATAAAACCAAATCGTCTAAAATTCACCTTATTTTGATCACCATGGCTTGATGGGGTTGCCAAAGGAGAACCTTGGCTTGACACTTCGGGCGTCGTCGGAGGCTTCCAATACTGCAAAAAAGAATAATTGAACCAACACCTTTGATTTTGTTCCACCCGCATGTTGAAACAAATACATAACAAACATCCAAGTGCGAAAAATGCTCAGTAAAAACCAATAGTGCCGTGCAAGTGCTAGTGTGCGCATTCTAAATGAAAGATAAATAAGTAATGTGATGACGAAGTGAATATTAAATTATACAACGTGGGCCCAATTAACCCGAAGGAACTCATGAGTGGTCACAAATACACTTCCCATAGTAAATTGATCACGTAATCAGCAGTTTTCTAATTGAAGTCCAATTATTTCGATCCATTGTTATTGGGCACACGTTGTACAGATCATACACACAAGATCCAGCTATATAATCATCATACACACAAGAGTAAAAAATATACCAATTACCAAACGTCATTCCAATAAAATTATTAGTTGAACAAATCAAAGCACCACACACCTGTTTAGTGAAATACCTAACTTTTACACTTACGGTTCAGGAAAGTCCAAATTAGAAAATTATGAGTTCTTTCCTAGAAAAAGACAAAATAATTGAAAATCTCGCCCCTTTCCGTACCCTTTGATTATTACTATGAGATATTTTATTGTAATATTAACACGGAGCCGTGTGGTGCCGGCAGAGTAGAATCTGCCCGTGGGTGTCATAGGAGGTGACTAAGGGCTTATCCGAGAGGTGGGCAGCAGCGCCTCCCGTGAAGAGAGCACAGTCTGTACAAATACTGCGGTTACCAACCCGCTTGTCCAGCATGGGGACTATGGGCAAAACCTCCCACATGAGGGGCCTACGTCCAGCCAGTGGACTGCAATAGGCTGATGATGATGAAAATAATATAGGCTTCAGTGCAGTTTGATAGTATATCGAATCATTCGTATCACAAACAGGTTCACGCTGGATGAATTCAGCTGGTGTGTTCTGGTCTAGATACGATACTCCAAAACAGGTAAACCTAGAAAGGGCTATGATTGCTATAGAAATTTTAACTTACCGCTACACGGCCTGAGGGCGATTTTCTCAAAACGACACCATCGGCATCTTCGTCAATGCGGAGGGAGCCTCCGGGTGTCGCTATGACTGGTCTTGCCACTATTGGCAAGATCTTTTTCGGGTTGCTGAATCAGGTCCCGCCGCTTTTCGTTCTGATCCTGGCTGAAATGAAACACTTATCTTTATACCAGTAAACCAAAACATATTGTTTTTCACGAGCTCGATCATTTACTTTTATCTATTATTCCATATCCACGCGCTTCATTTTACGGCAGAGCTAAGAACTATTATTATAAAACTCAACCGTCTGCAATTTACCTCATTATCAACACCACTTGTTGAAGGCGTTGCCGGTTGGGGCGAATTTGTCTTCCAAATTGTAACTTTAAGTAGAGAGGTCCCCGTTATCGTAGCTTCCTTGTCGCGCTCGTGTAGTCAATAAGTAAGATACAAACGTAAACATCGAGATTTATTATATAAAGTTAGTATTTATAATAGTGTTGTTGTTGTTTGTAATAGTGTTGTAGTATTTTTGAAGTATTATAGAAAAATTCTATTTTTTTTTTCAGAAACATGTTCAATAAAGATTTTAATCCGAGGGCACAAATTTTGGTAAGTAGCATCTGTTTATTGATAAAGTATCTGTTTATATAGTACAATTTACTAACGACTGCCCGCGGCTCCACTCCAGCCGCGTAGTTTCCGCTTTTCCCGTGGGAACAAGTAATTTTAAGTGAGTAGGTACCGGTTACTTGCCTTTCTATAATATAATTTATACCTTAATGTATTTATTTTACAGATTGATTCCACAGCAAGTACAAGTCCAGCAGCAGAACATGTAGTCATTGAAGCTCAAGGTATGGATGGTGAAATTTATACAGTGATTCAAAATTCACCGGGTAGAGCAAATACACAACAACTTTCTACGGCGCAAGTATCATATGTCAATGATCAAACTACTATATCAAATGAGTTGCTTGTTGTAGTTTTGCAAAATCAAGATAAAATTATGAAAAAAATAGCAGTTTCAGTCCAATTGGAGGAAATAAAGGAAAATAGGAAAACATTTGTTACCACACTTGGGGAAGCTACAGGATCACAAAAAGAAAAATTTATAATAGAACCCATTAAAAATGTGAACGAACTGGAACGACTTAATAATTAACTATCAAACTTTGACATGTTTGAAACCTTATTACAAAAATATTCTATTTTGTGCTCCGCTTCTAATGGGAGTGGTTTTAATTGTGCATACAGATTATATTATTAGATGCTTTATTTTCAAAAGATTTTTTATGTAAGTGCTCATGGACAGGAGGAAGTCGTGGATCTGACGTTAAAATAGGATTCAAGGCCTACAAAAATGTTATCAAATTTTTTTTGAGATGGTTAATTCATGGGATCCAAGTTATACAGTTGAAAATAATGAAGAATTTCTGAAGTCAGTATTGAGAAACGCGTTAAAAGGAAAAGGAACAAAAAACATTAGAAAATCAAGCAAGAAAAGCAAGAAGACTATAAAAGCAAAGAATGTGAATCTTGAAACCGACAAAACTGAGACACAAAATAATAACAAAACTAACGTAGACGAGACACATTGTATAATAACAACGCCAACCAAAGCAATGTAAAGGTAGGCGAATTGAAAACAAATAATCAACACGACAATTGTGGGGATCACCCGAATAATGTTGAGAATGAGGAGGACGAAGAATCACTTTGTTAGACTGGGTTTTTTATTTAGTTATGCACAATATTTTGTAAGATTATAGGTTTTTTTTTTGGGTGTCAATTAAATGGTTAGCATAGTATTGTTATTTCTGTGAGCAGAAAAATATAATCGGTGAGCAGAAATAGCTAATTGGTCAGCAACTCATGGTCAGCAAACATTTCAAAATCAATCAGCAATTTATGTCATTCTGGATGGCTGTAATTATTTTTGTACAGCATATTAATTATATAAGCTGCAATCAGCTGCTCATGTTTAATAAAATGTTGGTAAGCACTCAGAGTGTAATATGGGAATATTTTTACATACATTAAATACAAAATCGTTTGACATACCACTCAAAAGATATAAAACTTATTTGGTGTAATATGATGAAAACGCCTACTTTAAAACTTAAAAAAACTTTGTTTTACTCTTTGTAAGTTCTATCGTAGTTATAGGTAATAGTAACCTAAGTAGATAAGTAACTGATTACCACCTGCGCTAAGATAGGTCGACGGAGCCCCGCTTGGCGGGGCTCCTACTTCTGGGTGGTTTAAAAAAAAATAACCACGAAGGCTAAGGCGGGAGCTCCGCTACGCTTCGCTCCCGCCTTAGCCTTCTAACCTAACCTATCCAAGCCGGGGTACTCTGAGTCGGGGTGTTAACCATAATGACGTTTTTTTATATAAATATTAAACGTTAGACCTAATGATTTTCGATACGAACGCACGAACGACAATAACAATTACACGTGATCAACTCAACTCGTCGTTACATGAATCAAATAGCTGCCTGCTTTTTCTGCCGCTCAATCATGAAATCTTGCCGCTCAAGTAGTTATTTTGCGGACTGAATGTTTATTATGCAGACTCATGTTATTGTTGGCTGCCTATGTATGATTTAATTTTTGACCATTATCAAAATTAGTTGCGGAACAAGAATTGCTGCCTGATTTTTTTTATTGCAAACAAAATCTTTGTATGCTGACCAAATTATTTAATTTAAATGCTGCTTTTGGGTGGCTCGCCAAATTTTATAATTGCTGACCCATGTAATTACTTCTCTTTTTTTTTGTTAATTATTAGGTGTGGAGGAGAGATACAAAAGAATCGTTTGTTTCACTTGAGCATTTTTTATTGATGTTTTGATTAATATTGAATAGAAGATTACTTTTGGACCACTAGCTCCAAAATTTTATCTATGATTTGAGTTCTAAACTGTTAGAACTTAAATCATATATGAAATTTTGGAGATTTAAGTTTTACATGTTTACCAACATTTATGAGTTGTCTTAAGTTTTTTAGGAAAGTTGATCGAATGGATGAGCCGAAGTTAGGTTGGAAAGCCCAAAAAAACTTCCCATGGTACTACTGGTTCGCTTGGTAGTTCTACGGGATTTTTTTTTACCCGTGGTACTACTGGTAGTAATACTGGTAGTACCACGGGCAATAGACGATAATAATCCACACGCTACTCTTAAAGATGTGACTAAATTATTAGGTATTGATTTGACTAATAGTTTTAAGTCGTTTTAATGTTTATTTAATTAAGTACAAATAAATGAGAGATAAAAATATTTTTTCTTAGATTGGATCATGTTGAATGCAAGTGTAATGATTGGAGATATTGATTTAATTCATATTACAACACACACACACACACACACACACGAACACACTTTACACGTGCAGCCTGTGGGTTAATAAATTACACACTTGGCTCATACAGCGCCCTGCGTGTTCAATACAACAACGCGTTTAGGGTGCTGCTGGGGCTGCCACGATTCTGCAGTGCTTCGACTATGTTCGCAGAAGCGCGCACTGATGGGTTTCATGCTCTTATAAGGAAGCAGTGTGCGTCGCTGCTGAGTCGTGTTAGGTTCAGTAGTAACAGTATGATAGGCGTGTTCGTGGACAGGTGGGACTCTCCACTGCTGCGCCACTGGATACGTTTGCATACTGCACTGTGAGCAGTGGACAGTTTCCTCCTGGTCTTAATGTGTGTAACTGTCTTATTGTTTTTTGTTTTGTGTTTTTTATCTGCTTTTATTTTTGTGTGTGTTGTTTTATTTTGATCTTATATGTGTGTGTTACAATATGGATATTAATCTGAAATAAATGTTTATTATTATTATTATTATTTCGTTTATTTATTTACTTTACTTATTTAATTACATTTCTAAATATTTCTTAAAATATAAAAATAAGTAAAAAAAAATTTAAAAATATAAAAAAATAGTTTTCCGCCGGTGTCGGGACCAGGGTCCAAGCTACCGGTGGTTAGGGCTCCAGAGACAGGAACCTCCTCACAATGCGAGCCGTATCGAGGAGTACTGCCTTCTGAATCAGGCCCTTGATCCAAGCGTATTTCATTACTCCAGACACGTTTCCTGGATGTGTTGCTTCTTTAAGTGAGCTAATAATCTCAGGAGCCATCGGTAACATCTGGAGGCTATGACTCATTGCTGATTTGAGTTTGTCATAGAATTTATCTTCCATCACTAAAAGAATAGCTTGGGTGAGTGGACCTAAACTTCTCAACACTCCTGTCCTTCTTTCTGGTGCTAGAGTGACACCTTGAAGTAGTATTATTATTATTATTATATTATATTTTAATAAATCAAACTCATACATAACTAGAGTTTTATTTATACAATTAACCTTATAAAGTAACTTAACTACCTACAATATGGTCGACCAAAAAGTAAATAATAAAATAAAATGTGTTTATATTACTTGTATGAATCTAACTATTGATTCAGTGTGTGTAAGAGAGGAATAAAATATAAATAGTCTTTATATGAATTACCCACTAATTTGCAACAATTTTTTTCATAATGTATATTTACAACTGTACGGTGACAGTCGGGTAAACTGGCTTTAAATATATTAAGATAAGATGATTTTATAGGAGTTTGGAAAACATCACACAAATTTTCAATTTTGTAACCTTTTATACTTTTTTCGTTTACCTCTATCACTTCTATAATATCTCTTTCTGTGCTCATAATATATTTATCTTGAGTTTTATGTGAAATTTTGAATGTATCGAAGTTTACTATATTGTGATGTCTACTTTTTGTTATTATCGGATAATTGGTTTTAGTTTTTATTACCACGATATTTTTTGAACAGTTATTTTTATTACTTTCTGCCAGCCTATTTGCAAATTGAATTAGTGGTTTATGCCCTTTCCTTAACATATTTTTTATAATGTGGAGCATATTCTCAAACGGATATGAATTAAATGTGTTAAGAGGGCCAAATTTACGGACTTCATCAGTAACATGTACTAAATTATGAATATTACTTGTAACGTAGTTACCGTAAAATGTTTTGAAGTTTTCTACAAAGTGTAATAATAGTTGCTCAGAAAGATCTAGTAGTGAGCTGTATTTTTGAGATGAGCAAATCGTAATTGCACAAAAAAGTAATAAAAAATGTTCATAGGGTTCTTTTGACATCACTTCAGGTAGAATTATGATACTTAGGTAATAAAAAAAAGGTCTGAATTCCACTGCTTTTCAATGAAGCAGCTCATCTAACCCTCGTGCGGATCTATGGATTTCAGAAGGAAGTTCACAAGCCCGTAAAAAATCTGTAACTTTTTGCGTATCTGAAGCCCTCCATTTGGTCAAAAGCTTTTCAAAATTACCATCGCGCCATCCCACTAGTAAACGTTTCATAACTCCCAGATCAATAAGATGCAGTGAATCAGAAATTGGGAAATCTTCAATCATATCGATAGGTAATCCTAGAAGGGGTGTGTCTGTTTTGTGATGTTGTCCATAGTTTCTTTGTCTAAATTCATTATCCGTTCTCTTGGGACATCTTGAGTCTGGAAATATCACTGTATGAGACTTGTGGGAGTAGTCGCCTAAAGTGACACATTTTAAACAACCATGCTTCCCGTTGAAATTGCATACACCTGAAAATAAATGCTCACGTTACACATGCTCGAATAATTTTATCAACTGACATTAAAAAAACGTGACACAATTGGCCTTCAGGATTATATTGAATTACTGTACAGTTAGTTTACAAACGAATCATCATCTTTGTGGAACTAATAAGTATGTAGGGCGTGTGTGTGTTCGAGCGTGCGTTTGTATTTGTATATATGTATGCTCTAGTAGTAATGTTTAAACGATCTATATTTTAGACTTGCAAAATTACCTTTTATGAAAGCCCTCGCTGGCGAATCACATATAAAGCATCTTATTTTTACAGTTACAATTTTTTCTTCACCTTCTTTAACCATGTGGATGCCATTTTCAAGTAGCGTTTTCATCTCTGAGACAAAGTCTTCTAAATACTGATTCAGATTTTTTGGTTTGCCAGAACCATAGTAAATTCCAACAATGAGTGGTCGTATATCAGTTCTTTCATGTATATTACAAAGAATAGGCCAAAATTCTTTTTTGGAACTTTTAAAAATTGGCAACCCATCAAAATTGAAATTAAGGTTTATTATATCTGGCAAGTCCAGGCAAACATTTAAAATATTGGTAAGTGGTTTCGTGAGGCCGTTATACCAGTATTCTCCGCCTTCAATTTCTTTAATTACGATATTTCTAGGAGTTTGCAATAAAGTCCTAGGATCAACTGGTACAGTTCCAGGAAATCGTTGATTAATGACGTTTAGTAGGTCTTTTACAGCCTCTTGAGAAATATTTTTGCTCACTGCCCATTCTCTGAGGTTATTGCGAAAATCAGAATTATATTATTAAATTCCGAGTTTTCTTCCAAATCAGTAGAACTTGAATCACTATCAAATTGTACAGTCTGTGATTGAGATGCAAAGTTGTCACACATATAACTCTCGTTATCTGCACCTAAAGTTGGACATTTGTAACTGATATTGTTTTAAGCTGAACATAAAGACAATTGTACGCTTATAGCGCTATAAGTTAGGTAAAACAAGGAGTTTATTTTCAATTATGCAGAAGTCAGCTGTGTAAAGTAGAAAAAATCTAAAATATTCAGCATCTGAATAAATTAGTACCATTTCCTACACTATGCAGCTTAAAGAAAATGTTTCGTCTAATATTCAGCGTTTTGCTGTTTAACTGCTTTGCTTAAATATGTTATACAGGACAATGCAAAAACTTTAGCTACTATGCATATAATAGCTGTTTCAATTACTTTTATTTGAATATCGCTTGTTTAGCAGATTCTACTCTTGATTACTATTCAACTTAAAAAAATACCGCGAGCTTTATACAGAATTTAGTAAGCTTACAACATTATTTTAATTTAAGAACTCTCTTATTCAAAATAAAGCCATAACATCAGCTGTAATACAAAAGTAATAAAGCTTGACACTGCTTATTGTGGTATATTTTCGCTACTATCTGGCTTATGTGTTGACTGGCCCTACAGCCAGCCCAGCCAACACATAAGCCAGCTAGTAGCGAAAATATACCACAATAAGCAGTGTCAAGCTTTTTTACTTTTGTATTACAGCTGAAGATATGGCTTTATTTTGAATAAGAGAGTTCTTAAATTAAAATAATGTTGTAAGCTTACTAAATTCTGCATAAAGCTCGCGGTATTTTTTTAAGCTAAATAGTAATCAAGAGTAGAATCTGCTAAACAAACGATATTCAAATAAAAGTAATTGAAACAGCTATTATCTGCACAGTAGCTGAAATTTTTACATTGTCCTGTATAACATATTTAAGCAAAGCAGTTAAACAGCAAAACGCTGAATATTAGACGAAACATTTTCTTTAAGCTGCATAGTGTACGAAATGGTACTAATTTATTCAGATGCTGAATATTTTAGATTTTTTCTTCTTTACTGACTTGACTGCTGACTTCTGCATAATTGAAAATAAACTCCTTGTTTTACCTAACTTATAGCGCTATAAGCGTACAATTGTCTTTAAGCATGTGCTACACGGTTTTAAACGGCGGTTTGAAACAGAGGTTTAAAACAGTGTAGATAGTCATTTTATGCCAAATTTCGTTTGACCTTTAAACACCCTTGGCAGCAAGGCTTGCGTTTGAAACCACTGGTAGAAGCGTTGGTTTAAAACTTGTTTGAAACCGTCTAGCCGCTTGTTTAAAACCTCGCGAACGACAGTCACGTTGCAGCGGCGAGCGCAGGCAGACGCACTCGGCGACGCGACGACGTTCTCAAAATGGCACGAGAAGTAGTTACAGAACTAGAAGTAGTTAGTTGGTAGCAGAAGTAGTTCGTTCAGCAGAATAAATGCTATACATGGTGGCTCATTAATTTTAGTAAGTAACCAGCTCACATTTAAAGATCGTAAATATATTGTGAGCCTATCTGTTGAGCGTACAGTTGAAATTGCCTGTATAGAATTGGAGCACTAAATAATAATAATAATAATAATAATAAGTTTATTGATCCAAAAATATACATAAACACAGGTTGTAAAGGAGTTACATACATGCTAAATTTTAATCAACTAACAATGGACACAAGGGGAGAAAAATAGTTGTCTATATAATCATAAAAGAAACTAACCCTGTCTCCTAAACTAGGGATGGCCTGTATCTTAGGAGACAGTGATCCGATCGATCTGAACTAAATAAATGATGGACTTTAGATTTCGAGTGTCGATGTTAATCTGATCTGATTGATGATGATGATTAGATTTATTTGAGCATGGATGATCGAAAAAGAAATAAAAAAGTAATAAATAAAAGGTAAAAAGTGGGGGTGTGAATGTGAGAGAGGTGTGAGTACTCGTGTTCGTGAGTGTAATGTTAGTTGTGTGGTATGGGTGTGTTGTGTTGTGTGTTATGAGGAGATTGTTTGCGTGGAGTGTTTTGTGTTCCTATTTAATAGTGATTTATTATTTGTTAAGCGATGTATGCCAGTAGAGCTTCGGTATTATTGTAGTCCAGTTGTAAGAGCCAGTCTGTAATTTTAGATTTGATATTGAATTTATTTAAGTTTATTATGTTTAATTTCTTTTGTATAATTTTATATACATGAATACTTAACACGTAGTAATGGTGTTTTGCAAACGAGGTTTTGTGCTGTACACCAGAGGGGACGTATGTTCGCTTCCCTGGGTCAGGCAGGGGTAAACAGCCATGTACTCTGAGGACAGATCGAAGAACAAACAGCTGACGTACCGTCAGAACTTTGCAGTCAGAAACACACTCGTCTTTGCACTCTATTAAGTGTGTATAGACCACCGTCAGGATTGTATGACTGCTTTGAAAAGGTAATGGATGAAGTGTTACACAGGATTTGTAACTCAAACAAGTCCGTTATCATTTGTGGTGATTTTAATGTATTTATTAGAAAACTCAGGTTCATGTACTAAAATTTTTATTCTGTTTCAGTCCTACAATCTTGTAAACCTATTTTTGGAGCCCACAAGAATAACCCCAACTAGTGCCACATGCCTAGATAAGATTTATACAGATATTATACCTAGCCAAGTAGCCACAAAGAAATTATAAATTTACTAGATTCTGATTATTGCGGGCAAAGGATTACTATTCAAAATTAAATAAGTTCATATGACTAAGGGTTAATCTCTCCTTTAACCATCGCTTCATCCATATTCTTTTTTTTCTTCAATTGCCCATAAAAGAGCAAGACACACCCCAACTTTTTGTTCTTTAGATAGGCCATGACGTCGTTGTAGTGAATATACGGTGCGAGCGTAGAGACGTCCTATTCACGCAACGTTCTATAAAACACAGATGGTTTTAAACATGTTTTAAACCGTGTAGCCGGCAAAGCGCAAATCTGTTTTTTTCTGTTTCAAACCGCCGTTTAAAACCGTGTAGCACATGCTTTATGTTCAGCTTAAAACAATATCAGTTACAAATGTGGGTACCTATCTTAAGCAGCAAATAACTGATTAGTTGAAGATATCGTATGTTTAAATCCTTTGCCATCGAATTAAAATCTTTATTTTTTGCCATTGAATTAAAATCTTTATTTTGTGAAGTACGAGAAGATGTATTAACGCGTGGATCTTGTTGTTGTTCGTAATCCGTATCAGTTCTATTCAACATTTGAGATAATTCTTCCTCACCTTTTTAAAAGTTTTGAAATGATTGCGTTTTAATGTACAGTTGTAGGTGTTCCAGTCCGGCTGTGGTAGGATTGCAAAGTAGCTCGCCATTTTTTTTTTGCCAGTATAACTTTCCATTGTTCTCCCAAGAAGCGGCCACTGTTGATATTCAGCCCGGCCTTTTTTACGAGTCGAAACGATTTTGAACATGTTTCTGAAAAAAAAAATAGAATTTTTCTATAACACTTCAAAAATACTACAACACTATTACAAACAACAACAACACTATTGTAAATACTAACTTTATATAATAAATCTCGATGTTTACTTTTGTATCTTACTTATTGACTACACGAGCGCGACAAGGAAGCTACGATAACGGGGACCTCTCTACTTATACATAGTTACAATTTGGAATGAGCAACAACGCAGCGAGCGTGGCCGAGCGCAAACCGATCGTAAGCCGAGTTTAGCCGAGCGCCCATTTGAAGCGTTGTGATGGGAAAGGAAGCGCGATACTTTTAGTTGCGACTACCTACAAAGTGCTGTGTGTTTATAATTATGTATATTTTAGTTGGTAATATAAACAATTGTCAAACAACTAAATATTACGCAATGCGTCATTCATAGTAGTACCTACTGTAGATAACTTTAAACACCTAATAGTGGGTCCTACCTACATTAGTATAGGTCCCATCAACCTCAAATATTCATGGATTTATTTTCTGTAAAAAAGAACCCTAAAAAGCTGAATAAGAGTATACTGCATAATGTAATTTAAGACCTTTCTCTGAGAAATGTATAATTATTGTACTTTAAACCAAATAATTTCTGGATATGTAGTCGTATGTGAACTATTATGCAGAAATAAGCAAAATAATCACTGAAATAGACACTTTTATTCAAATTGGCTGTCCGCCATTAACTAACGTTCGACATAACCTCTTTTTATAAAAATCCTCAACATTTATCTTATGAAACACTTTATTTAGTGAGTAGGAAACATTAGCAGTTATACAAAATTTGATTCTCATTATTTGCTGGGACTGAAATTTGATAAAAAGTAAAGATAATTGAATTTCAATATTATTTCACATTTGTTTACCTTTTAAATTGTAGTATTAGAATAGTGACATTCAAGCTTCAATTAGATATTGACTGTAATTATCTGGGTCAGAAGGGGCAAAGTTAATAAAAAGCCCTTAGTGTAGGTAACATTCAAATCACACATATTTTATTATCGTTTATCATGATTTCACATAACCATCTCACATAAACCACAGTATACTTAGAAAATAATGCATTGTAATACTTTCTACATAAATTACCAAAACTAGCAATAGTTAAACCATAGAATTCAACACATTCGAACAAGATAACGGTCACAATTTTTATAACGTAGTATGATATTTAAAGAATAGGTACTTATTAAATCAGATTAACTTACAGTAGCTCCTTTCACTTGACTTTATAACTTGTTCACTTGGTGGTCCGGGCTCGAATGATCCCCAGCCCCAATGTCCTCAACCTCTTATTTTGAGCGTTGAATCCATAGACACAAATTACAAACGATTGTTGTCACGTGACAGGCAAAGGAAATGTATTCAGTCAGCCAAGTCCACAGACAAAAATTAAAAATATAGTAAACTAAATGTACTTCTTGTGAAAATGTGTTTTAATACAACCTTAATTCCCTAACAGACGGCCGTCCTGAAGAAGGAATGACCCCATTGCTTTCCGGCCATTCGAGTATTTTGTGTGACTCTATACAAAACAAATAGAACACTAGGTTCTTGACCAAACTAACACCTTATTGGCACAACACACAAAAAAAAAAAAAAAAAAAAAATATATATATATATATATTAATAAATGTGTAGAAATGTTTGAAAACAGAACTAATAGGTACGCTAAGTAACTCATACGAAACACAACTAATACAAGAACTTCTAATTATGTACCAAAGATCATGAAAATATAATAACGTCGTTAAAACATTGTATAATCGATTCAAATAGGTATCTAATTATTTAGGTAATATGTACAAACATCAAGATAATCCTGTTAACGTTCATAACAAATAATAATAACAAAACCAACGAAAACAAAATACGTAATTAACACATTGTAAAATCTATAAGAAATTGATTGAATAGGTACATGAATAAGGTCATCCCGTTGTAAGTCATCGCACATCCGTCAGCCTAGCATCGGGTCATTATTGGCTCGCATCGTCTTCTCCTTGTCAACCAGTCTTCCATCAAACTTGGAACCGGAACGGTCCTCGCGCCTCGCGTTGTCGTCGCGGCGACGCGACGGAGAGTTGAGCGCGCTCGCTCAAACGCTTGTGCAATGAGCCGAGTGTACGTTTATGCAATGAGCCCATAACGTGATTATTGGGGTACTGTAGAAACCTGAAAGCAGAAATATATTAGTAGAGTTCGATTGGGACTAGTACCAAACACAATGATTTAGAGTTTTATGACATGATGATGGAAATAAATTAAATAAAGAGAAGATTAACAAAAATTTAAAGATGAAAGAGAAAGTTTAGAGGGAGTGAACACCGCTTGTACTTCGGCATACGACATTGTTACTGTCTACCGCTTGTACTTCGGCCTCGGTCCACTTTTTAGGGGGGGCGTGAACACCGCTTGTACTTCGGCATACGTCATTGTTACTGACTACCGCTTGTACTTCGGCCTCGGTCCACTTTTTAAGGGGCGTGAACACCGCTTGTACTTCGGCATACGTCATTGTTACTGACTACCGCTTGTACTTCGGCCTCGGTCCACTTTTTAAGGGGCGTGAACACCGCTTGTACTTCGGCATACGTCATTGTTACTGACTACCGCTTGTACTTCGGCCTCGGTCCACTTTTTAAGGGGCGTGAACACCGCTTGTACTTCGGCATACGTCATTGTTACTGACTACCGCTTGTACTTCGGCCTCGGTCCACTTTTTAAGGGGCGTGAACACCGCTTGTACTTCGGCATACATCATTGTTACTGACTACCGCTAGTACTTCGGCCGCGGTCCACTATTAATACTTACAAGCAGCTCCAGAGTAGCTAGCAGCCCGTCATGTAAGATTTATTCTGTAATCATATAACTGGGAAGGATTTGGGAAGGAATGACCGTATTTGTTATGAGTCTAGCAGGTAGTCTAAGTAGGCAAGTCGGTATTAGTCATAACCAAGTCATAACGTAAGAATAGTATCTTAATTTGAATCGGAACGGTAACTGACTCTTTCTTCAGCCTCGTTACTCGTAAAGTCATTGTCTTCGCCGTCAGTGTCATTACTAGGTGCAAAAGTTATCCAACGTTTTAACTGGTCTGCTGGATAAATACTTTTATATTTACGTTTTGAATGTCCTTCAATACTAGAGACTTCATACCGATCGTTTTCTAGAATCGCAGTTATTTTTAAGGGACCCCGAAACTTTGGACATAACTTTTTACTTTTTCCGTCTGCTGGATTGTGATGATTGGGAATCATGACTAAATCATCTATTTGAAAGAATTTCGTTGGAGCCCTACCGCTATCAAATTTCTTTTTCATATATTTCTGACTCTTTTCGGTGTTTTCAAGAGCAGCCGATCGTATTGCATCTCTAGATGGGCCTGATTCAGAAGTATCTATTAAGTCGGCTAGCTCGTTTAAAATGGGACCCTCCCCAGGAAAGATTGTGCGACGTCCGAATACTATTTCTGAAGGAGATTTTCCCGTGGTTTTATTGGTCATATTATTTAAACTCCATTGCAATTTACCTACTCTGACATCCCAGTCGCGCTCCGCCTGATCATGATTAGTTGCGGCTAAAGAATCGAGAATTGTACGATTATATCTCTCAATCTGCCCATTGGCTCGTGGTGTTGCTACAGCGTTCAGTACATGCCTAGCACCTATTAATTTTACAAAGCTTTGGAATGCCGCTGATGTAAAACTAGTACCGCGATCGGTGATTATTATGCTCGGACTACCTATTACGTCAAATATTTCCTGCAGAGTCTTGATAGTCGTTTTAGTTTTGACATCTTTTACTGGTCTTATAAAAATAAATTTACTGAAACCGTCAATTACACCCAGTATGTAAGAATTCCCCTTTTTGCTCCTAACAAATGGTCCTAGATGGTCCATGTGAAGAGTGTGAAATGGGACGTTACCTTTGGGGATTGGATGTAAGTAACCAGTAGGTTTACTGGTAGATGCTTTATTGTATGCACAATTAAGACATGCTTCCACATATTTGCGAACGAAACGTTTCATTTTTGGAAACCAATAGTTCTGTTTTATTTTATCTAAAGTCTTTTCGACCGCAAAGTGCCCCATCTCGTCATGACATAACTGACAAATACGCCATCGTGCCCCATTTGGTACAACCCATTTTTTTTGATCCCCTACTATTCTATAGATTTTGTCATCCTGGAGGAGGAAATTTGTGTGGATATCTTTAACCTCCTTTTTGTTACTTTTTAAGATCAGTTTGATGTGTTGTAATTTAGGATCAGACATTTGAACAGTTTGAAGCCAATCCGTGGCACTGATATTCATGACATCATACTCCCTAACATCTAATAGTTCACGCGAGTCTCTATAAGCTATAGGATTTCGGCTTAGTGCGTCAACGTGTTTCATGTTGTCGCCTGGCCTGTATTCAATACTGAAATCGTATTCTTGTAATAATAACCACCATCGTGCTATTCGCGGCATCAAGTCACGCTTTGTCAGTGTAGTCCTCAACGCGTTGCAGTCCGTGAATACTTTAAACGGTATACCAATTAAATATATTCGAAACTTCTTTAGTGACAGGACAACCGCAAGAGTCTCCAATTCATAGGAATGAAGGTATTCTTCATCTTTAGTTGTTTGTTTACTAAAGTATGCCACTGGCCTAGGGGGAGATTTTTCATCAGGTTTTTGAAGCAGAATTCCACCTACCCCTAATTTGCTAGCATCGCAATGGACCTCCGTTATGTAAGTTGTATCATATAGAGCCAAAATGGGGCGTTCCATTAACGTAGTTTTAATTGTATTAAATGCTTCCTCTTGGAGACTACTCCAAACCCAAGGGATATTTGCTTTTGTTAGAGAAGTCAGAGGTTTAGCAATACTCGCAAAGTTTGGAACGAATCGTCTAAAAAAACTTGCGAGACCAACGAATTGACGGACCTGATGAACGCTGCTTGGTGTCGGGAATAAAGCTACTGCCTCGGTTTTTCTACTACCGGGCCTCAGGCCCTCTTTGGAGATTTCATATCCTAAGTAGTCTAACTTCGTTTCAAAGAAGAAACATTTCTCGATATTTAAGGTCAATCCGGCTTTCCGGAGACAACCAAAGATTTTCCTTAATTTTTCCATACCTTCGTCTATGTCAGTAGCGGGTGTTAAGATGTCATCCATATAGGGTAAAGCTAGATCGAATCTATCTTTCCCTAGGGCTTTATTTATCATGTGTTGAAATACGGCTGGTGCATTGACTAAACCAAATGGCATTCGTGTATATTCGAAATGTCCGTCAGGAGTTACGAACGCTGTTATATGAGTCGAATCTTTTGCCATTGGAATCTGGTAGTAGCCTGATTTTAGGTCTAAACTCGTAAAGAATCTTTTGCCGTTAAGTCGGTCTAGTTGGTCATCTATGACTGGCATAGGGTAAGAATCCTTGACGGTTTTTTTGTTAAGTGCCCTATAATCTACACATAAACGATAATCATTATTTTTCTTTTTGACTAGAACTATTGGGCTTGCGTAAGAAGAATTAGATTCTTTAACGATATTGTTATCAAGAAGCTCATTTACAAGTTTTTGAACTACTATACGTTCGGTATATGGTAATCTGTATGGTTTGTAGGAGACTGGAGAGCTGTCAGTAAGTGTAATATGCATTTCTGAAATAGTCGATGTTCCCAGCTCGCTCACGTTCAAAGCAAAACAATCACGATACTCATTAACCAACTTTAAAAGTAGTTGTTTCTGTTTGTCAGTAGTCTCAGAACCTATTTTTAGCATGTCCATTGTCAGGGGATCATGTTTGTTATTGCTAGGTTTGTCAACCGTCAGTTTGTAGATCCCTAATTTGTCAGCCCTTTGGAAATCACTATAAATGTCAAGGGAGATCGGTAATAAATTAGCCCTTGCAATAAGCTTTCCCTTATGCAACGTATGTTTATCCCCAGATAAGTTTATAACTAATATCTTTCCTAAGCCGTTTTTAACTGTATATAGACCTTGCGGAATCATAATTTCTTCCCCCGTTTTAAAACAAGTGTTTCCTAGTAAATATATTAACCCCGTGTGTTTACTTCCTAAATGTATATCTACGCCGACTAGCCCATTAATCTCTACGTATACATCTGATTCAACGTAAACTTCCGATTTTTCTGCTTCGGCCACCGCTGAGTATAACACCAAATTTTTATTTGTTTTGTAAACTCTAACATCAGATAACTCAGTTAGAGTCTGACCAACCAGTACATCTGTGTTAAGGAACTCGTTATGTACAATAAAAACTTCTACTACGGCAGTAACAAAGTCCACGCCTATCTCGACGGATGCCTTACCTAACGGTAAAACTACACCAGCTGCAAAGCCTTTTAATACAGGGAGTCCGACTGTCGAGGTGTCCAACTTTAATTCGTCTGCTGTGCTCCGTTTGATAAGCGTGCACTCGCTACCGAAATCGACAAATGCAGTTTTAGGTATGCCGTTTACTGTTATATTTTTTGTATAAATATTGTGACTAGTTTTGCTAGCTTCGATCAACTGTACCTTATTGACGGGATTTGATGGATGTTTATCTTTATCTGCATCACGCTTGCAATGTTCCGCTAAATGGCCCATTCTGTTGCATTTTGAACACTTTTGGTGAGGCTTTGGACACTTCGGAACAGTGTGTCCAGGCTCCGAACAGTTGTAACAACGGACTTTAAACGGTGGCTGTTTATTGTTTCGTATGCCTTCTTTAGTCTGCATGGGAGTTTTCTTTATTTCTTTTATACTTTTACAAGAAATATTCCGTAAATACTTGAGCAGCCTACTCGGTCGCCTAAAGTCTGAGCCTAACGCATTCAGACGGATATTATTATCATATATGCCCTGTACTATACAGTCTACTGCGTTTTTCCCCTTAATTCCACAATGATTTACAAGTTTTGCTTTATCATAGAAGTATTCTTCTAGAGTTTCATCCCTCTTACTCTTCCTGTCTAACATCTCAATGAGTTTATCCGCGTAATTTTGGTCGTCAGGAAAACTTTTCAGTAATTTGGCCTGCCATTCCTTCCAGTTAAGCTTAACTGACGGTAAGCCTTCATACCATCTGCGTGAGAGACCAGCGAGCTTAGGTAATGCATTATAAATAATTTCTTTATCATTCCAGTAATATATGCGAGCAGTTTCGTTAACTTTCTTTAACCACGATGTCATAGTTTGATTTTTTTGACTCGGATCAAAGTTTGGGATAACGTCTTTGGCGCCTATGAAGCTACTTTCATTACGTTTATTTAGCGCATCTATTAACTTTTCCATTACACTACTTTCTTTTGATTTAGAAGTAACGTTTTGCTTTCGGCCTTTAGTACGGTTTGATTTCGCTGGGCTACGTCTATGCCTGCTGCTATTCGATTCGGAAGAACTTGATATTGTTGTAGTACTCGTTACTGAACTTATGCTAACATGTCGTCTCTTTTCTACATGTGTGTGATCATGGCGCGAGCGTTTTTTATTTTTATGCTGACGAGAGCGCGAACGCCCCCTGTATGTTTTGGAACATTGTGAATCCATGCTACGTGACCGCCCAATAGAACGCGAAATTCTGCGCTTTCGCGTTCTCTTTGGCGATCTCTTTCTATATCGTGAGTGTTTAGCATTTGATGTTGAGCTTCCAGAGGTGTCCCTACGTGTAGATGATCGC
Organism: Luperina testacea; assembly: GCA_927399505.1. Lineage (NCBI taxonomy): Eukaryota > Metazoa > Arthropoda > Insecta > Lepidoptera > Noctuidae > Luperina > Luperina testacea. The sequence continues at coordinate 1,969,697 of OV656766.1, read as the reverse complement.
GAGCGTGTCAGAAGACGTTTGGGTTCGCGATATCGAACCCGCGTGTTTCTCTCCTTAGATCTACTCCTACGCTCTACTACACGTGGAGGTGTATAGGCCTCTCTAGCAGACGTCCTATCCGACATTGTAACAATCTTTTATTATTATTATTGTCAAGTCACGGTCAAATCGGTATTTGGAATAGTAGGAAAATATTGATATGATTAGAATAGTATTCATAAAACCTTAGTAGGTACATACATGTCGAGGAGAGAAAAAAAATATGACAAGTTATCGAAGGACTAAAACGACATAAAGATTCAGCGAAATAAATTTTTCAGTAAAGAAATAAACATAGTTATTCTATTAAATATCATTTGAGTAATCATTAACATTGTATTGAATTCTTTTCATTTGTATATACGTATTATCACGTTTCACTGTTTGCTGTGTAAGAGTGCATTTGTTAATAAAAACCAACAGCAAGATGCATGTCGGACGACACCAAAACCAATACACATCTAACCAAAGGAAACATCCACACCCATCCCGGAGTGTAGCCCCGGCAAGGTGAGACTGGACATCTCGCGGTGTTCCCCCAATACCTCCATAGAGTAGCCATGGCAAAGTATTTACAGGAACACCTCACAATGGAGAATATGCATTGGCTTAATGATCAAAATCTGAGTCTCCGTAAAGTGAACATAGAAAGATGCATGCATGTGGGAGCACTATAATACTATCCCAGTGCGGTGTGTATCCCGGAGTGTAGCCCCGGCAAGATACACACAGCCCTCGCATTCCATGCCTACGTCTCCATAGAGTAGCCATGGCAAGACGCATGCACGTTGGAACTTCGTTATACCGCTCCGGAAAACATGTGTATCCCGCAGTAAGATACACTATGCCTTCACAACCCATGCCTGCATCCCCATAATAATTTAAACATGACTAAAGCACACAGTGAAACATCAATTTCTTTCTTAATTTCTTCTGTCAAACTGTGACCGTTACTTTGCTCGAATGCAGGTAGAAAATTATGTAACTAAAATTGTATTTGTATTAAATATGGGCGCTGAATTATCCCAGTTCTGAATTATTAGAATAGTGACATTCAAGCTTCAATTAGATATTGACTGTAATTATCTGGGTCAGAAGGGGCAAAGTTAATAAAAAGCCCTTAGTGTATCAAATCACACATATTTTATTATCGTTTATCATGATTTCACATAACCATCTCACATAAACCACAGTATACTTAGAAAATAATGCATTGTAATACTTTCTACATAAATTACCAAAACTAGCAATAGTTAAACCATAGAATTCAACACATTCGAACAAGATAACGGTCACAATTTTTATAACGTAGTATGATATTTAAAGAATAGGTACTTATTAAATCAGATTAACTTACAGTAGCTCCTTTCACTTGACTTTATAACTTGTTCACTTGGTGGTCCGGGCTCGAATGATCCCCAGCCCCAATGTCCTCAACCTCTTATTTTGAGCGTTGAATCCATAGACACAAATTACAAACGATTGTTGTCACGTGACAGGCAAAGGAAATGTATTCAGTCAGCCAAGTCCACAGACAAAAATTAAAAATATAGTAAACTAAATGTACTTCTTGTGAAAATGTGTTTTAATACAACCTTAATTCCCTAACAGTAGCTTTATCATATAAAGTCATCAGTGTGTCATCTTTTGATTCACCAAATTTGAGGCTGATGATTTTATTAATAAACCATTTCAAATTCCTGAAAAAGCATGTTGATCTTTCAGCATACAGTCTTTCAAAGTCCAGGTTTATCTAGAAACAAAAATTGGTTATCTGTCAACATTTATGATTTTACAGAAAAGTAATTGGCATGCTGGTGTTGGACCAATCTAGGTAGAGCCAACATAAACAAATAAATATTTTTGGGCAATCCACACAACTCTATCTAGCCCTAAATTCCTTAGTAAATGTAGATCATTCAAATTGATTAGTGAACAGTGTAGCATCGAATAGCTTAAGAGCCATTTCACAAAAATTTGACGCTCGAGTTTACGTAAAAGACGGCAGCATTGTGTATGTGTGCGTAGCTATCCACACATACACAATGCAAACAGTGTAGCGCGAGTGTCGAGACGGTCTAAACAATCTTGAGCCGATATGATCGTAATTAATGTATGGTAAGTGACTTATGAAAAAAGTTATTTTATTTATTCAGTCTACCAAAGCTTTCTAGACTAATAAAAAAAAACACAAATATATGTTATGTATAAGTGTATAATAAAAATTAACAGGTAAACAATCAGAGATTATTGTCAAGTAATAATTACTAAAATTTAGGAGTACCTACATACTTTATATAAATATTTGTCGTAAAGGCATTGATCTTGCCTTCCTAGGGTCTATGAGTTCTGGCAATACGCAATCTTGGTAAAACCGAGTCAATTTTGGAAGCATTTTTTCCTGCCAAAAAAGGTCATCTTTCACTACCCTTATTACTTTTAATGGAAAATCAGGACCAGTCCATACAGCAAATAGACATACGTTTTTTTTCGCAATGTGCAACTGGCCCTGTACCTGGTAGTACCAGTCATGATTTTGGTTCATTTCGATTTGAGATTGACTGTTCAATTTGAAACATTTAAGTCTTTTTGCTTGTACAGCGGTATCAGGATCGATTCCGAAAAGTGAGCTAGGACGTTTCACTTCCACTAATCCTTCACTGCACAGTCCATCCGGTGTTGCACCTAAATAACAATATTCCTCGTCTATAAAAAGACCACATTTTTCTATAATTGCGTTTTCTTGCACACTGAGTTGTGCTAAAGCCGTTGGTTCGTTGTCCCTACCATGTTTTATTGAGGTGATATGGTCCAAGTTATATGAATATAGAATGGATTTCACCAGGGGGGCAGAGTTTTGGTTCGCTCGCCTTTTGCAAACCTTCCCAAAGGAGGACGCGGTGAGTATGCACCTTCTAAGTTCAAGCCACAAAGAACTTTCGGCTTGTAATACAGTAGCCCTCTCAATTTCATGGCGATTTGACGCCTGTTCTTTCAAATTCCTTAAAAAAAGATGCTTTCCTTGTTCATTATAGATGAACCTATTGCAAACAAATCTACTCTAGTGTCTAAATCTACAAAAATATATCATACAGAAGACCAATTTCTACGCCACTGTCTATCTCTTGGCCCAATGTGTACAACCAGCATAAAGATTTTGCAAAAATTTACCATCTAAGTATACAGACAAGTAACTACTCTAGCTACTATTTATGTAGTTCAAGTAATCATTTAAAACCTTTCAACTCCTCATATTTTTTTGTTTTATTTGGAATGACATTCTCTTCTGATGTTGATTTTTTTCTCTTTTCACCAGACTTATACAGTGTATAAGTGTATTCCGAATTTTATCGACCAGCTTGCCCTTAGCAAATGAAGGTTTACCGGATATGGACTGTCTTTTTTTAATTGGTGGTACAAAGTATGTGCCAGTGTTTTCACATGGAAATAAAGCTATTATTTTCGCAGTTAAAATGTTGTACTCTTCATATGTTATTTTACTGAAATAGGTAAAAATAGATCTAACTATATGGGTTCCTTGTTGGACTTCGGAATCCTAAGAATGACACAAAATTGAAGTTTCGTGCGTTGCAGGTCAGCTAGCATAAAACATAGTATTATCATCATCAGCTAGTGCCTTCCCGTTTATGTCACAATAAATGATTTTAATGCCCTGTCCATCCACAAGGTCCATCAAGAGAAGGGCAATGCTTTTATTGCATCCCCCAGTTTGTGCTCAAAGAACCACATGAAATTATAGTGGGAACATGAATGAACGACAGAACGAGTATGTACTGGTAGGTACTTACTAATTTACGACACGTGTGAAGTGAAGAGATGTCTAACAATGATATCAGTTAGTTGATTTCGGTGCTTGTTTGTCAAGGTACTGTTTGCAGTGTAATAATTTAATATGCTCTTGCATTGGTGTTACTGTTAGAAGCGTCTTGAGGTCAAAATCAGGGAAATTTGGTCGGATATAAATATCGCCTGTAAGGATATCTTGTAAGTCGTCCAGGTCCTCGTTGTCCGTGAATAGATTAGGAGCAGTGATGCTGCTATTTGTTACTGTATTAGTCTGAAAACATTTAAGTAATGTAAGAAAACCAGTTTTTGCCTGTAGATGGGCCTTTAAGTTTTAATTCTTCCTGTTTTAAACTTAGTTAACTAATTTGTAAATAAAAAAAACCAACTGAAACCCCCCCCCCCCCCCTACTTTTGGCGAAGTTTGTCGATCTTTGCCGAATAGGTGACGTCACCGGTGACGGTAACGTGACAAGTTCATTGGTTTTTCCCATCTCAAAATATATAATATACATACATACATACAAAGAGACTATGCCAAATTGTCCACATATAAAACCCCATATTATCCCAAGCTTAGCATGCAAATTGGATAAATGGTTTGAAAGTTATGGCCCGACAAAAACACAACTTAAACATACAAAGATACAATGCTAAATTGTCCAAGATGATGAAGATCTTCGTTTGCTGCATTCAATTGATCAATTATACATTTATATGTAACATACAGACACTGAACAAACATCTATGTTTGTCCTCAGCGGGTATGAAACCCATAACCTACTACACAGAAGGCATAGCTGCTACTATGCCAACTGAGCTGTGTGGCTTATCAAAACCATGAAATTTGAAAATAATATTATCATTAGAAACAGAATATTCAATAGGTAGGTAGGAAACTTACTATGCTGGTTGCTACTAAATACTCGTCAATTTTTTTTTAGTTCTTTTCTTAGTCCAATCTTTGGGCACAGTTCTTTCAGGATATTGTCATTAATATCCTTTAATTGATCCACAGTTACATCATTTTCTAAAACAAAAATTTCCATAATCACTAGACAAGTTTAAACAAAATACAAATTACCTAAATTTTATAACATTTGAACAAGACCTGATGCTGATGTATCTTAATATCCAGTATATTAAGATACATGCGGCTGTTATGCGGCCTGAAGTTCATTGACACATTAAAATTGTGTTTAAATGAATATAAGACACTATGTTATAATTTACAACGTTGCACATTTCTTGTTTGGAATAGTTATTTAGTACAATAGCCCTTGATGGCCTTTTCTAGACAAAATGTTTATCAAAATATTCACCTACCGTTGAAATTTGTAATTATATCCTGTGGGATATTCCATTCCTTAAGAAGCAACTCCATTATTAACCTCTATAGGTTATTTTTTCCCGTTTATGCAACATTTTTCATTGATGCTCCGCTCCTTTTGGTCGTAGCGTGATGTTATATAGCCTATAGCCTTCCTCAATAAATGGACTATCCAACACAATTTTTTTAAGAATTTTTCAATTCGAACCAGTAGTTCCAGAGATTACCCCCTACATACAAACTTACAAACTTTACTTCTTTATAATGTTAGTATAGATATTCTTCAGTTAAGAGACATTGCATTCAGGAATACAAAGGAGTCTAACTACTTTTCGGCAACGCGAGGATGACGAGGAACTTAAGGAGGAATTTGCTTCACCAAGTCAAAATTCAGAAACGGAAAATGAAAAGAATGAATGTGTGCTGTGCAATCATGACTGCAATAAGATTAGAAAAAAGAAAGAAAGAAAGAAAGAAAATACATTTATTTAGCACAGACTAAGAGACACACAATACACCAGATTGTTATAGATAATTATAGTCGTACATCAGGAAAAAAAAAAAAAATAAGATAAAAATAAAAAGTGCAAAGACCGATGTAAGAAATTAGCAGGAAAGTGTGCCTCACGACTGCGCCAAAAAGGCCCAGTTCAGCAAAAATGCCAGACAACTGGTGCCTGACGCTGGTTTTCAACTGGACCTGGTGTGTGAGGTGACGGATGTAAATCAGTTTTATACTGCATCGTGATGTGTGTAATGTGTATGCATAATTGAATAAATAAATAAAAATAAATTAGTGTCACATAAAACAGTAACGAATAGGTACCTATATATAAAAAGCGTGATATTGAGTAACATTGCAAAACTAAACAATAAATAAATAAATACTGATAAATAGATAAGTGACATGGCCGCATGATAGACATTCTTATGCAAATAAAGAAATTCTCCGAAACGAGTCAGAACAGAAACCTGTTTTAATTTAAACGATGCCTGACTTGCCATGCTCCGAAACATTGTCATAATAATTTATTAATCCGTGCACTGTAATGTCATCGCACAATACGCTGCAAGCAGCCGAGCGCGGCGGACTATATTCGGACAGTTTGCATCTTGTGTGTGTGTGCTTTGAACTTGTCTTAGCTGTTGTTTGCATTTGGATTAACCAAATACGAAGGATATGACGTCTTTAAATAAGTCAACTAAAACACTATTTGCGAAGTGGAAAAGAAACTAAAAAACAAACAGACGAAACATAAAAGGATGAAAGGTAAGCGCTAGTCGATAATAGAAATATTTGATGTACTTAATTAACAAATAATGAATTCTGGCAAAATGTGAGATATGAAACCTACCCACTTTTAATTTTCCGTCTCACTTTCACAGCCTCATGGATGTCAAATCACAAACTGCACAGAGGTTCGCCCAGTGCCGGTTGTTGGTGAAGGATGGGTAAAAATGGCGCCATCCCGACATTGTACGTCTCATTCATGTGCAAATAGGCCAGGCAACATTTGGTACGTTTACAAGCGAACATGGTTCAGCGATGCATAAGTGGGAAGCTATAACAGAAGGTATAACTTTTGTTACGAATGACCTGGATGGATAGATGAGGAAGCCATCCTGACGCCGCTCCACCGTTTGTTAAAGTCGTCGCGTGCAAGTGGGCCAGGCATTTCGGGTAAGTACGTGCGCCTGCTTTGCTATACAAGGCATATTATTTGAATAAATATATATTAGGAATCAGAATGATTTGAGGAATGAATATTACGGAAATCTTATTTCAAAAGAATTACAATTCGTCGAGCCATGCATGCGCACTTATGTGTATGTGGAAATATTAAAGCTAATACACAGAAACAAATATCGACACATGCCACTTGACGGTATGGAAATCAAAATTCAACTATTTGTGATCTAACTTATTATTTGTGCGTAGTGCACTAACTGACATTACCTAATTATTATGTATAGTATGTATATATGTCACTGGAATATAATACGATCCGCGAGTTTATAAATTTCCTAGTCAATTTAAAAACTTGCGTAAAATTCTAAATGAGAGATAAATTGTATTATTTTATCATTTTCGCAAATTGATAAACTTACCGAATTCTCTCTCAAAATAATAATAATAAGTAAGCAAAAACCAAACGCCATGTGCGCTCTGATTGGTTATGTAAAAACATCCTGTATTCCGGTGACATAATTATACATACTTAGTAATGATGATGATGATACATACTTAGTAATAAGTAAACTAATAAATTAACTTGATTTGTCATAAATACTGTTATTTCTTACTACCAAAATGTCATCAATGATGGAATCTTTCAATGACATTCTTAAGTTATTTAAAATAAATTTTAAAGAAGAGAATAATCTTTCAACACTTACTTGTGTTGGTGGAGTGGCTAACACTATATTGGATAAATTATACAGTTGTGGATCAGAGAACCTTTTTTCGTACCAATATTTCAAAACCTTCTCGTGTGAAGGCAACAGTGGCTGATTTAGAAAATCAATCAAAGATTTTTTTAAATGGGTGCATGCGTCTGTTGGTCGTTCTCTCTGGCGTTCCCTATATCGCCTCTCAAAGAAACTATATATATTACTCCGTGATGTATGTGCTTCTTGAGGAACATTAGCTTGATTTGGATCATTTTCATTTCTTGGTTTTTCCTGGGATTGCAACTGCAAATAATTATTATATCTTTGATATGTATGCATTAAATGGACACGAGCTCTTTCATTCTGTTCATCCGAAAGTATCGAATTGACTCTCGGGTCCAAATAAATAGCAGACAAAAACGTGTCGTTAGTCAGAAGATTGGTCTCTCTATCCTTCATGCATATAACTAAAAATATTGCAGTTACACTGTTAATTTGTTCTAGCTCTGTTACACATTTTACCCACGCGATGTAAAAATCACCGAAAGTCAAATGTTCCTTTTGCAACTGTTTGGATAGTATTCTGCACGGTTTAAGTGCTTGCAAGTTCTCTTCAATTTTCATCCATGTTTCATTGTCAATTAAAGCTGGATAATGTTCTTCACAAAAGTCTTCTAAACTTACTAGCCTCTAACATATCGGCAGTTGAGTCCCATCGAGTTGGACAATCCAGGACTGCTTGAAGCAATTGGTTTCGCTTTAACTCCAGTGCCACGTTAGGTGTACGAAGAGTTCTCACTGCACGGCGACACGACTCGAAAACCGGTTCAAGTTCTTTACAAGCATCTCTCACTGCGAGCTGCAAGGTGTGCGCGGCACAACGTACGGCTATCACCATAGGTTGTGCTACATTTTGCCTTTCGAATTCCAAACTTTCCACCAGATCAAGCATTTCCTGGTCGTCTTCCTGAGTAAAATTAACCTGAGATTCTTCAGTATGCTCAGTACCGTTCAAATCTTCAAGCGAATCTTGAATTTCCTCTTCAATTTGACGAGACATTGCAAGCATATTACTTCCGTTGTCCGAGGTAATGAAGTATAATTGCTGAGCTTCGATTCCATAACGGCTTAAAAGCATTACCACAGTTTCTTTCAGGAAAACTGCAGTATTTCGTTCGTGTAGTTCAATAACGCACAAGTTACGCAGTTGAAGCTTATCTTCTGAAATGAACTGTATGTTAAATTCCAAGAAACCTTCTTGATTTTACGGAAGCCACGTCAATTTTCAGACATACAAGTTTACTTTTTAATTCCTCGTGGATCTTTTTGCGAACATCGTAGGCTTTATTTTCAATAGATGTTCTTATGTTTCTAATATTAGGTTTTAAACTGCAATTCCGTATCATTGTGATTAAGTTTTGAAATGCCTCGTCTTCCAGTAAAGATAACGGCCTGCTGCAATGAATAGCTACTAAATTGACGCAGCATTCAAGAACTCTACTATGTTCGGCAGGGAGGCTTACATCTTTGTCGGCAAAAGTCCTTGCTTGAATTCTATCGTACTCAACACGGTGTTGCGTAAAAAAATGTCGTAACAAATTTCCAGCGTGATGTCCCTGTAACAAATATAGTTTGTTTATTGTTAACAGTTCTATAGTAACTCCTTTACTCTAGATCATAAAATACATTGAATTATAAATAAATATAAATTGAAGCGTATATAAGGACCGTAGCTGCAGCACTAGGTCACTGTCACCAAATTATTGCATTGTCGTCGGGTTTGTATATGAATATCACAGCTGAGAACTAATAACCCTCATAAACTATCTTAACCGTTAAGAATAATCCCGAAATGATATGACCCTGGCTGCATCACTACCGTGAAACCGAGTCTTTTGGAATAGCGTGGCGTATTGAGATGTATGCTATGTGTATGATGCACCAAACCGTTATTATTGTAAAATCAAATTTGAATGAGCATATTTACTGCAACCGCATTGAAATAAAACACGTTTGCGGATCGAAAAGTGTTTTATTTAAATTACTATCTGTGTCCGCGACTTCGTCTACGTGGAATTTAACAATAAATCAAGTAGTAAGTAGTTTAATAAAAAAGTAAGTAGTAGTAGCAAGTAAGTAACTCCTTATGACATCAGCTACTTGCCAGCGAAAGTCCCGTCAAAATCGGTCCAGCCGTTTCAGAGATTAGCCGGAACAAACAGACCGACAGACAAAAATTGTAAAAAAATATATTTTGGTAACCCTATCTATTATATCATTCGTATGCATGTAGTAAAAAGCGGTTATTTTAATATTACAAACAGACACTCCAATTTTATTATAAATAGTATATGTATAAGGTGTAAGTACATCAGGAAATCTAAAAAAAAAATATCCTTCCTACACCATCAGATTAATTTTGTCACATAACCAATTAACTTGTCATCGGACTTGCATATTTTTTTTGTAAGAACTTAATTACATTATACGTAGATACCTAACATAATAATTATTGGTTTACATCATCATTCATTATACAATACGCCTATATTCTTCGAAGGATTAGGTAGAGATGCACCTTATAGATAGTACCTATTTTTCGATCGAAGGCGTGCGCAAAATAATTTGTCGCGTGCCATCAATGGCACGCGTGCCACTGGTTCGCCATCCCTGTATATAGTACCTACACCCATGTAATAGGGGGCGAGCCTATTGCCATCAACCGGACACAAATCCAGACATCGCGACGGCTATTGAGAAATCTTTATGTAAGTAGGTAGGTACCTACTTTGTGTGCAGGTGAATAGGTTGTGGGTAGTTCTTCAAAAAGTATTCTCCGCGTAACTTTCATGGCGAATATTTTTTTTTAATAATCTACATTTAAATGTACCCACATTTAAGACGCTGTAAAAATAATACGTATTTTTTTTATTTTATGTAAATCGGTGCATAAACTACTGAGATATTTTATTTTGAAATTTCTGTGCCCATGAAAGTTACGAAAGACAACATAAACATAATTATTACTTACTAATTATTGCTGGCAGATAATGGCCCCGATTCTGTTGTTCACAAACTAAACTAAATTTAAGTTCAGGCATCTTTTTCTTTCTATTTCATTATGAAAAGGACAGAAGATAAATATTAGTTTAGTCCTGTCAAATTAAGATAATCCATAGACAATTTAGACGTGATTAAAAAATTGGCTATTAAAGACACCTTTTTTGAGCTTTACGATAGCATCTGCAGCGTCACAAGTAATCTAAATTTATCATTCAATGGAGATATATAACTTTCGTGGTGCCCTAGCTAACTTTCGTGGACAAATTACCACGAAAGTTGTGCCACGAAAGTTATGAAAATTTCACATTTTTGAGAATTACGATTAAACTTATAGGTAAATAAACAAACAAAGTACTTGAGAATAATCTCGAAGATCTATCTTATTTCTTAATACAAAATGACTTGGAAAATTATAAGCATTATCCTTCAAAATATGCGCATGAAAGTTTCTAGACCAAGGCTACTTGAAAATATTCAAAGAATAACTCGCCTCGTATTTTTTTTGTTTAGAAGCGATGAACGTAAGTGTCTCGCCCACTGACGCCGGGATACTACTGAGCGTCCGCGCAGCTAAAATGTGTAGCGACAAGTTGGCGCTCTTGGAAGATACGTGCAGTTTTGTTGCGCGCTCTCGAAACTAACAAAATCGTGTGACAGAGACATAAAGCTTATTAACTATTGTCACTTAAGAGATAAAATTAATATTCTTTGATAATTATGATGCATAGTTAAATACAATTAATTAGATTTATTACATTATATGCTTATGAATTGAAAACAAAAGTTATCAAAGTTTACCGTGAGCGCGAACAGAGTGTGACGCGCGAAGAACACCGATTTTGCTCCCGTTTTCGACATTAGATATTTTTTTAAATAAACATTAGAAATAATTTTAGATGTTTAATGTTTAAATTATGTACACATATAAATAAAGATTAATCTGTATTTGGTCCTAAGACTGAATGTTTAATAGGTTACGAATTAAGACCGTGTGACTGCGTTTTGAGGGACCTCGAAGAACTACCCTTGTACTAATTTATCTAGTCTAAAAATTTACAATCTACAATAAGAAAAAATAAATTTTATGAATACTTACTCGTATTTCTTGCTGACAACCTTCCATCTGACATTTTGATTTGTTACTTTCATCGTTGTAAATGTAATATGAATAAATTCGGTTTTTTCTCTTTCGTCCCATTTTGTGAGCAAAAAACAAACACCACTGTCTTATTAAGAAATCACTCGCAAGTAACAACACAATCTCGATCAATACCACAGAGTACTTTTTATATAGGTATAGAGGCTTTACTCAAGGGGTTCAGAAGGAAAGCGATTGGTGGCGCCATCTCTAATTACAAACCTACAACTTTCCTGATATGCCGGGGCTAGGCCGGCGGCCGCCCCACTACCGCTACCCTCAGCGGGCGCTACGTCATCGTCTTCTACTTCGCTAAGCGTACCTATAAACCACACAAGTTGGTGTTTGGTGGGAGGAACGTTAACCAGACCTACCCCTGCTGAGGTGGTCATGCCGTAAGTCAACAGTGGGACCTCCTCTTGTATGGCACGTTGTCGCGCAACTTCGGGCTGGCGGGCTACGTGACGGTGCTTTACCGGTTGGCTCGCTTTGTTGACAGCTGATGCGATGACATCAACACGGGGTGTTGTAGATGCATGCGTCATATGGATATTCCCGTTAAGCGCATGCATCTCACGATTGTGAGCCCGCGCCATCGCCTTGCCTGCACCGTTACTTCCGGCCTTCATAAGTGTGCTTACTATGGCATACGTGAGGTCTTCACTCCTCGACTTGTCTTCCAACTCAGCCATCTTTTCTACCGTTGCTCTTGTCTTAGGTGATAAGTTCATATCTACGCAGCTGGGATCCGAGGCTTCTTCCTCTTGGCCGTCTACGGTCGGGGCTAAAGCTCCAGGACCCGACGGAATAAGCAACGAAGTACTAAAACAAGCGAAACAGACAATATCACCTATTCTCAAAGAAATCTTTAATGATATCGTGAACACAGAAACGATTCCACAGCAATGGACTAAATCTAATATAATCCTTCTGTACAAGAAAGGTGATCAATACGATATCGGAAACTACCGGCCCATAAGTTTGATGTCCAACCTGTACAAAATATTTGCAAAGATCGTACTCAAGCGACTGGAAATAAAACTCGATGAACAGCAGCCAATAGAACAGGCAGGTTTTAGAAAAGACTACTCAGTACTTGATCATATCCATGCTGTTAGGCAAATCATCGAGAAATATACGGAATATCAACTCATATACTATTTAGGATTTGTCGATTATAGCAAGGCGTTCGACTCGTTAATACACACAAATATCTGGGAGGCGTTAAGAGAACAAGGGATAGAACAAAAATATATAAGATTGATTAGAAATGTATACAAAAACAGCTCGGCGTGCATCCAGCTAGAAAAGAAAGGAGACCCATTTAAGATACAAAAAGGAGTAAGACAAGGAGATCCTCTCTCTCCAAAACTTTTCTCCGCTGTTTTGGAAATGATCTTCAGAAACTTTGAATGGGAAAATCGGGGTTTAAAAATCGACGGCCGCACACTGACACACTTAAGATTTGCCGATGATATTGTGTTATTCGCAAAAACGCCAGGAGACCTAAATATAATGTTAAACGAATTAGCATCTGAGAGTGAAAAAGTAGGACTAAAATTAAATCCCGAAAAAACAAAAGTAATGACTAATGGAAATAAAAGCAGCATAAATGTAGGCGAATCACAAATTACCTATGTTGAAGAATATATATACCTCGGACAGCTGATATCACCTAAAGATAACATAAACAAAGAAATCGAAAGAAGGATAGCAAATAGTTGGAAAAGGTATTGGGGCCTAAGGGAAGTAATGAAAGACAAAAACCTACATATAACAACAAAGAGCAAATTATTCAATGTCTGCATCCTACCAATCTTAATATATGGAAGCCAAACATGGGCCATAACAAAAAACACAACCAATAGAATTGCCATTTGCCAACGAGCAATGGAGAGAAGCATGCTAGGAGTGAAGAAGGGGTATAGAATTAGAAACATCAACATTAGGAAAAAGACCAAGATACAGGACGTAACCCTAAAAATAAAAAGGCTAAAATGGAAGTGGTCGGGACACATGATAAGAGGAAAGGAAAAATGGAGCAAAATAATCACACAGTGGTACCCAAGGGAAGGTAAAAGGAAAAGAGGTAGACAACAAAAAAGATGGGAAGATGATATCAGGCAGGTTGCGGGCGTAACATGGAGTAGAGTAGTCAGAGAGAGAGCAGAATGGAGTAGGTTGGAGGAGGCCTTTGCCAACTGGCAAACGGACTTACAGAAAGTAAAGAAACACCAAATACGCGAATAATTTTTAATTATCTAAAATATATATAACAGTGCAGTAGTGTAAGAAACAATTGTATAATTAATGTCCGATTAAAAGGCTTTATTATTATTATTATTGTATTTATAATATCTTTCATGTTAGATACACATTTTAAAAAATCTGGGCTAGGGCTGGAAAGCCAACGACGATTGGCAAATTCTCTTCTTTTAATAAAATCATTTTCAATTTCGCTATAGAGATTACCCTTACAAATTTCGCAGGACTTTATAAAAAAATTTATTTTTCGTTTTTTTTTATAAAGTATCCCGAAACATATTGTAGGGGCCCCATTATTTGGGGCTGGCTTTTTTCCTCCAAAGGTGTAAGGGCAATCTCATTTACAATATCTAAAAAGATATCACCAGTCGTCGTAGCTTCCCTATTCTTTGTAACAATGAGGGCATATAATGCATTGCATTGGTCTTCTTCACAATTTGCTCCAGGGGCATGGACACTGGACAGGCTATTGACCAATAAGGTTGTTAACGCTGATTCAAATCTTTCTGGCGTTGGATTTGTGTTGCGGCACCCATGACTTCTTATGGCCCCAAAGAAATTCTCGATTGGGTCTTGGTTTAGATGCCGCGTCCATATATTTCTATGCCTTCCAGTGTCCATATCCAATTATTGACAGTAGGTACACATGCAATTTTGTTTGTTTCTGTGATAAATTTCATGGACTTTAAAACCTTTTTTGATTCTGCCCAAAGCTCAAGGTGTTTTGAATTTGGTGTTACGGGTCCTAGGAGAGGTTTTGAAAATCTGTTTTTTGTAAAGCTGCCATTGACAGAATCAAAAAGATTGTCAAAAAAGAGCAATACATCTGCAGTCTCCTTGCATTCAGCTGGGAGGATTCCGTTATCTGTAAAACAAAAAAAAAAACAATACTAGATTATGGACTTCTGTGCTATAGTTTATGTGTATAAAATTATACATAGAAGAAAATAGGTTTATTTGTCACAGAAACACGTACATACAAAAAATAAAATAAACAAAGAGAATTGGTCGACGGCTGCACGTCGTGACTGTGACAAGAAGGCTTCCACTCAGCATGATGCTGTGCTGTAGGGGGACCCACAGCACAGCGCTGATTTTCAGTGGTTACCCAAAATGGACGTACGGAAACCAAGTCAGTTATAAAATCAGTCAGTTATAGGTACATAAGTAATACTTAACATAAAATAAAATAAAAAAAACAGTAAGTATACACAACAAAAAGCAACTACATACATACACAACCAATGACATGAATAAACATTATTACTAATTTAAATTATCCGCAGACATCACCGTGCGCTCATAATTTTATAAGTACCCGCTCAGTTTTACATGTACCCCTTGCTTTGGAATACATGCTTTCATAGATGGTGTACCAATATACATAATACTTAACATAAAATAAAATAAAAAAAACAGTAAGTATACACAACAAAAAGCAACTACATACATACACAACCAATGACATGAATAAACATTATTACTAATTTAAATTATCCGCAGACATCACCGTGCGCTCATAATTTTATAAGTACCCGCTCAGTTTTACATGTACCCCTTGCTTTGGAATACATGCTTTCATAGATGGTGTACCAATATACATTTTAAATTACTGATTAACTGAAGCCAAGTGATTTAAATTCATAATAATTAATTAGAACTGAATTATTTAAAATCCATGGTTGCAAAAATACATACAGAAAATTATAATTTAGATTCTTCTATAATTAATATATCATTATAAGTAAGCCATTTAATTTGAGGACAACCTGAAGTTGCTGAGCTAAATACAGCTGATTCTTAACACAAAAACATCACATTCTTGATCTTACCTGCAAGGTATCCCATAGTAGAAGACACAGTTCTACTGAACACTTGGCTGGTAAACTTCACTTTCATTTTCATTCTCGTCGGATCAACATGGCTATCTGACAACTTAGGTACTAATCGGATTCCTTTATATGCAGGATTTTCTTCGTGTAATTGTTTAATGTGATCCCACTTAGCGGTCTTTTCTTTATTATCCATTGTATATTTTAAATTTTTCTCTAACAGATTATTTCGTATACCTTTTAACAAATGTTGGGGATCATATAGTGGAACAATTTTCTTGTCATTATTATTAATTTCGTGTCTTCTCCGACTTCTTGTCCACTTCTCAGTATATGTCCCCTTGTTTCATTTAGGAGAAGATTTGAGGCATGTCTATTATTAGTACCTTGGTCACATACTGTAGCCACTACATTGAAACCAGTTTCTTGCAGATTATGTACGATTGTTTTAATTTGCACAGCCAGTTCTGGGCCTTTAGTGGCTGCCTGTGCAAATGTATAGGCAACAGGTTGTTTATATTTCCTTATGAGACCCCTGATCATAAAAACCTGTGCATGGTCTGCAAATTCTGGTTTTTTCTCGCGTCCATTGTTAACAAAACCTATCACCAAATCTTTTCTTTCATTATAAGTAATGTTAGCTTTTAGCGACATTTCGTCAAACATTAGCAGAGTTTGTCTGCTGGCTTCATTTTATTTGCTCTTGCTTTAAGTTGAGCAAATACATTATTGTTAATACCAGCCTTACATTGGCCTGGTTCAAAAATTTTGTTAGTATTTGCTGAGAAGGCAAAATTAACATTCTTCGCAGAAAGCGATAGCCTTTGGGGCTTTGCTTCAGCATTGCCAAAGCTAAAATTTTTTCTTCAGTAGAAAATCTTCTACCTTTTTGTTTCTTTTTATGTTCTCTGAACTGTAACATGGTTAAAACTTTAGCAGCACTTTTTTTTTTTTTGGCAAATTGTTAACAGTGTCTATAAAGTTGCTACTCTTCATCAAATATTTGGCAGTTTTTATTTGGAATGATTGCTTCTGCGCTCTGTTCCGGCATTTTGACAATTTAATTCGCATTTTTACAAATTTTTGGTATAAATTATATTCATTTTTTGTCATTTTTATATGATTCACTGCTTGTGTAATGTAATATAATTTAGTGAAACCAAGTTTAATATATCTATTTATTTCACGTCTCCTTTACGATCCATATTAACAAAAGTAAATTAAATAAGGTGGGATTGTCCTGCAAAGACTATACGACGATCTTACACTTAGCACTCAACGCTAATCGGAGGAGCAGGGCTCGACTCAAATTCACGGAGAAGCACTAAGTAGGTAGATAAAACACTCGACGTAAACCCAAGGAGCAGAGGCTCAACTCGATGAATTACGGAGATTCGGAGAAGCACTAGGTTGTAAATTGTTGAATTTATCAACCACAGATTACTAATTAGTATCAACAAAAACGACCAGCAGTAATGACAGACGGAATGTCATTGATTGTTAGACAGTTTGCTTCATTGCTGCAAGTAAAAAATACAAAATAACTACTACGACACGAATGTATTAATACAGGTTTTAGAGTATCACTTACATTAAAATGTATGCCAGTAGTAATAATTTATTTGCTAAAAACATATTTTATGATTTTATTTAATATATCGATTGCCCCACCGAATAAACGTGCAAGAATTCTTACACGAATTTTTTTTTTTTTCATATTTCGTTTCTTTTGCCTATCCTGCACCTACTTAATTTTTTTTATGAATCTTAGACTCAAAACACGCCTTTTATAATAGTGAATTTCTTTATTCTAGGGAAATTATTAATTTAAAATATACAGGAATAATAGTTTTTGCTTTTCGAGTCGCCAAATATACAAGAATAAACATGTTAAAACCTACAGACGTTTGAGAAGATTTGTGATTATTTTTGAATTTGAGTAATGGCTTGTTACACGTTTATTCGTATAGAAATGTATGCAAATTTTATTACTAATGTTTTATTCCACAAAATGGAAGTTTGAATTTAGATACAATAATAAAATTAAAGTATTGCATTGTCTCTTACTATAATTATTGGACCACCTTGTAACTGCAAATTGAAATGTTATGAAAAGATAAATGAAGATATGAGGAAGAACATCTTTAAGAAATTTTGGGATAACGGCGACCATGAAAGACAATGGGATTTTATTAATTGTTACGTAAAGAAGGAACACGTTAAAATTTTACAGTAGAACGTAAAAATAATCGTACGCAAACATTAATATACCAACTTCCTGATGATACTAATTTGAATATTAAAATTTGTAAAACCATGTTTTTAAATACTTTGTCTATTACGCAGCAAGTAGTTTATACAGCTATTGAGAAATTAGGGGGTGATAATAATATAAAAGATAATAGCGGAAATCATAAAAATAGGCCAAGGAAGATGTCAGAGGAGACTGAGAAAAGCATAACCGACCATAATAAACCTCTTCGAAAGAGTTGAAGCTCATTACGTTCGGAAAGATAGCCAGAAAGAATACCTTTGTGAAGCATTAAATATATCAAAAATGCATCGACTGTTCTTAGAATGGATGGACACAAACACGCAATATAATATAACATGCAAAGCAACTAAACGCCAGTACGAAATCATATTTAACACCAGATTTAATATTTCCTTCCATAAACCTAAAAAAGATTTATGTGAATTTATGTGTGGCTTTCCATTCAAAATAATTGGATATTTAAGCCGATTTTATAGGAAGTTAGATTTTCCACCTCATACCCAACATTAAAAGCGTTGTAAAACTATAATTATTGACTTAACTATGAGAAATTACAAACACAAAACAAAATGTTGGTGTGGTAGGAACCACCATCATTTTGTTTTGATCAAAGAAGGATCTTTGATCATCAATGGAAACATGGTCAGTCTGGGTGTGGCCACACAAAGTACCTCGTCATCGGCAAACCTTCTGCGCGCGAACAGTAAGTACCTACATACTTTCAATGAAACATCAATAAAAAATCTTATCAGCCAAATCCTATGCCATTGCGTCAAAATTTATTTTAACACTAAATTATTATTGCTCGATCGGGATTAGACGTTCCCGGAACGCTACAGTTATCGTTGTCGTAATCAGTATCCGTATTTTACTCCATTTGACATAATTCTTTGTTTGCTTCTTCGTAAGTCGGGATATAATTTCTTTTCAGCACGCATTTAAATGAGTTCCACTCTGGCCCAGGTCTTGAATTTCCGTCTTTTATTAATTTTGACGCAAATTTAACGTTTTTTGGTGGCCAGCCGACAATTCCTTTCGATTCCCACAGCGTGGGAACGACGGTCAGCTTTGGTACATCGTACTCAATAGTTTGTACTATTTTAAAATACATTTCTCTGAAAAGAAAAATGAGTAAGTATAGGAAAGATTATACACTATTAAACAGCATAGCTGACTAATGACTTTATAATCGCGAAAAAATATACTAAAAGCATTTAAGTAGAATTTTAAAATGATCTAGTTCATCTTTTGGCTATACTACTAGCTGGCAGTGGCGTGCCTGGGGGTCAAACTTAGGGCAAGCCAACATACTTAAAAAAAAAACCTACCGTATCGCCTGTCAAAGTTGTGCAGCCTACCAACTGAGTCGTTTTAGTTCTTACTAATATTCGTATTTCATAATTTTAGGTTTTTGCTAATAGTTATTAAAATGAAAGTTTTTTAATAGCACAATTTTTTTTCTTATACTATAAATTAATTACTAAGAGTATTGGTAATCCTTTACAAAATCGTAACTTTCATTTTCGAGATAAGTTTCGTTTACAATATGATAAGACGGATAAGAACCATCTATTAACATTATTGGCACAACAGAGCTCTTCGAGTAAGTTCATATTTCACTCGCCCCCAACAGTCGCTTTATACAAAATATTACAATCTGGCCGAGTGGCCACTAAAAGGCGCACAAATGATTGATTGATTTCTAACTACACAATTGTTTACGATGTTGATAATATTTATAATTTGAATTACTCACAATGTGAACAGCCATAACTCTTCATTCTTCGCTTTTTTACCACATAAAGATGACAACGTGACCTCGGAAAGGAAGTTCTTATTGTGCTAAACGACACACAACATCAACTGAACTAACTTTTGAAAAAAACAGCGTGATTGTGATCGACACGCGTATTGTATTCGGAAATGTCGTCACATAATTGATGAGCTATAGAAGTTTCGATTCGTGTTTTACCAAAACTACAGAATGAAATAACAGCGTTCATGTGCTTTTGAGATTTCTTATGTCTTTTACTAGCACCAGCGAAGTTATTTAAATCATCGTAACCTGATGTATTCCATCCAAGCGGTATTTTCTTTTGAGAAAAATATGCAACACCAAGAGAATAATTTGTTGTTATGAGAGCAGCCTACAGTCCAATGAGTATTGTACGCTGATCGACTAAAATGCCTATTACGTGGTTTAGATTTCTGAAAAATACCCAAATCAGGGGAGGTTTAGGTGAAGTAATGAGACTAAAATTGTCTGTAAAACACGAAAGTATTTACCTTTCCTAGTAACGATTGCACACTTTAATCCATCACACACAAGGAACAATTGCATGCGTTTCCGAATTAATTTTAATGATTTTTAATCACTTTAAAACAAAGGTAAACACTGCAAAAACTTTTTGTCGACGGTGTATGCAGGATCACAGTCGTGAACAAGTTCGAAAAAAAAATCCAAGCACTTCTTGAAATATTTTAATACATATTTTTGAACCTGCACCTTTAGCAGAACCCGACCAGGAACACTGTACCAAAAATTCACGACTAAACAAAACGTCAATCAGTTAAAAAGCGCAAACTTCCCCTTTTTTGCCAGGAGTGCAGAAAACGGAATACAAATCCTTAAGAAAGAACAATGCCCACTTCCTATACATTAAAAAACCTGGTGATGAAAGTTAATGTATAGTTATAGGGTATAGTAGAAAGACTACTTGTAAGTGTATACAATAATGTCATATAGTCATGTAAACGATTTAAACGCTATGAAGACCAAAAAATATGAATGTTACTTTTGAGGTTAGGACTTTCCGTTACCAAATAGGTAATAAAGAAATAAGTGTCCTAGAACTAATTATTAACGCTTGGAGTATAGTCCTAAATAGAAACACTTAACTAGCTATGGTAAAACATCTTTTTTACTTTGTTAATTCCTCGAAACCAACACATATGCACTTACCAACTACATTTATGCAAACTATACATCGACTTTTTGTTGATGGCGGCATTGTCAAGAGGACGGATTTACAACGGTATGGTAAGCAAAGGCCGTCAGATGAGGAAGATATCGAGGTCCAGGGGCGGTAAATAGGGTCGTAAGAAGTAGTAACACACACAAAATAGCACAGTACACAACGAGACGCAAGCGCAACAAGGAAGGACTGCGTCGTTTGCTGTGGGAAATAGGTCGCAGCAGAAAAGAAAAAGCGTGTGCACTGTTCAACGGTTCGATTTATATTGAAACAGAAAACATTTGAATAACCAACATCAACGAATGATCGAATGAGTGAATGATCTAATCGAGTGATTGAATCGAGTAATTATTTTAATCTGATAACACTGGGATTTTTGTAATATTCCAACAGTCCCCCTCAAAAACACAAGTATACAGAAAAATAAAATTAATTTCAATCACTCAATAAAGAAAAAAAAACTGTTTGTGTACCTATTTAGAATAATTGATACTTATACATTTTTATTATTATAATAATCAAAATGTTGATTTATGTTAACGATCATTTAATACAAACGAGTTTAATACAAATTTAAATCGTGTCTTAAATCTAGAAACCTTTTGGAGGGAATCGCCTTCGTAAACATATCAGCCAGTTGATTTCCTGTGGAAATAGATTCTAGCTTTATTATTTTACTAGCGATTTGTTCCCTAATGAAATGGTATTTTATATCTATGTGTTTAGATTTTTTATGATTTGTAGGATTATTTGCGATACAAATGCAACTATTGTTGTCTTCGTATATTATAATAAGCTCTTTAATTTGGACTGAAATGCTATTTAGTAACGATTTAATCCAGACTGCTTCTCTTACAGCCTCAAATAAAGCCATATACTCAGCTTCCGTTGAAGAGACGGCGACAGTATTTTGTTTTCGTGTGTTCCACGAAATCGTACAATTATCAAAAGCTTTGAATAAATAGCCTGTTGTACTTTTTCTGTCGTTTTCATCGCCTCCCCAATCAGAATCTGCATAGCCAGTTATTAATTGCTTATAATCACTTTTATGATAAGTCAATTTTATACCGACTGTACCTTTTATGTATCGCAAAAGATGTTTTAAGCATTTCCACAATTCTTCATTATTTTTAGATTGGTATCTACTCAATATACTTATAGAAGCACAAATATCTGGCCGTGTACAAAGCATTGCATACATAAGACACCCAATTGCATTTTTACAGGGTGCTTCATAGTATGTGTCTGAATTTAAAGTCAAATAATTTAATTTACAAGGTAAAGGTGATTTAGAAGGGTTGCAATCACTCATAGAAAATCTGTTTAAGACATTTTGTAGGTATGTAGATTGATCTAAAGTGATAGTATTATTTGATCTTTCGATTCTGATCCCAAGGAATAACTTTATTTCTTTTAAATCAGTCATTTCAAATTTTTGCATAAGACTGTTTTTATAAACTTGTAATGTGTCAATACTTTTAGTGGAAATTATTAAATCATCGACGTACAATACTATATACACATTTTTATTTATACCATTTTTATCTAACACATAGAGACAAGGATCTACTTCCGAATTTTTAAAACCCATATCTTTAAGAACGAGATCCAAACGTTCGAACCAACATCTGGATGACTGCTTTAGGCCATACAATGTTTTGTTTAGTTTACACACCTGATTATCTTTAGCTAAAATGCCTTCTGGTACCTCCATATAAATATTTTCTTTTAGAATTCCATTAAGGAATGCCGTTTTAACATCCATATGGTGTACATGTAAATCAAATTGATTAGCTAAAGCTAAAATGAATCTAAATGTAGTTATCCGAGCTACTGGTGCAAACGTTTCATTATAATCCTGCAAGTACTCTTGAGTAAAACCTCGAGCAACCAAGCGAGCCTTATAACGTACGGGTTCACCTAATTCATTGTTTTTAATAGTAAATACCCATTTGCAACTTATTATGTTGACATCTTTAGGTTTTTCAACTAAAGTCCACGTTTGGTTGCTTCGAAGGGACTCAATTTCACTCTGTACAGCTTTTAACCATTTGCCAGAATCATGTCTATCAAATATATTCATAAATGACGATGGCAATGATTGCACAGTAATTAACGACAAAAATAAATCAGGATCATGCATCTGTTGATAATTTTTCGGGGGTAAATTGAGAATTCTTTCACTTCGCCTTAAATTATTAGGTTGAGTTCCTAATGACGAATTTTCGTTCAAAGAATCTTGAGGTTGACTTTCTATTAGTTTTGCCGAATCATTGTCAGGCTTACTAATTTTTGAGGGAATTACAATGTGGTCACTACTGCTACGTGTTGGACGTGATTGTGTAAAATTTAACTCATCGAATATGACATCACGAGCCATGAACACTTCATTATTTTCTACATTAAAATTAAATAATCTATAACCATTTGCATCGTAGCCAACTAATATT
Organism: Luperina testacea; assembly: GCA_927399505.1. Classification (NCBI taxonomy): domain Eukaryota; kingdom Metazoa; phylum Arthropoda; class Insecta; order Lepidoptera; family Noctuidae; genus Luperina; species Luperina testacea. The sequence continues at coordinate 1,946,135 of OV656766.1, read as the reverse complement.
GATTTAATAGATTTTTGATCAAATTTAGTTTTTCTAATCTTATTATGAACGTATGCAGTAGAGCCAAACATTTTTAAGTGATTTATTTTCGGTTTTTTACCATGCCACATTTCGTATGGTGTTTTATTTATCAGAGCTTTAGTGGGTAAAATATTAGTCAAATAAGTAGCTGTTAAAACAGCTTCACCCCAAAATATTTTTTCCAATTTCGCACTTGTAACCAATGTTCGAGCCATTTCGGTTAACGTACGATTCATCCTCTCTGATACACCATTTTGCTGTGGAGTGTAAGGTACCGTCAAATGATACATTATTCCCTTTTCAACACAAAATTCTTTGAACTCTTTAGAAAGATATTCTCGGCCATTGTCGCAGTATAGATTAACAACCTTAGAATTAAATAAGTTCTCACTCTTAGCCACAAAATCCTTAAAACATTTAAATACCTCTGACTTAGAATGCATTAAATATGTGACTGTATAATGAGTAAAATCATCAACGAAAATAGTAAAATAATTTTTATCATCAAATGTGGGTGGTGTTATAGGACCGCAAACATCAGAGTGAACAATAAAAAGTGGTCTGTTGTTATTGGATCTCTCTTTTGACTTAGCAAAGGGTAGTCGTGATTGTTTACCAAGTATACAAGACTCACACAATTCATCACTAGGAATTACATCATTGATAATATGATTATCCTGAATTAGGTATTTTAAAATATTAAATTTTTGTCTATTCAAATGACCGAGACGTTTGTGCCATAAATCATAAGGTATAGACGTCTCAGATAAATTTAAATTACAATGAGATCGCAGTACTTTAAAATGTAACTTAAACAGATTATTATTACTTACACCGGACACTAAGCATTTGTTGTTTTTGTAAATATGAACTTTATTATTGTTAAAAATAACCGACATTCCTGCTTCTTGAAACGATTTACCGATAGTAAATTATATGGCACATCTGGTGAATATAGATTGTTATCGATTGATCCTTGAAAACCTAGATTACTAGTAACGTTTATTTGTCCTTTACCAAAAGCGGGAATGTTAGTGCTGTTTTTAGCTACCCCAATTTTTAGCGGTGTGGGTAACTCTAAGTATGAAGAGAAAAATTTCTTTGTATTCACAATGTGGTCAGTTGCACCCGAATCTAAAATAAAAGAAATTGTATCATTAGTAGAATTAGACTGCAAATGAAATGACTTACATGTTGTAAACATAAAAGCGAAACTGTCCTCATCATTGCCGGAAATCTGCGTTGTATTTGCAGCTGGAGCCTGGTGACTTCTGCCGCTATCTTGCTGAATTTTCTTGTAGAAATGGCAATCCTTCTTGACGTGATTTCTTCGGCCGCAATGATCACAATATAACTTCGAAATCTTATGCATTGAGTTTCCAGGACGTGGCTTCTTCTTATTATCGTGGAACTTTTTCTTGTCAAATCCAGATCTTGATGTAAACTTCTTTGTAGATGCATGTAATACTTTCAGTTCGGTTGTAGTATCAGCTTTTAATTTCACTTCGTGATCTAAAAGACGTGTCTTAACAAACGCTAGATTTAACTGTTCTTCTGCTAATGTTTCTAATGCCGTTATAACGCCATCGTAGGAAGTGGGTAAGGTTAACAATAAATGTGATACTTTGTCCATCTCATCTAATTTTGCACCAGCTGAAATTAGTTCCGTAATTATATTGTCGAAATTATTGAAGTGCTGGAATAACGTCACATCCGGTTGCAATTTTAAACTTAGTAATTGTTTTCGCAGTGCCAACTGTGTAGCTAAACTCCTCCTTTCGTAAATTTTATCCAAATCATCCATCACGGATTTTGCCGTAGCAGAACCTTTTGCAAAATTCAAAAATGCATCGCCTAAATATTCCACTATCGTACCTTTTGCCAGCGTATTTTTCTTTTTCCATTCTTCATCTGGGTTTGATGGCGGTAGTTCATCAATCACACTCAACACTTGCAATTCTCCTAAAAGTGATCTAACGCGAAATTTCCACGTGCTGTAACGTTCACCGTTAAATTGTTGAATGTTTCTTTTACTTCGCGACTCCATTTTAAAATTATTTTATCAAACTAACAGTTGATAATTTTTTGGACACTATAATCTTAACACTGTATTACTACGTAGCCTGGGCCCATAACCTGTGGGAAATAGGTCGCAGCAGAAAAGAAAAAGCGTGTGCACTGTTCAACGGTTCGATTTATATTGAAACAGAAAACATTTGAATAACCAACATCAACGAATGATCGAATGAGTGAATGATCTAATCGAGTGATTGAATCGAGTAATTATTTTAATCTGATAACACTGGGATTTTTGTAATATTCCAACATTTGCCAATCGCAGACCTGTCAAATGTCTAAAAAATCCGTTTCACTCGTGCGAACACAAATACATAGTGCACGATTAATTAATTTATTTATTTTGTTATTTTTAATGAATCTGTATTATACACATACTAATAAAAAAAAGTACTTACTGATAAAAAAAAAACGTAAAATAATGTATAAAAGTCAGAAACAGTGTTGAATAAAGTCAAATAACAGTGTGTAAAATGGAACGTCGTAAAAAATGGGTAATTGAGATGCGTTCAAAACATGGTAAAAGTTTACCCTTGACGTAGAGTAAGCTTATAGAATTTTTTTTTCCTGCGTTTCTTTTAACATTGTGATTAGCGAAATTAATATACAATTAAATTAGCTGAATTTTAAGATTTATTTAATTTCTATACATAGTCAGGTGAAAAATGATCATTCTTCTTTCTTTTATCAGTGTCACGTAGCTGATTTTCCATATTTTGAAGATCATCAAGATTTTGAATAGGTGTAACCCTAGCATTGCATGGGCTCTTTTTTAATTCATAGATTAATGACGTGACTGTCATTTGTGTGTGTATTTGTGGCTGTTTTTGGAAGTTCGAGGCCAAATTATAAATTTTAACAGATATCGTTGCTAGCGTTTTTATGATTTTTATTTGGTTATCTATTATTATCTATATTCTGGGCCATAATATTATTGTCGTTAGGAACATTTACTGGGGTCGCAAGTAACTAAAGATGGTGCAACTGCATGGTCAGGAATGGCATCATAATTTATAGGATAAATTCCTGCCTTTGCGAATGCTTTAACTATCAGTGACCTTTTATCTATGGTTTCTGAATATGCTTTAGAGAACATTCCCAAAAAATCATATCTAGTTGGCTTTTCCCCTGGTTTTTCTATCTTAAAAGTGGTCCAAGAGGTTTCTCCACTTTGCCTTTATTGGACTAAAATGCCCACATCAAGAGGTTGTAATAAATGTGTGAAGTGCAGAGGATATGTATATTTGCTCTTTGCTTGCAAGATCTAACACCTCTGGAGCCAGGTGTGACTTGTGAGAATCCATGAAAAGCACAATTGGTTTTGCCAAGGGGATGTTCTCTATGAAATGTTTAAAAAACTCTAGAAATAATTCATTGTTAATGCAGCCCTTGTCACTGAGTCGAACAAGGCATGGAAATTCAGCACTCTTCAACCTGTCATCCCATCTCTTCCCTTTGAAAATTATCATGAGTGGAATGGGCATTGTCCAAAATTTCTAACTATTAAATTTTATTTTATTTTTTGAAAATTCAGAGCATATTGAGAAACTAATTTGAATATTTTGATGATTGGCTCAATAGTTTTTTTTTTTTTTAATATTCAATTATTTTAAGTTTTTAAGGTAGGTGACGTCATGAGTGGCATAAAAGATTAAGTGCCGTTGCCTTACTAGTACATTTAATTTAAAAAAAAAACTGTCAACACAACGTCATCAATCTGACATCTGTCAAAGTGTCAATAGGCGGAATAGATGTCTTAAATAATCGAATCCTATCTTAGCGTATTTATTTACAATTGGTTTTTTTTATGAGTACAATGCGTGCCACGAAAGATGAGACTTGACACACCACGTGGTTTGACTTGCGCAGTACACGATTTTAGGTCTCTAGCGGTATGAGGTCTGAGTGCGAGACGGGACCGGACGTCATAGGGGCGGCGAAAAGAGCGCGGGAGGCGGGGTCAAGTCTCATCTTTCGTGGCGCGCATTGTAAGTGTCCTCCAAGGAATCACGCCACTAGAACAATCGACGCGGCGACTTAGAAATAGAATAATAACGCACGCGGCGACATTATTACTATTATTGCTGCAAGTTGAAACAAAGCACTTGCTGTATTCTATCTCTTCCAATATATTAAATATTGTCGAGTGTTGATGTACGGGCAGCAGCTCCGCACACTGAGATGTAGTATGTAGATGGACGAATCACACGGGATGTGTACAGGGAATGTGTCCGTTAATGATTGACCGTTTATTATGTAAAACATTAAAATATATAATACGTAAAGTAGGTGACTTGTGGCGGGCGTAATCGCCTAGTCAGCGAATGTACATAAATCGCCGATTTTAGCAACTGCTAGTTCAGGTAAAAACTAAAACAATAAATATTATGTGGCGATGCTCGTACATCCTGCCAACTATAAAAGTACAAATAACAAATAAAATGTATTATCACAAAGTAAATAATATAACGAAAGTTATTGGCAGGTTCTACGTTCGCAGCTAACTGATATTGGCGACGTTTCGCGATCCACCTTGTTGCTGTTAGGAAGATGTCCGGAGGCCTCTTCTAGTGTCTGCATATCAGCCTTTGTTTGTCCTTTCCCAGGAAGATCCCGTTGAGTATGACTTGATACCATCTCGATCTCTTCCTGGTGCGCCTGCGTTGCTGTTCTGCGTCCTTGATGTAGACGGAGGCAGCGTGCTTTTGTTTGAAAGTATACCCATATGCTGAATTATATTGTTACACAGGTTATTATACAGCCGTACAGGATGTAGTGATGTTGCTCATGACTATGTCGCCATATACTCCGGCGTCAAGTAGAATGTCAATCAGTCTTGATAAATTGAAATGTAGGTCGGCCAGGTTAATGTTTTCTATGTGAGGCCAGTCTTGTTTTTCGAAGGAGTAGTTAGGTAGATTGTTTAGTAGTTGAGCCATTACTAGTGCCGGCGTTGAAAACTCGTAATCTCCGTAAAGAGACTTACAGTCCAACTGAACGGTCCCGTTGCTCTGGCTGGTAGTGTTGGGTAGGACACGACTTGAAAAAGAGTTTGTAAGAGTAGCCTCTTTTTCAAACTGAGCCGGTACAATGTCCTACTTCAAATGAGGTGAGGCGTTCGGGCTCGGCGGTAGATTTGAGGAGGTGAGGCGTTCTGAGCTCGGTGGTACAATTAAGGAGAATATTACAAACATGTTATTTTGTCATTTTGATGCATAATTTGTCATTTTAATACATATTAAACAAAGAAGTTTCTGTAGGTATAAAAAAATAACATTTCTTTTTTTCAAAAATGTAATAAAATATAAAAACAAAGAAAAGTACAGAAAAATATTAAAGATTGGAATTTAAAAATAATATCATGGCGACTTTGTTGCCACTAAGCCTGTTCCTTCTCTCCGTGAGAACTTGGCCCGCTTTAGAAAAAGTACGCTCCGAAGGCACAGACGTAGCAACAATGCAAAGCCTTGGGTAGCTGTCCTTTTTAGAATACCACCACTTAGTAGGATTTTGGGACCTTGGCAGTAAAGGTTCTTCGATATATTTGTCCACCTCGATGATAGCCCCTGCAGTCGGATTGGTATTTTTTATGATTGCTCCGACTTGCTCATCAAATTCGTCCCATATGCTTCGTTTACGCTTATGGGGTGATGACGAAGATAGTACCTCTGCTGCAAGATCTGTGTGATCGCTATCGATTTCGATTTTTCCGGCCATGGCTTTTAAATTACTACACGCTCTGTCACAAGCGTACTTATTTTCAAATCCGTACTTTTTAAATCTAGGATCTAAAATTGTGCTCTCGGCAAAAATATTATTTTCTTCAATACCTGAAAATCTTGTGGTAATTTCGTTTAAAAGCATTTGAGCCATTCGCAGAACACAATCTGGATGTGATGCAGATAAAAATTTTAGACAATTCTTCTTAAGTGCGTTTGATATAAGTAAAACCTGAAATGAATAAAAAAATATGTATTCAGTACAAAAGTATGATAATAAAACTAAAAAAATACAATAAATATTTTCAATGTCATTGTACCTCAGAAATTGTTACATTCTTTTCAGAGCTCATCTCCTCAGTAACATCCTTAAAGAGGCCAAGAATTTGTATCGCCGAATCCAGGACCTCGATGTCATCGGGTGTAATGTTTTCAATTTCGGGATAATCTATTGCTATTGTAGACATGACACTATTTTTAATTTGTACCACCCTTTCAAACATCTCACACGTCGAATTCCAACGTGTGGAAACATCCTGTTTTAGCTTTAACTGAGGTTCATCCAGCTTCTTTTGCATATTTTTTAGCCTCTCTGACGCCAGTGGACTCCTTTTGAAAACTTCCACAACTCTTTTAATCTTACTTGTTGTATTTTTAATTTCCTTGAGGGAAGTCTGAACAATTAAATTAAGCGTATGGGCAAAACAAGCTACATGCTTCCAATTATTGAGACGTATAGCCGCTTTTATGTTATAAGCGTTATCGCTAGTTGCGGCCACAATTTTTTCTGTGATTTGCCACAGATCAGTTATCCTTCTCAATTCATGGGCTAAGTTTTCAGCTGTATGCCGCTCAGAAAATTGGATACATTCCAATAGCACCGTTTTGAGTTCTGCCTTATTGTTAAAAAAATGGGCAGTCACCGCTATGTAACTTTCGTTGGGACTAGAGGTCCACCCATCAGTTGTTATACAGACATACTGAGCCTGATTGAGTTCTGACTTAACAGACTCTTTCGTAATGTTGTACAAATTTGTCATCAAAGCATTTGATAAAGTCTTGCGAGTCGGCAATTGGTACGCTGGATTTAACTCTTTAATAAACTCTTTGAACTCAGGTAATTCTACGAGATCAAACGGTAAATAATTTTTTGTGAATAATTTTACTAACATTTTGTTTAGTTGATCAGTTTTTTTTGCAGAAAGCGGCTTACAAAAGTACTGTGTTAATTTGGGGTTAATGACTGGAGCTTTAACGGGTGCAGTGGTGACTGGTGGTAAGGAGTCAGTTTTTTCGGGCATAAAAGCATTTGAAGCAGTAGATGTTGAGGCGGTAGGTATATCCAGTTCTCGAGCAATTGAATCAGTGGAAGTTGATGGGTGCTGGATTTCTGTTTCAGAAGAAGCTATACTTTCAAGCAACGGAGATTGGCGTATAGCAACGAACACATGCGGATGCTTGCTTTTAGTGTGTCTTATTAAATTATAAGCACCGCCACCTTTATAAGAAAATTCCTTTTGGCAAAAATTGCATTTTGCTTTATTGTTGTTAAGATCGGTAAAAAACTGCCAAGCCTTGGAAGATTTTCTGTCACCCATACTTCGCGCAAACGCATGCATAAAAAAAAGAAAAAATATTTTATAGCACAACATTTTAAAAACATGCATTGGATAGACAATAGGACATACTAGAAAAATATATATTTATAATAATTGTTGGGAATTTAACCCAACGGTAGGTAGGCTAGGTAGGTACAAACCACCAACGGCGCTCCGTCCGACAATCGACATTCAGTTAAAACATTTTTCTTCCTTAAGATTACTGTCACTCATACGAGTAATTATATTATTCAAATGTTGTCAAATGACAGTATCAATTCAAATCAAACCAATATAAAAATAATAACCCACAACAAATATTAGAAGAACAAACATTATAAACAGTTATTGAAAGTCATTCATAAAAAAGAATAATTACTACAACTTACATGAATATTTGTACTCCGCCCCTAAAACGACCCACTGACACTGACTAACTAAGTTATGGTTATTTTATAATAATTTTGTTGAATAGAATATCACAAACGATATTGTTTCAACTGTAACAAAACTTTTGAACTGGCCTGTTCACGTTCCAGGCGCATAAACTTAGTACAATATAAATAGCTTCGCGTCATATTGTCATCTCATTCCGGTACATACAAATGACATGAAAGAGTAGACCTAGGCAAGTGAGTGGAGGCTCGACGCGTTCTCTCTCACTCATTTGTATGTACTGATACTGTGCTCCGTCTCGTTTGCGACTATCGCGACAACTGCCGCGTACTGCGACAGAAAATGTGAAGTAGTACATTTTGAAACCCTGTACCGCTCTTACATTTTAACGTCATGTCCAGGACAAATGTACTGCCTCTTGTACGTTCCCGCGACCCCCGGCGTAGGTGTGAGATGGAACACCGGCAGGCCCCTCTTTTCCATTGGGCACTCTGGGCAAGTGCCCAGGGCCCCGCGATCTTCGGGGGCCCCGGCCTGCTCTCATAAAAAAACATTATTTGCAGCCGCCGTTCGAGTATACGCATTATTAGTATTCAATGACAAAATAAGTGATTTGCAGTGCGATTTACAATAACTTTCTAGCCCCTCAGTTATGAAATATTAGTATTCTTCTTTTATTGTCACTTATCTACACAGGGGCCCCGTGATCCTTATGTGCCCAGGGCCTCCAATAGGTTAAAGACGGCCCTGAACACCGGGGTGGTTTTTAGTCAGTAAGAGTCTGACAGACCCCGCCGCCCGCCCCAGGGCGGCGGACATCCATGAGGATTTTCCACCCCGGATCAAAAAAAAAAAAAAGGAGACATCTGAATACGGTGTAAGTTTCATCTGCGGCCTTTACTTTAAGCTGTACTGTAGCTAGTAGAACTTCGTTAAAATTTCCTGACACGTGATTAGCTTTTCGCTGCGAGTTGTTGTTAGTCACGTTGTCGGTCAGTTGACTTGACGACAGTGTCGCTGACGTAGTATCACGAGTTAGGTCATGTAGCGTGGTGTGGTGTGCGCCGTTGCACACTTTGCATCTTTTTTGCGAGTTGCATTTCTTTCCGTTGTGCGGATACATGCAGTTTTTGCAAATGTTCAATTGCTCAATTGTCCTCATTTTTATGTCTGGCGTCATCTCTTGAAATTCTTTGCAGTAGAGCAAGATGTGGCTTGTTTTGCAAACAGGACAATTTCTGTTGGAGCTTGTATGGTTTGCCTTGGGATAGCGTCTATATCTGTTGTACGCATCCCTTTGTACTGTTGTCGTCGAGCTCCCTTTGTTTGGGGACGCGTCGGCATCTGTTTGTTTGGTTTGATTGTTTTCTTCACCACTGATTCCAGCGCCGCGAACTTCCCTTCGATGAACTGGATGAATTCTTTGAATTCGGGAACCCCTCTTGGACTCTTCCTTGCCTCCATGTAATCAGAATAGGTCTGTGTGTCCAGTTTTCCCGTTAGGATATGGACCTCCAGGACGGAGAACCGCGCCTGGATGGTCGCCAGCTCCTGCCGAATCAGGCTCAGGACCTGGTTCTCCACCGGGACGGATTGTTTCAGGCTTAAATGGTTTTGTACTTTTCGGGTGCTTAGGTCTAATGCAGCTTAAATATGGATCAGATGTTAGTAATAATCTGTTAAATATATCCTTTTTGCACTGAATCCGACAATATTTTCTCGAGTACCTTTCTCGATATTTTCTAGTGTTTGTTTCTTGCTTCTGATGCCTCTTCAGATAGAGGTCCAATTGGCAAAAGCGCATGTTTGATGACAGGTAGGGTCGTGGATTAATATTTTATGGAAAGTGGGTGACATTGGATGCCATGGATACAGCTGAACATAACTTTTGCTGTATCTTGGCAATACGAACTAAATTTGTCTGTGTTAATCCTGTACCCACTAGATATGACCGAAACAGTTGCAAATCGTTCTATTAAGTTTAAATCTATTTCTGTAATGTCAGCTGACATTTCAGCATTACTGAACAACCTTCTGCTGGTGTTGCCATCATTGCTGTTGCCATAATTAGCTTTCGGCACATCTACTATTAGACCATTTTCAAATCGGTTTTGAATGAGTTCCTTTCTTTTTTTTATGATTGTTTTTTCAGCTTCCATCCTGATTTGCCCCTTTTTTATTGTAAGTTTATATGAAACATGCAGAAATGTTTCAAAAAATCTGATTCTGGCATGTAGGATAGATAAACCAAACTCTAAATCTTTGGGATCAAGAATGTAGGATAGATAAACCAAACTCTAAATCTTTGGGATCAAGAATGCTTACATCTCCAAACTTCGTTAAATTATTAAAATCTTTAGAGGTAGCTTTACACATACGTATATAGCAACGCATAGTCGAGGCTGTATTTATAGCTGCATTGCAGACTTTTCCATCTAACATGGTAAAAAGGAACTTGTGGTTCACAACCACTTCTCTAGAGTTATGGCGGTTCCTGATAAATTTTGGATTTGTTCTTTGTGGTAGTTTATTTCCTCATTCATTATATATTTTGTTTCTTGTACAAATCTAATTCGCATTGGTCTGCAGAAACGCGGAGATGATGGCGTTTGAATATACCAAATTATTTTATTATTAATCTTACATACCAGCTGAAGAGGCACCAGAGATGAATAAAATATGTTGTCATCGGAGTCACTGCTATTTATAAATTTTTGTTTAAATTGTGTTTGCTGGGAACCATCACAACCCCATTTATAGCTGAGCTCTAAGTGCGCTGACTCTTCTAGTGTTAACGATGTAAAAACGTCTTCCAAATACATAATTAATCGTTTGGCTGAGTGATCCAGTAAAGCCTGTAATTTTATTTCAGCACAGGTTTCAGTGATACGGTATGAATCCGTGTTCGGATAACAATCTTGTTTGGCTTTCTGAATTACGGAGTAACAAGGGAATAATTTCTTCGAAGATTCTCTTATTATTTCATATTGTTTTCTTGATAAAGATGCTTCAACAAACATAGATAGGCTTGCGTTGGTGTTAACTGGGTGATTTTAGATACCAGGGTACCACTTTTTCTAAATGTTTGGCGATGTATTCCCACGTGTCGATGATGACATTTTATTTTTATTTTTTTTATTTTACTTTATTGGGACATAAAACAGTTACACATTACAATTTTTAGTGTGACAAAATAAATTAAAAACTATGTAAACGTGTAACCCACACCAATGTCCGCGAAATAATAGATTATAGACACATTGTTCATATTTTTGGAATAATAGGTATAAGAATGCTATTTTAAGGATTCAATAGCAATCTTTTTGAACTTAAAGTGTGTAAGCGCAAATATATCCAAATCGATAAAGTGGGTGTTATACGTATCCACAATGCGTCGGAGAGGCGCCCGTGCCCCAGCGTAAGTACTGCACCTTGCGGTGTGGAACAGCCGGGGCACACGCGCCCCTCGACGCATCACAGTTCTTGGTACAATGTAACATAGAATTATTAGTAATGTCTGGACAATCGAACCTATTATTACACAGACCATGAAGCATCATGGTCATTAGTAGGCTGCGTCTTGACTCCAAGCTTAGAAGTTTATAACGCATTAATAATTGGGTGTATGGTAATTTAGATTTAGTGCATCTATAGTGCATAGCACGTAAAAATTTTTCTTGAACCACATCCATTCTTTTTATATAAACATCAAAAATGGGACTCCAAACCGGTACTGCAAATTCCAATTGAGAACGGACCAAAGCTTTGTATAGAAGTAAAAAAGTAGATGGTCTTTTGAAGTCGTTTGAAGAACGCATGACGAAACCAAACATACGATTTGCAATTTCGAGTCCATTGCAACACCGAGATGTCGAATATGGTTAACTCTTTGCAGAAAGCTACCATGTAGACTATAATCAAATTTTATAATGTTTTTGTGAAAGTGATTACGTTGCATTTTGGCAAACTAAGCTGAAGTTTGTTATGTGAACGATATCGAGAAAGTCTATCAAGGTCCTCCTGCAAGAGTAGGCAATATTGTGTGTTTTTGCAGGACTTGTAAATTTTAATGTCATCGGCATACATTAGAAAACGGGAATGAATGAAGCATTTCTTAATGTCATTGATAAAAAAAATAAAGAGTAAGGGGCCCATAATTGAGCCCAGGGCACCCCAGAGGTAACAATGATTGAACTTGATTGGAAACCATTAATAATGTTGCGCGCCACAAATAATGTCCGATACATAGTGACATTAGTTACCACTGGCGCCATCTAGTATCGGGTAGCAGAACTAGTACCTTGGTACTAGGACATTGACCCTTCAAAGTACTAGTAATTCCGAGAACTATCGACGTCGAGTCAGTCGGGACCGCTATGTACTCGAACATACTAGATGTTTATAGAGTAGCTCTGTGGCACTATATAAGGCGGGCGCGAGCCGCGAGACACATTAGTTTTCGAATAAGCGATACGAGCGAACATCGAAAGCGATCTTCAAGTGCGACTTAAGAGTGATCAGTAAGTGCAATTGAGTTTCCTAATTAGTGTGTTTGAGTTGTAATTTTTGTTTTGTTGGTGAGTAAAGTGTCATTTTTTTGGTGATTAAATCCGCAGTTTTTATTGTCACGAACCCCAAGCTCGTAACAATACATTAATCTTTGATGTATTCGTATTCAAAATAGACCGAGGTTTAAATAATAACATATATCATTCGAGTTTTAAATAATAACATATATGTCATTCGAAAAGCTTTAAAAAAAATGATAATATTTAATACAATAAAGAATATCAGTACACTGACTCAGTTTTGCACCTCACTGTATGCATTAGGTGGCTGCTACATCGCGGGGTTAAAATTCGTGGGTTCATAAACACAGGTGAAAAAAGTTGATATCAGTTGGATTATTTGAGGTAAGATTTTCAAAAAACATATTTGCTGGAATCTCCGCCCTGCCCTTCCTGCTGGAAACGTAAGTCCAGATATGTTTAATGCTAAGTGGAATACTGTCTTCAACCGATTTCATGTATCTTTCAAAACAATTGTCACATTCAGATTTAAAACCTTTAAGATGAGTAGAAAAACTTTCATAGTCCGATGCATTAGGGTAAGTCCGGTAGAGTTGGCCATAGTTATTTTAAGGACATTTTACTTTTCTATTTAGAGCAAATTAAAGTCAGTTTTAACAGTAATCAAAACTTTAATTACATCTACATATTATTTTTCAATCGTAATACAATTCTGAAAAGAGATAAAGGGTGAAAAAAAAATAACAAAAAATACTAAATTGACCATCTCACCCGGAATGTCTGGTACAGCTGATGGCCATAGTACTAAGAGTGATGGCCACACCTATTTCACAGTCTTCTTGCCCTTTCCCTTGCCTTTTTCATTGCAATCTGCATTTCGTTGTAATGCCACATCCTTGTGAGATATTGTCGGGTTCCTCTTCCTAGTTAAGAACTTACTTAGCCAGTCATAGCCAGCTTTTTCAGTAGTGGTAAATGATAAATGATTTTATTTCTGTAAGTAGGTTTGCACAAACACTTTTACACGTCAATCATAATCGGTATCATCGGTATTAAACTTGTGCTTTATTCCGAGTTGAATTCCAAATCGATAGGCAATACTCCGAACATCATCAATTGTCAATGGAAACCCATGTGATTGCATCTTTTTAATGTATTTAACCAGGCGCAGTTCATTATCGTTGCCAAGAACACAAAAAGGTCCTATGCTACCTTTCTTGTCATTGTTAGATTTGAGTCTCCTTTCTAATGTTTTTCTGGAAATACTGAATGTGGTTGCAGCCATACGTACGGAAATCTTGTTGCTCTGAACAGTATTCATTGCAGATCGTAACTGGTCCTCCGTCCATTTACCACGAAGATCCAAAGATATGCGTTTGTATGTGTTGGCATCTAATAAAAGAAAAAATAATATTATAGTTGCAAAAAGGATAAAATAATGATTAATCAACTGTGGCCATCACACCTTGAAAAGAGGCCCACTCTTTTCAAGGTGTAATGGCCATAGTCTCACCTGATTGTACGGGAGAGATGGCCATCCTTATAATTCAATCAAATATTACTACGACGCTGTCAATTTTTAGGTTAGAAACACAACAAACTATACAGGTTCACAAAAAGTGGTTAAAACACACGCACTTCACAAAAATATATGGTAAACTAGATGCCTGGTAACTAGAATTGACTATAATATAGTGTCACACAAAATAAGTTAATTACTCACTTTTTTGTTTTTTTTATCGGGACAACACGAGCTTACGTTTGACCTTGTCAACACAGAGAGACGTATTAGCGTGCGTGCGGTGCCATCTGTGATTACTAGTTCGAACTACGACCGCGGGTCATCTCTCCCGTATGGCCAACTCTACCGGACTTACCCTACCGTATGTTTTCCATTTTAACCAAGCTTTTTCTTTATTTCTGAAAATACGTATGAGCGAAGTATGGAAGACTTCACGCCCTCAAATTCGGATCAAAGCAATAAAAATTTAACATCCTGCTTTGTTAAATAAGTCTTTAGCATAGATTTTATATTTGCTTGAAAATCTTTAAGTTCCTCGCGCCAGTCTGGGTCCTTACTGCACGACATCCCTTTGCGAAATGTGACGTAGGGAGGAGGGGACTCCTTATCTATCAAGGAACCATCCACACTCATATCACCAGATGGATCGTCGGCTTCAGTGATATGTTCGTAGGTGCTGTTAATTGTATTCATGTCTCAGACCGCAACACTACACTGTGTCAGCAGACACAGGTAAATAGGTTCGCACACGAGCACAAAAGTTAACGATAACAGTATAACACCGATGGGTAATTAGTCACAAACGCACTGTTACGCGCACTATTAACTTATAAATATTTTTGAGTAACAACGAGACGACCGGTTTACTCCGGGGCGCACGACGGTACGGACATAATATCTTTAACCACTTGCGCTCCGCTAACATTCAGACTTTCGAAGGACCATTTGACCAGCATAAAGAAGCGATGTTGCATGATGTTCTTCTCTCAGATGTAAAGTTTTACGACGTTTATTGCAGTCTGTCACTTTATCAAAGGATTTGCGAGGACGGCCTACAGTATTTGTGGACTTTTTTACAAGTATTTCTAGCGTGGCTTGCAACCTATCATGGTATTTTTTCAAAAATACTGTTTCTATCCGTTTAGAAGCTCGCCATTTCACTTTCATTTCGGACTTTAAACGAGAACATTTTTGAAAAAACTGCACAGTTTGCTCGGTCACAAGTAAACTGATTTATAATGTGGTGCACGACTAAATCCAATTTTTTGGTAAAATCTTTTGCTTCAATTCCTTTGTCTTGCGGTAGATGTATTCTCGAGTCACGATTTTCAATCCAGATGGCCCTATAATGTAAACAAAATAAGATAAATAAAAGTGACAGCAAAAACAAGTTTGTTGTGTTAAAATTACTCTAATCTTTGTTTAGGGTTTGTAATGATTTTGGCACTTTTTGGCAAATGTTTCATCAAAGCTCAGAAAGATTACAAATTAAGCAATTAAATAAATAAGAAATTAGAGTCGGGAAAGGTCTGGAAATATAACAAAACCCTTTCTTAACACCATTATTTGTTAAGAAAAAATAGAGTTTTTAGCAGTTAGCAAAAAATTACATAAATAATTACACATATCAATTAATCTTAAAATAAGGGCACTATTTATTTGCAACATACCTGCTTCTCCAATATCCATAGTTATAACAATCACAATATGTTTCTTCTGCCATAAAACACATATTTAAAATTAGTTTTAAATTTGTAGCCACTGAGTGGTTAGACGTGCGTTTCGCAATGCGCTGAGAAGACGACTGATCGTGGAGTAGGGAGCAGTGTTGCCAACAGATAAACTAGCTCTCCACCAGATTCAATTTCGAAAACCACTAACAAAAATCGGCCTTACTCCAAAAATCGCTAAAATTTCCACTAAACTAATTTTTGGTTTTTACGAAAGAAATCTGCCGCCTTCACCCTCATTTATAAAGTATTCATTAGTCACTGTCTGCTAATTCTGTATTCATAAGTCTACTTTCTGTATTTTTAGTTTTTTTTACGTTTTACATTTGCAGGTTTAGAGGATTGCAATATCCAATCTCGTTTCTTTTCATTATTTAACGACCAGTAATAATCAAATATGGACAATTTCGTAACATTATCTTAGACATTTAGTCTGTGCACATGGATTTTCCTGTAACTTCCGACCTTCTATTTGTTTGCCCCTATGTGTCAGATAAGAAAGACCCTTTTCTATATTTTTTTTTTTTGTGTTTTACGCCTGTTTTCTGGTTTTGTTTTCTTCTTCGGTACTACTTCTTCTTGACTATAATTACTCTTTGTTTTCATAGCTTTCTTTTTCCTCTTTCTTGATTTCTTTTTCTTATTATCAACTGAACTGTCTGAAAATTCTTCTTATTCTGACCAAAGGTCTGAGCTTCCTGAAGAAAAATCGTTTTGTCCTTTGTCAAATTTAAAATCCATGCATGATTTTGTAAATTTTGATGTCTCCCGACGTTTTTTTTGGTCTAACATCTAGATCTTTATTTTCTGAAATTTAGGATAGACATGGAGGGTGGTGACTTTTTTAAAGTGAAGGGTTTCCTTGTTTTTTTATAAAACTCTTCTATGTGCCGCCATTGGGCTTTCATTCCATCATAAACAATTTCACCTGCTTCAAAAAAGTTGTTTCTTATCGATTTTAGCAAGTGTGGTATGTCATAGATAATATTGACTTTTTTGCCATCTACTAAAAAATTGTTGACGTCTGGCGGAAGTCCTGAGAATTTCTTGAGCAAGCTCAGAGCACCGACGTTAGTCGGACCTTGATCACACACGGTTGCTATTATATTTAATCCTAATTCAGAAACAGTTTTAATAGCATTTTTAATAATAGCCATCAGCTTTTCTGAAGATATTGTTCCTTTCACAAAGTAGTGGGCTAAGGTTTGTTCATATTTTTTGTGAACTCCTTGTATTAACAACACCAAAGCCTTGTCCGCCAGATCTGCAGTCCGCCCGTGTTCTCCTAAGTCTTGGTATCCTTCAACTTTATCATTATTATGATTATAAATAACTCTCTTTTTTAGTGACATTTCATCAAATAATAGAACACATGTTTTATCTTGGCAAGATAACTGGCTTGCTTTTTTCCTTAGATGGTTTGTGATAATTTTATTTATCCCAGGGTTAATCGGTAACTTGCTAAGGATATTCTGCAGAGTCCTTACACTGGGTAAAGGAATTAACTGTCTCATGTATCTATATAGCTTTGGAGATTTTTTAAACATAGCTATCGCCAGTGCTTTGTCATTATTGGACCAGCGTTTGCCCTGCGAACTCCGGTTTTGATTTTTCCAAGCTGATAATAACATTGTTTTGAGAGCTTTCGATTGAATACTATCAAAAACTTTTGCCTTTTTTTTTAAATATTTTCTATGTCAGCTTATACTTTTTCAGTCTCTTGATTAATTTTTTTTTCCTTGGAGTTATTTGATTATTAAGATTTCCTGCTGTTTTAGACCTTTTTATATGTCTTTTCTTTGTAGCTGAAAAAAAAATCCAATAAAATAGGATAATGTAAAAATATATTGGTTTGAAGAGTCATCTCTCCTTAATGGTAAAAAATACTGCGTTACAGACTCGCCTTTCAATGATATTGAGACATTCTCATTCAAAATAGTACTAGTGCTTGGAAAATTGCAATTAAATTAAAAAATATATTGTTACAACATGTTTTTATTGATTGATTGATGATTCTCCGATGAAAAAAGTACTATATTTTTTTATTTTTTAAGACTCGCGGTCATTTAATTCTACTTTGAAAAAAGTACTGCATTACATACTCACCTTTCAATGATATGGAGAATTTTGGACTTAAACCAGTAACCATTTTCCATTTCAGGAATTGTAGTAGAAGTGCTAGGAACATCTGCAATTAAATAAAAAATATACTGTTACAACATTTTTTCATAACTTGCAGTGATTCTCTAATGAAAAAAGTACTGCTTTACATACTCACCTTTCAATGATGTGGAGAATTTTTGACTTAAACCAGTAACATTTTCCATTTCAGGAATTGTGGTAGAAGTGCTAGGAACATCTGCAATTAAATAAAAAATATACTGTTACAACATTTTTTCATAACTTGCAGTGATTCTCTAATGAAAAAAGTACTGCTTTACATACTCACCTTTCAATGATATGGAGAATTTTTGACTTAAACCAGTAACATTTTCCATTTCAGGAATTGTAGTAGAAATGCTAGGAACATCTGCAACTAAATTAAAAGGGTGAGGTGAAATATTATACTCATTTATCTTTCTATCTACATCACAACACATCTACAACACTTTGTGTACTGACTGGTTCTCGGAGTTTGTTCTTGACTTGTTTCTACTTCCACGACTCTTGCAATTGGTGGAATTTCGCTCTCAAATTTCGTAACTTGTTTTTTTTAGTAAAACCTCATTAGCTTCCAGTTCGTCAAAAGATTCTGAAAAAAAAAGTTATCAAATTTTTAAGAGCTATTCATAATCTAAACATGCATTAGTACTCTGGTCAAATATTGAGTTTCAGTTCTGGATCCAACTTTCTAAATTTTAGCCGGCATATAAACGAAAAAAATTGGCTATGTTTAAAAAACAAAAACCTTAATTTACTCTGAAACTATCAGCCGTAGAGAAAACAATTATAATAGTAAATAGTGTTTATCTCGCCCTAATATTATTATTCTGTCACGCGCACCTTTTTTTTTTTTTCTTTTTTTCTGGAAATCTTTGTCCTTAAAATGTTTTCCACAAACATATTTAAGTTCATGTAATTTTTCTATAAGTATATTATGCCAGGTCTTCGTTACCTGTCATTTTGACCCATAGTTTACATCTGAAAACAATATCGATATCGATGAAAGTTAAAATTTTCCGCACTATGGAGATGAACCAAACACAAATATGTTGTACCTACAACAAGGCTCAAGAAAATAGGTGGCTCGTTCAGATGCCAATGTATACACTTTTATAATAAACTACCAAGCCACGTTCAAGATCTAAGCCTTAATAAATTTAAATCGTTCATTAAACGTAAGTTGTGCCAGAAAGCCTTTTATACCGTTAAAGATTATATTGAGGATACAAAGGCTTGGGATTGAGTTGCTTCCAATTTCTGCATTTTGAGTGTTTTTGATGTTTTTTTTTTATATACACATTGACATTAATGATTTTTTTTTTTAACTGACATTTGCTTACTTTTTAAAGTATTATATTATTTTAATTATTGTGAATGTGAAGACGATGTGGGTCATTTAATTTAGGCATTTTATATTATTATTATTCTCTCTATGGTCTGGCAGTTTGAGTAATTTATGTGGCCTACCCAAATGTCCTTTCTTTGGTATTGTTCGTCGAATCGTTGAGCTCCTTAAGTCTTGAGTTGAGCTGCATGATTTCTGACAAATGCGTGCACTGACTGGACAGGTCCTCTCAATCTGTGTGGTTCTTTCCTCAAAAGACCATCTCAGACATCGACCTACATGGTCTTCATATAACTTGACCAAGATTATGTCTGGACTTTAAAAGAGACTATGACCTCTGAGTTTGTTTCGGCCTTTCTTCTCAGAGTAGTCAGATAGGAAACGCCGACCTCATCTAGTTTAAAAAATTTATGATTGACGTGTAAAAGTGTTTGTGCAAACCTACTTACAGAAATAAAATCATTTATCATTTATCATTATTTATCATTTAGTAATTAACACAAAAAATATGATAAAATATTCCTTAAAGAGGAGTTCATGCCTGATATATCATTAAAAATCATCTCACCTTGCTTTACCAAGACGAAATCTAGCCAAAAAATGGCGTTTAGTGCCGTCTTTTCTTCCTGACCTTAGGCCACATATTTCGCAGCGCCGAAAGTTCATTCTCACTTTCTAACAAGTCCTAACAACGTTTCACTTGTTTGCTAACTGAAATTATCTTTAAAACAAATGAAGAACAATTAGAAAACCAAGTAAACAATGCTTTGTCAACACAATACATGTCACTGTCAAAACATAACCGCGAAACATTTTATGAAAGAAAGAGTGAGACTGAGGAAGTGAATGAGATGAAAATAGCCGCCATTAAACTTGTAGTCCGTTTCATAGATTTTTTTTTTGTATGGAGTTGCGACAGACTGATACTAGTTTATTGATACTTCGATACACAACGCGTGCGCGCCGACACACACATACGCGTGTCGTACGCGCAGTAAGTACAATACACAACAGGGACAAAATACGATTTTTCAGGAGAGGCCGACAAAGTTTCTTTTCGGACTAAATCGCCCATAACTTTTTTGTTATTAACCTTTTTCGGGTCTGATTTCACACATAATCTTGTATTTTAGTGCTCTATCTACATTTATTTAAATAAGTTAGCTATTTAAGAAAATAGATGTCCCTTACAACAACGTATTTTGTTAGTAATGTCCCTTACTGACCAAGTATCTTGTAGTCCCGTCCCTTACATTAAATTGACCTCTATGTTGGATCCAATCTATTAATGAAAAAATAGTGTAAAAGACTTAGATTTTTGACAGAAAATGAAGTAACACGGATATCTTAAATTTGGAAATCGTTACAAGAAATAATTTAAGAGACATGAAATTGTATTAGAACCGTGTGTGTGTTTTTTGTGTGTCGCTTACATGCAATGTTTGTACATTGTAATAGCCAATTTGTATTAGTTTGAATAAAACAATTTTTATTTCATTTAATATGTTTATTATTATTAAAAGAAATGGTAACAATTTTACCTAGTGTTGGGAATCTTGATGGAAACCACTATGCACTATACTTAATATCGTTTATTGACTGTTCTGTTACACTTTTGTACATTGTTAGGAGGTAATAAGCACTTTAAAAATATTTTATTATATTAAATATCACAAGAGACGTGTGCACTCCGTTTATCGCGAGGATAGAAGGAAGCCAGTGTTGCCAGGTTTATATTTAGTTTTAACAACTGACATGATGTTGATATTACTAAACGCCTATACTTACTTTGAATTCTTATTCAAATAAAAGAGTAGCTGCAAATAATCATAATAGAGCCTCTAAGGCATTGTTAACCAAATTATATAAACAATTTAAGTTCTACCGCTTAATCAGCCTTAAACATGAGATCAATGTTTAATCATTATAATCATTAAAAAATATATTAATAAAATTGAGATCAATAAATGTTTGAGAATTAGACGTTTTTTTCATCAACATAATCCGTAATTGGCTGTAAGACTAGCTTATATATGTTTAAGATAAAATTTCAAAGAGCTGTGAATTTTGTAATAAATAAATAAACATTATCTTCTTCATCCGTTTGATTCAAATTGTCAATCACTTTAGCGCAATATGGTAGCTTCAAATAATCTTGATGAAATCTACTAATCTGACTTTTTTTACTTGGCAGTTGGTAGGCAGGAATCCACCGAGCAAATTTTCTAAAAGCTCTTTCTTCAACCAAAGAGAACGGTAGGTAACTGCCTATAAATAGATCCATTAAATCTTGATCAATTTTATTTTTTCATTTCGTTCGGAATTCGTCTGTTAGCACCATAACTTCCTATAGTCTGTTGCCTAAGTGTTGTTGTCTTGTTGCCGCTGTAGGAAGACTAGCAGCTGATGCGGATGTTGACGTACCGGGAGAAGCACTTACAACAGCAGATGATGACGTACCGGCAGAAAAATCGTTCACAGCTGTCTGTACCGAACATTGTGGAATTTGGCTTTGCTGATTCAGCCTAGATTCATGCTGTGCCCTGGTCATTGTCGCACCTAAGTGCACGCATCTAAGTGCTTTTTTTTAAATGAGCCTTAAGTGCTTTGTATTGTTCTCAGTGGCTACCTGAAACAGACGCATCTCTAGGCATAGCTTGCCGAAGAATCTAGCTTTCCTCTTTTTCATCTCCCGTTCCTTGGCTTAACTTCTTCCCGCCCTATGTACTGCATAATTACATTATTGCTTTGTCGAGGGGGGGCTGACGGGAATCTTCCATGAATGGTTATATGTGCCTGTCCATCATACTCGTGGGGCCAATGTGACAACCCAGGTATGATGGCCTTGTCTGCTAACAGGTCTGCTGTGTATATCTGGTAGTCGAACTCCAATGTTTTAGCAAAGAAGATGTTCTTGAAGAGAGTTGTGGTCCAGGGTTCATTAGGCTTCTCCCCCCAATAGCCCCCATCATAGCATTGTTTAATATATGGGTCATACCCTTCTTTGAATGTTATGTTTGGCCACTTGCGTCTCTGCTTATAGTAGTTTCTAGAAAATTCAAGTAAGAAGGCCCGCCTAATCTCCTCTGCCACATCTTCCAAATTGGACTTCAAGACGGTCCCTTTTTCCTCCCAGGCAGCTACACTCTCATTCATAACAATCTCAGGATGGCCAAAACATTTAGTTAACTCGGTGAGCTCCAGAGCAACATGCACAATGCACATCAATGGAGGATGTTATTTTTCTCATTGCAATTTTTAGAAGCATCGAATGAGGGAAGTTGGTTATTACATCTGTCATAGACTCCATAAACCCAGGGCTTCCCTCTATATCTTTAAGAATGGTGGCGATGACCAGAGGTTGCCAACATTTCAGAATGTCGTACGCATCATCTTTATAAACACTGATGTCGTGTAAAACAGCATAGATAACGTTTGCCACCTCGTTGTATAGGTTATACGATGGGTATTTCCTAGCCCCTATTAAGCCATACGACAATGCAGTGAACCATGAATTAATGCAATCCCGTACAGCAAGAAAATGGCTGTGGGTGATTATGTACGCAAACTGGTCAGAAGGCCATACCACATGTAGGTTGCCGTAACATCTAGCTTTACATCCAAAGAAATCATATGTGGCCGAGTGGCGCTCACTAAATGTTAACTGACGGGTAATGTGATTAAATCGTTTCTTAATGCAATATGTTTGTTTTAACAAAGGAGGGGGTCTGATGCCGCCCCCCCGCGCGCCGCCCCCCGCAGCGGCGGGGGTCTGATGTTGTTGGCGGTGAGCTGTCATGTGAGTATGGATTGGTATGTTTCGATATGAGTCCGAAGTGTTAACCCCAAAAGTTAACCGCAACGACTTATGACAACGTTAAAACGTTGGTGTGATTATACACCTTATTATTATAATGAATTTACGTAATAATATGAGTAATGACACTTGACTATCCTCTGATATTCGACGTCGATCTTGTCTCACGTTGAAGTTTCTTCTCCCATTTCTTTAACTTTTTTGTGATATATTCGTAATCATGTTTAATTTTTCGTTTCCCCATGACACTTTTTACACTTTTAACAACACTGATAATAATTATTTTAAAAATTATGTGCGCTTCGGCAGAGCACTGAACTGTGAATGAGCAATAGAAGGGGGTATCGAGCAAAGGAGTTATCGTCTACCCTCACCTAAATATGTTCAAAATAAACGCTTTTTTTTTGTTTTAGGTATAGGGCTTTTTACTTTCAGTGCGCAAAGGCAACACCGTACGTGTTACTACATTGTGTTTATGCTAATCTCGAGGACGAAGCTGAGTATAATCTCCAAATGGTTTTGGAATTAGCGTAGGTTAATTTTTACTTTACATACCGAATTATTGGGGTATCGAAACTATGGTAAGCAACGGTAACGCAGCCCTCGAGGAACACGGTGTGGACTCGACCCTGCGAGGATGGATCACAAATATGCTCCGATTGAGAGCCGTACAAGTTACGGTAAACGACACCACCAGAGCCATAGTGGCGAAGGGCTGCCCCCAAGGTGGAGTCCTCTCGCCACTACTATGGAACCTTGTAGTAGACAGCCTCATCAAACGTCTAAATAGCAGAGGCTACTACACGGTGGGCTATGCTGATGATTTGACCATAATAATAAACGGCACACACGAAAACACACTATGCAACCTTATGCGCCAAGCTCTAAGAATAGTAGAAGACTGGTGCAAGGAATACAAACTAGCAGTAAACCCCACCAAAACCGAACTCGTCCTCTTCACAAAGAAAAGAAAGCTGACAACTTTACAATTGCCAAGCTTCTTTGGGACAACCCTAAGCCTATCGACTGAAACCAAATACCTGGGTATCTTTTTGGACAAACAGCTGAACTGGGCAAAACACACTGATTACATTATCACAAAAGCCAGTATAGCCCTATGGCAATGTAAGAGACTCCTCGGGAGAAATTGGGGCATAAGCCCCAAAATCACCTACTGGCTATACACCACAGTTATCCGACCAATTATCACATACGGTTCTTTAGTTTGGTGGCCCAGGACCAACCTAAGTACAGCCCAAAAGGATCTCGAGAAACTGCAAAGATTTGCCTGCGTAGCAATCACCGGCAGCATGAGGACTTCCCCCACTGCTGCCTTACAGGTGATGCTGGGGCTACCTCCCCTACACCTCGTCGTAAGAGAGGAGGCAGCCATAGCGACTTTCAGACTCGAAGTATCCGGCTCCCTAAGCAATGATTCTAGAATCAAACACACACGCATCAGGGAAGATGCAATCAAAGAACAACCGATGATGACATCACCCATCGACAGAACCCTGAAGACCCACTGCTTCCAAAAACACTACAACATAGAGCTCATAGAGGAGTTGTGTGACTACTCAGGTACAACAGAGCTAAGAATTTACACTGATGGATCAAAGACCGACGAAGGAACGGGCGTCGGGGTGTTCTCCAACGACCTAAACATTAAGATATCCAAACCACTTGGAATGCTCAACTCCGTTTACCAAGCAGAGTGTGTAGGTATTATCCAAGCGGCACACGCTATAGAGGCCAGGAAGGTTACGGATACTAATATCCGAATACTCTCCGACAGTGCCTCAGTTCTTCAATCCCTAAAGAGTAATCAGATCACGTCGAGACTAACACTAGAATGCCACAAGGCCCTAGAACGAATCACGGTACTAAATCGCAACACGGTAACGCTACAATGGATTAGAGGTCACAGTGGATCACTTGGAAACGATGCGGCTGACGAACTTGCCAGAAGAGGATCCAGCACAAGACCCTACGGACCTGAACCCATTGTGCCCATTCCTTTCAAGCAGCTAAGAAGCTGGTTAAAGGACCACACTCGAATACAAGCGGAAAAATGGTGGACCTCGACACCAGGATGTAGGCAATCCAAGGAAGCTATAAAAATAAAATAAAATCTTTTTAATTCAGGCATTATTTTGCCCATAATATTGTTAGTACAACTATGTTAGACACATTACAAAAGAAAATAAAATAAATAAAAGAACAAAAGTAAAATTCAGAATTAAATTAAATTAAATTAATTAAATTAAAAAATTACTATTACAATTAAAATCAAAATTAAAATCAGAATCAAAATTAAAACTAAAATCAAAATTAAAATCCAAATTAAATTAAAAGAAAAATAAAAGAAAAAATTAATTTAAGTATTTGCCGCCCGCTGGGGCTCCTGGCACACGCACTTGTGCTTGAACCCAGTGCCCCAGAAGGGGGCTGTCCAGCTTGTGGCTGAGCACGTTCAGGATGGTGTTGGCGCTCCCACGCGTGCGGACCATCAGCGAAGCGATGCGACGCCGCAGAACAGTGTGAAATCCGTCTGTGTGCGCATGCGCAAACATCGCAGACGCACTACAGTAGCTATGCCATCCCTGGATACAAAGCTGACCAGGCGCCTTCTGCGCCTGGACAGAGACAGCCTGCGCCTGGTGGCGGGGACAATCACTGGACACTGTTCACTAAATAAACACTTTCATACCCTGGGAATCACTGATAGTCCCCTGTGCAGAGCATGCATGGAGGCGGAGGAAACGGTGGCGCATGTGCTTCTTGAGTGCACAGGCGTTACCAAGATTCGCGAGGAGACCCTGGGAACACCAACATCCCTTGCGGATGCCCTGAGGAGACCGGGAAGTCTTATCTGCTTCTGGAGGGAGGTGGGCTGGCTGGAGTAGTCGGCCACCATGGCTCACGCACAATGGTCCATTTCAAGGACTAAGTGCGGAAACCTAAACCCCATGATAGATAGATAGACTATGGTAAGCTGGTTGAATAATTTTGTGTTCCAATATTTGTATTCGTTCACTATGAGCTGTACTGGTTGATGGAGTAGGTGAATCTGGTGACTGGAGATTGATGACTGCAGTATTTAGGACATGTAATGTTTGACCAGTTGACGGGCTAGTATATACATTATCAGATATATTCCGCTTACCCAATATTATTTGTCCTGGAGGACCTTCGCTTACTTTATTTTTCGTTGGCTTTTGACCCTCACATGACTCGAACAACATTTTCCTGGATCGCTTCATGTTCCATTCACTTTCTCTTCTCAGTTGCATAAAAACACATCTAAACACACGGACGTCACTAGCTCAACAAGCATGTAATCTAGTGCTTCTATTACATTTATTATATATATAATTAGCCACACAATTGTTAAGCAGAAGTGTTTAAACAGCTTTGAAAATATGCAGAGAAGACCTGAATCTTAATCAATTTAAGCAATCTAAGCCTACCGAACACTTTATACAACTAATGAATGAAAACAACAAAACATCCATCAAATGATACGAAAGTAGCCTGCTACTTTCGTATCATTTGATGGATGTTTAATTGTTGACTTCATTAACGATAAATCTTTAATATTACAATTAAGTAATTCCATGGCTGCAAAATTTGTTGCATGCCCGTCAAAAGTTAAAGACACTTCATCAACTCCTACCTCAAATCATTTAGTAAGACACATCTTAATTAATTTTGCTTTTTGTATGCCAGAGAGACTATTAGTTAAAATATAACCTATTGGGATTTTCCAACGCTAATTTATGGCTACTAGTAGAAGTACAAAAGCTTGAGATGCTAATGCAACAGAATCTGAAGATGTACCGATCCCCATGTCTACTAGCCCATGATATTTTTTTCCGCCCCATATCTTTTGCTGTCTCAGAGCCATCTCATAAAATACAAGGCCACATAAAGGACGGTATTCTGAGGTTTCAGCCTTTAGTCTTAAAGCTGAAAAAGCTTCTTCTGTAAAGCCAGGTGCACCGTTAATATGAGCGTACCATTTAGATAACTTTTTTGAGTGTGGTAGACATGTTCGGAAGGTTTGTTGCTCGTATTCATAGGATTTCGGTGAATAAAAATTAAGTGTGAGGCAAAACTTTTTCATTTCTGAGGAATATTTTATTTTTTTCTGTCCTAATTTTTTTTGTTTATCTTATGACAAATTTCTGGTGCAACAATATTTTTACCGAGCATATTGAATACGTCAGTGTCTATATAATTTTTATCTTTTAAAACAGTTTTTAGTGACGCGTTTTTCTTTTTACGGCGTTTAACCTTTTGATTAAGTATTTTGATTTTGCGTACATAAACTTTATAACTTAATTTATAGTTTCTAGCTTGTTATCTGAGTTTATTTTTTTTGGGAGTGTCAAATAGTGACTCTTGTTCGGAGTTACAGATTGCAGTTTGATAGTTTGAGATATGATCCTGTGGTTTTGATATATCTTCCGTAAGTTTATCTGATGTATCGCAAATAATACCAGCCGCATCAACTTCCCCCTCAGTCAGTGTTACAGTGCTACGACAATAAAAAATAGGTTACTTAGATTTATAAAAGTACTTATATCTTAAGTGTTGTGTATTGTACTTACTGACTGCGCGTACCGCGTACGACATGCGTATGTGTGTGTCAGCGCGCACGCGTTATGTAATAAACCAGTATGACACTGACTCGCGGTTTGATTGCACGTGCGCTATCCCCGCTAGGAGCGACGCGACGGGCCGCCGCCGCGCGCTACGTAGAACTTTAACACACGAGTGCTATCTACATACGTCAGAGACAACCGAATGAACCCTAAGGTTATAATTTTACTTCCCGTATAACTAAATAAATTTTTATCGTTGTCGGACAATGGCACTTCCTTGAAATAAGAATGGTATGTATGATCTGAAATGACGTTAACGGCTGATCCACTGTCTATTTCAAACTCCAAAAATACCCCATTTACTTGTATTAAATCCGTCATTGGTCTACCTCTCACGCATTTTATGTTAAGTACATGTGACTTACTGACAAAATGACACGTACTGATAATAATTCAAGTAGCTACAAACCTCTTTATTAGGTCTCAGTGTTGAGAACCAGACGCTTCTATTTCCTGACACCATTCGGAATTTACAAGATGAATCTAAAAAATTAGCTTCTTCAAGTACGACACATTCCTCATCCTTGATCTTATTGCAATTGCAAGGCCATAAACCGCAAGATTCGAAGCCATGTATACCTGTTTCCATAAAACTGCTCAATGATAAGCCTCTTTCAAAATTTCTGCAATATTTGTTTCTTTTATGACAGATCCAGGATGCTTTCGCATCCATGACACGCAAGCAGCGTTAAAATTCTGTTTTAGAGTTTTGAAAAACGACCTATCTAATGGTTGCAACTTGTGTGTGGTATGGGCCGGAAGAGATAACATAATTATTCCATAGTCCCTAGCGAGATTAATTGCATCAATGTTCTTCGTGTGCGTCGAATGACCATCTAGGATGAGAAGAATTTGATTTTCTTGTGATTTTTGCAGTCCTAGACGTTTTATAAAATGTTTAAGCCATTTGGTAAATATATAAATATCACAAAAGGAACATAAGAAAAAGAAACAAGAACAAGATGAAAATGGCAGTTAGTACGGCACATTATGTCAAGAAGACATAAAAGAAACCATGATCCAGTGCACACAATGTGAGACGTGGGTACATGAACTTTGTGCAGGAACCAATAAAAAAACCAAAGATTATAACTGCGATGATTGCCGAGAATTGGCGAAGACCATCCGTCGAATTTGTTAAGAATTACTACTTGTTTTAATAACACATTGTTGAGTACGAATTAAGGATATAGCAGTACGATTTGGGATGAATGGTCTTAAATCGTACTTAGGTAATACGGGCTGGTGTCCGCAACTCTACGTCAATGCGCGTATTTTACGTACTAAATCATACATTTTTAGTTTTTTTTAAATTGTTTATTTTTGAGAAGTTTATAAAGTTTATGTTAAATTTGATTATAGAAGCAATAAAGCATTTAGCAAACAAAAATTACTTTTAATTAAAACTAATTTATCTTTCCTAATTTTCTAAATATGATGGTTTTCTCTTAAGGGGTACGAATTAGGCAAGTTTACCCTAATCTGTTCCAAAGTATTTTAATTCCCAATTACAATGTAACTGTAATTTGTAATTATTAATCTAATTACTTTTTGCTCATCACTACTTGGACTAAGAATAGACAGCGTTTACATGGAATGCTCACATCGAATACATAAAAAACAAACTCTTGAAACTAGTCGGGACACTGCGCAACATTGTTTGATGTATTCCACGAAGATTGCGGTACACCATTTGTAACTCCATTGTGAAGCCACATCTACTATATTGAAATCTGGGGTAATGCTACAAAAACAAAACTATCAGAACTTCAAATATCCCAAAATACTACTCTGTCAAAAAAGTACCGGGAAAAGATCAATAATACACAAAAGTATATTGTTTGCGCGTTATGCGGGTTAGGGGGCAACTGGCCTCTGGTCCGCGGCCCACATTACACGGAGTAGAAACAGTAGTGGAAAAGTTGGCCGAATGCGTGGGCCAGAATACTATGGGAAAAAGTATCGTAGTTAAATCATTGGGATTTAATTTCATTAAAATGAAAAAAAAGGTGCGAAATAAAACGTAAGTATAAAAATATGTATACTTTATTATATATATCTATGTTCGTACTATATGATTACTTTACTGTTTTAAGGTAAATCATCATTATTGTTTTAAAGAAATTGATCATTAACAGTTTATCAATTTTTCCACATTGGTGTGATGTGCACCAATAAGGTTAATTGCATCACACTGTCACATCATGACAGTAAAATCATGTCATGATGTCATCTGTGACATCTTACTGTTTGTAACTGTTTTCTACGGGACAGAAAAAAAGGCGACAAGGTAAGCTTTTTAATAAATAAAATATTAATATTACGTTCAAACATATTACAGTTATTAGTTAAACAATAGATGTTTTCTTTTTTAGAAATGGAAGATTTACCTTCGAACAGTAAGGACTATGCCATTAAAATTATACCGTCGCAGAGAAGATATAGTACTATAAGACGTATAAACTTAAACGGGCATAAGGTTTGGCGTTGTGAAATCTGAAGGTTATCAAGGAGGAAGACCATAAATGCCAGCAAAATGAAATAGGGAATGAAATTAAATTACGAATCCACGAATGCATAGATAAAGCAAAAAATTACATGACACCAATACCTTCAATTTACGCAGAAGTATTAGAGGATTACAACAATTCTAGGCCTGATTTAATAGCTAAAATACCGAAATACGACAATATAAAAAAAAAAACTACTATATATAGAACAACTAGTGGATGGACACCCACATTTATAGATTGGTTCATGACTTGTTTTTTACCTCATGCCAAAAGACTAGAAGGGAAAAAGGTGTTAATCGGTGATAATCTATCGTCTCATATTGACAACGATATTATAGCTACATGTGAAACAAATAACATCAGTTTTACATGTTTGGTGCCATTTAACCCAGCCGCTTGACGTTGGCTTTTTCCGTCCGTTAAAGATAGCATGGAGACAAACACTTGAAGACAGGAAAAAAGCCAATTTACGAACTACGTCTGTACCTAAGGGGTCCTTCCCACACCTGTTGAAAAAGGCAATATTGAATATGAACCAAAAACCACCAAAAAATGATAAAGACGCTTGTACGGAGTTGTCAGCTGTAAAAAGAAATTGGGTGTGCAGTTTTAAGGCTACTGGTATCGCTCCTTTTGATAGAAACAGAGTTTTAACCAAATTGCCACCTGAGTCACCTTCTCCTGAAATGGAAACTGTCGTCCGAGATTCCTTAACAGAGCTTTTAAGAGAACAAAGATTTGGGAATGAATCACAGCCACCAAGGAAGAGAACAAGACTGCAAATTGAGCCCGGTAAAAGTATCTCAACAGTAGATGAGACTTCGAATCAAGAAGTTAATGTTGTTGAGCTCGAACACACATTGGATGGAAATGATTGTCCTGTACAAACCGAAATAACGTCTATGCAACAATCGATGCAAAGTCCTGTTCCTGTTATCAGCGAGCCATCCACAAGCTATCAATCTAGTCAAGATGACAACAATCATAATATTACCGATTGCGATTCTGAATTGCAATCGGTGATATTATGATTGTAATATTATGACTGAAAATATAGTGCCGAATCATGCTAGAAATACTTTAAACGATTTCACACAGATTCCCACAACAGGACAATTTATTTTAGCAAAGTTTGGATCACAGAAGGGGAAAAAGACATATCATTACGTATATTCTATTGAAGATGTCATTGGCACTAAACTGATTGTTCAAGGTTATAAATCTCAAAAAAAAAAACTATTTTTAAGGAAGTTCCCAAAGATGAATCAATCATTGAAACAAGTGATATTGTTACTTACCTTCCCAAACCAAAATATATTAACGAATGCTACCGTTCCCAAATGAAGTGATGAACACTTTACTTGTTGATTTTTTTTATAGCCGGTTTTTACAATAAAAGACTTGCAATAGTTTTAAGTAAGTAATAATCTCGAAAGTGTATCGTTTCTGAAGGAGCATACTATGAAGGCGATAAAATAAATTTGGATGAATAACTAACATTTATTTACCGTTGAGACACAGAAAGTTCAGCGGCTATCTCTATCAAACTTGAATGAGGATTTTCAGTCACTATTTCCTTCACTTTTGCGATGTTAACTTCAGTTGAAGACGTTGATGGCCTACCAGTGCGAGGCAAGTCTTCCAGCATAATATCTCGACCGCTTTCGAATGCTTTGTACCACTCATAAGCACGTGTTTTTGATAAAGTTTCATCTTTCTCCCAGTCGTCGCCAAATTTTTTTACCATGAGAGACCTTACGTCTGCTTTCTTCAGAGCACTTAAACATTTATTTACGTTAAGTGGTGCCATTGACTGGGGATGTGTCTTTCTTGATTTTAAGATGCTAAATCGTTTTCTTTCCTGACCAGACTCGTTAACCAAATTGCGGAAGGTTTTTACCTCATAAAGAGTTTTAGTTTGTCTCCTTGCTCCTCGTCCCTGAATAACATTATATTTTTTCAAATGAATACGTTTTAAGTCCCTCATTCCTTCGAGTTTTTTATAACATGTTTCCAAAGATTTGACATCCTTCAAGTCCCAATCTTTTTCCAGCAATAAAACAACCCCATGTCTCTTATAAATCGTTTGACATTCTTCCTTTTGTGTAATTAACGGCACGGTTTTAACCTCCTTTTCTACTCTGTCGAAAACACGATCGGCGGGTAGAAAACTATGACCACGTACGGGAAATGTCAAATAAATCTCTTTAATATTTTCTGGGGATTCATTGACGAGCCAAAACATAAGACAGTGAACTATATGCGAATTTTTGTTTTGGCCGCCACAGCCATCGCAAAATAAACGCAACATTATTTTGCCCGCTAAATTCAAAGAATTTAAGTGATGCAAGAGTGCTGATCCAACTTCTGTGGCTCCTCTTCCACCTTGATCTTCAGACCATATTTTATAGAAACGCGGATTTCTCGAGTCCATGTCTATGAAACAAAGATTATAATAGCTAATCTGTCGTGAATAAAACGACTCTTGAATTGGTGTCCGAGGCAATGGTTGGACTTGTTGTAGGTCGAAACAAAAATTTTCCGAGTCAGGATCATCATTTCTGCATAGCTTATAGAACGCTTTGACCCGTAAATTATGAACCCTTTTTTGCACCATCAGAATGGGTTTATCGCCAGGTCAGTGTTAAATTATGTTTTGGGTAGTATAAATTAAACAATTTTGTACTCATTAATACACAATCAGATTTTAATCCAAACATTATAATGCTCACATCATGGCTGTCCATCACCCAAAGAGGGCGAGGCTAGTGCTGTGCTCACCAATTACTAAATCACACAATAGTGATGAGACCTAATATGTCAAAGTCAGTAGCTATTTTTATTTTATTACTTAATAAAATACAAGTGCTACAGGCGTCAGAAGCAGGACTCTTAAATCCGATGTTGAAATCTTCAGAAAATACCTTCTGGAACATGGACTTTGTCACACGGAGGTCTTGAGAAACCGAATCTTTGTACATTTGCCTTAATTTTCGTTGATTCAAGTCACACGATAAATAAATTCTTCGAGACTTCGCTCTATTGTAGTGACTTTCACTTGCAGGTAATTTTCGTATAAACTGGCGTAGACGTGCGATCAAGCGTGTCAAATAGATATCCTGATTGACATTATTTCGCTTATTAAAAAAAATGTTGCCTATTTTTTTAATATAATGGACAGACATCCTTTTGCATTGAAGCTTATTGGAATTGTGCGAACATGGCCACTCAAAATTTATTGCCAGTGGATTAGTATCACGGTACCTTAAACAACCAAATACAAAATGTTGAAACCATGAAAATAAAACAGTAGACTTTGCGGGGTCACTACCGTCCCAGATAAACATTGATTAGACTAAGTTAAACCTTTAATCCTTTGGTTTAGCAATTTCAGACACTTAGAACACAAAAAAAAGGTACAGAAGTCAATCTATAGTATACAAAGCACGCTCAAGCAACGCACACCTACGTGTGCGTTGCTTGAGCGTGCTTCGTGTCCTTGAGCGGTGTCTATATACCGCTCACGGACACGATATCGCCCGATCGCGCTCATACAGCTCGGCGCAACGCGCTGGCGTGTGTGCGATCGCCTAGCGTAGGTATAAAAAGTGAAGTACCTACATACATGAGATTATCTTCTGTACCTATCTATTTTGTGCTTAGAACGAATATGTTATGTTATTGACTAGGATATACTAAAAATAATAATATAAAGTTAAGTACCTATTCTCCCGTTCCAAAGCAGTTCTGCGCTTGCCCTTCGTTTTTTTTTCGAGCTCCTTGATTAATGTCTGCTACAACAGGATTACCTAAATCTTCCATCATAACTTTACTTGCGAAGAACAATGATCATTTAAAAATATTAAAACATGTTACGCTTTGAAAGCCACAATAACCCTAGAGCATAGCAATTTAATAATACTCTTGACAGTAGCAATACGTTATATTTTTCTGACAAGTAACATAGTCCAGTCAAATTAGTCCTTAAAATAGAGGTAAGGTTACAATAATTCCCATAGAGCTAAAAATTGGTATGAATGTTCAGAATACTATTATAAATGAATTGTGAAAAGTCCCCATCAATCCCCCTTGTGCAAAATTTTTTATTGTTGGTGAAAGTTTGCAAAAATAGGTTTTTCGCGTTTTTCAGCTAAACGGTGAGTTTTACAGCAAAAATAGTTCCGACAAAAATTGTAGATCATCCGATTCTCTACAAAAAATGTATCCACACTTTTTTTTCATAATTATTGCCATTTCCGTGATATAGCGGTTGAAAGGATTGAAAAATAGTAGATTATAGGTACAACAAGTGAATAAAAAGGGAATTTAGTTCGAGGTACGAAGTTGGATCCCGAGAGCAGCGAAGGATTCTAGAGTAGAATCACGAGCGTAGCGAGGGATTCTAGATTAGAATCCTGAGCGGAGCGAGGGATACAAGTACCGAGATAAATTTTTTATTCACGTGTTGTGTACTCTACTTTTTACCATTGACTGTGAGAAAATTGGCGCCATTCGTGGTTTTCTAGTCGCAGAACAAATTGTATGTTTTCAGGTACAACTCCCGAGATTTTGGTGGCAACAAATCATCAACTATAACTGCTGCTTTAGAACGAAATGATTCCGGAGTCAGTCTCTCATTTTCGATATCGGAAGAACTAATTTTATTATAATTACTTAAGTTAATAGATTTTCCAATAACACAAAACAACCACAATAACAGATAAAAAGAACGTAACTAAATTGCCGGGCTTTTTTTAATTTGGAATAGAATAGCTCCATTCAGCCTCCCAGTGTACTTTCAGCAGCAGCGTTTTTTTTTTGTACGTAATTCGTGTTTGTTCCAAATTCAAAATGTCTTTATTCACTCAGTGAGTAAAAGAGAGTTTTATTCACTGTTATCGATGAATAAAATGCCCTTTTTCGAGTGGCAATGGTAAAAAATATTTTGCACGTTAATGTACTTTTATATACATTTTTGAACCGTTATAGGAGTAAACATATGAGTCCCTCTTTTTTTTTTTTGTTTAGCCTGCGCTGTCCCACTCATGGGCAAAGGCCTCCCTCCACTCCTTCCATCTTTCGCGAGCCCGCACGTCCTCCTTCCAGTTTTGATGGAACCTATCCAGCTCGTCCCGCCATCTCCTAATACGTGGTCTGCCGCGACCCCGCCTCACTGTCTTATACATACAAAATGCCAGACATCTGTAAAAATTCATGTGCAGTGTCGAAAAAATTATACTCGAAAAAGTAGCATTGATACCGTGAAAAGACGGCGCCAAGAAGAAGAAGCTGGTTCATCAAAAATAAGTCCTCCTCGTACTACTACTACTAGTGAAACATTTTGCTTCAATCAGTGTTGTTTATTTTGCGGCAATGAATTAAATGAAGAGTTTGAGAAGAAAAAAGCACTGCAGTACCGACGTAAGATTTATGTAGTTTCACTTACTCGTGCTCTAGTACGATGAGGACTTATTTTTGATGAACCAGCTTCTTCTTCTTGGCGTCGTCTTTTCACGGTATCAATGCTACTTTTTCGGGTATAATTTTTTCGACACTGCACATGATTTTTTACAGATGTCTGGTATTTTGAATGTATAAGACAGGGACTCATATGTTTACTCGTATAACGGTTCAAAAATGTATATAAAAGTACATTAACGTGCATATTACGAATAAAATATTTTTTTCAATTCTTTCAACCGCTAGCACGGAAATGGCAATAATTATGAAAAAAAAGTGTGGATACATTTTTTGTAGAGAAGCGGATGATCTACAATTTTTGTCTGAACTATTTTTGCTGTAAAACTCACCGTTTAGCTGAAAAACGCGAAAAACCTATTTTTGCAAACTTTCACCATCAATAAAAAATTTTGCACAAGGGGGATTGATGAGGACTTTTCACAATTCATTTATAATAGTATTCTGAACATTCATACCAATTTTTAGCTCTATGGGAATTATTGTAACCTTCAAAGTCTGATTTGACTGGACTAACAGCGGCAACGTCAATGTCAAGCCATCACCTGTCAAATTTAAAAATAAGGCCGCTTACTCACTAATATATCCTACAATTCTGTGCCCTTCCAATGGAAGCTGCAGAGTCAATATGGTACAGACAGGAAGATAACTCAAAAATATCTTAAACTTAATCACTGACATGCTAATGTCTGCTCTTGCAAGACCAACTCAATCTATATCTGACCACGTTGCATCAAAGTTGACCTCAATATTAAATTATATCCACGATGTTCCATCCCCTGACATTCCTACAGTGGAACGTGAGGAGTATTACTCCTAGAAAGCCTGATCTTTCTTTTTTAATTAATAAAAAACCATCAATCTGCGGCATTGCTGAGACATGGCTATTGCCTGGAAGCAATTTCAGGTTGCCATGTTTCGACAGTGTTCGCAATGATAGATCTGATGGATATGGAGGATGTGCCTTGCTCATCAATAGCAAGGTATCATTCACCCAGATTCCTCTAACCTTTGTAGGCGATGACATAAATGTTGTTGCTGTGAAGGCTGAGGGTATAAATATATATTTTTTCTTTTTATATTGCGCACCCACAACTCGATCATCTCTCATTAATTAGAAATTTATTATGCAGTGTTAGTGGTCCAATACTCGTCATGGGTGATTTTAATTGTCACCATTATCGATGGGGGTCGGATACTTGCGATAACTTTGGCATAGGTTTACTTGACATGTTGGATGATCTAAACCTTTGCCTAATCAACGATGGCAGTCCTACACGCAGACCTACACGTCCTGGTCAGAATAATAGTTGTGTTGACTTGACGTTCTGCTCTCCCAATATATCTAGTCTCCTCATTTGGCGGCGCTTGGATATGACCTATGGAAGTGATCACTACCCCATCATAATTGAATT
Organism: Luperina testacea; assembly: GCA_927399505.1. Taxonomy (NCBI): domain Eukaryota; kingdom Metazoa; phylum Arthropoda; class Insecta; order Lepidoptera; family Noctuidae; genus Luperina; species Luperina testacea. The sequence goes on along the minus strand of OV656766.1, from coordinate 1,909,146 downwards.
CCCTTCCAAAAGTATACCTTTTAAAGTTTCCCCCCATCTTTTAAAACATCAACTAAATTCAGCTGACTGGGATTTATATTCTAAAATCGTAGACCTAAGAATATCTTCCCTTCCGGAAGTTAACAGGGATAATGCTCAGGATTGTTTTTTGCTCTTCTCCTCTACCATTGCCTCCACAGCTGATGATTGCTTTCCGTCCAAAAAAACCCCATTCCGGTAGACTTTCTTCCCCGCCATGGTGGGATAAGGAATGCACTGACATGGTCAGGGCCAGGAATGTGGCTGACGAGACAGTCAACCACAATATGAATCTGGATAATCTCATTGCTTTAAAACAGATTCATGCCAAGTCCAGGAAATTCCTAAAAAGGAAAAAACGCAAAGGTTGGTCAAAATATTGTAGTTCACTGAGTCCGTCCACCCCGATTTCGGTGGTTTGGCGGAGGGTGATACGCTTCAGGAGTAGTTTAGCACCTGCCTCCTCATCTAACAACCTAACGGAAGAACTGGGATACCAGTTTTTCTGTAAAGTCGCTCCAGCCTATGTCCCAAGTGTTGAGGAAATCAGTATTGACATCCATGATGCAGACAACATTGACGACCCAATGGACATGCCATTTAGCATGGAGGAACTAAAAGCTGTGCTATCCCAAACCAAGGATTCCGCGCCGGGAGTGAATGGATTCCTGTAGTCCTTTATTTCTAAAGCTGGTCCAAAAACTCACAAATATTACCTGGACCTAGCTAACTTCTGCTTTACTTCTGGATATATTCCCACAGAGTGGAAGGTTCAGGTTGTCATTCCGATTTTAAAACCAGGCAAAGATCCTAATGATCATTGTTCATACAGACCTATTGCTTTATCGTCCATACTCATAAAACTTTTAGAACACTTGGTCAAAAACCGGTTAGAGTGGTTGGTGCAAAACAGGAGGCTGCTCCCTATGACCCAATTCGGCTTTAGGAAAGGTCTGGGCACTGCTGATAGTGTAGGTATCCTCATATCAGAGGTCCGGCTGGCCCTCAGCAGGAGTGAGTCTGTGGTTGCGACCTTTCTGGATATATCAGCTGCCTATGATTCTGTCCTCCTCCCTAATCTCAGGCAAAAGCTGCACGAGCTGAGAGTCCCGGCTAGGATTTGTCGCATCATTGGTAGCATATTTACCAATCGCACCATTCAATTGAGAATACCTGGGAGTGACTCTGAACAAAGATCGGTCTGGAGAGGACTACCTCAAGGATCAGTTCTTAGTCCCCCATTATATAACATTTATACAGCTAACCTGCCCTCTTCCCTTGATTTCGATTGTAAAATCCTTCAGTATGCTGACGATATTGCACTAATGGTATGTGGCAATTCCATTCAGGGTGCCGCTCTTTCGATGAATGTCTCTCTAGCTTCATTAAACCAATGGCTACTTGACAATGGTTTGTCTTTAAGTGCGCCAAAGAGTAAAGCTGTCATTTTTACACGCAGGCGTTCGCTACCCCCAATCGATATAAACATTAATGGACAAACCATTCCAGTCGAAGATAAGGCTAGGTTTCTGGGAGTAACTTTGGACACAAGATTGTCTGGGGTCGATCACATAAACAACACGGTCAAAAAATGTGAACGTTCTGTATCGGTTCTTAAGTCTTTGGCCGGGGTATGGTGGGGTGCTCACCCCTACACCCTCAAACTGGTCTATAATGCGTTGATCAGAAGCGCTTTGGACTATTGCAGCTACCTTCTTGAGCCCTGCAACAAAGAAGCGCTTAAAAAATTAGACAACATCCAGTCCAAATGCCTAAGAATTGTCATTGGGGCCATGAAATCTTCTCCCATAAACGCGCTTCAAGTGGAATGTGCAGACCCACCCCTACACCTTAGGAGAGACAGTATTTAGCAGATCGCTTCCTAACTAAAGTTTTTTCCCTCTCATCTCTAGCTCCCAATTTTAAAACAAATTGACCTCTCCTTTAATGATTCTTCCTATTGGAACCATAAAGTAGTTCCTCTATTGATAAATAGGTACAGAGAGCTTAAACAACGCGCCTATTTGTCGATATTCTACTCTTCCGGTCTTTTCCGCCGCGTACGAGGCGATTTATTATGAACCAAAAGTCGTTTTGGGCCTTGGAATATCAAGGAGTCCTCAAAATGCTAGAGATGACTTTGAGTCAGCTGTCAAGCGTTATTGGGAAGGTTGGAACTTATTCTTCACAGACGCTTCAAAATTTTCGGAAAGTGAATGTACTGGTGTGGTGTACTATTTTCAAAATTCTAAGATAGTTTTACTTTTTCAATGCCTACCAGAAGCATCAGTCTTTACAGGGGAGTGTACTGGTATTTTAGAAGCCCTATGCTATATTAGGTCCCATCAAATAACAAGGTCAGTAATTTTTTCAGATTCCTATAGTAGTATTCAGGCCCTAAAACAAAACCAACTTCACAGTAACATTTATAGTCATATCATTATGGATATAAAGAGCTTGTTGTTTGATCTCTCCCAAAACGGCTTGGACGTCGAGATAGCCTGGATCCCCGGTCACTCGGGTATTGTTGGCAATGAATGCGCTGATTCGTTAGCAAAGTATGCCACATCGAATCCGGCTGATCGAAAACACTACGATTTGCGAAACAGTGCCAAACCCAAGCTATTTAATTCATGGACGGAAACATGGAAGACGACTTCTAGGACCAAGGGCCATTACTATGCTGCTATACAGCCTGAAATCCAGCGTCGGCCTTGGTTTTTTAAATGCCCTAAATTGTCGAAGAGAACTGTTTCGTCCCTCTGTAGACTGAGACTCGGACATTGTTGTAGCCCTGTGTGCCTGCACAAAATCCATGCCCGGGATAGTTCCCTGTGCGAGTGTGGTCTTGCGGAGGGTACTTTAGATCATATTTTCTTCTCCTGCTCCCTAAATAATAAATCCGTTGACCTGTACCAAAAAATTTCCAAATTCAATATACCTCTCCCAACCAACTTCCATACCTTTCTCTCCCACTTCTCCCCTAAATTAATCAACATTTTGGCAACATTCCTAAATGAGAATGATTTAAAATTTTAGCTGGTGCGCAACGTTTATGTAATTAGTCTGTATATAGTTTATACTAGTATAAGTGTTGGTTAAAGAATTATGTTTATATTCTTGTAAGTTAGATTATTTGTTCTACTAACCTATGTGTTCGTCCTTACAGCTAGACTAACACCTACGACGAAGTACGAAGTTCGACGGCCTGCCTCTCTGTGCTGTCGTCACGACGTGACACTGGCAGAATAGTCGGAACCGGCTCAATTGCCAAAAAAAAAAAAAATATCCTACAATTGTTTATGGTTTTGTCATGAGAAACTCGAAATTCGATATATCGGTTTTTGACAGAATCAAGAGTCTACAATGAAAAATGTTTGAAAATGGTAGGGATTTATCGGTATCTGTTCCGATCATCATCGTTGTTTAGTACGATTGATGTATTTATCGGTTTATGTTTAGATCCGTGTATTTTGCGGACGAATTTAGAGCGGATTTATCAGTTTTTGACCGGGTTACATTAACCATAGAGCAAGATATGTACGAGAACAACCAATTGGCATCATAAAAAAAAATGATAAAATGCTCCGACGCTCCTCAGTTGTTGCAGGTTGTACTTCGTTGCATTAATTGGAATCTTGTTGGGATGCAGTTGAGGATAGGTCGCTTCCGAAGCTAGTAACTCAGGTCTGTGCGGTAGAGGAATCCATTCTTTGTCAAAACCCAGTTTAACTTCGATTGTCGTCGTGTTGTACTTTATTGATCTGATATCTACAACTTGTGGATCGCCAGCTTTGCGGCCTGGTCGAATCTTTTATAAAGCATATTTTCAGGTCGGACATAATCTTTAACAAACTCATAATCAACATTAACTGCTTCATAGGTGTTAGTGCATCGTGCCTCTTTAGTAATCGTGACATAATCACTGGGCAAATGTATTTCCCGATTTTTGAGCTTTCGCTCAATAGCGCTATGAACCGAGTCACACTCCATCTGAGTGTGACCAGTCAGCCGATTCTGTAAAAATCTCACCGTGAAAACTTGCGTGGAGTGAGCTATCAGTGTGCAGTGTCATCCCACTGATGCTAGGGATTAACCAAGCATACATTTACAATCATAATCGAGATTTTAATAATATCTACTTTTTATGCTAACTCTATTGAATATTTTATATAATATCAAAGTTAGCATTTTATTTGTTAAAACATTACTATTTTGTGGGGTTTAAAATAAAATAGCAAAACAAAAACAAATAGTCAGAATCTCTATGTTGTTGTTTTTTCTTTTTTTTCCTAGACTGTGCGGTGATCACGCCACACCATGGGATTAAATTCTATGGTCAGTCACAAAAAAAAAACATAAATGATCAATAGAATTAGCATAATAAATATTATTAAAATCTCGATTATGATTGTAAATGTATGCGTGGTCAATCTCTAGTATCAGGTGGGATGACACTGACAGCTCACTCACGCTCACTTCACCTAGTTTTCACGGTGAGATGGTTACAGAATCGCACTGCTGGTTCTAAATTTTTTTGCGTAATGATTACGATATATTTTTTGCTCAAAAGGAGCAGCGCATTTGCCAGCAGAGAATTACGATTCTGGTATGTGCACCCATCATAGTAAATTATAATTGGTAACTGATGTGGAATGCAACGTCTTTCTAAATAATCAATGTGGAATGCAATGTCTTTCTAAATAATCAATTAAAAATGTTGCAAAAGTGTAGACGTTAAATCAGCAGCAGTTTCGTCGAACCTATAGCAACTGAAGTGCTTGGTAACTAAATTAAAAACGGTAAAATTATGGCAAGTTAATTTTATCTTAAAATACAAAGCAGTAAGGTAAGGGCAAACCTTCACAGCCTCTAAATCCATAGTCAAAAGTATAAATTCTCCGCAGCTGCTTTATTCTTGTCATCTTTTTTTTCTTGTCTGGCTCTTTCTTTCTTAATTATATGCATTTGGTAATCTGATTCATTTAAATTACCCGAATTGTAACTAGAACAGGTGTCAGACATGTCCTTTTTAAGCGTATATAGTGTCAATTTTTTTTACGAAAATTCTTCAAATGTAAGTCTACTAACACGAGGTTGACTAGTTTCAGTGCAATATTTCAGATAAGCTTTATATAAATCGGTAAGTGATCGATAGATTGGTTCTATGAAGAGTTTACATTTGTCTTTTCTTGCGTAATGAGATGGCAATTTCGGCAAATTAGTAAAAAAAATGTATAAAATTGAAAGTTTCTTTTCTACTTCTGCTCTTGGAGTCTTGGTTTTTCAGGAGGGGAAATCATCAAATGACTCCTCCCGCTCTGGGTGGAGCGGAAGGGAGTGTCAGACTCTTACTGACTAAAACCCACCCGTGTTCCTTCCTTCGCCCTTTATGTTCCGGGCCAGCGGTAACCCTTTCGGACAATCCCGCTGAACATACCTATACTTTATTCGAACAGTTTTTCTCAATTGGCAAAAAATATGGTAGAGTTCCTTCCCGCCTAGATATTTCACTAGCTGATTTAGTCTTCCGAGATGTACTGGATCGTGTCACCAATCCCGTAACATAAACTTTTCGTTGATCCCAGGTCATTTTTTTTCCAAAAACTGCTATGTATGTCCTTTCGGCAATCCTCGGTAAACTTATCACAGCCTCTTACCGTACTCTTACAAAAATCGGAGACGCATGTTGGTTCCAGCCGTCTTGCCTGTCTTATAGTATCTTGCACAGAGTAGATTATACTATAATGAAATAGAGACCAATCTTGTTCCGTAGAACAGGTCATTTTCGTTCGTGAAGAAACTAGCGCCATCTGATATTCGTAGTTAGAACTACACCTTTGTTATGGGTGGATAGGTACCTATAGCCACCTATAGCAATGCAGGTTTATTTTATATTATTCTGTACTATAAGAGTCGAATTTCAAGGATTGATAAATTAAATACAATTTAGCTAATCATGTTTTTATTATCAAAGTAAAGTTTTAACATTACATGGTATTTTATTTGTATAACAACCCGTTTAGTTTACTGAACATTGGATAGGAGGAGTTTAAATTACAAAAATATATAAATATTACAATGTTGTTGCAGTTTTTAATACACTAATCAAAGTTGGACAAGAATAGTACATTACTTCAGAGGGAAGAAAGTGACAGTTCCATACCGAGATTATGGCATTTGCGCCACGAGCTTGCGAGGGGCGCAAACCATTTGAGGTATGGAACTGTACTTTATCCTGAGGGATGTATAGTGCTTTTTATTACACCTACGAGGAAAATTATGGACATAAATGCATAGAAATGTTTATATTTAGTTAAAAGTACAATAATTATTAAAAGTGCAGCTTTTTTTTTTAAAGGCTAAGGTCTGAGACCATGCTGCCTAGTCATCAGTTACTATTTTTTTTTTAGTCTAACATGACATTAGAATATGCGTGTACACATTCTAATGTATTAGGAGTATTTGGCAGCAAATGTATCGAATCAAGTTTCCCTGTAAACTTCGCTGAGGTAGCCAAAACTACAAAAAAATTCTCAGCTCCATTTTACCGGGATCGCGTCTGTTTCAATGATTCCACATATTGTCCAGTTGCGCAGACACTTGAGATACAAAACTACACCAATTTTACATCACAATATCCACTAGGAATCAATTTGCGAATAATTAAAACAGCCAACTAGACTTCACTCGAAGAAATCCCGCCAAAAACTCTAAAAGTGCAGCTATATAAATAATTTCGTTTTTAATTTTCTGTATGCACCAAGGAGGTTGGTAACTGGTAAAAAAAAAAAACTGTATGTGGCCAGTAACAATTTACTTGAAATTTAATTAGTAGACAGTTAAAGTCTCTTGGCAGTATGACTGCTGACAAATTAAAAAAAAGAAAAACCGGGTATGTAATGGAATTTCATACATATTTCCCACCCTTGGGTCGGAAGGATTTTCATACAAACTTCCATACCTTGGGATGAAAGGATTTGAAGGGCGGGATAAAGGCGTTTCTTCCCTCTAATTGGTATAATTAGTATGTATTTTCAGAGCAGGTGTGATAAAAACTCTTTTTCGCTGTTGTTAGTATCGGTCAAGTATTAGGGGAAGGCCGGGTAAAGTGGATACCTTAAGGTATTTCAGGTTACAATAGGAAAGGTATACAATACAAAAACAAAATAATTATCACAAACCAGTCTTTATTTATTGCTCTTAGAAATACGAACATCAGTTACCCTTAATATTTAAACAATAATCAACTGCAATTAAAATTTAAAAAAGTACGAAAGTATTCGCTTTGCCCGGTACCCCGGGTAAAGCGGACACAGTACTTGGGCAAAGTGAATACCCATATTCAATCTCTGAAAACATAGAAATAACATTGTTAAACAGAAAAACAAAAATTAACTTGACCATAAAATTAGAAAATTAACATTGGCAATTGTCACAGGTATACCTTTGAGTGCCATCAAAAGCAGAACAATCTTCGTGACACTATTGTTGACAAATATCACACTGAATCCAATTTTCAATTGGTTTACCACCTTCTTCAATATATATTTCACCGCAAAAGAAGCATAAAATATCCTTAAATTTTTTCATTTTCTTTGGCTGCGGCCTTTTTAGTTTTTTTTGTCCTTGTCAGTCTTTGTATTATTCTTCTTAGGAACATTTTTTGACTTATCATTCAGTCTTTTAGTAACATCCTTAACTTTATTTTTGTCATACACATGTTTTCCCTATAAGAATAATACAGTATGTTAACTAACAGAGGGCGTTCCCGTTAACCCGCAATAGTATAGCATCCATACATGCTAAAAAAAATATTACCATTCGAAAATAAAAAGTTTTTATTTTTTTTATATTAAAATATTCACTAAAAATAGTAAATTGATACGTTAAAGAAACACTCTGTACACGCGTACTTGAAGGACAGCAAAGTCGGAATTTATTTAATTAAATAAATTAGAATTAATTAAATAAATAGAGTATCAATTTACGATTTTTAGTGAATATTTTAATATAAAAAAAAATAAAAACATTTTATTTTCGAATGGTAATATTTTTTTTAGCATGTATGGATGCTATACTATTGCGGGTTAACGGGAACGCCCTCTGTTAGTTAACATACTGTATAAATACCCTAATAATATAATAATACCTGCAGAAGTTGATGGAATTGGCTGATTTACAAGTTCTTGCAATGGTTTATTTTCAACACCTGGTAACCTTAGATGTGATTGTAGATTGAAACCTGAAAAAATGATAAAGAATAACTGCATGAATACCTAATTTTGAAAAGGGCTTTATAGTTTTTTTAATTAGTAAAGTATCCTACGTTGCGATGGCCCAGAAGTTAACACCTCATCTCTCATACATAAGGTTGGGAGTTCGAACCTGGGCAATTACCAATGTCTTTTGGGATTAAGAACGGAGGCGGGAATATCCATGCGAGTGGATAGTTCCATGGGACACTGAATGCATCGTGAAATAGAGCTTGTCGGTCCTTCAGGTCTCGGGATACATAATTGTAAACCACGTGAGCTGTGTCCGAGGCAAACAAATCTATAATTGGGGATCCCCACTTTGCAAACACTATTTCCGTACAAGCTGGCATTAGGTGCCATTCCGGATGTTGGCGAAAGCGTGACAAGTGGTCGGCATGATTGTTGTACTTGCCTGGGAGATGGTGTATGCTGAAGTGTATTTGAAATTGGTCCAGTAAATTCAGAATTTGATATGTTAGTTCTATTAGGGGTAATGATTTCGTACCTCCTTCGTTCCTTAAATAGCCGACAGCAGTCCTGCTGTCGCATTGTATCAGGATCGAGCCGTTGCGAAGTAGGTGAGCGTTGTCTCGAAGGGCGCGCAGTATGGCTAACATTTCTTTTTCATTGCAGTGCTTGTTCCTCTTGCGACCAACTGCCTGATACAGGCAGATTGTTTAGTTGCGCTCCCCAACCCTGGTTTGGTGCATCTGTTGTCAGGAAGTTTACTGGCGGAGGGTAATGTAGAGGTGTTGAAGACTGACAATTCCGAGTCCACCATTCCAGTTCCTTTCGAACATTTTGTGGTAGTGGGTAGGATTTCGATAAATGGTCTGGTAGAGAGACCATGAACATTAATAATTGCCGGTGATTGAGCCGGCCTCGAGGAACAACATAACTGGAAAAGTTCAGGAGTCCTATTATTCTCTGTATTTCCTTTACAGTGACTATTCCTCGATCGAGAACCTCACTTTTTTGATTAATGAAGAAGTTTTTTCTTTTGGCAGGGATTTTAAATTGTCCCAGGGACTACACATTATTCCTAAATAAGTTATAGTCTTTTGAAGACAAAGAACAGATTTCTCGAAATTTACTTGCCAACCAAGATTTTGTAATGTATCTAATGTGAGCTTGACATGATCTCGAAGAACTTTTACATTTTTATTTACTATTAAAATATAGTCGTCTAGATAGACAATGATTCGGATGTTCCAGCGTCCTCGTAATATTTGGGCAACCCAATTCGTTAGTATTGAAAAGGTTTTGGGTGCAGTGCTCAACCCGAACGGAAGGCAGGTCATTTCTAACAGGTCTTGGTTGTAGACAAGGCGAAGGAAGCGCCTGTGTGACTTTGAAATTTTTACGTGGAAATATGCCTGTGATAGGTCCACTTTGCACATCCAGTCTTGTGGTTGAAGAAAGTCCGGGATGCGATACATATTTATTAAGTGAAACGGTTGGGCCTTTACAAATTCGTTTAACGCTTTTAAGTTGAATATAGGACGGGTTGATCCGGCGGGTTTTGGTATCATAAATAGAGGGGAAATGAAACTCGGTGAGGGTTGAACAACTTTTAGGATGCCCTGAGCTTTAATTTTGTTTATTATTGCAGACATTTCTTTTGAGACAGGTGCTTGATAGGGACCGGAGGTTTATGGATAAATGGTGTGCGATACCCTTGAATTAATTTTAAAACAATTCCTGGTGCCCCCATATGCTTCCATTTCGAGTGGTAGTGTGCTAACTGACCTTCTCGAAAACGATTCGAGTCATTGCTTGTATCGTTTTTGGTTTGTTCGAGAGCTTTTTATTGGAGGGTTTGGACGTCCTCGACTTCGGTTACTTCCACGATCGGGCCGCGAGCCTCGGTTGTGAAATGAACCTCCACTATTAGTATATGGGTCGGATTGAAAGGATGGTTGACCCTGACCTTTGTTTTTGTAATTGGTGCGAAAATATCCACCCCGCGAGGGTGAGTTTTCATAGGCATGTGTGTGCATGGGTATGCCTGGTTCATTACAAAAATTTTGAGCTTCACGCGGTGGAGCTATTGGTTTATGTACGCCTTGCCCCCGCGAGGGGCGGCGGTTAGATTGATTGGATCTAATTTGTGAATCAGTTTTTGGGGGCCAAAAAGCTTTACGTACAGCACCCGCCTTTTCTAATGCTGTCGTGAATGATTCGGGATTGAACAAATAAGTAGATGATGGGGGAATTCTGTTTAGAGCTGCTTTAACTAATGGATCTCGAATTTGACTAGTAATTGTCTCTCTACGCATTTCTATACTTTCGGCTCGATGGCCACACACTAATTGTAACATGTCTGAAGAGATTTTATGCAAATCACCTTTTTGAAATAATTCTTCAACCTTCCCGCTTAAATTATCAAAATTAACTTCTGTATTTTTAGCCCACAAAATGAGATTACGAATTGCTTCTTGTAATGATTCTTTTTGTTTTAAGATGCAAAAAGTAATTGCTGCATATGATTTATCAGCATGTACGAAATGACGTAAGGTATCATACATTTTTATCTCTTCGTTTGTGTCTAAGTCTATGAAACCTGGGCTGATTGTAAAGCTTTTGAGTACCAGAATACCTTACCTCAGACCAAGTTGTGCTACCTAAGCGCTGGACATCTAGCAGCATTTTTTTTTTTTAAATCAGGAGTTTTTGGAACCGATGGTTCCTTATGCTTTGTTTCAATATCAAAAGTGAAGTCTGAATTTGAGTTCTGAACTTCAACATCAGGGCACTGTTCTTCAATATTATGTTGATCATATAGTTCCCCACTGACCCCAGATGAAACTGATACCCAATTATGGCAAGCATTGTGCATATTATTTGCAAAAATTTGTTGGCGTAGCTCATAGACTTCTTTTATAAGCTTGTCCAATGTCGGGTTTAGACTGTTGGGCGCGCTTATTCTTTTTGCGGCGTGCGCGGCGCAAACGTTTGCCATGTTTTGGAGAAGACGAGCTTGAAGAGCTGCTGCTCGTCGTGCTGCTGCTAGAGCAGCTAACGTTCCTTTTCCATGCCCTTCCACTTGGACCGGCCACAACTTGTGGCTCGGCAGCCGAAACATTTACGTTATCCATTATTTGCAAATAAAGTTACGTTATTTAGACGGTATATCTAAAAGCAAAAAATATTCTTGACTCACAATAATATTCTAAGCGCACACATAGATTAAAAATATCAGGTAGGTAAATAATAAAAATTATAGTAGTGATCCAAACGGAAAAAACCGTTTAAAGTAATGATCACTTACTTTTATAAAGTAGGGTAAGTACTTACAGTTTTTCTTCAATTTAATTCGTTATTAAAACGGCACTATATTTTTAAATTGATAAAGAACCCTTCGTGTGCCGGACAAGACACATTACACATTATACGAGTAATTTTAAATTTACAAGATAGTAATCCGAACGGCAAAAACCGTTAACATATCAGATTAAACAAGCGAACTGTTCATAAGAAATATTACCAACCTTATGGTCTGATTTCCTGAAAAAGCAAAATTTTGCAAAGTGACCTTATTTTTACAATTATTGCAAATTTTGTCCTGTGCTGGGCATTTATATTTGTGAATTTGACCACATCTAGTACAATTCCTGTCTGATGATTTATTTCTGTTGTTTGACTGATTTCTTCCATGACTATTGTTTCTTCCACGACTATTTTTCCTTCCATGACTATTGTTTCTATGTCCCGAATTACTTCGATGGGTTGATCGACTTCTATTTTTATAATTTTGGTTTTGCTCTTTGATCCCTTGAACAACTTCCTTTTTAATTTCTTGGTTGTTTAATTTATTTGATCTTTCTTTAGACAATTCTAGACTTTTTGCTATTTTCATCACCTTTACAACTGTAAAATTTTCTTCCTGTAAGTCTTTCTTTTATGTGTGTGCTAATCATGCCTATTACGAGCATGTCCTTGATCAATTCTTCTTTCAGATTATTAAATTCACATGTGGTAGCTAGGTTATTCAATATGGTCAAGTATTCATCCAAAGATTCATCAGTTTTTGGGTTTCTTGTGAAAAAATTATACCTTTCTACCGTTACATTTATGTGAGGACTGAATTTCTCGTCAAATTTCTTTAGGATGTCGTCTGATTTTGTTGTATTTCTATCCATATTGAAACTATTAAAAATTTCTATTCCGTTATCACCAATTGCATTTAAGAAAATTGCTGTCTTTTTCGAATCCGTTACTTTAGTTAAATCATTAGCGTCACTGTCAAATCTAAGCTTCCATTTTTTCCATTTTTCTGCCGCGTTATCGCCATTTTGTATGAGAAGCGGTTTCAATTGTACAAGGAACGCTTTGTCCGCCATGTTGGTGACTTGGGTGACTTGCAGTAATTTTTTTTAGATTTTTCTTGACTTTTACGTTTTCCTTTTAAATCCCATGAGACACCATGTTTGTAGGTTCGGTCGGGATGGCTTATAGATCAAGGAAACTGTGTTAGACTGTTTTATTTAAATTATTTAATTAGCACTGTGCACGTACATGAATCAGGTTGACAAGGGAGAGAGCGCGGGCGCTCGTCATCCCATAGACAATCATTATATTTTATTAAACCATAGACTACAGCATGTATAACGACACAAAAATAATTAATATAAAACAACTATATATTTATACGAGTAACACATGTATCTTAATCAGAAAATTTCTTAATAAAAGCATTCACACAAATATTTGCAAGAAGCTGGCAGTATGATGACGCGTTGTGATGATACTGCCAGTAAGTATATTTATCTTTATTTATTTGTGCTTATATTTATAAGTAATTAGGTATATTATATTCATAGTTTTAATAAGTTTATGCGTATATTTATATTTAAAATATTTTATTCCTCAATTTTCATGATTGCACCACCTACCACTCAACGGAGCTCACGAGTCACGACGAACAAGCATACTGGTGTTACCAAAAACTAGAACCAACTATGGCAAAAAAATGCTTACATTTGAAGGAGCACAACTTTATAATAAAATACCCACACGAATAAGAAATGTACTCTCATTAAATGCATCTAAAATTCAGCTCAGCCAGTATGTTAAGGCTGTACCCTGACCAAATAACCTTGAGCATTCGTTCCCTCTTTGCCGCACCCCACCTCTACAATACTTCGTGAAAATTACTAGCGCCATCTGGCGAACAACTTACGAACTATAAAACTACGACTAGTAAAAATCACAGACCTTAGAATACACAGAGACGGCATTTAATATTTTTTTTATTATTTCTATGAATGAAAGAAACGGTGCGCCTAAATAATTTTGGTCATGAATTCAGTGACTATACTTATCTCCATGAATACTTACTTTCTAATTTTTGAACGAAAAAGCGTACGCGACTCCACGAGTCTCTTTAACAAAAATTTCCGATAACTAAAATGGAGACAAAATCAAAATTCAAGATGGCGCCTACAACAAAAAATGAAAATCAGACTATAACTAATTTTCCATATAGGGAAGCAGTGGGAGCCCCGATGTTTTTGTCAACTGTATCTAGGCCTGACATTTCATATTCATTGAATATAGTTAGTCGATATTTAAATAATCCAAGTCAGGATCATGTGAATGCTGTTAAAAGAATAATTCGGTACTTGTTAAAGAGAAAAGATATTTGCATTACTTATAATAATTGTAAAAGTGAATTCATTGGCTATTCTGATTCTGATTTTGCCTCTGATATTGATACTAGAAAATCCAATACTGGATATATTTTATGATGAATGGGGGTGCTGTTACATGGGCTAGTAGAAAACAAAACACAGTAGCTTTATCAACAGCAGAATCAGGGCTGCAAGCGAAGCTGCCAAAGAAATTCTGTGGCTTAGACAGTTGTTAATTGATATTGATGAACCTCAACCTTTGTTCACCCTTTTTATAGATAAACCAGAGTGCTATTAAATTAATTAATAACCCAGTCTACCATAGGAGGACCAAACATATAGATATTAGGTACTATTTTATAAGAGAGAAAGTAGAACAAAATATTATTAACATTAAGTATGTTGAAAGCTCATGTCAGCTCGCTGATTTCCTTACTAAAGGCTTGCCTTTGGGTAAATTTATTAAAAATACGAATCAAATTTTTAATATTTAAAAGGGTTGATGTGTAGCAATAAAATAATTTTTTTGGTATTATAATTTTAAGTGTAGCTATATTATAAAATTTTAGTGAGAGTATTGAGTAATAAATTTTATAATAGGCTTCATGTGAAAAAACCTTTTGCTTTTGTATAAAAAAATAAATAAATTACGTTTCTCTGCCACCAGAGGCGCTGTTCGCTCTGTAGAAATTCTGTATAACCTGTGCGTTTGCGATCCAATAAATTAGAAGAAAACAATCTACATAAAATGATGTAAGCTTTTCTTTCATCTTCTCTTCCAGAATATATCATCTCTCTCGATGTATTCCATTTTTAGCGAAGAGTTTTCGTTTGAACAAACTGCAAATAAACACTTTGATCGTTTAGTTACGTGTAGTTGCCCCTGCACTTGATAGTACCATTGGTGGTTTTTATTAATTTCCAGCTCTCTTTTTTTGTTGTTTTCCAAAAGATTACTTTTCTTTTTTTTATAGCTTCAAAGTTTTCCATAAAATTTTCTTTAAGATTAATAACACATCGATTGGGATATCGGGTTTTGTGCAGTCTTGACCATAATTGTGGTCCTGGTTCGATTTTTCTAAGAACAAGGCTCGATTTTTTGGTTGCTTATTTTGCTTTTTTTTTCATTTTTATTTATTCTTTTGTTTTCTAGCTTTTTTATTTTGCCTTGAGGGCTGTTTCCATTATTAATTGATTTATATAGCCGAGAAATCATTTTTTTTTTCATTAAAACCTACGGCAGCGGCATGACATCTGGTTTGATAAGAATTTTTTAAAGAAAAATTAATTCTTTTGCCGCCAACCAACTTAGCCACCACGCTATTAAATCTTTCAACTACGTTGCTATCAACGTCGTATATTAAACTTCGAGCATGTCCTGCAACATTTTGGATAATAAAGCATATTTTTTGCCACAAAGGGCTTAAAATAAAATCATTTGGCAGGTCCATTTTGCCGATGCTATCACAGAAGTATGATCGGCACTTAGTGTGGTCCCCGAAGCCATGAAGGTGGCTAATTAATAGATCATCAAACAGAAGTTGAACATTAGAGTTAGATTTATGTTTTTTAATTAATTTGCAAATGGTAAATCTTGTTCGCAGTATAGCTCTTACAGTTATGAATTTTCGATATTTTATGTTATATTTAGTGTCTGTGGTGAGTGTTTGTAATTTATTGCAAAAATTCCTTAAACTGTGATTCCGGCACTCAATTTTTTTTAACAGTCAGGTATAGGATACGGGCGAGCCTGTAATATTTTGGCTAGCGTCACCATCGGATATGAGTTTTCCGTAAATAAAATTATACATTCTTACGGATTCTTTAAATCCTTCGACAATTATTTCACTCTCCATGTTTGTGGATGGACCACTGTAATTTTTTAAACATTTGTGTTCTGATGGATCAACATGTTTGTTTTCTGCACGGGCACAGATGAAGCAGTATTTATTTTTAATTCCTAAAAATAGAATTTCTCCTGTATGTTTGCCTATTATGGCAGCTGCGCCCGAAAGAGCATTATAATTTTTTTTATAACTACGTTTGGACCAGCAACCATCAACAATGACATCAATTATGGGAATTCCAAAAAAAAAAAAAAACAAAAAAAAAATTTAAAAAAAATTCCATCTTTGTTCATCCTGCGATTAGACATTGCGAATTGTTTTTCTCTTTCTGCAGCCTGATTCATGGATTCTACTAAAACATCTTCCCATTTCCTACTGATATAGTCATGGTTTTCTGAATACGTCTTTTCAGATAACAACGGGAGGTTGATTGCTGACATAAGTTCATCCAACTGTGCATGCCCCGCACCTATTGCAATAGTACCTGCGACAGCGCACGGATTAATATATTTAGGTAATTGTCACTGCAGTTGTCTCCAT
The DNA here is from genome assembly GCA_927399505.1 of Luperina testacea. Classification (NCBI taxonomy): domain Eukaryota; kingdom Metazoa; phylum Arthropoda; class Insecta; order Lepidoptera; family Noctuidae; genus Luperina; species Luperina testacea. Next base: position 1,892,850 of record OV656766.1, on the reverse strand, counting down.
TTATGACAAACTTTAAATGTAAATTTTGACTGTAGACCAATTAGGGTTTCAGCTACGAGGTCAAGTTCTGTGAATCTGCATCCAAGTGGTCCATGGTTTGAAATGCGTTTTAATTCGGACATCAATAATTCTTCTATTTATTATTTTTTCGCAAGTTTCTGCTTCTTTTTCATATGAAATTTGAAACTGAAAAAAAAAACGACTTTTATTACGTATCCAAAAAACAATCATACCAGAATAACCCACGATCTGTTTTTTTTTTCATCTGAATTAGAAGCGGTTATCTATTTTCAAATATAAATGGACTACCCTTTCTAACTTTCATTGAAGTTCAGAACTCACGTGAAAGGTATCAGAAACTTATCTCTTCAATGTTTGTATTGGTTTCTTCAGTGTTTTCAGCTTCCATCAAGTCTCCTGTAATGTCCTCTCGTAAACTGCAAAAGAAAAATATTTTGCATAATGATAACAGATTTTTAAGGTTCGGCTGACAAGTGATAGGGATGAGATATACTTGTAAAATTCAATACGCTTCCAAGTACGAGTAGCTATGTAAAAATACCAAAACGGTGAAGGAAAACATCGGCATGCAAATTTATTATTTCTTTATTACTTAGTTCTGATATTTATGGATGATTGATGAGATAATTATTAAAACAAACATAAATTGATAAAAATTTTATTTATTATTAATTAAACACACTTTACACTTAATAATAATAGTAAATTGAGTTATATAAATCTAAAAAAATACAGTCATACTAATTAATAACTTGTATTTATATCTTTGTTTTTTTGTATTTTTAACATCTCTATTAATTTTTTCATTTAAATTATCCATGATATTTTTTTTACTTATATAATAATCAGCTATAGCATTATTCCTATTGATCCGAGCTTGAATGTCTTCATTGGCCAATTTTTGCATCTTTTGTTTACCTGAAAACAATTATAGAACATAAATAAATAATCAGTGACAATCACATATCGTCGTTGCAAATTTGAAATCTATGTGACATTTTTGTTGAAAATGAGTTTTACAAATTGGAAAATAAGTTAAACTATGACGCGTAGAAATTCAGAGGAGAGATATGACGCACCCTGTCGAAACGTCATAGGATGCCTTATGTATATTATGCTATGTACTAGGCCCGATTTAAGCGTCAGTGTAAACATACTGAGTAGGTACACACATAAAAATAATAAAGAACTATGGCAATAATTGATCTTAAATTGTGTTACAAAAGGTGTAAATACAATGAGATTTTATGTGGGTACGTAGACTCAGACTGGGGTGGCAATGATACACATGATAGAATGAGTACAACTGGGTTTTTGTTTAAACTCTTTGACCAGTGCACGATCTCCTGGTGTACACGAAAACAATTGTCAGTCGCGGCTTCCTCAACTAAAGCTGAGTATATGGCATTGTTCAAGGCAGTTAGAGAAGCCTTGTGGCTAAAGACTTTAGCTGCCAGTATAAATATACTTATTACTGCACCAATTGTCATTTATGAAGACAATAATGGATGTATAAGCATAGCCAATAACCCATCAAGTCATAAACGTTCAAAACATATTGATATAAAATATCACTTTTCTCGGGAACAAGTTGAGAAAAATGTAATAAAATTAAATTACATTCCCACAGGTGAACAGCTGGCCGACACATTAACAAAAGCTCTGCCTGCAAGTACATTTCAAATGATGAGATGGCAAATGGGTATACAATAACAGTGCAGTGTAAATAAGTATGTAATGAACGAATTAATTTTATTTGAATTGGTTGATGGTTTTACTGGGTTTTTCCTTAACCCTCGAACGAATGTTGGACCAAATTGTAATTCCCAGCAAGTATTTGGAAGTTAATGTGGTTTAGTTAGGTAGTCGATTTAAAACTATGTATGTATAACTACCGATTAATTTTTGAGAGGGCGTGTTGAATTTCTTCATAAATTAGTTACAAAAATTAATATAAACAAAAGTTTCAAAACAACTAAGCTCTGTACGCGCCTGCCCTCTATCGTTATTTCATTCATCCCGCTCGTGTGATAGGAGCTAGACGCATTATTTCCAAATAAATTAAAACGATTAATAAACTAATAAACGTTTAAAGATGAAGTGAATAATCGTAATCGTGGTGTTTTAATTACTCTCACGTAATAATAAAATAATAGATTTCTCGTAGCGTATTGACCAGGAACTCAGCAGTTACATTAACATTTTGCGAGCTATAATAATCGTCCCAAACGATATTGTCTACATCAGTCTCTAATTGTTCATAATTTGATAGTTGCTCTATAGTGCTCAGTCGTTTTTTTAGATAAGTGAATATCTTTAATGTGCAACAATATAGGACTGTGATCTGTGAGAGGGTCAAAGATGAAGGTTTTAGCTTGCTTGTGCGTTTTCAACAAATGTCAAACATTTTCAATTTTAATTTTGTACTATATTAATACAAATTAATTCTATAAATCATTGCCTATTATATTTTTATAGACATATTTCATGTACACATCCTTGCCAAAGTTCCATACAAAAATGAAACGTCTCCTTTGTCCATATTTAGAACAAGACAGTTACCATCAGTGACTTAAGGCTCTTGAGCTTGCACATTACTAAAGCATTCCCTGACGTAGACTATGACACCATCGTTTTGGTTAAAGCTGCGTGTGGTATGAAACGGAGTATAGTTGTCAATATGATTAATAGTCGAGCCACTATCAATCCAACATTCTGTCAACACTATGAAGTCAACAATGTCAAAATTAGAGAGAAAAAGCATTAAGGCATCAAAATTTTTCTTAACACCACGAATGTTCACAGCGAGAATTGTCAATGAATTTTTAGAAAGAGAGGGATTAAATAGCATTTTACAGGTAGAGGGGTCATCTACTATAGTACACTCTATTTCACCGCTAGCCTCTATTTCATTACTTATACTTATATACTATCTGAGTTGAAACCTTGCTCTTCATAATTGTTGAAAATGCATTACTCCTTTTGTTTGACTCATTTTTACCAACATCACTGCTTTTTTCTTTATTTAGCCATAGTCTGCAATTTTTAATTGAATGACCATACTTTTTAAAATAAAAACATTGCAACTTGGCGCGTCAACCTTTTTTATAATGGCCCAGCCCATCTTGCCACAACCAAAACAGTTTATCTCACTCAACTTCTTGGTGGCTGTTGCCAATGCTACACACTCTGTTTCAGCCTTTATTTCACTATTTGTTACAATAGACATATTACGCTCTTCCTCGATTAACAATCTCGCCATTAGTTCTCCTATAGTTTGGTTTATTGTAGGGACCGATTTCCATGCAGCAATAAAATGGCGATATTTGTCTGGCAATGACATAAGTACTTTCGTAGTAATCATTTTGTCGGATATATCATCGCCTAATTGTCGTATATTCGCTCTTATTTCTTCTATCTTTGAGAAAAATAGTGAAATATCGGTATCACACTTCAGTGAATAAAACTTTTGTTGTTCGAGGTGTAAAGATGTAGATGACTTCTTCTCATCGACACTATGTAGTTAAGTTAATCCACATCTCAGCAGACGTAGTAGCAGTAAGCAAGTGCGTCATAATATTTTGAACAATATGAAAAACAATCCAACCCTGCGCCTTGCTATCCCACTCTTGGTACTCCGCCGGTTTGTCTTTACCGGGTTTAGGTAAGGAATCATCCACGACCTCAAATAGGCCTTTCGCCTGTAGAATAACTCTCATCTGGAATTTCCAGGTACACCATGTCGCATTTCCATTAAGTTTGACTCCAGATATAGATTGCGGATGCGACAATGCCATTTTCTTCCACTCTTACGACCGACGAACTCAATAAGCAAATAATGGCGTCTCGAACTCTCGACAAGCCAACACAGCCAACGAAAATCTCTCATAGATTATTTAGTCTCGCCGTATTTTGTGCACTCGCGTACTCTGGGCCCATAACCTGTGATAAATTATGGGCTATCAGAGTAAAACAATAGCGCAGTAGTAAATTATTTATTATAACTCGGTGCAGAAAAAAAAAATAGAATGGTTCTATACGAAACTTGAATCCGCAATAATCAATAGTAGACTTGACTGTCACATTTTACCATAGACTAGACACATATCATTTCTTTTTAGTTTATTGGCAAACTACTTCACATCACAACATACAAACAAGAACGGCTTTACTAAATTCCTATATTTATGCAAAGAGTAAATTTTCTTTTGATAGGCATAGTTGGCACTTTTATTACAATATATGTAGGCCTCATCAACTATTATTATTGGTCTCCTCACACCCTCATTTTCAGTGCCACCAAAAAGGTAATTTGGTATTAACAGATTTCTTTGTGCTATATCTTCTCGTGTAATGTGACCTATACCTAAATGCCTTGGGACAAAATCTTGATGTAAAAGTTCTCTTGCTCTTGCCATTAAACACTCTAATATAGTTCTAGGAGCTTGAAATAAAGAACCCCGCACCTATTGCAATAGTACCTGCGACAGCGCACGGATTAATATTTAGGTAATTGTCACTGCAGTTGTCTCCATTTATGACAAACTTTAAATGTAAATTTTGACTGTAGACCAATTAGGGTTTCAGCTACGAGGTCAAGTTCTGTGAATCTGCATCCAAGTGGTCCATGGTTTGAAATGCGTTTTAATTCGGACATCAATAATTCTTCTATTTATTATTTTTTCGCAAGTTTCTGCTTCTTTTTCATATGAAATTTGAAACTGAAAAAAAAAACGACTTTTATTACGTATCCAAAAAACAATCATACCAGAATAACCCACGATCTGTTTTTTTTTTCATCTGAATTAGAAGCGGTTATCTATTTTCAAATATAAATGGACTACCCTTTCTAACTTTCATTGCAGTTCAGAACTCACGTGAAAGGTATCAGAAACTTATCTCTTCAATGTTTGTATTGGTTTCTTCAGTGTTTTCAGCTTCCATCAAGTCTCCTGTAAAGTCTTCTCGTAAACTGCAAAAGAAAAATATTTTGCATAATGATAACAGATTTTTAAGGTTCGGCTGACAAGTGATAGGGATGAGATATACTTGTAAAATTCAATACGCTTCCAAGTACGAGTAGCTATGTAAAAATACCAAAACGGTGAAGGAAAACATCGGCATGCAAATTTATTATTTCTTTATTACTTAGTTCTGATATTTATGGATGATTGATGAGATAATTATTAAAACAAACATAAATTGATAAAATTTTTATTTATTATTAATTAAACACACTTTACACTTAATAATAATAGTAAATTGAGTTATATAAATCTAAAAAAATACAGTCATACTAATTAATAACTTGTATTTATATCTTTGTTTTTTTGTATTTTTAACATCTCTATTAATTTTTTCATTTAAATTATCCATGATATTTTTTTTACTTATATAATAATCAGCTATAGCATTATTCCTATTGATCCGAGCTTGAATGTCTTCATTGGCCAATTTTTGCATCTTTTGTTTACCTGAAAACAATTATAGAACATAAATAAATAATCAGTGACAATCACATATCGTCGTTGCAAATTTGAAATCTATGTGACATTTTTGTTGAAAATGAGTTTTACAAATTGGAAAATAAGTTAAACTATGACGCGTAGAAATTCAGAGGAGAGATATGACGCACCCTGTCGAAACGTCATAGGATGCCTTATGTATATTATGCTATGTACTAGGCCCGATTTAAGCGTCAGTGTAAACATACTGAGTAGGTACACACATAAAAATAATAAAGAACTATAGCAATAATTGATCTTAAATTGTGTTAGAAAAGGTGTAAATACAATGAGATTTTATGTGGGTACGTAGACTCAGACTGGGGTGGCAATGATACACATGATAGAATGAGTACAACTGGGTTTTTGTTTAAACTCTTTGACCAGTGCACGATCTCCTGGTGTACACGAAAACAATTGTCAGTCGCGGCTTCCTCAACTAAAGCTGAGTATATGGCATTGTTCAAGGCAGTTAGAGAAGCCTTGTGGCTAAAGACTTTAGCTGCCAGTATAAATATACTTATTACTGCACCAATTGTCATTTATGAAGACAATAATGGATGTATAAGCATAGCCAATAACCCATCAAGTCATAAACGTTCAAAACATATTGATATAAAATATCACTTTTCTCGGGAACAAGTTGAGAAAAATGTAATAAAATTAAATTACATTCCCACAGGTGAACAGCTGGCCGACACATTAACAAAAGCTCTGCCTGCAAGTACATTTCAAATGATGAGATGGCAAATGGGTATACAATAACAGTGCAGTGTAAATAAGTATGTAATGAACGAATTAATTTTATTTGAATTGGTTGATGGTTTTACTGGGTTTTTCCTTAACCCTCGAACGAATGTTGGACCAAATTGTAATTCCCAGCAAGTATTTGGAAGTTAATGTGGTTTAGTTAGGTAGTCGATTTAAAACTATGTATGTATAACTACCGATTAATTTTTGAGAGGGCGTGTTGAATTTCTTCATAAATTAGTTACAAAAATTAATATAAACAAAAGTTTCAAAACAACTAAGCTCTGTACGCGCCTGCCCTCTATCGTTATTTCATTCATCCCGCTCGTGTGATAGGAGCTAGACGCATTATTTCCAAATAAATTAAAACGATTAATAAACTAATAAACGTTTAAAGATGAAGTGAATAATCGTAATCGTGGTGTTTTAATTACTCTCACATAATAATAAAATAATAGATTTCTCGTAGCGTATTGACCAGGAACTCAGCAGTTACATTAACATTTTGCGAGCTATAATAATCGTCCCAAACGATATTGTCTACATCAGTCTCTAATTGTTCATAATTTGATAGTTGCTCTATAGTGCTCAGTCGTTTTTTTAGATAAGTGAATATCTTTAATGTGCAACAATATAGGACTGTGATCTGTGAGAGGGTCAAAGATGAAGGTTTTAGCTTGCTTGTGCGTTTTCAACAAATGTCAAACATTTTCAATTTTAATTTTGTACTATATTAATACAAATTAATTCTATAAATCATTGCCTATTATATTTTTATAGACATATTTCATGTACACATCCTTGCCAAAGTTCCATACAAAAATGAAACGTCTCCTTTGTCCATATTTATAACAAGACAGTTACCATCAGTGACTTAAGGCTCTTGAGCTTGCACATTACTAAAGCATTCCCTGACGTAGACTATGACACCATCGTTTTGGTTAAAGCTGCGTGTGGTATGAAACGGAGTATAGTTGTCAATATGATTAATAGTCGAGCCACTATCAATCCAACATTCTGTCAACACTATGAAGTCAACAATGTCAAAATTAGAGAGAAAAAGCATTAAGGCATCAAAATTTTTCTTAACACCACGAATGTTCACAGCGAGAATTGTCAATGAATTTTTAGAAAGAGAGGGATTAAATAGCATTTTACAGGTAGAGGGGTCATCTACTATAGTACACTCTATTTCACCGCTAGCCTCTATTTCATTACTTATACTTATATACTATCTGAGTTGAAACCTTGCTCTTCATAATTGTTGAAAATGCATTACTCCTTTTGTTTGACTCATTTTTACCAACATCACTGCTTTTCTCTTTATTTAGCCATAGTCTGCAATTTTTAATTGAATGACCATACTTTTTAAAATAAAAACATTGCAACTTGGCGCGTCAACCTTTTTTATAATGGCCCAGCCCATCTTGCCACAACCAAAACAGTTTATCTCACTCAACTTCTTTGTGGCTGTTGCCAATGCTACACACTCTGTTTCAGCCTTTATTTCACTATTTGTTACAATAGACATATTACGCTCTTCCTCGATTAACAATCTCGCCATTAGTTCTCCTATAGTTTGGTTTATTGTAGGGACCGATTTCCATGCAGCAATAAAATGGCGATATTTGTCTGGCAATGACATAAGTACTTTCGTAGTAATCATTTTGTCGGATATATCATCGCCTAATTGTCGTATATTCGCTCTTATTTCTTCTATCTTTGAGAAAAATAGTGAAATATCGGTATCACACTTCAGTGAATAAAACTTTTGTTGTTCGAGGTGTAAAGATGTAGATGACTTCTTCTCATCGACACTATGTAGTTAAGTTAATCCACATCTCAGCAGACGTAGTAGCAGTAAGCAAGTGCGTCATAATATTTTGAACAATATGAAAAACAATCCAACCCTGCGCCTTGCTATCCCACTCTTGGTACTCCGCCGGTTTGTCTTTACCGGGTTTAGGTAAGGAACCATCCACGACCTCAAATAGGCCTTTCGCCTGTAGAATAACTCTCATCTGGAATTTCCAGGTACACCATGTCGCATTTCCATTAAGTTTGACTCCAGATATAGATTGCGGATGCGACAATTACATTTTCTTCCACTCTTACGACCGGCGAACTCAATAAGCAAATAATGGCGTCGCGAACTCTCGACAAGCCAACACAGCCAACGAAAATCTCTCATAGATTATTTCCGTATTTTGTGTACTCGCGTACTCTGGGCCCATAACCTGTGATAAATTATGGGCTATCAGAGTAAACCAATAGCGCAGTAGTAAATTATTTATTATAACTCGGTGGAGAAAATAAGAACCATTCTATTTTTAATGGTTCTATACGAAACTTGAATCTGCAATAATCAATAGTAGACTTGACTGTCACATTTTACCATAGACACATATCATTTCTTTTTAGTTTATTGGCAAACTACTTCACATCACAACATACAAACAAGAACGGCTTTACTAAATTCCTATATTTATGCAAAGAGTAAATTTTCTTTTGATAGGCATAGTTGGCACTTTTATTACAATATATGTAGGTCTCATCAACTATTATTATTGGTCTCCTCACACCCTCATTTTCAGTGCCACCAAAAAGGTAATTTGGTATTAACAAATTTCTTTGTGCTATCTCTTCTCGTGTAATGTGACCTATACCTAAATGCCTTGGGACAAAATCTTGATGTAAAAGTTCTCTTGCTCTTGCCATTAAACCCTCTAATATAGTTCTAGGAGCTTGAAATAAAGAACTTATTCGATCTCCAGAGTCACCATTTCTTAATTTAATTACCTAATAGTGCAGCAAGGGCAGTTTTACTTCTATGCATATTCGCTAGCCGTGGAGTTTCTAGTAATATATTTCTGAAGTCATCTCTCCAAATATTGCTTAACCATTATAATCGCCGACGTTGTAGTTGATTGAGTTTCATGATTTTGGGCAACTTTTTCGTCAAAATGAGCCCACAACGTTGATCCAGTAGTACGATTGGTGTTAACATGAGCAGGATTAGTATTTCTATTTGTTTCTGTCACCGCTCTCTGACCTTGTTCCTGGCTCATAAGGTGTGAAAGTTCGTCAGTCACCCATTGTTGGGCATTTTTAGCGTTATCGTCTTGTCCGAATCCTGCTTTTTTGAACCGTGGGGCTAGAAAAGAAGCTTTAGCTACAATTTTGTTTGTTTCTAGGTTTCCAAGCCTGCGTGCCACCATGTCAATTAGTGACGTCTAAAGTGCAGTGCCGATCGGTGTTGTTGGCATAACGTTTCTCAGTGAAAATTTTAATGGCACTATGGTGGACATGGTTATGTATTTTTCCCCAGAGAGAATTTCAGTCAATTCTAGGAATGGTTTTAAAGTTTGCAAGCAGTCTTTAATAGTTGCCCATTCATTACCTGTTAAGTTTTCAGGCGCTCTGTTAGTTAAATCAGCCAGAGCTAGTGTTAATGGCCGTTTTACTTCAACAAGTCTCTCCAGCATAATATATATACTGTTCCACCTAGTAGCGACATCTTGTTTTAGTTTTAGTTCTGGCAAGTTAAACTCCGTCTGTTTTTCTTTTAACTTGTAAGCTGAAACCGAGCTGTGTTTGAAATGGGTGATAATGCTTCTACATTTTGTGAGTAATGCCGCTAAATCCGGGGATATTGCATCTTTAACTGTTAAGTTGATAGTGTGGGCTACGCAGGGATGGTGGTGTTTGCAAAGGTCCTCAGACACCGCTTTCTTCATGTTTGCGGCGTTGTCAGTAACTACTGTTACCACTTTTCCATAAGCATTCCATTTTTCCAAAATGTCAGTTATAACCGCAGCGGTGTTGGTTGCTGTGTGCGATCCGATTACTTCCTGGGCCGCCAGTTTTTTGAAGAAACCTTATCATTATGGATATAATGCGCAGTAAGGCTAAGGAAAGTTTTGTCATTGCTGGCCTTCCAGTAGTCGGATGTCAGCGCCATATGCTCAACATCTTTGAGAATATTTCTACATGGGCTTTGTAATAAACGGGCAAAAGTTTTTCACTTAATGTTTTTCTGGAGGGCATTGTGTAATTAGGCTTTAGTTTGCGTATTAAGTTACGAAAACCGGAGTCCTCGACTATAGAAAGGGGCTGGTAATCTTTCACTATCATTTCCACCACAGCTTCATCAAAACTTGATATTTGTTCTGGTGTTAGATCTGCATCTTTTGCACATAAACGCAGCTGCCTGTGGTGCTTAGTAACTGGTTCCTCACCTTGTTGTGTCAATTTTCGTTTTCAAAATTTTCATTTTGTGTAGAGCTAGCTCTATTTTCAGGACCTACCTGACGGGTTCCAAAACTTCCAGATGTAGATGGTGTTGCATTTGGTGGATTTTGCCTCACTGGCCCAGCACGTCGGTCTTCTTCAGCACGAAACTGAATAGGGTGACTTCGTTTTAAGTGGTCCTTAGAGTTTGATCTATTACCGTGATTTGGATACGATTTTTTGCACAGCTTACAAGTGATGGTCTTATTATCTGCAGCCACATCAAAAAATGTCCACACAATTGACCGTTTTGCGGTTGGTCGAGGCATCCTATAGGTATCACTAAGAAATCAAAGTCTAGTAACACTCTTGCGTTCAGAAAAAGCAATAAAAATAAAAACAAAAATGATTTCACGCACTTTTACATAGTTTTTTTGGTCACCATCTGTCAACTATAATCGCAAAAAAAAAAATTCAGTTACGTACTTTTGCATTTGTATCCACAATGTTTAAGAAAAAGTTAGCCACCACCAGTTTTTTCTTAATTTAATTGTTAGTTTAATTAAGTTAAATGTTCTTAGTAAATAACGATAGATGTACCAGTTTACTTTTTATTAGTTTATCTTGTAATTAAGCACGCTAAATTAATTAATATTACCATTTATAAACAATGCACGTGCATTCGTGTCTACTAGCCTTGACCTTCTTTCTCATTCGTCCCGTGCTTGTTTTGGTGTGCACGGTGCACCTGTGACCTGTAGGTACACACATCTAAATAATCTTATTATAACTGTGTGTGTGAGCGTGATTCTTAGAAAGGGCAACGACAACATTTTCGACACTTTCTGAAGTACCTACCTACTCGGAAATTAGTCATATCTAATTATTGCTATCAACTAAAAGTAACCTTTATAGTACGAGAAAAACGCTCAAATTTGTATGGCAAATTGAATGAATGAACTAGCGGTTCGCAAATCAGTAACTATTAACTTATTACTACGAATATCAATGAAAAGTAGACTTTATTATTACTCTGAAACGGACCCATTTTGTATGGCAAAGTAATAGTAAATGAATGAACTAGCGGTTTTATTCGAATTTGCGAACTAGCGATCGATTGTTTTTGCATTCGAATGTTAATATTAGTAGTATCAAACCATTCGATTATTGGAATCAGTAACAATCGCCCATCGCTACCTTAAAACTAAACATCAACATTGTTATCGTCTTCTACATCAAAATCGATAGGCCCGGTAAAGCCGTCACGTCACGGTAATAATACTGTGGTATCGTCTTCGATGTTGCTACCTTTTAGGGTTTTGTAGAAATCTTATGCGTCATTTGGTATAAGGTGCAGAATACTTTTTATATCTGCCAGTTTAGCCTCAGATATGGCTTTGCATGTAGGCCAAAGTAAGTCCATATCACTTTTGGTTATCACGGTCCTGCTTCTGATATTTTTCTTTATATTAACTTCCTTCAACTCATCGTCCAGACTGTTTCTCATATAAATAGAGGACGTTTTTTCCTTCTAAGCACTACTTCTTTGGTATCCAGCCAACTTTTTTTAGATCCATCTACTGCCTTCTTTCTGTTTGTGATTTTTGTCTCTAAATTGCGTGACGACAAAAAGTCTACTTTGGTAAGCCTGTATAAAATCATTGGTTTAATTTTTCGACAGTTTTTCATGATCTCTATGTAATCTTCTGGGGTACCTATACAATCGTTGTTGGTGCGTAAGAGAGCACTATTCGGCCAAAATCCGTATCATTTGGTAAAAAACTGTGGCCAGATTCTAAAAATCGATGATGTATTATATTTCTTTTAGAGTGGGATGATCATTCAATAATGCTTTCAACATACCTAAGGCTCCAGAGGAATAACGTGTGATTTGTTTTATTAAACACGAACCGACTTCCTGCGACCCTCTGCCGGCCTCCCCTTCCACCCAAACATTACAATGCGCTTGGTCGTTACTGCCTGTATGGATACCCAGATTATATACCCAAAGCTGTATTTTATAAAAAAACAAGATTTGTGGGTATCCTCGGCAGTGGCAGTCTTTTGTAGATCAAAAGTAATAGTTTCTATGGTTGGGTCATCTTTTGCCAGTTTCATATCTTTTTTGAGTTCTTGTTGCAAAAGTGTAGCTTTGTCGATATGCTTTTTGTGGTCTTCTTCGATTTTCCTTTTTTCTTCTTCCGATGCTTGATTTTTTTTACTTTCATAGAAGTCACATCTGTTGCATGTGTCTTTTTAAGGGGTTTGGTACGCAGGTTACATTTTGTGACAAATACATGTCTTACTTTAGAGTAAGAAAGCACTTTTTGACCCGCTGATGTAGCTTCTTCCCTATACAGATTATATATTTTGGGGAAAGTCATGTCCGATGTGAGAAACTTTGCGTCGTCACTTTTGGCTCGACGATAATGTGATATGTATAAGTTGGAAGTTTTTAAGCTTGGTTGCTTGTTTATTTTGCACCTTAAGCTGCTTTTTTCCCAACAATTTGTGAACAATAATGCCGAGACGGAAACAAGGGCATGTAGTTAACATTTCAGATAGGAGTGACGACGAAGAGGTTTCTGATGAAGATACGGAATGGAGAAATAATCGAGGACAGGACCCGTTACATATGTCCGAGTCCGATGAAGATAGTGACGTAGATTGAGAGTCAGATTTGGAAGACCAAAGCGATCATCATTCAACAACTCGACAGGGGACGGAGGGTAACAGGCAAACTTCTAAGAAGACATATAAATGGGAAACTGGTCAGTGGTAATATAGCGAAGACAATTACGCTTTTCTAGAGGATATTAGCCTCACTGATGATATAAAAGGTTTGAATACACCATCATAAATGTTCGATTACTTTTTCACGGCTGAAATGTTTACTTTTATTACAAATGAATCCAACCGTTATGCTAATGAAAAAGGAAAAGAGGCCAATATTTCAGAATTAGAAATGCGAAAATTTGTAGGCATTCTAATTGACATGTCTGTGGTTCATTATCCGACAACTCGACATTATTGGGAGGTGTGGGATGGGATTCGAGCCTATCGAGAAGACAATGACCTATTAACATATTTGAGGAACTCAAGAGGTTTACTCATTTTGTCGATAATTCGTCTAATCTTCAGCCAAAAAACTCTCAATATAAGCTTAGAAAAATAAGACCATTTCTGTCCCAAGTCAGGGATCGACTACTAACGGTGCTAAAAGAACAATATCTTGCAGTAGACGAACAAATCATACCTACAAAAACCCGGCAAAGTAGCTTAAAGCAGTATAATCCCAGGAAACCTCATAAATGGGGATACGAAGTTCATAGCAAATCCAGCAGCTGCGTTGGCAGCGGCAGTGTCTCCAGTTGCAGTACGTACAGGACCAGGACGCCATGATTAGGTCGCCTGTCGCGGTGTCTCAGGCTCCGGCAACTCGGGCCAAGCCACCCGTCGCGGTGGCAAAGGTACTTTCTCGGGCTGACAGCGAACAGGGAGCTACTGATAGGCAGCCATCGCCTGATGCACAGCTGACCCTCCGTGAGGAGATAAGGCTCTTTAGATATGAGCTGCGGGAAGTGCGCGATGAAATGAGGGAGTTTCGACGCGAGATGTCCGGCCTGCACTCGTCAATGGGAGTCTGCATCGAGAGAGTTGACGGCCTGGAGGCCAGGATCAAAGCTCTCGAGAGTAGGCAAAGTACTGCAGTGCCTGACGGTAAAGTGAGTCAGCTCGAAAAAATTGTGCAGCAGTTACAGCTTGACCTTAACGACCGCGAGCAGGATTTACTTGGCTCATACCTTGAGATTAAAAATATCCCGGGGACTCTTGGCGAGAACGTGTTGCACACCGTCGGGCTGGTGGCGGCAAAGCTTGGGGTGACGCTTGACGAGCGGGACATTGTGTTTGCGCAACGGTGGGCCTACGAGCCGAGCGAGAGGTGCAGATGAGCTCTGTGGGCGGCGCGAGTCCGGCGGCCGGCGGAGAAAGCCCAGTGGGTGCAGCGGCGGCGACGGCGCGCATCGTGGTGCGCCTGACGCGGCACGCACTGCGCGACGACCTGCTGCAGAGCGCGCGTGCGCGGCGCGTAGCCACCACCGCAGATCTGGGATTATCTGCACCCCCGCGTCGCTTCTTTCTGAACGAGAGGCTCACCAAAACCAACAAACATCTGTTTTACCGGGTGCGTGAAGCTGGCAGCCGTCTGGGATGGAGGTATACGTGGACGAAGTTCGGCCGCATTCTAGCTAAGCAGGGTGACGGTAAGCCCACCCACGGCACCCACTGCATTCGCTCAGAGGAGGATCTTGCGCGGGTTTTTGGTTGTGAGGTGTCTGCGGCAAAGGATGTCTGATTACTTGGCCCCCGACAATCATTGTACTGTGTGTCTAAAATTATACCTCTATTCATCTGTTTTGTATTCACTTCGATTTTTAAGATTGGCTTGTGCGAGGCTTCCTGTTTCCTTGTCTCAGTATACTTTGGTTTTATCTAGTGGCCCAGCTCGACCTATGACTATCTATGTACATTTTATATGTATCACACTTCCGCTCACTGTTTTCACGTTTTCAATATTTATTATACTTTTATTTTTACGGATTTTATACAGTATAACACTTTGGCTATGTATATTTCTGCAATATTTACAATACTTTTTATTTTTACGAATTATACCTAACACCATCCATTTTAGTATATTTACACATCACATTATTTTGCAAAACTCCACACTACGTAATACTTCTGACGCTATCAACATTCAAAATATTAATATTAAATACATACACTACTAGACAACAAGAAATTTAAAAGTTGGGTTATTTAATGCGGGGTCGCTGGGTTCGCGCCATGAGGAGTTCCTAGTAATTTGTAGTTTCTATCTCTTCAGTGTTATTTTCTACATATTCATTCATTTCAACTTCTTCTTCTATTATTTCTGGGTCAAGGTCCCAGACCTTGTCTTCTTCTTCATTACTTTGTAGTTCCAACTCCTCTATCTCATAATAGATGTCATTACTTTCTTCTTCTTGATTTATTTCTTCTTCATTGTTACCTGGTATTATCTCTGTTATCACCAATCTTCTTGTTTCTTCTTCTTTTCCTTCTTTATTCTTATTATTAAGTATGACAATATCCCTTGCTAATTCAATTTTTCCTTCTTCCTCATTCCATAGTCTATATCCATTATTAGTATAACCAATCATTTACTTACTTACTTCCTTACCTACCTTACCTTCCTTTCCTTCTTTACTTACTTTACTTTTACTTCTTGGATCTAGTTTCTTTATATTTGTATGTAGTTGTTTGGCATATACTTTGGAACCAAACTTGTGTATGTTAGATATATTAGGTCTTTTACCATGCCTCATTTCATAAGGTGTTTTATTTGCCAAAGATTCACTTGGTAGTCTAATTATAACATAAATAGCACAGAATATAGCTTCACTGTTGGAGGTTGATACCTTCATGGTATATAATCTGTCACAGTGATTTTGTATGTAGGCATGACAACTGTTCATAATAAAATGTCTGAAGACTGAAACGTGTTTTCTGTGAATAATTATAGATAATTTATGTTATCGCAAGTATCGCAGTGCCAACTCTGCTAGACACTTTCCATTATTCACCCCACATTTCTTTATCTAATTCTGAATCAAATAATATTGCTCTGGTTTTATCTAATAATGTCCGATTTAATCTTTCTGCCTTACCATTTAGCTGAGGTGTATATGGTATTGTATAGTCTAGTTTTATTCCCTTTTCTGAGCACCATTTTCTAAAGTCATTATTTGTGTATTCACCCCCATTGTCACATCGTATGGTAGACACCTTTTCTGTTCTCTCTCTTTCTGTTTCTTATATATAATGTCTTAAATTTTCTTTCACTTCATTTTTATGCTTCAGCAGGTATATTTTTGTAAAATGAGTGTAGTCATCCATGACTGTTAAGACATAACTATAACCATCATATGTTTTATTTTCAAATGGCCCACATATATCTGTATGTATTAATTGTAATGGTCTACTGGCTCTGTTTCTTACTGTTTTAAATGGAAGTCTTGTTTGTTTTGCTTGTGTACAGATTTCACATGTATCTATACTCCATTTACTTATTATTAGACAGAAGTTAAAAAAGGCTCTTTTAGGGGCACACTTTATTATAAAAGTACAACACACATTATTAGAGTCAAGAGTGATGTGTAGTTAAATAAAATCAATTTAAATAACAGCTGTTACACTTAATTGTACTTATTTACCCTATTTACCTTCTGAAATTACAAGGCTTTCATTTAATTTTATTTAGTTTTTACATAAAATATTGTCGTGTCAATCTTTAAAATCTAAAAGAAGCAGGGGCGAACAGTGCTTGGAACGTTTTTCATGTCACTATAACTCTACCAAATCTAAAATGTTACATAATTCCTTCATAAGATGTGGCAGCACGTGTTTTTTTATTTTGTCGGTTTATGATGTCATCCATCCATCAAATTGCATAATCTGTTGTCAATTGTCATTCACTTGTGGATACTTGTGAATGCTACGCCTTTTCTCGTTGTTATTGCTGAATTTTCGTGGTTTAGTCGTTATTTGTTACTGTTTTTCTGTTGTTATTGTTTTGTTATTGTTATTAGTGTTAGTTTTGTGTTGTTCGTACAAAGCGGTACGTTTTGCTGAATCGTGGACAGGAGCGATCCCGGTGCAGGCCCGAGTGGCTTGCAAGCGCCACGTGTACGCTCTGAAACTTCTAATAGCGCTGATCAGTGTCAACAGCGAAAAAAACGTGGCCCCAAACTTGATCAGGAGGTTAAAATATTGTCTCCGAAGAAAAATAGAATAAAGCAGACACCGCTTCGTTCTACAGAAAAAAAACACAGTGATAAATATTTATAAAGATGTTATGGGGTCCTGGCCCGAAGGTGCTTCTGCTTATAGAACCCAGTCAATTAACAAAACTGCAGAAATTGCAGATAAGGATCATAAAAATATTACCATAAAAAATAAATGTATTTGAAATTAACATGCATTGTGAGGTAATAACATACATTGCTAATCTTATTTTATAGGCATATCTCGTGCAACAGTCTATAATGTACTCAAAGAGTACAATACAGAAGGTCGTCTGCTATCACCCCCTCATCGCCAACGGAAATACTCAAAATCTGACGATTATGATGATATAACATTAAGTGGAATACGAAGAAAAATTCATTCTTTTTTCTTTGATAATGAGTTACCAACGTTGGACAAGATTCTGGAAGCCGTTAATAGTGATGAGTCTCTACCCGATTTCAAAAGAAGCACTTTATACAAATTAATCAAGAACAAATTAAAATTTACCTATATTAAAAGAAGTAGAAAAAGTGCCCTAATTGACAAACAAGAGATTGTGTTATGGAGGGTGAAATATCTCCATGAAATTAAGAAATTAAGGAACGAAGGAAAAAAAATATATTATTTAGATGAGACTTGGCTAAATGAAGGTACAGTGCCTCTAATATTTATAAAGTCTTTTTTTGCATGAAGGCGGGTTTTACATAACTTGGTAAGCTATGTAAAACCTCCTCTATGCAAAACAATACAGTGAAGTGTTATTAATTCAACATAAGTCGATATAATATTGCATTTACAACTATAACTTTTATTATACATGCAGGACACACGAAAAGCAAGGTATGGCAAGACAACACTATCAAGTCTTCAAAGGAAGCACACCGGGCAGGTTTATCAACTGGTTTAAAGAACCCAACCGGTAAAGGAAGACGGCTTATCATTGGCCATATTGGTAAAACTTGATTTAAATGTATTTCTTTTGAAATTACTTTACAATTGTCACATTACCAAATCATGAATAAAATGATCACTCCATTGTCACTGAAAACTGGTTAAGTCTTAATGCCTCCCCCGGAGAAAAATGTTTATGGGCAAATTATGGGTTTATGGTTGTAGATTAACCTTTTCAAGGACAGTAATGATGCAATTTCGGTTGTTATTCAAAGGTCTCTATTTCCAGAGATCTATTTCCAGCGGTCAAGTAATCTATGCCACCGGTACACAAATTATTGATTTGCTTTTATTTCATTTCACAGGATCAACAGAAGGGTTTTTAATGGATGGTGAATTAATATTTGAAGCCAAAAAGGGTGATGGAGACTACCATTCTGAAATGGATGCACACAATTTTGAAAAGTGGTTCAAATTAATATTGTCAAAAATCGAGAGTGGTGCTGTTATTGTTATGGATAATGCCCCATATCATTCGAGGAAAGTGGAGAAGCTGCCAACTACAGCCACACGAAAGGCAGATATTCAGGAGTGGCTAAAAAACAAAAATATTCCTTTTGAGGAAAAAGACCTTAGGGCCACTTTATTAGAAAAAGTGAAACAAATAAAACATTTGTACCAAAAGTTTGCTGTAGATGAGATGGCTAAAGAAAAAGATATATTAGTATTGCGCCTCCCACCTTACCACTGCGAGCTCAACCCAATAGAATTGGTATGGGCTCAAATGAAGGGGTATGTAGACCAAAACAATAAAAGTTTTAAATTAGAAGAAGTGAAGCAGTTACTTCCTAAAGCACTCATAAACATAACTGCAGAGAAATGGCAATCTTGCATTGCTCATACAATTAAAGAAGAGGAAAGGTTTTGCCACCTTGATGGTATAATGGATGATGTTGTAGAAAAATTCATTATTAACGTTGGTGAAACTTCTTCATCATCATCATCATCAGAGGATAATGAATAATTCTTATTATATCATTAAGGTGGCAAAACCTTTTCTTTAATAGCAATAAATCTCATCTCACACTTCTACATATGTCTCTGGAAAGTGTTTTTATAGCTGGTATTTAGCTTGCGAAAGTTGGCATTCTAAATTATTATAGTAAAAATTATGACTTTTGTTACCACCAATGCCAATTAATTATTATCATTTGTGATGACTAATGGTAGCAGTGACTAAATTGTTAAGTGGTGTTTTGTATCGTATTTATTTGGTTTGTTGAAAATATAATATGTACTCGTACATGCCATTGTGATAAAGTTGTTTTTAATAAACTGATTGTTACCTACTAATTTTTTTTTTAATTTCATGTTACCTATCCAAGCATTGTGACGAGAAGTTACATAGAATATGCTTTTTTGTATGCCATACATTGTTACTTACAAAAAAGCACATACATTGTTTATTAAAATTGTTTGAACATAACTTGAAAATAAAAGGTTTCGTAGTCCTGCTTCTGCGTGCCTCTTTTTTCTAATGTTATAATAAATGGAGTATAATTGTTTTAAACCTTGTATTTTTATTCCATCTGCCACATCTGGTAATATATCTAATATTTTCTTTCCTGGATGTCCTAGTCTTTGATGCCATTGCAGTGCCAGTTTCTTTCATTAACATTGTCTTTTCTTCTGTATTCTTCCCATCTAAATTAATTTTATATAAGCCATTTTCCTTTTTTCCTGTCAATAGTAACTCTGACTTTTTATATATTTTTACAGTATCTGCTTACGCAAGCTAGCAATATAAAATTTTGGTATCATGTATCCAAACGCGTCTCACATATTGAGGGTAGAATTCATATTGGACCACAGTATTGAGCCAATCATACCCCGGTTCCTTTGCCAATCCTACCCCCATCCCACAGCGACTTGATATAGGTCGCCAAGAAGATTCGCACTGTTCTCATCAAGCAGCCAACCGCATAACACCGCTACCGCAACCGCTTTATGGTTTATACTATAATATAAACTATATAACGTGCTGGCCGACACAGTAGAGTTAACGAGCGCGAGTGCAACCCAGAAGAACGAGTGAACCTCCACGTCGGCAGTCGTTGCACCCACCTGCCATCCAGTGCTCCAAGTAAGTCCTACTCCATTTTACTCGATATCTGTGTCGTCCAATATTTTCCCGCTAAAAGTACACAACGCTTATTGGTCCTTCGGAAGCCGCTATACCCAACTTCACCAGTATCTTTAGTAAACACAACAGTTCCTTGATTATTAGTGACTGCATTCACGGACAACAAGTTCTGTGATAAGTCCGGAACGAACAGGGTATTTTTTAAATGACATTTTTCACCTTTGACTTTTCCAATTCCCTTTACTTCTATTGTTTCTTCATTGGCAATCAAGACCGATGATTGCTTATTTTCATAATTTGTTAATATGTCGATACTGTTGGTCATATGTGCAGTGCACCCGGAGTCTACTATGAATTCTTTATTTTGTGTACCCTGTTTTTCAAACTTTGTAAAAAATGCTTTTTCTGTTTTTTCCTGATCTGTTTCTTCTTTTTCTTTCTTGTTCTTATTTTTGAAAAAACAATTTTCTTCTTTATGATTTGTTTTCTTCCAAAATGAACATTGTTTATTCTTTAACTTTTTCTTCATGGTTTTACAGTCTTTTTCTTCATGATTATTCTTTTTGCAAATACTAAAAGCTTTACAGTCTTTCTTCATGTGCCCTGTTTTGTTGCATTTAAAGCATTTTATTGCACTTGAAGCATTTTTCTTTGTAGCCTGAAATGCCAACTGTTTTTCTGTTTCACTGGTTTTTAAAAGTCGGTTTTCCTCACTTAATATTATGTTTGTTAAGTTAGTCAGGGTTTTCTTATCATCTGCCATTGATTCCCAAGCAGTGATGAAATAGTTTAGGTTACTCGGCAAACAGGATAATATTTTTGACATAACCATTTCTTCATTAATTTTTTCACCCAACTGATTTAGTCTAAACTGTAGATTTTCTATGTCAGTTAATGATTCTGTAAGTGATCGACCTCCTTGTAGCTTATATGTGAAGAACTCTTGTAATAGTGACGCCTTGTTTCTTTGTTCTGAGCCTTCAAATATTTCACATAACTTATTGTACATTTCTAGTGCATTTTTACATTTTAAAATGTGTCCTTTTAATTTTCTGTCTACAGCGTGGCGCTACAATGGTGACATTAATTTAACACACGTGTAGGGCTAGTGCCCTTTAATCATATTAATTTTAGTAAGTTAAAATAACTCGTAAATTGAAAAAAAATTTTTTTCAAACAAACTAAATGATAAAAATGTAACTAAAATTGGGATCACCCTTGCAAAAAATCATTCATGAAATTACTTACTACGTTACGCTGGCTTACGTTATCTCGGAGCGGCAACGCGTCGCTTCACGCGCTGCCACTTTTCGCGCTTTAATATCGTATGGACGGTACTGTGATGAACTTGAAAATGCCTAGCGCTCTGGCGGAGGCTAGTTTTGGGTTGGTTTTGGAAATATTGTAGCACATTTTCAGTTAACTGGACTGGGTTTTGTCGTGTAGGTGGTCGATCAGGGCGTTGAGACCTAGGATCCACTGGCTGGTTTTCGCGGATGCGCTGAAGAGCTCCTACAATAGTGCGAGGATTAGTAGGGCATTGTCTTGAACCGCCATATCTCTCGCGATATGTCCTTATGGCAAGAGCGGCATTTTCACGACATTCTCCGTAAATTAGGATCATGTCTGCATATTCAGCTGATGTGTAGTTCGGATGTGTATTTGCCATCACGATCACAAGTTTACACAAGCACTAATAACACAAATAAAAGCGCCCGTATCGCAAGAGATGTCAACGTACCTACTAAATTAGAAAACGAAAACAAAGCGTCTTTATCGCAGTACCATAATCTAATTACTCATTAGTTCATTACACAAAAATAAATAAATAAAACAATAGGTAAGCGTCTTTTTCGCGGAAACATTCACAAAATTAGTCGACGTAATTATGTGCACTACTGTGAAGAAGTGTGTCAAGGGCACGAGTTAGGCTAGCACTAGAAATGCAAAAAAAAGAATTGGATTTCGCTGCGACGCGACGGGGCGGGGGGGGGGGGAGGGGCACGCGTCGCCTGCGCCGCGCGCCGCCCGCTCGCCGACAAAGGGATATCACGTTACTTTAAAGTATTGTTTATTTATTTTAATTTCATTGATGCGATGTTATGATCCGTGACCCGGCAAATGACCGCTGCGCGACAGTTCTTTAAGTACAGGTTGCTCCAAAATGCTATTTTAGAAAACTTTAAATAAATCCGCAAATAATAACGTTTAATGGAAACATAATTTCTTCATGAAACGAAAATGTGAAAACGTATATGTGTGTTAAATTAATGTCACCATTGTACCGCCACGCTGTATACTGTTTATTATAATTCGATGCACCTGGGCATCTTTTGTTATGAATGCATCAGATTTCATAACTTCTTCTTTGACATCTGACGAAATTGCTGTAGTCAGATTTGCTGCCTTTAGGTGGATGTTAAACACGAATTTCCATAACAGCATCTGCTTTGTCCATTTTTCTTGATTTCCTTTGTCTTAGTATTAGCTTGACCACGGCACCGATTTTTATTCGTTCTTTTAGGGCGTCTCTGGGCCCATAACCTTTTCCGGGTATTGATATTTCACTAAAAGAACGAATTTGTTTTATTTATGAATCACTTTATTTTAAGAAATATGGTAAAGTATTTAAAGTATCTAGCGTAGCACCTCGCGTTATAATGTCCGCAGGTTTCTCGGTGCCCTTGACATGTCGCCAAACTGTATCACATGTTAATTCATTTATTTGTACGACGCGATTTTGTACAGAAGTTTTGAGTAGATGCGGTGACATACGCAACAACCCTTTTTTTTTTTCAAGTTGCTTTCAAGTACGATAGTAATAATACTTGGTGGTGTGGCCCTACGTTTTTACGAGAATCTAGTCTCGTGTGGCCAAAGACTAATAATAAAGAATCGTCATCCGTTGATTTACCCGAAACTAAATCTGACACTGTTAATTTACACTCCATTCAATTCACTTCATCGTTTGAATTTGAACGCTTTTCGTCATTTATTCATGTGCAAAGAGTTTGTGCATATCTATTACGATTTATAGATAATGTACGAGCGACGACGCATGGCGGCATGTGTATGCGTAAAACCGGTCTGTTATCTGTAGAAAAGCTGCAGCGATCGCTTGATACGTTGACGCGTTTTGTTCAACAGGAATCGTTTAGTGAGCAATATCACAAATTAAAAAATAATATACCGTTAAATACTAATAATAATAACACAAATAAGTTATTATATAATAAAATATCGGGTTTAAATATATTCTTAGATAAATCTAACAACGCGGTTGAATTTAATTATGACAAAAAACATCCTGTATTGTTAAGTGATAAACATCGTTTCTCAAGGTTGTTGTCTGAATATGAACACAAACGACTACTTCACGCTGGACCTCAACTTTAAACAACTCTCTATCATATTGTTTTTTTTCCAGTGAAAAAGAAATTGAAAACGGATGATTGCAAGGCGGCTAGGAACAGTGCAATAGCTGAATACTTTAGTGCCAAAAAAACAGTCTGTGGATGCTAAATTATTAAATATTCATTTAGAAAATGAACAATTAAAATTAAGAAACTTAGAGCTGAAATTAAAAAACGAAAAGCTAATATGGAAACAGAAAAAATAAATTTAGAATTAGAAAAGTATAGGAATCAGTGATTATTTAATTTTAAATGCTTGTTTCTTACAATAGCTTGTCAAGAACTTTATACAACATTGATATGTCATTTGAATACATATATATATATATGTATATTCAATAGATGTACATATAAGTTCTTTATAAATAAACAAAATTAATATTGAAATAGTACTCTTTTTACTTTAGCTTTATGTACCTACTATATATTCAAATTTAAAAAAAAAGTCATTCCATTTCATCACAAGCTAATTAGTTAACATTTGGAAACATTGTGGGACATTACTTTATTTTTACATTTTTGATTTAATCTTTTACTGTGGACGCTTTTAATGTGCACGTCTTTCTACATCGTTCTCACATATAATATGTTTACTCTCAAGATGGATGATGTAACCAAGATTTTGTAACAATACTTTGATTTAAAAGAGTGTCCATGGAGTTTCTTGCCCGTTCTTCTCCATAGAGATCTATGCTAGCGAATGGGCAACTACAGTACTTTCTCAAGTTATTATGCCTTCTAACTGTAGCTTTGTTTTTTTTGTACTTTTGACATTCAAAAGTGCCGTAGTGGTCTATTTGAAATAAATGCTTTTGATTTGTTGTAAATAAAACATGTGAATTATAGCAATGTTGTTTTATTTCCTGAATACCTAGAAACTTTCTTCTATAGAAGTACAATAAAATAAAGTATATCACTTTCATCTGTTACCGGAAGTAATTATTTATAAGATCAGCTCTTTCCCGGATGTCTTGGTCTTCATTATTTAAGTATTCTATGGGCTCTGCCGGTGGCAGGTCCACTTCTGTAGGAATTTCCTCCAGGTTATAACTCCTGCAAATGTTGTGCAGCACTGCAGTGGCTATTATTACTGCTTGGGTCTTAAGCAATCGCTTCCAGACGCCAAAGGTTCTAAAACAATAAAAATTATGTTGTTTAAAAGCTTGCTACCAGATGTTCTATAAAACCATACTATCTGTATTATTTTAATAGTTACCTTTCTATGGTATTCCTTGTTCTAATATATGCTTCATTATAATTCTGTTCTGCTTCGCTAACAGGATTTAGAAGTGGTGTCAGCAGATACTGTCTGTTCGGATAAGCACTATCACCAAGCATCCAGCGGTTACCAAAGTTACATTGGGCTGCAAATATGCATATATTATATGCTGGCCTTTAACGGTATCCGCGGGGATTTGTTGCGTTGGTTCATATCGTATGTGTCAAATAGAACACAAAAAGTAGCTGTTAATGGGTTCTATTCCACCACCATAACCGCAACATCAGGAGTGCCTCAGGGCTCGATTCTCGGGCCTCTTTTGTTTGTAATATTTATCAATGATATCGATGAGTGTTTTCTTAACTCTAAGTTTCTACTTTACCCGGACGATCTAAAAATTTTTAGATCCATCAGATCATTAACAGACTGTCACTTACTTCAACAAGATCTTAATCGTTTAGTTGAGTATTGCGTTAAAAACAAACTCCTACTTAGTATTCCCAAATGTTCCTGTATCAGCTTTACTAAAAATAAAACCCCATTTAAACATCCCTATGCACTACACAGTGAAATCTTGGCCAGGGTTAACTCAATTCGTGATCTAGGAATACTGCTCGATGACAAACTGCACCTGGACGCACATGTTGATAAAATCGTGAGTCAGGCTTATCGTATGTATGGTTTCGTGATGAGATCGGCCACGGAATTCATCCACCCAAGCACATATTTACATTTGTATCGATCGTTAATCCGGTCTCAACTAGAATATGCAGTACCTGTGTGGAGTCCCTATTATAATAAATATACTGACTGTATTGAGCGTTTGCAATGTAAGTTCCTGAAAACGATGCATTACCGCTGTTCTAGAAGTCGTATTTACATCCCCTATAGCGACTTACTGAAAAAATACAATTTACTCTCTTTGAAGTCTAGACGAACCTTCCTAGAAACTATGTTTTTATATGATCTGTGTAACAACTCGTATGATTGTGTGGATATTTCTAACAAGTTATACTATGTTGTTCCTAGAACCGTACAGGGACGTGGGGTGCGCGCACGACCTGTTTTCGCCGTCACTCCTAGTCGTACGAATGCAGGCTTGCGGGCACCTCTACGTCGCCTTACGGGCAATTTCAATAAGTTTTTCTGTAACTTGGATCTATTTGCTTTATCTGTTGGAAAATTTAGAAACATATTGCTTGGCACAATCAAAAATTTAGGTGAATAATTTTGAATGTTTATATTCCTTGGTAGCTCTAATTTATATGTATCTTATTTTGTGTACTTATCTATTCTGTCCGACTTTAACTCTATCAACATTGTCTTTGTCTTTTTGTGTATCTGTGGAGAACGTTGTTGGTTGCACATTTATATAACTCCCTAAGTTCTATTTACTTATAATATATAATGTGTAATTGTTTGTTCTTCCGAATAAATAAAATAAAAAATAAAATAAAATAATTAATATCAAATAAGTAATATTACCATCACAAAACAATGTATGTAGTAAGTACCTCTAAGAATAGAGTTGTTGAAAATTGTGGCATCATGTGCTGAACCTGGCCACCGCGCTACCACATTCATAAATTTTAAATCAGCATCGCTGATCGCTTGGACATTAAGGGAAAAGTAACCCTTACGATTTCTATATTCTTCACCTATAATATGACCTAAAATAAACCAAAGCAGAATCACTATATTAACTTATTGTAAGTTATTCATAATACACATGTTATTTAAGCACTCACATGGTGACTGAATACGTATATGAGTGCAATCAATTGCAGCAAGAATTCGAGGGAAGTGTCCAATTCGGTAGAATTTTTGTGCACTTTGTTGATGAACATAAATGTACTGATCATACTAGGTCGAGATTGCAGAAGATATATCACGTACTATTCTTCCTGCTGTTGATCTAGACACTCCAACAAAGTCAGCTACAGATATCAACATAGTACCTAGTGCATAAAACCGTAACGATAACAATAGTTGATGGAGTGGCGAAACACCATGATTCCTGTAAAATTAAATAATCCAAAAAATAAACAATCCAAGTATTGTCAAATCAACAACAAGAGAGTTAACACAAGAGGCTTCTTAGTTTTAATAACTCAATGACAATTTATGAGATTATATACACAAACTCTAACAATTAGTTTCAAAACATAAAATGCACATGTTCAAACTAGTTTGCATACCTTGTGGAAGTTACACGGATAAACGGCATCAACTGAGGTAATAGAGAATTCACTGCAGCTTTAGATAACCTAAATCTAAAGGTGAATTCAGCATCATCAAGACTTTGCATGTAGTTCACCCTTGTGAGTCTTCGTGGACAAGCACGTTGTCTATCATCAGCGTCGCTGTCAGTGTCCCAGTCGGATAACAGAGCAAGAACCTCCATATTACTATCGTCACTATCACTTGAAAATACTGATAATGCCATAACTTGTTCTAAATCGTAATTAGTATCAACGATAGTATTCTTACAATCCTCGAAACTTGGATTGCAACCTGCGATCGTTTATACCGATCGAACCAAATGTCAAAATGGACAGATTGGTTATTGGCAAGTAAAAACTGTCATTTCCGAACAGAGGCCAATCTTTTATCTGTGATCCGCCCTCCCATAGACGGAATGACTCCGAGGATAGTAAAATCAATCTGCAGATAGGTTATTGGCAAGCATTTCCCGAAAAATGGATGGGCGTTAGTTGACAGTCGTGGTACTGACCTCTGTACCGCGATCACTAGGAAGAGTTGGGTTTTGTATCGTTGTTCGTACATTTAGAAAGTGTTCACAAAATTGTTTATCATACTACCCGGAGCCAACGACCCGCTATGGTTTCTTATCATGTAGCTTGCGCCAACTAAACTAACCTTAAAAGAGTTTTTGAACGATACGACTTTGCCATCCTAATTTAATTGTATTCTTTTATATTTTTAAATTTCTCTTTGATAGTTTATACTTTGACATTGAATAATACTCTGACATTAACCTAGATACCTAATATTTAACTGACATGCCTCATATTGTAATATTAATTCATAATTATTTATTCAATAGTATCATTATTAATCTAATATCTCTATTTTTGTATTTGTAAAATTTTATTTGTGTACCTACCTGATATTTGCGCGCCCCACGTGGCAGAATGTGATGAGACCATTTATTAATTTATAAGACCGTGTAATGTACCATGTTCGGACAAATAAATGAATTTGAATTAGCCAGGCAGAGTAAAATTGAATTAAAGATAGATGTGTAGATTATAGCCGAATTCTTGCAAATGTTGGCTACATTTACTGTGAAACAGTTGTGTCGCGATAAAATGCTGACTTTTTATTATGTACAGACTCCAGCACATCAAGCTGCCCGAAACTGTCAAACTTTCCCAATCAAACTTGAACCTAATACTTTAGCGATAAAGTTTAAAATCTACTAAAGAAATTTGACAGAT
Organism: Luperina testacea; assembly: GCA_927399505.1. Classification (NCBI taxonomy): domain Eukaryota; kingdom Metazoa; phylum Arthropoda; class Insecta; order Lepidoptera; family Noctuidae; genus Luperina; species Luperina testacea. The sequence goes on along the minus strand of OV656766.1, from coordinate 1,864,384 downwards.
TGTAGTAGCTTGATGTGCTGGCGACTGTACAAGTATTAGTAGTTACTTACTTGCAGTTTTATATGAAAAGTTGTTCAGTACCATGTATAGTTTCTAATCAATTTAATGTGATTTGTATCGGAAATTCATCACGAATAATCAAAATATCATCCACGAAACGCAGATATAAATATGTACTAGAAAAACTAAAAAAAAAACAGCCGACGAATTTCTGACGTAACTGTTCTTATAAAAGAAAGCTTTAAAAGGCTTGTAGAAGGCAATCAAAATTTGTCAGTGGTTAAACTTGCTGAAACCAACTCTATTGAGTCGGAATCTTTTATGATTAAACCTATATCGGACGCCAAAGAGTTAAATGAATTAGACTTATCCGACCACAGACAAAGGCAAAAAATGCATTTGCAATTCGCACCTTTGTGTAATAAATCGGATGGCAGTATCAGTTGTGCATATAAATTGCTGGACATTATGTTTACAAGAGAATTTCTCTGTTAATGTTCATGGTCGGGGGGTAGTAAAGGACAACTAGTAAAAGTTGCATTGAAAGCGTACAAGAATATCCAAAATTTTTTTTTCAGCTTAATTAATTCTTGGGATACAGCTTATACGCATGATACGAACGAAACATTTTTCAAGACAGTGTTGAAAAATTCAGGGAAAAGATTAGAAATTAAAAAACTAAGAACTTCCACGAAACGCACACGCAAAGATTCAAGTAAAATTAACAAACGAACAAAAACAGCAGACTTAAAGGAAACCGTCGAAGACAGAATTAAAGAATCAATCAGTGAGAAAATTTCTGAAAATAATAATCAAGAACCCAAAAGCGATATTGTACCAAACTCAGATGTTCAACATCAAATTATCGGAAATTTAGACTTAGAAGAAGAATCATTATGTTAAAATATAATTTTTCTCAATTTGATATAAGTAGTTTACCGGTGTGTATATCAACAAAAGTATCTTGTTTCTGTACTACTTTGTATTATGTCTTTTTTTATTATTTCAATCTTTTCGTAATCGCCTTGCTAAGTTACCATGCTGTGATAGCGTATACATATTTTGTCTCAAGGCTAAGTATAATGACTGAGACTATTTTATTATAGGTAATAGCGTACCTAATCTGGAAGTAGTGATTAAAAAATAATTCAGATTATGAAAAGTAAAATATTTTCTTAATTATGTTGTAATCCAAAAAAAAAAACATTATTTCACATAATGATGTGATCACCATACAAACAAAGTTGAGGTTGTACCATTAGCAGAGTTGTGTTGGCCTATTTATTTTTTTTGTGTTAAGTCTGATCATCGGTTATGGTTCTTTTATTATAATATCGATACCAAATCTGGTGGCTGTGATTAAAAAATAATTCAGATGCATTTATTCGTAATTATGTTTATTTCCATAAAATAGATTTAATATTAATTAAAAAACAGTAGGTACAAATTTATAAAACGATTTTAATTTTTCTTATTATCCTTATTAAGATTGCATCTTTGCTCAGCAGAATTACATACACATTACTTGAAATAATAGTATTTCAAAAAATCTATTTTCATAATTAATTACATAGTATGTAAAAGGGGTATGAAATACAAGTAGTTTTTATGCTCAATACATACAAATTTAAGCTTCACATCCAGAAAGTGTATTTTCACTTTAATCGCTCTGCGTTAGGCCGTTTTGATTTAAATATGTTAAAAGTAGATGACTTTACTGGTTAGTCAAAAATGTCTATTAAACCTGTTATTTTGTAGCCTATAATTAAATTTTCTGTATGCCTTAACTTCAATGATTTCACGATTACTTGTCATAAAATATTTATCTTTAGATCTCGCTGTAAGTATGAAATCCTGAAAATTAATTTTGAGGAAACTTTTATTATCCTTGGTAACAAAGGGCACCTCAAACTTCGCCTTTTTGATCAGTAGCACAACATTCACTGAGTCTTTTTGCTACCTGCGAAAGTGGTTTGCTACCACTTCGCAACATCATTTTAATCAAATGCAATTTATTTTCAAAAGGATAGGCACTGAATCTTTGAAGTGACCCAAATCTTTGAACCTCATCAGTGACATGATTCGAGTAAGACAAGCAGCAACTTTATAGATTTAGTAAAGTTAATAAATAGCCCGATTTGATCCCGTGCTGAGACTTCACCTAAAACAAGTAAAGGATAAGACGATTAATGACCACTATATCGGAAAAAATATTCAAAATGAGCTCTAATTGTATGACGGCAATTTACGTGAAGTCTCAAATTGTTGAAAAAATAATAAATAATAAATATTACTCGATTATTCCTGATTGTACTCGCGACGTTTCTCGTGTTGATCAACTTTCAATTTTATAAGATTTATTAATACAAATACAGCTGTATTTGAAGAACATTTTATTGGTTTCTTAGCCGTCGAAAAAACCACAGCTGAGAGTTTCACTAATTATATAATCACAGAATTAGAACTAGTTAGGTATATTATTGCAAAACTGCAGAGGTCAAGGATATGATAATGTGCCAATATGCGTGGTGAAAAAAGTGGTGTCCAAAAACGTATTCTTGAAATTAATCCACTTGCTTATTTTTTACCTTGTGAGAGTCATAGCTGGAATCTCATCCTAGGAGATGCAGCATCGTCTTGTGTCCAAGCAAAATCTTTTTTTGGTTTGCTACAAAGGTTGTACACACTATTTGCCGGCTCAAGTCAGAGATGGGCTATTTTAAATGCTCATGTAAAATCGTTATCGCTAAAACCGCTTTCTGAAACTAGATGGGAGTGCAGGGTAGCATCGGTGAAGGCCGTTAAATACCAAATAAGCGATATATGTGATGCTTTAAAGGATTTAGCAGAAAATACAACAGATTATCAGTTGGTCAGTGAATGCCATTCTATAGAAAAGGAAATAACTACCTATGAATTTGTAGTTTCACTTGTAATATGGTATGACATTCTTACAAAGATAAATGTTATAAGTAAAATGTGGCAAAGCGAAAACATGCACTTAGATGTGGCTATACAACACCTAGACGCATTCACAAATTGGCTCGATAATTATCGAGAAAATAGTTTTCAGTCATCCCTTGTAACAACGAGAGAAATAGCTGAGGAAAATGATATTGACAGACAGTTCAAAGAAGTCAGTAGACGACGTAAAAAAAGGCATTTTGATTATGAAGGGGAAGATGAAACTCATGAATTGAATGCGGAAGAGATTTTCAAAATAAGTATATTTTTATGTCATTTTCGACAATGTGCGCGCAAGTTGCAATCCTAGGGTTAAATAAGGCTCTTAAACATCATGAGAGCATATTTGGTTTCATGGATAATATAAAAAGATTAAAGGAAATTAGTGATAGTGAACATTTGAAGCAATGCAGCGACTTGCAAATATCTATGACAGTAGGAGAATCATGTGATATTGATGGACATGAATTGTACGAAGAACTGAATATGTTCATCCGTGTGTATGAAGGAAACGATGACATTATCTCGGTGCTGATATACTTAATAGAAAAAAAAATAACTGAAGTTTACCCCACTATCGAAATAGTCCTGAGAATTATTGCTACCACACCTGTTACAGTTGCGTCTGCTGAAAGGAGTTTTTCGAGGCTTAAAATGATTAAAACATATTTGAGGAATTCGATGACACAAGATCGGCTTTCAGCCCTTGCTATTCTTTCAATCGAAAATAACGTAGCTCATTCGTTAGATTATTGTGCTTTAATTAAAGATTTTAGTTTTAGGAAAAGCCGCAAACATAATTTTAAAATTTATCATCTCTGTATTTGTTAATTTTGTAAATCTTTCCATATAAAATATTTGAAAACTCAAATTTTATTTTTTTGTATAATTTAGCTTTTCTCCTCAAACATGACAAATATCTAAACCAAACAACTAGACCTACTTTCACATCACATAATTTTCACGAACAACAAAGGGCATCGGCTTTCAGCCCTTGCTATTCTTTCAATCGAAAATAACGTAGCTCATTCGTTAGATTATTGTGCTTTAATTAAAGATTTTAGTTTTAGGAAAAGCCGCAAACATAATTTTAAAATTTATCATCTCTGTATTTGTTAATTTTGTAAATCTTTCCATATAAAATATTTGAAAACTCAAATTTAATTTTTTTGTATAATTTAGCTTTTCTCCTCAAACATGACAAATATCTAAACCAAACAACTAGACCTACTTTCACATCTGTGGTGGTTCGTGACCGCGTTGGGCGAGTAATACACTGAAGTATGTTGTACACAGAAGTGGCGATTAATTTATTACGATATCAAGTAACTAAAGCAGTAGTTACACTTGACACGAAAAGGTAAAATTAAATAATGTTACATGAAGAGTAAAACTAATAGAAACACGAAGCTCGCCGTAAACTATTACGGCGAGCTTCGGCGAGTAAAATATGATCGGGGGTCAGAGAGGACCTCGCACGATCGTAGTTCAGCACAGACTGAAGCTCTGAACCAAAACTCTCCCAAATCTGCCGTTCACTAAACAAAGGACGCGGCAAATCGATTTCCCTTTAAAAGTATAATAAAACACGAGAAATGCAAATGGGTACAATACAAGACAAATAAAAATAACAGAACAATGAACCTTAACTAACAATAGCAAATGTTCAACGTGGGAAAAACACAAAAATGAAACTTTCTAAAAATTATTACAATAAGTTCTTCTATACAATACTACATTCTTAAAACTATGCAAGGGATGGGTACGTAAGACACAGTCCCCACAGTACCCCCCTACCAGTGATAAAGATCACGAAACACCTGCCTGATAGTAATCAGGAAATTTAACTCGCCTACTAGAACGGCGAGGAATATGCTGTTGCTGTGGTTGCATGTTGCTATCTGCATTAAGTGGTTGATCAGAAGCAGCGGTTTGGTGATCGTTTTGCTTTACAATATAAGTTGTGATATTCTCGCTAGGCGCAGATTGACCTTCTGACAGTATATGAGCCGGTTTTAACCTGTCAGGAGGTCAATCTGCGTTGTTAAGTTTAATGGTATAACGCCTGATGAGTCCAAGGTTCAGGCTATCCAGCAGATGAATGAACCAACAAATCTCAAACACTTGAAAAGCTTCCTGCAGACCTGTTCATGGTTTGTACCTGGTTTTTCTGAAATTGCTCAACCGCTCACCAAGCTTACCAAGAAGAACCAACCGTGGACTTGGACCAAAGACCAGCGGCGAGCTTTCAATCAGCTGAAGAAAAGACTCATTACAGCACCAGTCCTCGTGCAAGCCGACCATAGTAAACCTTTTATTATTCATACAGATGCTAGCAATTACGCTTTAGGTGCCATACTCCTGCAGGGTGAAGGTAACGACGTGCACCCCTTCGAGTACTCTAGTCGTTTGTTCACCTCTGCAGAACGTAAGTACTCAACTACAGAGTGTGAGGCACTCGCTGTAGTGTGGGCCGTAGAAAAGTACCGTCCTTACTCAGTCCGTCCGGTCAGTACTGCTATATTTACATATTTGTATACATACAGATTTTCCGATTATATTACAGATTTGACCTGATTTTATACGGATAATTACGACTGTTCACGCGCGAACGCACCCAAACATCGTGCGGGGAGGCGAGGCGCGGGACGGCAAGGCTGCGCCATTCGCCGCCGCCGCCGCGCCGGGAGCGCGCGGCCGGCGGCAGAACAATCTAGAGACTCGTCATCTCAACATCGCGAAACGAACCGGGCCTTCCGCCATTTTCATTTTGTACTATTGCAGTTTTTAATCTTTGTCATTCTTCTTAATTATACCACTATTACTACAGTCCGCTTTTAATTGAAGAGACCCCCAAACAACGACCTTAGCACACTTTCGTGTACAAAAGGCATATCAGTACTCCCGCTTGTTTACTGCCGGGGAACACTACATAGTCTGTGCTCTGTGCAGTCTGTGCGCTAGCGCTTCTCGATTTTCAAAGGAGCGGTCTATACAAAAATGAGTATCGTATTGTTTAGCTTCGTCAAGTACTCAAGTTCATTCATAGTAAATTAGAAATAATTTATAAGTTGAAGTAGGCAGTAAGACGAATGAGCTCAGACTGAGCTTTAAAGTAAAGTGTGTTTGTGTTGTGTGTGACTATTAAACATTTCATAGACAAAGTCTGCAAAAAACACAAGATTTTAGTAGTAGTTGGATGGAAGGGGGCTATTTCAAGTCTTGGCTATTACCTAGTAAAAAGGCGAAGATTTTGCGTATTGTAAGTTTTGTTTGCAAGATCTAGCTATTGGCGGGGGTGGGAAAAACGATTTAAGACGCTACTTGAAAACCTCAAAACATTTAAATTCTGATCCTACTGGACCTTCTCAACAAAAACTTGTTAGATTTTTTTGGAAAATCGAATGTGGCATTTGATACAAAAAAGGGGAAGTGCTTTTAGCTAGTTTTATAGCCAAACACAATCTCCACATGAACTTAATGAAGCATTTTTTTTTCAATTACTAAGAAGTGTATGTCCCGACTCAAACATTGCAAAAGAAATAGCTTGCAGTCGCACCAAAACCACAGCAAATTTAAAATCTGTGACAGGGGGGGGGGGGGGCACAGAAAAGGAAAACTTAATACGTCAATTGCAAAATAATACATTTTCAATTCTGGTTGATGAAAGCACTGATAGAAGTTGCATGAAGCACTTATTTATTTATTATTTTTATTTATCCATTTATTTCAGGCGTCAAGGCCCATATAAAACACATACAATACAATATTAATATAACTTAAAAATACTATAAATACATACAACATTAAAATTACATTAACCAAAAACTAACGCACACGAAGTGTCGGCATCGTGTTTCGCTGACTGGTGTCATGTAGCAGGCCACGAAACCGGCGGTACACAACACCTTTCGGCCAGAACTCTTCCTTGAGAAACTTTTCGAGATGATGTGTCGGAACACGAACCACGAACGACTTGAAGTTCGTGTTGTAACGCGACTCCAACTTCTCGACCATCAAAGTCCAGTTGGTCTTCACACGCATATACTCCACGATCTCCTCAACCTTCGTGGTATGCATACTGACTAGATTACACACTGATAATAAAGTCAAAGATTATTTTCTTGCTTTAGTACCGCTGGACGAAGCCACGAAAAATTGTATGATTATATTGTTCAACTATTTAATTATATCAACATTCCATACAAAGAAAATATGTTGGGTTTTGCTGCAGATGGCGCAAGTGTGATGATGGGTCGCCATAATTCGGTATGCAGCCGGCTTCTTTCTGACCTTCCTGACTTATATCTTGTAAAATGTATGTATATGTCATTTCTTCCATCTTAGTCCATTATAACCTGTGTACGTGTAGCCAACACAATCACTGCTATATTACAAAATAACTCTTGCTATGACCATACTGAGTAATTATTGGTTGAATTGAATAATTTTTTGTTTTTTTTCTATTTTCACATTTTTTTTTCAAAAGTTATGGAATTGTGAACACATTGCTTTGTAAAGCAGACGGTAGACAATATTATTGCCTTTCAAATAAGCCTATTTTTATCTCAGTATGACTAAAACTTTGAGATATATGATTTTTTTTGTACTCGCATAGAGCATATTTCAACAAAAGAAAAAACAAAATGGCTGTCACATAGCGGGGAAGTGTATTTATTGGACCCAAGCCTAGAGTGTAATTATACTTTAAAATAGTTCACACTGTGTAGAAGGAGCGAAACAAATCAAATTTCGATACGATTTTAATAATGAATAGTAAGAAATTGTAAAAATTTATGTTGATTCAACAGAACAGGAAAGCATACATTTTTCTGATGATGTAGAAGCCTCTTGGTTAAAAAAAAAAATAAGTAGGTAGTTACTGGTCATAAATCGAAAGCATTAATCAACTATACTCGTAGACAGAGAATGCTATAGACGCCTGCAAAGCGTGTCGCAGAAAGAGACAAAACAAAAATACGTCACATATTTAGGCTTACCATGTGAGGAAAAATTTACCCCACAATTTGTGAAAGTGTAAAACAAAAGAAAGCCTGAAAGTGACACTGATAAATCGATTATCATCGGTATAGATGGTAGTGTTACGAGCTTGGGGTTCGTGACAATTGAAACTGCCGATTTAATAACCAAAAATTGACACTTTAATCACAACACTAATTACAACTCAAACACACTAATTATGAAACACAATTTCACTACTGATCACTTAAAGATTGCTTTCGATGTATTCGCATGTATCGCTTATTCAAAACTATATGTCTCGGTTGTGGAAGTCGCGACGCCCCCGTTAGGACGGCGGTTTTTTAAAACCATATTTATTCAGATTCCGACTATTAAAAATATCAAATAGGTTGTTCATTTTTCTTATAAAATCTACAGTATTTTCAGAACCCGAAAACTCTGGCAAATTCAATTGTTTGTCACAAAATTCTATCGCATCTGCTACAAAATGACTAAAAGTTTGTGCCGCCAACTTAACTTTCATTATTTGTTTGGTAAAGTTTACATGCTGATTTTTAAGACGGTTAGCGAGATGGAGACCCTCCTTTTCTTGCAGATTATGAAGCAATTCGATAAAGTGCCATGAAATTATTCTGTTCGCCGGTACAGCCGTTAATAAAAAAATAACCGATAGGCATCTTCCACATTATAAATGTTAGCATAAACACCAATGTCTCCTTAGCTTCAGCTATATTATGACCATCCAAAGCTTCTCCATAGTTCACCAGACCTACACACTATTTTCCGTCCCACTGGACGTGCCTCCGCATAGCCATCTCATCCATGCTTACTGCACAATACAATTCGGTTTTTTTGTTCTTTGGCACCAATTTAATGCATTCCAATGACTCAGTTGTAAACCCGGGGTTTGCATCTACAGTTTTGTACCATGTAGTAAATGTGGATGGATGAGGCAGACAAGTATGAAGTGCCTTCGGAGCAAAAGAATGGAATAAGAAAACCTGTACAAGAAGCGTTACAAGAAAAATATATGAAGACATGATTTTTATCACACAGTCTTCACTTGATAAAAATCATATTATACTATGAATAAAGCTCGTCTTCTTATATTTTTCTTGTATTATTCAGTTTGACAGTGACATCTTCATGTCACTGTCAAACTGAATAATACGGCGATAGAATCAAATAAAGTTTATAGTCGGCTCTATTGCAGCCAATGCACGCAATCTTATTGAAGACGTGGACAGCAATCTTGTGAACAGTTTAACGCCATAATTGTAAAATGAGGAGGCAAACGCATAAACTTTTGTCTTCGGCGTTCATATCAGACTAGATGCGCTACGGCAGTCGTATCATTTAATACAAAAATACCTTTGTATAAACTCCAAAGATCTATTCTGGGTGTGAGCCCAATGTCAAAATCGAAACACCTGACATTGCGCAAACTGAGAAGAAACAGTTCAAGTCTAAAATGCGACCCAGAAAGCTTGTTTTTCAACAGAAAGAGAAAAGGACTGAATATGAAAATTACGGTCAAAATTGTGTGAAGCCTGAATTGCATGTAGAGGATTTATAAAGAATAAAAAAACATTTTTAAACTAATTTGGAGAAATCTGACGAAGTAAGAACCAACATTGAAATGGAAACAGTCCTCCAGAGTGATTGTAGTAAATGGATGGAATTTCTTAACAGCTTCCAATTTCGGCAAACTTATAAACAAGAGGTGCACGACGTCAGGTAGTATAGTTAAAAGTTTACTGTTTCACAAAGATCTCTCTGGTGTTACCTCCATCAAACATGGTAAAATTAATGAAAAAATTGCCTTGAGTCAACTGGAGCAGCAAGAAAATATTAAAATTATGCCCTGTGGGGCCTATACATCGATAAAAATCATCCATTTTCAGGGGTTATTGTACATTCGCCACAAAATAAATTCGTCACATTTTGTAAACTCCATACATTGAAAGTGTATTCGTCACATGCATAAAAAATATGTGTAAATTCGTCACAAGACTGCATAGGTACCTACATATTTTTTTCATAAAGTACTGGTAGAAAACAAAGTTATTGATTAGCGCTCGAAATGAAAAGGATTTCTAAATTTTTGTTTTCTCCTGCGCTCCTGCACATGCTATCACGCGCTCGCTCGCTCGCTGTATCTATCTAGCCGTACCGGTCAATGCATCAGTCCAGTCATCCAGTGACTCACTTGACCTTGGCGATGCGGGTGTGGTGTTCTCTATGTATAATAATATTATAGTTTTCTTTGGGTGTTCTTTTGCAAATGTGATTTGATTAATATTGTAGTTACCATAGAGTTATAGCACATAATATATTAGATCGACGGTAGTTAGATTGGTGCATCTCTGAAAAAATGGATCATAATCAGCCGGGCACAAGCTCGGGTGGACATGTTGTAAGTATATTATTATTTAATGCAGTATTGTTTTTAAAAAGAGTATACGAGTATATTATTATGGCTAAAATTTCCAGTATTGGTCGTTGCTTTGGAAGTTTTTTTTTTTTTGGAGGTAGTACTCATAAATAGATTTTTTTTTACAAATTTTTAAGTTGCTGAGATTCCTGGTTTACGAGATATAATATTATAAAATTTCCATACAAATTGGAGACTAGCACGCCATTTGCAAATTTTTAGGTAAGATAAATTTTCATGGTAGACGTCAAAGTTGACGTTTCACGTTCTATTGATGGTAGAGGTGTATTTATTCAATTTATGTCATATTTTTTACTTAAATATAACTTTATTTTCATAGTTTATCAATTCTATGACAGTATAAATGGCCTCTTTAAACACTGTAATGTCTTACCAGTTCATATGCAAGTAAATTTTTTGTTATTAAAAGAACAATTTTTCAATCTACTTATCTTTAAGAAACAAAATCGAACATCCTGTATGCAGTCGGGCAGTTTCTGAGAATAGGCTTCGTACCAGTTTCTGAGAATAGGCTTCGTACACAGTGCGCCAACAATACGTACGGAGAGCGAACTACCGGTTATATTATACTGAGACTTATTAATAGTCTACCCTCAGAATTAAACAAATGTATTACACATAAAAATAGTATTATGTAGGAATGATTGTAACTACAGATACAGATAACAGCTCTGGAAAGTAAACACCCAGCGCCTGTGGATGGCCTCACCTTTCCCGACATCCTCGACCCTCCCAACCTAAATTCAACCTTTCTAAATGTTTCGGCCCCCCAGTTAATTGCTGCCGTGAGCTCTTTCCGAAGTGGTTCCGCCGGCGGCCTCGATGGCCTGACTCCACTACACCTCAAGGATTTACCGAGTTCAGGCGCCGGGGAAGCTGGTGAGTCGCTTTTGAAGGAGCTTGCGGCCCTTATTAACCTCATGCTCACCGGGCGGTGTGAACCAGGCCGTCGTCGATGTCTTGTACGGAGCCAACCTATGTGCTCTGAGCAAGAAGGACGGCGGCATTCGTCCCATCGCCGTTGGCTGCACTTACAGGCGTACGGCAGCCAAAATATGCTGTAAGCTATATAGCGAATCGCTTGCAGCTAAGTTTCAGCCCCTGCAGCTTGGTTTTGGCTTAATAGGGGGCTGTGAGCATTTTTAGGTCTTTATATACACGTGTATATAAAGACCTAAAAATGTTATTAATTGTACAAGTATGGACAATAACGTATACATATGTAATGCTTCACTGTATATATAAGGTGCTATAAAAATATCTGCCACGGCTGCAATGGGAGACAATATTGTGTTTATAGATTACAATAGTAAAGATAAATTATTGATCATTTGTCATATTTTTATTCATTGTAACGCTAGATGTCGGTAGCCAGCCGTTAAGCCGGCTGTCAAGCCCGCCACGCCCAGCCATGCCAAAGCCATGCCATGCCGTGTCGTCTGGGTGCAGCCAAAGCCACAGCCACAGCCTCAGCCAAAGCCAAGCCAAGCCAAGCCAAGCCAAGTCAAGCCATGACAACCAAGTACGACACAGCAGCGACAGCAAAGAGGAAGTCAATTGACTAGCACGTCACTTCCCCACTACGTGAGCCTTGCCCCGCCAAATTCCGAGCCGGGGGAGGTGAAGTAGCCGCCAGCCAGCCAGTATTATAAAAGCGCTAAGCGATGGTTTTGTGTACTTCACTCCATGCTAATAATTGTAAGGGGAAACTCTGCCCGAATAAACAAGTAAATCAATTACTGTGTGCATAATTTTACCACTGCCTTTATATCATACAAAAAATTGTACGTATATATTTGAATTGATTTATTCGCATAAAACCATCACTTAGACTTAACGCCGGCGCCGTTCATTCATACACTGTTGCCATATCAAACAATGCCGCTGCGCGCCGGCCACTCGTCGCCGCGTCGGTCGTCAAACTCAAAGCGCAGCCCCGCGCGCCCCCTCCTCACCCGCACTACCCCGTTCGTCGCACGCGCCAGCCGAGCCGACCGCCCGCTCGCCAGTCGCCCCCCGCCCGCTCGGAAGTTAGTTCGGTTAGCAACGGGAAAATCGTTCGCGCTTCCTTTAAAAATGCCTCCCAGACGACGGTATTCCAATCAAGAATATCTTGAAATGGTATTGTGCTACCGCGAGTGTAACTCCATAACTGCGCATGCAGTAAACTTATACCAGCAGAGGTTTGGTATGCGAGTGAGTCATCATACCATTCTGGATGCCGTATACAGATTTCGTGAACACGGCCGCTTTGACCCGCCTCCGGTTGACGCAGGCAGGCCTCCATATTCTGCCGAACTCGAAGAGGAAGTGTTGGACTTCTTCCGGCGTCATCCATCCTCTTGCGAGCACCAGGGATGCTGCTCGAGTGAGCGACAACTACGTGTGGCGACTTTTAAATCGGGAAGGGCTTCATCCTTACCACTTCACAAGGGTACAGGAATTGCATCCACATGACTACGCGGCTCGCCTCGCGTTTTGTAATTGGATGCGAGAAGAACGCTGAAACATTCTATGGACTGACTTCGCCATCAGCGTACGGGAATTTTTAAACGGTGTGTGGTACGGCGGTGAAAGGTGGATAGGCCGAGGGCCAGTGCCGTGGCCTCCTCGCTCGCCGGATTTAACCCTTCTAGACTTTTTTTTGTGGGGTCGTGTAAAGGACCTTGTGTACGGCCAAACCGGACATGACATTAGAAGTGTGGAAGAACTAAAAAGCCCAAAAAGCCCCTATTGTTTAAAAATAATAAGAAAAAAAATGCGATTCTTACACTAACTTGTCAGTCCAAAGCCTGTTTTAACTAGTTTTAAGTGTGATGGAAAGTTTATCATCTTATTTACGTCAGGTTTTTGGAAGAATGCGGTAGCTGGTAAGTAATTGCACTGTTAAAACACTTTTTTGCCTGCGTATTATTGCGTATCTAGTAGGTTAGATAGTGACGAACTAGTCAGCTGATTTCAGCTTTCATTCAGAGAACAGATAGAAAGAGATAACAGTTGTTTTCATTGACGAAGCGACACATCGCGCGTAATTTGTGAACCACGTTATGCAGAGTAGAGTCAATGTTTATTAAAATACTTTATTTTCTCAAATTGAATTAACTATTCTGGGGTACGAAATTTCTTCACTATTGTAATCTTTAAACACAATATTACCTCCCATTAAAGCCGTGGCAGATATTTTTATAGCACCTTATGTATACATACTACGTGATTGAGACTGACTCGTGATAGAACAAGTTTAAACCTTAGTGGTTTTTTGGTTGCTGAGCTGGGGAACAAAAGCGGACTTGTCCACTGTACTCGAATTTTTTATTTTTATTTTTTTGCACTCTTTAAGCTCATATCTATCGAACCCCGGAGTATTGTGTATCAAAAGCGGTCCGATCTTAGAGAAAAAAATTGTTAAAAATGATGATTTCGTTCAAAAGCGGACTTGTCCTGTTAGAAATTTATTAAAATTCTAAGGGATTTTTTCTCCAATCAAAACCGGACAAAAACGTAAGGAGAATTGCCGTTAGTACGAAAAATGTCAAACAAAACCGGACAAGTCTAAAAAAATCATTGTTTTTTTGTTATGATATCCCTAAATCAGTTGTGGCAACACTGCTAAATTAAAAAAAAAGATAATCAGCTGTGTGACGGTCATTGCTTTCGTAATTTTGAGAAGAATTTTCCTAGAAAACCGACAAAATTATGGACGGAATCGAAGAAATAGTGGCCAATATAAATGACGGCTCACGTAAACGAAAAAAAACAGGACGGCAAGCGCAAAACAACAGGGAATCGAAGTGTAAAATTATACCTACCGGTGCGTGTTTGTTATTATTCTAACCTATGATGAATTTAAAATTGCTATTATTTTGTTTTAGGTACGCAGATAAAGACCCCCTTGCTTTGAATTTCGTGTCTGCGTGTGAACATAACAAGGGAAAATTTAAGTGCCAGACTTTGACATTAAACGAAATTGTTTACAACCGCAAACTACTATATGAAAAAATTGGCAAAAAATTACAGGATATTTACTTGTCACGGCTCATATCACCATGCCCCATAGAAAGAGAAAGATCGAGAGAGGAATCTCGCAAACCGCAGAGGAATAAGTACTTTGTGACATACTTTCTCTTCCGTGATTCAAAAAGGTTAGTAAAAGTATGCAAATCTTTTTTTTTGGCTGCTCTTGGGCTCAGTAAGCACAGGGTAAACTTAATTGCGAGCAAATTATATGAAGGCAAAACGCCACTTGACGGCAGAGGAGGAGACAGGAAAAGTTTCAAAAGTATTGATAAAAAGGAATCTGTAAGAAAATTTCTCGGTGGTTTGCCAGCAAAGGAGTCACATTACAATCGAAATAAATCAAAAAGAGTGTACCTGTCATACGAGCTAAACGTAAAAAAGTTGTGGGAGTTGTACAATAATTCAGCGACTGATGATTTGAAAGTCTCACAAACGATGTTCCGAAATGTTTTTGAGAACGATTTTAATATTGGGTTTGCGTCACCATCTTCCGACATATGTAGTACCTGCGAACTGCTGAAAAATAGGCAGAAGACTGAAAATAATCCTGAAGAACTTCAATCATTGAAACTTCAACTCCGAGTTCATAAAGCTAGAGCCAAAGCGTTCTTTTCCCTTACCAAAGAAAAACCTGAAAATTCTATGACAATATGTTTTGATCTCCAACAAATTCAATCCCTTCCTAAAACGCCAATCCAGGAATGTTTTTATTTACGACAAGTTGGACTTTATTCTTTCTGCATTACTGATATGCCTACAAAGGAGCCACATTTCTTCATATGGACAGAAAACCAAGCTAAAAAAGGCGCCACCGAAATTGCGTCTGCCCTTTTAACATACCTGATGTTTACTGATTTTTCTGAAGTGGAAGTTTTACGCCTTTTTTCGGACGGGTGTGGAGGTCAAAATAAAAATGCACATGTCGTCCACACTTTGATTTTCTGGTTGAAAAACTACGCCCCTCAAAATGTCGCCAAAATCGTACTAACCTTTCCTGTACGCGGTCACAGCTTCTTGCCGGCGGATCGAGTGTTCGGGAGGGTCGAAAAGGATTTGCGGAAGATGCCTTTCATTTTGGATCCAAAAAAATATCATGAGGTTTACGCAAAGCATGGCAAAGTTCATATTTTAGCTGAAAACTGGAACCTTTACAACGTCAAAAACCTTGAAGACTATTACAAGAAAGTGGAAAGTATTCGTGATGCAAAGAGAATAATAAATAGAAAGAAAGTCAACCATCATCCAAACAGAAACTCCTAGTCAATCTCAACAATCAACACGAAGAAGTCAGGGCCGTAGTCGTGGCAGAGCACGTGGCCGAGGCACTGCAAACATACGAAGAGATCCTACTGCACGTTTAAATCACGTAAACTTTGGTGTGAAAGTCTTAAACACCTATTATGGAGATGAATCATCAGAAAATGCTGTATCATTGTTAAAAATGACAAAAAACCATCCGAGTTTACTACAAAGATTTTCAATGGTTAATGAACTAAAACCAAACAAGAAAAAAGATGTTGAAACACTCTTAAAGAAACAATTCGGAGATAATTGGATGGATAATCAAGAGCTTGATTGGTTTAAAAACAATATATTCCATACCTCACCAGTGGCAATTGCTGAAACAAGTCAAATAAATGACGAAGACGACGACCACAGTGACGATTGTGACTGTTGCGAACCAGATGTGGGAGAGTTCATATAATTTTTAAATAAAAAAATACAATAATAGAATCTAGTTTTCTTTCATAACCGGACATGTCCATAACTCTTTCAATCATAACCGGAGTTGTCCACCTTTTGTAATCAAAACCGGACTTGTCCATTACAAAAAAAATAAAAAAAAATTGAAAACGCATAGTTTTATGACCAACAAGCAGGCTATTAGTTATGTTGTATTAAATACTAATTATACTGAAATGCACAAAATTACAGCCCATATGCATATACCTATTTCAGTTTTTTTTGCTCTAGTGTAAAATTTGATTAATTGGACAAGTCCGCTTTTGTTCCCCAGCTCCTCTTAATATAAATAATCATGTATTTTGTATAAACGATAAATAAATAAAAGAAAATTCCTCGTGTTCTATTCTCACTGTTGTATGTTAGTTATTGTTAATGTCTTATTAATTCTACTATATTATTTTATCTGTGGTTTACTTAAATATAGAGTATGATGATTATCTGTGGTACGGGAGGAGTGGTCATTGAGAGGAATAAAAAACAAAACTATTTGTACATTGCACATGGACTTTTATTGAATTAATAATACACTGGTCCAAGATACAACATGGTGACAGCGGAAAATTAATTTAGAAATTTGAAAGAAGAAATTTGAATAGGATATTTGCATAATGGCGGGGTTTCATACAAATGCTGGAGTGGAGAGGTTAGAGAGTGGAAGCGACATGGCGGAAAATAGGAAAAAATTCAGAGACAGTATAACCAGTTACATTGATGCATATTATGAAGAAGCGTCAGAAAAAAGAAAAGTGGCGATTTTGATGTTCCATGGAGGGTGCCAAAGGTTGAGGATGAAAAACTTTACGAGTTGGTGAAAAGATTAGATGCACACTTTCAGCCAAAAGTGAACATTACTTATCAAAGACAGACCTCGTAAGCTCCTTTCAATCTGGGTTCAGGCCTGGGCACAGTACAGCGTCCGCTCTCCTTAAAGTGACTGGTGACATTAGAGAAGCGATGGAGGATACCAAAGTTACCGTTTTGGTTTTAATTGATTTCTCCAATGCCTTTAACGCCGTCAGCCACGATATTCTCCTTTCTATCCTTTCTCATCTTATGGTTTCGTCCGAGGCTCTGGAATGGTTCTCTTCTTATCTTCGGGGACGTCAGCAGTCGGTTCGCGTTGATCAGAGTTATTCGAGTTGGCGTGACCTGGATGCTGGGGTTCCTCAAGGCGGTATTCTTTCTCCATTGTTATTCTCCATCTTCATTAATTTTATAACTCACTGTCTTCGATGTTCGTATCATCTATATGCTGATGATCTTCAATTGTATACATCTGGGCGGGTAGAAGGTTTGTCGGACGCTATAGCAGATGTAAACCGAGACTTAGATGCTGTCAAAAAGTGGTCTGATAGTTTTGGGGTGTCAGTAAACCCCTCAAAGTGTCAGGCCATTGTAATTGGAAGCTCACGCATGATGGGTAGGGTGACGCTTAGCTCTCTTCCTCCTCTTATTTTCAATGGTAAGTCATACCCATTACCTCTACTGTGAAAGATCTCGGTTTGCATCTTGACTCTACGCTTAGCTGGCAACGCCAGGTCTCTAGTGTTAGCCAAAGGGTCATCTGTACTCTGCGATCCCTGTATCGTCTGAGAAACTTTTTGCCCGCTAAGACGAAAACCATGCTTGTGCAGACTTTAATTTTCCCTATAATCGACTATGGTGACGTGTGCTACTTTGACTTGAACGCGGTTTTGCTGGATAAGCTCGACAGATTGCTCAACAATGGTATCCGGTTCATATTCAACCTCAGGAAATATGACCATGTGTCGAGCTATAGGTCTGAGCTCAAATGGATGTCCATACGCCAAAGAAGAAGTTTGCGCGCTTTGACCACGCTTTTCTCCCTTCTCAACTCTCCCACTCCTCCTTCTTATCTCGTGTCTCACTTCCAATATCTATGTTCTTCTCACGCTAAGAATCTGCGTTCTTCTAACAAACTTCCCCTACTCTGTCCTTCTCATACTTCTGACTTTGTTCATTCTTCCTTTCATATTCAGTCCATTCTTCTTTGGAATGCACTTCCTCTTGATATCAGGACGGCCACCAGTCGGTATGCATTTAAGCGGAAATTGCAGAGTTATTTACAAAACAAATAGCGTAGAGTCATCTCAACACCTCTCTCCCTTGAATTTGTATAATATTATAAGTATATATTATAGTAAATAGTATGTATGTGTGTGTTAAATAAATAAATTACTTCGCCTCTTATACCAAAACGAACCCTATAGAGAAAAGTGCGAAAGCCCTCCTGCGCTTCAAGAAGGTTACGGAATCAAGCGGAAAAACAAGTGATGGCGTCCCAAAAACCAGGCACAAGCAGAAACGAAACGAAAACAGAAGGAAGGAAAGGGAAAAGCGTCCCCACCCCTTCCTCCTCCACGGCACCAGGTAGGCAGTGCGACCCACAACCTCACTCGGCCCCGGAGGCTTCTACGTACGAGCTCGTGTGCGCAAAACTATCGGCCGCGCTCAAGACCAACATGACATCGCTTTCCACCGCCAAGGCCGTCGCCCACCCCGACTTCATCGGGATGGAAGGGGAAGAAGCTTTCAATAAGTGGGTCTCTTCCATGCCCCCACCCCCCGACTTTAACCGCACCGCAATTGAGAATCTATCCTTTGACACATCAGTGATTGGGAAAGGGATAACTGTCATCCAAATAGACCGAAATACGATCAAGGGAATTGCTCTGACAACGGCGAACGCCAGGCTTCCGTTTAATGATTTGCTAGATGTCGCGTTAGCTTGCCCCTTTCTAGAAACGCAGTAGTTTAGTTTAGTTATTTTTTACCCACCCATTTTTTCTTTTTTTAAAAAGGCAGTTTATTTTTTGTTGTGTGTTATGCAAAACACTAAATTGTCCGCAATATTTCAAATACTTTTTAAAAGTTACATGTTACCAAAAATATAAAGTATTTAGTGCAATCAACGACAACGACGACGACACGACGCGACGCCTGCAGCGCCTGCAGCCCGGTCAGTGGTTGCGAGGGCTGCGCCCTGCCTGTGCGGCGCCCCAGGTTTCGAGCGCGACTGCGCGGCACTCGTCAAGTGTGTTAGTCGGCCTTCAGTGACTTTTGTGTAAATAGTGAAAAATTGTTTTTGTAGTTTGTTTGTTTTTAGTGCATGTGTATATAGTTTATTTTAATTTTTATAGGTAAGTGTTTCACAAAGTTATTTATGTTCAATGTCGGCAATAGCGACCCCGGAAACAGTGTTAGTCAACCTGTCACATCGCTCGATATCCAGCTGGTGAGATGCCCGTATTGCTCACAGGCACGCTTGGTTAAAGGCGAACGGGGGCTGAGGATACACTATGGCAAGATCCACAAAACTCATAGTGTACCTTTGTGCCCCCAGCTGCATCCCCAACACCAACAACTCCAGACCAAACCTTGTGGCAAACGCTAGCAAAATTCAAAAATTCTATCCCGGTTTTAAAGAGAGTTCCCCGGGGCGCGAGACGGTCTGTTGCACTGAATTTGTCGCGATGTCTCCGTCTTGCGACCCAGGAGAACTCACAAAGTGCCTGGGAGCAATTGCTTACCTTCCCTTTTAGGATTCTACATGTCCAGAAAAAATTAGCAACGAAAAAAATCCTTAACAAACCAAATTAAAGACAACTGCAACAATTCGACCTTAATTTTAGATACAAAATTACCTACATTTAACAGCCAATCACAAAAAGCTTGTGTTCACAATGTGGAATCAAAATTAAGTGAAGGTGACATCAAGGGAGCGGCTAGGATACTATTCAGCAGCGATGTGGTGGCGCCTTACTCTCCAGAAACGCTATCAGCTCTGGAAAGTAAACACCCAGCGCCTGTGGATGGCCTCACCTTTCCCGACATCCTCGACCCTCCCAACCTAAATTCAACCTTTCTAAATGTTTGGGCCCCCCAGTTAATTGCTGCCGTGAGCTCTTTCCGAAGTGGTTCCGCCGGCGGCCTCGATGGCCTGACTCCACTACACCACAAGGATTTACCGAGTTCAGGCGCCGGGGAAGCTGGTGAGTCGCTTTTGAAGGAGCTTGCGGCCCTTATTAACCTCATGCTCACCGGCGGTGTGAACCAGGCCGTCGTCGATGTCTTGTACGGAGCCAACCTATGTGCTCTGAGCAAGAAGGACGGCGGCATTCGTCCCATCGCCGTTGGCTGCACTTACAGGCGTACGGCAGCCAAAATATGCTGTATGCTGTATAGCGAATCGCTTGCAGCTAAGTTTCAGCCCCTGCAGCTTGGTTTTGGCTTAAAAGGGGGCTGTGAGACTGCCGTTCATGCCCTTTCCACATTCTTAAACTCGAATAAAGGTGAGGTCATCCTCAAGGTTGACGTAAAGAACGCATTAATTCTGTAAACAGGGACACTTTGTTGGCTGAAGTCAAAAAGGAACTATGTATCTGAAATTTATGGTTTCTTGTGGCAGTGTTACAGACACCCTTCCAAATTATTAAATAAGGATAATGTTTTGGAATCTGCAGTAGGATGCCAACAAGGTGACCCTCTCGGTCCTGTCATTTTCAGTTTTCCAGAATTCCAATTATCCAGAAACTAAATTCAAAATTCAACTTGTGGTATCTATCTGCCCGAGGCAGTAGTGAAGGTGTCGACTGCCTCGGGCACCATGGCTTATCTTGCAGTAAAAGCGCAGGCCGGATAGCACGGCGTGCTAGCATCAATGACATCATCCGTCGTGCTCTTGTCACCGCCGGGGTGCCAGCTGTTTTAGAACCCAACGGCTTGGCACGCGACGATGGGAAGAGACCAGTCGGAATGACCATAATGCCTTGGAAGGTTGGTAGGCCTTTGGTGTGGGATGCAACGTGTGTCGACACCCTTGCGCCATCCCATCTTCCAAGCACGGCGAGCTGCAGGTGCGGAAAACCTCAAACGGCGTAAATACTCCAATCTCTTTGGATCTTATATGTTTGAGCCGTTTGGGGTTGAAACTCTAGGGGCTCGAGTGCCCACTTAGTATTTCGAGACATCGCCAAGCGATTGGTCGACTCTTCACGTGACCAGAGGGCTGGTTTATTTTTGGGCCAAAGAATCAGCATTGCCATACAACGTGGCAATGCTGCCAGTCTTTGCACGTTTCCTGTTGACAGCGATGCGGATGAATTTTTTGATGCCCTTTGATTATTTTCCCTCCTTTTTTACTTGTACATATTATTACTATTATTAATATTGTATTTATGTGTTTATATGGTGTAAATAAAAACATTAGCCATCCATTTAGTAATAATAATAATTTTATTTCCAAAAACTTAGTACTACTTTACAATGGCTATGTGGCAACAATTAAAGTAGAAGATGCCGGGGTGTACAAGTACATATCAAAGCCATTACGTTTGACGGCTGCCCAGCAAATATTAACATGGCCAAAAAGTTAGGCTGTAGTTTCGATATTGATAATATAAATTCCACTTTCAAAAATCCTTGCAACAACTCAAAAGTTGCTGTTTTTTTAGATCCGGCCCACATGATAAAACTTGTGCGAAATGCCTTCGAGTTCTATACAATTTTGCAAGACAAATGTGGTGAAAATATTTCATGGCAACATCTTGTTAACTTACACAATCTACAGATAGCGGAAAATTTTCACTTGGCTAATAGGTTGAGAGCTGCTCACATTTTCTTTAAAAGTAAAATAATGAAAGTTAGCTTAGCTACTCAAATTTTTAGCAAAAGTGTGTCAGATGCACTTACATTCTGCAAAAATACCTCAATTTACGCGTATTTGAGGAAGTCACACCTACATCACGTTTTTTAGTCATGAAGAATGATTTATTTAATATACTAGCACACCCATGGGTATCGCTTAAAAAGAGCGGTCAATGAAGAAAATGCTGCACAAGTTTTAACAAAACTTAAAGCGGTGAAAGATTATAATCTGTTACACATGTCAACAGAAATTCAGTTACGAGATTCTACACAAACGCAAACGGTTCTGTTAGTGAAATCGCCTAGATATACCGGATTTTTAGGATTTTGTGTATGCATTGTAATAATAAAAAAAAAAGAATGATTGATGAATGGTATTAAAAATGTGTGGAATACTCCAAATAAATAAAAAATAAGTAGTAGTGAAAATTCGGGCGCCAGGAGTACACACAAAACTATGCCAAGGATAGACTTACCTGCGAGAGTTTGAGACTTTTAATCTTCAAGCGGGAAGTATCAATAAAAATCGATCATGACCAAAGGCTGCTGGTTTTATGAATACACAAGAAAATTCCTTTCTAAAATTAACAGCTATGGTTCTAAATAAAGGTGTAAAACTAAGATGAAATAGTTTTTATTTTATGACCTGTCATTACTGCACTTTTGTATGTATCACAAACCATACCAAATTCCGTCGAATAAATTATCAACCAAAAAAAATAAACCACGCTCATCTTGGTGATTTGGATGTCCGCTGGGTTGCCAAAGGCGGTCCAAGATATATTTTGGTAGGGGGGTGCGTTCAGAATTTAAATTGTGAGTTAAAAGCCATGTGGCTGAAAGCAAGCATGAATAATCGTTAACTGATATTCAGCGTTGATAAAAAATGGCGATCGAAATGGTTATGACCAAATACAATTAAACTCACCGTTCCTTCTCAAACATCAAAATGCTGGCATCAGTAGATGAATTAATCCAAACAAAATAAGGTTAAAAGAACCTGAAACAATTAAATATCGGAAACTATTAGCGTCTGCTATCAAAATAGCCACGTCAAACGTGAACATGAAATCACGAAGAAATCGCTCACCCTTATAAAAAAATATGGGCTATCCAATCAGGATTGCAAGGGCAAATCGGCTACCACATAATTGGGACTAGATGCCGTCCATCTGAAGTTAATACTTCAAGATTTATTTCGGAGCCCTGAAATTACGCCATTCTGTCCAAAGCTTTGGGTCGGGAAGTGACCTGTCAAAATCAACTTGACAGCATCAAAAGAAAAATTCAGTGTGACCACTACACGATTCCAAGTCAACCAAAAAATTAATTCTTATAAGGCAACACCACCATGGTGCCTACAAATTAAAGCAAAGAATGGGTTACCATGTAACAGGCTTAAAATACTCGTTACAGCATAGAAAGTGCGATATTCCTCATCCAGGACGTAATTTTAAATACAGACTGTGCAATGAAATACCTTCCCCTACATAAGATAAGCCAGGACCATTTAGAACATATCTTTGGCAGCATCAGGTGTCATGGTGGGTCTAACAATAATCCTAGTGCTAGGCTGTTCGAGAGCATTTATAAAAAGCTCCTGACTTACGCTCAAATCAAAAATAGTGGAAGCGCGCGCGAATCGCTCCGCGTTTGACGCGTTTTGATCTTTATTACAGTGTACATCTGCAGTGGAGGTAATTAACGTGACTACAAGACACATGAATCAAAACAAATCAATATGAGTCCAATATTAACGAAACCTTTGAATTTCCTGAACTGGAAGACATTTCAGAGTTTAGTGAGAAAGTCGTTGAATACATGTCCGGTTACATCGTCCATGCTTTGATAAAAGTTTTAAAATGTCAAACATGTATTGGAGCTTTGATTGGTGAGGCGAACGTAAATAGCTTACAATATAAAAAAGATGTTTATAAAAACAAGTTACTTCATGCATCCACCACCGTAATAGAAATTTGCCGCCGTAGTGAATTTTTGTAATATTCTGGCAAATTACAGATGAGGATGAGATTCCCAGTGAGTTTCTGGAAGCATTGGGACCTGAAGGTGTTTACCTTGAAGAAGCGGGAAAACCAATACACCAGCAACTGGCTGCAAGATGGGCAAACATTATCACAGAAGGATTGAGCAAGGAAGCCGGTGCAACAATTATAAAAAAGTACCCCACACCATCAAACTTTAAAATGGTAGTGGCTCCAGAAATTAACCCAGAGTTGCTTGCAGCCCTCTCTGAGCCGTCGCTTAAAAGGGACAAAAGAATAATGGCCCGGCAAAATATACTTGGAAAGGCTTTGATATGCATTGGGCAGGTACTAACTAATGTTATGATGGGAGACATTAACAGCAAAGCCATCATAGAGAAGTTGAGCGATGCAGCAAAAATTACAGCTGAAACCTTTTTTGAAGACTCAAGTCTCGTAAGTTCTTTGCTTTGGCGGGGACAACGGCCACTGTCAAAGAAGCACTGAAGAGTGCAAAAACGGATGGTACGCTATTTGGTACAGATTGTGCCGAGAAGATAAGAGTAGCCCAAGCTATGCAGAAGACAGCAGTCCAAATAAAAGAGAGTGAGAAGTATAACAGAAATCAGACGAAGGGAAACTGGAAGAGCTCGCTGCCACAACAACATCGCAGCGGGCAATACAATCGTCAGCCACCGAAACCACGCACACAGTAGACAGCACCCCGTGTGAGGCAACTGATTGACGACGACGGACGACTGACGGATGATTTATTATAACTTTCGAAGTGGTTTAACACAAAAACAGTGTGTTGACCGGAGGATTTCTGCATTTGGAGATGAAGCCCCATCCAAAACCACAATTTATCGCTGGTTTGCTGAATTTCAACGTGGACGTGTCAAGCTCAGTGATGATCCCCGTCAAAGTCGTCCAAAAACTGCAGTCACCCAAGAAAACGTTGATGCTGTGCGTAAGCTGATTGAGGAAGATCGACATGTGACATACCGCGAAATTCAGGCAACTTTATACATTGGCATGAGTCAAATACAAATAATCTTGCATGAACAATTAGGTGTAAAAAAGTTGTTTTCCCTATGGATACCGCATTCGCTCTGTGAAGAGCAAAAAGCGGCTCGCGTTACTTGGTGCGTCAGAACTTTCGAAAGATTCCACGCAGGATCCTCAAATGCTGTATACAACATCGTATCAGGTGACGAATCCTGGATATAATACGAACCCGAAACAAAAAACCAGTCACGAGTTTGGGTGTTCGAAAATGAGTTAAAGCCAACAAAAATTTTTCGTTCACGGAGTGTTGCAAAAAAAATGGTGGCCACGTTTGTCTCCAAAACCGGTCATGTTACGACTATTTCTCTTGAGGGACAAAGGACTGTTAATGCAGAATGGTATGCTAGCATTTGTTTGCCACAGGTCGTTTCTGAACTCCGTAAAGAGACTGCAACCGCCGCATAATCCTCCATCACGACAATGCGAGTTCTCACACCGCGCACAAAACAAAAGAGTTTTTAGAGCAAGAAAACATAGAATTATTAGACCATCCGCCGTACAGCCCCGACCTAAGCCCTAATGATTTCTATACTTTCCGTAAAATAAAGAATAAATTGCACGGACAGAGATTTTCATTACCTGAAGAAGCTGTGGACGCCTACAAAACGGCCATTTTGGAGACCCCAACTTCCGAATGGAATGGTTGCTTTAATGATTGGTTCCATCGTATGGAAAAATGTGTCAAATTTCGCGAAGAATACTTCGAAAAGCAATAAATACATTTTTAAATAGTAATGTTGTGTCACTTCCTTGATTCCCGAAATTTTCAGTGCTGCCCTCGTATATGTAACTACTTTTACTATAATTTGTACTTATTTTCAGTTGTTGTGTTGCATGTAATGCCAAATCCTGCCAAATTTCCCGAGCGTTTTCAAGCTTGGGTTCCTGACCCGTCACAGGATGTCGTCTGGCGCCCATGTGATGTTTTGCTCCCTGGGGTGGTCACGGCGTGCTATGTGTTCTGGTGCGCCGGTGATGGGGAGTACTCCCCCGAGAGAAGGGTCTGGTGACGGATAGCCGCGGCGGGTTCACGGATGAGTGCTAACGCGTGCCCGTGTTCCCGGCGTAAGCGGCAGAGTAGGACACCGTGGAGTTTTAGTGGTTTAGAGTCCCACATAACTGCACTATCTCCCCGTGGTAGTGCAGAATGCATGAGCGTTTCTCCACGGTAAAAAAAAAAGGCTACTCGGAGGGAAGTTGGAAACCCCATCAGATTATGAACTCTACAAGAAAAAGAGAGTTTGTGACATTCATTTTTCTGATGAACACAGGAACCGTTGTAAACATCTCAATAAACTGGCAGTGCCAACTTTAAATCTGCCTGGTAAGTTTAAAATAACTTCTGTACCTATTCAAATAGAATACTTCCCAGTACTGCAACCTTTTCTTTGATATAAAATACAATACCAACACCAGATTATGGATAACGAATCATAAGTGACAAAAATAACATGAACCGTATCCCTAAAGAATTATTTGCTGTATGTTAGCATTATGCATAAAATTAATGTTTTTATATACATGCAAACATTAATTACGCATAATAGGGTATTACACCCTTTTTTGAAAACTGTTTTAAATCAATCCTGAGGTCGTAATGAACTAGCAGAATTTTTATTTCAATTTTATAAAACCGAAAAATGCCCTAAAAATTGTTTTAAATTTATGATTTTGAATTTTCGCGCGGAAACGCTAGCCGCAATGCTGTTTCGACTCGTTACGTCACTCCGTTAGTAAACAATACGACTGCGAAAGTAAGATTTAAAAAAATAATGAGTTATAATAATAATAATATATAGCAGAATAAGGAAAGTAAAGTAAGTATAGTTGAATAAGTACCATATGAAATGGCAACACTGATACGTCAAAAACGTACATTTTTCTTCCGTATACTGTATTTCCTGTTTTTATTAATTTACGATCTTTACTTATATCATAAATAACATTTTCGAATAAAACATATTAAATCTTCAAACAATAATCCAAAAATAAAATGAATAACTCTACAAACATGAAAAAATTACAAATGACGGCTGTCAAATTTGGCCTTCGAACAATCACTCTGTGAAGATAATGAAAAATATTATAAAATGTTGACGAGATCAGCAGCACGCCGTGCACAATTACCACCTCCGGACTCGTCGCTCAGCCCCGCCCCGCCGCCGCCGGAATCCAGCCCCATCGAGAGTGCTGTGACACCGGCCGTGGCAGTTGCGTCGAGCTCGAGCGACGAATATTTTTCCCCGCCGACGTCGCCAACACCCGTACGTCGGCAGGGGAGAGGCCGGCCACCGACGAGCTTGGGGCTTAGGGGCCATGCAGCCCCGAGCCGGGCCCCCGCTACCGGTGGTTGTGTGCAGCGCATGAGATGGACTCAGTCTATGAACGAGAACGTCATGCGCGCATATTACGGGTCTACAGAGGGGGGAACTAACCTCACTGCGTACCGCGTTAGGATGCTGTCTCTGTTCCGGGAACTGGAACCAACCGTCAACGTTTCGGCCCAACGACTGTCGGATCAGGTGCGGGTCATTCAACGCAATCACAGGTTGGACGATATCGCACTTGATAGGCTGCGCTCAGAGGTACTGAGCAACCACATCGTCTCGACTTCGGCACAAACTGCGGCACAAGCGTCAACTGTTGATGCCATCCCGCCGCGGTCCAATCGTGTTGAAGAAGAAGATGATAGGGTTGCCACAGGAAGTAGCCAGTACAACGTCCGACTGAGGAGCGCACTGGAGGATGCATTACGCGAGTATAGATCCACTCCAACCGAACTTAGACCCCGATTACCACGGTTAACTATGCACAAGAAAAATAGGGCGCTGGTGTGTGCCTTGGACTCGCAGCTCAAGAATTTCTTCGAGAGTAGCGAGGATCTTGTTGATACACACTCGATCCTGTATTGCGCAGCTGTTGCGGCATGTCGTTTAGCTAACGTCAAGTTCCCAACTTATGACGAAGCTACTCGACCAAAACCAACCGTACCAGTCTGGCAACGCAGGATCGAGGGTCGTATTGATAGGACCAGGGTACTCATCGGCAAACTATACTGCTTCAGGGAGGGTAATACACGACCACGAGTGATGCGCTTTGTAAAGCGGGCATTCTCGGGGACTGGAATCAGCCCTCGAGAATACATGTCCTGTGTCACAGAGCGCATCGACTTCCTGAAGCAGAAAGTTTGTGCATGGGCGAGCCGAATACGGCGGTATAAGCGGCGGGTTGATCGATACACGCAGAATCGCATGTTCCAGAGCGATGAAAGGTGGGTATATAGAGCTTGGGAGCGACCTGAACAAAATATGATAGACGTATGCCGCCCGGATGATGCCGCCACAAGTGCATTCTGGCGCAGCATCTGGTCGGTACCCGTCTGTCACACTGAGGCTGGCTGGATGCCGGATGTCGAGCGAGTGTGTGACACTATACCAGAAATGGATGCAGTTATAATTATGCCATCAGACGTTGCCAAAGCGGTCCGTCCTTTACCGAATTGGAAATCGCCGGGACCGGACGGACTGCACAACTTCTGGTTGAAATGGCTAATTAGCTCACACACTTGCTTGGCATCTCAGTTCCAGTCATCCTTAGAGTCTGGATCGCTACCGCAGTTTCTAACAACAGGCGTTACCCACCTGCTTCATAAGTCAGGTAGTCCCGCGGAACCCAAGAATTATAGACCGATCACGTGTTTGTCGACGGTTTATAAGCTTCTTACATCAATTTTGAGAGTGAAAATTAATACACACATTGAGAATAACTCGATTATGTCTGCCTCTCAAAATGGATGTAGGAACGGGTCCCGCGGTACTAAGGAGCTACTCCTTATAGACATGGCCATTAGCCAACAGGTTCGTCGATCCCGCAAGGATCTGTCCACATGTTGGATAGATTACAAGAAGGCCTACGACTCGGTGCCACACACATGGCTCATGAGGGTGCTGGAGTTGTACAAGATAGATGCAACTCTACGCACCTTCCTTGAGTCGTGTATGGGGCAATGGAAGACGGTCCTTCGTTATCCAGGATGTCGACAGATCCAGGGGAATGATGAGCCTGTATGGATTAAACGGGGAATATTTCAGGGCGACAGTTTGAGTCCACTTTGGTTCTGCTTAGCCCTGAATCCTCTAAGTACACTACTGGAGGATTCAGGTCTAGGCTATCGGTTGAGGAGAGGTGGTCAGGTCATATCTCACCTCCTTTACATGGATGATTTGAAACTCTTTGCCCCCAACAAATTACGTCTGATGGAGCTACTGAAGGTAACTGAAACTTTCAGTAGCGCCATCAGGATGGAATTTGGTGTGGACAAATGTGCAGTCATGCATGTAAAGCGAGGGGAGATTATGGAATCCGAGGAAATTCAACTCTCGGATTCCATCGGCCTCAGATCCCTCTCCTTATCCGAAAACTACTCGGTGCCACACACATGGCCTCGGTGCCACACACATGGCTCATGAGGGTGCTGGAGTTGTACAAGATAGATGCAACTCTACGCACCTTCCTTGAGTCGTGTATGGGGCAATGGAAGACGGTCCTTCGTTATCCAGGATGTCGACAGATCCAGGGGAATGATGAGCCTGTATGGATTAAACGGGGAATATTTCAGGGCGACAGTTTGAGTCCACTTTGGTTCTGCTTAGCCCTGAATCCTCTAAGTACACTACTGGAGGATTCAGGTCTAGGCTATCGGTTGAGGAGAGGTGGTCAGGTCATATCTCACCTCCTTTACATGGATGATTTGAAACTCTTTGCCCCCAACAAATTACGTCTGATGGAGCTACTGAAGGTAACTGAAACTTTCAGTAGCGCCATCAGGATGGAATTTGGTGTGGACAAATGTGCAGTCATGCATGTAAAGCGAGGGGAGATTATGGAATCCGAGGAAATTCAACTCTCGGATTCCATCGGCCTCAGATCCCTCTCCTTATCCGAAAACTATAAGTATTTGGGTATGTCGGAAGCGTTAGGCATCAACGATACTGACATGAAGCAATCGTTGAAGGAGCGCTTCTTTTGTCGCCTGAAGAAGGTATTAAATAGTCTTCTTTCGGGCGGAAATAAGGTGCGCGCCTTCAACGGTTGGGTCATGCCGGTTTTGATGTACTCTTTTGGCATACTCAAATGGACTCAGACCGAACTCGACGCCCTGGATAGAAGGGTCCGTACACTACTGACCGCAAACCGGATGCATCACCCACGATCATCGGTGATGAGACTGTATATCCCGCGGAAGTGCGGGGGTCGAGGCTTTTTAAATGCGAAGACCCTCCACAACCGTGAGGTATGCAGTCTCAGGGAATATTTTTTAAATACCGAAGTGGGTATGCACCGTGATGTGGTCGCAGTGAACAAGGGGCTCACCCCGCTCTCCATGGCTAAAGAGAACTGGCGCAAACCTGTAGTACTTTCTACTGATGACCGCAAGAAGGTATGGCAAAGCAAGGAGCTTCACGGGCGCTTCTATCGGGCTCTTCATGAGCCCGGTGTAGATTTCTTAGCGTCCGTATCCTGGCTACGTTTTGGTGACCTTTTCGGGGAAACTGAAGGTTTCGTCTGTGCAATTATGGACGAAGTTATCTTGACGAATAACTATCGGAGACATATTATGAAGGACGGGACGGTTGACGTGTGTCGGGCATGCCACCGTCCGGGTGAGTCTATCAGACATATTGTCTCTGGTTGTTCTCGTCTGGCTAACGGCGAGTACTTGCACAGGCATAACCAAGTGGCCAGGATTATTCACCAGCAACTTGCTTTGAAATATAAGCTTGTGGATTCTGAGGTACCGTATTACGAGTATGTGCCCGACCCAGTTCTTGAAAATGACCATGTCACGTTGTACTGGGATCGATCTATCATTACTGACAGGACTATTGTTGCCAATAAGCCTGATATAGTGGTGATAGATAGATTAGCGCGCCGCACAATGATTGTCGATGTTACCATTCCACATGACGGTAACCTCGTGAAAGCTGAGAAAGAGAAACAAATTAAATATCTCGACTTAGCACACGAGGTTGTTGACATGTGGAATGTGAGCTCGGCTATCATTGTGCCGATTGTCGTGTCGGCCAATGGTCTTATAGCCGAAAGCCTCGATCAACATCTATCGAGGCTCTCGTTAGGCGGTTGGATCAAGGGCCTGATTCAGAAGGCAGTACTCCTCGATACGGCTCGCATTGTGAGGAGGTTCCTGTCTCTGGAGCCCTAACCACCGGTAGCTTGGACCCTGGTCCCGACACCGGCGGATAACTATTTTTTTATATTTTTAAATGTTTTTTTTTACTTATTTTTATATTTTAAGAAATATTTAAAAATGTAATTAAATAAGTAAAGTAAATAAATAAATGAATAATAATAAGACATTTAATTCAGACGTAGTCCATATACTGTTAGTAACACAAAAACCTTATAAAACTATTGTTAGTACATACAAAAACAAAACCACAGAAAGAAATAAAAGAAATAAAAAGCATGAAGTGGCACCGCACAGGAGTGCCAGTCTATGACAGGCCCTGGACGCGACCACCCACAGTGTGTAGTCGCATCCAGTGTCGCCACATCGGCGAGTCCCATCGTCCCACGAACACGCTCAGAAGGCTGTTCGAGCTGGCCCGCATGCGCTTCGCAGAACGCTTCCGCATGATGGCATGAAAACCATCCACGCTTTTCACTGCAAACATTGCTGAAGCGCTGCAATGGCGCGGCAGCCCGAACAGCACCCTAAACGCGTTATTCTATTGTACTCGCAGAGCACTGTATGTACGCTGCGTGTACTTAGTCCACAGGCTGCAGGTGTAGAAAGATTGACAGTAGGCCCTAAATAATGTCACTTTGACTTGCTCGGTACACCGTGCAAACCTGCGGGCCAGCATGTTACAGCGCACAGACAGCGCCCTGCGCTCCCTTTCCAAATCAATGTTGTCACTTAGATCTTCCGAGACCCAGTGACCCAGATATTTAAAGTTTGACACTCTGTTTAAGCTGGCACCGCAAAGATACAAGGGAGGCACATTAGCATATGATTTATTACCAGCCTTAAACACAATCACTTCACTCTTCTTCACATTATATCTGAGTCCATGGGTTCGTGCATACTTTTCACAAATACCTAGCAGTCTGCGCATGGCACTGATCGACGGACTCAGCAGCACCATATCGTCCGCATAGCTGATATTATTGACGCACTGTCCATCTATATGGCACCCTATGCTTGTTCTGCTGAGCTCGCCGATCAGCTCGTTCATGTATAAGTTAAAGAGACGAGGAGAGGTTAACCCCCCCTGCCTCACCCCGCACTCCAACCCATACATGTCCGAGTGTGAGCCTGCCCACCGTACAACATTAGTTTGGCTCGAGTACCAATATCTCAACATTGCAACAACTTCACGTGGCACATCTGTTTCATTTTTCATCTTTTGCCACAACACATCATATGATACCAAATCAAATGCCCTGGACAAGTCCAGGTAACAGGCATAGACCGGCGTATTCCTGGCTGTATAATACTGCACAGTCTGCTTGAGGCACAGAATGGCACTCTCAGTCGAAAGGCCAGGTCTAAATCCAAATTGAGCATCATGAAGTTCTATGTGCCTATCCAGGTGTTTGTCAAGCAGACTGTCCAGTACTTTTGCTATCACAGTAGCCAGCGAGATGGGTCTGTAGTTTGCCAGGTCAGAGACATCCCCGGTCTTGTTTTTTATAACGGGAACTACCACGGTATGTATAAGTTCATCCGGAAGGTAACAGTGACTCACACATAAGCTAAAGAACATAGCAAGTACTCGAGACAAATGGAAACCAGCATATTTCAAATGCTCAATGCTGAGACCATCATGACCAGGGGACTTACCTCGCACCATTTTATGAATTACGTTAGCAACTTCCTTGGCACAAAATCGAACAGTAACATCCCCTGACATGATCTCAGCACCCCGTGTCAGATCAGATAATGTATATCATTGGTGTCTTGTGCCCAAATGTAATAATACAAGTGTAAAAACGCCAGAAAAACTGTGGATTTAAGTACCAAGTGATATCAAAATGAGAAACATTAATTGGTTGAAACTGGCAAGAAGAGATCCAGAATCTTCGTCCACAAAGACCAGACTGTATTTCTGTGAAGACCACTTTGATGTAAGTAGGTATGCGTTATAAATGGTAAACTAACTATCGAATAAACAAAACTTCAATTGTTTACTATCGGAGTGACATCACGTCGGAACCCAATATGGCGAATGGCGTTTTAGACATTTGGTGAATAGATTAAAAAAGTCGATTTTTAAAATTGAATTATAAAATGTATATTGCATTTTTATGGATAAATATCGACGTTTCTCGTTTTCCTTTTACGAAATCTATCATTAACATGTATTTTTCTATTTTTTCTTACATGGTGTAAAATACCCTATTGTCATTACCGGTGACTATCAAAAAACATATGTTCGTCCATTTGGATTTTAAACCCCTGTATTGCAAAAATTAATAGAAGTTTTATTTAATAATTTTATGGATTTCAGGTAGCAGTGCTAATTTCCCTGCTCCAGTTCAGGGTCGAGAGCTGGAGTGCAACGTGCACTACACGGAAAATCCCCATCCAGCACTACTCACAACAACAGAGTATGCGCGCCTGGAGGACTTGACTCCCGAAACCCTGGAAACCCATCAAGTAATCGGTCCCCAAATTTACACCGATGGCAGCAAGATAGAGGGGAAAGTCGGAGC
Organism: Luperina testacea; assembly: GCA_927399505.1. Taxonomy (NCBI): domain Eukaryota; kingdom Metazoa; phylum Arthropoda; class Insecta; order Lepidoptera; family Noctuidae; genus Luperina; species Luperina testacea. The sequence goes on along the minus strand of OV656766.1, from coordinate 1,830,763 downwards.
TGCCCTAACTTGGTGGGAAAACGGGAAAGAGTCAAAGTTCAGCACATTCGGCCTGGAGCCTCACAACACTGTCTTCCAATCTGAAATGTACGCACTCTTTAGAGCTGTCAGGATGGCAAGAGAATCCAGGGCGGCTTCCGTAAGCATTCTAAGTGAATCAAGGTCGTCACTTGACCTGCTGAGGAGACCGTCCGTCACACCACCTGGCACTCCAAGTCAAGAGGAGCGTCCGAGAAATCAGAGAGGAGGGTAGAGAGGTGAGACTCTTCTGGCTCAAGGCTCACGTGGGAACTGCCGGGAACGAGAGAGCGGACGAGCTGGCCAAGGAGGCAGCCCTACACACACAGACAGTCGACTACAACAGAGTCCCGGGAGGAAGATACGGGAGGGCACTATAGAAAAGTGGCTGGAGGTAAAGATTGAAACCTCACTTAGCCAGTCCACACTCCACACCATCATGGGGAGACCGGCTACTAGGACTCCATTTCTGGCATTCGCGAGCAAAGTCGCCACAGCAGCAGCTGCGGCCAACAAAACAGACATAACCCTGCGAAGTCGACCTTCTACGCGGACACACACTACAATAACAACATCCACACCAACGACTACACAAACAACAACAAAACCACACCAATGACCACACAAACAACAACAACCACACGAATTACCACACAAACCACAACACACACGCCATCAAGTGACCCACAAACCGTACACACTAACACCATCCAACAACAAGTGCCAGCGGCAGCAACAGCAGCAGTGGGAGCCAGCCTGCAACCAGCCCCTACAACCATGTCCACCACACAATTCCTGGCATGCGGAGGAGACGGGGTCCCAGGTATCAGACTTCGCGGCGTCGCTCTGTTCATGAACAGAGACCAGGAGAAGTTAGGCATAGGCTTCTGCATCGGCTCCAGTCGAGTTGCGGCCCGAATACCCATCTCTCCAGGTCTCGCCGCCTTGATCAACGGTAGCACCACCAAGACGAGCATCAAAGGCAGTAAGACTGGGAGATAAATGTAAGTTCAAAACTAGATACCCTAATAGATTAATTATTACTGGAACGAAAACTGAACTGTATAGACGGAGTTGCTATCCTATGTGTATTCAGATATACAACAAGATTCCTAACCAAATTAAAGGACTACCAATGGTCCGCTTTAGAAGGGCTTTACACAGATGGTTAATTGAGAATCCTTTCTATAATATAAAAGAATTCCTTTAATAATAATATTTATTTATTAAGTAACAAGACTCATTCGTGTTAGTAACAATATTCCTTATCGCTATGTTAGTATTCCTATCCTAATTATGTAGAATAAAATCATGACTATACGTGAATCACTGCCACACGCTTATCACCGAGGTGGATAGCTTGCAGCAGCGACTCACGTACAGACAATCAAGTCTGCTCGCCACACAGCGCAGGATAAGGTTGGGGCTGGCCCGCACGCGGCGCACCAGGGAAGCGCATCGTTTTCTCATCGTAGTGTAAAAGCAGTCGACTCGAGCTTCCGACTTTAGCATAAATTTAAATAATCTAATTGTAACAAAAATTTGCATGTCATTATTTTATGATTGAATATGTTAAGCTACTGTAATACCTTTTTAAGAACTTCTGTAACCATATTTAACGGCAAATAAATCTTTGACTTTGACTTTAAGTACGCTGCACTGCCCCAGGTGGAAGTGGCCTCTCACCTATGCCGTCTAGTGCGGTAATGCGGTTCAAAGGAAAGACGATCGCACTATTCGATTGGGGAGAGACCACTCCATTTGCTCAGGCGAGCTCATTGCTTCAGGTATATACTCCTCTAAGTTGTCGCTGTTGCGGGTCCACTCCCTGAGGGTGACAGGTTACACGGGAGCGCAAATACCCAGGACTGCCCAAAGTACCCTATTCCTGGTTCATACACAAGAGGAGAAATCTTCTCATCCTCTATTTCGCGCGTGAACAGCCCTCTAAACGTGAAACCCTGAAGCTAGCTTATGGACAATCGAAGGTGGAAGCTCAACGATCGCCGAGGCAGTCGTGATGTCGTGATGATGATCGTGAGTGCATTGTATCCGCTGCGGCTTATGTCGAGTTATTGAACATCGTAATTATACGTAAATCGTTATTTTCCCAGTGTAGTATTAAAGCCACCCCTATTTCGGTTTGGTGCGTGTGCTACAAGTTAAAAAGACAACACAAGCGACTACAGTTATAGAAGATCCTTCAAATTCACCAGCTACAAAAATAAGACGCATAAGGTACAAAGAACAAAAAAGACGTAAAATATTAATATTATACAAACTTTAAGAAAAAAAAGCGAACAAAGGAAAGATTATCAATACTAATTAAGAAGTTTTTTGAACAAGATTCAAACAGCGTATTCCTGGCAAAAAGCAGTACATCACTCGAAATAAGGTTCAAAAACAAAAACGACAGTTAACATTACCATTAAAGCACATAATAAATTTATATCAGAGCATGGAATTCTTGTTAGTTATGCCTTTTTCTGTAGACATCGCCCATTTTGGGTATTCTTTCCTAGCAAAGCACTCAGGGAAACTTGTGCCTGCATAATTCACAGTAATGTAGATTTGGCAGTTATATGTCTGCATAAAGCAAATATAATACAGGAGACTAATTTTGAACAGATTTTACAGTCCCTGTGTTGTTTTCAATACAACGATCAATGTTTAAAAAGAGACTGCCCTTTATGTAAAGATAATGTTTTATCCTATAACGAATTTTCAAATGATCAAAGTCTTACACTCTATCAGTGGGTACGTTGCAAAGTTCCAAATTTTTTCAAATACGCATTTATTATAAACGTACACTACAACACTATCTGCCACACTCAGAGACAGTTAATGGTCCGTTACCGTCTCTTAATGATAATTAATTAAAGTTAAGTACGGCAAAACCTTCACTTAACTTTCTAATGATTTATTTTGACATTTACTTTTGAGGTTATATTTTACTTTTATCTATAGAATTCACAGGAATATAATTAATGTTTTAACAATAGTAAAGATGAGTGATCTGCAAGACTTTATTGATTTTGTAGACTATACCAGAAGGTATAGAGTAGTGGGGCCGAGGCGGTATTTACGAGTACGTGATTATTCTGATCCCTTTTCAAAATACTCGATTCAAGAATTTCATGCATGCTATAGATTTACGCCAGAAACCGTAAAAAGTGTAATATTGCCTTTGCTGGCACCCGACCTAAGTAAACCAACCAAAACAGGATTGCCATTCGCACCGGAAATAATGTTACTCCCTCACACTCCCTCTCACTGAGAGGAGGCCTGTGTCCCAGCAGTGGGAACATTATAGGCTGATGATGAGGTAGGTATTGTAAATAATAATAGAATTTGTTAGATAAGTCATATATATGTCGTTGCCTTTTTTTTACAGACATTGGATGGGGATGTCATGAATATCTACCAGCAGTTAGTTTCACGAATTATTGCAAAAGTCTCTACATTGATAGCAATCAAAATTAAAGATTTTGTTAAATTGCCATCTACTGTAGAACAAATGAACACAGTGAAGCAAGTATAGATAGTTCAACTCAGTTGTGCGCGCGGCCTTATGCGTGCCTGGGCTTGTAAATATACAACTTTCATTCAATTGGCACTTGTGGCAGTGACGCGGCAGTCGTCGTCCGAGCAAGACGTCTTCTTATCGCTTTTTCTTACGGGTACAGTCGTTTATCCTTGTTGACGTTTACGTATTATTGTTTTAGACTCGAGAAACCATTGCTAAGGTATACGAATTTCTGAAAATAGATGCGAGAGATATATTAGAACTAGTAAGTGATCCAGTTTGCAGTGCAAGTCCAATTTTAATATCGAAATTAAGTGAACATTTAAATATCGTACGGAAAAGAACTGCAATGGCAGTGGGGGTATCAAAGAGAACAATTACTAATATATTGGCTGAAGGAAAAGAATCTGACTCTAAATTTAAATCTCCGCATAAAGACCGTAAAAAACGTTTAAAGAAGTTAGAATTAGACAACTTTAACGTTGATGTTATTCGTTCCACTATTCAAAATTACCATTTAGAACATCGCGAGTTACCTACCTTGCTAAAGTTAAAAAGAATATTTCAAGATAAACTTAACTATGATGGAAGTATATCGACTCTGCGTACAGCTTTGTTAAAGTTGAGATACTAATGGCGAAAAACTGTGGATAACAGACGTGTTATTTATTATAGAGCGGTATGACATCCAAAAACTACGATTTTCCTACCTGAAAAATTTACTCAGATACCGTCAAGAAAATCGGTGTATCGTATATGTATACAGATGAGAGCTACATCTTAACTAATCATGTGCAAAACAAAGGATGGGGTAATAAAGATGGACCACCTTTAAAGAGAAACCTGTCGAAAGGACAAAGAATTATCATTGTGCATGCTGGTTCAGAACAAAGTTTCGTACCTTACACACTATTGACATACAAAGCAAATAGTGTTTTTGGTGATTACCACTCTAACATGAACGCAGAAAACTATGAAAAGTGGCTAAAAGAACGTCTAGTACCGAATCTTCCACCTAACTCACCTAACTGCCTTTTAACTTTTTCTTTAGCACCTACCGACACTGCACTTGACATCACGGACGGGACATCAACAAGCTCGAACACTTCATTCTTGCGGAATGATTCCAACTCTTCGTCCATGGCCTTCCTTCATTGCACATGTTCGGGGCTGCTCAATGCGTCTGTCACCATTAGTTCAGGATCTGCAGTGGCCAACCACCCTGTCGGATTGTACCGCACTGTTGTTATTCTTGATTAGTTGACTCACTGACAATAAGTTTGTCGTCAGGCTTGGAACGCATAAAACATCCTTAATTGTTATATCGTAGCCTTGCTGCGTAGATATCTTAAGATTGCCTTTGCAAGAGACTTGAAGTTTTTCTTGATTGGCTACTATGGTAGCCAATCAATGGCTACCATGTGGCATATACTATGGTATCTCCGGTAATGTCTGTGGATTCGATACATTTTGCAACCAGCTTGCGATAGCCGTCATGTGAGAGCTGGCTCCCGAATCCACGTACCACTCACCTTTGCCGTATTTAGCACTTAGGAAAACTGCAATGAATGCATTTGTGGACTTATTTTTGTTTGTTTTTTCAACCATCGGACATTGGTTCCAATAATGACCCGGTGTTTTGCATTTGTAACAGGTTATGTTTTTATTTACTCCTGTCACTTTGACATTTGACATTGACGGCCCGCCCTGATTAGTGTTGCCCTGTCTGGGTTTTTGTTTCGCCCATTTTGAAGCAAACGCCGATTCAGAATTCTGCGTTTCGTTCGATGTCACTGTTGCAATCTCTAACGGTTCCGAATCTATCAACTTTGTCTTGATGACTTCAGCTGTGATTGATATTCCAGAATGTTCGATGGCCATTATCATAGGTGAAAATCTGTCTGGTAATCCTGCCAACATCAATGATCCTATCCACTGATCTGTTATTCCAAAACCAGTTCCACTCAATCTTTGCGATGTTTCCACAATTTGAGTCACGTAGGTGGTCATATTTTCACAATTTTCTCGTCTTATTGAAATCAAGTGACGCAGTAACGAAATCTTTCTCGAAAATCCTGAGTCATCAAACAATGATTTAAGTTTATCCCACAACTCTTTCGAAGTCGTCGTCTTCTTGATGTGCACGTACAAAGCGGGATCAATGGTTAGGGATAATTTGGCCCGCGTCTTCGCATCATCTTCGGGTTTTATTTCTTTTCCCTCCACTGGCTTCACACAATGTAACATGCCTTCCAACACGATTAAGTTTTCTACTGCAAAAGTCCACTCATCATAGTTCTCCCTGCCCTTTAACTTAGGCACACTGGCTAAATAGTTCATTGTCATCTTGCACAACACGATCGTATCAATTATTAAACTTGAGAAACTTGGAAAATCTGGGATAGCCCATAACCTAAAGTAAACGCGTCGGTTGTTTTCAATCACACGAGTGTTTAATACCTTATTATGTGCAGTTTTATACAACTTTTTATCTACTTTCATACATTGAGATTGAATCTACTAAATACTTAGTAGTAGATCTAAGGTAGTTTTTAATTATTTTCAGTTTAGAAAATGACCTTTCGCTATGTGCGACCGTGACTGGAAGTGTCAGGTATATCCTCAGTGCTGTGGACAGATTTGGGAACACTGAAATTAATTTATTCGTAAACAAGTAATTTAAAATATCCAACGGCGTAGTGGAATCATCAATAAACATCGGTAATAATTCGATTTCATTATAGAGCTCGAACTGTTCCACATCTGAAGAGCCAGCATGGCAAAGTTTATTTTCTAAATTAGAACAATGTGTTTTTTTGTATCAGAGTCCAAATCTTTCCAGTGTTTCAATTTTTGAAGAAATGAAAAAATTACATACAAATAGTAGTAAAAATTTACTTTAAAATGTATTTTCGCGTCTGTTATCGGTTCATCCTCCGCCTCATAATTAAAAAACCTTTTACGAGCGCGAGGGCGTGCAGGTGTGGGAAATTCTACTATTGCCTCGACATCTTCCGCTACAGTTTTCGCCCGGTTAAGGAGCTCCTCAAAAGCACATTCATTACGGAATTCAGACAAACTTATTTTTGCATTATCAATAATTTTCACCGCTTCTGACAATACAACGTCTGACTTTTGAAGGGCCTTGCTAACTATATTTATCTTGCTTAAAATTTCAAACCAAATAAGCAGAGAGCAGATGAATTTAAACGACTTAATTTTTGCCAATAATTAATTTGCCATATTTCTTGACTCTGCATCTTTGCTCCGATCGGAATATATAGTAAACAAGGCATCATACACTTTTCCCCGTTCAAAACGTAGAGCTTTTACTGCTTCAACCCTGCTCTCCCATCGAGTATTTGAGAGTGGTTTTAGACTTAAAGTTGGCACTTCTTTAGCAAGTATTTGCCAACGTGCTGTTGACGCCGAAAAAAAACATAAATTTCCTGCACAATTGAAAAGAAATTGACAATTTCTAATGAACTTTTAGCAGCGTCATTCACTACCAAATTTAGGGTGTGTGCCGCACAAGGTACATAAAATGCGCGTGATAGATTATACTAATTATAGATATTGTTATTATTATCATAAGTATTCCCAACGGATATCCACCTTCAATGTCGTTGATATTTTAAATGACGGTAGATGGAAACGTCAAAGTTATTTGTTCACGACTATAAAAGGGGGAGCTCTGAGTGGCAGGGATGATTCTTATTCGAGACGTTGACCAGGACGGAGCTCCGGTCTATAGATGTTCAGTTGATTAGTATTAGTGACGTTATTATGTGGAATAGATCGACCAGATGTCACGTAAGTTAATTGATATTATTATATAGATTATTGCTGATAACTATGGTGTTCTGTATATGTTATAATATGGCCAATATTGCTAATATTAGAAATGTGTGGCAATATAAGGAATTGTTGATAGAATACTTTAATACTGTTTCCGTGGAGTTTCTTGTCCTTCTTCTCCACGAGGACCTAGATTTGGAACGGACGACTAGCTTTCTGATTATTTACTGACAAGCCTTAATTGAATAAATGTTTGGTCTTGTCTTTCTGTGCTTTATTTATAGAATCCTTTCCCTAAATACCATATTCATAGGTATTACACATATTAAATAACTATTGGGGTAATATATATATACTTAAAGATAGATTATACTTTATTCCGCTAACACGCGCGGGTTTAAATCTAAAATTCGTTTTTGTAGACCTATATTTTTCCCTTTCATGTTTGCACCATTATCATAACCTTGACCACGCATATCTTGTATGTCAATTTCGTTTGAGATTAAAAAATCTAACAAACATTGAGTTAAGCCCAGGCCAGTAGTGTCTGTAATAGGAAAAAAAAACCCAGAAAGTGTTCTTTTACTTCAGCCTTGTTGTTGTTTGCATTTAAAAGAAAAAAGTTTACGGCGAGCCTCTTCGCTTGCCGGGCCAATTTCTGTCGTCATCAGACAACCACACCGTTGAAGACATCACCAGCTTCGCTACACGTCTGGCGAAACATATTGCTAACTTGTCTCCGAAGCCACCCAAGTGGCACAGAAACAACACCTTCTATATGCCCAAAGACATGCAGCACTGTACCCACGTCTTTTTGAGGTCAGATTACGTGCGTAAGTCGTTGGCAGCGCCAACTCAAGTATTACAAGCTGGACGTACGTGGCAAAGAAGTTACCGTCAGCGTTGATCGGCTGAAGCCGGCCTACGTCATACGGGAAGCAGACGATCGGCCACCATCAGTTCCCGAGTCGTCAGCTCCACTCCCGGTTCCAGCAAAGAAAGAGGAGGACGAGGTCCGGGCGTCGGGTGCACTTCCCAAGTTATTACCGCCCGCGGTCTAAGCGGGGGAGTACTGTGGCGCTGTTCCTGATCAAAGGACGCACCTGTTTCGAGCGCACGTAGCTCGCACCTTCATCGGCTGCGTGATGTGTGTACCCCGCCGCTCTGCGCCCGCGCAGTGCGCCGACTTCACCCGCGCGCGCAGGCGCCGGGGTTTATAATCGCTATCGCTCGGTCATCCGCGGCAGTCGATAGTCTACTCCGACGGCGAATGCACGCGAAAATATTTCTAAATTAATAATTACGTTTCGCAATCTAGTGTACTTAAATCTCAGTTTCCTCTTCTATATCTTTACTGTATCTTCCTAGTGCTTGGTTCTACTCATACTGCATAATGTAACTTTCCTATTAAACTTCTGTCTACAACTCTTGGGAACGCCTGTCATTTCTCCGCACACCCTCCGAGCAACCACAGTATAATTGAAATACTTCATTTTTAACTTAGGATGTAATGGTCAAATATACAATGTTATGATGAAACGAATCTTGATCAAACGAAATGTGCCGTTACTAAACAAAAATATATCGATAAAAAAAGGTTTTTTCTTGGTAAATTGATTGTAAAATCAATGTTTGACACAAAAATCTTGCAAAGTTCATAGAGAAATCATATTTTTAAGAAAAATATAGTTCAAGTTTTGGGGTCCTGTTAGGCTTGGCCTATTTATATTGATCTTATTATTACTTTTATAGGCCGAAGTTTTGGGGATAGGAACGTGGCCTTATTTCACATTTGTTTTTTTTGGGAATTGTATGTATAATGGATGAATTTTCAATTTCCCCATTCCCATAATAAAAATTATTAAAGCACAAAAATCCGATACAAAAATAATTCATTACTATTCAAACGGGCCGAGTACACAATATCGCCAGAAGAATTTTTATCTTCACAATTTGTTTACTTCGAAACTAGGTCTCAAGTATTCTACGTGGTCCTTTACAGAAAGCGGGCATGGTAAAGGTGTTGCGGATGGTATCGGTGGTTCCATTAAACGCGCACTTGATCGCCATGTTTCGTATGGTAATGGCATTACAAATGGCATTGAAGCTCACGAGGTTTTGACAAAGAGAATGAAAACGGTTAAATATTTTTACATAAAGGATGCTGAAGTTGAAAATATTAAAAAAATAATTCCGAATGATATGAAGGCTATACTTGGCACAATGAGTATATACCAAGTTATATCAAAGAGTCAAGATGTAGGCGTAATCACACACAAAAAACTGTCTTGTTTTTGTGGGACAGAAAAGGGTTGTTGTGGCTGTTTCGCCCCACAAACTTACAGGTATAATACCACGACATGCGCTTTGACAAAGGAGACAGAGTTGGATGAAATTAATACAATCGTTGATGAAGATGCTGTTAATTCCATACCCGATACCGACTGCTTATATCTCACACAATACGCTGAAATGGTCATCATATGGTTTTGTAAAAGAATATTCAATGTCAATTTAAATAGTTGCATAGAAAAATAGGTAACTAATTTGTCCCATGTTAGTCAGATGAGACAATAATACGATTAGAGCAGTTATTAATTCCTTTATATGATATTGTTGCACCTTTTTCATTTGTTAAGCTTACTTAAAGCAAAATAAAACGTGATAATTCAGTAAATTATTTTATTTAAAAATTATTAAATTAATAGAGCGGGTTCTAAAATTGTTACTAAGCGGAACCAAAAAACGTCTACATGATTTTGAATCGTTAATTATTATCCTTTACATAACATTTGAATCAACTCTGATACTTGATCTATTAATATATTGTTTGTTACAACAAATCATTGCTTAATTTGATTCCCTTGTAAGTATTTACTTTTGTATGTTTACATGGACTTAGTAAGGATCTCTCCGCGGACGTTGCGATTTTGTTATTACGCATGTGTTTTGCTTTGCCGAAGGTTATGTATCTCTTGCGGACCGCTACTACCTGGCTTTGTCCTGAGGAAGTATTTTCCTTTGACTGTGCTCTAAAATCAACGGTTGAGTCGATCCTGAATGTGTCTTTTAATGATGCGCAGTGGAGGCAAGCGGCTCTTCCTATCCGGTACGGGGGTCTTGGGGTGCGGTGCGTGCATGATGTGGGTCTGCCGGCTTTCCTGGCGTCAACACATGGGGTAGCCGACCTCGTCACTGTAATTCTAGATTCCAATGGTGATGGGGCAAACATACCATATGTGTTGGATGCCGGGTCAGCTTGGTCTGTCCTCAACGTGGGGGCTGCAAGCCCTGACGCAACACATGTTCAGCGCGCTTGGGACGACGTCACGTCCAGGCTGATCCAGGAACAGATGTTGGTGGGTTCCTTGGGGGCTGATTTAGCCAGACTCAGGGCTGTATCGCAGCCGGAATCGGGGGCATGGTTGCACGCGCTTCTTTCGGCTCACATGGGCACGTTGCTTGATGAGGACTCTTTGCGTGTGGCGGTGGCCCTCCGCCTGGGCTGCAAGGTGTGTGAACCCCACAGATGCACCTGCGGTTCCATGGTGGAGGCCGATGGCCATCACGCTTTGAGTTGTCGTCGTTGCTCGGGGAGGTTCCCGCGTCACCATGCGCTGAATGATATTGTGCGGAGGGCTTTTGTGTCGGCTGATGTCCCCTGCGTATTGGAGCCTCCGGGTCTGTGCAGGACTGACGGCAAGAGGCCGGACGGACTGACCCTGGTGTCTTGGAAGAACGGCAAGTGCCTAATTTGGGACGCAACTTGCGTCAGCACTGTTGCTTCCAGCCACCTTGGTCGCACCGTCCTCTCACCATCGGCAGCAGCGGAAGACGCCGCTGAGAGGAAGAGGGTGAAGTACGCACCGTTGGGGGACCGGTATAATTTTGTGCCCATTGCCGTGGAGACCATGGGTGCTTGGGGCACTGAGGCCAGGAAGCTCATTAGTGAGATAGGGAACAAGCTCCGTGACAAAACGGGTGATTCCCGCTCCGGCTCGTTCTTGGTGCAAAGGTTAGCCATTGCCATACAACGTGGCAATGCAGCAAGAGTTTTGGGCACCTTTGCACCGGGAACTGTGCGGGGCGGGTTATTTGACTAGGTTGACTGGTGACTATTATTATATTAATAATTTATGACATTTATAATTATTATTATATTTTTAATAAATTATTATCATTATTATATTATTGCCAGTCATGTCATGTCATTTCCAGAAATGAGAATATCATTTCCTTCCTACTATCGTCATTTCCATCACTGCCAGAAATTTAAAAATATAATATCTCTTAAAAAAACATTACCAGGTGTGCCTTTTACATATATATAATTCACATTTTTATTTCTATAATTCGTTAGAATTGGTCAAAAAACCGTTAGATACTACCTACTTAAAAAATATATGAAAAAGTACACTGTATAAAAAAAATTTAGTTTATTTACCCTGGATCACTTGACGTCATTATGATTTTGTCTTTGAGCGAGTCATAAGGGTGGCAAAAAATCACGCAGCTACACTATCAAATAACAAACACACAATTAAGTTAATGAATCATTTCACAGATTTATTTTATAGTAGGTTATATTGGATATTGTAGTTTATGTATATTTAGTCTATGATAGATTAAGTGGCAACACACTCTTCCGGTGAAGCTAATAGTGAGTAATGGCGTGGTAACGTTTTGTTATAATGAAAAATAAATTATCTGACTTGATTCATGGTGCCGCTTTTATTCCACTACATACTCTATAGGTTATGGGCCCAGTGAACCAAGGGCATGAAGTGAAACAAGGGCACATAGTGAACCCAGAGCACCAAGATTAGGATTGAAGTCAGTCAGATTGACAAAGGATAGCGTAGGAAAGTAAAATGGCTACAAGCACGATTTATACCTATCCAAGATTAAAGGATGGCTCAAGCTTTTCAAACTGGAAGTTTCGAGTTAAAACGTTATTAGAAGAACGAGGTCTAAAAGATGCTATAAACAAGGACAAACAATTAGACGAAAATGTGAAGAACGAACTTGATGCTGAAGCGAAAAGCGTCATTGTTCAATGTGTCTCCGACAAGTTTATAGACATAATTAAAAAATGTAATACAGCATTAGAAATGCTAACAAAACTAGAGGAAATATTTGAAAGAAAATCAGTTTTCAACCAGCTATACTTACGAAGAAAACTACTGTCATTGAAATGTGGAAACAATGAAAGATTGACAAATCACTTTATTAAATTCGAGAATGTAATTTCGGAACTGGAGTCGTCAGGAACAGAGATGAAAGAAAATGACAAGGTATGTCACCTATTGTTGACACTACCAGACCAATACAATACAGTCATAACGACGTTAGAGACCATGGACAAAGATTTGACGATTGATTTTATAAAGTCAAGAATGTTAGATGTTGAATCAAAAGTAATAGGTGATCAAATGAATTAACTGTCATTCGTTTCGTTACTAATAAAATTATCGCGGATAATTGTTTATGTTTTTTTTTGTTTTTTTAATTCTCTTTTAATTACGTTGTGTGTGTTAGTGAACCGGCAAAATTTGAGGTATGTACATAGGTTTTCAAGTTACAAATATAATGCACGTGCATACTTTTTCTGTAGTAGACATATATAAAATACATTACATTTTGGGTGTTTGTTTTCAATTTTGGTTTGGTTTTAGTTAGGTTTATTGCTAGGTACGTATAAAATATCTACAATATGACATAAATATACGATGTCACAGCGCATTGAGAACATTATTTTAAGTACAGTAAACGAAAAATTGAGTAAAAATAATGATCTGTATAAGAAAGTAACTTTAACACCCACTAAACTGAAGTCGTCCAGCTCAAAAAAGAACAAAAGCAGTAACAATAAAAACAATAAACAAACTCAAACAGAAACACCAAAATCGAAGTTAAATAATATTAATAAACCAACACTACAAAGAGAGACTACAGTCAAAAATGATTTAAAACGCAAAAAAATATGTATTATAAGCACAGACAACAAAAACAACTTGCTTTATATTGCAGAAAGCATTTTTGAGAAAAGTGAAATTTGTCACTACATCACACCCCATGGTAGTATGCAAGTTCTGTTGAAAGGTATTAAAGAAAAGTTAACGAATTTTACTTCACTGGACTTCTGCATTATTCTACTAGGTGAAGAGGACTTTAAAGTGACAAATAGTTATTTAGATTGTATAATACAGATAAGACAAGTCCTGCAAGAAATCACAAACACTAACATAATTATCTGCACCCCTACGTACAAATTCTTTACTAACAACTACTTGTACAATTCAAGAGTAGAAACTTTCAATAATTTATTATATTTGGATACAGCTACTCACGAACATGCATACTTTTTGGACAGCAACGTGAATTTGAGATATGACGACACGATGTTCGACAGACGCACTGGCGCGATAAATAGTTCCGGAATGCAGTCATTATTCAAGGATATCTATAGAATGATTTTTTATGCAGAATCCTCCATCACTAGTTGTAAATATGTAGTTGATCAAAACAAGGAAATGTCACCGAGTCAAAATATCAGCCTTAAACCTACTCCGCAAAAGCTTTTTCGGCCATAAATACATCACCATACTACACCAAAATATTGCAGGTTTGAGGAGCAAGTCGGATGCATTAACAATCTGCTTACAAGAATTATCGGATCGTAAAACTGATATTGATGTCATCTGTCTGACTGAACATTTTATGATGTCGGGCCACGAAGATATATGTGTAATACCCAATTTTTGCATAGCTGCCTACTTTAGCAGAAGTAATTCTAACAGAGGAGGGTCGTGTATCTACGTGAAGAAAGGTCATCATTGGAAAGCGATTCCAAATTCGGAGTTATTCACTGAATGCTCAACTTTTGAATGCTCTGCAATAGAACTGATAGACTACAAAGTCATTATTATCTGTTTGTATAGGGTTCCGATTGCTAGTAACTTAAGTAATTTCTTTGATAGATTAGATAAGATGCTCAAATATGTTAATAGAACCTATAATAAGTATAACATTGTGATAGCTGGGGATTTTAATATTAATACTTTAAAACAAAATAATATCACATCTGAATTTGAATGTTTACTTCTTAACTATAACCTTAAGCTTAAGATAACCGAACCTACCAGAAAAATCAGCAAAACATGTATAGATAACTTTGCTCACAACTACCACAATAAGTGTAAAGCAGAGGTGATTGACTTCTCATTATCCGATCACACAGCTCAGATATTGAGGTGCCAGGTCAACAAGGTGTGCCTGATAAAAAGTTGGAAAATTAAACGTAGAGATTATTGTGAGGAAAATCTTAAGAAGTTTAGGACTTATATAGAGAAATTATCTTTTTCGGAAATGTACTCAGCCTCTGATCCAAATATAGCCTATACTGCTTTCATTGATTTGTTTAAGTTATTTTATGATCTTTGCTTTCCATTTAAATATATCACCATTAATACACATCGTAAAGCTAACTGGATAACGCGAGGAATCAAGGCCTGTAGTATCAAAAAACGTGATCTTTTATGGCAATACAGGAAAAAACCCAGCCAGGTAAATAAAACTAAACTGACACAATTTTCAAAAAGATATAAAAAAGTGATAAAATTAACCCAGCGCGTAAAAAATAATCATTTAATTAACACGTCGGATAATAAGAGTAGATCGGTATGGAAAATTATAAACGAACCTAAACAAAATTTACCAAGTGATACTATAACTAGCATTAAAATAAATAACAAAACAATAACTGACCCTTCTGAAATATCTAATGCTTTTAATAATTACTTCATCGATAAAATATTACCTAAGAATAATTCACTCAACATGCAGTATAAATTTGATATGTCTACTAGGCCAAAGTCAATGTTCCTGAAACCATGCTCGCCACATGATGTATGTCAGATTATCAGGAGTTTAAAAAATACGAATAGTGTAGGTTATGATGGCATATCAACTAAAGTCTTGAAATACATAGCTACGAATATTTCTGCTCATCTTTCATATCTGATAAATCTATCTATTGAAGCTGGAATCTACCCTGACAAATTAAAAACTTCTGTCATAAAACCAATCTTCAAAAAAGATAATAGGGAATGTCTAGAAAACTATAGACCTATTGCGTTAGTTCCAGTTATTTCTAAAATATTTGAAAAATATATTTACAAAGAACTTAATAACTATTTAGAAAATAACAATATTCTAGCAAAAGAACAAAAAGGTTTTAGACACAATAAATCTATAAATATGGCCATATATGACTTTCTAGATTTTGTTATGGTTAATGTTGACAAAAGAATACCTGTCTGCTCTATCTTTATGGATATGACACAGGCTTTTGATTACGTTGAGCATAATATATTGGTTGGCAAATTTAATGATTATGGAATAAGAGGTAATGTTCTGCAATTATTTGAATCGTACCTCAAAGGCCGTCACCAGTACACTGAATTGACTAGAGTGAATATTCTAACAAGAAAAGAGGAAACCTTTAGATCGCGTGAACGTGAAGTAAACTGCGGTGTTCCTCAGGGAACCGTTTTGGGACCACCCTTTTTTATATTGTACATCAATGACTTACCCAATGCCACTGATAATCCTGTAGCTCTTTTTGCAGACGACAGTACAGTAACGATAAAATGTAAAAACATAAATACCTATGAAGATGACATAAATAACACATTGAGCTCAGTCATGAATTGGCTTAATATTAATAATTTGAGAGCCAACTTAAGCAAAACTAAATTAATGCATTTTAGACAACGTTTACCGGCACCAAATAACCTAAATGTAAATTTTGACATGCAAACAATAGAGGAAGTAGACAATTGCAAATTTTTAGGCTTATATATTGATGACAAAATGACCTGGAAACCGCATATTCAACAACTATGCAAGCGAGTTAGCAAATCTGCCTATGCCTTACATACACTTGCAAACAAAATAAACTCCAGTGCCCTTTTAACTGCGTATCATGGACTAGTGGCATCTGTTCTCAGATATGGCATAATTTTTTGGGGCAATTCCACCGACAAAGACCTCGCCTTTAAGGCACAGAAACGATGCATTCGGGCTATGTTTGGTTTCAAATCAACGGAGAGTTGTGCGCCTTTCTTTAAAAAGCATGGTATCCTTCCATTACCATCATTATACATATTTGAAGTGGCGGTTTTCGTTAAACAAAATCCTCATTTATATACTTTAGCATCTATAGCTTTTAATCGGACCCAAAGGGATGAAAGTCGTCTGTGCATTCCAAAAACGAATACTGCTTTAATGTATAAAAGTGTCTTTCACATGGCACCAGTTATATATAATAAATTGCCAAAAGAACTAAAAAAACTACATATTAATTTATTTAAACAAAAACTGAGAAGTATGCTGTGTCAAAAATGTTATTATAGTGTATCAGATTTTTTATTAGATAAATTTTGACATTTTTTAATTGTAATTTTTGTAATGTTATGTAATTTGCTTCCTTGACTATTTTGTAGTCATAAATACAAATCTGAATTAATTTTGACACATTTACTTAACAAATAATTTTGAAACTACTTGACTTAATCGTACTTATAATAACTTATCTTTATTTGCATGTAAAAATTTGTTATATTTCTTTGACATTATTTTTTAAATTATTTTTATTGACATTATTCTTATATTCTTTTCTTTTGACATGTTTTATTTTAATTTTTGTCTGCAATGTTTATTTTTTGCTTTAATGTATGTACTTAATGGAATCTATGGACATTTGTACACCTTTTTGGTATAACATAGAGCACTTGTATATTTTGTTTTTCATAACATCTGTAATTTGTACCTACCTATGTTAACAAATGAATAAATGACTTATGACTTATGACTTATGACTTACAGCATCTTACATTTTTGCATGAATAACCTCAGTTCGATGTTACTAGTTTCCGTTAATTTTAAATGCTTTTATGACATAAAATTAGTACCTACCTACCTATAAAATGAAAGCATGAACCGATTGTCCTTTCCAAAATTGTCGATAAGAAGACCTGTACAAAATAGTTTGATATTGTGTTGATGTTTGTTTACAAACTTATTTTTTTTATTTGGCACAAGGCGATCCATTGTCACCCTTACTTTTTAATATAGCAACCATGGACGTATGTCATAGCAGTGGGGACGTGTTTCTGTCGCAGTATGCGGACGATTTTGTGTTGTATACCACTTGCAGTGATATCTCATCGGCCCAACAACGTTTACAACTCGCTTTAAATAAGATGACTAAACTCCTTTTGAATTTGGGCCTTGAGATATCCCCTCTGAAAAGCAATGTCTGTATTTTTAAGAACGGGGTGACAAGAGAGACAGTTACTATACAAATTAATGAGGTATCGCTTCCGGTGGTACACAATATAAAATATTTGGGGGTTTGGCTTGACCGATCACTTAGGTGGGCTAAGCATATTAATGAGACTCGAGAAAAGGTGTTAACATTAGTTAACAATTTTAAAATTCTTTCTGGATCTAGATGGGGAGTACATCCCAAACATCTGAGGCGGTTAAACATCTCAACAATTCGGAGTAGAATCGATTACGCTTGTTTCCTTTATGATGGTAGCTGTGAAACTCACCTAAGTAAATTAGACAGGGTCCAAAACGTTTGCATGAGGGTTATTGGTGGCTTTATTAGAACTACGGCGATTCACGTTATGGAAAATGAACTATAACATGCAACCGTTGAAGTTTCGCAGGTACTATCTAGCGGGTAAATTTTGGCACAAAATAAAATCATATGCTGATAATAATATTATTACTGTGTTAGAAGAACTACAAGCACATTGTCAACCACCACACTGGAAAAGGAAGATACCGTTGTTAGTCAGAATTCAAGAGTCTCTTGATTTGCTACCTGTCTACACGAGCCCAAAGCTTGAAATGTTCTCAGTGGATACTTGGGTTCACAGGATAGATCTGTCTCAGGTCATATTCCCTAGATTAGGTTTAGTTGCGGCTAAAAAGCACTATCAAATTGCTAAGCTCAGTGAGGTATATACCAATGAACAGTTTTGCATTTCTCATGGGTAAAGTTGCGTCACCAAATTGTCCGGAGTGTAATATAGTGAAGGACACCTACCATATACTGATGGAGTGCGTCCGGAACGAGGCCGAAAGGGTCATACTGTTATCCAAGTCACTGGAGGTTGGAAGGTGTAACAGCATTCTTGCGTCCCCATTGTCAAAGGATGCAAGACTCTTATATAAGTTAGCAAAAATAGGATTTAGATAATAAGGAATAATTGTTTGTACCGATGAGGTTTGTGATTAAACTCTCTATAAATAAAATAGATTAAAACTCAACATCCTGGTGTTTTACATTCATATCCACGAAGAACTAACATGTAAGAAAATTATACTCAACCCGATTTTATCGTATCAACGTCTGAAAATGTCATTGAAGAAAATAATACTGATCCTGCTATACCCTCACCTGTTGGAACCACTACCCGTAATTATTCTGATAATAGAATTAGTAAAACTAACAAGTCTGCCAACCCAAAATTGACGCACTATTTCAAGCCTCTCTGCTAAAAAAACCGAGCTGGTGAACAGGTACTTAATAGAAATTATATCCAAAAACTACTTGTCATTTTGCATAGTAGAAAGTGAATCTTTTCGGAAATTTTTGAAAGAGCTGTACCCTAACTACAGTTTACCTTGTCGTAAAACATTATCCAATGCTCTTTTACCTAACTATTACAATGTAGAAAAACAAAGAATTCAAAAACTGCTGGAAGAAGCAGACTACGTTGCGCTAACAACAGATGGATGGTCATCTAAGCCAAATGAGAATTATATGTCACTTACTGTTCACTTTATGAACAAAAATACAGAACTGCAGTCTTGCATGTTAGAATGTCACCAATATTCAGATCGTCACACAGCTGAAAATTTAAAAAATGAGCTTATACGGATGTGTGATGATTGGAAAATAACCAAAAAGGTTGCTGTAACCAGCGACAATGCTAGCAATATTAAAGCAGCGATAAAATTGCTGAAATGGAAACAAATACCATGCTTTGCACATACGTTGAATCTTGTAGTTCAATCGGCCCTAAATGAAATAAAATCTACACAGTCCAAAATAAAAGCCATAGTCCAGCATTTTAAACGAAGTCCGCTAGCTACACATCGGCTCAAGGAAATGCAGAAACAATTAGGCGAAAAAGAATTAAAACTAAAACAGGGTGCTTACTCTTCAATTTAATTCCGATAGATCGACATTGGAATTGTGAAGTTTCGTACTCTTGAGTTAGATGCTAGCGCCAAATGATTTTTAGATTGGGTGTCCATTTTGGAGAACTAAGTAGAATTGGGTTCGGGCTTGGCGTGGGGTAAATGTTGACAATATTGTTTTCAAGAGTACCGAATCACGTGACTGTAAAATTAACATTGGAATCATATTGGCATCTCATTGGAATTAAATTAGTTTGGAGAGTAAGCCCCCAGGATGTGATAACACGCTGGAATTCCACATTCATCATGTTCCAAAGTATTATTAACACCAAGCGAAGCCTGATGTCACTTATTGCTACAGAATATCAGGAAATTGATAATATTAATGCTGACGACTTGGACATTATAACTACTGCAAGTGAGTTACTATCATTTTTCAAGGATGTAACAGAAGAAATGAGTTCTGAAAGAGAAGTGACAGTCTCCCAAATAATTTTAATTTCTAATGCCCTAAAGAAACAGTGCTCTGAATTTCTATTAAAGGCCTCTCTTCCACAGCCAGTCAGAAACACAGTAGGTACAGAAGCACAGTAGGTACACAATTTAGAGTCCACAGCACAGTAAGAATGAAGAGTAGCTCTAGATAGATAGATGGAGTAGACAGATAGAAAGCGAAGCGAAATTTTATGGATAGCGGAAGCGCGACAGCGGTGGTCTCACGAGAGGCGATAGGCTGACTAGCGGGCCGCCGGTTTGCACATGCTGTGGTATCTTAGAACAAACGGCACGGTACGCTGAAAGTACTGCCATCTATTAGCTGCTTCAAGAAACAAAATGTTGTTTGTAATTTTATCAAAGGATTAGATGGCAGTTTAACCACTACTCAATGAAATAACGATGACAATAAAGTGACGTTGACATTTGACATTATTTTGAATTTTTCGGTTGATGTGTATGCGCATAGCCTGTTAATTTTCTTGTATTTTCGTGTTTTCTCGGTTTTATTTTCATTCGGTACGTTTAGTTGAACTTTTTTCCTCCGGTTTTACGTGAAGATTGCTATAAAACACTAATCGTGAACTTTTCCTTTTACTCAATAAGTCTATGATGCCTCAAAGGTCTTATTGTGTTCCCGGCTGTTCCATGAAACTTGGAGGCGGTAAGTTGTCTCAGTCTAAGTATATTTTTTGTACGTATCACCGGCAATGTGTAGAATTTCGACAGAGCAACTGTGCCGTCTTTAACTAGTTGGGTAAAAAGTATCGAAGCTTTTCTCGCTTTGACAAAGGATTTGCATTCTGCAGGTTTGGAATCGATACTTCTGCGCCATATTAATCAAGACCCCTTAGAAAATTTCTTTGGGGCAATAAGAGCACATGGTCTCCGCAATAATATGCCAAGTGCTCATGCTTTTATTAACGCTTACAAATCATTACTGATATGTAATATAACATCATACAAATCGGTTGAGGCAAATTATTGTGAAGAAGACAATTTTGAATTATTGCATTCATTAAAAAAAACATTAACTGAAAACCAGTCCCAACCAGAAACAAGTAATGTTAACTTTGACATAGCTGAGGAGCACTTGTGCATAAGGGACGCAGATGTAGAACAGTTATTATCAAATCCCGAAAACAAAGAAAAATGTGCAGCAGTAGCATACTGTAGTGGGTGGCTAATCTATCTTTTAAAAAAATATATTTATAAGGATTGTCAAACCTGCAGACATGATTTCGAGAGAAATGCAAGACTATCATAAATATATTAAGATTAAAGAGTATGATAGCACAAAAACTTGGCTTTCTTACCCAAGTCGTGAAGCATTTTCATTTTTTTTTATTTCAGAAAATATTGTTACAGAAGTTTTAAAGACAAAATGTCAAAGCAAAAATATAAACGCATATTTAGAACTAGTATTAACAATAAATATCAACTACAATTTTATTACATGTAACCATCATAGAAATTTATCAATAAAATATATGCTAAAAAAAATAATTTTGTTCTTTTTGAACAATTGGTGCAAAGACATGAACCAGTTGATATCTGGAAAAACCACGTTTTGGGATGAAAGTGATGAAATGAAAGTGGCAGCTCATAATTATTATGTAACTCATAAAACCCGAAATAAAAACTAATAACATAACATTATTGTTTTCTTTTTCGCTTTAAAAAAAATTCATGCAATGGTTTCAAGATTTGTGTTACCCTGAAAACACAAATTTATGAAAATAATGCAATATAACAATAACTAGAAGCTGGGTACCCTAAGTACGGCTGCACTGTCTATAAACCTATGTATGTATGTATGTAGTGCTGTAGCTTTAGTTCATGAAGCAACCACTACATGGCAGCAATTTCGCGACCTCGAGCGAAGCCGAAGTTTCCTATGATAGGAAACTTCGAAGATAGGAATCCTATCTATATTGGTATGTTAATCTATGGGTTTGCACTGATGCGCGGGCGCGGCTCTGGAAATCGAGCCCCCACCTCGCGCGCAAAAACAATGGAGCGATCGGGCGGCCGACCGGTTTGGTCACTAATAGCACACATAGTTTGCTTGTCCGTCCGCGTATACAATTTTTTCTTTTAATAGATAATTACTTATTATTATTAATCTAAGCTACATCACGCATACCTCAAACAACAGTAAATTGGTGACCCCGAGCAAGAACACTACAATGACAGACAAAAGCGAGCGCAACGTGACCGCGCCAGGCCAAGATGGCGGTGAGAAACACCTGGAAACATGCCGCGTGGGAGTGAGGGTACCACCATTCTATGCGGAGAAGCCTTCACTTTGGTTTTCGCAAATGGAAGCACAATTTGCACTTTCAAACATAAAGGCAGAATTAATTAAAATAATGTCAGCTTCGCGTGAGAAGGTAAAACAGTTACTCATGCACGAAGAACTCGGCGACCGTAAACCATCGCAATTCTACCGCCACTTACTAAACCTTGCTGGACCAGGCATTCCCGAGGAATTTCTCCGCACCATTTGGACGAGCCGTCTACCAAGTGGGACGCAGGCCATCATACTCTATAGAAAAGGGAGGATCCTCCGACCAGACGGGTGTTGTGTCTGGCGGGCAACTGCCCGATGATTCATGTCGGGCTGTTGTATCTATGCTAGTTGCACGATAAACTCTGCTTGCGCGATGCAGGATTTTGCGTGACGTCAGTATGACGCGTTGTTTGCTTGTGGCGTTGTAGGTACCACTACATTTTTAATAGGTTTTTGCAGAATATTTGGTTCAAATCCTAGTTGAACGAACCAATAATACGCAAATCAGCAAAACAGTAACCACTAATAGTGGTTACTGTTTTGCTGATTTGCGGTTTGAAACCTCCATTTTCAAGACGCAAGTGCGTGTGGGAAGGCAATTCAAAAATTGAAATATATGATTAAAGAAAATACTACGATGTCAACCAGTGGGTCTGAAGATTTTGATTTTTGGTCACACCACAAACAACTCGCAGTTGGCCAGAAGCAAAAGCGTTCCTCGAAAGCCGATGAAGTGTCAATTTATTTGGCAAATCCAGTCTGCGCTTTAAAATCTAACCCATTGGAGGAATGGGAAGATTTAAAGCCCGTTTTCCCAGCTTTATATAAGCAAGCACAAATTTATTTAAACATAGTAGGTACCTCTGTACCTTGCGAAAGGCTCGTTTCTAAAGCTGGCGCAACAATAACAACTTCAAGAAATCGCCTAACAGGCAAATATTTAGAAAAATTGATATTTTTAGGGAGCGCTACAAAATCAGACTTCTTTTTGTAAATTTTATATTAATAATAAAGAATTTTAACACTCCTTTTGGTTTTAACTTAGATTTTCCAAAAACTATTTGATACGAGTAAGTAGCGATACTTTACAATCGATACCGAGTAAGTATCGATACTTGACTTCCGATACAGTATCGAGTAAAGATATCGATACAGTATCGAGTAAAGGTATCGATACCTCAATGGTATCGTTTCATCCCTAACCACTATACACCAGTATCAGCAGAAGAAATTAAGGCGTACCTTGGGATATTGATTATGATGGGCCTAAACCCATTGCCCGATATGGAAATCTACTGGTCAAATGATCCTTTTTACAATAATCCTGAAATATCAAAAATTATGGCAGTTAAAAGATTTTAAAAAATCACTGAAAATTTGCACATCAATGACAATGAGAATGAACCGAGGAGGGACTCACCAGAATATGACAAATTGTACAAATTAAGACCAATGATTATCTTTATTTAGGAACTAAATAAAGAGTTCCAGCAGGAGACAGTTAATTCTAGTACACATTCAAGACAATACATGCCCAAAAAACCCATTAAACATGGGTTTAAGGTCTGGGCGCGTTGTGACTCAAAAACAGGCTACCTCTATTAATTTGAGGTTTATACGGGGAAAGGGGACAACATGGAAGATGAAGGACTAGGATACAATGTTGTTTTAAAACTTTCTACTGATCTTCTTGCAATTGATAATTTCTTTTCAAACTGCAATTTGCTGGATGATTTCTATGAAAGAAAAATCTTTTCTGCAGGCACGGTGAGAACAAATAGAAAAGATTTGCCAGATGAAAAAGATGGCACAAGGAAAAGAAGTCCTCTGCCCCAAACCTGTATTGTAAATTTGTAAGCTACACGCTCGTCATGGGAGGCGTAGATCACTTCGATCACTTTCGATCGTCATATCCCACCAACCGTAAGTGTCGAAAATTTTGGATGAGACTTTTCTTTTTCATGTTTGATGCGTCAATAATTAACTGTTACATTACCTACAACACTGTTCACGTTGTAAATACGCATTCGCACAGACAATTTAGATTACGATTGGCTCGTGAGATGATTTCACACTATTAACCCTTAATTTGATAAAGTCCGGTGTGACGGACGTCAACAAAAATTAAATCCTACTAGTTTTTTATCCGATTCTCATCGATTACAAATCAACTAAATATTTCTTAAATTCATAAACGAATAGTAGAAAATATATTTTGAGTGTGGCAACACTGAATTATGTCATTCGTGACACAAAATGTCAGCGCAAAGACGACCACCTGTTTTGCTCAAGGTATTTATATTCGTTTTTCCTCCTTTTTGCCTATGAATGTCTTGAAATCTCGACTCAATTATTAGAAAAACATTCTATAAAATTATAACCTACAAATCAATACGTTCTTTTACATTTTCATGCTGTTTTTTGTTGCTAAAGTGCTTTGTCCGTCACAGCGAACATTGCTAATTGCATAGAGATGTAGTACTTTATTACTATGTCCGCTGTGGCGGACAACGCCAAAAAGGTTAATATATTTTTTTTTGGTATGGTTCTCAGTTTTGTTTATTTTTCTTTGTCAACAGCCTAACCGTGCTAGTAAAATTATCGCTTTAGTTCCAAATGAGCATGCACCTTCCGATGCTAGTGAGAATTCTGAATCTGAAACAGAAATGCATGATGACCCGCGTGCTTATGCTTCTTCCCCACTTTCTTCTTCTGCACCATCAATTACATCTTCCCTTGCAAACCTAACAATCAGTACATCTGAAGACGAAGAACCGAACATTGATAATAATGATGTTATATCAGATTCAATCGTGCGCGAAATTGGAGAGTCTAATTATGAGAATGTTCCATCCCTATCTGCTATTCCCTCACTGCCATCAACGCCTATGGCATCTATAGCTTTTTCTTCTCCACTTGCATCACGAAACACAAGGTCCAGGAAACAGCCATCTACAGTACCAGCAAAGAAAGCGAAGAAGGGTAAAAAGTTTCAGCTGTCTTATAAATGGAAAGTAGCACAATTCCGCCACAGAGCGACAGTAGAAGAGGATGAAAATGGAGATTATATTGATTTGCCAGAAGATGTTGACTCACCTTTGAGTTACTTTAATCTTTTTTTCTCTCAAAATGTCTCAACGATGGAAGAAGGTCGTTGCAGATACTGCCAAAAGAAAACCGTCGTATATTGCATAAAATGCAATACTAGATTATGCTTTGTAACAGGCAAAACCCCGAGAAATTGTTTTCTAAATTTCCATACCAAATAAATAACATTTTCAGGTCAATTTCTGCGTTTTTTGTTTTGTATTTTCTTATTTTCATAAAATAAACATAATAATATTAACGTTTTTTATTTTTCCATAATTTGGCACTGTCCACCACAGCGGACATGCAAATCTACGCGTTCATCGTTAAGGTATTGGTAATGTCCGCTGTGACGGACATGACTTTTCCCAACAGTGGGCAACTCAGGATTTATTTCAACATTTTTTCGGGGCTCTTTAGCACACCCCCAAAGGCCTCCAATAATTAAATTTATGTATTTCTTACTTTTTTTTCGTTGCCAAATTAAGGGTTAAGCAAAAAAAAATAGGCAAGTTGTTTTCAAGAACAAAAAAGGCTCAAACTTCGGCGCACCTGATGAGATCCTCCTCCTCAACGTTGGAATTCATCTCCCTGAGGAAGGCAATAGCTATAAAAGGTGTCGTTTCTGCTGCACCAAGAAGGAGGAAAAGAGAACTAAAATCATGTCAAGTAGCACTATGTGCAGAAAACTGTTTTAAATTCTTTCCTGTTTTTTTCCTTTCCTTTCCTTTTGTTTTTAATTTTAATTAATCCTGAGGTGAAGCCTCATGGCTTCACCTCAGGATTAATTAAAATTTAATGTTACTAATAAAGATATGATTGCATATTCGTCGTTTTTCATTTATCAAAATATAAAAATAAATTAAATAATTCTAAAATATAAATTATAATGACCGAAGTCAGGAAGAAACACTTGTATTAAAATAATAACGAAAGTACGGTAAATGTAGTAAATGGTAGGTAAATGTAGTAGCCCTCAACCATATCAAGAACATTCTGCTATATGATGAGTCCATAGATGTCTTCGCGAGTGCTGAACTGAGATTCCTGGACACTGCTACTCGATACCTGGAGTCCATTGCCACTCCCAGTACAATCTCTTTAGGTTAAATAAATTAAATTGTTAAAAACTTGTTATTAATAATTCTATTCCAATTTATCCTAATTCTATCTAATTATGTCTAAGTTTATTTAACACTACCTATCTAATTTTTATCTAATGTTGACCAATTTTGTTACACTTAATTTAATTTCATCGTTTGTCCAGTTTTTATTATGTGATTTAACCTAATTTTATGATTGTATGACATGTGTAATTACAAATATTGACTAATAACTTGTATGTGTGGTGCAAACTGTTAATATAAGTTGGTTATTAATAAATAAATAAACTTTTGGATCTATGTAAAATCGAAAGTCAGATTAAAACTGATTTACATCCGTCACCTCACACATCAGGTCCAGTTGAAAATCAGTGGCAGCACTAGTTGTCTGGCATTTTTGCTGAACTCGGCCTTTTTGGAGCAGTCGTGAGAGACACATTCCTGCTAATTTCTTACATCGGACTTTGCACTTTTCATTTTTATCTTTGTTTTTATCTGACGTAGGTCGACTATTATGTGACTATCTGGTGTAGTGTGTCTTTTAGTCTGTGCTAAATATATGTATTTTCTTTCTTTGACTTTCCATCTTTGTATTCCTCTGCTTGTTAGTTTTATATTCACTCAAACTTCAAATCGTATTTAGTCAATAGTATCAAAATGTGGGTTGGATCTTTTCTGCTGAACAGGGTCCAATAATGAAATAACTTTAATTTCGGAAGTCGGTGGCAAAAAACTAAAACTAAAATACAGATCCCAAGACAACGACTTCCGAACTTAAAGTTAGTTCATAATTTTGAGTTAATTTCTTTTTGAAGCCGGTTTATTTTTTTAAAAATTACGTTTTGTAAGATTATCCTGTGAAAGACTTTAGTAAATGTTTTAAGGTAATAAAATTAAGCAAAATACTATTATCTTGTGTTAAAATATCATAGATACTTTTACATAACGCATAAAATAAAGCCGCACAGGTCGAACGATCAAGTTAAGCTACGCTTGCCACGGTTGGTCTGTGGATGGGTGACCTCTCCGTGCCGGAAAGCACGTTAACCCATTCCATGCCAGCAACGCACTCGCGTGCGTTTTAGTTTTTTTTTATTTTTGTGCCTGCAACGCACCCGTATGCGTGTAGTGTATGTTTTAATAAAGTATATTTTTACCATTGCCACTCGAAAAAGGGCATTTTATTCATTGATAACAGTGAATAAAACTCTCTTTTACTCACTGAGTGAATAAAGATATTTTGAATTTGGAACAAACACGAATTACGTACAAAAAAAAACGCTGCTGCTGAAAGTACGTACTGGGAGGCTGAATGGAGCTATTCTATTCCAAATAAAAAAAAAACCCGGCAATTTAGTTACGTTCTTTTTTATCTGTTATTGGGGTTGTTTTGTGTTATTAGAAAATCTATTAACTTAAGTAATTATAATAAAATTAATTATATAATAAAAACTGATAAATATAAATAGCTCTTTTTTATTTTCTCACAGTCAATGGTAAAAAGTAGAGTACACAACACGTGAATAAAAAAATTTTCTCGGTACTTGTATCCCTCGCTCCGCTCAGGATTCTAATCTAGAATCCGTCGCTGCGCTCGTGATTCTACTCTAGAATCCTTCGCTGCTCTCGGGATCCAACTTCGTACCTCGAACTAAATTCCCTTTTTATTCACTGTATAATCTACTATTATCCACTGTGCGTTGCATTATTGTTGCCATTTTTTAATTTACCTCAATCTAGATTATATTTCTGATATAGCAACACCGTTACAGTAGTAAAAGAAATGTCACATTTGAATTGACGCCGGTTTTTGTGCATATGATTTTTGCTAGTATTATAAATCAAGTTTTTACAGTGATTTAGGTGTTAAAAGGTAAGTAAATATGATTTTTTAATCAAATTTAGTCATTTATTTATTACAACAACGTAATTTTAAGTCTACTGATAATATTTCGGATAAATTTTGAAGTCCAAACATACCAACGCTAATGGTTCGTTCAATGGCATTTATGAATGACTGTTCATGGATGGTGTTACACATCGACAATAATCGGTCACTCAATGTAACCTACTACTGCTATTGTAACTTTATAATGTTATTTTATAACTTGAGATATTTTACTGCAGCGTCCGTATTACATACCCTACATGGTACAAAATAAAACCGTTTGTGAAAAAACGCTTTTATTTTTAAATTTGAATGGGATGAATTGTGTAAAGTAACTAGTACTTGTACATCTTCTAGTGGTGTAGTTAAAACTTGGTCTGTCGAAAATGTGTCAGAATTAAATTAACCCTAGAGTGCTCGCGCTATGAGCATTTTGCCGCTCGCGGCACAATATTCGTATTATTTTGTACACGATGCATTTGTCAAGGTCAAGCGTCCCAGTAGCTGCTCCCCCGTTCCTCACCTCCTTGTTTTAGAAATTAGAGTGAATTCAGTGCGCGGATGACAGCAGGAAACAAAGGTTGTCGTAGGTGTGTCGCGTTTGACGGCAAATTGCTCACTGCGCGACTACTCACGTAAGTAAAATTTGTGGGTCTGGTTTTTTTCTATAGTTAGAATATTAATAGATTTCATTGCGTATAGTATTGTTTTGAAGTAAATATCGTATTAAAATTGATTTTTGGTTTGTTTTGATTAATTATTAGACGTTGTGTTTTTGTTTTGTTTTGCTCAGTTTATTTTATATCTTTTTAGATAATCACCGCGTGAAATGAATAAACAAGACAAACAAAATACTTGCGTGGTTGGAAGAGGAGAGAGATGACGAAGAAGATGTTGCACATGGTTCATCGGAAATAGTGTCTGAAAGTGACCGGGAAAGTGAACACAGTGAGCATAATACTGAAAAATAGAAGGACGAAAAAAGGGTGCAATAGGTGTGCAAAGTTACTGTGCAACGAACACTGCATGTACATGTGTCGTGATTGTTTTGCTGAAATACAGGTTGTAGATGATGAAAACATGTAAATTAGCTATTAAGTTTAACTTTTGTTTTTTTTAAATAAATAATTGTGAAGAGGTTGCAAAAGACCAAGAAATTTTACCTAAGATCTCCCAAACCATTATTTTCTAAATTTTAAGTATAAAACTTTAATAAATGTTTCTCTTTCTGATAATTTATGTTTTATTCTATCCTTTAAATATAAATATAAAATGATATAACTCCTATTTACTAAAAAAAATCATATTAAGTATGGGCGGCAAAATGCTCCCCACGCGATCACTCGCGTTTCACGGAAAGGCGCGATTACTCTAGGGTTAAACTTCGAAGGCCATTGTAATCGATATGGTTGCCCAAGCAGACTGTGATGACAAGACTTCACCAACTGAAATAAATTATTCAAACTCGTGTAATGAACCTTCGACCTTGCGTAATGAAGCTTCGACTTCGTGTAATGAACCTTCGAACTCATATAATGAACCTTCGACCTCATATAATGAACCTTCCACCTCATATAATGAACCTTCCACCTCATATAATGAACCTTTGACGTCATATATTGAACCTTCGACCTCATATAATGAACCTTCCACCTCATGTAATGAACCTTCCACCGCATATAATGAACCCATGACATCGTTCAAAAATATTGAGATTTCATTGCCTATCGGAGAGAGCAATAAACGATGTGTAAGAATAAGAGGTGGACATGTTGGAAAAAGTTCCAGGACCGGAAAAAAATTTAAACAAAACTCAGAAACAGATGTAACTGGCCAAGGGAAAAGATGAAGAGTTATAACTAGAGGAGGTTCTGCATCTTCTATCAAACACCAGTTAAGAACTGGTCGTGACTAGTGTCAAATACATAGTGTACAAGTGCCTATTGAGGAGGAGCTTTCGGCAATATTAAATGATAATGATGAGCGAGAAAATTGCGCAAGGGCCCACTTTCAGGCGCAAGAACTTTCAGATAAACAACTTCTGGACATACTTGAAGCTTCTGATGACAAACTCAAACTCAAAGCATTTATTTCAATTAAACCATTTAC
Source organism: Luperina testacea (assembly GCA_927399505.1). NCBI lineage: Eukaryota > Metazoa > Arthropoda > Insecta > Lepidoptera > Noctuidae > Luperina > Luperina testacea. Next base: position 1,800,224 of record OV656766.1, on the reverse strand, counting down.
AGGCACTTTTGAATTGTCAAGAAGTCGGTCAGTCAGAAAATATGAAGCTAGTTGTTGAAGCAATTTAATTCGCAAATGATTACTACCACTACAAGAAGAAATACAGAGTTCTCAAAGCCTAAAATGGTTGTAGAATATAATCGTAACATGGGGGGTATTGATCACCAAAATCAAATGATAGCGTACTATTGCTGCGAACATAAGTCTATCAGGTGGTACATAAAATTGGGAATCCACCTGTTCCAACAAATGATGTACAATTTCATTTACCTTATCTAATTTGTTTTCTGGCAAAAAAACTAAGTTACTACGAATTCAGGCAATCAGTCATAGAAAATTTACTTCCCGAGTTTATGGTTCAAAACACGGGAGAGGTCTCAGAAGAAGGGGTTATACTTTGTACTGTTCATATAATTCAGCCTTGCCCACGGAAAGGAAAATCAATGCGCAGAAGATGCAAATATTGCTGGGAAGTCAATAAAATACGTAAAGATACACCATTCTTCTGTCCAAATTGCCCTCTGCAGCCTGGATTTTGTATTGTTGATTGTTTTAGGTTAAAGGTACCACAAATATACATAGTGCACGCACACACACACAAGCACATGAGCCGAGTTCATGTGACTGTATTACGGTATATAGCTATATCATAAGGGATATAACTATATCACGGCTTCAACCATCTTACTACGACATATATATTTACACACACACACACATAATTATGACACATATTATATAAGTAGGTATATGGGCATTACAGAAATACATAACATATATTTCGCAATATGATAGATAAACCGGTTACTAAAATCTTGTATAATGTATTCTGCTAGAATACCTACATTACTTAATCTTTTAGCTTTTTTTTTAGATACAGTTTTACATAACTATGTTTAAGCTCTTGGCATAAATATTTTCTGTATTTCCTAAATAAATATTTTTCATTTTACTATAATAATTATTATGAAAATACGTAGGTACTTATAATATAATTATGAAAAAGGAGAATTAAAGACTGCTTTGATCTTATATGAGTACCCTAACAATTTAAGTATTGGTTCATGTTTCCCAGTCGTACATAAAGCCATCCACTATATATGTACTCTGAAAAGTGCGTTCTCGGATCTCTCGAAAAATTTTTTCACCATGTGTTGTTTTTTTCGTATTTATCAACAACATTTATTTAAAAAAAATCTAAATACATCATTAGTAATCCATTTCCTACCATAAAACATAATAAAAACTGGTGGCACCTGGTTAACAACTTTAAAATAAAGGTGGCATCGAATGGGTTAAGCTGTTGGTCCCGGCGGTCATTTTTAGATCTTTGACAGTTGTTACGGGTAGTCAGAAGCCCGAAAGTCTGACAACTAGTCTTACCAAGAGGTATTGTATTACCCAGTAACTGGGTTGTGGTGGTCAGATAGGCAGTTGCTCCATGTAAAATACTGGTATTCAGCTGCATCCGGTTAGACTGGAAGCCGACCCCAACATAGTAGGGAAAAGGCTAGGCAGATGATGATGATGAAGACATAAAATAAAGTACTCTGCAAAATTGCAGTGTTGGTCCTGGGATTGAAATTATCAATATTAGTGCCAGGTCCGAAAATTAGTGGATTTTTTTTAGCATTTTTGTAATAAGAACTAATAAAAATAATTAAATATGTCCAAAATAACATTATTGAAATGTCCCAGCATATTTCACAAAAAAAATTACAGCAATTGTCCCATGACGTCACCATAAATTCCAGTTGGCAGCAAAGAACATTTTTAAACAATAAGTAGCCACATCAGTCCAATCGTTCTCAATTGATGCCAACAAACAGCTTTTCACATTTAACATTTAAAAATGGTTTATTACGCATTAGTCGAGTCTAAACTGAGATACAGCATACTTTTCTGGGGGGGTAGTTATGATTACAATACTCAAAAAGCTTTTGTAATTCAGAAAAGAGCGATCAGAACCATAGCTGGAATTCAACAGCAAGAATCATGCAAGCCACATTTTAAGGACTTAAATATATTGACAGTCCCAAGCTTGTACATTTTAGTGCTACTCAGTCACTTGTCAAAATACATCTATGAATATGAGACTGTAGATGAAAGGCAAAAAAGGGAGAGTACAAGAAGAAAAGATCTCCAGATGAAGCAAGTGCCTCACCTGAACGTTGTAAAGCATAGCGCCTACCATAAGTCAATAAAAATGTTCAATAAACTGCCGACAGAAATAAAAAGTCTAGTATATACAAGAGAGTTTCAGAATAGGCTTAAACGGTTCTTGTTAAATAAGTGTCTATATTCGATTGATGAATTATAAATAAATACAAAAGTGGGATGTACTGTAACTGTTGTAACTTAAGTAGTTTATAACTTTGTTTAAATTGAATTAATTGAATTTTTTTGTATTGACTTATGACATTAATTTTTTATATTTTATATTATCTTTATTATTATTTTGTGACATTAATTTTTTTTTTTTATATTTTATGTTATTTTTATTATTGTTTTCACTTGCATGTAATTTGGATAATTTTAATGATTTAATTATGAATTGCATGCATGATATTCTTATATATTTAGTTATACTAGACATTCAGACACAATGTAAAAATTGTTAGTGAATAAATGAATTGAATTGAATTCATTTTTATAGAATACTAGCTTCTCCCGCAAAGTATGTTGATAAAAACTATCCTATGTCCTTCCCCAGGATGCAATCTATCGCTTTGCCAAATTTTATTGAAATCTGTTCAGTGATTTAGGCGTCAAAAAGGTAACAATACAGACAGACAGTTACTTTCGAATTTATAATATTAGTATGGATTTATGGAGGATCTATGTACCACTTTAGAAAACTCTTTTCCTCACTGCCTGGTTGGTATTCGAGTCATGGGGCTCACTCCAGATGCTCATAGATTTTGAAATGTTTTAATTACGGGAATTGGCCTTCTATTGTCTACAGAAGGCCAACCCATAATCAAAAATCTTTAATGTCTAGTCACATTCTCATCTCTGCGACAATCAATGCCAAGCACTTGTAAAAAAAAAAAAATTGACAGAAAGAGACCGAGATCAGACTGTAATTGTTCTTAAAATAAGAGCATTGCCCTCGGAACATAAAAGAATATACCAGTAAGTAACATTTCAGTTACCATTTATAAGTCTAAAACAGCATGGTATCTACTGGCACACAAATACCACATAGTTCTAAAATCTGGATTTATGCTCTGAGAGCCAATTTGCAATATAAACCTGTTACAAACAAAGCCTTTCAAGAACACAATGTTTAGCAAGAATTTCACAATGGACACCTTCCATGACACTGAATGTTACAACTATCTTTTAAAACTTCAACATACTTTTCCTCCATTGGACGTAAGTTCGACCCTCTGACCCCAGACACTTGAGGCCAAGACGTTTCTGTTTTTTAGACATGTTGAAGCAGACATTTTGGGGACAGTATTCTAGAAACCAGACAGCACCGCCCCTAAGACGACCCACTGACCCAATACACCTCAACTATCAAAAACAATTAGCAACATTTGTTTCAACAAATTTCATTTGCAACACATATAAATGTTTGAGAATGTGTTTAATTTTCAAAGAAACCTTACGCTGGCCCTCGATTTTTCCAGTAATTTATGTTTAACTTTGATTAGCATTGAATAGAAACTCGTTTGCAATAAATGGCACTGGTATGCTGAACAGAACAGCGAACAAACACAGCTTATATACGCACTTATTTTGATATAATCTAAAACCATAGGTTTAATAATCCATTAAAAGAACAGTGTTTGACAAGAGAAAGTTTCAGCCAAGACAAAAACCAACGTGGAAATATGTAACACAATCAAAATCCAAGAAATGCAACTTACAAGTCGCCATTATTTCATCACCAAGTCTCGTCAATGAACTCGATCGGATCTATGATAAGTTACCAAAATCTACAACAGTGAACAGGGTCACACAGTACTAGCTAGCTGACTGAGGTCACAAACTGCAATACCAATAGCCAATAATAGCCATGAATGCAGACAAGAAACAGAAGAGACAATGACAATGAGTGAAACTGTGTGTGACTGTGGACACTGGTGGTGAAGTCGAAGAATAACATTGATGATGACTTCAACTTCAACTCTTGATTAATGGCTTCTGTGGAACAAACACCACAATTTTGCCAATTTCACGTACTAAAATCCACTAAATGAAAAAAATAAATCTCTCTGACACGTGAGACAGCTCGCTAGGTACTGCGGCTGATGTGTCTCCAAAAAATATGATGATGTGATGATGTGATCTTGAAAACCATTGATGATGACATTCCATTTAGCTGCAGTAAAATGACACTTCGTAGTTCGTTAATTTTTTTTTTATTTATTCATGACCATGGATACATGTCCTTCAGTCGTAATCAGTAAACATACTACTCTTATCTTAAAAGTACATACATAAAACAATAACAAGTTAATCAAGTGTTTACCGCTCATACGAACTAAGTACATCTGAAAGGCGATTACTGTAATTTCATTCAAAAATGTTGCCAAACTGTCTCTACTAGTGACGGATTATTATAACGCAACGAAACATCGTTTTAATTTACATATTTGAAATTAACCAATTTTGATTTATCCGTAAACATTCAAGTATTATTTGTATTTATTGGATAAAATATATGTTGATATTTTCGAATCAAATCAGCGTAAATACATAGTCTACTTAAGGCGAAAGCGCCAGGGTAGCCCGAGAAAATTCATTTTTTTTTTAGGTTTTTGCAATTTGCTGGTCAGTATTAAGTTGTACGTTGATTAATATATGAATCGCGGCCGTATCAAATATGTATTTACAGAATTATAATCATTAAAGTCATCAACACAACACAACTCTCTAAGACCACGTAAGTCCAAAGAATAACTGTTACATGAAATCATCATTCTTTGGACTCACGTGGTTTTAGGGAGTTGTGTTGATGACTTTAATGATTATAATTATGTAAATACATATTTGTTACGGCCGTGATTCATATATTAATCAACGTACAACTTAATACTGACCAGCAAATTGCAAAAAACGTAAGAAAATTTGAATTTCGCGGACAACCTTATCGCTTCCCCCTTAAAAAAAAATCAGTAGTTTAGAAATTAACATTTATTTTCATAGTCTTTCTTTAGTCTCATATAGAATAGACCTCTCTAGATTGAAAATAAATAATTCAAATTTGTAGTAAGTTGGAGATCCGTGCAGTGTGCACAGACTTCACAGACTTATATGTATTATATTGTAGTCTGTGGTCTGTGATATGAATTTTTTTGGGCTGGCAAGACTGGTAGCCGGTTGTCAAAAACCGATCTCTAAAAAAAAAGAGTTTTTGGCGGGATTTCTTCGAGTGAAGTCTAGTTGGCTGTTTTAATTATTCGCAAATTGATTCCTAGTGGATATTGTGATGTAAAATTGGTGTAGTTTTGTATCTCAAGTGTCTGCGCAACTGGACAATATGTGGAATCATTGAAACAGACGCGATCCCGGTAAAATGGAGCTGAGATTTTTTTTGTAGTTTTGGCTACCTCAGCGAAGTTTACCGGGAAACTTGATTCGATACATTTGCTGCCAAATACTCCTAATACATTAGAATGTGTGCACCCATATTCTAATGTCATGTTAGACTAAAAAATTAACTGATGACTAGGCAGCATGGTCTCAGACCTTAGCCTTTAAAAAAAAAAAAAAAAACGATCTCTAAAATTATGAAAAGTGTTAGAAATGTTTTAATTTGGTGTAATATAGTCAAACCTACACATTAAGTATTCTAAACAGTTTTTTGTCGCGAAAACTTCGTAAAAATAAAGGATTTAAAACCGGCTGTCAACTCAACGCACCAACGGTGACGGATTTCAAATTATCATCCATCCCGGGTAATATTTTGTTTTATTTAAGTACTTGTAGTTAATATTTACAGACCACAGTACATCACAAAGTACTGCTCAGGTCTCTGAGCTACATCCATCACACACTGGCACGGTTTATGTCTCCTTTTGCTTGACAACTAGTGGCAGCAAAATTGACGACGAAAACATTCGCCCAGACAATAAACACTACAGTCATAATTTACTACACAAAAATAGGCTCATTATCAGTAGCTTAATGATTAATTATTCATAACCCAATTTTTAAATCCATTTGTTAACATTTAATTACTTATTTTTCACTTAATTTTTTTTTCCTTCTACCTCCTACTAATCTAAATACTGGAACATCTTTTCTTACACTGTTAATTTTAGCTGCCTAACTTCACACATTCCAGGTGACTGACACTTCAAAGAAAATGATGACCCGCAGTGCTACAATCATGGAGATGGAACCAAAACTAAGAGCTACCTTGAAGGAGCTAGAGGTTTCTGAAGCGATGTGAAACAGCTGCTCTGCGAAAGGGTAGACAGCGAAGTGGAAGTGGAAAACATTATTTCAAAGAACACCTCCCAAGAGAATGAACTGTCTAGGCTACACATGCAACACATGGACTTAACTGACCAGCACAGTCAACTACAACACATAGTGTCAATATTTCAAGAGAGCAGTGACACCCACAAATTGGCATTGAATCGGATCACAGAGCTTGAACAGAGATTGTTTGAAGCCCAAGAGGCACTATCAATCTCTGAGTGTATCAAGGTCAATAACCAGGTTGCTTGCACTAGTAATCTTTTTGATAAGTTGGTAGGTAGTAAGCCAAAATCAGTGTGTGAGCCAGCTGTAACTATAGATTTGACTGTTGATGATACCATACCATTGTGTCCTATTGTTATGACTCACAACAAATTAAAGAAATATATTAAAATCAAGAAATTAATAAAATGGTCACAGAGATCAATAAAAAAACAAAAACTTTTAAAATGAAATCTTTTGCTTAGAAAGGAAAGTGTTGTCTTATCGAAAAGTTTAAATATTTGTACTATTGTGTTAGATAAATGTAGGGGAACGCATGACACTGATGTCCAGCTCCTCTATAATGGCAAATTACACAAGGAGCATTTGCTGAAGGATATTTTTGGATATTAAAGGTCACAACGACAACTAGGTGACTGCTTGTTTGAGGCTGGAGATTACTGGATTTGGTGAAGTACAATGCTGAGAGGTATGAGTCTCTGACTAATGATCTTTCATGCAGCTGTGTCAACCAACCACCACCTCTTCAGCCTCAGTCTGACTTACCCCTTCCGTTGTTATTCTAGGTGCATTGTCTTCGCATATAATTATGTATACAAAACCTTGTAAAACATTTTAAAAGAGTAACAGTGGAGTTTCTTGCCCATTCTTCTCTATAAGAACACTACCTTTTGGAAGGGGCGACTAGAATCAATTCAATTTTACTGTAAGTTTTGACATTCAAAAGTGCCTTAATGTGCCTATTTGAAATAAATGATTTGACTTGACTTAGAATCAAGTGTCAATCGGTATTGAAGTTTATTGAATATGAACAAAATAAGTAATTAATCAGGATTTCGGGAGATTGGGTTCATTATTAGTGTAATCTTTTTATAAATTGAAAATGGTGTGAAACCTGTTATGTGTATGAGTATCACGTCAGTGGCAAAAAAAAACTTTTGAAGCGGTATTTTGTTGTTGGAGTATTGATTGTCACAGTGTATGGTGTTGCGTACATTTTAGATCTTTGTAGCTTGTTCTGAATTGGACTACAATGTTGTTGAATAATTGTCTTTGTCGAAGAAACAGGGAATGAGGTCAGTGGGTCGTCTTAGGTCGTTTCTTGCCAAAAAAATGTCGCCTTTTTCTGATAATATTCTTGATTTGCAATACATTTGATCGATTTGTTTGATTTTCATTATCTTGTTCATGAAATTAGCAAAGAAAATCATTTCTAAATGCTAGGTACTTTGAAAATAAAATGCTACTATGAAAACCAACCATCTCAGGCTTTTTAGAAGGTATACACGGTGACATATCAAGCTATTCATTTCCCATATAAGCTGACCTTGTATTGTATAGGTTTTTCGTACAATGAGAAGTCAGCTTATACTGGAAATGCTTGATGGGTCATTGTGTGTACAAAATATTTTGTTGTTCTGAAAACCTCAGTATCATATCATTATCGTTTTATCTTCTTTGGTGAGTACTTGACTAAAACTTGGAGAGTTTGTCACTAAAGTCCTGTCTTTATGGACATTTTCTTTCTGAAAGAATATCCAATTAAGGCTTAAGTCTTAAAGTGACTAGGGATTGGAGGCAGAGAAATCATTGCAAGTCATTGATTAGTCACAGTCACAAAACTTTTTGTGGGAAAAATAGCTTAATGTGATTGTGTAGTAAAATGTTTGTTATAATTTGTTGTTTCTTATGAAATTTTTATAATAATAATAATTCATTAATTTTCGGACATAAATAATACTCAGACGATCAAATCAAATAAATAAAATTAAAATAAACACATGTCATTTAAATCAAATAATATTTGAAATACAAATGCTACTATTTTTTTTTATTATAGAATAAATTATAATATTTTTATTTGCTTAAAAACATGGTATAAAAAGATGATAAAATACAAAATAACAAGAGCATAAGTACATGTTTTTGCTTAACAGTTATAAGCGTACAAATTTTCACAAGCATAGGTATGATGGCAAGTTTGCCAACACCTTTTTGATAATCGAACTGTCTTTGGTTCAACACTATTTACATACTAGTGAGCTAAAAGTCGTTTTTTTATGATCTTTTCAAATATTTTTGTCAGGATTGGTAGCAAGGAGATAGACCTGTAGTTTTTAGGATCAGATAATCTACTGCCTTTTTTGTAGACAGGTATTACTTTAGCTACTTTAAGCTGGTCTGGGAAGATGGATTCCTCAACACATTAAAAATAAAAATCACAGTCTCAGCTAGTATGGATATACATAATATGTTCCTAAATTACGGATATTGGGATCTCATCATAACCACAGGATTACTTGTTCTCCATGGGTACTTCTAACCATGGTTGAGACCTCATTTGGAGTGACAGAACATCGCTTATCTAACAACCTGTTCAAGTCATTTTGACCAACTTTACAGTAGTAGTAGTTTTATATTTTGAGATAGAATTTGCTCAGATTTGGAATAGGTGATGAATTAAGGTTAAAAATAATCCCATGTTCTTGCATTTACAAGATGATGAATATTATCAGTTTATTTTGACTTGTGCTGTGTTGCGGTGATAATATTCAAGACTTTGTGTTGACTGAGAAAGTTAAAAGGAAAGGATGTGTACTATACTATAAGAATTTATTGAGTCACTTTCCGGCCACCTATTTTGAAAACAATTTCATAAAATATTGCACTAATTAATGTGAAAATACAATAGGTACTAAATGATTTATACAGTCGAATATATTATTTGTAGCGCTTAGGTGGTGTAGAGGCAATAATACTCCAGATGTACGACGAAAGTGTATTTAAAAATATACGAGGAATATTGAATAGTGAAAAAGAGCTCTTTACAAAATGTGTACACGTCTTAAATTACTAAACTTAGGGGCACAAGTAGTGACCTACTTAGGTACAAACATTTATTAACTAATAGGAATACGGTTTCAAATATACATATATTATAGTTCTTAAAGAAATCCGTGCGGTGGCGCGCTGGTCGCTGTCGTGTTATTGACCGGTCGTGGAGACCGCGTCGACTGCTCTGTTCGGCGCGGCGGCGAGCGTGGCGACGGCCGCGACGACGGGCGAAGCCCTAGAATCCCGCGCACAGCGGCGGCGGACGGATGTGTGATTATGTATTGCAGCTACATATTGTTACGAGCTTTGGGTTCGTGACAATAAAAACTGCCGATTTAATAACAAAAAAATGACACTTTGATCAACAACACTAATAACAACTCACACTAATAAACACAATTGCACTACTGATCGCTCTAAGTCGCACTTGAAGATCGCTTTCAATGTGTTCGCTTGTATCGCTGTATCCAATCTGATCTGCTCGCGGCCCACACCGGCCTTATATAGTGCCTCAGAGAGTTCTAGAACCTTCTACTGTAGAAACGTCTAGAATGTTCGTGTACATACCGGTCCCGACTGACCATTGTTTGTTGTATAGTTCATTTTGCGGTCATAACGGGTTTTCATCTTTTCAGACATTTGCTGGCCCGATTCTCTGACGTGCTCATAAATGTCATTCATTTTGTTCCGCAAATCATTCGCATAATCGGTTATACTGCGTGGGGCATCAGGTGGTATTCCGGTGATCAGGTCTGTAGGCAGCCGTAATTCTCTTCCAAAGTTTGCGAAAGCTGGTGTCACCGATGTACTTTCGTGAACAGCGCTTCGATATGACAACAAAAACGGTTGTAGGGTACTGGCTCCAATAAATGGACGATTAAGCGTTTTTAACAACTTTAAATAGCTATAACTCAGTTATTTCATGACATTGATGCATGCTTATTTTTTTTTTCATTAATCCATAACTCTCAGGATTTAACGGATTAAAAAAAGAACCGTCTAGATCTACAATTGTTTTTTTAAAGTTACTATTTGTAAAAATATTAAGGTTTTACCCCAATAGTTGAACACTGAGCCCTAATTATGAATATTTTGCACCCCATAGTTGAACTAACATTTTAGTAGTATTACAGGAAATGTTGTTTATTTATTAGAAATAAAACATGGTAAGTATAAAAAAGGCTTTTAATTATTTGTCTATATAAATCAGTCTTAGCAAAAAAAAAAAACATTTGTAGGGCGTTTTGCCTACAATAATCAAGTCTTATTTAAGAGATCAAAATTAAATAACAAAATAACGTAGGGATACCTACTTTAACTCTCTTATTAGTAGTAAGTCCTAGTTATTCATGATAATATTAAACTTAACATTTAGATAAGTATTCTTTAAATTGAGATCAAATTGAGCAGTTTCAGAGATGGCTAATTAAATTATTCATACGCAATATACATTACACAAATAATTATTCACATAAATTGAGATCATATTGAGCATTTTCAAAAGTAATCATACCTCTTCTTCCAATTCGAGGACACGGTAAAAGATTTTTAATAGCTGATGTCGACACTTCAGTTAAATCAGCAGTAGAAGGCTCAACGAAATATATCAAGCTGTCCAATTTGCTGGCTTTCTTTCTCAAACACCTAACTTTGATGAAATTATTTTCATAGTCACACATTAGCACTTGCCCGACATAGTAGCGGTTTCGTTTATTCGTCTCAAATTCTACAACAACATAATCTCCAAAATTTATATTCTCCTTATATTTAGTCAGACTTTCGTTGTTTTTATTGGTCCTTTCAGTCTCTGGGATACAATCGTTAATAACATACAAATTATCTGTCATTGTTTTTTTCAAAGCTGGAATCTTAACTGCCTTATTTGAAGTTATTGTTTCATCTACTGGATCAGCTTGTACTGGTCCAGTAGATGAAGCAATATCTTTGACTTTATTGATTCCTTTTAATTTCTTATCTCTGATGGTTTTTTCCTTTTCTGCTTTCTTTTGTTCTCGCTGAATTTTTCTGTGTATTATATCTTCTGCTTTCTTTTTCTTTTCGTTTTCCTTTAGTTCCAGGTATTCTTTGAACTTTTTAGAAGTTATTGCTAGAGGTATTGGCGATTTTGGCAGCTTACGTTTTGTGCCTTTTTTGCGTTCAGGAAGTGTCAGCAACTCATCAATTTTAGCATTCAATACTTTAGAACAGCCCGGTTTATTATTTTCAAGTGAAACATCATGGGTATGGTGACTATTATTTGGAACGTCAGGGATTTGGGATGATTCTTCATTGTTCGGCTCATTAACTTGCCGTGACAAATCCTGAATAATCGGACGAAATTCGTGGTTCTGAGATATTCCTTGATTATTCGGCACATCAACTGGCTGCAATATATTCAGTACGGTATCATTACCTTCAGTGTACCAAGGCAATGGAATTGCTTGCTTTGATGAAACAGGTGTAGAAGTAGCAAAAGTTACGGTGTTTGTCAAATCAAGCACATGTGTTGTGTATGAGTGGGGTCCCAGAAGTTCTATGGCATCTTGTTGATTGCCACCAGGTGCTATTCCTATACTTGGTGTCAAACGGTTCTCGTTCGTGTCTCCTAATATCTCGTCCACTAGAAAAGTCACTCCTTCTATTTCAATTGGCATATTTTCTATATCCATGATGCCATCAATGAAAGTATTTGTCCCAAGGGTCAAATCTCCTTCTCCAAGCTGCGTTTTATGAGTAATTGATAATTCTCCTTCTTGACACTGTTCTTGAGGCATTAATATCCCTTCTGTATTGCTTGCGTGCATGTCAGTGTTAGAATTATCTATTCTCGAATTGTTTATTTCAGAATCATCAATATTGGACGATTGTGATAACAAATTGTCCACTTTATTTTTGCACTTGTTCCAAAATTTGAAAAGACTACTCTTGCATGTCTTATTGCGTCTTCTGTATTCATTGTACTTGTCCAGTATGTTTTTGTGTAAATTTTTTTCGATTACTTCAACAGTTGTTTTATAATCATTTAAAGATATATCATGTTCGATTTCTTCGTGTCTATTCGACATGCATTTTGAATAATCCACAGCATTAGGATTAAATGGGAAAATTCCACATGCTTTAAATGCATTAACTATCACGGTTTTCTTCATAGACACATCAAAAGACTGTGCAAATACTTTTGCAAAGTTTGACCTCGTAATCTGAACATTATCTTTATTTTTGTGTTTTCTTGCTGCATTTTTCCATACTGCTTTCAGAGGGCCAAATATTCCTACATCGCAGGGTTGTAGGATATGTGTCGTGTTGGGATGCAGGCAATAGAGAATAATTTGGCTTTGAGCACAAAATTCGTGCAACTCCAAATTTATGTGACTTTTGTGGCCGTCAACAAGCAGAAGTACCGGAAGTGGAACATTATTTTTCTGGAGCCAAGGCAGATAGATTTCTTTCATATAGTGCAAGAACGTTTGACCTGTCATCCAACCTGAATCTGATCTTCCAATTCCCCAGTCATCTGGAACTGATTGAGCTACTTCTTTTGATATTCTTTGCAAGGGGTATACAATAAATGGTGTAACTATTCCACCGCTAGCAGAAAAGTTGCATAACACAGTAATACTTTGTTTTTCCTGTCCTGAGGCGACATTATACATCGCACGATAGTTTTTAGGTGCCAAAATAACTCCAGTTTTCGGGCAAAGCTGTACACCAGTCTCGTCCAGATTAAAAATTCGCTCGGGATTGTCTAATATTATCATCAGCACATACCTCTTGCAGATGTTGTCGCAAACCTTCAAACCATTTCCTAATCATTGGCTCTGTAACTAAAGCTCTTGCTTTCGAAATGATTTCTGCATGTCTTTTTGTGATGTTAGGGTGCCTTTGCAAAAACAGTTTCATCCACTTTTTGCCTGGCTTCAGGTCGGAACCTTTAATTTCAAAAATCTGCGCAACAGTCTCCCTGACATCACTTGTGTTGACAGGATATCCAATTTTGGCCATATTTAAAATCCAGGTAGCAATTTTATTTTCTTCATCATCCGATAACAGTTTTCCTGGCCCTTTTTTACATTGGAGGGCCGTTTTCCCGTGAATTTTATTATGAAGTGTACCCTTTGGGATGTTAAATTGTACACTGGCTTTGGACAGGGATATCTGCTGCGCTTGCACCATCCGTACAGCTTCTTCAAGTGTGCTTTGTTCATATCTTTTTTCTTTTTTTCGTAGTGCAGATGACATCTCTAAAGAGAAGAAATATTGGTTATGCCTCAGAATACAGAAAAGGGTTATGCTTATCCGTTCACATGTTAAAATAAGACCTAAAATCTGAACTAAGTAATTCAATTCGTTCATTATTTGGAATAAAGAACCAGAAAATGAACCAATAAAATTCACTTCAGCGTTCAATTTAAGCCACGATACCCAAAATATGAACGAATAAAATGCGAAAATATTCCTTAGTTCAAATTTTGGTCATGAATCCCAAAGCTGAACAGTGCAAGATTTCATACTAAAATAAAGCCTTAAAAATAATCAAAAACACTAAAATCATCTGTTCAACTTTTGGTAACTAAGTTCATACAGTTATTAAAATTCATTTCAGTGGTTTTGTTTTGGTCTTTAAGAGTGAGCTTTTAGGTAATGAGAGCTGTAAAAATATGCCTTTTCTCCAGTAGTTGAACGCCGTTCATCTATTGGATGAAGCAAACAAAATTGAATCCATTACTTGAACAGTAAATTTCTCTGAAAATACGGTAAATAATGTATAAATGTATCAATATAGTCAAAGCCGAATATAACTAGATTTTAGTCTAACCAAATCTACTGATATCTATTATTAATTCTTTCTACAAGCTGACAAAATTCTTAAATTCGGAGGGCACTTACCTTAAGTAAGTTTCCTTAGGAAACAGATTTTTGGCGGGAAACGCTCACACAACGGGTGGCTACGAGTGTGTCTGAGTCGTCACTGTCAAAATTGTTATGGAATCCGGAAGAAAAAATGTTGCCCTATGCGGGAAAAAATATTGCATACATGTAAGTAGCGGGGTGTTTTATATTTTTTTATTTTTAGCTCGTATGTTCATCTATTGGGGGTTGTTCATCTGTTGGTGCCACTACCCTATAATAATAATTCATTTATTTCTGAGCATACGGTGCATACAAGATCTTAATATTAAAATGTCTCACGTACACTACCATTGCCGGTGTAGTCTTAAAAATTATATTGAAGATAGTTTTTTATATAATATCAAGACCAGTACAATTTTGTTAGGTATATTATATTATTATAATGGAATGAAGTGTCAAAATGATCACACAATTATACTTATCACTAATGTCAGCCAAAAAAAATTACGTCAGTACTGTAGGTAAAACATGATTAAAAAAAAATTAAATGTCAGTTTAAATAATGTCAAAAAAGAAATACAATGTCAAAAATTATTAAGTAGAATGTCAAAATAATAATAATAAAATACTAATAACACAGATTATTAATTACAGTCATTACTTCGAATATTTATTATCTTTATTAATGTCAAAAACTATGATTTAAGAATTCGCTAACCGAATAAAAACACATATCCAAAAGCCAGGCAAACATTTTACGTTTAAAGGACAATGCTCATGAAGTATGAGAATAAAACCCAGGCCCGGCGCAAAAGAAATGTAACTCAAAATATAGGTAAAAATAAGTAATTAAATATTACATAGGGGGCATCATCGAAATCAGTGGCTATATGTGTGAAATTGCTATTCGAATTTTAACATCTGCGCCACATTGCTTGCTACTCGAGATTTTAGAGGTAACATAATGTATTAGTAAAAGGAACAGTAAACAGATACAGTTGTGGTTTAAGAGTGTATATAATGACATGTTTATGGCAACTTCTCTACTATTCTACCTACTTTTACAAGATAATAGGATGATAGAACTAAAAACACGATATGAATGTACTTTTCATTTTAATAAAAAGTACATTCATATTGTGTTTAACCAAACGCTTGAAAGTCATCGATTCTCTATGTCTAACACGACATGATCCAAAAATGATGCGGGATGCTCGAACTGTTCCTCATGTCTAGCCCACCCTAAGTAACATAAAACGCTCATGACGTGGGCGCAACAGCCCAATGTTCTCCTCCCATGGATACAGGAGCAGTAATATCCTGATATGCCATTCCTGCCATTTTCCCTTTTATAAAGAATGTAGGTGTAATAGATCTTGCTTCTTACGTGCCTCGATTGTATGCGACATGCGACATCTTATTAAGACACAGTTTTCATCATTAATGTCTATTAACTCGGGATGACGCAAAACTTCAAGTTCATAAACAACTGTTTGCTTGATATGCTCACTGCAATAAGAGCGGGCGATATTCAAGTGCTACGTGCCCACAGCAATCAAAATCAAATCTTCATGGTCTTAGTCTTGGGAAGTCTGCCAATTCAAGAAGATCGGCTTGCATTCGTATAAACGCCACCCTTTGTCGATTTAAGTTGTGTTCAAGCACATAATCACATAAATGATTGATTTATTATATCAATGAATTGGTTTGTGTACCGTAAAATGCCCTAACTTTGCACGGATTTCGAGGTTTTTTCAAATTATTTCGACATGAGTAGGTAATTCATTTATGACATGTAAAGCAGAAATGGAAATAAGAACTTGGTGCACCTAGCAAAACAACTCATTATGGCTTACACCCTAATTTTTTCGAGAAATAGGCATTGCAAAAGCCAGGCAATGTTAATGGCATTTCCTCTACTTTGCCTAGGCAAAAATATCGCAGTTAAATTGAATATTTCTATATAAACAGATTTCGTACCCATTAAGTATTAGATTAGTATTCATACTCAACCATGTCATAAAGTCTAAAACATCTTTCTTTTTTTTTTAGAAGGTAGGCAAAGTTAGGCACACCTTTTGAGCAATAAGTACCTATAAGGGGAATCTTTCAGGGCTGTCACCAAAGGAAATAAAACAACATATATTTTAAAAATTCAAAAATCAGCAGTCTTCATTGTTTTTATTACACCCCTTGGTAACAATTTGCAGATTATGCATTACCTAATGAAATTACGCTTAAAAAATAATATTAATTAAGAAAATAAATGTAATCTTCTATTGCAAATGGGTGGGTACCATCGCAGACACTGGAGTTGAACCACTTTTCAACCTTATTACTAATGGGATGAGGTCAAAAAGTAATCCAACGCAAATGTCTGCGATGATACCTACCTACTTATATATTTTAATTAGATTACAATAATTATGCATCTTTGGCATGGCATTAAACTTCTTATAAATCAACACGATTAGGCGGACAGACAATCAATATCCAAAATAACAATTTATGCTTAAACGCTGACAACAGCCGAACAGTTATCTCACTCGCACATTGCAGATATAAAATTATCGTATATACCTAGTTATGGAAAATCGCAAACAACCAAGTCATAGAGAATAGCAGCAACATACATAAAAAAAATATTTAATTACTGATACCTATTTGTGGTAAACCTTTGTAAAGCTATTCCCAATCACTTGGTTGTTTGTAATTTTCCATAATAAATAACCTTTAGTGATTTAATATCTGTATTGTGCGACACAGATAGCGTTGTAGCTGCAGCACCTTAGAAACAATCGAAAATTACGCTTACAAACTAAATATAATCAGTCAAAATAATTATAATCTTCATCCTGCATTAAAACATATTCGTCAGGATTTTCATTTATTTGCAAAAGTTGCACTACTTTCACTATGGAATCTTCAGGGACGATATCTTTATCAACAATGCGCTTAGGTTTTACAAACTTCTTGACATTGTTTTTGCCAATGGTTTTATAGTAGGCTATTGAGTAACGTCGTGTGTTAAAATCTTTATTTTCGATCTCTCCTATGTAGTATTTCCATGATTTTCTTACATAGTATCTAGTTATGACTATGTCTCCTACATTAAACTGCTCCTCCTCATATAATTCTTTTTCAGTGTTCTTGTTAGCGTTACTTTTTGGAATCTCTTTTAAATTATCAATATTTTGTAAACAATCATTCGTTTCACCTAAGCCTTTATTTAAGTTTTCCTTTTCGTTACTAGCTTCTTGCAGTTGCTCTTCTATTTCATTATACGTAGGTTGCAAAATTTGAGGTTCATAAATGTAGTCCGCTAAATCATGACTTATCAGATCGCTGGGCACATCACATATGTCTGAGTCGTCGTGTTCGCTAATAACTACGTCAGTGTCTGTAG
This sequence comes from Luperina testacea, assembly GCA_927399505.1. Classification (NCBI taxonomy): domain Eukaryota; kingdom Metazoa; phylum Arthropoda; class Insecta; order Lepidoptera; family Noctuidae; genus Luperina; species Luperina testacea. The sequence continues at coordinate 1,782,469 of OV656766.1, read as the reverse complement.
TGGTAGAACTGTTTAAAACTCTCCTGCATTTTTTTATTCTTTTGGGTTTTTGTTTCTCAACAGATTGCTTCGAACACAGACGAGGCCTTTTGTATTTGATACTTTTATCAGAAAAGTGCATTTCTTCTTCTCCCTCGCTGCTACTTAAAGTGCCATATACATTTATATTAGTAATAACTTGTTTTGGTGGCTCATTATGTTCTGTCTCAGATTTATTAGATGAAGATATGTCGTAATTTTTGTCTATTTCAATCAAATTAATGGGAGCATTTTTTATACCATAAAATGCTGAGTTTTCTTTGGACAATCTAACATCGGATAGAATAGTTATTTTTGTACTTTTGTCTTTGCTGGGTATTTTTGTCGTTGGGGAAACATCTGTGTTACTTTCATAAAAACTATTTTCTTTGTTGAATCTTGAATCCGATAAAAGTGTGACCTGTGAGGGTTTTTCGGAACGGTTAACTTGGTTTTTTGTATTCCTTCTCACTGTTTTTTTTGGCTCTACTACTTCTTCCTCAGAAACTGATTTTCCTGCAGTTACTTGCAATTTATAGTTTCTTCCACCTTTCATTGGCTTGTTTTCTCTTGCGGCTTTAAGATATTCTAGGAGGGTCTGGTCAAATGACTGCCTCAACTGTTCGGTCGCATCGGGAATTTTTTGAATGACTTTAGATGCATTTATTGGGAAGATGCCTGCGGCTTCAAATCCACTTTTTAAATTTTGATTGTTACTTATTCCTAATTTTTTCATCAATTCTTTTAGAAGTTGTGGAAAATGGCATTTATTTATGGTTGTAGCATTTTGGTTTGATAATTTATACTGCAGCATGATTTTTCGCCAGTGTCTTTTCATAGGACCAAAAAATGCTAAATCTAGCGGCTGAGTTAAATGAGTAGCATTTCGTGGCAGGAAAACAAATCTTATATTGTTTTCGCGACATAGCTTTATAATCTGAACGCTTAGGTGTGACGATAAGTTATCGCCTATAACTACTTTTGGTCCACTTAAGGCAGTCGCCCAGGGCAGAACAATTTTTTCAAACCAGTCTTCAAAGCATGTCATATCAAACCACCCTGATTTTGTTCGATTGTACAGACAGCCCGGTGGACCATCTTTACACCAACGACTCCATAAATGCTCAGATTGGTAGACTACGTAAGGCGGCAAACATTTTCCGTCAGCTGTACCGGCAAACATAACTGAGACAGAGCTTTTGCTGGAGTTAAGGACAACTTCAGGATGTTTTGTTCCTTTTTTGAAAATTGCTTTGCTGCAACCGGGATCATCGCTTAGATTGGTTTCATCGTAGTTCAGCAAATGGGACGGCGGTACGTTGTGAAGTGAGCATTCGAGGTTTTTAAAATATTCATTTAACTCAGTAACGGTTTTCGACGCGCGACTTCTCTTTATGTTTTGCGTGGTACGCCTTGTCATATTATGACGGGCTATAAAATTACGCGCCCAACCCACCAGGCATCTTACCATGAAAAATATGCAATTTGTCATTTATTTCCAAATAGCGAAACACAACAATTCGTAAATCTAATAAAGTTAGCGGAGAGCCAAACTCAGCCGCGACATTTATCGTGTAAGCAATTGTTTTTTCCTCATCTTCACTTAGTCTTGTAGGATGCCCAATAGATTTGTCATGGCATTTGTTAACTTTATTTAAAATGGTACGCCTGGGAATTCCAAATTGCTTTTCTGCCTCATATGATGACAGGTGCTTAAATTTTACGAGATCAACGGCTATATCTAGCATTTCGGTAGAATAATTCACGTAATGCCACGATTATTTTTGTTTTGAGATGTGGTGCTTTTTTTGTTTCGGGGCATCTTCTACCTCTGTAAAAATCAGAGTTACGTTTTAGACTTTTTATTACTTGAGTTCTAAAATGGTATAACTGGTATTATCTTTATACCTACATTAACCGACAACATAAAACATAAAGTTTACGTTCTTCTACTTTCTTACAGTGGACGCGTTTGCGTATCCGGAATTTAGATTGAAAATGCGGGATTTCAGTATTTTGGTTTCAAACTTAAAACTGACAACCCTACCCCCAGGCAAAGTTTTGTCGATTTTTCGTAAAAAGCGACACACGATTGTTCTTCTTGATTTTACCCATTAAAACTCGCTTTACAAGTGCAAAACATAGAAAAAAGACAGAGGAATATTTTTCAAATAATTTGGTTCATAAAACCCGTAAAAATAACTTAAAATACTCACACAATTAAATTTTGAAGTGCTGCCAAAAATTCACCGTCCACCTTTTTTAAAATTCTGACGTTCACTGACATTTCTCAACTTTCTTGCCATAACTAAAAGTAAGTGTTGGTACGCGTAAATATTCGTACCATTGACGATATCCTCTAGCTACAATAGTTTACTAAAGAAATGTAAGTAAACCGTTTAGGTAAAGTAAGGCTAGGTAGGCCAAATTATAGCATTTTACGGTACCTACTGTCCTCGTAGGGCTCTTGAAAACAGTTGATGATGGCTGCGGCTATCTTAAAATCCTTCATGGTGTTTGGTAAAGTGCAATTAAATACTTTGTGTCTAAATATTTTAAAGTCGCGCTTGAATCGACCGTTAATTGTCTCTACGACACACCTGCATAATGTGACTCTTCGTGATTTATTTGCCAGATCAGTTGTCAGCTGACTTTCACCGCGTATTACAGACAGGGGTACATGTGCAACATAGCCATATGACTCTAGAAGAGGAATACTATCACGAAATCCTCTGTCCAATATGAAGACGTCACCTTCTTCCAAAAAATAATTAATCGGGGCCTCTTCCATAGGACCGTCGTGGTTTTGTAAAATCTGCTGCATTATTGATGCATCAGAGGATGTTGCATCGTATGGTCCTGTAACGTCTATAATGTATCCGTCCCCACATACTATCATAAACGGTTTTATCAAGTTTTGATATTTATGCAAGCTGTAACTGTTTCTTTGAAAGAGGAAGTTCGAGCTCTTTTGGATAAAAATGTATGAACCATCACATATTAAAATAGCTTTAGGTGTTTCACCACTCCCAAAAATATGATTTGGTAAAACTCTATTTCGTTCAATGACTTCGCTCCGTGTAATGTTAACATTTTTTTAAAACTAATTTATTTTAATAATTAAACTTATTTATATTAGTTTTTACTTAATATAGTTAGCTAGAAAAGCTGAAGACTAATAGCCGGGTCCACACCGGACGATCCATCGATCCCGCGATCCGCGATCCAGGATCGCGGAGCGTGGATCGTGGATCGTGTTAGGCCGATCCACTCTTGGAAACTTGCGATCCCAAATATGCGCTCCAAGCGATCCTAAGGCGATCCGTGATTCAGCCAATCTAACTCTTGTACGATATGGAGTCACACGTACAACGGCGGCGTCTTGCCGTTGCAGCAGTAACTTTTATTTTGCTTAAATGCTTGCGCAAAAAATCACAAAAAAGAAAACGACGGTTTTGGGTGAAACAAATTTACAAAAATCGCTTGGAATCTGGGACTCAGCTGTACGCAGAGTTAGTGTCAGATAAAGTTGAACACAATTTTGCAAGAATGAATGCTAATCAATTTGAGATATTGTGTTCATTATTAAATAACAAGCTAAGAAAGAATGATACAAATTATAGAGATGCCATTACTGTGAAGGAAAGATTATTACTAACATTGAGATTTTTAGCAACTGGAGATTCGTACGTCAGTTTGCAGTATCTGTTCCGCATTTCCAAACAGTCTATATCGATAATTATTCCTGAAGTTTGTGAAGCCATCATTGACCTGTTAAATGATTATGTAAAGGTAAGTAAAACCATACTTTATTACTCAATAAAAAAGTAGTGTATTACAATCATAATTTAAAGAAGTAACATGTTTACAATTATTAATTATTTTTTGAAAACATGATATAGGTAGGTACTTATTTAATTCGGTGGTGACTGTGGAAGTGAATAATCCTGAGGTTTCAGAAACTGGGACTGCGATGAATTGGAGGCTAGATGAGCAGACGGTGATGTCTGTGGAATTGGAGCTGGATAATTTTGAGGTTGTAGAGACTGGGACTGTGATGAAGTGTATGCTATTGGTGTGCCAGGATATGAATTAGTGTAATATCCATAATTGCTATCCCCATATCTTCCTGTGTCAGCTTGAAAAATAACTTGGCATATAGCATTTTTGACATTAACTAATGTTACTGCATCATATTTCCGCAATTCAGTAGATATATACTGCCCGAAAGCAATGTAAGAATCAGTTTCCGGTTGTGGTGGCTGAGCACATTGTTGCAGAAGTTGGAAAGCCTCTGAAAGAGTTTCATCTGATATGTCATCTGCATTATTAGAAGTAGTTTTCTTTCTTTTTTTTGTTCTTTTGTTTGTTGTTTGGACACTGGATTGTGCATTCTGATCATTCTGCTCTCTACTCTGATCTGTGTGGTGGTTGGCTCTCTCCGGTTGTGTGTCACTAGTAATGTTACTGTTCTCGTTTTCGCTCACTGTAGTATTAACTTCAAGTTCCCCTTCAGTCGTATCAGATTCTACCTGTAACAACAATTATTATTACTATTTACTGCTTATTCTTATTTTCAGCTTTATATTATAATTAAGATCTCCTTTATTTTCAGGTGCCGTCAACTAAAGAAGAATGGCGTACAGTTTCTCAGCAATTCGAGAATAAGTGGAATTTCCCACACGTGATAGGAGCGATGGACGGCAAACACGTCGCTATACAATCGCCTTTTAATAGTGGCAACGACTTTGATAATTACAAATTATTTCCTAGTATTGTTCTTTTTGCATTAGTAGATGCAAATTATAGGTTCCTGTATGTGAATGTTGGGACTAAAGGCAGAATATCAGATGGAGGCGTGTTCAAAAGCACAAATTTATATAAAAAACTTGAAAAAAAAGAGCTAAATATTCCTCCACCGGAGATATTGCAAGTTCCCTATAAAATTGAGGTACCCTATTATATACTAGGTGATAAAGCTTTTCAGCTTAATGATTATACTATGAAACCATACGATGGTACACGGGAAAGGGGTTCTTGTGAAAGAATTTTCAACTACCGACTGTCAAGAGCACGTAGAGTAGTTGAAAACGCGTTTGGAGTACTTAGTTCTGTCTACAGAGTCCTGCGTAAACCTATGCTTTTGGAACCAGAAACTGCGACTAAAGTCGTGCTGGCAACGGTTCATCTATATAACTACTTACGCAGTAATCCTAACTTTATATCGCCAGGAACGTTTGATACAGTACAGGAGAATGGAGATGTAATACCTGGAAGCTGGCGAAATGAACCGCCATCACAATCGCTACAACCGATGGCCGTCGTACCAAGAAGAGCAACAGAAAATGCCACTACAATACGGTCCCACTTAGCAAGACACTTTGTTACAAACCATACAATAGTTTGGCAAAATGAATATCAGTAAACTAATAGCTCACATGTTCCAATGTATCGCGTGTGGTTCCGGGTTCATTTTTATCCGCCATAAAGTCGAAGTCATCATACGCAAACCACTTTGATTTATATGTATCTTGAGCACCTGAAATAAACAAGTTACTCATTAAAATAACCACGTGTATTTCTAACAGCTTAAATGTAAAAAGCGAAATCACGTGAAATCCACAGTAAATATTATGATGTAATTACTTATAATAAAATATATAATTTTAATACCTACAGATAAAAAGTAGCTTTGTTTTCTTACCGGATCCAGTTATACGGCTTTGCTTCTCTCTGTGTTTCTCCCTTCTGTAGCCTCCCGCCAGAGATCGCATTTTTTTCTTTAGGTTCTCGATCGACTTATTCCCCATTTCACGAGAAATCTGACGCCAAGCATCATCTCTAACACCTCTATTGGTGTAATTAGAATCTTTGGGATCCCATAAACATTTAAATTCTTTATAAAGCGATATCAAACGGCGACTTTCTGAGATGTCCATGGCGAGGTGGATCGCGCGAACCAACACAACCGTCCACACCGCGCGCATCACGCAACTGAGGCACCTTTGAGGCTGGCACAAAAACCGACCGCACACGGATCGCGCGAGGTAGGGAGCGCGCGCTCCAATACGTGCGCATGGATCGCGCGCGGCACGTCCACACCGCCTGCATCTTTGGATCGCGCTGCTGCCGCGCGCGATCGGAGCGCGATGGATCGTCCGGTGTGGACCCGGCTAATCATCAATGGGCAAAAGAGACACTTTGGAGACCGCTCTGGTGTGAAACTTGCCATCAGCTGTTCTGACCTCAATTACACGAACCTTTGCATCTAATCCAGTAAATACTTTTGAAATTCTACCAATGGGCCATTTGAAAGGTGGTGTGTTTGGATTACGCAGTAGCACCAACATACCTTCTTTTAGATTAGGGTATTCCTTTTGCCATTTAGTGCGCTTGTTTAATAATGACAAATATTCATTTGACCATGCCTTCCAGAAATGCTGTCGTACTTGCTCACAACACCACCATAGTCGAAGTCTATTAGCAGGAATATTTGTTAATTCTTGTTCTGGATAAGAGGTTGGCGCGCAACCAATGAGAAAATGCCCTGGTGTTAAGTAGGAGTAGTCAGAGGTATCAAGAGAAAGGGACTAGTGGTCTTGAATTAAGGATAGACTCAATCTGGCATAGAACTATGATATTGCTCGTAGGTAAATATTTTAGACCCAGTGACTCTTTTTAGGTGATATTTTGCTGACTTAACCGCTGACTCCCACAAACCACCATGGTTGGGACTGTAAGCTGGAATGAATTTCTGTATACCCTTTGATGCTACAAAATCCTGAACCTTATCTTGAAAATTTGACTGATTATGTAATTGGTATAGTTCGCCCAATTTATTATTGGCTCCTTTAAATGTTGAAGCATTATCACAATTGAAGGGTTAAGTGGACAAAGGTGTTAACTAGCAAATAGTTTTAAATGAGTAATGAGCATTTAAAAATAATTATAAATAATCAAATGATCTTAGCAATTAAATCGTATAGTTTTTACAATAGAAGTACCAATATTTAGACAAGATTGACTATTTTTAATTTAATTTGAAATAAAACGTTATTCTAAGATAATTTATTTAAAAAAAAATTATAATATGAACATAACACCTTTGTTTACAATGATCCATATTAAGTTTAGTTAAGAAAAACTTACAAAGTATCTATGTGGTAAAAAAATAAAACAGCATTATTTATAAGAAATAGTTTTATTTAAAAAAATATATATGCCACATGTACTTACATACTATGAATTATAGCGAATTTAGAATATTTATGTTAAACCACTGAGACTCCTGCTCAATATATTCAAGTTGTGTTTTTATATCACCAATTTTTTCTTTTGAAATTTTACTCTTGTGATTTGTGTTACATCTAATGAATACTGTTGGGATAATATTACATTTTTTACAACATATAATTATCATATTCTTTGCCTTCCTGCCTTGAAATACTATTTCTATTTTGTTTCCACTCTGCTTCATTTCTTGTTCTCTTCTTAAATATTTTTTTCTTTTAACTGAAAATGTTTTCTTTGGTTGTAAAATACTGTTAGTCTCTAAAGCTGGACCTTGAATTTCATTATCAGAGCTGCTTTGCATATCATCTGAAGAGGATGATGGTATGTACTCATCATCACTGGGAACTGTAAGGTTCTCTAGCCAAAATAAAGTTTATATACAATTTTTACCCACTCAACAAAACATACTTAGTACTATATAATTATTTTCTAAGCATTTGCAAATTAAATATACTTACAAATTGGTGAACCATAATCAACAATAATTGAATGATCATATTTTTCTGGTATATCCTGGTTGTTCTCTGTTTTATTATCTCGAATAAAAATAAATTATAATACAAATAAAATCATTTAAATTAAATTTAAAGTAACAGTAGGTATGTATACATATAGTTACAGTACCTACCTATAGTAATATTTTTTAAATTGATACCTACTATCCTAGTTGACAGTGGTCTGCAGCTAAATTAGTATATGGTGAACTATACATCGTCTTCGGAATATTGTCACCACTTCCTGTATCATCATTCATCAGTAACTAGAATAACGAAAAACATAATATAATACGTATAGTCACAAATCAACTGCCGATAAAAGATTTAAGTTTCAACTTACTCAAATCATTAATACCTGATGTACTTGGTAAAGCTGAAGCATAAACCTCTAGATTAAAATCACAGCTTTGTGGATCATCATAAGCTGAAACTATTATAAAAATTAAAAGTATTAAAACACATCTTCTCGTAGTAAAGAAAATAATGGTTTTTGCAATATGTACCTAGGTAGCTTTTTCACAGTTATCATTTACTATTAATTCTTTGTTATTATTCGTCACTAAGCTTAATATTTGCCGTGCTCGTGAATCTGATGACATTTTGTATTATTCAGTTATAAAAAATCACAAACCGTAAAAACAAATTTTTCTCGCGGTCAAGAACAAAATCATAACAGACTGAACTGACGTAACATTGGCGGGATCGGGATGTCATTGTCAAAAATTGTGCCTTCGGAAATATGATAAAGTGTTTAAAATGCTATAATTTAAAAACCAAACCAATACTTCGATTAAAACACATTATAACACTAGTGATAACAGATATAACAACCAATGTAAAAAGGATTTGAAAAGAAAATGATTCTATTTTATATTAGCGAACGTAACATATAGCATATAACACCTTTGTTTAATTTTGTAACATTAAAACATGTTATCCTTACGAAGATGCAGAAGATTTATTGATCGATTATCACCTTATATTATTCCAAAAGTAGCAATGATAAAGATTCTCTGACAATATTTCTGCTGTTAACACATTTGCAAATCTGAAATATATACTTGATTGACAGTTAACACCTTTGCTAGCGTCTGTAACTACGTAACGAATTATAATTGGTGTGTTTTAAATTCATGAATCGATTTATCATCAGTTAAAACCTATGTTCATGCAAAAAAGTCGGATCTTTTGATATTGTCATATAACACCTTTGTCCACTTAACCCTTCAATTTATAACCGAAGGTAAGCCTCTACGAGATATAAACCTGTTTAGAGCAGCTAGAAAAGTCTTTGTTGTGAGAATCGAAACTATTTCTAAATGAAGCGCTTTGGTGGTGAAGCAAACAAATACGACAACATAACCTTTCGACACTACACTTCGTCTTAGAGTTGATCAGTGGCGTGCACAGGGTTTTATGCCTGGGTAGGCAGCTTTTTTTTTTGCAAAAAAAAAGTCTTTCGCAATGGGCCATGTATGAAAATATTAAATTGTCTCGATTTTTTTTCTGCACTTATGAATAAGCTAATACTATCTACAAAAAAAGTATCAGATTTATCTGATTAGTATTTCCAGAGAAATAAATTAAATTCTGTTAGAGGCGGCCATCGACAGTAACCCACGGATTTTTATTCAATTTCCTTAGCCTACTCAATTAAAAAGTAAAAACTGTAGATCAGAGACTGTTGTCAATTTGTCATAACATAACCTCACTTTTCACCTCTTGCTTTGTGTTTGTTTGCGATTTTATGGATATATCTTTACGACGACCCTCACGCTTTGAATAAAATAAAGATAAATCGTATCGTAATCGTAAAGATATATCCATAAAATCGCAAACAAACACAAAGCAAGAGGTGAAAAGTGAGGTTATGTTATGACAAATTGACAACAGTCTCTGATCTACAGTTTTTACTTTTTAATTGAGTAGGCTAAGGAAATTGAATAAAAATCCGTGGGTTACTGTCGATGGCCGCCTCTAACAGAATTTAATTTATTTCTCTGGAAATACTAATCAGATAAATCTGATACTTTTTTTGTAGATAGTATTAGCTTATTCATAAGTGCAGAAAAAAAATCGAGACAATTTAATATTTTCATACATGACCCATTGCACTAGTTAGTAAAGATAAAACTCACCAGAAGTTGAAAAGGTTGTAACGACGATTTTCCTATGATGCAAATAGAAGATTTCGGCCACCACAAAACACGTCACTTGAAAGATATCCGATGTGGCCTTGAAAAAGGCTCTTCATGTGATTTGTATTATATAAATATATTTAATAAGAAAATAAATTACTGGTTTGGTAACAGTTAAAAAAATAAAGTAAACCAACTTATTTATAAATTAAATCTACGCGCCTATCATTTTTAGGGTTCCGTAGTCAACTAGGAACCCTTATAGTTTCGCCATGTCTGTCTGTCCGTCTGTCCGTCCTCGCTTAATCTCTGTGACCGTTAGCACTAGAAAGCTGAAATTTGGTACCAATATGTATATCAATTACGCCGACAAAGTGGTAAAATAAAAATTGGAAAAAAATGTTTTATTAGGGTAGCCCAGCCCCCCTATATGTAAAGTGGGAAGTCATTTTTTTTTTTATTTCAACCCTAACGTGTGATATATTGTTGGAAAGGTATTCAAAAATGAATAGGGGTTTACTAAAATCGTTTTTTGATAATGTCAATAATTTCGGAAATAATCGCTCCAAAAGTAAAAAACAATGTGTCCCCCCCTCTAACTTTTGAACCATAAGTTTAGAAAATATGAAAAAAATCTGAAAAGTAGAACTTTATAAGGACTTTCTAGGAAAATTATTTTGAACTTGATGGAAACAACAGTTTTTGTACAAAAAGTTGTACAAAATAATTTCTGGACTAAGTTTGTAGTATAATCGTATATGCAAGCATTTTTTTAACATCGTTTACATATTTTATTATCCTGAACGTATCTTTTTTCAAACAAAAACAAAAAAAGAATTATTAAAATCGAATCCCAATATTTTAAGATCTATGATCGACTACGATTATTACGCGTACATAATGGATACCCACTTTTAAACTCATAAGTAGGAACACTTATTGTGACGGATGGGAAACTACGGAACCCTACACTGAGCGTGGCCCGACACGCTCTTGGCCGGTTTTTAAATATGATTTTAAAACATCGTCATAAAAAGTTGGTTTGCGTTTTAATTCGACCAATAATTGTTTTTCTGTCGAAATCATGGAAAGATGTGTGAGTCGTTGTTGATCTTGTGTGTTTCTTAAATACGTGTGAATACGTTTTAACGATGAAAATGAACGTTCTGTCGATGCGCTGCTTGCTGGGATAGTAACAATAAACTTCGCTAATCGTAAAACTTCTGAAAAAATTGTATCCAATTTATTTTTATACATATTCTGAATGATACTATATATACTACAATTCGCAAATTCAGGCGATCTATAAATACAGCGCAATTCATTTTTCAATCTATCATAATTAAAATTTGCCTGATAAGTATTAGTGAACTCTCTGACTTCGTTTTCAGGGTGTTCATTATATCTATCGAAATTCTCACAAGAAAGTAACTCAAAAAACTTTAAATTTTTAATGTTGTTATAGCGATGTTTTGATTCACTGAGTAAGTTATCAATTATTTCAATAAAAATTCGCCGATAATATATTTTTACATCATCGACATTGCGCTTTTTTTTAGGAGGTCCGGTAATGTGGACAGTCGCATCATAATTGATCTCGAACTTGTCTCTGTAACGTTCTAAAAATGACTCGAATTGTTCAATCTTTTGCACACAATACGCGATGTCACAAGTTTTTTTCTGCAAAATATCGTACAAAATATCTGTTTCTGAAAAAATATCCGAGAATGCTTTGAAAAAAAAAAGAAATCAAATTGTTTCATTTTAAATAAAAATGAAGCGACTTGTGACAGAGTTTCATTATCCCAGCCATGTGGATTTTCATTTATTTCATCAAACAATTCTAGGAGGTGGGTGTACTCGTTATTAATTACATTTAAAGTGCGCGAGTGATATGTCCACCTTGTTTCCGCAACACGAGGCAGCTTTTTCATATCGGCAAAGTCGTTATAGTGCGCCATTCGTTTCGTACTAGTGTGAAAAAAAGCCGCGATGGATTTTATCTGATAAAAAAAGCGTCTTGTTTCATCAATTCGATCAAAAGATTTCTATAAAACTAAATTTAATACATGTGCTGAACACCAAACATACATAGCTTGCGGACATTTTTGCCTCACCAAAGCCTGTACGCCGTTAATATGAGAGGATAAAACTGCTGCCCCGTCATAGGTTTGTGCAATTAATTTAGAAAGACAATCTAAATCTCCTAATATTTCCAAAGTTATAGAACTTAGGGTTACAGCGGTCCGATCCGCGCTTACATCTACATATTTAATAAATCGATCTACTACTTTAGAATCATGAAAGTATCTTAAAATCAGAACTAATTGTTCTCGGCCGCTTATGTCTCGAGTCTCATCTACCATGACGGCGACATAATCGGACGCGATTGAACATTACAGATGCAACGCTTGAGATCAAATCATTTTGCGTTCTGTTCGACAAGCCCTTGCATGCGGTACTTCCATTCTGTAAATGGGTTTCTGAAACTCCATCATACTGTGCTAATAAATCTACTAATTCTAAATAATGACCTCTATTCAGCGATGATAATGATTCATCGTGACCGCGAAAAGCTAATTCATTAAACGGTAATTGTGAAAATTTACCATTTTTAACCTTTAACAAACAAATTTTCTACACAAATCTCACAATCAAACAATAAACTGATTGAAATTAGCAAAAACTCGACCTAAATATTTACGTTTCAAAATGAATTAATCACAAATAACGATCAAAATATAAACTTATGTTTACAGCGCACTTCACATGAAAAAAAGCAATATGGACTGTATAGAAAAACTATAATTTTAAAATTTTGATTAGTAAAACGTTGACAATTAAAATAGTTAAGTATTCAACTTGGTCGTATAATACTTGAGATGAGCTAATACGAAGACGATTCACGAGCTGGCCCGTGATTGGGTTTCCTCGATTTCCTGCGGCAGGAGATGGCTTTGAAACCGCATCGTTGTGTGCAGTGCACAGACACGTAATTGTACCACTACATGCGTACGTTTATGAATGAATTGTAGGCAGAGTCATTCGCTTCCTTTGCTTCCCTTTGAGCTAGGTCTTTAAGTACAGTTTTGCAATTGAACTCAGCTTGGCATCCTCTCCGATAATAGCACCAAATAAATCCATAAATGGCTGGAAACCGCTAATGTCCCGTCCGTCATAGGGTTGTATATATATTTTTGGTAATTTTATAGATTTAGGTGCAGCGCAGACGACAGACTATCCGTGATGGACTTTTTAGTCTGTGAAAATAGAACCTATGCAATTATATGCAGTAAAGCACACCGTGTAATTCGGGCAGACCGCACCGCGCCGGGCCGCGCCGCTCCGCACAAAAAGTCTGTGAAAAAAATAGAACGTTTGCTTCAACGCGCGCTAACGCAGACGGCGCACACTTTAGTCGGCAATCTGCATTTGCTAGGGGTGGACGTAACGCACGCGATCTATTATCATGGCGCCAGAGGTCGATGTAACGATGTGAATTCAAGAAGAGAAGACCAATACACCTCCTCATTGTTGTTTCTGAATGAGTCAAAGTAGGTCTTAAAATAAATCGCAACTCATCAAATGTAGTAACACTGTTACTACATTTGATGAGTTGCTGTAACTGTAACAGACATTTTATACTTAATATTTGAAAAAATTTTCCGGATGTTGTTTCAGAATTGAGTGTTTAGTATGGAAATGTCCCTTCAGTAATCTTTCCGAAAGTATAGGATGTACCCAAAATTGTCTATTTCTTCTTCTTTTTCTGTACTTCATGTACAAAATAATACTTCGATCTCTGCACGATTTCCATAGCGTCTATGTCCCTACAGCTCTGCCGACAGAATGATCGAAGATGTGCGTCGTGTGCGTTGAGTCTGTGAAAAATCCGCGACAGACTTTTTGCGCGCCATGCAGACTTTTTGTGCGCCGCAGACTCGATCGCACAAAAAGTCTGCCGTCTGCGCTGCACCTTAGCATCACTTTTAACACTGATTTTATCACTCTCACTAACTGCAGCTTGTTTAAGTCTCTTGAGCAAAGCGCAGAGACGAAAATACCGGTCCTCCAGAGGTCCGGACTCATCATCCTTTTCATCTAGGCATAGTAGTTGAACTTGTATATCCTGAAATCTTCTATACTGCTCATGAAGCTGGAGCTCCCTGGCCTCGAGCTCATCCTGATCGAGGTCCTATTTTTCTATAAAATAAGATTCCATTCTCGTGATGAACGATTTGCATTGTCTCCGTACCGCTCTTAGGCGTTTTATTTCCTCTGTGCGTGACATCTTGTCCGTGTCGACTGTACTTGCCCTTCGTCGTATTCGTCATCGCAGACCTCGTACAATTCTGAGTCACTTGTTGTTGACATAAGATTTCTTCAGCAAAGTTTGCGTAGTCTCGAAAGTTCTAGTAGAATGTCTGTCGGATGGAGCGAGAGCGAGTGAGACAGACAGCTTGCAATCCAATGGCGAGCGATAAGGACGCAATATTTGTTGCCGCCTCGTGTCGTGGTGTTTATTTTTTAGTTATGTTGTGTGGAGAAAAATGTTTTATTTTAATTATTTTTGTATTTGAGTCGCTTTTATTTTTGCCTTGCCTTCCCACTTACTTAAATACTTATATACTTAAATTGATTTATTGTATGGTTGGTATTGTATGATTGTAGTACGCGTGGCTATGCTCTTCGCGTCACGTGAAGCATGCGGCCGGCACAATGTCAACGTGGTTGTTTGATGTTAAACACTATTCCCGGGTTTCGGCACCAATTTGGGTGTGATCAAAGTAATAAAATACTATTTTTCACTGTATTAAATAAGTTTAATCGTGGGAAGGCAAGCTATACATTAAACGGCAAATTGACGACTTCTTGAAAGCTGTAAACATGACAGTTCTCAGTTGGCCACAGATAGCACAGATAAACTGTATGTTCGTAACACAAATTAAACATAACAACAAGTTTTGAGATCTTTTAGGAACATTTTTATCAATGAGTATGCATGTAAGTAGCGTAACACCTTACAATTTCTTAGGAACTAAGTTTAATATAACTTTTATCTGAGATATATTTTATACTTATCAAATAATTCAGTCGTAAAGTTCTGAGATCAACAGTTTAACAAAATTTGCTTAGTACTTACTATTTAGTGTGATAATCCAAAAAACAATTTCGTCCTTCAACTATACATTACGTTGCATTACATTTTTGACAAAAATACTTTGGTTTTTGGTACAGTTCCTACACCTGCCTTTTGTCGTGAAACTAGGCAGATGTCCCACCAGATCGTAACGAGTAGCGTCATCAGGCCTTTCTGCAACCGGTTTCATTACCTTCTTTACAGATTTGAAGAGAGCATCTAACTGTACATTAGGAGAGCTCTCAAAACGACACAGTTGTCTAAAAAGCGCGACGCGAAACTTTTTGAGAGGCATCAGTTTTTGTTTACCACTGTTCTCGCGACGGTATAGCAACCAGGCATTGTTTACGCTGATGTCCAGGATCTGCGAGAATAGTGGTAAATACCAACGATGGCCTTTCAAATCCGTTCGGTACAAGGCAACTAACATGTCGGCCAAATCCACACCACCCATATTATCTCACAATCACTACCCTCATTTGGTAAAGAAAATCTTATGCATTTAGTTTTTTTTTCCATTAATTACTAAATTATTAGCAGTAAACCAATTTTGGACCTGCAGTAGGGCATTATTTACGTCGTCAAAATTTGTAGCATGTCTATTTACCTTAAAAATTAAGGAAGTGTCATCAGCAAATAACACCATTTGTGGTTGATTTTTTAATAAATGGAGTAGATCATTAATATACACTAAAAAGAGGAAAGGACCCAATATCGAGCCTTGTGGCACATAAATTTTTACTAGTAAACCAAGTGAATTGACACCATTTATTTGAACTTGTTGTTGTCTATCATTTAAATAAGAACTAACTAAACTGAGCGCAAGTTTTCCAAGTCCATAATGGTCAAGTTTCAAAAGCAAGGTTTCGTGATCGACGCAATCAAATGCCTTGGAAAGGTCACAAAAGATACCTATGGCGTCTTGGGCCTCTTCCCACGCGTTAAAAATGTGTTTTAATAAAGTTACACCGGCGTCGGTCGTACAACGTCCTTTGGTGAAACCTTACTGTTGATCGTGTAGGATTTTATTCGTATTAAAATTATTGAACATTTGATTAAGCATTATCTTTTGAAACACCTTGCTGAAAACCGGCAAAACGGATACGTGTCTATAGGTATCGGTGTCTTTACTGTCCCCGGATTTGTAAAGTGTATTTCATTAACACTGGGAAGACTCCTTGATCCACGCACGAAACAAATACTAAGGCTAAGTAGGGCGCAATAGTCTCAATGTACAGACCATAATGGACATTCCTCAAAGATCTTCGGTCCATTTGATCTTAATTTGCTTAAAAGCTTTTATTACTGTTATGGGGTTAATATGCCTAAAGTTAAATTCAATCGGGCAGGCTGAAACGTTCGCCCTTACTAAATCAAAAGTGAGCGAGGGCGAGGAATTTAAGGTTTCAGTTGTTTTGAGTGGGATAGTGATGGACACTGAAAGAAAACATCGATGTTTTTTTCGACGCAATGTTTTCCATACATCGATTGTTTTTCTGTAAGTTTGATAAGAATGTGGTTGAGATAAGAAAAAACAAGCAATTATTAGACACAAAACCTTTATTATTCATTTTACACATTAATTATCCCAATACTGCTTATCAATACTTTGTAGAAACAAAAGTTTGCCCAATCTTTTGCCCTTCAATCTGTTTCTTTGTTGAGTAATCACCTGTGCCGCTTGCGAAAACAGTCTTTCAGATGGAACCGATGTTCCCACCATTGTTAAATATTTATAAGCGAGTTTATGCAATGTTGGAAACTGCATTTTGTAATCTTTCCAAATTTCCAGTGGATTATCGTTAAGTCTTCCAACAGGAGTTGTCAGGTAAACTGACAGTTCATCAGACAAGCTGTCTTCAGATTTGGTACTCTTCCAATTGCGCTGTACGAGTTTGTGATGGTCACTCCATAATGAAAAGGTCTCTTCACTTTTATCAGACTTGTCGGAGTCAGACTCGATATCTTCATTTTGACGCAAATGAATTTTCATTAAATCTTTGATTTTCGATACACTATTGCTACAAGCTATTGCATCGCTAAAGTGCATTTTTTTGAATCGAGGGTCTAAAATGCATGCAATAGCTAGAGCAGTTACATGTTCTATAGGACCCATTCTTTTTGTCATTTCGTGCAGAGCCAGTTTTTGCACTTCTTTTGCCACAGGTTCTCCTACAACAGTTGAAGTGATTTTAGAAAATATGCAGCGGACCAAAGGTATAATTTTGCTAGTTGTGCAATATTTATCTCCAGAAATTTCTTTTGTGGCTACCTCCAAAGGCCGCAATATCAAGAGGACGGATGAGGCAATGGATATTTCTGAACCACTGAGCATTAGGTGTGCGGTGGCGTGCCGAAAAAAAATATCATTTATAACAGTCCGGAGTTCCAAAAATCTTTGTACCATGTAGTAAGTGCTATTCCAGCGCGTAGGCACGCTTTGTATTAGCTTTGTCTCAGCGGAAGTAGCTCTGCGCAATTCGTCACTAGCAATGCAACTTTGTTTAAACCAAGTTACAATTGCTTTTATTTTAGAAACAATATTTTGCCACTCAGAGCATGCCATTGTGCCCTCAGCTACCAAATTCAAGGTATGAGCGAAACATGGAATGTGTTTCTTCTTGCCAAACGCCAATTCTACAGCCTTTACCATATTGGCAGCATTATCGGTAACAACAGCCGTCACATTATCTTTATTTATACCCCATTCTTCGCAAGTTCTTAAAAGCATATCCGAAATATACTGTGAGGTATGTCTTTCATCAAGCTGGTATACGCCGAGAGTAACTGAAATGAGTTCAATGTCTATGCCGAAATGAACAGTTACGCCTATAAAACTCTTCATATTTAATGTATCAGACCAAATATCTGTTGTCAAGGTTAGGTCTGCTATTGTTGACAATTTTTTCCTGAAAGTTTCTGAAACGGCCTCATATTTATTGTCCAACCATCGTCTGAGACTTGTCCTACTTGGTAGTTTATATTGAGGAGCGATTGCCTTCATAAGATTTTTGAAACCTTCATTCTCTACTATTGAGAAAGGCTGGTGATCTTTACAAATCATGTATGGCAAACAATTGTTAAGTTTTCTTGTTTTCGTGCCAGATTCTGAATAAGAGGATATTTCTTGAAAACTGGACTTGATAGACTTTTGACGTTTTAAAGGGATTACTTCTGAGTCAGAATCTAAAGTCTTATCTAACTGTTTTGAAGTACTTTGAGAACAACTTGTAGAAGGAATGACGGCTTCGGATTCAGGTTGAAGTTTATCAACAATACCAATATGAGATGACTCTTTGGAACTTGAAGCAGCTGGCTCTGGACCAAATTGCGTGATATTTTCTGTTTCCGATGTATTCTTTTGAAATGGAGCGATTTCCATATAAGCAGCCTTGTGGACATTACGAATATGCCCAATCAAGTTTGTTGTATTTCCAGTAGACTTGATAACTTTTTGACATAACAAGACTTACATTTAGATTTATTGTCATCAATTTTTTCGTAAAACTTCCAGACTAAACTTTTTTCTTAGGTGCCATATCCTGAAATAGACAAAAAGAAATAAGTTAGTATATGTTTTCAAATAATGAATTATCAATAACATGTTATGACATATTATCGACAACATGTTATCGATAACTTGGAATCACTAGCATCTATGAAAAGTTGTTCTAAAAATCGATTAGCAATAGCTTAAGTATTAAAGGATAAATAATTAGTAACATTAAAGTAACTTAATTATTAGTCACTTAACTAGACGTATGAATTAAATAAAAAATAATTTTACATTTATAAAGGTTGTAACCTAAAAAATTTAAAAGCGACGTAAAGTTTGTTTTTACTTAACCTAATTTACTTAAAGTCATAATATCTTTTAATCGTGGAATAAAATTGACGTCTGACAGTTCTAGCATGGAAAAACTGTCAAAAATTCAAAATTTATTCTCAGGATAAGACTTATTCTAGGTATAAAAGATTGGTGGAATGCGCCCTGAGTCGCACTTACCTTTGTTTACTTGACCGACGTGCAGTTCAGTCAGTTTAAAACAATTCAATGGATTTCAATCACCTAATTAATACTAACACGAGCGCAAAGAATCAGGCTTTAAAACAAAAATTCAATAGTTTATGATTTTCTGTGAAAAGTCAGAGAAGTCGACTGTCAGTCGATCGCAGTGTTGCCAACTGTTTTTGTAAGAAATGCGCTAAACTGTCCGCGAAAATGCACAATTAACAGAATTGGTTAATTCTGTTAAGGCGAAAGCGCCAGGGTAGCCCGCGAAATTCAATTTTTTTTAGTAATTTTGCAATTTGCTGGTCAGTATTAAGTTGTACGTTGATTAATATATGATTCGCGGCCGTAATAAATATGTATTTACAGAATTATAATCATTAAAGTCATCAACACAACTCTCTAAGACCACGTAACTCCAAAGAATGATGATTTCATGAAACAGTTATTCTTTAGAGTTACGTGATCTTAGAAAGTTGACTCCAGAACCCCGATCCAGAAGGAGCAGTGCTCAATTAGGGATTACCGTGAACACCCATCCGTGTTATATAATCCCTAAAGTGGTGACCCCGACGTGATGATCTGCAGACCCTCCAACAGCGCATGGGCCAGCCCGCTACATGTGGTGGCGAAGAAGAACGGGGATATCCGGCCGTGTGGCGACTATAGGCGCCTGAACGCCATCACGAAACCGGACCGATACCCAGTACCACGGCTGCACGACTTCACTTACGTACTGTCAGGTAAGAAATTTTTCACAAAACTGGACATTAACAAATCGTACCATTGCGTGAAAGTCGCGAAGGAAGACATCGAGAAAACGGCAATCATAACCCCCTTCGGTCTATTCGAATTTCCACGCATGACCTTCGGTTTACGTAACGCGAGTCAGACATTCCAACGTTTCATGAACCATACAGTACTGCAAGGGTTAGACTTTCTATTTAGCTTCGTCGATGACGTCATAATAGCTAGCAACTCAATAGAAGAGAACAAAATGCATCTTAAACAGGTTTTTGAAAGATTTAGGCAGTTTGGCATCACCATTAATCTATCAAAGTGCGAGTTCGGAAAATCTAACATCGAATTTTTAGGATATGAGGTCTCGACGAACGGTATTAGACCACTAGACCATAAAATTAAGGCGATCTTAGATTTTCCGCGACCGCAAACCGTAGAACAATTGAGAAGATTTTTAGGCATGATCAACTTCTATAGAGCAGGCATTCCAAACGCCGCCAGTCATCAGGCAAGCCTCAATGAATTTATGAAAGGCGCCAAAAAGAAAGATAAAACTGTTATACAATGGGATAGTAATTCAATTGAAGCGTTCGAAAAGTGTAAACAAGGTTTAAAAAATGCAGTAATGTTGTCACACCCAAAAGCAAATGTACCCTTAGCACTGATGACTGACGCCTCAGACACCTGCGTGGGAGCCGTGCTGCAGCAAAAAATAGGTAGAGCATGGCAGCCATTAGGATACTTTTCTAGGAAGCTAACAAAAGCACAACAAAAGTATTCTACGTACGACAGAGAACTGTTAGCCATTTACATGGCAATTAAGCATTTTCGGTATCTATTTGAGGGCAATCAGTTAACCATATTTACAGATCATAAGCCCTTAATCTATGCATTCTCAAAACTACATAGCAATTGTGAAACGCCAAAACGAACGAGGCAGTTATTATTCATCAGCGAATTCACAACGGACATTAAGTACATACAAGGCGAAAATAATGCCGTAGCCGACGCATTATCGCGCATTGAAACAATACACTGCCCAACTGTACTCGACTTCACAGAATTAGCAACAGCGCAAGGCGGCGACGCTGAACTCGCACAATTATTGAACACAGGAAACAACAACTTTTGTTTAAAGAAATATCACATTCCAAACAGTGACGCACAAATTTATTGTGAAACCTCGACCAACTCTTGTAGGCCTTATTTAACAGACAACATTAGAAAACTTGCATTCAATACAGTACATGACGTCAGCCATCCGGGCATAAGGGCAACGCGTAAATTGGTCGCACAACGCTTCTTTTGGCCAGGGATGAATCGCGACGTCGGAAGATGGGCAAAGACATGCATACAGTGTCAAAAATCAAAAGTTAATAGACACACGGTATCGGACCTGCAACAATTCCCAGCATGTGACCGCTTTGAGCAAGTACATATCGACATAGTAGGTCCCCTTCCCACGTCGCGAGAAGGGCACAAGTACCTAATCACCATGATCGACCGATATACGCGTTGGCCGGAGGCCATACCAGTGAAAGAAATCACGGCAGAAGTCGTAGCAAAAGTATTTTATGAGTCATGGGTTAGTAGATTCGGTTGTCCTAATAAACTGACAAGCGACCAAGGGCGGCAATTCGAGAGCACGTTATTCACGCAATTAATGAAGTACATGGGTATAACGAAAACGCGTACCACACCATACCATCCTCAAAGCAATGGACTTGTGGAACGCTGGCACCGCTCCATGAAGTCAGCGTTGACAGCTCGCCTCATTGACAACTCGTCCTGGCTCGATGAACTGCCTACAGTGTTGCTAGGGTTACGAACTGTAGGTAGGAGTGACAATGGCGTTAGTCCCGCAGAGTATGTGTACGGCCAAACGCTTCGTTTACCGGGAGACTTCTACAGCGCCTCCCATAAACAAAGCGGGGACGACCACGAGTTCATAAGGCACTTAAAAAATACGATAAAAAATCTAAAACCGGTATCGCGGCAATTGCGAGACTCACGAACATTGTTTGTCCATAGTGACCTATATAAATGCGACCATGTATTTATTCGCAACGATGCGGTACGCAAACCATTAACACCTACCTACGAAGGCCCCTACCAAGTTATAGAAAGAAAAGGCAAAGTATTTGTAATTCAGCTACCAAACAGGAAAGCCAGTGTGTCCATTGATAGGCTGAAGCCAGCATACTTATTAAATGAAGAACTTAATGACAAACAATCAGGCACTTCTGTAGATAACTCTCAGAAAAACTCAAACTCAGAATGGAACCCAGTACCATTGTCACCGATTCCCACCGTAAATAAGCCTCAGTCAAAGACAAGTCGCAGTGGTCGCACTATTAGACCACCCGTAAGATTCAATGAGTACTGCAAATATTAATGTTCCAACATGTCAACAGTATCGTGTGTGTTTTGTTTACTTTATAGTTTTTTTTTATTGTTTTGTTTGGCGTTGTCGTAACGGAAGCTGCCGGCCCTCAGGGTGTCATTATGTTATTGCAGAGTGGAAGTTACGGCAACTACCCTTAAAACCTAGTTGTAAGTCTTCGTATTGCCAAAAGGAATACCATCAAGCCGGCTCCCGAAAAATGGATGACCGCACCCTGTAACATAACTAGTATAGAAATAATGCCGACTGTGCCAGGGCAATTTCATGTAAACAAGATTGAACATTGTTTTAAATATCGGCGTGTGCAAACTTTAATACTACTTCCTTTAGCCTTGAAGCTAATGAACTTTGATTCAGCTTACACATGTACCTTTACTTGTCAATCAGTAATACTTATTGCAAGAAGCACTGAGTAAATAGCATTCATAATCATTCCGAGGAGCGAGACTTACGTAAAAATTGTTCAACATGGGCAAGTCGTACAGCAAAGAAGAAGTCGTCATCGCCCAAAATAACGCGATAGAGTCAAAAGTGACGAAGTACGAGATCGGTTTCGCAGTCATGGCAACCGCGGTCGCGCTCATCGCAGTGCTCGTGTTGTGTCGTCATTTTCGTCATCGCGTCAAGAAATTAGTAAATAAAGAAATCAAAAATGCATCCGGTGTTGTGACTGTGTTGCCCGGGCGCGTGGAGACACGCAGCGTCCCACAGCAACCGCCACAAGCCAGCTACGCGTAATGTGATCCGGCCACCGTGCATTGTTATTATTCACAGTGACCAGTGCTTATCGCAATAAGTAGCCATTTGTAGCGTAAGGTTTACACTTTGTATGTGACAAGGCGCAATGTTTATGATAAGTGTAATAGATGTAAGAAAATTTTTGCAAAATTTTGGGGGGAAGTAGTGTAGGGACACATTGTATGTATGTAAGGCAGAGTGCAAGGTTAGCAAATTGTATGCGCGCGTGATGTATGCATGGAACGACCAGTTACTGCGCACTGGTTCGGGCGAACGGTCCTCTCTCTGGGATCACGCGAAATATACTCGGTCAACATAACCCGATTTTCATTGACTCCAGAACCCCGATCCAGAAGGAGCAGTGCTCAATTAGGGATTACCGTGAACACCCATCCGTGTTATATAATCCCTAAAAAACCATACAAATAATGTCAAACATTGTTTTTTCTAAAAACAACTCAATTTCCAATTGTTTGGAAGAAAAACCTTGAATATTTTGATGAAATAATTTCAAGGATTTCTTCTTAGCCCCTTTTCTAGAGTTCACTATTTTTACCGCCTTTTCTTGGCTGGAGGTTCTTCTTCATTATCTGTATCGTTCTGCACAACCAGTTTCGGAAGAATATTTGCGATATTATCTCTCACATGCTTTGGCAAAGTAGGAGCTTCCAGTCTTTCCTTCATCCACGATTCAGATAACTGGGCGCTTAACTTTTTCATATAACCCCTTCTATTTAGAGGCTTTTCATTTTTCTCAAGAATGTTGTGACAATATATAACATAAGAATTGACGAATGCTATGTTCAGAATGCCATAAAACATAGACATTGGCCATCTATTGGTTTTCCTCGAACATGACATTGAGGAACACATTTGATCGAAAGTGTCCACCCCACCTTTGGTCTGATTTATAATACATTATAATTTCAGGCTTACCAGTTATTGGGTTGATGACACCGTCTTCATCACACGATGATAGCAGGTAAACCATCTTAGAGGGCTTCGGCTTGTACGAGACTAGGGTCAAACATCCGTCGTAGCAGAACATTGACGTGCCTACCGAACGAGACCGAGTGTTTTTCAGTTCTTCGGGGATTTCTCGTTTATTGGATCGTATAGTGCCAACGAGGGTTAGTTTGTATGGTTCCTGAAGTAGGGATTTCGCGAGAGGAACCGAAGTGAACCAATTGTCACAAGGCCGAGACAACTCCTTTACATAAAATTCTCCTTGTGGCAACCCATTAGTGTTCGTAGCTCTGCCAATATACGGCATTGCATTTAGCATGTACTTCGTTCCGCTGTCACACAGCATAGGGATTTTAATTCCATATTTACTGGGTTTATTAGGGATATACATGCGGAAAGGGCACCGTCCTCGAAACCCTAATAATTGCTCATCTATTGTGACATGCTCTCCTGGTGTATAATTCAGTTTACACTGAGTTACAAATAATTCCCATATTTTTCTAATGTGTATGAATGGATCTTCGTGACGTAAAGAGGGTCGTATAGACTTGTCATCAAATCGTAGACATCTAAGCAGGAAATCAAAACGATCCCTACTCATCACTGCCACGTACCGTGTACCCGAAAAACTACTATCGAACAGCTCATCAGTAGACAAGTGATTGTCTTTCATTGCTGCACTCAAGGTCAGTATCGCAAACAAAGCTTGGACTTCTGTCACAGACGTTCTCTGAAAGTGGCTTTAGTCATGTTATCTCGACGTTTCACAGAGATCTCAACATTCGTCCAACGGACGATCTCATCAACTATTTCGTCGGTAACAAACAAATTAAAACATAAGATTGGGTCATATATATTTCGACACATGCGCGTTGGACCTCTACTTGTGCGAATAATATTTATGGCAGATGTCCTTCCGCGACTTTATCCTTTTATTGTCGACCAGCAATGTTGGTTCTTACCCCTAAGCACACGGCGATCAGGAACAATTTTGCGGTGGTCACGACGGGATGATTCCAAAGTTCCAGTGGGCTCTGAAGATACAGGCGGACTTATATCGTCTTCATTTTGTGTATTATTCAATTGTTGTGGGACCTCATCATCTATAAACTCGTCTTCGAAATCACTCTGTATGTCATCTTCACTCAAATTATCTTCTATCTCACTGCCACTTTTTTGCTCTCGTTCATGCTCGTTCTCTTCCTCTTCAGCGATAAACCTAGATATTGCATCATCAGATAGTGTTCTCCGGCTCGTCATGATGAAGGCGAAAAGATTTTATGCTAAAACAAAGAAATAAACTGTTATAATAAACATTTTATGTAAGTATAAACAAATTCATACTTTCATTAAAAGTCACACAAAAGATAACCATGCGCCTTTGGAGCGCAACACTTAGTCATAACTGCAAAACTATGGTACTTACCGCGTAAAACCGGCCGTCCTGCGACTCTGTGCACCGACCACTGAGCTAACTTAAAAGGACAGGTAGATACGCGCGCTCATTAGAAAGAGACAGCGATGTCAAACCGACGCGGGCGCCTCTGAAGCGTAGGTTATCTTTCTAGGGTTAATTACTTTAAAACTCGGATACTTGTGTGAAAATAAACACTTTTATTTAATAGTATTGTTACGAGCTTGGGGTTCGTGAAAATAAAAACTGCAGAGTTAATAACCAAAAAAATTACACTTTACTCACCAACACTAATTACAACTCAAACACTAATTAGAAAACACAATTGCACTTACTGATCACTCTTAAGTCGCACTTGAATATCGCTTTGATGTATTCGCAAGTATCGCTTATTCAAAACTAATGTGTCTCGCGGCTCGCGCCCGCCTTATATAATGCCACAGAGCTACTCTATAAACATCTAGTATGTTCGAGTACATAGCGGTCCCGACTGACTCGACGTCGATAGTTCTCGGAATTACTAGTACCTACCTAGTAGGGTCAAAGTACTAGTACCAAGGTACTAGTTCTGATACCCAATACTAGATGGCGCTAGTGGTAACTAATCTCGCCATGTATCAAGCATTATTTGTGGCGCGCAACAGTATATAAAGCGTAGTCTATAATAAATAAAGATTTATTGTGTTTCAACTTAAGACGGATTTCCATACATCAACGGTCATGATCCTTTAGTTCTTTGAATTACAGGTTGGACAGGACTGAGCCTCCTTACTACACGTAGGGCACGACGGTGCACGTACGCCCTTCTTGCCGCAACGGTAACACACAATTTCCTTGGATTTACATTGTGATAATGAATGCCCGTTAACCCTACAACGAACACAGAACAACGAACCAGAATCAGTCTGCACGGTTTCAACTCGGTGGGAACTTTTTGGTGGTTGGTATGCCAAGTCTGCTGCAACAAAAGAAGACGTTGGTTTGGGTGGTTCATGGAACTGAGCCCTGCTATGGAAACCTAGCTCCAGTTCCCGACACTTCTCTTTTAAATCGTCCAGCGTGTTGACAGTCATTATTGACAACCCCGTCGTATATTCCGGTCTCATGTTAAACTTGATCCGTTCTAAACGATCGCGTTCTGGAACTTTATAAAATAGCCTGTTGTACAGATTCTCCATGACTGCTATATATATATACAAGACAGCTCAGTTGACCCTTGCGTTCTGTTCATTTCTGAAATGAGACGCATATCGTAGTCAGGTGGAGCGAAAGCTGTGAGTAACTGCTCCTTTCGATGCGCCCAACCATTAACCGACGCTTTAATTCCACGGTACCACAATAAGGCTCCGTCCTTGAAAAGATCCAACGCAGACGTATGTAAGGAGGCTTCGCTAATGTCTCTGGCCTCGCAAAGCTCCTCAAGGCGCTCAATAAACGCTTTCACGCAACCTGTACCGTCGAATGTAATACCTAGGGATTTAACCGTTTCTTTCTTGCAGGAAATGATTAAGTCTCTTGGCTGCAAGTCTGACGTTTGTTTCGGTGTCTCCTCTGCGGAAGTAAAAGATTGACGGAAGCTTGCGTTAACCGAATCAATTCTAGACAAATAACCCCCAAGCTGCTTGTCAATGGTTGCATAGTCGGTACTAAGATAAGTGGAGGGGTAATCCTACTCAAGCGATGATACAGGTGGTAACCTAAAGCCTTAACGCGGTTAAATTTTTTAAAACTGGAAGGATATTTATCTAGTACTTCACTAATTTCTGGGAGTTTGGCCTTGATTGTTTGTAATTCGCTTTTCGGATCTATGTTTGTCTCCATAATTTCGTCTGAACATACTAATCGATTAAGTTCCCTAATCTGAACACGTAGTTCTTCTACGGTTGAAGCGGGTTTCGCGTCTCGAACCAGTACTTCATATATGAGCTCATCCTTGCGAAGCAAATTAAATTAAATGGGACGTTCCATTTTGTTAATTAAACAATGTGTAAATATTATCTACAGTAAATGTAGTTACACACTTAGCAGTTATAATGAGTAAGTTTGGTTAAATAAAAGTAAACAAAACTGTATAAAACAGTACAAACACATAGACAAGAACACGTTAACAAAGGATTCCGCGTGACGGTTTTTTTTTTTAATTAAAATAACTGGAAGGTTCTTGAAACAGTACTCTGGCTTGTAAGGTACAGCAATACACGTAACCTCTATCTCCAACCAATACACACGTTGGTCGCCACTGTTACATAAGAGATTTTGTCTCTGGTGGTAAGGGAACAAAAGCCTAGATGCAAGGTGGGTTGGTATTGGAAGGCAAAGAAACAACAAACTATATCAAACAATGTAAGAATATTTATCTAAATATAATTATAATAAACCTAAATATAAAAAAGGTTATGCCATCCAGCGTAAACTTCAGTCGGTTTCGAACTATGGTTAACGGAGAACAGATCCACCCTCCTCAGTTGCGAATCCTTTTAACGCATGGAGTCCTTTTAAAAAAATGGGATAAAGTTTCATTTGAAGCTCAAGCGAGATCAATCGCGAAAGGACGCCCCCGCCCTGTCATTGACCCGTCATGCCTCCCAACCGGAATTGGGGTGGACCACCTACAAAATCTCCCCTGTTTCAGGTAAAAACTTATAGGAGTACGGATGACAGAATCATTACACAAGATATTTAATTCTGGAAAATCCCCAACAACTGTCTAACATGACGTTCTTTTACTCTGGGACAATAGCAGCTTTCAAGATCCAAGCTAACAAACTCATTATCTCTTATTTCTAACACTAAAGTTTGTCTAGAATGGAATAGTTTTTCTCAGACTCCCACGGCGAATCAAGAATGCATAATCTGGCCACACTAAGTCGTTGACAAACCACAGATTAAATATGCCTTGTATGCTCTCGAAGTTTCTAGAAAAAATGTCTATAATAAAAAAAATTATTTCACTTCCGTTTACGGCCAAAAGAGAAATATGTATTTTAACCAAAAGCTGAAAATGATTAAGGATTGGCCTGTACGATTTTAGTTCGATGGTTTTCAATCAACATGCTAAAATTTATCGATTAAAACTACAACTGTGAATTTGCCACCGCCAAATGTCGCCTCTAACTGTCAGAAACTGACAACTGAGGTTTCAAAAGTGTTTCCTCGTACTGTATGCCTTTTTCAGTTAGCCAAGCCTGCATGTCAACTTTTTTGGAAATAGAGGTTGGTGCGCGATCCCACTGTTTATTGTGATAGGACGCGTTGTCGACTACCACGACGGAATTGGGTGGTAAGTTGGGCATTAACTGAGTTCGGAGCCATTTCTCATTATTTTCAAAATTCATGTTGTCGTGTCAAATCAGCCGACTACGCCTGATTTGGTACCAGCTTTAAAAGTCAGCAACGCATTGGGTATAAACCCAGTTTCAGACCTGGCGTGGACTATGGACAACCCGCTGTCCTTTCGAAACAGGTTTTTTTAGGCCCTTAGTAGTACCATCGCGATGGTACTACTAAGGGCCTAAAAAAACCTAAATAATTCATCACACTCGTCTTCAAAAGCCTGGACCGATCGGTCCAGGCTTTTGAAGACGAGTGCGATGAATCTACGTAAGATTCGTCTGTATAAACAATAGGCCTTCTCTCTTGACGATATTGCTTTATTTTACGTAAATATTCGATACGTTTCAAACGTATATTTGAAGTCTAAATCAGTAATTTCCGGTTGTTTCCGGTGTTTTTCCATCGAAATCACAAACTCTTAATTATTCGCCGAAGACTTCGTTCTGAGCCTTTGAAATTAATGTCTTTCTCTAACTTCCTTTTAAGCTTTCCGGCGGTAGGAAGTTCATTATTTGTGTTGTGAAAGTTATGAATGCACCTCTTTATTACTCCTTGGTCGAAGTTCTCAATATTTGTGACCGTTTTTGTTTTTGAACGTTTTTTGCCAGGCGTTCTGAACACTGTGATCAAATCAGAATTATAGGCTTGATTTGAGTTGTTCCTTACCGTTGCAATTGTCGTTTTAGTAGACTCTGCTGTCGTTTTTTGGATTTTCCCTAAATCGCTGATTATATCATTTAATTTAATGTCGCCTTAATAATTTCGGCAGTTTGTTTTATTTGGCTCACAGTGCTGCTGTCCGAAAGACTGAGTAATGTATTTGTAGCTTCGTTAATCTCATTTTTAATTTGTGTCAAAGAATCAATTAATTCGTTAGATTCTCTTTTTAAAAAACAATTCACGTCATAAACCATTTTCCTTGCCTGTCTTTTCAAAACAGTATGAGGCATATTCACTTTAAAGTCAAAAACAAACTTAAAAAACTAAATTTAACGAACAAATTCAAACTTAACAAAAAACAACAACAAAAATTAACAGCAATAACAATACAATTAATGATGCGACTGTACACGGGATGTGCGCGGAGCGTCGTATCGGCGCGGGGAACAGAATGCGACTGGAGAGCCAATCGGCGCTACTCACGCTCGCCCTTCATCCCGCTAGCCCCCCTCAGGTACTTAATTTTTACTTCTGCGCAATAACGGTCAGCGCTAAAGTAACTTTAGCGCTGACCGTTATTGCGCAGAAGTACAAGTTACAAGTAGCGGCACGAAACTTTAGTAAAGTTTCGTGCGCTACTTGTAACGGTAGGCAATCAAACACTGCGTTTTGCTATGAATATTTGCAGGAAAACAATAATCCTGAGTATTTATGCACTTATTTTACATTTAGCTATAATAAATCGCCTTAATTACTCTTAAAAATAATTAAAATTAATTTTAAAATACGGTACAAAATTTTGACATATCACTGAGGCAGTGTTGCCAGAATGACTCTGGAACTTCATCAATAACTTTTCTTTTGGTCGTTATAAAGCTAACGCGCTGCTGTGGTCTTATGGTTTAAAAAAATTGATATTGAAGGATATATGTTCTTCATTTTTTATTATTTTTCTATGAACCCCACATAATACTTCAATTTTTTTCTTACCAAATGTCTGACGAGTATTGAATCATTTAATTGGTAATTTTCCTTCATAGCAAGGTTCTCTTCTTGAGTTTCGTATAGGTACTATTTCTTTACTTTCCTGTTTAAGTAGCAGTTGTTCATCGTTTTCTTTTTCTTCAGATTCTTCTCTAGTTGTCATATGTTTTTCTTTAGTAAAAACCTCAATATCGTATTCGAAATTTCTTTCAACATGTCTTTCCTCTTCATTTTCTTTGACTTTTTCGTCTACTTTATTTTCTTTGCCTTTGCCTCCACCTTTACCCTTATTACAGAGAGGATTTGAATTCTTGTTAGAGGGTAAGTATATTTTCGACGGTAAAATTTTCACAATTTTAATTCGTTTTACGATATTTAACATAATTTGTTTTTTTTTTCGTGACCTTAGTTCTACGTTACATATTTGAAAATCGTTTTCAGAGTATTCATCAGTCAATTCTTCTAAATCAACACATTCAATATCAGAATAACTATGTTCGCTCATGATGTGAGATACACTAGTTATGCTGTCAAATGAAGTCTGGCGTTTTCGTTTTGATGGCTCGGGTAGTGGTAGGGCTTGAAGGAACTGTTTAGGTGCTTTTTTGATGATAACGTTCGAGATTATTTTTATTTTTGACAAATTTTGATTTTGTGTTTGATAAGAATTCTGTAACCATATAGGTATTTTGGATGTCTGTTTTGCCACAAAACTCAACGTCTGGTTATCAGATTTCGGTACCTGAGACAGCAAGGTACCTAATCTCATCAGTGTTTGACGATTTCTTTAAACAAGGAGGTAGTTGGGCTGTCTGTTTGTCCACAAAACTCAAAGTTTGAATACTGGGCTTTGAAACTTACAACAGTAAAGTATCGTTATCGGTGTTTGCATTTTCAACAGCATCATTAGTGGTGGGAAGTTGTTGTTAAAGAAGCCAATAAAAATTCCTTTCAGTGACTTCGGATTTTTGGGTGTTGGTTTTGTGTATGCAAAATGTATTTCTGATATCTTTTTTGTAATCTTTTGTATGCATCTGGATCATACTTGTCCACAGGTATCACGTGAGAATTAAAAGGAAAAATCGCAGCTTTTCTAAAACCACTTTTGATTATATCGGCGTTTGTTTCTTGCCAAGCATCTGCCAGCGCTTGAGCGAAAACTTTTTTGGCATATTTGTGCCAACATTTCTACGCTGCCACTCTACCAGCTTCGCATCCCATATTGACTTGAATGACTTGAATACTGCTATATCAAGAGGCTGCAGCAAATGTGATGTGTGTGGCGGTAGTTTAAGTATTGTGACACGGTTTCGGATTGCCAGCTCCACAACTCTAACATCGACGTGAGTTGAGTGACCATCATAAATAATAAGAACCGGCGCTCTTACTTGGGATAAGAACTTTTTCCATATAATTATAGAAAATGTCTGTTTCCATCCACCCCTTAGTACTGGCTGCATACGATAATTCGAAATCGTAATCACCACTTTTGAGGCATCCACTGATCCCAAACAAATTTGCCTTTAAATACAATCAAAGGCGGCCACTTCTTGACACTAGCGCTTGCGCCTGTCAACACGGTGATGTTTTCTTTTCCACTCCCATGGGTGGTCCTCGCACAAGGTTTGTTTATTTGTCCAATTACTTTTGTTCTGGGTGGATCCAGGCATAACGATGTCTCATCTAAGTTCCATATGAATTGGGGACTTTCAAAAAGATCCAAATCTTTTAGAATATTTTCCAGCAAATCGAAATATTCACCACCAATGACGAATGGATCTGTCATTTTTCTTCTTACAAATTTTACAGGCTGTGCTTTTTTAATTGATAACCGATGTCGTTTCACCAATCTGTGCCTGTGACATTAGTTTTTAAATGGTGTTTTAATCTTATTCACCCGCACATATTCAGCGAAAAGCTTCATAATTTCAAACCTAGTTAAAAATAAGTGACGATAAATAAAATTCAACTTTTCAGATAAACGAGCTTACGATAACACCAGTGACAGAAAGAAGGTTATAATTAAAAAATATTTATTGACTACAAATTGTACAACACTAGAAATGCACTATAATTAAGATTAAAAGGACGCATTTGAGAAGGAAGACGACGCCAGGCCGATCATGCTGGCACCGAACTGCACCAGTGCACGGAAGACTTCCATCTTCAGGATCCACAGGGGAGACGACGACGACGACTGCGATGAAGACTGCGCCTGCACATAAAACAAGAACATTATACATATAACGATACAGTACATTAAGTATCGAAGATTTGGCTATTGCATCTTCTAAATAATCATAAATAACTAGTTATATCTTAAATTCGTTAGCATGACGGCACATTGAATATTATCTGCAACGGAATCAAATAACTACATATATTAAGTGTTTTTGTGTTTATTATTCTTTAGCATCTTACTAAAATGGCTTTATAGTATACATATAGTCCTACTTATTAAACTAATCAATGTATAACGATAACATGCTTAAACTAAAAACCTTTTTCGGGTATTCATTAAAGTAACGTTAGTAATACCTGTAATAATAAAAAAAAATAAAATGAAAATGGATGAATGGTATTATGAATGTGATTATTAAATGTGTGTGGTGTACTCCAAATAAATAAACAATAAGTAGAAGTGAAAAATTCGGGCGCCTGGAGTACACACCAAACTATGCCAAGGATAGACTAACCTGCGGGAACTAGAAACTTTTAATCTTCATGCGGGGAGTATCAATAAAAATCGATACGAAAGTTATTGAACTATTTAATTACCCGAAGGCTGCTGGTTTTAATACACAAGAAAATTCCTTTCTAAAATTAACAGCTATGGTTCAAGGTGTAAAACTAAGATGAAATAGATATTATTTTATGTCCTGTCATTACTGCACTTTTGTAAATTTAAGATATATTTTACAAACCTTACCAAATTCCGTCGAATAAGTTATCAAACCAAAGAGTAAACCACGCTCATCTTGGGGGTTTGGATATCCGCTGGGTTGCCAAAGGCGGACCAAGATATCGACGGGTTCCGGGCTATTTGTATTAACCGACATTTTTTAAACTTTACACCAGAGCAGTTTAAAGTTTCGATTTTTAGAAAAAAAAAAATAATATTAGCCAATCGCATTATTTTTTTAAAAAGAAGGATATTACTGTTTTTATAACATATTCCCCATACTCAGATTTTTTTTTCTAATATTCCTATTTTTAACGAAGATAAATGTCGCTTAATACAAAATGACCCATATTTTATTTTTTTTTTGTTCCAGGCTAAATGACTTAACCGCCTATGATTATTGTTTCTTATTCCAGGCTAAATGACTAAACCGCCTAGGTTTATTATTTCTTGTTCCAAGCTAAATGACTTAACCGCCTAGACATGCAAATAATGGCTCTAAGCTAAGTGCTTTAATCAAAGAGTTGGTCATATTTCAAACCTAAGCTAATTGATTTAAATACCATATCTTGGCAAATGTATGGCTAAATTAGTTTATGCTTTAGCTGCTTTAGCTGTCTGATCTTAGCAAGAATATTAAGATTTAATTACCATATCTTGGCAAATGTATGGCTAACTAGTTTATGCTTTAGCTGTCTGATCTTAAGAAGAAGATTAAAAAACACAAACAGAATGGGATCCAGTTCTAACAGAGTTCTTTGTATAGTAAGCGATGTAGTTTTAAAGTTTGTACTTACCGATCCTTTAGCAGCAGCGGTCGACGTCGATTCCTTAGAAGCAGTGTTAGACGATGATTCCTTTAGATCAAGCTGATTGTCAGCAAATCCTCTCTTCAAGCGGAACCCGCTAGCTGGCACGCAGAATGCGTTGGCCATCAAAGACAGAACCAGGAAAATTGCAAGACTTCGACCGCGCGCCATTGTCATCATCAACTCACTAGGTACACTTCAATCACTACCCCAACGTAACCATCTGAATATTTATTTTGCCAATTAAATAGACCTTTTACTGACGAACAAGAATGTTGCGAAACTAGTTCTAATTAATTACATTGTTATATTAACTAATGAACCTGTCTAGGTAGGTTTGCAGAATAGGTACGTGACTTAAGGAAATTATTGTGATAACTGTTCATGATAAAGAATAGATCGGTGGTCTCTTTAATAGCTTTACATCAATATATAAAAGATCCAGGAACCCAATGGAAGTAACACTTGATGCAGACAGAATTTTTAGTACCTAAAGTGCCTTCATTAATATGTAGCAGTTACATTTACCTAGATTCTAAACGTGAGTAAGAAACGACCTCATAACATCTAGTGTACATTTTTGCTTTCCATAATATGAACCATAATGGACGCTACAAAATTCGTGAGGTAGATTTTTTACACTGGTGCACAGAGCATCACTAATACTGGCACAGATGTAGGCCGTAGGGCCATGTATGTAATAGAAAAATATGTGACACAGTACCTTTCTGACTAGATGTGGTCGAATCAGTTAACATTCGCTTATTGGTTTCGTTACACGCTGTAAGGAATAACTTATAACAAAACCGGGTTCCTGTCGCACCGCTACAGGCTGATGTTTTTTTTTAATCTCACGACAGGCTCAAACACTTTCGGATTAGCTTTTGTGTTTTGAATATTCTCACACAGTGGAAATAGTTGTCTGGTTACTGATGGACCCGCAATAGGCTGAATCACATTCATTAGGTCCAAATTAGGGTCAGTGAACTGCAAATTGGAGAATATCTAATTATTATTTATGTAATGGTTCACCAAGCTGGCCAAATGTTTTCATATGTTTAATGGTACAGGACCAGGACCTATGAATTCGGGTTCGATATCATTGCAATAATTCTCCTTAAACTTAGAGCATGCCTTTCTAATATCCTCATCGGGCTTATTCAAGAAATCCGTTAAGAATCCAAACAGAGAATTAATTTCACTATATGCTTCTAGTCGTCGCGACAATTCTGTACAGAGCATGTCTATAACGGGCAAATAAGTTTCAATTTTTAATTTATCTCTACCTCTATGAACCAGTTCTTCTGCTGATCCGTCGTCGTGATGTCTTTTTCTTCTTCGCACACGCTGACTTTCATCACTATTGTATTGGAAGTCAGCTTTTTCATTTGCTTTCATCTCGTAATCGTCAAATAATTCTCGTTGGGCAAGTAAGAAATCTAAAAGAGATTTTAAAAGATCAACTGCTGTCCGAAGTTCAATAGATGACTAGTTCTACAAAATTGCAGTGCTTTAGCAACACTCCGGTTTAGCGTCTGCGTAGCAAGCTTTACCTTCATAATTTGATTTCTGAAGGAAATGTGTTTCTTGAAAGTTGCCAAATGTAGGCCCTCATCTTCCTGCAACTGGTTTAGTTTAGCTAAAAAGTTCCAGTCGACAATTTCTTCATTTTTATTTAAAAATTCTTTTTTTGCTTCTAGCTGATTCCGAAGTAATTTTATAACATGACTGGGATCTAAAAAGCATGCAACTTCGCTAGCATCTGAGGGGTGCTTAAATGTAGTTTTTATATTTGCAGTATCAGTTATACTACAACCAAGTAGCTCCATAGTAGTGAAATTTGTAGCATGCCCATCGAATGTTAGTGATACAACTTTGACTCCAGCTTCGTGACATTTCATGAGACAAAGTTTAACTAAATTAGATTTCTGTTCCCCGGTCAAATTGTTTGTCAAAAAGTATCCCAAAGGTATCTTGAATTGCTGGTTTATTCCTACTAACATAAATACAAATGCTTGAGATGCCAAAGCTGTAGACTCTGTTAGTTCATCGCCCATATCGACAACTCCTATATATCGTTTACCATCCCACAGCTTCTGCTGGCGCAACGTCATTTCGTCGAACATAAGTGCGCAAATTAGTTTATGAGGAAAAACTTCTGCCATTTTTTGCAACGCTGTGAAAGCTTCTTGGGTAAATCCAGGTTCGTTTTTAATGTGGGTGTACCATTTTGCCAACGTTTTAGGATGAGGCAGGCAACTATTGAAGGCTTTTCTGACGTAGTCATAGCCCTTTGGAGAGTAAAAATTTAACGATAAACAAAATTTTCTGATTGCCGGGGAATATTTATTTATTTTTTACCAGAGCTTCGCATTTACATATAAGTTATTAAAAAGTTCAGTTGCTATAATATTCCCACTTAACAAGCTATGAGTGTCGCAATTTATATAATTTTTATCTTTTAAGTCCTTTAAAATATTCTTTAGTGAATCATTCTTTTTTTCTAGTCGTCGATGTTTTGTTGTAATGTTTTTAACTTATATGTTTAGTAGCAACTCGTAACAACTTATGTTTTCTTAATTGGATTTTTCTGGGTGTATCGAATATGGAATCCAGATCTGAATCTCTAACTTCAGCTACTACAGAATTATCTCCAATGGATTTTTGTATATTATTATTTGTGATAGTTTGAAGGACCAGCTTGGTCCTGTAAAGCTTGTGCTCAGTAAACTCTCAGTAACATTGATTTTTCCGGTGATGGTGGCAACGCGCATAAACTTTTTGTCGGTTTTGATGTTTTTTTAATCAACCGACGACCTTTTTCGGTAAAGTATACATCATCCTCATTAAAATGCAATGAGCATACAACACAAAATTTTGAAGGCAGCCAATCATTATCCTGCCTGCTTTGACGAATAATAGTGACTTATTCATCGCGTAAAACTAGATCCGTCGGCAATCTGCCAATACATAATTCAAATAATTGTAGTTTAACAATATTTAGCGGCCGATAAAAACATCAAAATTGAAAATTTAGGACCTTTTGGTTGGTTAATAGTACATTACGATATTAGTGCGTAAAGATGGTTATGCTCGACTCAATTACGCCCTCGCCTTCGGCTCGGGCTGAAATTCCGCCTCGCATGTTATAACCAATACGCACGTATATCGTACGACGTTTTTTAACACATTTGCGAGGAAACAGAAAAAAAAAACATTTTATGTTTTGTTCATTTTTAATTATTGAAACAGATAGTGAAATTACAATTGTTAAAATGATACGTAGTTGTAGTTGGTTTTATAATTATGTTTTTATTATTATTATTACTATTCATAATGTCATTGTTTTGTGTTAGGGTAAATGTTGGAGACGACGAAACTTCTTGAAAGGCGGCAGAAGAGCATTGTAATTCGTCATTAGTTGTAAATAAAAAAGTATCATCAGTAGAAGTAGAGGGGCGCGGCTCAGGGCAAAACTTCTTCGTTTGTGGCTCCAAATTTATTGTCAGAGTTATTTTGGCACTTATATTTGCTTTGTTTTGGATGGAATCTTTAAATTACCGAATAAACTGTTTTTTTTTTTAATTTTAAATAAACTCAATCTGTGAATGCACACTGTTGCTTTCCCGCCATTGTAACAGCGCGCTAGCGCTGCCTACTGAGTCTACTGACTGGCGCCGCGCGGCGATTAGTTCGAAATTTGAATAGCAACAGCGCGCTGCTCACTAGCTGGAGTCGTGCGGCGGCGATCAGTTCCAAATTTGAAATGAAACTATTTGCTTTGATAACACACGCGTTTTTTATGACCCTCTTTACATATTTAAAACTGGTGGAATTACATCAGCTTTACGAGCAAGGGTGTTAAAAAATAAATAACAGGATTATCAAGCAAAGATATATAATATACTAGCTGTTCCCCGCGGTGTCACCCGCTGGACAGCCCCTAAGGGTCGTAGCGTGATGTTATATAGCCTTTCTCGATAAATGGACTATCCGACACAAAATAAGCTTTTTAATTCGAACCAGTAGTTCCTGAGATTAGCGCGTTCAACCAAACAAACAAACTCTTCAGTTTTATAATATTAGTATAGATTATACAAAATTATTTCTGCTTATACATGTATAAATTCATCGATCTGTCTACAAGCAATGCACATTTCCCCTTATTCAAGGAGACCTATTTCGATGTAAACTGGCAACACAGACCAATAACTGTCAATATTTTTCGTTCCGAATGAGTCGAAAATATTATAGGGAAAATAAATAACAAAACAATAAAATAAACAATAGTTACCTGTGGAAAGATATTCCATCTTCTTTTCTTTATTTTTGGGAACAACTTTTACAATGTTTAAAGACACAAGACGGCATGATTTGACATAAAATAATAAACCACTTGTGACGTGTAAGCAGTGCGACGCGTAGCTTAGTACTGACGCGAGATTGTATTCGCTTTTAATTTTAATTTGTATTTGCTTTGGTGGCTTCACTCTCGTGTTCTACACGCTCTATCTGCCTATTATTTAATCTGAGATTTTCATTATCTATGCCGACACACATAATTTTTTCTATCTCTGCTGCACTAAATGTACTGTCAAGATCATCCAAATTAATAATATTGTCCCAATCATAAATAGTTTTGTGATACATGCAAACTAGCATTTTCGCAAATTATATGTTTTATAATGTGACAACATATTTTTTCTTAAATACCTAGTAAATATACCTAAATGTAACGAGATACTTTAGAGCTAATATTTGCTACGATTTGTAAGATTTTCAGAATCATTGGATAAATTAAAATATGTTATGTGAAAACGGTTATTACGGACAGAACTAAATTAAAATTAAGTCATCTGTCTCTTTTGTTTAAAAAAGTGGGAAAGTGACAGCTCTAATCTTAAATTTAAGTTTAGGAATATTTGCCAGAATTGACGCCATTATAATATAACTAAAAATTAACAGTCAAGTCAAAGCAAGCTTTCTTCTTCTTCTTCGTCATTGACACCATCGCCACCTTTTTCTTCATTATCATCCATAGCATCGCGTATTGGGACATTTTCATTACTTTTTTCTGGTTCTTTAGTATTTTTTGCTTTTTTCTTGATAGTTTTTTGGTCTTTTTTTGGGTGCTGATTGTCGCGAGTCTGTCATCAGACTTCTTTTTTTTTTTAATTCCTCATAACATTTTTAAAAAATGTTTCGCACTCTTCTAATGTAAAAGAGTTATCTATAGCTCTAACCATATTAAAAAACAAATCAATCGTACGCTGAAACGCTTTAAAACAATTTTTTTTTTCTTCAGCGCGTGATCCTCCAGCCCACGAACACCGTGTCATGAAGTCTCTTTTGAAAATCAAATCCACAAGCTTATACGCAGCATTTAAGCCTTTTCCACTGGTTTTGCAAATCACAGAAAACTTTTTCTCGAGTTCCGTTTTGTACTTTATATTTTTTAATTTATTTTCGAGTTCCTCCAAATCTTCTATCTTTGCTATAGCCTTGAAATCTAGTTTATTTTCAACTTGATTATCCTTAGTCGAAAAATCTTTAATAAATTCTTCAAAACGCACATTCAATTTAGCTAATTCCAATATAATATTTTGCTGGTTTTGACTTAAAATTATTTGGTTATCGAGTACAACAACAACCTTATTCATTGGCTATACAACTAACCTTTTATTTACATAACGCAGTAACTCCTGTGACAGACAGTAGGAATAAAACCGTAAAGTAACTCAACTCATTGTCAAGATGTTCATTTTCTTGTAAATAGAGTCATCGAATTCGTACCACTTAACCAAATAAGTCAAACATCGCTCCAAATATTTGTCTACCTCTTCTTTAAAAGTATTTTGATCACTTTCCGTCAACTTCCTTAGACATTGCGTCGCTGACTGTCCGTAGAACTTATCATTCTTTCTGTTAGTGATTTTAGTTTGCAATTCTGTCATAATCGTGTGTAGTTCAGTGCATGTAATATAGTCACTTTCCAGTTTTTTTATAGCAGTAACAAAAATTTGCATAATATTGTGAATAAAATATAGCAATAGCATAATGGAAGACAGTTCTCATCTTTAAAGGCACTCCAAATTATTGCTGCACATTCATCTTCGCCTTCATTTAGAAAATATTCTCTCAAGGCAGGCCAATTCAAAAGAAGTCTGTCTAAAGCTGGACGCAATGATAGCCATCGTGTAGGCACATGGCGGAGAATAGATTTGTACTCCAAAAGAGCGAAATCGAAGAATTCCTTAAGCTTTGCAGTTCGCTTGGCAAACGCAGAAAATTCGCTGTTAGGCTATGGTCTCCTATTTTATGCCAAACGTGGCGTCTGACGTTAGCGTCAACGTTTAATTCCGTTCCGATCGACGTCTGAATGCAACGCACAGCGTCGGCGGTCAATACATCCGCAGCAGAGAATGGCGTTTTAGTCGTTGCTCGCGAGCGGTCGATCCGACTGCATAACTAATTTTTTCCCAACATTGATACGTATAAATATTGTTTTTATGATTTTTGTCACTTTTATCATACACTGCATTAAAAGATGTAACTGCTTCTATCAACAATTAGTCTTTTTCTTTATTAAACCTCATCATTTTGTATGACGCGAGAGACGACCTTCACGCTGCAATGGTTCGAAATGACTAGAGACGCGACGCACAGCGTTTAGATGCCGCGTACGGCGTCAAGACGCCAACGTCGACGTGTGAAAGAGACCACAATAGTACATTTCTATAGTAAACATTGTGACGCAGCGTACGACCTAACGGGACGCAGCGTACAGCGTGAAATAGGAGACCATAGCCTAAACTTTCAATACCAAAGATTCTACGTCAAACTGTAAAGTTGAAAAACTGAGTTATGAAGTCCATAGTTGACTGAAGCATTATCTGCGGATAGAGAAGATACTGATGTCCAGGATAAGCCATTTTCCTGTAAAACTTTACAGAGCTGTGTTTTAATAGCTTCACTGGTTTCAGCAGGGTCTTGATAAAAGTCAAGTAAACCTTGTTTCAAACCATCTTTAAGCGAAAACCATTGCACAGTTACTGGAAACATTTTTAAATTTCCTTTGTTAGAAGAATCTGTGCCAATAGAAAAATATGTTGAATCCTGCAATTCAGATAGCAGTATTTCTTGCGCCAGCGGGGCTAGAACATTTTCACAAATAGTTGTAGCTTTAGTTCGACCACACGCTATTTTCTTTGCAACTGCTGAATCAGGAAATAAAGTTCGAAACAACTTATTATTACAGTCTTGACTTGAGTAGCTGTGATGGTGTAACTCCATGATATACAGATGTGACTTCTGCGGCAGTTATAAGATCTTCTTCTTGAATGCTTTTGCACAAAAAAACCGGAAACGGATGGTGTTGAAGACTTATTTTTTAGAAAAAACTTATGTTTCTTACCTTCCGAATGCACAATCAGAGCTCTTTTGCCTTCGTATTTTACCGAAATATCGGTTTTGCATTGTAGCGGTATCTACAACGCCACATGCAAACAACGCGTCATACTGACGTCACGCAAATCCTGCATCGCGCAAGCAGAGTTTACCGCGCAACTAGCATAGATACATAATAACAATAAATAATTAACAACAAAAACAGAATAATTAACAAATAATAATAAAATTACATTCAGTGGAGAAATCATCTCGCTTTTTAAGCCAAGAACGAAACAGAGGATCGTTCAACCAGTTTACATCAAAGCTCGTATGATATTTAACTTTTCTCTTCTTCGGCGGTGTCTGCGCCGTTGAGCCTTCCGAATCTGACATTAAGTACACTTTATTTAGAATAAAACAGGAACGAAAAAAATACTCGCATTCCCGTGCAATGTTTACAAATACAAAATGCGTCCAGGATTCTGGCTGTTTATTATGCAACTAAATAAAGTGCGGGGCGGTCGGCGGCGTCGCGGGTCAGGGAGGGGGCGGGGCGGGCGAAGCGAACGGCAGCGCCGCCGCACAGTGGGTCGAAACGATGATTTTAGTGACTTAGGGATCAACTTTGTTTTTTTACTTTTTTCTTTATGCGGATCGATAGAGCTCATTAACCTCAATAATAATTTTTCTGATGCTTTTTTTCCTAAACTACGAAAATGGACTAAGAAAAATGGATTTTGTATTTTTTTTTGTATGGAGCGGATCAAATTTAATTAAATTCCTGCTAAGTGGCGAGTGATCCCGCTTTGAAACTATATTTTTCTTAAAGCTTGCCCAGTCTACTATCATTTGATGCTATGAACATTTGCAAAAAGTTGCAACATTGCCAAATAAATGGATTGAAAAAAATGAAAAAATACATTGAATAATTTTTATTTTCTTAAGTTCTTATAAGTTAAAATTGATGTGGAATAGTAAGTAAAAGCACTTAATAATTCACATAATTACTTAACAACTAACGACAATATATTAAGGTTCGTTATTAGCTTAAATTTACTAAGTACGTATTATTTAAAAATGTGGATCTATTCATTTCTATTTGTTTATTTAATGAACTTATAAAATCTTTTAAATTAGAATTAATACTGAACAGTAAGTAAAGATACATGCAAATACAAATTTAATAAAGGTAAAAACTTAAAACTAATAACTTAAATATACCTACAACAACAAAACTATTTCCTTTCAGTCATAACATACAAACTAATAAAAAAAAACAAGAAACTTACAATCTACCAATAATCTTATTCACTATCGCTATGACTACCTTGTAAATTGTCTACATCAATAAAATCTAAATCCGATTCTGAAGGAAAATTCAGCAGAAGCTCTTTGACCTTTGGAGAGAGAACCATTCTATTTTGTTTCGCCAATCGAGGCCGCAGACTTGTGATCTTTGGATCAGACGACAAAAGAAGATTGTGTAAAATATCCTCATTTGTCGCCGTTCTACTTACCTTTCTAGAATGACTCTCTCTATATTTCCTAAAATCTTTATAACGAGCTTCCGCTGCCTCTTCCGACAGTTTCCCTATAGGTATGACACCAAAGTTCTTTATTATATCACTCCCATGTACCAACAATTTATGTACACTGGAAGGCATATAATACCAGGGATACAAGGTAACATACAATTCTGCCGTGTCTTTACAAAATTCGGAAAATTTAGAAAGGTCCACGCGCTCTCCAGATGCAACGGTTTGATGAATCACGTGAAACCTTTCTATCAAATCTTCACGAATCCCTGTTATGCGGGCTGTTGTTGCTGCATCCCTGAAAAATCTTCTGGCAGTATTGCCATCATTGGTTGTGCCTACTCCTTGTTTGACTATATCGATGAGTAAACTGCATTCACTCTTAAATGCTTGCTGTATAGCACTCTTTCTGAGGGACAGTTTTTCTTTGTCGTCGGCTCTGCAACTCCAATTTTGAAGTCCAAACGATAAGCTGCAAACAAAAAGAAATGTCACTTAAAAATAATCTCACAGGAAACTACAAACATGAAAAAATATGAAGTAATAAAATTATATTTACCGATATGAAGTAAGCACTCCATGCATCTTATCCAGGCATGTAAGGATGACATACCATACTGGTACATTTCCTCGTTTTTTTCTCTTTGAGAAAGTGCCTCTAAATTGTTCATCTCTGACGGTTTTGTCTTGCAAATATCACAGACAGCTGCAGATGTATCCGACAAATATGATGTTATTTTGCCGTCTATCATCGTCAGGTACAATTCATGCTTAACTTCTACATGGTAGATTCTTGTTAGCTGACGTCTTTCTATTTCTTCTGTTATGTTACCCTTTATAGTTGCCACTGTTGTCTGGGCTTCTTTGGTAAATTTAAACATTATCGGACGACAATAGAAAGTCGATGATGGTCGGTCGTTTTCCCAAACAATCGTTCCATCAGATTGTTGAAGCCTTATAGGAACTAGACTGGCCATCAAAATAGTAGAGTCATCAAACTCTGTCTCAGTCTTTTGTTTGTAATTGCTTTGACCTGAGGCTCCATCAAAGCCCCATTTGCTTATAAGCAGTAACTCTGTTGCCGAGTCCAAATCCAAAGCAATTATATCTAAAAGCCTAGAAACCGTCAAATTGAGTAATGCTTGCAGTTTAATAGCAGCTCCTTCTTCAGTTATGGTTATGTCTTCTTTCTCTGGATAACATTTTGACTTTGCTTGCTTAATTTTATAATAAGAAGGGTATAAATCAGACCCATTTTCACTTGCTGCTTCTCTTAGGCTTATATATTGCCACTTACTTAATTTAAGTGAAACTAATAAAGCCAGTGCCTTATCGGGTGAATATGTACTACTGTTTACTTTATTTGCACTTA
This sequence comes from Luperina testacea, assembly GCA_927399505.1. NCBI lineage: Eukaryota > Metazoa > Arthropoda > Insecta > Lepidoptera > Noctuidae > Luperina > Luperina testacea. Next base: position 1,738,124 of record OV656766.1, on the reverse strand, counting down.
AACACTGCTTAACTTTTTCTAGATCTTCGGGGTGGTTTAGCAAATGGTTCATTATTTTTCCAACATCTTCATTTCCAGTGTTTCTTAAACTAGCAATTGTAGTAGCTTGCAGTTCATCCGAGGATAACGAAAGCGATTTGTTTATTTGATCAACGCGTCTTCGTTTTTGCCTGAAGCCCAATTCTTGGAAAGGTTTTCGGGGTGTAAATGTAGACGTTGAAGCTTCTGTAGTAGATGGTGGTAGATTTTCAACATCTTCAATATCACAAATCTCGAATCTTTCCTGTTCAGTGTTCACAGTTTCAGGTATTACTCCTTCGGGCCAGTTAATCGCACTTTCTAACCAATCACCATTTCTTCTTAAAAACTGTGCTAACGTGCGACTACTTCGTTCCCATCTTGCACTTATATTTGAACAAAAGCGCGTACAGAACTTTTGGAGCTCAACACTGTTCTCTTACGTCACGTTTATTTTATGTTGTAGGTATTGGAAGAGTTTTTTACTATCTGACAGCGACTTAAGCTGCTCTCTTAAAATCATAAATAAATCTAAATTGTTAACTAAATTCTCCATTATAACGAAAAGGGACGATCACAATCACTAGATGTTAATAGTAGTACGAATAAACGAATACTAGTAAATATATAATAAATATGGTCATTTTATACTTCCAGTGACAATCAAATGTTTACTCATTTTTCTACTACCCTCATTAACGAATTACCCTCATTAACATTAAAGTAATGACTAAAAGTGATTTTTTTTTATAAAGTAAAAAGTTAAGCTAATTACAGTCATTAAGCACAAATAGAAATTTATAGATAAATGATAACCACATTTTTAAGTAATACGTAATTAGTAAATTTAAGCTAATAACGAACCTTAATATATTGCCGTTAGTTGTTAAGTAATTATGTGAATTATTAAGTGCTTTTACTTACTGTTCCACATCAATTTTAACTTATAAGAACTTAAGAAAATAAAAATTATTCAATGTATTTTTTCATTTTTTTCAATCCATTTATTTGGCAATGTTGCAACTTTATGCAAATGTTCATAGCATCAAATGATAGTAGACTGGGCAGGCTTTAAGAAAAATATAGTTTCAAAGCGGGATCACTCGCCACTTAGCAGGAATTTAATTAAATTTGATCCGCTGCATACAAAAAAAAATACAAAATCCATTTTTCTACCCAAAGGAGCTAGTTTAGGAAAAAAAGCATCAGAACAATTATTATTGAGGTTAATGAGCTCTATCGATCCGCATAAAGAAAAAAGTAAAAAAACAAAGTTGATCCCTAAGTCACTAAAATCATCGTTTCGACCCACTGTGCGCCGCCGCGCGCGCTGATGCACAATCCCCGCGGCCGCCCCGCCCGCACCATTGCCAGTGGCGGCAGTGGCCCACTGCCCGCCAGCAGGCCAAAAATCCGGGAGATTTTAGCTGCGTTTCTGGAGCCGGGAGGTTTTAAAATCTTATGTCCGTTTTCCGGGAGAATGCCGGAATTCCGGGAGAGTTGGCAAGCCTAGTACCTGCGCGTACCTGCCGCCTGTGAATGGTTCGAGGTACAGCATAGCAAATCATACTGTTCAGATTTGTACAGTTAAACTTGTTTCTGACAATTTTATATAATACTGTGGCTTCGAGGTAATTCCTTCTAGAGCTAAGGGGGAGGAGCTTGTACTTGCTGAGTAATTGAGAGTATGATAAGTAGGATTTGTGGCATCTGTAGTGCATAGCACGCAAGAATTTGTACTGTACATTTTCAACCATTTCAGAATATTTTTTGTAGAAAGGATTCCATATTGACACTGCATATTCTAGCTGTGAACGAACAAGTGCCTTATATAAGCATAAATATGACGAGGTTCTCTTGAAGTCAAGGGTGGACCGCATGATAAAACCAAATAGCTGGAAAGCTTTGCCGACAATTTTGCTAATGTGTGAGTCTAGGTACAGTTTAGAGTCAAGTATAACGCCGAGGTCGCGAATTAAAGTCAGTTGGCACAGAGGCACTTGGCAAAGGGTGTTAGCGAATTTAATAATATGCTTATTTTTAGTGAACGTAAGGTAGCTGCACTTCGGTAAACTTATACAGTCCAGTTCCAATTTATACAGTCCAAATGTCAATTAATTCTTCAGATCGCAATACTAAACTTCAGTAACTGATCACAGCGGTTTCAGGAGATGATATCATAGGTATACTTTGAATGTACCTACACTTCGGTATTTGCTATCAATAAAAATTATTTATATTTATTAATTTAATTATTCTGAAAAAGCATTTATACTCCGTCGTAGCTTTGAGATAATGTTATACAATTGTTAGTTTTCGACTTTTAAATGATACAAATGTTACTCATGATTAAAGTAAAAATCGTAACAGGATGTTATACAAGTAGGTCTAAATCTGCCACAGGCAACAATTTGAACTCTTATAGTTTTAACTTTTGTAAAAAATCCAATTAAAGCTAGCATAAAAAATAATTATGATAGATTTTATAACATACCCAATAGACTTACTGTCTCCTGTTGTAGACTCTCCAGATGAGCTTTAATTTCATGGTGCGACCAAATGAAAGAATCGTGGGTCGCTCCACCATAAGACGCGTCAACATTTAAAATTGTGCATTCTGCATCACATATTTCTAAGTAGTTGTTGCACATGGGTAAATCATTACCTGAGTACATAGAATACTTTTATCCCTGTAGTATGTTCCAGTAGAATAATTTCTGACCACCACGCGGACAAAAGCTAGCATGTTATAAAAGTGAATGTATTTTACTTTATCTTTACCTATATAACTTGGAAAATATTTTTACATAATAACATAGTATAGATACTTACAGCATGAACATCCCTTAAATGCTTAAAGTAGTAAAACTGCAACATACCATTCAAACGACCATAAAATTATTAGTATGAGTTCAATGCATGCTGTTGCAGGATTATTACTATCATGGTGATATATTTAATCGAGTGGCAACACACTTTTTTTCTTCACGACTGTCAAATTTAAATTGACATTGACAAATCAAAGCCGATCGTAATTCTGGAGCGGATGAAAATTGTGTATTTGCTTTGCAGTGTAATTATTTGGTTTTCGAAGGTACGTTCAAACAAAATTAGTTATTTTACGTAATAATTCATCTTCTTTTCAGTACAATTTATAAGTTATAAAAAAAACTTTTGGTGTGTTCGGAAATTTTGTTTATTTTGTTGTTGTAAATCTGCAACAATATGCATTTACTAGAAAATGTCCCTGTTTAGTTACTAACTATCACTTTTATTGGTTTTCAGATGCCATACTTGAATCAAAAGCAAATAGAAGAGTATTTAGCTCTAATAAATGATGGAGAGATTTCGGAAGATGATCTTGAGGACTCGGATACAGAAGGTAATGAGAATTTTTATGAAAATGGAGACGATTTGCTTCACGATCTTGAGAGTCCATTAGAAGAGGAAAATGATGACCCCGATAATGATCCATTCATGGCAGGAGACCCGCCATTGATAAATGAAGCTACAGCAAATGATCAAGTGCCACAGGTTCCATTCCCCTCAACAAGTCAAGCTAGTCGCCGAGCAACTATGAGAGGACTCGTATGGAAGGTAAAAAAAATTGTTTTGAATTCTGACCAGACAGCTTTTCATGGAGACACTACATACCCACCTGAACTGAAGGATGAGGCTACTACTGGTACTCCCTATAGTATTTTTTCACATTTTATTACATCAGAAATAGTTCAAAGGATTGTGGAAGAGTCTAATTTGTATTCCGTTCAAAAAAATGTGACTAAACCATTAAATTTATCTGAAACTGAGCTAAGAAAGTTTATGGCGATACTGATATACATGTCTGTTATAAAATATCCCAATGTACGGCTATACTGGTCAAATACTGTAGGTTTTCAACCAATCAAGGACATAATGACTGTCAACCGATTTGAGACTTCGTAGATTTCTACATTTCAACAATAACGAGAAACATTTACCCAAGGAACACCCACAACATGATAGGCTCCATAAGATAAGGCCTATAATTAGCCATCTAAATGAGAAATTTGCTTTAGTTCCTATGGAACAAAAACTCTCAATTGATGAACAGATGTGTGCCACAAAAGTGGCACACTTCATGAAGCAGTATTTACCTAATAAGCCCCATAAGTGGGGGTTTAAATTATATGTGATGTGCAGCGTGAAAGGTTATGCTCATAAATTTGAAATATATACTGGCCAAGAGAATGAACGGCTTCCAGATGAACCAGATTTTGGGCCAGTGGGAAATGTTGTAGTCCGGCTTGCTAGAGGTGTCCCAAGGCATATAAATCATATAATTTATTTTGATAATTTTTACACCTCTGTACCTTTAGTTACCTATCTTGCCAAACAAGGAATCTATAGCCTAGGTACTGTGCAATCTAACAGGCTAGTGAACTGCAAACTGCCGGACAAAAAAACAATGATGAAGAAATCTGTTCCTCGTGGAACTTATGAAGAGCAGATGACTGAATTTGACGGTATTGATTTGACAGCAGTTACTTGGAAGGACAATAAAGTTGTAACTTTTCTATCTTCATATGTTGGAGCTGAACCTGTGGGCCAAGTAGAAAGATTTGACAAGGCAAATAAGACTAGAATTAAAATTTCATGCCCACATATAATAAAGGAATATAATGCCCATATGGGCGGAGTGGACCTTATGGATAGCTTTATTGGGAGGTACCGAATTGCAATGAGAAGCCGAAAGTGGTATCTTCGTATCTTTTACCACTTATTGGACATGACGGTAATAAATTCTTGGCTTGTGTATAAAAATTTAAAAACAACTGAAGCCAATTCATCAGTTCTAAACCTATGTAACTATAGACTGGAACTAGCTGAGGTATTAGCCAAAGTAAATAACTCATTTGAACTCTGCAACAAAAGAGGAAGGCCAAGTACCAGCAACAGTGTTGAAATGGAAATACAAGCAAAAAAAAGGAGAGGACCAGCTCAACATATTCCTCCTAAGGACATAAGGACTGATAATGTTGGTCACTGGCCTGGTAATTGTGTTCGCAGCAGATGCAAAATGCCTGGATGCAAGGGATACACGCAAAACAGGTGTGAGAAGTGTGGAGTAGCTCTTTGTCTTACCACAACCAAAAATTGTTTTAAAAAATTTCATATGTAGTTATTGTCTAGTGAGTGCATAGTGTTTTAGTTCTGCAACAAATGGTTTTTAATAAAAATAGCTATGAAAATAAAAAAAACTATTTTTTTTATTATTTTTCCCTAAATCAGCATATTCATGGCTCCAAAATATATTTTTTCTCGGTCTAAAAATAAAATCATGCATTTAAGGGTTAAGGAGTGAAAATGTTTCCTGTTTAAGAAACGCTCCTTATGTTCACTGGGTTTTACCAATGCCACATGCGTGCAGTCAATGCAGCCGACTACACCTGGCCCGCCATATTTTTCATAAAATCTGTGAACATACAGTTTATTAAAATTTAAAATGATACAATCTATTTTATTGCACACTCTTTAAGTTTAGGTATAAACACTCTTCAAAGCATAGTTAGGTAGTCATTGTACAAATGGCATGGTTGCGTTTTAAGCAATTAAGGCTATATTAAATTTAGAAAAATACCTAGATTTGTTTTAGAAGAAAAATGGTATAAGCTTTTAAACTTACTGTCTTTTTATAAGGTTCCTCTCAGCCAAATTCTGTGGAAAATTTACATATTTTTGTAATATTGAGGGGCTGTGACTATGTGTTGCGCCAAAAGAGGAATTAAATCCGCACGTAAGTCCTCAAACAATTCCCGAGTGAGCCTATAGTTCCCCATGAACTCGACGTCGGGAATACTCGCCAACCTAAAATTTTGGCTTAAATTATGTCGACGTTGCCTCCGCTCTTCTTGTAAAGCTTCTTCAATAATTAAAAAAGCAGCCATAGTTTTAGCTGTACAAACTTTGTCAAATGATCCTGGTAGACCATTATGAATTTGAAGTCGCCGTCAGGGTTAGACTGCATGTCAATTAAATCTACTTGACAGCTTTTTTGGCAGACTAACTATTTTGGCATGGTTCGCATAGTCGTTAATATAATTTTATTACTTCTTGAGTAACATTTTTATATTTTTTTTACATTCTTTCTCCATTCGATGTTTTCCTCCAAGTCCAACAGCCAAATGAGTTTCATGCAAAATATCGAACATCTCATCGTTGGTCACGTAATATTTAATTGTTGTCTCACTTGAAGATAGAGGAGCAATCAGTTTCTCGACGCCACTTACCGAGCACAAATCAAAACGCTTCAATCGCCGGTATTGTAAAGTAGTTAAATAAAATAAATAAGAAGGGCACAGGAAAAGAAGGGGCTCATTAACATTCTCATTGTTTTGAGTAATCAAGTAATTAAACCTAAAATCTCTTAATTAACAATTACAAATTACTTAGAATTTCATATTTACCTATTTATACAAGGGACAGTGTACATTTAACACCATAGGTTAATGTTTTTTAACATTAATTTAGTAAACAAATAACAGTTTGATATTTTATTGTCAAAGTCCCAAATGTAACTGGAAAGAAGGTGCTCATTGTCGCAATGAGCTCCTTTTTGCATATTGCAACTGAAATGGTGATGATAAACAGTGTCTGATGTATTTCTGTTTTTCCTGTTTACTGTATTGTTTGAGTAATGAAATAAAACAGATTTTAATTTTAGCATGACATTTTAATTATGGGGTAAATTTGTATAAAACAAGATGCTTTCAGGAGAACAAAATTTTTTCAAGTGCTGAAGATCACTGTATTTTTCTTGAGAAATTGGTAACTTCTCTGTGTACAAACTCCCAGGCAAAACGAATTCATTATTTTGTACAATGTTGCCCGCACTGGTTTTCTTCTTCCTTCCGCTAATGCATGCAGATTCCCAAGGACCATTATAAGTCGAGCGGAAGCCTATTTTAGGAGTAGACTTTTCAATTTTCAGAACTTTTATTGGCCTTGACGGAAAAGACGACTTTTTAGCATAAATTGAGTCCAAATGCTGAGTCCATGATCTAAAATAAGTTGTATCCACCTCTACGACTTTAAACGGACTGGGCTTGGAGCGGGCATTTTAAAAAATTTCTGTCCATTATGTTTCACAGCTTCATTCGAAGCGATTTATTGTTTACGTATTGTAGCAGCGCCTCCATGTACCAGCCTTGCACGGATTTTTAGAGGTAAGTAAAAGATTTTTTTTTTTTTCATTAGCAACACTGTAGGTATTCGTTTACCCCTCTATTTTGCTCCCACTACACTATTTCTCTATAACGGTCCACAGCCATTTTAATATCATTCCGCGTTTCCGTGCTCAAGCCTTCGCACGTCTCCGCTTCTACAAATAGATCCAGCTCCTCAAAAATGGGCAAGAAAAGGAAGACGGAAAAAACGGAAGAAGAAATACTGCGAAAAATACAAAAATTGCAAAATAAATTGCAGGCAACCACTAATCGCCGTATTAATTCTTCACCCGAAGAAGACTTACACAGTAAGTTACAGAATTATTATGCAACTATTATCAGTGATGCGAGGTTACCAAATTTGGGTCTCCTCTGTCATTATATTATAAAGTGATGCGTACTGCCATACTGGGGCTGATACTGTCACATAATACTTACTTACCTAAGTGATGCGAGGCTACCAAGCTTGGGTTTCCTCTGTCACGTTAAAAGGTGATAAATATTACATTTATTACCGAACGTATTCTAAAAGGAATCGTTTTTCGCAGATTTTTCACAACATCAACTAGAGGTGGATTGCGATATGTCGCAAAATGAGGAAGCTTGCTTGTTTCAAGCTTCACCGCCACGTGGCTCACCATGCTCTTCACAACGTGCCTCGCCACATGCCTCGCCACATGCATCGCCACGTGCTAGTTCTCCGTGCCTTGCTTCGCCACCACGAGCTCCACCAACGCTACACACTGCGCCTTTGTCGCCTACACCCGGCACCTCAGCAGAAGCACAGCCAGAAATGGAAGAAAAAGACTTGGATGAAGACATCCTCCTGTTACTCGGCGATGCTCCAAAGACGGACATAACCATGGGTCCGTCTGTTCATAAGGACATTGCCAATCGTTGGCAAGACATACTTACTAAGGGCTTAGTTAAGGATGTAAAAGAAAAACTTTTAAAAAGTTATTCCGTCCCTAACAATTGTGACCTACTGCTAGCGCCAGCTCTCAACCCGGAAGTAAAGGCAGCTCTGCAGGATACTCTGGTAAAAAGAGATTCGGCCCTCATGTACAAGCAAAATCAGCTTGGTATAGCATTGTCAGCCTTAGCGTCCGCTACTGACATGATTATTTCAAATGAAACGTCCAAACAAAAACTTTTAAAACCAATCAGTGACGCTTGTCGTATATTATGCGACAGTCATTTTTGGGAGACAAAAACAAGACGTAACTTTGTAATTTCATCTATTAACATAAATTTAAAAGACGCTTTACTTGAAACAAAAAGGGGTAGTTTCTTATTTGGGGAAAATGTTACCGACAAGGTTAAAGCCGCCAAGACAATACAGCAATCAGGAGATGCCTTGAAACACGCTTTAAGACCAAAATATAACAAGCCCAAAGGTATCCCAAAAGGTCCAAATAAGGGTCATTTAAACTACAACCCTCAGCACCGCAAGACGGACAACAAGGCGAACAATACGAGGCGAGCTGCTCGCCCTGCGTTTCGGCCGCCGCCACCTGCACCGCCGCAAACCAGCGGCAGTTCGCGCCGCTACACGTCCCCGACGAGGCCGCATCGAAAGTAACTGATCAGGTACTAACCGCTGGCAGGCTCCAGCATTTTTTCAAAAAGTGGTCAATTATCACTACTGACAAAACAATTCTTTCCTGGATCAAAGGGTACCAAATACCTTTTAAATGTTCACCATATCGTACTGATTCTCCTAATGTTTTCCCTAAGAATATTCAAGAAGCCCAAGATTTCGATAAATCAATCAAAAACCTACTAGATAATAATGCAATATCTCATTGTCATTCTGTTAAAGGAGAATTTATATCGAGTGTGTTTTTAGTGCCAAAACCAAACGGCGACAAGAGATTCATATTGAACCTTAAATGTTTAAACAAATTCGTAGAAACCAAACATTTCAAGATGGAGGATTATCGTACAGCCTCAAAGCTTATAACAAATAACTGTCATATGGCGTCAATAGATCTCAAAGACGCTTACTTCTTAATTTCTGTACATAAATCTCACCGAAAATACCTCCGTTTCAAATACAAAAATACCCTGTATGAATTTAACTGTCTACCGTTTGGTTTATGCACTGCTCCATATGTCTTTACAAAATTATTAAAACCAGTTATGGAATATCTAAGAACCCATGGTATGATATCAGTTATATATATAGATGATATTTTTTGCATTGGAACAACTTTTCTTGAATGTCAAAATAACGTTGACTTAACAATAACATTACTTAAAAACTTAGGTTTCATAATAAATACAGAAAAAAGCTGCTTAAAACCGCAAACACTATGCAAATTTTTAGGTTTCGAATTCGACTCGAAAAATATGTTATTAAAATTACCTGATGCAAAAAGGTCAAAAATAAAAGAATATATTTCTAGCTTCTTGAAAAAGCGTAAATGTAAACTTCGTGAATTCGCTCGGTTCATAGGTTTATTAATTTCAGCTTGTCCTGCAATTCAATATGCATGGCTTTACACTAAACTTTTTGAACAATTTAAATATTCCTGTTTACTTACCAACCCTAGCTACGAACAGTTAGTTCGGCTCCCCAACAGCTTACAAAGTGACATGTTGTGGTGGTTAGATCATATTGATCATGGTTCATTTTCTTTAACTTGTGATCGATATGTTTTAGAAATCTTTTCCGACGCGTCATGTACGGGCTGGGGAGCTTATTGTAGCACAGACGAATGTTTTGGCTATTGGAAGGATAGTGAAAGAACCGTACATATCAACGAACTAGAGTTAAAAGCAGCTTTTCTCGCACTAAAATGTTTTGCCCACGAATTGCACGATTCAAAAATACTATTACGAATTGATAATGTAACTGCCATATCTTGTATAAATCGCATGGGCAGCATACAGTTTGAACACTTGCATAATATCACCAAAGAAATATGGCAGTGGTGCGAAAGGCGTAGAATAACTATTTTTGCATCTTACATAAACACAAAAGATAACTATGAAGCAGATCAATTATCGCGCATGAAATTTCAGGACACTGAATGGGAACTCAATGACGATGCATTCAATCAAATAACACATTATTTTGGATACCCTGAAATAGACCTTTTCGCGAGTAGGTGTAATGCTAAGTGTCCCAAGTACATAACATGGAAAAACGACCCTGACGCTTATGCAATCGATGCTTTCACCATTCCATGGAAAAATAAATTATTCTACGCATTTCCACCATTTTCTCTTATCACAAAAACAATGCAAAAAATAATTAATGACAAAGCAAATGGTATAGTAGTTGTACCATATTGGCCAACACAACCCTGGTTCCCTGTTTTCCAAAAAATAATTTGTTGCAAACCAATCTATTTTGAACCAAACGTAAATTTGTTAACTTCTCCTTTCAGAAAGCCTCACAATCTGCACCGCACCCTGAAATTGGTTGCCGCGAAGCTTTCAGGCAAACATTATTGAAAAGACATTTATCTAATAAGTCCATTGAAATTATGTTATCATCATTATCCGATTCCACGTACAAACAATATGATGTTTGTATAAAATCTTGGTTAAATTATTGTAATAAACATGGTTATGATTATTCCTCGGTTTCAGTTCCAATAGTCATTCATTTTCTTACCACAATTTTTGAAAAAGGGGCAAAATATGGTACTATCAATTCATATAAATCCGCATTAACCCTGTTGTTAAGTAATGTGGCAAACGATGATAGAATTAAGCGATTTGTGAAAGGAGTTTACAGATTAAGGCCTAGTAATCCAAAATATAATTTGACGTGGGATCCAACCACTGTTCTAAATTATTTAGCACAAAAATGGCCTAATACAGACCTTGATTTGGAAACTCTTTCCAAAAAGACTATAACTCTTTTGGCTTTAGTGACTGCGCATCGCGTTCAAACATTTTCATTAATAAAATTAGGCAACATTCAAGTAAATTCTACCAACATAACTATAACAATACCTGAATTGATAAAAACTTCTAAACCTACTTCTTCACAACCAGTTTTAAGATTACCTTTTTTCGACGTTCGTCCTCAGATCTGCCCCGCTAAATGCTTAAAGGTTTATATAAATAAGACTCAACCGCTTCGCAAAAATGATTATTTATTTGTAAGCTACAAAAAACCACACTCAAAAGTTTCATCACAAACACTTAGTCACTGGATAAAAGATACACTTTACAGTAGCGGTATAGATACGTCCATATTTAGTGCACACAGCACTCGTCATGCAGCCACATCCTCTGCCAATAGACTTGGAGTCAATATTGACCTAATAAGAAAAACTGCCGGATGGAGTGAATCATCTTCTGTCTTCGCAAAACATTATAATAGGCCGGTTGTAACTGATCCTCATATCTTTGCCACTACAGTACTCTCTGGTGGTCATGATCTGTAACAATTAAAAGTAATATTAGATTAAGAATATAAATCAATGTAAAATGATGACCAGTTATAATAAAAAGCACTTGTGATTACTCACCTGTTTGGTTTAATTTCACATTTTATTCTCTGAACATCTACAATACGTAAACAATAAATCGCTTCGAATGAAGCTGTGAAACATAATTAAAAATCAAACGAACTTACCAAGTGAAGTTCGATGATAATTATGTGAACAGCTTCATTCGAAGCGATTTATACCCTCCCTAGAAAAGTTACCTACCCTACCCTAGATAAATAAAAATGTGAAATATTTATTAGCTTTCAACAAAATGATATTAAAATGGCTGTGGACCGTTATAGAGAAATAGTGTAGTGGGAGCAAAATAGAGGGGTAAACGAATACCTACAGTGTTGCTAATGAAAAAAAAAAAAAAAAATCTTTTACTTACCTCTAAAAATCCGTTCAAGGCTGGTACATGGAGGCGCTGCTACAATACGTAAACAATAAATCGCTTCGAATGAAGCTGTTCACATAATTATCATCGAACTTCACTTGGTAAGTTCGTTTGATTTTTAATTCTTGTGGAAGTTCTGCTCGTGTTTTAGATTTCACCAAACCCATGTTTTTATCACACTCCATGTATGAATGGCCCCTGACTGGAAATGTCACAGTAACTTTTTCAATTTTTTTTCAATGTGTACTAGGTGATGTAAAAAGCGAAACATTGTGAAATTCTTGTTTTGCCCTCCGCACGAGTCACAAAATATTTGAAGGTGAGTCGTAGTAGGCTTCATGTAGTTATAGACAAAGTTATGGACAAGTGAGCATACATCATCACTCCCTTTTTTACCTTCTGTTTCTGGATAGAGATAAAATATGCTTTCTGATGAAGATAACACATGCACATTGAAAGCATACACTGACAGCTGTCGCTTATAGTAAGTATCGTTTGTTTGTATGTTAGGTGCACAAAGATTTTTGCCGTAGTCAAAGCATATTGCCTCCATTGAGCTGCTGGCTTCTCTACTTTCTAGGGTCTTCTGTCCAGAGATATTTAAGTGAAAAGTTGCGAACTTCCAACTGTTATATAAAATATACCAGTCGTCATAAAAATCCAAAATAATAAATGCACTCGCCTTGTGAAATAGGGGTCCAAGTTCCAAGTTGCTGTGTCCACTCCTTCCACCTTTTCAGAGCACGTGGTTTATTGAAAATCCTGAATAACTCGCAGTTGCGTGATGTTAGGTTGGTTTTTGGTGCTCCAGGTGATGGGGAACCACGATGTCCTCACGATGCCGATGAAAAAACAGTGGGTCGCCGCTTTAGTTTCTGCAGCGTTAGCGTTTTTCTATTTGAAGTTTTTCACTTAACCTCTAAAACTGAGGTTTTCGTCTGAAAACTTCTTTGTCACTGTAGCCCGGTAAGATTTAGGCACGACACTTTGTGCGGGTAAAATTTCCGCATCCAACGACACTTCACTTGCTAATAAGCACAAAAACCAATTAATTTGAATTTTTTAGGGCGGAGCGCGTGGAGTTTTGCTGCTTCCAGCTCGAGAAACCGAGTGCAACTAACCCAGCCAAGTTTTTTTTTTTTGTCCTCTCTACCTCCGGCGTTATCGGAGTCTATCTTAAGCCTAATTCTCTTTGTCATTCAAGTTCTCGCTTGTTTTCCTCTCGTACTTTCATGCCGCATACTTTATCTTTCTACATCCATCATATCTTCCATTCTTTTTTAGGTTTGAGTCCCGTTTCTAACCTGTTCTGCCTATCTAAGTTTTCTTTCTTATTTTATTTCTTACTTATTCTAATCTAGGGGGAATAAAAGTCCATTTTACCCTTTTAATTGTTTGACAATTTTTCCTTAGTCTAATACAATTGTTAACCTTTTATTGTCTTATAATATCACCTTATTTCTATTTATTCTTATACTACCTCTTATGCTAATGATGTTTATACTTATTTCTATGCTTTATATATAATATCTAAATATACTATAAGCATATTTTCTTAAACTGTTCTATTTCTTTCTATTGCCCTCTGTGCAATTTTTGTGCAGTAGTCTAAAAATTTATCTCTGTCTTTTCCCCGCATCACTTCCCCAACTGTCTCTTTACTTAGCTTTATTTGCAGTGCCTGTTCCAGTGTATATCTGTCCGCGGCGTGTACGGGGCATTCGAGAAGCAGGTGAGGCACAGTTTCTTCTACGTTTGGGTCGCAGATGCACGATGGACTCCCCTTGCACTTGAACCGATTCAAGTACTCGGAGAATCCACCGTACCCCGTCATAATCTGTGCCCTGATGTTGGTAATTTCCATCTTCCGTATTATTCTATACGCCGCCACCGCATCTGGGAAAAAGATCTTAGTGATCTTGGCGGTTTCGCCGGACTGGTACCTCCGATTCCATTCGTCAAGCGTCCTCATGCGTATGTGGCGCTTGACGAATGAGATCGGGCATAGATCATAGTCCGGTTTTTTCTTCAAGTTTATGGCGGCCTCTTTCGCCAGCTGATCCGCTCTCTCGGTGCCTTCCAACCCTGCGTGAGCCTTTATCCAGAACAGGGATACAACCTTGTTCTGGAGAGATGCAGCTGTAATATTCTGTCTGGCCTCTACTGCCAGGGGGTGAAGGCAACTGGGGTTTTTCACGGTCAAAAGAGCCGCCATGGAGTCGCTGAAGATCCCAAAGCTAGGCGCCGTAGTTTTCCTAATTTCCCGCGTTGGCATATCGCGAGTAACTCAGCCTGGTAAACCGTACAGTATTGCGGCAGCGCCAACTTGAGGGCGCGCGTCTCGGCCTCTCCGTTCCATATGGACAGAGCTGCTCCGACACGCCCCCCAATCTTACTACCGTCAGTGAAGATTTTCACCTGTTGGTCCGAATTAGCGCTGACTTCTTCCCGGTTTACCAGGCTGACAATCTGCAAGTCGCTTTGCTCCGCAGGATGCGGGGATTCTAGTGCAGAGGACATTTGCTCTCCAATATGGTCTGTGGCACCCCTTTCCTGGCTTTGTACAGCGATGCCACCTCCTGGATTCTAAGATCCAGGGGGAGTATCCCGGCTAGAAGGAGCACAGAGTTTAGGGAAACAGTTTTGTATGCCCTACACATTTTCTGTGCTATTCCCCGCTGTACGACGCCTAGTTATAGTCATAGTCATAGTCCATTTATTTGTCAGAATATTGTTACAGAGTTGTTACATACTTTTGAAATTTGTTTAATTGTTCCCAGTTTGTTAGCGGCTTCTGCCCATGCGCTGGCGGCGTATAGAATTATTGGTTCCACCGTAGCCACGTAGATTATTTTGACTATTTCTGGATTTAGGCCCCAGTTTACTTTTGCGGCTCTACTGAGTTGTTTGTGGACTGCGATGGCCTTGCGACATACCTCGGAGATGTGCGCGTTGAACGTGAGCCTGTCGTCGATAGTGACACCTAGCATTTTAATTTTCTGCGACATTGCAATGTCGACCCCGCCCATGTTCAAGCGTGGGGCGTCGCATTTCAACTTGTTTGTAATAACCATTGCACTGGTCTTGTGTGGTGCGAAGTTTAATTTGTTTTCAATGCCCCACGCCCGAACATGCTCGAGGGCAGCATTCGCCTGTCTCTCTATTTCCAAAGCCGTGTCACCATCGAAGACTAGAATCACGTCATCAGCAAAGGCTTGCGCGTAGTCTCCTCTTCTCTCGAGATCTTTAAGGAGGGGGTCCAATACGAGGTTCCGAAGAATGGGGCCTCCAATTGAGCCCTGGACACAGCCTTTTTCTGTGTTTCTTTCATGCTCAGCGCCGGCGTACCTTACCCGTACCTTCCTGTCGCGCAGGTAACTGTCGATGACCCTTCTCAGGTTGACCGGACACCTTTCCTCAGCCAGTCGGACTCTTATAGCAGGCCACCAGGCATTGTCGAAGGCTCCCTCTATGTCCAGCGATATTAATGTTATTTTCTTTTGTTTCAGCTCATAGCGTATTTTTTGCATAAGGGTATAGAGGGAGTCTTCGGTACTCCTTTGTGGCATGAATCCGTACTGGCGAGTACTCATCCTCGGTGTAATGTAGAACCTGAGTCGGGCCACTAACATTTTCTCATAAATTTTCCCGAGTACCGGCAACAGGCCGATCGGGCGGTACGCCTTAGGTGTTGTGTAGTCCGTTTTTCCTGGCTTCCGTAGTACAATCACTGTTGCCTCTTTCCACGCTCTGGGGAAGTGATTGCATGCGAGGCATCTGTTTAGGATTGCCAGGAAAATTTCGGGGTCTTTGCTGATAGCACGGTAGCAAATATCGGCTGTGAGGCCGTCCATTCCCGGAGCCTTCTTTGGGTTGAAAGACTCGCTCGACGCCTTCAGTTCGGCTATAGTGAATGGAGGGTCGCATGGCTCACCATTTTCCCTTTCATTCACTGTTTCTGCCTCTAGTCTGACACGCCCCAGCTGTTACATCACATCCAGAATTGTACAGGGAAACAATCACAAAAGTTCGCAAACTGGTCAAATCTATAAGAAAATCCCCTCTAAAAGCTGACGCATTACACTCCCACTGCACAAGAACTTGCGTGTAGTCGCACCAAAACCACAGCTATTATTAAATCTGTTACAAGAGACACTGAAAAAGAAAACCTAATTGCCGATTTAAAAATTCGAAAATTCTCACTGCTTATTGATGAAAGTACGGACAGAGGATGTGTCAAGCTTATATGCATTGTTGTTAGATATTATAGAAACAAAAAAATTAAAGATGCGTTCTTTGCACTAATACCCGTTCAAGATGCGACAGGCGAAAAACTTTACGAACATCTAGTAAAATTATTTACAGATAATGATATTCCATATAAAGACAATTTGGTTGGATTTGCCGCCGACGGAGCTAATGCTATGATGGGTCAGCATAATTCTGTAGCAAGCAGATTATTAGAAGATATTCCCCATTTGTATGTTGTAAAATGCATTTGCCACTCATTCGCATTATGCGCGTCCTATGCATGCACAAAATTACCGCGTGGACCTGAAGGCCTTGTAAGGGATGTATACAATTATATCAGTACGAGTCCGAAACGAACAGGTTTACTAAAGGAATTTCAAGAGTTTCTTGCACTAAAGCCCCATAAAATCCTGCATCCATGCCAAACACGTTGGCTCTCACTTCGCAGTGCGGTAGTGCGGATTCTAGAGCAATATGAAGCACTCAAGTTGTTTTTTATTGATGCTGTGACGACAGATCGTTTAAACTCAGCGGATTCTATTTTACATATGCTGAACAACCCGTACAACAAAATGTACTTGCAGTTTCTTGAATTTTCTTTGGATTTTTTCACAAAATTTAATCAAGCTATGCAGTCCGAAAAGCCACAAATTCAATCGATTCATGAGCATTTGTGACGCATATTTAAATCATTCCTGGATTGCTATATGAATAGCTCATATTTATTTGAGACTGAGCTCCACAATGTCCAGCATGATAACCCACGACACTACAAACCAATTGATGATCTTTATCTTGGCGCGAATGTTGCTGTATCGTTGTCTACTGCTCCTAATTTGAATCCAAATGGTGTACATGTATTTAAACTACGATGTCTAGAGTTTTATGTAGAAGGAGCTAAACAAATAAAATCCCGTTACAATTTTGGAAATAACACCACAAAAAGTTTAAACTTTTTCAATCCCATTATTGTTAAACGGCGCAGTATACCATCATTGACTCACATTGCACAGGCTTTTCCTAATATAATCGGACAAGAACATTTTCAAACATTGGACAATGAGTGGCGACAATTGAGAATGAATGACGACCTTCTAGAATCAAGCGCAGAAGATACAGAATTGTTTTGGCATCAAGTCAATTGTGCACAAGACTTAGATGGACAATCATTATATACTCTTCTGCAATTTGTTACTGCTTTACTAAGTCTCCCTCATTCCAGTGCCGCAGTGGAAAGAATATTTTCCGCAGTAAATTTAATTAAAACAAAAACAAGAAACCATTTAGGCACTGAAACGATTGAGGGACTTGCTTTTAACGAAACAACTTCTTCGTGATGAACCCTGTTATAAACTCCAAGTTGATAAAAAAATGATTGTTAAAATGAATAAAAATATGTACAAAAAATAATAAATATTGTTTTCTTGAACAGATTTTGTACAGATTTTATTACAGTTTTACAGATTTTAGCGTTTTGTGTTCATACAGATTTTTCGACCGTTCTATCCAGATTTCTCGATCTGGCGGGTGGCAACACTGAGCTTACAACAGAGAGTGTGATTTATACATTAAATCACATAATTTACAAAAAAAATCACGCCATGCGAAGGCGCTGGAATTTTTAATAAAGCCTTTATGAGAGTTCCTTCAATGGAGAAAGAAGTCAGTGGCTTCGCATCAACAGGAATATCTCAACTCAATCCTCACAAGTTCACAGACGAAGATTTCTTAGACGCCTCTGATGTTCCCTGTGTTCAAGAAATTGCTGCCACCATAACAGACGTGAGAGTTAATGAAGTTTCAGATAACCTTTCAACTAACAACATTTCAGAAGCAATAGCAAATATGCGTAGGTATAGCGTGTTAATTGGATAAAAAATAAAATTCCTTGACTGTACCTAGTCGTTAATTATATGGTTGCCATTACTATTGTTATAGTAGATTTTAGAACAAGTGCACAAAACAAACCATTTTTATGGTTTTGTGGACGAGTTATAAACTCTGGTTTTCACTTCGATTGCGAGGAAATAAAACAGTAGTAGGTATAACATAACATTTCTTTAATTAAAATTCAAAGTAAAATTAGAACAGTTTTGAATACTGAAGGAAATTGTTTTTACCGGTATTTTTACGATATTTTTCTGAATTTGTGAAGACGACATATTGTGAGAAGATGGCATATTATGAGAAGATGGCTCTGACGACAACAAGGAATCTCTGGATGTAGAAGGGACGGGCTCGCTTGGGATTAAATTAATGGCTTCTGTTATACGGTCGGTAATCTTGCTTTTGTTCTGTACGGATTCTTCAATGTATCCCTCAGCAACCTGATCAGACTTCCACCCGCCATGTCTTTTCAGCATTGTTAAGTTTGCTCCCGAATCTGCTAGAAGGGTGGCTGAGGTCTGGCGGAAGCAATGACCCGTGTAATTTTCGGAATTTTTTTAATTTTAGAAAAGTTGCGATCTGTTTGGGAAAGGCTGCAAATTTATTGCGTCCTATAAGTTGCTTAGTGCACTTCCCATTTTGATAATTGAGGAAAAATCTATTAGTCGACACGTTTTGAGGACTTAGAGCTTGATAATTTTTAACTATTTTTAGGTAATCTCCTTTGACAACAAATGTTCGCTCCCGTTTGTTTTTTGTGTCGGGTAAGTTTATTGCTTGCAAAAGCGTGTCCGTCTTTACGTCATTTACGGTAATGTTCGCAAGTTCAATGCCTCGGCACGCACCGCTTATACCAAATATAAGTGCCACCTAAAACAAAATTAATAACTTTTATACACTTTAGAACAAAAGAGCAATAGGTATATGAGCAATAAATATGAAAGGAATGTGTATTACGTACTTTTGTGGCCAAATATGTTTCATCTGGAGCGGTATTTAAGAAGGTTTCCACTTGATTAGCTGAAAGGACCTTGCTTTTCATGCTTTTGTGCCCACTTGAAAGCCTCTTCAACAAAGATGTAAGCTTCGAATAATTTTGTATATTAACATTGTCCTTCATTTGTAATGTTGCTTTCAGCATGGAATATATCCGTACCGGGCGTGAATAAGTTGACAAGTCAGTTTTGCGTACTTTTCAGGGCAGCGATTTTAAAGTTTAAAATTTATTGGTAAATCGAAATTATTAATAATTGTTATTTTGATGATTGAATTTAGGTAATTTAGACGGTCTTTTTCAGTTGTCGTAAGAATATGATTGAATTATATTATTAATCAATTAAAAAAAAGACTTGTTCAGTTGTTCACCGACGACTTGTCAACTTATTCACCATAGAAACACAAATATGCAAGTTGTAATACAATAGGATTAAATTAAAATATTTAAACTAAAGTTTAAAAAATAAAACAAAAAGAGTAAACAAAACACATTTTTTATTTATAAAAAAGGCATGAAATTAGAGTGAATATACTAAGTGGAAATACGATTGTTGAGGAAAGTGTGTGGAGTTAAATTAAGTGATGAGAAATAAAGTGGTCCGCAAGGATTGTGATGTGAAAACGTATGTGGTGTCTAGGATAGAGAAGAGTATGTTAAGGTGGTTTGGTCATGTGGAGTGGATAAATGGAAGGAGAATGACTAAGCTGGTATATGAGGCGAATATGCATGGGTCTGTGCAGAAGGGGCGTCCCAGTAAGACCTTCAAGAACCAATATAAACCAGAAAGATCTTCTACTACTATCCCAAGTCCTGAAGAGAGCGGGGATACAAGTTTGAAGAATAGAAGGCTATGTATAAAAACAACGTTGGATGTAAATGAGGCGAGAGAGGTTTATAAGGATCGGATAAAATGGCGTTCAATTGTCTCTGCCTGATGTAGAACATTACATGTAAAAATAAAATTACAAGTATTTTATTCTTCCATATTACTATTCTGATGTAGATTATCTTCTACATCAGGGTCTTCTACGTCAATATCAGGGTCGATGTTTTCAATTTCTGTGCTAGTCTTTATGTTTCGAAAAAAGTCATGAAAGGCGGGGTCTATTAGTGGTAATAATTCCAGCAAATCCTTTTTTTTTTAAACGGTTTTATTTAGCTCACCCCGTTTGTTTTATTTATTCTTGGGTCATATTTAGTAATTCAAATTTCACCCTCTTCCTGTCAACCGATTAATCTGAAATTTTGTATACACTTTGGATTTTGGTGACAATACAATTATGTTTATTCATTATCATTATAAATTCAAGATGGCCACCGCTACAAAATGGCGGATAATTTATGTTTTATTAATCCCATCAATATGGGTATCAAATGAAAGGGCTCAACAAGCAGAATACAATATACTATAAAAAATTGAAATCCAAGATGGCAGCCGCTACAAAATGGTGGATAACGTAGGTTTTATCAATCCCATCAATATGGGTATCAAATGAAAGGGCTCAACAAGCAGAATACAATATACTTTAAAAAATTGAAATACAAGATGGCGGCCGCTACAAAATGGCGGATAACGTAGGTTTTATCGATCCCATCAATATGGGTATCAAATGAAAGTGCTCAACCAGTATAATACAATGTACTATATAAAATTAAAATCCAAGATGGCGGCCTCTACAAAATGGCGGATAACTTAGGTTTTATCAATCCCATCAACATGGGTATCAAATGAAAGGTCTCAACAAGTAGAATACAATTTACTATGCAAAATTGAAATCTAAGATGGCCGCCGCTACCAAATGGCTGATAACAATTTTTTATCAATCCCACCAATATGGGTATCAAATAAAAGGGCTTGACAAGAAGAATACAGTGCACTATACAACCTCAATATTTAAGATGGGCGCAGCCACCAAATGGCGTATAATAATAAGATTTAAATTTAGAAATTGAATCTGTAATTTAGGTATCTGATTAATCCAGCCTGAATCCACCACCCAAGTCAAGATTTTGTATCGTGTTGAGGACTGTGTGGCGTTAGGGTGGCTAAAAATTATACGTCGTTAGCGGTACACCACCCAAGTTAAGGTGAAAGGTTAAAACGCGCCGAGAACTGTATGGCATTAGGGTGGATAAAAATGATATGTCGTTAGCGTTTTCCCCTCAAGACTCAGGCGCATCTTGTTGTACATAGCCTTGCCCCTTTATTGGACCTCTGGGGGGGTCGACCGTTTAAATGTCCATTACTCGTGGGAACAAAATGGTAAAAAAAAAATATAAAAAATACAAACACAAATAAAACAGAAACTGCAACACAACGTAAACGAAGGCTTCAAAAAGCGAAAGAAAAGTATAAAGCAAAACGAGCTAAAGAAAGTGAAGGTGATAGAAATAGTCGATTACAGAAACGACGGGAACAATTAGCGTCAAAAACACCTGAGCAATATGAGGCCTGGTTAAAAAAGCAACGTCAGCGATATACACAAATGACGGCGTCAGAAACGTCTGAAGAATATGAAGCCAGGTTAACAAAGCAACGTGAGCGATACACACAGATGATAGCGTCAGAAACGCCTGAAGAATATGAAGCCAGGTTAACAAAACAACGGGAGCGATATACACAGATAGTAGCGTCAGAAACGCCTGAAGAATATGAAGTTAGATTAATACAAAGCCGTGAAAGACAAAGACAGCAGTTGGGTTCAGAAACGCCTGAACATCGCGATACGAGGTTAAATAAACAACGAGAGCGTACCCAGCAATGCAGAGCTAATAATCTGCAGGCATTCGAGAATGCTATTAACACAATTTGTATACATGTTTGTGATATTTGTACCAAACGTTGTTATCCTAATCAAGTTCGTACAGTTCGGTACAACGCTGCTGCATTAACATACTTACCTGTGGAGTTAACTTCTAAAATATCATTGTTATTATGTTCCCGCTGTCAAACACATGTTACTAGTAATAAAACAACAGCACCACCAAAAGCTTACTGGAATAATCTGGATCCAGGTTCTATACCAGACGTTATTCAAACATTGACACAGGCGGAACAACGTTTGCTGTGCAGAATAATTCCCTTTGTTAAAATCGTGAAATTTAGTGGCCTCTATGGGCAGTACGGTTTTCGCGGACAGGCAGTTTTATTTGCCCAAGATATCTTTGAAGTCAGTGAAAGACTGCCTAGTATGCTACCAAGATCTGCAAGCCAGGTAGGCATTAAGGAAAGTAAGCAGCAGGCAGGCAGGTAAGTAGGCATTAAGGAAGGTAGGAATTTGTAGACAATTGACGTGCCCCACGGTTTTATTTTAGTCTAGTCTATGCATATGTTTATAATTCCCACGACTGTATCTATTTTATTATTTTTTGTTTTTTTAGTACATTTATCTTAAACATTGCAATGTATGTTTAACATAAAACCGTTTAACTGAAAAAGTTTTTTTACCTATTTTTTTATTGTTCTTTCTATTATAGCATGATCCGAGTCACATTCCATGTGGCTATGCCCACTGATAAGGAATTTGTGATTTATTATTTCTAAGGTTGGATGTTTATGCAGCGCATGAACATCATAGCGACTATATTGTTTTTATTCTGGCCTCCACATGTATCTGAATAAAATGTGACCTCTTTTATATTTGGAGGTAAATTCTGAAGCAAATGCCATAAGCAAGATGCGATTTGAATAGCACCACGTACGCCAATTGTTTCGTCCCACATGTGACAAGTAGCTTTGTCGTCAGCTAAGTTATGAACTGTGAGATAAAAGGACCATAACTGTCTCTTATAAAAAGAAACTGAAGTCTTGAGGTAAGGAGTAGGTAAACATTGTTGTAGATCGAATGTGTAGGCTTGAAATGATGGGTCGCGTTTCGCATTTTCTTTATCCTTTCTCTTTTCGGAATAAGCTTTTTCAGCTAATGTTTGATGTTCAGCAAGTTTAGCTTTTAAATCCAGGTTTTCCTGCCCTTGAGCTAACGAGATTTTAGTATTTAGCAAATCACAAGTGTGACACGTATCTTTTGCCGGTTTTTTAAAAGATAAATTTAAATCGTGAAAACATTTAGAGTACAATTTCAATGATACGGGGTTTGTGCATTTTTCTTTGTACATACGATACATAGCTGCGATAGATAGGTCCGAAGATAAATATTTTCGATTTGTTCTTTTTCTACAATAATGACTTTCGTAATTTGGAAATAATAGTATATGGTTTATGGCTGTAGTAGTATCGTCTATAGTTTATTTTTTATTTTTAGGTGGTTGACATCCTCTCATATCACAAGGAATGATTCCACTTACAGAGTTTTTTTTTCTTATCAATAACAACATTAACAAATCCTTTAGTCTCGCCATATGTTTTACAGAAACATTCTTTACAAATTGTCTTGTCTTCATTATTTATAATTAGTTTATATTTGCAATAATAATCTCTGCTAACAGTTCTAGCATCAGTCTTCTGTGTTTTCTTTGGTAATATCGTAATAAGACTAGCTACATACATTGCTCTCCGATCTCTACTTCCTAAAGCCCAATATTCGTCAAAACATTGTTTTCTTTCTATTTCAGAAAATCGTTCAAAACATTTTAATCTACAAGTACTTAGTGAACTCAATTGCCTCTCTCCAATTTTTTTTCCTTTTTCAGTAACATAGCCTTTACCAAAATTTCTTAGTCTCTTAGATTCTTCCCTCTCCTTTCTTGATCTTCCCTTTTTTTCTTTTTAATACCTTCTTCAGTTGCATCTTCACTTTGTGTTCTTATAGGTGTATCTTCACTTCTAGTCTCTAGTTGAAATTTTTGTTAATTCAGTCGTCGAACGAAATCATAGTTAATTATTAACTGCACACTTAGTGAGCCTGGACACTCAGACGTTGTCGATTCCGAGAGACGCCCTTAGCCTTTCGGCAAGGGCGTCTGCCTTGGGGGCACCTGTAGCCCCCGAAATTTCCAGAAGCCGGACTCCGGTAGCCGTAGGCTTGCACCGGAGGCCCGTTATGCAGAGATCACTCAGTGATATTTCGGCTTTTGCCTTTGAGAGGATCCCGGCATATGTATGTCAGACCGCGCTCCTCCGCACCCGGCTGCAGCGTCAGAACCACAGCCGTTGATCGTGGGGCACGGAGCCTCGCAGTCTGTGTTTGGGCTGCCATCTTTGCCTTTTGGGCATGTTGCCTGGCCTTGCGGCGCGCCTTTTTATTATTTTGTTTGGCGCCCGCAATTGTCCATTCCGCATCCTTCTGAGAAGAGGCGGATTTAGGGTCGCACTGGTTTTGGGATTGTGTTGGCGGCGCTGTAGAATTAGCCGCTACACCCGACTTGTTCTTTTTATTTTTCTTCTTCTTTTTTCTCTTCCCATTCGCCCCATCTTGAGACAAGACTATTGGGGGTGTCTTCTCCGTTATAGCAGCAGCCGCTTGTGCCTGTTGTTGCTGGGCACGAGGCGCTGCGGCTTTGGCCGCATAAGACGGCGCCGGTGCGCTGCGTTGGTCTGCAGCTAGGGGAGGGCGTAAGATCCTCCCCTCTAACACCGAGAATCGGGCGTTTAGACTCGCCAGCTCCTGACGGACCAGGCGAACCAACTCAGACTCTGGTGGCGGCTGCTGCTGTGTGGGCTGCTGCTGTGGCTGCTGCTGCGGCTGTGGCAAGCCCAACTCCTTCCGGAGGTGCTCGCGGCGGAAGGACGCCATCTCCGCCTTAAGCTCCTCATACTCCTTGCGGAGTTCCGCCATTTGGGCCGCCAGCTTAGCATTTTGGGCCCTTAATAGAGTCGCCTCTTCGCTAGTGGTGCGGCTGAGTAGCACCTCGTCATTATCCAGTATCGAGGCCGTAGCCTCTTTGAGTGCCTTCTGACTTACGCCACTGAGGCCCTTTGACACCTTTTGGACCCTCTTGATGGCAGCCACAGCATCAACCATTCTTTGATTGAGGTCGGAGGCAGGTAGGTCTTCCGCCTCGACGACCATGTCGGAGGCAGCAGAAGACGACTACGACAGGCGGGTGACCCTCCCTTCGTCACCCTTTTTGTCAGAGCCGCAATCTGCCGCTCATCCTCCGCTTGTTTATCGGCGTCGGCTGCAGCCAACCTCGCGCCTGGACAAGCCGATGCCAACATACTGCAACATGCATTCACAATCTTGCCTGCAGTTGTTGGACTATAATGTAAAGCACGTGCTGCAAGCAAACACCTTCAAAAAATCAATTTACTTTTATGCAACCCCATTTAATTAAATGTCTTATTAGATTAACTTTTATATAAGTACTTAATGTTCTTGGCATCTATATTTCTAAAATAAGAAATTCATTCAATATAAAATAGTCACTGTTATTGAGTACCTATGTAAAACAATTGCCTAGAAATGTTCTTTACCTGAAACGTGCTTTTAATACGCCGATGCAACGCTCCACTGTATTGCGTGCAGTCACATGTTTCACATAATAATTATGTTGTGGTGTCCCATCTACAGTATTGAGAATTGGGGTCATCATAGTTTTCCTTAGTGGATACCCGCTGTCACCTGAACATTATAATCATTTTTCCAGTAAACACTAACACATGAACATGATAAAGGTCATAGGATTCATAAAAAAAAATTGTAATACCTAATAAAAATACTTGTTCATTAATGTTTTCAGTAATTTCTTTTATGTGGTGACTGAGTGGATGACTCTGCCATACAGTAGAATCATGCGCGGAGCCTGGGTTGCTTGAGTCCACACATAAAATATTTAAATCAGCATCGCAAATCTGTAAATGAATGAAATATTTTATATAATTTATTAGTAAAAATTTGAGTAGTAGGTAGACATTTCTATTTTCTACCCAATACTTACTATCATAACATTAAGAGAATGCCCTTTCTGTTATAATACCGTTCCTCATGTATGTGCGGCCTTAATATGGCTACATGTGTGCCATCAATACAACCCAGGACGCCACGAAATTCAAATTTCTGATAGAATCTGAAAAGTTATTAGTAACTAAATAATTCTGCTTAGGTACAACAGGCAATACAAACAAATCAATCAGGGTATATCATTTCTCACTTAGCCTTTATAATATTCCTTTCTTCACATTGTGTAGGCCATTTAATATATTTGTGGTATATTTTATTTAATGCCTCTGTTACTTCACTAATTGACCGTGATACAGTAATTTGTGAAACATTATGGAGGGCACTCTGTCCAATCAAATTTTGATAGGACCCTGATGCATAAAATGCAAGTGCTATTAGAATCTGCGATAAAAAATATAAGTAACATTAATCAACCTATTTCGTGTCAAGTTGTAGATTATTAACTCAGTGTCAATTCAGTTTTCTCACCTTCATTTCTGCCGATACGCTATCGTGTCGACGTGGTCTGGCCATAAGGGGAATGAGTTCTTCAACTAACCCCCTTACTGAGTCCTTTCCAAGGCGAAACGTTTTAACAAATTCCGCCTCGGGAATATCAGTAAAGGGGTTTGTATTCATTCTCGTCAAGTGACGGGCTCGACGACGTCTTCTGCATTCCGCCCGTCTTCTTTCTCTAGCATCTACTGCGTTGGCTAGCTCGAGAATATGTGCTCGTAGTGAATACATTCTCCAAATTCCACAAACACGATGATTCGTAACGAATTAAAAGCAATGACTGCACAATGACGTTATAATGGTAGGTCACTGATCAAAGGAACTGTCAAAATTTTAGCAGATTACCGCATACGTCAGTCATTCATTTGTCATTGTGTACGAGATTACCATTAATGCAATGGAGTGTCAGTGGTTGACCATTGGATAGTCATAATGACGCCATTATAATAGTAGATTACCAAACATGTCAAAATCAACAATTATGAAATCAATGATAGACCATTTTGACACTATTGTAATAGCAGACTTGGGGCCCAGTTCAAAGTACAATAAATTGACATGCTGTTTTTTTCTTAAACTTGTCACATATAAAGGACCAGTGGCCATGTTTTTATTATCTAATCCATATATATTTATCGGATTACCGAGCTGACGTGTGTTCAGTCGTATCCACGGGCAGCAGAAAGCGGGGTTTAATGACTGAGGCAAAGCATTAACTTTGACAAATTATTATTTTCGTTATTATTTATCGACACTTTCATAAAAATTAACGAAACTTTATAAAAATCAAGACAAAGAGGTATGTGAAATTGCGAGCGTACGACCAGCGCCACGGACCGAGTCAAAGTGCTCCGCGCTACAACGCGCGCCGGCTGCTTTATAAAGGCACCGGTCGCCCCACTACCCCCACTTTGCTACAACAAGCGATACCACTACCGGCGCTGACGTCACTCGCAAGCCCACACGGACTAAGTAGTCCTCTCTTCTGTTGAGCGACAATAAAATCTAAATCAGAGTTTACGATACAAATAATTTGATCAACCAAATTCACTACACAAATTAAATAAAAGAACGCAGAATAATAATATTCGCGCGTTCATATTATGACCGCGCCGTCACGGCCATCCTGCGCCTTCACACGACCTCGTGTGTCTCGACATCAGAACTTTCTGCAAAGATTAAAATTGTGGTAAGTAGTACACTCAAGCTCGGCCATTCTGACCCCTTTTATAAAAAAATCACACAGAACAGTTGTCACTCAGACAAACATTTTGTCACACAGACGGGTCGTCATTATGGGTCGTCACACAGACGGATTGTCACACAGACTGATTGTCACACAGACTGATTGTCACACAGACCGATCGTCACACAGACTGATCGCCACACAGACCGATCGTCACACAGACTGATCGCCACACAGATCGATCGTCACACAGACTGATCGCCACACAGACCCCTTGTCACACAGACCCCTTGTCACACAGACCCCTTGTCACACAGACCCCTTGTCACACAGACCCCTTGTCACACAGACCCCTTGTCACACAGACAAGATCTACTGCTCTCCCCTAAAGCGCTCGATCGAACCAGCACTCCATCCGAAGGGTCGCGTCGAGGGCTATTCCGACACCCATACGAACTATCCCGACGCTTACGTGAACTTTGAGAGTACTCCGATCTATCACGACGACGCCTAGGAGATCTACTACGCGATTGACGATAATGGTCACGACGCCTTTTGCAAACATTACGACCGCTATGTGAATCGTTTTCCTGAGAATTACGCCTAGGTATATTCTCACGCGGCGTGCATCCACGACTCGACATGGTTATGACTATAGGCAACATAAATGACCACTACGTGAACAACAAACAACCGCGAAATAAAGAATTAACACGTGGCGAATCACGTTTAAATGCACAGAAACTAATTACGGACAAAATCAACAACACGTGGTGAAAAAATTTTAAACAGTCTCAAAAACACTATTTTGATCACGCCTATTTCTACCTCTATTACGAGTGGTAGGTAGCTCTTTCGGACATGATTCAAAAGCTTTTCGCACGACACAGAAAAAAGATAGGCAATGGAGCCTATCCCACTTCTGATATCGGATTACCGAGCTGACAAGTGTGTTCAGTCGTATCCACGGGCAGCAGAAAGCGGGGTTTAATGACTGAGGCAAAGCATTAACTTTGACAAATTATTATTTTCGTTATTATTTATCGACACTTTCATAAAAATTAACGAAACTTTATAAAAATCAAGACAAAGAGGACATAATAATATTATGAATTTTATAAACTTAATAATTATTTACACACTAACACCTACTTTTTATAGAAATAAAAATTAAACATATTAGACAAAGAGGTATGTGAAATTGCGAGCGTACGACCAGCGCCACGGACCTAGTCAAAGTGCTCCGCTACAACGCGCGCCGGCTGCTTTATAAAGGCACCGGTCGCCCCACTACCCCCACTTTGCTACAACAAGCGATACCACTACCGGCGCTGACGTCACTCGCAAGCCCACACGGACTAAGTAGTCCCCTCTTCTGTTGAGCGACAATAAAATCTAAATCAGAGTTTACGATACAAATAATTTGATCAACCAAATTCACTACACAAATTAAATAAAAGAACGCAGAATAATAATATTCGCGCGTTCATATTATGACCGCGCCGTCATATTAATACTTATGTGTGGATTTAAATTTTCTAATATTTTAATATCTTTACATGATGGGGGAAAATTAAATGATACACCATCTATAATTAAAACTTTTGAAAAATGTGGATATGAACTTGGTCTGCAAACATTTATTTGGGTGGGATATAATGCTGCGACACTCCATAAAAAGCAGTTGTTATCGCTGTTTTTAATATTTAAACAACTTCTAGTTTAGTCTAGTGCCACCTTTCAAAGGAGAGTATTTGTTAAGGTTAATTTCTAGATGACTTATAAATAAACAAGACCAACCAGATTCACGATGTTGAAACTCTGAGAGCTTTCTGTCAAATGTATTTATTGTTTTTAAATATAATTCATTTATATCTGTATTATTATACACAATTTCATATTTTGTGTTAAATGATTTAAGCTGTTGCTCATCAGATTTTGGAAGAATGAAATAAGCAAAAAGCTCAAAGTTTAATTTAACACAACTATGTTTTATCAAATAATCGTTAATTAGTCTTATGACGTTATGCCGATTATCCATTAGGAATTCCTCAGGTGCTAGGTAATCCATTGATGGATTCAGTTTGTAACTTATTATTCTCTTTTTAAAAGCCGTGGCTATTATATCGATTATTCAATTTCAGTTTTTAGTATGCAATTAGATTTATGCAAATTCGTTCTCAAATGATACTGATATTCAATTTTAGGTATTTCAATGTGACATTTTTGACATTATTATATCATTGTTATTTGTTCTGATTCCGGGTCTAGGTGTAACTGTAAGTAAGAAAGAAAAAACCATGAACATTAAATAAAATTTGATATAATATGAATTCCTATTAATACTTAATTTCTATAACCGATTACATGATTTATTTATCTGCATAAGTAAGTACCGGCTAAGGTTGCAATTGCATTATAATAGATTTACACCTTAGATCTATTTATTCTTATTCATTTATCTAAGTATAGCAATAATGTCTTCTATAATAATGTAATCGCAATCTGCCTATTATTTGTTACATAATTTTACTATTACTATTATTGAAATACTAAGATAATATCTTAATTACTATAAGAGAGTAATACAAAAAAGTGTATAAGTGAATAGGCATGTGTTATATTGGGATAAGTGCCTACTTTTGTAATTAAGTACTATTTCAATAATAGTTACTTACAAATGTTGCTGAGCACTTAATATACTCTTTTCGTGTAGCTATAATAAAATTAGACAAATGTTGCCAAGCATCTGTATTGTCAAAGGTTTGATTTATAAGCGTGACATTGCTTGGCGCCACCTATTCATTGGCGGAACTTTCTCTATTTCATCGCACCGGTATATTTTCAATATAATGCGTTCCCGGCTTGTTTTCGTGGGTTTGGCGCGAATGACCGTTTGCAAGGCGTCGTGTTATATATGAAGTTAACGGTGTTTTACCAGTAACTGCAGGGACCGCTTTCTCGTCGTCCTCGCTATCGGTTCCAAACAGATCGTACACCGTGCACTTCCTCGGTGGGATGGGTTTGATATACGGCTTCTTTGAAGCTGATGGATGGGACGACACGGCAGGTGTCGCGGAAGTGGACGACCCTGGCACCGGACTTAACTCTCGATAGTGACGACCACGAACCTCGTGCCGGCTCCGTCGTGCGAGTTGATGCTTGCTTCCTTTTACGCCCGTCATGCTTCTTTTTTCAAACCTGAGGTTCCTCGTCGACGTCGGAGGGAAAAAGGGTCTCGGCGTTTTCGTGCGACCTGAAATGGAGTGAAACAAATAAATACATATTAATAAAATCAAATAATGATTCATGCACATATCGTTGGTGAGGTCACTTGTCACCTGTATATTGTTGGTGTTATTAGTTTGAGTACTAACATAGGTTAAGACTATTGTTACTAACCCAATGGATCTCAGTTATCTGAATATATAATAGATAATATCCCACTTTGACATGTCAGGTAGGTACACTACTCTAATTAATTATTATTATTTTATTATTGTCTATCTATCTACATCTAATATCGAAATACATCTTTTTAGAATACTGAAACATAGCCATCACAGAAATAATACTCTATTAAACCACAATACTATAATCGCGCTAGATTAGGGGGGGTCGAACACCTTGGCCCCATAGCTGTTGCTGCAACTATATTCGATACATTGCTACTAAACTGCGATAGTAAAAATTAGTTAATATATATTTTATTAAAAAGCTACTTACATTTTCCTTATTGCACGTTGATTCTTGGTAAGTACTTGATGCTGATCTGGAGCACCTGGTAGCTGAAGTGATGCTCCTAATTCACTCTCCAATATTTAAATAGCCGGGATCCACGTGAAGTTTTTCCATATATGTAATGCACGCGTGACCCTAAAATCCTGACTCAGGACTTCTTCACGAGACAAATGCTTTGCAATCATAACCAAATCTACAAATCTCAACCTTAAATTAATGATATCTAAAGTGTGTATTAATATTTGACTAGGTATAGTAACTACAGTCCAAATCTTACATACTAGTTAAAAATCGCGACTTCGTTTCTATAATATTTATTTTATTTTATTACAACATTAACATTATTATAATTAATTTATTCTATACTAATATAACACAAGTAAGAGAATTATCCGAATGTGTCAAGCAAAAGACGGTGACATTACCCGTGAACATTACCTTTCTTTTGGTGATTTAAAAAGTATAAGTTTGAAGAATAAGATAATAATAGAAGGCAAAACTAGGCGTAACAATAGTATGTCGATATTGCTATTTTGTTTTCATCCATCTCCTTATAAAATTAGGACTTACATTGCAAATTAGACATACTACTTACATGCAACGGTTTTGCTAGCCGCATCTTCTTAAGAAAAAAGTATTCAAAAAATTACAGTGAACAAACGTAGTGTTTATTTTATCAGTACATATTTATAGTAAGCAATAAAAATGTTTGGTGCCGTAATGTCTTGAGGTTTCAATTTCAATCCATCTCCATAAATAAAATTAGAACTTACAATGCAAATTAGACACACTACTTACATGCGATGGTTTTGCTTGGCGAATCTTCTCAATAAAAATGTATGAAAAAAGTACAGTGAACAAACGTACAGTAGTGTATATTTTATCAATATATATTTATAATAAACAATAAAATGTTTGGCGCCGTGATGTCTTGAGGTTTCAATTTACCACACCATTTTTGTCCGGAATATCAACATCTAACAAAAATGTACGACTTTGAACTCTATACATTAAAATTAACATAAATATAAATTGATAAATAATTTTAAAGTCGATCATTCAATTTCTGCTCCTGCTGAGTCCTGAGTCCTGACTGAGTAAAAAACGGTACCTTTGCGTAATGTCGGCGAGTGTTAATATTTTCTTTAACTTTAACAATATATTATCCAACAATTAAAATATTACATTATTTTATCTACATATAAAACGTATTAATTGATTGATTATTGTAAACAGGTCAAACATACATAATAAGTCCTCGATATCAGAGTTTTCTATTCCTGATACAACACGAATTTAATTGCATTCTGTATTTTTTATTTAAGGACTTCGAAAACGACCTCTTCAACTTCGTTCCTATGGATACTGTGGTAGGACAGAAATACGAAAAACAACTGAATCTGGAGGGCCCCCAGCAGCAAACAGCTCAAGAGATGTCCAACAGCTGCATTCACCACTTTAAAAAAACTGACGCGTGGTGCTAAAGTGATCAGGATCGAAGTTTATGAGTAGAAAATTTTCCTGATACCATAAGTTCGCTATGTAATTGTGATGCCGAATTGTGCGTGCAGCATGTAGTTAAAAACATATTCATGGATGATATTTATAAATCGGTTAAAGAAATTGCTGTAAAGGTATCAAATAATATGTCGTAAAATAAATCATAATCCTTATTCAATGATAAAGTATTTTTATTTTAACCTTTCACGTAAGCACCCACATTTAATAGTTCTTTTACGTCACGAAGCGACATCATGTGACTTTTAAATCTTTGAGGGTAAGGTTGAAAGTCGAATAATGGGGATCCACACGCAAAGCTCAGCGCAGATGTCGCTAGCATCGGCATGGCCGCTGTCAAATCGTTTTCGCTTTGTTTACGTTTTGGTTCTTGCTTTTTTTGTGTTTAAACCGGTTCACTATCGGCAGTGACAACATGTATTGTACCTGGAAGGTTAAAGAATTGAAAGAGGAATTAAAAAAACGAGGAGGAAGGCTAACTGGAAAGAAAGCCGATCTTATTGAGAGGTAGGCTTTTAGATAATAAATTATTATTTATCAGTGTTATGCTCTAGCTTTGGACAATATTTCTGTTGTTACGTGTTAAATGTTACTTGACTCATGGTAGGAAAAATTACGAGAAATGAGAAAACATTACTTTAATGATAAATGGTATTGTTAATTTTTTAGGTTAGAAGCTTATGACCGAAATTTTAATTTCGGTAATCAAAGCCCTCAAGCTTCTGAAAGCCAAACAATTGACAATATTTTAATGTCTTTGGGTTATAATAACTCACCTGTATAAGCGGACTCTCCTACATAGTCAGATTCTTGGAAATTATTTCGGCATAACCTGCTATGCTGTGTCGCTACAAAATTTTTGCGACGTATAGCCTTTTCCCACTTCTTTTTTAACGTTATATCTTTGGGAAACAAATGTACACCGGGGTTAGTACATTCTGATACAGCACACAGAGGCATATTATCAGAAAATTAAAATTTAGTGAATGATAGGTCGTTTATTGTATTGAATTGACAGCTTTCAATGGCCATGGCGACGATGCGCCACCTGTCGTGATAAAATGGCAGTAAACATCCCCATTCACGTCGCCTCGTGAGATTAAAGAACTCTACCCACATTAAAGTTATTTGATATAGGTATGCACTCTCTAATACAAATAGGTATCAATACTTAATCTACATAACTGAGACAGCGACGCAGTGACGTATATCAGAAATCCGATGTAAGACGACATCGGAGAATGTGTGAGCGCAATCAACTATCAGAATTCTAATGAGTAAAAATTGCGGGTTTCCAGATCTTTCTAATGTGCTGATTGAATGAGTGAAAATTGCGGGTTCCCAAGTCTTATCTGGTCTGGAAACAAAGAGTCACCATGGAGTTTATTGCCAGTTC
Source organism: Luperina testacea (assembly GCA_927399505.1). Taxonomy (NCBI): domain Eukaryota; kingdom Metazoa; phylum Arthropoda; class Insecta; order Lepidoptera; family Noctuidae; genus Luperina; species Luperina testacea. Next base: position 1,703,722 of record OV656766.1, on the reverse strand, counting down.
TTCTCCATAGGAATCGACCAATTGAAACCGTGCACCTAGCTTCTGACGTTTCGTAAGTGTCCATGTAGGTTTATGTGAAATTAAATATTTTGATTTTGATAGATCAAGACCTCAATTTATTAAAGAAAAAAGATTTTAAAATAAAACGAATACAAGTCTCATTTCAATAACTTGAACACAACATTCACTTTCAATAGAGGATTCTGAATACAACACTCATTTTGAATAGAGGATTCTGAATGCAACCTTCACTTTGAATAAAGGATTCTGAATACAACACTCATTTGAATAGAGGATTCTGAATACAACAGTCAATTTGAATAGAGGATACTGAACGCAACCTTCATTTTTTCAATAGAGGTTTCTGAATACAACACTCATGAATGAATTAATGGTGAAAACTGTAGGTTTTAGGATCTAATCTAAATATATAAAAAAATTGAATAAATGAAAAGATGAAGGAGTAAAAATTGCGTTTTGAATAGAGGATTCTGAAAACAACACTCATTTTGAATAGAGGATTCTGAATACAACCCTCATGAATGAATGAATGGTGAAAATTGCGGGTTTACAGATCTTATCTGATCTGGAAACCCCAATTTTAACCTACTGAGGTGTTCCATGACATTCATTGAAAGGTTATGCTCAGCTACAAAAGACGCCAATAGAACTTCACCTGTTTTTACATCATCAGCAATCGTACCTTTTTGAAAAAAAGCTGTGACTGGTTTTTGAATGGCAGAAGATCCAGGAACTGAGTTTAGGTGTTTAGTTGTTTTCATATGTCGCACAAGATCATTTTTCCCTCCACCACCGATTGCAAGGTCTGATAAACAAAATTTACAGTATGCGTAATCTTCTCCCTTTTTACTTTTTGTTAACCACGATTTAAAACTGCTTTCTTCCAGCCAAGTCTGATTAAAACGCTGCGTATTCCGTGACTTTTTCGCGAGCATATTAACAAGTTATTTACTTCACACTGAGAGTGATCAATTTTAATTATCTTAGAATGCAGCACTGCACACACAAGTCACAACACAAAATCGACAAGAAAGTCAAGAATATAAATGTTGCCAGGGACAACGATTTACACAGAACACAGGGACAAAAATGTTGAAGGCAATAAATAAACACTAAATTATTATACACTAAAAAGAGATACATTTTCAATCATTTCATCATAGATTATGTAAGGAAGCGAAAATCTGTATAAAAGTTATGCTAAATCTGTAATCTGTATTGGTGATGAAAAATCTGTATAGATACAGATAAATCTGTATATATGGCAACACTAAGCTTTCTTAAGAGGACCATAGAAAACCACGTCAAGAGGTTTGAAGCATAATGTGATGTGTGAGGAGGAATGGACACTACAGTAATGAAATGTCTCTGCAGAAATTGTATGATTCGAGGGTAGAATGACTGTAATGGTTGTCCAATACGAGTAAACAAGCCAAGGTTTGTACATTTCTAACCAAGAGTGATTCAATTTTCGTTTCAAATGCGTGGCATCACCAGCATAATCATAGTTTTCTGGAGGTGCCCAGCATAGCTTTAACATTTCCATTCGCATCTCGGTAGTCATTACGAAAGATCGTCCAACCCATCGCCCGATATCATTTTTATGACAATTATCTCCATCTTCCAAAGTAGATGTAGATTCAAATGCTGGTGCTGGATCCCCCTCACTAAATTTACCGACTCTGGAATTATCTTCATTGTCATTACTCGTTATTTTCCTCTTTTTTGGTTTTGTGGCTGCAAAAATAAAACAATAAAGCTAAAAAATCATGTTTCTGTAGTTTGGCCAGCGAAAGCTAGCTTAATCAATAATACATTTGTTTTGACATTCTCACTGATCACTACTTTTAATTGACCTAAAAAAGAGGATTTTTTTCGATTTATACGTATGTACCAATGTAAAACGATTCGAATTCAAATCGAAACGAATTCCACGATTTTTCTTAAAAATCAATAAATCGATCATATTTGTGCACCATGTATTTTTGTCAACAATCCCTTTAATTGACCAAATAACAATAAACGAAATGCATTTGAATTGAAGATATTTCAAAATCAAAATAATCTTTATTTAAATACCTACATAAAACAGCGAAAAAGAATATAATTAAGCAGACATATGAACAAAAACGAAATTTAATTAAATCAGATATCAAAAACATCACGTCTACTAACATAAACTGTGTGTGTGAAATTGAAAGTTCACATTTAAATTGTTTGGGAGTTGCTTGACGTTCGTAAAAACTCGAGGTTCGGCTTTCGTTAGCCAGACAATACGGAAAATTTAAGTAAGTACCTAAATACGTTCTAGCTGAATAAACCGTTAAGATAATCTCAATTTTCTTTACCTACGTAACCCACAACTACCTTGGTACGAACATTTCGAGAGATTTCCAAGGGGGGCAGCTGCCCTCCCCTGCCCCCCCCCCCCCCCGGTACGCCCATGGCGAATACAACGAGGAGGACTGCTTTTTTCAGCAGAGTGAGTTAGAGATTGGTTCAGGTAGCACATCTGGTACAGTTCGCACGGTTACAAGCGTACGATGTGCTGCGCACTGTCTACAGTTCGCCATCAAAGATGCCAAGAAATAGAGGAATTTCTTGGGCATTGCCGAAGAATCGCTCGTAATTTACGTACGCCAAATATGGCAATGCGTTTAAAACTACTAAAACTGCAAAATGCAGTGATTGATACTCCCATTCGATGGGATTCTACCGCAGATGTGCTAGAAAGACTGCATAAACTAAAAGATTTTTGCATCGCTAACTTAAATACCGAACCAGAAGTCATTTGGGATTCTATTGAAAATTATTTAAACGTCTTACGGCCGTGCAGGATTTTATCAAAAAAAATGCAAAAGGAACAACTAACTTTTGGCGATTTCTACATTGCTTGGATGAAGTGTCGTCTCGAAGTCGAACAACTACATAGCTCTTTTTCCCGGCGTTTGCTGTCCTGTTTAAGAAGTCGTCAAGAAGTGCTTTTCAGCAATGAATACTTTCTCGCAGCTATTTACCTCGACCCGAGAGTAGGGGAGTCGGGGGGAATGGAAGTCAGTGGGTAATGGGGGTCGATTCAAAATGAATTGAACCTGAAGATTTACAGAATACGGCTATGTCGCACGGGGCTTAGCTCTGCACCCCTTACTCTCGCACTGGAAAATACGCCGGCCCGCCGGTCACGTTCGCATCACCGGGAGCGACACACGTGTCACAGGGGAGGGGCCGATGTATTTCCGGAATTTCGATAAAAAAAATAATCTCACAGTGTAGTGCTGGAACTAAACTTATATGTACTTGTATGTACTTATTATGTTTATTAATGCAAGTTATTAGTTTTTCTGATCTTTTTTGTGTAATAATTCAAATCTAGCAAACAAACCGTCATTGGGGTAATAACAGTCAATTGACCCCCATTCGCCGCATCGTCTTTTATTATGATAAAACTTTTTTATTCATTTCAGATGCCAAGGAACTAGACAAGAAAGACCTCTAAAGCCAGTTGGACTACAGATGACCTGCAGGCAGCTGCTGTATGCGTGCGACAAGGCGTTTCAATACGCAAAGTTGCCGAGGAAACTGGTATTCCTTTCAGCACATTACAAAGAAGGATAAAGAAAGATGAATTCAAACCTCCAAAATTAGGTAGACATGCCGTTTTTAATGAAGAGCAAGAAAATATACTTACAGAGCGTATTTTACAATTGAGTAAAATGTTTCATGGTTTGACGACAAATCAACTAAGAAAAATAACATTTCAGTGTGCTGATAAAATTTAAAGCTATCTCATAATTTTAACAGAGATACTAGAATGGCTGGCAGGACTGGATCCAAGGATTTCTTAAGAGAAAACCACGGATAAGCATTCGAAAACCTGAAGCAATAAGTATACAGAGAATTACAGGTTTTAATAAAACCGAAGTGAATACATTTTCTAAGAACTTGGAAGAAGTCATGACCAAAACTTCGTTCTCACCTCAAGCTATTTACAACATTGACGAGACACGTATGGTAATACCTGTCTCGTCGATGTTGTAAGTATACCGTCCAGGAAACCGAAAAAAATCTGGCTACAAAAGGTCAAAAAAGAGTGGGTTCTTTGACTTCTTGAGAGAGAGGGAAAACGATTACCGTCATTTGTTGTATGAGTGCTGTTGGATCTTTTATTCCTCCTATGTTTATGCACGCAAAAGACCTTCACCACAACTCGAGAAGGATGGATCATTAGGTGCGGCGTATGAAAACTCTAACAATGGCTGGACGAATGAAGAACTGTTCATGAAATGGTTACAACATTTCGTGCAGTTTTATTAATATTGGACAACCATTACAGTCATTCTACCCTCGAATCATACAATTTCTGCAGAGAGCATTTCATTACTGTAGTGTCCATTCCTCCTCACACATAACATATGCTTCAAACCTCTTGACGTGGTTTTCTATGGTCCTCTTAAGAAAGCTTACAACAGAGAGTGTGATTTATACATTAAATCACATAATTTACAAAAAATCACGCCATACGAAGGCGCTGGGATTTTTAACAAAGCCTTTATGAGAGTTCCTTCAATGGAGAAAGGAGTCAGTGGCTTCGCATCAACAGGAATATTCCCACTCAGTCCTCACAAGTTCAAAGACGAAGATTTCTTAGACGCCTCTGATGTTCCCTGTGTTCAAGAAATTGCTGCCACCATAACAGACGTGAGAGTTAATGAAGTTTCAGATAACCTTTCAAATAACAAAATTTCAGAAGCAACAGCATCAACTAGCAGTAGGAATGTTTTGAAACCGCAACCTTCCACAAGTGATAACATTACAAATTATAAACCAAATCAAGAGAACAATAAATCCGACAGTGAACCTTTAACTAGCGTACTTTCACAACTAACACCTCTGCCTTGCATTGGAAAAGGAAAAGGCAAAGGAAAAATAACACAACAATCAGAAATTCTTTCTGCCACACCTCTGAAAACGGTTTTCGAAGAAAAAGCTAAGAAACGAAAGGAAACAGAAAAACATACAAGAGGCAAAGTTATTAAGAAGATAAAAGAAGTAAAAAAGAACTTGTTTAAGTCAATTTCATCTGAAGAATCGGCTGATGAACAGATTCCCTATGATGAGAGTGGTGATAGTGACTTGGAAAATATTGAAATCCCACTAAATATCCAGCAAAACTCAAAGAAAGAGCGTGACCAGTCTGTGTGCACGATATGCCTCGAAGAGGGAAAACCGAGAGAAATATGGTACCGTTGCCGTCTCTGTGCTGGATGGGCCCATCAGGCATGTACAGAATGTGATGATCCAAGTCGCTATCGCTGTGATTTTTGCATTTAATTCGATTTTTATACTATTCTTTTTATGATTCAATTGGGCTATCATTTCTAACTTTTAATTTTGTTAATTCATAATAGTTTCATAAAAGAGATAATAATTTTGTTAATTTCTTTGTTTTATAATTTTGACTCTTATTCCCCCATGGACTGACTTTCATTTTCCTTACATGTGGGTGATTGGAGTCAAAACTAATTTTTTGTTTTTTAATTATAATTATGTTTATATTAGGTCCTTACATATGAAATTGGCGTTTTGTACGGGAGGAATATAAAGGCAATTTTTTTTTTTTTTTGTAAAATATATTGAATTAATCAAAGTATGCACCGTTGTTATGTATGCACTTTTGCCATCTCATAGGTAGTTCATTGATCCCTTTACTAAAAAAACCATGGGGGCGAGAATCAATGAACTCTTTGAAGGCGGTTTGGACTGCCGCATCGGAGTTGATTTTTTTTCCTTGTAAGAAGTTGTCTAAATTCCGGAAAAAATGGTAATCTGTTGAAGCAAGGTCCGGGGAGTACGGTGGATGTCGCAGACATTCCAATTGTAGCTCATCTAACTTAGGGGTTGTTTGTTGTGCAGTGTGTGGTCTTGCGTTGTCGTGAAGCAGCAGTGGCCTAGAGCGATTGACCAATCTCGGTTGTTTAGCAGCTAGTTCTTCCTTCATGGTTTGCAGTTGCTGACAATAGATATCTGCCGTAATCGTTTGGCAAGATTTTAGAAAGCTGTAGTGAACGACACCGGCGCTAGTCCACCAAACACTCACGAGTAACGCGTCAGTTATTCAATCATTTTAGTTTTAGTATTTTGTTTAGAATTTCGTCAAACCACTACCAGTCTGCCATTTTTGTAATAAAAACTAGTTTTTTAATATCAATGACGCTTGCGCGTGACGTGTTCTTGTGTCCGCGCTGGCGTACACGGTGGCGATCAGGTACCGCAGTTGCACCTGTTGCGACGTGTACAAATCAAACGCGTCCTGCATCTAGCCGTGTTTTTAAACGCAAGTGGATCGCCACCACGGACACAAGTTGGACATGTTGGTTTGTCCGAACCTTTAATTAATTGAATGTTTTTGTTTGAGGCATTAAACTATCATGGACCCGAGAAGAAGTAGATGTAGAAGGATCATACAATTATCAACTCAGAACAACGATGCCGATGATTAATCTCAAAATACAAAGCCTGCTTCTTATAAAAAATTCGATATTGTGGAACCCCTTTCAGCACTGAGTGCGTCCGATTTGAACATCATAAGAAGTTCACCCTCAACTAGCACTTGTCACAACCAAATGAACGATGACGATTGTGACTTTTCTCTCGCCTCAGACGATGATAGAATATACTTTCCATCAAAGAAAAAATGCCGGAGATCGAACTCAAGCTCGTCGTCATCGTCTTCATTTTCCAGCTCGTCCTCATCTTCTACCTCAACATCATTCAGTTCAGCTTCACCTTTCTCTGCACAAGAGTGTCCAAACACCCAACAAATTCAAAGTACCAAAGACTCACGTAATTATTATTACGTGAGTCTTTGGTACTTTGAATTTGTCAATATTATTATATTGACCCTACTAATCCGTATGACGAAACAGAGAACGCAAATGGGTAATTCTACAGAGACAGTAATATTGTGATCGCTTTAAATATGTCCTAGCTCCTTAGTTTTTATTTCTCCCTAATAATTAATTGTTTTATAAACTTTGTGGCATTATCTAACAGTTTACATAGGAATCCTATTGATATTATTTTTTATTTTCTTGTGGTACAGTACGTGATTGCTCACGTCCTGTCGAATGTTCGTAACGCAGGTTATAGCTATTAATTAGGTATCTCTAAAACATATTTTAAAATATCCCATTACACATATCACATGAAGAAACAAGTAAAGCATATAATATAAAAGCAGTCACTTAAATGTTAATAATTATTAAACGATATTTTTAACTTTATTCAACATTCTACAATGTTCTTAAAAAATAATCACTCCTGTAGAAATGGCAAAAATGGTAAAAAAAAATTTTAAGTAGCAACATTATTTTCTATCTCTGGCAACCCTTTACCGTGTTCTATCAGTGTCAGTGTCAGCCATATTTCGGCCAGAGACTACAGTGCTGAAAAAAAACAAAGTTTCAACGGCGTTCTACTGACAGACGGCGTTCTACTGACGTTCTAATGACAGGGACACGCGAAAACTGCGAAATATGTACCCTAAGCAAGAGCGACCCAAAAAAAATGAATTATCATTTTTCAAAAATAGTGGAGTCAGGTTTAGACGACATAGAGTCATGCATACTGCCTAATGTTTACGCAAAAATAATAACGTTCTTGTAAGAAGCTAAGGGCAGCCATGTTAAATATTAATTGAACAACTGTTATTTTATTGGTTTTTAATTTTATACCAGCGTGTGGGGCGTTTTGGTGGAACAAAGTGGAAACATTGGCCCTGATTCGAATTGGTACCAACTAAACTATTTTTAGTTGGGTACCTCTCTTTCCTATAAATTTAATATGATAAGGACAAAAACAATCATTTTATTTTAGTTTGACGTTTCAACCGACTAAATAAAATATAAACGCGATGAACGCAGCGATTCATGCGACCCGTGTATTCTTGATTTGGTAGGGTTACATTTAGTGTAGTCGTGGGTTAATGAAGAAAACACGTTTCGCACGAATTGCTGTGTTCATCACGTGCATATTTTATTTAGTCGTTTGAAACGTCAAACTAAATTATGTAACGGTAGATGTCGTTAGCCAGCCGTTAAGCCGGCTGTCAAGCCCGCCACGCCCAGCCATGCCAAAGCCATGCCATGCCGTGTCGTCTGGGTGCAGCCAAGCCAAGCCAAGCCAGGCCAAGCCAAGCCAAGCCAAGCCAAGCCATGACAACCAAGTACGACACAGCAGCCACAGCAAAGAGGAAGTCAATTGACTAGCACGTCACTTCCCCACTACGTGAGCCTTGCCCCGCCAAATTCCGAGCCGGGGGAGGTGAAGTAGCCGCCAGCCAGCCAGTATTATAAAAGCGCTAAGCGATAGTTTTGTGTACTTCACTCCATGCTAATAATTGTAAGAGGAAACTCTGTCCGAATAAACAAGTAAATCAATTACTGTGTGCATAATTTTACCACTGCCGTTATACTCAGAAGTGGTATCGAAAAAAAAAACCTACGATGAAACGACACTCTGCTACTTATAAACGTCACGGTCGCCTAGTCGGGAGGACGAAAATTCTGCGTCGGTAAACCAGATGTCTGAAGATTCAAACGATGAAGGTCGATCCACACCATCTGCAAGGAAAATATTGAAGACTCTCCTAGCACAAGAAGTTGAAAAAGCATTCAACGATCTGGAACACGAAGCGCCTACCCTCATTCGTCTGAAAGACCACCGTGCCGCATCGTTAATTCCAGAATTTGACCCTGAAAACGAAGAATGCACAGTTCGAGTTGAACCCAGACAAGCCAGATACGGATGCGCGATCATAGTGAATGTTGTTTTGGGCATAGGCTGTATGCAGGAATACCTTTGCCCAGTGACGCGCCAGTTGCGCCCTACCGCCATGTTAGAAAAAAAAAGTGTTCCCGTAATTAGAAAACGCGATAGGACGCGTGTACAAACGTAACAGCACACAATACGACAGCTGATTTGTGTTTTGCTGAAAATTCACTGCAAGGAGGTCAACTTGTGGCCGTCATCAAGGCGCACAAACGAAGCAGTATCAACGTGGCTATCGTAAATAGTACGAAGGACGTAGCGTGGAGCTACCAGTGACGTGGAGTGACTTCAAGAATCGAGCCAAGCAGCCCGCAGCCGTCGGTGAAGCCCTTCGTGTGCTGCAAGTGAGGGCATCCAGGACATGTCGCGACCCGGTGCGCGAGAAGTGGCAGCCAAGCAGATGATGGAGGTGGAGCACGCGCTGCAAGCAGCAGCGGCGAGTGGATGTTTGCGTCGTACAACTACCCGCAGGCACGTTGGAACATAAAGCCGTCCCGCCGTGGGAGTTGCCGGAGGGGTGGTCGGTTCTATAAATGGTGTAGTTATCGAATTTGACGTGTGATCTCTGGGTAAGTCTTGTTTCTGATATCAGTGCAACATCGATTTTCTCGATATTCAAGAACAACTCAAGTTCTTGCCTTCTGTCGGTCAGCCCGTTGGCATTCCAGGTAATGATGCGGATATTTAGTCCCTCTGTGAAGCCAGGCGGGTTAATAGCTTGATCATTTGATCCATCATGCTGTTCATCATGTCTTTCATGATTGCTTGAAATCTATTGAACATTGTGTCCAATAGACTAGTGATATCTTGTTGGCTCGTTTCCACCGAGGAAACATCTGGTTGAGTTGCAGGCTTGCCTTGTTTGCTTTTCAAAGCATCAGCATAGCTAGTACTAGGAAGGTACGTCGGTTTAATGCTTCCTTCAATGGTCGATCTTAGGTGTGTGTTTACGTGCGCATGTTTGGCTTTGTCAGGGGCTGGTTTAATTTTTAATATTTTCTCTTTGTACTGTTTATATTTATCGCAGCCCTTATAGCTTGCCGGATGCTTGCCTTGGCAATTAGCGCAGCTAGCTTCTGTCTCGGGGGGTTTGGTGCACGTTATTGTTGGGTGATCATTTCCGCATTTAACGCATCGGAAAGGTCTGAAACATTGATTTTTTGAGTGTCCAAATCTTTGGCATCTTTTGCACTGCAGTACCTCTTTTTTCTTGTAGGGGGCTTCAATTGTCACTTTGACGTGGTTAATGTGCTTTATATTGAATATTTCTCTGTTATTAGATCGCGGCTCCAGGTCTATGAAATAAAGGGGAAGTTTTTCTTTTGTCGCTCGATGTAACACGTTAACTATTTGACGTACTTCATGTCCATTTGCTTGAAGCTCTTCTTTGACTATTGCGGTATTTTCAGAAGCATGCAGACCTCTAATCACTACTCTGTAGGCCCTTTCACTCTTAAGTTTATAAGTATAATGGTTGATGTCGTTGTCGATAAGGTTTTCTCTTATCACTTTATAACTTTCGATGTCCGCAGGCATTAGCTTGATAATGTGTCCTGATTTTAGTGTAGTCATGGTATACTTGTTTATATCTATAGTTCTGTTTAAGAGATCTCTAAGGGGTGTTATATCAACTATACCAGTTACAAAGATTGGTTCAGGCTTCGGTATGTATTCCTTATGCTCATTTGTAATTACAGGAGCTTCGTCGTCATCACTAAGGATATCAAATGTGTTGTGAACGGGAACTGTGTAGTTGGTTCTTTTAGTGAATTTGGTGAGTCGTTTTCATTTTGTTTTGACTTGAGTACCGAGTGCTTCCCTGGTAAACAACAGCAATAAGGTTACACAATAAGGGTGTTAGGTATAGCCCAATCTAGTTTACAATGCAATTTTTAAATACGTTCACGATAGGTTATGAATGATGCCAGTAGGTCATGTACCAGTCGAAATAGATGGTAATCACAGTGGTGATGAGCTATGAGCAAGCCTAAGTAGTGGGAACCACGCGAGTAGGGGTTCTCTATCGGCCGTAGTAAAAAGTGTGTAGTCACAGGGTGATACACATGGGTCCATGCGCTGGATGTGTGAGAGCAATGCGATTGCTGTTCGGCTAGAGAGCCGTAGCGTTAGAGTGGTTTACTCTTCTGTGGGTTTCCAGGTGTCTAAGACTCTTAGTGAAAAAGATTATTGTTGTAATGTGGATCACGATGGTACATGGCTCTGGTTGATGGTTTTTTGTTAGGATTGATTAAAGTTTGATTACATGGTTCTGGTTGAATCAAGTACGCTCATGAGGGTAAGGCATATGCCATGGCACAGGCAAAGGGATCAGAGTATTAATGACGAATTTAAGGAAAGCCAAGTAAAAGTCTAGTTGTGATAGTAGTTAATCTTAGTTCGACTGGTCGGGGACCGTACCAGTAGTTATTACATAGTCGTAGCCCGGTAGAAATCGGTGTCTCTTGAGGCAACTCAAGTAGTCCGTGGGTGCGCGATGAGTGTTTAACTCTGGCGGAGGTCGGGTTCCTGTAGAGACCATAGAGTCCGTGGGACTCGGAATTCAGGAGGAATTCAAAGAAACAAACATGAGGTTTGTTGCAGGGGCTTAATGAAAAGCCACAGGCCACGAATAAGATTCCTGCTGTGTTTTGTGATGCTCTAAGGATGTTTTATTAGCTGCTCTATCATGTTTAGTTGATTATTTAGTTTGTGATCTTGAGCTAACTTGTAATCGTAGTTTTGTTGCTTCCATTGCGGGAGCAATTGTTACAGGATGGCCGACTGTAACGGTAGATGTCGTTAGCCAGCCGTTAAGCCGGCTGTCAAGCCCGCCACGCCCAGCCATGCCAAAGCCATGCCATGCCGTGTCGTCTGGGTGCAGCCAAGCCAAGCCAAGCCAGGCCAAGCCAAGCCAAGCCAAGCCAAGCCATGACAACCAAGTACGACACAGCAGCCACAGCAAAGAGGAAGTCAATTGACTAGCACGTCACTTCCCCACTACGTGAGCCTTGCCCCGCCAAATTCCGAGCCGGGGGAGGTGAAGTAGCCGCCAGCCAGCCAGTATTATAAAAGCGCTAAGCGATAGTTTTGTGTACTTCACTCCATGCTAATAATTGTAAGAGGAAACTCTGTCCGAATAAACAAGTAAATCAATTACTGTGTGCATAATTTTACCACTGCCGTTATAATTAACAACTTAATTGACCCTATACAATACAATTTACAACTACCCCAAGTCCATCGTATTTTCTTTTTTGATAGGTTATTAATAACATTCACATTCTCGTATGTAAATATAATTCATAAAAATAATTGGTGTTTTTTTTCTCATGGACGTGGGATAAAATATTCCCGTTTCCCACGTTCTATGAGTCATATGTGCACACACCAACTGTTAACCTTTGAGTAAAAGTTTTTTACGTGGATGCACACAATTAAAGACTTGAACTCGTACACGAGATATTATATTGTAAAATATAGTTACAGGAATAAGAAAAAAAAAAAAAATACATGAGCAACGCATTGGCGAATATTCAAAAGTCATTCAACATTCAAATCAACTTAGACAGAATAGAATCAGAACCATAAATCAAACTGTGACTGTATCAAAGAAGGTCAACATTCAACACTTCCCCTCAATCACTGTTTGAACTCAAACATCACCACTGGCTCAACTGGCTTAAGAAAAACCTAAGCGCAAGTTCATAACACAGAACTTATGTTTAGGAGCACACAAAGATTTAGTTAGTACATCAGCCACCATTTCTTGAGTAGGTAAATAATTCAACTTGATTACATGATTATTCACAGCCTCCCTAACATAGTGGTACCTGATATCTATGTGCTTAGTCCTCCTATGAAACACTGGATTGACACTAAGTTTTTGAGCAGACTGATTGTCATTGAACAAACCGACGATTAACCCAGAACTACCAGTCAATTCAGTAACCAAGTCCCTAAGACAACGTGCCTCCTTAGCAGCCTCACTAAGAGCAACGTACTCAGCCTCAGTACTTGATAAACTAACACATGTTTGTTTTCTGCATTCCCAGGAGATGGTGTTTCCCCCATACTTAAAAACAAACCCCGAAAATGATTTTCGGTCGCGTACGTCACCGCCCCAGTCCGCATCTACAAACCCCTCAATGTTAACATGACCCGACCTTCTAAACACAAGACTAACGTTTTGAGTTCCTTTAAGATACCTCAATACACGTTTCGCAGCCCTCCAGTGTTCCATAGTATGACACGTATTAAACTGGCTTAAGTACGAAACTGCATACGTAATATCTGGCCGTGTAAAAACACTCAGATACATAAGGGAACCTATCAATTCCCTATACGGAACATTACCTTCGCCTAACACACTCGTATCAGTAAACTTAATGTTTGGGTCCAAAGGAGTCTGGACTGGTTTGCATTCCGACATACCGAAACTGTCGAGCAAGCGCTCAATATACCTCGCCTGACAAAGCTTAAGAGTTTTGTTCGTCCTCTCACGCTCTAATGTGACCCCGAGAACATGCCGCACCGCACCTAAGTCCTTAATCTTAAATGGTTTACGTAAACTCTCTTTCAGCTCTTCAGCCATGCGTGCATCATTGTAACACACAATGAAATCGTCGACGTACAAGGCAATGTAAACAACCGACTTACCATTTCTTTTATAGAAGATACATTGTTCAAGTTGGCATTGAACAAAACCTGTCAGCAGAAGCACGTCCTTCACCCTCTGATACCAAGCTCGTGAAGCTTGTTTCAGTCCATAGACTGCCTTTTTCAATCTGTAGACTTTATTTTCTTCACCAGGTGAAATGAACCCCTCCGGTTGAAACATAAAAATTTCCTCATCTAAATTACCATTTAGGAACGCCGTCTGTACGTCCAGATGGTCTATATCGAGTTCCATGTCTACGGCTATCGCCAACAATAGTCGCAACGAACTATACCGTACTACCGGTGAAAACGTCTCAAAATAATCTTCACCATACTTTTGGGTAAAACCCTTGGCTACTAACCTAGCCTTATATCGGGCTATCTTCCCCTCGGCGTCACACTTAATTTTGAAGATCCATTTATTCCGAACCACGTTTTTGCCTATAGGACGATCCACCAACTCCCAAGCCTCATGCTGATTGAACGAATCAATCTCCACCTGCATAGCTTGCTGCCACAAGTCGCTCTGCCCTGAGCCTAGAGCTTCCTTAACAGTGCGCGGTTCAGTTGGGATCTCATCATGTGCGTACAAACCCTTAGGTTGTCTAGATCTAAGATTGTACCTCGGTTCCGGAGGTTCTACCACCTCCTCAACGCTATCTTCAAAAACCAAAGTGTCGTCGCCGCCATCATCACCGCTCGCAGACACAACCGGTTCAACATTCCTCGTTACCGGCTCTTCAGTGACAAACTCCCGAGCTGCATCACCAACCACCTCACTCTCAGGCACGCTTGACTTCCACTCACTGTTGGAATCGTCAACTTCTTCCCCTGAAAGAAATATTTCTATAGTGGGTGATCCATGTCCAGTTCCTAGCTTTCTGGCTGGGAACACACTTTCATTAAATTTGACATCACGGCTTCTTTTAATATTATGTGTCTCAGAGTCATACAACCTGTAAGATCTTCCATTGTCTTCATAACCGACAAAAATATATTTCTTACTCTTAGGTTGCAACTTATTACGCTTAACGTCATCGATATGTATAAAGGCCTCGCAACCGAAAATCCGTAAGTGGTCATACTTTACCCTATTACCCGACCAAACCTCTTCGGGCGTTTTCCCACCTAATCTACTAGACGGAGACCGATTAATAAGGTACCCGGCAGTGTTAGCCGCCTCAGCCCACATCTTGTGATCCAAACCCGCGTGATACAACATACAACGTACCCGTTCCAAAAGAGTTCTGTTCAACCTCTCTGCCGCACCATTCATTTGAGGCGAATACGGAACAGTGACCTGATGCACAATACCCTTCTGTCTGAAGAATGAGCTTAGCTCTTTATTTACGTACTCCGTACCGTTATCACTGCGTATTGCCTTTACCTTGGATTCACATTGGTTTTCCACGAGCCTAACAAAGTCCATGGTGACGCTAGCTACTTCGCTCTTATTTTTCAAGAAGTACAAGAATACTTTCCGCGAGTGATCATCCAGAAAAGTTAAAATGTACCGCTTACCTGAGTGGGACGCAAGAGGAATCGAACACAAGTCTGTATGCACCAGATCTAACCGCTTAGCCGCTACGTCACGACCAGATTTCTTGAACGGAAATCTTATTTGTTTTCCAAGAATACAAACATCGCAATTATTTGTAATTTCTGCATTCTGAAAATCAATAACGTGTGACAGTGACTTTAAGCTGTCATAACTCAAATGACCCAACCTATGGTGCCAAGACTCCTTTGAAACCTCTTTATTTACACTACTTAAAGCTACCGCGTTAGTATGCAGTTTGTATACCCCGCCATCAGACCTAACATTAGCTATACAAGATTTATTTCTAAAAATCTTACAAGTAGACTCAATAAACTCCACTCTAAGCCCTTTAACTGCTAAACTATTTACAGACAGTAAATTAACACTCATTCCCGGAATGTACATCACTTCTTTAAGAGTCAAAACATAATCTCTGAGTTTCAAACACACATTACCGATACCAACGCATTTCAAAGTCTGTCCGCTTGCCACGTTCACCTCTACACTCCTTGTAGAAAAATCGTGTATCCAGTCTCGCCGTCCCGTCATGTGACTCGACGCACCCGAGTCTACGTACCACGTGTCAGCCAAGAACCGAGTCGCGACCATCACAACACTTTTCTGGGTACACTCCTTCTTAACGTGACCAGACTTCCCGCAGTTCCAACACCTCGGCTTCTTCTCTTGGCGCCTCTTACCAGACCTTTTCTCTGACTTATCAGCAATCAGGCAATCTCCACCTTTGCAATTATCAGACCACTTCGTATTCTGTAGCAGTTTAGCCTTCACGAAGTCACTGGTTAGGTCACTCACACTACTCTCCAAGGCCATGATCATTGGATCAAACTTAGGAGGTAATCCCTGAAGAATAATCGCCGCCAGGAACTCATCGTCAATCGGTTTATTTACAGCCGCCAACTGTTGCGACAACGACAAACATTCGCCAACATATTTGTCCATATTACCACCAAAGTCGTCTAACTTTACCGAGCACAGCATCCGCAACAGTTTTAATCTCCTGCCTATGCCCTTATCGTCATACGCCTTCTCCAGGTTCAACCAGGCATCCTTACTTGTCTTCGCAGTCATCACGTGGGACACGCATGAAGCGTCCACTGACAGGCAGATCTTAGCCAACGCCCTTTCATTCTTACGCCGTTTCAGCTCCGGATTAGACTTATCGCACTCCGGATACCCGTCGATAGAACACCAAAGATCGTCATGGATAAGCAGGTTTCTCATATTAAACTTCCAGAGGAGGTAATTGTCTCGCCCCTTCAGTTTCTCAATACAAAGCCCACTTACGCTTCCGCCTCCTGCAGACATAGTTGCCAGGTCTTGTTCACTCATTGTATCTTAGTAAAATTCCACATCTTTGCGCACTCTGGGCCCATAACCCTGTTAACCTTTGAGTAAAAGTTTTTTACGTGGATGCACACAATTAAAGACTTGAACTCGTACACGAGATATTATATTGTAAAATATAGTTACAGGAATAAGAAAAAAAAAGAAAAATACATGAGCAACGCATTGGCGAATATTCAAAAGTCATTCAACATTCAAATCAACTTAGACAGAATAGAATCAGAACCATAAATCAAACTGTGACTGTATCAAAGAAGGTCAACATTCAACACCAACTATTGGCAATAAATTGACAAATTACGAACTGTCACTGCTCTAGAAAAAGTGCATTGGTATTTGAGGTTATACTCGTAATTTTGTTTTCATTAGTTATTTACTAAAATGGCGGGAAAAAATTACGCTATGGAAGAATTAGTGCGTTATTTAGAAAATTCTGATACCGACGAAGACCCATTCAGTGGAGGCAGCGATGAAGAATACCAGCCCGACGAAGCCGATGAAGACAGTGAGGATGCAGAGGTAATTGCGAATGTCATAGCGATTACTTCAAGTGCAGTATCACCACGCCAACTCCAGGATCGTCATTTGAACCTGAGCCTGAATCAGAATGGAAATCTCATGTTTTACCGATACGCAGGGAAACCTTCACAGGCAGTTAAGGGGTACAAAACATGGGGTGCTAGGGCAGAAAACCTCCACGTGTGCCTGGGGGCTGGAGTTCTTTTCTGGATACGTCCGGGGGGAAGACCAGTTTTCGGGCCGGTGATCCTGGGTTGCGGGCAGCGATTTCCCATTGGGATTATTTCCCAGTGGGATCTCGCTGTCCGCATGCTAATATTCTGTCACGAGGACCGCTCCACACATGCCGCTCTGAGTAGCATAGCGGCAATTGTGGTGGGGTCTGAGCGGGCCCGGTGTGCACTTACCCTGCCGCCGGGCAGGCAGGAGGGGTAACCCCCCCTCCTGCCACCGTTAATCTCGTAGCCCCGGAGACAGTTAAGGTCATGTCTCTGACTGTTGAAGGGGGCTGAGGGTCTTGGCTTAACCGCCCGGACTGCGAGGAAGATTAACCTCTACAAAAAAATCCCCAAACCTCCAAGCGGCGGCGCACCGTGAGGGAGGTTGTAAGCTTTTGGCTGATGCTAGTGCGAACCATAGTTTTTTGAGCAAGTAAAACATGATAAATACTCGTGGGAACAAATATGGATAAAGCAAATAAAACAAAACCAACAGAAGAAGTAAAGGAGTGATGCGGGGTCGGAGTCCGACGCCGCATCTGAAGGCGCAAGCACGGTAGGCTCAGGGAGCTTCTGCCGTGCTAAGGAGATGGCCGCTGCGAAGAAGAACTTCAGCAAGCGGCCAAGGTCAGAGGACGGCCAGGGGTCGTCATCCGACGGGGAGCGGGCCTCGGCTCGCAAGATCCCCACCAGTAGGCGGGTTGGAGCTCGAGAGCGAGGCAAGGGGAGGGGGCTCACTGCCAGGGAGGCGGCAGAGAGAGCAGAGGAGCCCACAAAGGAGGGGGGACCGGTCGCGCGGTCGCTTCGGGGCCCTTAAGCGACGAGGCGGGTGCGGTTGGAGGCCCCGATGCGGACCGCAAGCTAAGGCTTGCAGCGGTCGTGGAGGCCGCGATCCGGGACGTGGCCCTGAAGAAGCTTCAAGCTTCCAAGAACAGGGCTGTAGTTTCGGCGACGGCCTCCATCATGGCGGCAGCGGAGGTCGCCCGCTTGACGGCCGCCATGGAGCTTCTCCAAAAGGAGAACGGGAGGCTCCGAGCAGACCTGCGGGCCACCGGGGCAGCGCAGGCAAACCAACCGGACCAGCCTGTCCCGGTGGAGAACCAGGTCCTGAGCCTGGTACGGAAGCAGCTGGCGACCTTTCACGCGCGGTTCTCCGTCCTGGAGGGTATAGTCCTGCGCCTCCCCCTGGCGGGCTGGTCAACCCTGGGGCCAACGGCGGCCTCGTACGCGGCCGCTGTGGCAGCTGCCGCCCCTAAGCCCGGGCCGTCCGGCGGGCCTAAGTGCCGGTCAAACCGGCGTCGGCTGGCGGAGCCCAGGCGCCGGCGAAACCGGCGTCAGCTGGCGGAACCCCGGCGTCGGCGAAACTGGCGTCGGCTAGCAGAGCCCCGGCGCCGACGAAACCGGCGCCTACCGGCAACACCTCGGCGTCGGCCCGGAAGGGGGGCAGAATGGCACGGGAGGCGAAGGCCCCAGAGCCTACGCCCCGCCCCCAAAACTCTCCCACTGCTCCTACGACTGCCACCGAATGGCAGGTGGTTGGGGAGCAGAAGAAGGCGGCCAGAAAAAAGGCGCAAAGGCGGCGCCGTAAGGAGCGAGCCGTCGCGGCTAAGCTTCGCGCCCCGAAGACCGCGGCTGTAGTGATTGTTTACCCCATAAAGAGAATGCGACCTGAGATTCAAAAGTCTGTGCCTAGCGAGTGGGGCATTGGCTTGTCAGATAATGGATGGATGAAGGCCGAGCTTTTCATCCAGTACATACAGAATGTTCTGCATCCAGCGCTAATGAAAAGGAATTTCACTTTTCCAGTAATTCTTTTTTTGGATGGGTATAAAAGTCACACAACACTTCAGCTTACTCAACTTTGTCAAAATCTTGGTATAATACTTATAGCTCTATACCCTTTCGCGACACGCATTTTGCAACCAGCAGACGTAGCGACGTTTTGCCCAATAAAAGTAATGTGACGTAAAGCAGTCCTAGAATGGCGTACAGATAACTTAACGAAATCTTTACTAAAAACAGATGTTGCTCCTATATTGGAGAAGCTTTTACTCAAATTAAACAAGACGACGTTAAAGAACGGTTTTGAAGCTTGTGGTTTATGCCCATTTAATCCAGATCAAGTGGACTATACAAAATGTTTAATGCCCTCTAAAGCAGTACAAGAAATTTTGGATGACAACTGCTCTACAAGTCTTAACTATCAGACATTTGAAGAAATTGTTGGACCACAGCTAGTCCGAAAGATGAAGAATCAGATGATAGGTAAATCAATAGAAGCTAAAAAGCTTTATGACTAGTATAAATATCTCTTACCAAAAATTTCAACACAAGAGCCACTGTCGCAAATAATAGAACCAACAAATTTAAATGAACAAAACAACGATGGTTCAGAAGATCTGAACACAATGGCAGCCTTTAATGAATTAACGACAATGCCAACAGAAGTAGATCTTTTGCTAAATGAATATCAATCAATGGTCAATAACGCCAATAAATTTAATACCTATTCCATCCACCAGTCGTCAAAGTATAGAGCTGATTGGTGGCAAAATGGGTACTAGTGGATGATATGCCAATCGAAGTCCCTACAAAGACACAAAATATAAAAGATTTTTTAAAGACTCCAATTAAAACACAAAGAGCTGGTACAGAACATAGCTCTTTTGTTTTGACTAGTACAGATTTGGAAGCTGTAGAACTAGAAAAACAACATAAAAGATGAAAGAGATACAAGAAAAGGAGAATAAACGAATAGAAAGATTAGAGAAAGCCAAAGAGAAACAATTACTCAAGGAAAAAAAAAAGCTGAAACGATTTAGGCGCATAATGCCCACTTCTCAAAATGACAAATGAGTCGCTAATGGACTAATTCTCAAAATGGTCTCAAAATGCCTAATTCTATAAAGGACTAATTCGCAAAACGGCCACTTCTATAAATACTTAATTCTCAAAAGGGCAATTATTGAAAAAAAATATAGAAAGAGAATTTCATCATAATAATACATTTTATAAACAATTTCCATATTAATCAACAACAAAAGCATAACATAACACATAACACAACTGTCACACATTTGATACGTAAAGGTATACCTATCTCATGGCGGCATGGAAAGAGCGACTGTCGCAACCCAGCGCAGGGCACGCCATGATAGCGGCGGTAAGACCCCTCATTGAGGAGTGGCTAGAGAGGAGTCACGGGCCCTCACCTACCGCCTGACGCAGGTCCTCACCGGACACGGAAGTTTCGGGAGGTTCCTGCACATCATCAGGCGGCAGGAAACGCCCGGGTGTCACCATTGCCAGGATCGCCCAGAGGACACGGTGGAGCATACGGTGGAGGTCTACCCCGCTTGGGCGGAGCACCGCCGTGTCCTCGTAGAGGCGATCGGCAGCGGCGGCGACCTCTCGCGTCCGGGCCTTTTTTTTTTTTTTTTGTTCCGGGGTGGAAAATCCTCATGGATGTCCGCCGCCCTAGGACGGGCGGCGGGGTCTGTCAGACTCTTACTGACTAAAAACCACCCCGGTGTTCCATCTCACACCTACGCCGGGGGTCGCGGGAACGTACGATCCTTTTTTTTTTTTTTTTTTGATCCGGGGTGGAAAATCCTCATGGATGTCCGCCGCCCTGGGGCGGGCGGCGGGGTCTGTCAGACTCTTACTGACTAAAAACCACCCCGGGTGTTCCATCTCACACCTACGCCGGGGGTCGCGGGAACGTACGATCCTTCCGCAACCCCCGGCTGGTGCCGGCCCGCCGCAGCGGGCCCCGTCTGGTCGGGGGGGGGAGTGAGGTGTTTGACTCCCCCCGCGACGTCTAAGAGGGGCGCGCGTGGAACACATCGCGCGCCGCCACCTCGGGTCCTGATGTGTGGGGGGCGACGGACGTCCCCGAGTCCGTCGCCCCTGGACCCGTTTAGGGGGGCCGGAAGAGGGCGTTGTCCGCCCTCCGCCGACGCCCGGTGCGCCTGCTGCGGGCAGGGTGAGTGGACGAGATCTCCCTCTCCCTTTCCGCAGCCTCCTTCTGCGAGACGACCGTTTCGCAGAAGGAAACCACCGCGTCCCAGGACTCCTCGCTGTCGACCATGGACTCGACCACGGCCGGCAGCGAGAGGTCACTGCCTACTTCTGAGATGAGGGCACGGCGCGGCTCCTCCCAAGCGGCACACTCTGCCAGCGTATGCCACGCCGTGTCCTCCCGGCAGTCGACGCAGTGGTGACACCGGGCGTCCGGCTCCCTGTTTATGCGACACAGGTACTTCCCGAAGCAACCGTGCCCCGAGAGCACCTGCGTCACCCGAAACGACAGGGAGCCGTGCCTCCTCCCGAGCCAGCGCTCGAGCACTGGCCGGACCGCCTCGATGGTACCGAGGCCGGCGGTAGGGCGCGAAAGCCTGTCCCGCCATTCCGCCACCAGGACCTCGCGAAGCTGAGACCGACGCAGCTCCATATGGCGCTGCGTCAGCCCCTCGCCCCGCGCCCGCGCTTCCTCGCGCCACCGGTACAGTGACGCGAGTACTTTCGCCTCCAGGTCCCAGGGCGGGGATCCGGCCAGTACACAAGCCGCCTCGTAGGAGATCGTGCGATACCCCCGGACGACTCTGACGGCCATAGCTCTCTGCGGCTTTCGCAGGACTGCGATGCTACCGGCCGTCAGGTCAGTCGCCCAGATCGGGGCCCCATACAGGGCCATGGATCGCACGATCCCCACGTAGAGCCGCCTACAGGCGGCGCTCGGGCCCCCCAGATTGGGAAGCAACGTTGACAGCGCCCCAGCAGCGCCCAACAACTTGGGCGCCAGCCGCCGGAAGTGGGGGCCGAAATCCCACCGGCTGTCGAGCACCAATCCCAGGTACTTCATGGTGGACTCGACAGCGATCCGAGCCCCCCCGACCACCATGTGTGATCCGGGCGGCGGCGCCCGCCGGGGGCCATGAAACACCATGGCCTCCGACTTGTTGAGGGCCACCTCCAGGCCCAGGCGACGTATGCGGCTCACCACCTGTGACACCGCAGCCGTCGCCAGCAACGCTGCCTCCCTGTGCGAGCTCCCCCGGGCAGTGACCAGCGTGTCGTCAGCATAACACGTAAGGTCCACGCCCGGTTGGAGCTCGCCCCTCAACACCCAGTCGTACCCGATGTTCCACAGGAGCGGGCCCAAGACCGAGCCCTGTGGAACACCGTACGACATGCGGTGCTGGTGTCCGCCATCACGTCCCACGTAGGTGACACACCTCTCCGACAGATAAGCCCCAACGACGTGGCGGAGGTAGGGAGGCACCCGATGGTACCGCAGTGGAACGTACGATCCTTCCGCAACCCCCGGCTGGTGCCGGCCCGCCTCAGCGGGCCCTGTCTGGTCAGGGGGGGGAGTGAGGTGTTTGACTCCCCCCGCGACGTCTAAGAGGGGCGCGCGTGGAACACATCGCGCCGCCACCTCGGGTCCTGATGTGTGGGGGGCGACTGACGTCCCCGAGTCCGTCGCCCCTGGACCCGTTTAGGGGGGCCGGAAGAGGGTGTTGTCCGCCCTCCGCCGACGCCCGGTGCGCCTGCTGCGGGCAGGGTGAGTGGACGAGATCTCCCTCTCCCTTTCCGCAGCCTCCTTCTGCGAGACGACCGTTTCGCAGAAGGAAACCACCGCGTCCCAGGACTCCTCGCTGTCGAGCATCGACTCGACCACGGCCGGCAGCGAGAGGTCACTGCCTATTTCTGAGATGAGGGCACGGCGCGGCTTCTCCCAAGCGGCACACTCTGCCAGCGTATGCCACGCCGTGTCCTCCCGGCAGTCGACGCAGTGGTGACACCGGGCGTCCGGTTCCCTGTTAATGCGACACAGGTACTTCCCGAAGCAACCATGCCCCGAGAGCACCTGCGTCACCCGAAACGACAGGGAGCCGTGCCTCCTCCCGAGCCAGCGCTCGAGTACTGGCCGGACCGCCTCGATGGTACCGAGGCCGGCGGTAGGGCGCGAAAGCCTGTCCCGCCATTCCGCCACCAGGACCTCGCGAAGCTGAGACCGACGCAGCTCCATATGGCGCTGCGTCAGCCCCTCGCCACGCGCCCGCGCTTCCTCGCGCCACCGGTACAGTGACGCGAGTACTTTCGCCTCCAGGTCCCAGGGCGGGGATCCAGCCAGTACGCAAGCCGCCTCGTAGGAGATCGTCGCGTCCGGGCCTGGTTCAAGTCATGGTCCGGGGCGAGAGGGAGCGGGGGGCAGTCGCCTCCTTCTGCGAAGCAGTCATGCTAGCGAAGGAGGCGGCGGGATGGCTGAGGGAAAGAGCCTCCCGTCCCAGCCGCCGCGGGAGACGCTCCGGGCGTCGGGAACCGCGCGACGACTCTCGGCCACCGTAGGCGCGGGCCTGCGGGCGGAGAGTAATGGGTAGCTCACCGTCCGATCAGGACCAGGCCCGTGCCGGACGGCGCGTACGTGTTCCACGCGCGCCTCAAAGAGATGTCAGCATCAAACGAAGGGGCCCGCAAGGGCCGAAGCCTGCCGGGTCAGCGGGATTGTCCGAAAGGGTTACCGCTGGCCCGGAACATAAAGGGCTAAGGAAGGAACACGGGTGGGTTTTAGTCAGTAAGAGTCTGACACTCCATTCCGCTCCACCCAGAGCGGGATTTTTCAGGATGGGAAATCATCAAATGACTCCCATTTGATGATTTCCCATCCTGAAAAAAAAAGGTATATACCTAAACAAAATAAAAAAACAACTTGCATAATAAATGTAAAATACCCGTGAATAAAGGAGCATATTAGACGCTTATACGAGTATCGTAATAACGGGAGGGAGATTACGTTATTTTTCAAATGTTATAATAAACTACAAAAGTTTTGCTATTTTTCGAGGTTTTTTTAGTTATTTACAATATTAAAGTGTCTGTACTTATATATGACCTTTAGGTATAAGAACAGACACATTTATATCAAATGTGTGACAGTTGTGTTATGTGTTATGTTATGCTTTTGTTGTTGATTAATATGGAAATTGTTTATAAAATGTATTATTATGATGAAATTCTCTTTCTATAATTTTTTTCAATAATTGCCCTTTTGAGAATTAAGTATTTATAGAAGTAACCGTTTTGCGAATTAGTCCTTTATAGAATTAGGCATTTTGAGAATTAGTAATTAAATAGAATTAGGCATTTTGAGAATTAGTCATTTATAGGATTAGCCATTTTGAGAATTAGTCCATTAGCGACTCAGTTGCCATTTTGAGAAGTGGGCATTATGCGCCTAAATCGCTGAAACGACAAATAAAAAGAACAAAGCCATTGGACAATGCCCATAGTTGGGCCTACGCGTTACAGTCAATTAATGTATTGCAAAATTATCGTCATTTTATCATATAACGAAAACACAAAAAAGAAAAAAATATACAGTTACAAAACTGTGAAAAATGCATTTTATTGTATTATTTACAACTCTCACTAGCTAAGTATGGATACATGGCTAAAAAGACATTGTGTCAGGTTTGAAAATATATGTCATGTATTTTTTCATTTGTTAAACATGAACTCAAACGTCAATTCATGATTCATTCGCTTTGTTGTGCTTGCGCCGGTGAATGTGTTCTGCTACGAAATTCGTATTTTCTGTGATCTTACCAACGACTTTGGCTTGTTTCTGGAATCTGACGAATCTTGCTCTCACGGACAAACTCGGCTCAAACACGGACTCTTTATCTGCTACTCTGACTGACCACGGCTTGTTTCCAAGGACTTCGATATTAACAATGGATAACTGCATTAATTGCGGTATTAATACATCTCGTTGCAATATAACTTAGTGTTGAGTTGGCAATGGTGAATAAAGTTTTTTATGTTGGCAACTCCGCATGTTATGCGCTCTCTGGTTCTCTCTGGTGCTACATATAATTCGCTGTATTGTGTTTTTATCTAAGCTAAATTAAAGTTACTAATCCTGCCCAATTTCTCTATTTTAACCTCTGATTCCAACAGGTTATGGGCCCAGTCCCTACCAGATTGTTTTATTTTTGTGGCAGGATCGAGTTTTTAATAGTAACAAGCAAGAGGACTTTGAGGTTAAGAAAAATATTAATGTCGGCGTGTGTGCCTCGGTTTTGAGAAATTTTACTTAGAAATACAGCGAAATGGAATTGAAAATAGATAACGCCGTAAGTCTTAGGTTACAAGGTTCAGATAATTGGACAGTATGGAAGTTCCAGACGGAAGTCGTATTAAAGAGCAGAAGTTTATTCAGTATAGTAACAGGAGAAAAGTTAAAGCCGGAAAATGAGAAAGAAAAAGAAGAATGGAATAAAAATGACGCCAAAGCGCAGGAACTTATAGTTATGAGGATGGAACAAGGACCGCTTACCCATCTACTCTCTTGTACGTCTTCCAGGGAGATGTGGTCAAAATTAAAATCTGTTTATGATAAAGAGTCCGTTGTAAGTGTTCACCTCCTGCAGCAACGATTTTTTATGTGCGAAATTAGAGAAGAAAATGTATCCACATTTTTGTCAAAGTTAGGCGAGATTAGAAACAAACTGAAACAAGCTGGAGAACCCATCTCAGACAAGATGTATATAACCAAAATTTTAATGTCGCTTCCAGAACCCTACAAGCATTTTAGGTCTGCGTGGGAGTCAGTACCGTTGGAAAACCAAACCACAGAAGAACTCACTTCTAGATTGTTGATTGAGGAGGAGCGTCTCAATTCTAGTGAGGACACAGTAATTGCTCTGGCAGGGACAAGTAGAGAGACAAAGAAGATAAAATGTTTCAGTTGTGATGGAGAGGGACATATAGCCAAGTTTTGCTTCAAGAATAAAAAACATAAGGAAACCAGGAGTTGTTATTACTGCAAGAAAAAGGGTCATTTAGCGGAAAATTGTAGAATTTTGAAGAATAAGAGAGAAAATAGTGTGACAAAAGGTTTTAGTGTTAAAAATGAAAACAAAAGTAACTATAATGCGTTTATGGGCTTGCTCTGTGATTTTGAAGTGTCTAATGACTGTTGGTATATGGACACTGGTGCGAGTGAGCATATGTGTAGTGATAAGACTCTTTTTGAAAAATTAGAAGAAAAACCCTATATAAGCAAAGTGAAAATAGGTAATGGGGATATGTTAGAAATCAAAGGAAAGGGGACTGTGATAGTTTTTGCATGGAATGGTAGTAAATACATAAAATCTGTGTTAAGCAATGTTTTATATGTTCCAAAACTTAAATTTAACTTGTTTTCTGTTGGATATGTACTAGACAAAGGTTTTCAGATAGTTTCAAACAATAAATATTGTGAATTTGTGGATAGGCAAAATAATGTTTGTGCAATAGCAGTGAGGGAAAATAAATTGTATCGTATGAAGTTTTCTAACAAAGAATCATGTACCTTAAATCCAAATGCTGTTTCTGAACGAAGTGACTTTGACATTTCATATTGTAATTTGAGTAGTCGAGTTGAAAGTTTATTTACATGGCATAAAAGGTTAGCGCACCAAAATATCTCACAAGTAAAGAAGTTTTTGACTAAAAATAACATTAAATTTTGTGACAGTGAATTTATTTGTGAAAGTTGTTTGGCAGGAAAACAAAGTAGGTTGTCATTTCCACTGAGTGAGTCCAGGGCTACCCGTCCACTAGAATTAGTGCATGCAGATGTTTGTGGCCCCATGGAACAGCTATCTATTGGAGGATCAAGATATTTTTTGCTTTTAAAGGACGACTATTCAGGTTATAGATTTGTGTATTTCTTAAAAAATAAATCGGAAGTTAAGCAGTGTATAAATAAGTTTATTGTAAGAATAGAGTCGGAAATATCAGAGAAAGTGCACACAATACGAAGTGATAATGGTTTAGAGTTTGTGAATTCAGAATTAAGTGACTTTTTTCAAGAAAGAGGCATTATACATCAGAGAAGTGTTGCATACAGCCCTCAGCAAAATGGGCGTGCCGAGCGTGAAATGCGTACACTTGTGGAGGCAGCTCGTTCAATGATACATAACATGCATAAAAAGTTTTGGGCAGAGGC
Organism: Luperina testacea; assembly: GCA_927399505.1. NCBI lineage: Eukaryota > Metazoa > Arthropoda > Insecta > Lepidoptera > Noctuidae > Luperina > Luperina testacea. The sequence goes on along the minus strand of OV656766.1, from coordinate 1,676,574 downwards.
CGTCAATACAGCAGCCTACACGTTAAATAGGACAGGCCCTAGTCCTGTGATGGGGTTAACACCATATGAAGCACTGTATAAGAAAAGTATACCCGAAGTTGTGTTTAAGGAGTTTGGCATAGGAGCATCAGTACATATTCCAAAAGAGAAACGATTAAAATGGGATAGTAAAAATGTTATGGGAATTTTTGTGGGTTATGAGGAAGATGTGAAAGGATTTAGAATTTATTTTGATAGAACATCAAGAGTGGAAATAAAAAGAGATATAATATTTATTGAGAGGAGACAGACAGAAACTAGTGAAAATTGTGTAAAAATAAGTTTTAATGAAAATGAGGAACAAGGAAGCATGGAGAGTGGTCAGATGATAGAAGTTGAAGAAAATACACAGACAAGAGAAGAAAGTGAAGAAAATGGAGAAGAAAGTTATAATTTAATACCAAGGACATCAAAAATGCCATTAAAGTTTAAGGATTATCACATGAGCTTACTGTGTGTAGATGAGAAAGAACCTACAACTTATGAGGAAGCCTTGTCCGGGAAAGATAGTAGTAAATGGCAAGAGGCCATAGATAAAGAAATTCAAACATTAAAGAACAATGAGACATGGACAGAGGTCAGCATACCAGAAGGGAAGAAATCTGTTAGTAGCAAGTGGGTGTTTAAAGTAAAGAACAGAGGACAAGAAAGTGAAGTGTATAAAGCGAGATTAGTGGCTCGTGGTTTTGAACAAGAGTGTGATATGAGTGATGTGTATGCGCCAGTTGCTAGGTTAACTACCTTTAGAGTGTTTTTGGCTGTCGCTACATACCTTAAGTTGCCTGTTTACCAAATGGATATTAAAGGAGCATTTTTGTATGGCGAAATTAAAGATGATATATATTTGAGTTTACCAGAAGGAATAAATACTAGTAATGGGAGTAAAATTGTAAAACTTAATCAGTCTTTGTATGGTTTAAGAAGTAGTCCTAAATGTTGGAATGAATGTTTTGATAAATTCATGTTACAAATGGGTTTTAAGAGGTCAATGACTGACACATGTGTATACTATAAAAATAATGGTGATGTGAAGTTATATCTATTGCTATATGTGGATGATATAGTTTTATTTGGAAATTCAGAAAAAGAAGTAAATGATTGTAAACTAGCTTTGTCAGAACAATTTTGTATGAAGGATATGGGGTTAATAAATAACTTTTTGGGTATTAAAATTAATCAGAATATTGTAACTGGAGTAACTGAGTTATCGCAGGAAAGTTCTTTACTAAATATATTGGAAAAGTTTGGTATGGATACATGTAAACCTATAGCTACCCCGATGGAAGAGAACTATGATCATAGTTTTTTAAAAAGAGATTGTTCAGAAAGTGTAGAATTGGAAGATAAGTGTAGAAAAAGAATTGGTTCATTGATGTATGTTATGCTGTGTACCAGACCAGATCTTTGTATATCTATAAGTATATTAAGTAGATATCAGTCATGTGCCAGTGAGGATTTATTACGAGCACTAAAACGTGTTTTACGTTACGTTAAGGGTACTGTTAATTTAAAATTGATATTTAAGTCTAATGATATTGATTATCCTATAGTTGGTTTTGTAGACTCTGATTGGGCTGGTGACAAAGGTGACCGTAAATCTACTGGAGGTTACATTTTTAAAGTTCTTGGTTGCACTGTGTCCTGGGTGTCTCGTAAACAGTCAACAGTGTCATTGTCATCAACCGAATCTGAGTATGTAGCTCTTAGCATGGCTACTTGTGAAGCTTGTTGGCTTAGGAACATTTATAATATACTTATAAGTAAAGAGATTTGTGTGTTGTTGTATGAAGATAATCAGTCGGTGATAACATTGTCTAAGAATCCTCAATTTAACCATAAATTAAAACATATTGATATTAAAGTCCATTTTGTACGCGATAAAATAATAAATAATATTGTCAAGGTAGAGTATATTTGTACTAATGAACAGTTGTCAGACATTTTTACAAAACCTCTTGGTAGGATAAAGTTTGAAAAGTTTTGTACAGCATTAGGCTTGCTAGAGTGAAAATTGATTATTTAAGGTTTCTTACTAAGGTAGTATTAAGGGGGTGTTACTGTAATTTAAATGTCTCTTAAAGTTGTTCAGATTTTCTTTGTATTTTGATGTAATTAACCATTGAGGGGGTGTGTTGAGTTGGCAATGGTGAATAAAGTTTTTTATGTTGGCAACTCCGCATGTTATGCGTTCTCTGGTTCTCTCTGGTGCTACATATAATTCGCTGTATTGTGTTTTTATCTAAGCTAAATTAAAGTTACTAATCCTGCCCAATTTCTCTATTTTAACCTCTGATTCCAACACTTAGAATAAATTAGAATTATGTACTTGTTCCTCATGCAGTTATTTAAGTTGTCGGTACTTATGTTCCGAAAATAAATAATAAACTATTATTTATATTTAAGGTGGATTCCTGCCATCATCTCTGTCAAGCTTGCTGGGATTTGGCAGTTGATACGTTACTATCAGTTGAGGCAACAGAAGAAACTCCTACTCCTCGAGGCAACATTTATGTGTGTATCCATTGTGGACGTTCATTAAGGAATGCACGGTCCCACCCTCTCCGATCCAATCCTGAACGAGAACAAAGGATACTAAATGTTATATCGGAATGGATTTTACCCCGAACTGTAAGTATGATTCAAATACACTTGTATTAAAACATCAGTTATTTGTTTATCTTATAATAATATACCCATTTTGCCTGGGTAGTGGAATGTAACAATTTCCCTTCAATTGTATCTGAAACAGATTTGGGGCCATAAGGGGGATGTGTTTAGACGGATGATAATCTTTAAATTATAATTTCATTGAACAATAGGCTATAATGAAAAAGTGGTAATGATAATGATATTCCATTTATTTTAGGCTGGAGCTCAGAGTAAAATATGTCATTCTTGTTGGGTGAGGGCGGACAGAGCTGCTCGTCACTTTGTCTCACAGCCATCAACATCTGCATCTGGCGTACCAACTTCGCCAATTGACACATCCATTTCACAAGAAACCCCTACATCACAAATGCCAGTGTCTGATATAAGTACTCCAACTGTGGAAACCAATGAACCAGCACAAGGCGTAAGTCAAGAAACAATTATATTACCTGATTATCTGAGGCCTATTCAAACCGAAAGTAAGTGTTTTGTAGAAGGTTGTAATCGGAGAGAAAGAAATAGAATTCCCACAGCTATGAGGAGAAATTTTTTGAACATGCACAATTATTATGTGCCTCAGAATAACAGACTTTGTGATTATCATTTATATGGGGGGTAGCCTTGATACCGTTGAGTTAACATCGACTCCGTATTTAAAAAAATATAATTAAATAGTAATCGTGAATTAATTAATTGATTATTAGTATAATTGTGTCCAGGAAGTGACTAGTGACGCTAAATAGCGTTATCTTCGAAAAACTCAAGTGTAATGTGACAAAATAAACAACATACGTGCAGTGTTTACAAAACAAATAAATAAGTGACACAGGCGTACGAAAAGGACTTAAACCGACTTCACGACGTACTAACACCAAAGACTACAGGTACAATAACTTAGTTCTATTAAAAAACTCATTAATCACATGAAGTGCAAATAAAGATCGTTAATTTTCAACATTTTGAATTTGTATACTCGAAGACTAATTGAGGTTGAGTAAAGTGACATCTAGTATCAATACAAGTGGTACGAGGGAATAGACATCTAGTGATAAATATCAGTACTTCATTCACAACTATGGACGAAATCAATAATGTCACTGTCAGACGCGCAAGAGCGCACTCAAACTCCGACAACTTGGATGAAACTTTTGTCAATCACACACTAGATGGCACTGCATGTAGTATGCCAGACATATCGGATGATGATGACATTGATTTAATTACCCAGCTTAAGGAAAACATTAATAACCTCACCATTAAACTCAGTAGCGCAAATGGAGAAATTGACTCATTAAGCCTAGAAATTGAAAAGCTTAAAAAGGAGAATGAAAATCTAATTCGAAAAAACTCACTGTACAAACAAATAGCTGCTAGCCCATTAAATTCTGCTACCATCACACCAAAAAAACAAAGGATTAAATGCTCAAAACAAACAGTATGTATTAACAAACAAACGCAGACTGATTCCGATATTGTAGCCAAAGAAAAGGTATCAATAAAATCAACCACATCTACACAAGAACCAAGGTCTGAGCTAAATACTACGACAACCAGTAAGATATGTATCCTTAGCAATAATAAGGTAAACAAAATAATTTCGATCTCAAATACCACTCTGCAACTTAATTCAGAGATATGTCACTACTTAATGCCACACTGTACGATGGACCAAATGATGCTCAATATAGAAACCAAAGTGAAGTCATTTACTATGAACGACTTCTGTATTATATTAATAGGAGAAGAAGACATCAACTCATATAACTACCCTAATTTGATATTTAATATACGAGCATCTATAAAGAAAATTCAACATACAAATATTATTATCTGCGCACCGACATATAAATGTGGCAACTATACCAATATATTTAATGGGAAGATTGAATATTTCAATAGTCTACTGTGCCATGATATATTCACGCACGAACACGCTTATTTTCTCGATTCAAACAAGAACCTAACCTACGACCATAAAATGTTCTATAGACGTAGCGGAAAGCTCAATAACACTGGTATGCGAACAATTTTTCAAGATCTAAATGACATTTTACTCGAAATCAAACGTTTTTATGCAGACTCAATAGAATCAAATAATATGACACAAGTGAATGAAAAAAGCCAGACCAGACAATCCGATGACCAAGAAGGAACCACCATGGCAGGAAACCAAGAGAAATTAACAGATTTTTTTCGTGACCAATAATGTTTGGGTTATGCATCAGAATATTGCCGGGTTACTAAACAAATCCGAAAATGTCACAATATGCTTAGATGAGCTACTATCAGAAAAGGGTCTAAGTGTGGATATACTGTGTGTAACTGAACACTTCATTATGACAGGATACGAGTCTTACTTAACTATACCAAATTATCAACTAGCGGCGTCGTACTGCAGAAAAGAAAGCAAGAGAGGTGGAGCATGCATCTTGGTAAAGAACGGACACCACTTTATCGAATTAAAGAAGATATCCAACATATCAGAACCCGGAGTATTTGAATGTTGCGCGGTAGAGTTACCTAATTATAACATTGTCCTGGCATGTGTGTATAGGGTTCCCAAATTAACAAACTTCAACGTATGTATGGACAAATTACAATTCCTCCTGCAAGAGTTATCTAAGAAATGCAATCATAATATTGTCATTGCTGGGGATTTCAATATTGACATTTTAAAAAAGAACGCCCAGACCATTGAATTTGAATGCCTATTACTGAATTACAATTTAAAATTAGCCTTCAATCAACCTACACGCCTAAAGAGTAAAACCTGTATTGATAATATTGCTCACAACTTTCGCAAAGTATGTAAGACCGAAGTCCTAGAACTTGCTCTATCGGACCACACGGCACAACTAATAACGTTTCCAGTACAAAAAAAATGTAAGATTAAATATTGGAAGGTTAAAAGACGCGACTACTGCAGTGAAAATATGACAAAATTTAAAAATTGCTTAGATAAATTATCATTTTCTGACATTTACAAAACCAATGATCCTAATGAAGCGTACACATCTTTTATTGATATATTTTCATTATTCTATAAATTGTGCTTTTCCGTAAATAATGTGAGAATTAGCACGATGAGAAAATCAAAATGGGTTTCACGTGGTGTAAAACTATGTAGTAAAAAGAAAAGACAACTTTTATGGCAATATAGACTTAAACCAAATGAGAATAATAAAAGAAAACTGACTTGTTATTCAAAAGTATTTAAAAAAATTGTGAAACTCACTCAAAAGGCACAGAATAACCATGCAATAAATACGTCAGATAATAAATCAAAAGCTACCTGGAAAATTATAAATAACTCAAAATTCATCATTCCGAAAAACTGTATTGACAAAATTTGTGTAAAAAATGACGTCATCACTAACCCAAAGGCTATTGCAGATGCTTTTAATAATTACTACGTTGACAAAATAAACCCTATAGTAGGATCTGGGAATAATGCTGCATCGCTGATACCAAAAAGAAAAGATTCCTTTTTTCTCGCCCCATGTCTGCCAATCGAAGTGTTTAAAATTATAAAACAATTGAAAAATACAAATAGTGTAGGACATGATGGCATATCAACAAAAGTTTTAAAATCTGTAGCGGGAGAAATATCACCGCATCTAAGCCATATAATTAATATGTGCATCGAGACGGGTGTTTTCCCCGATGCACTAAAAGTATCTATCATTAAGCCACTATTTAAAAAGGAAAATAAAGAGCTTATGCAATGCTATAGGCCAGTTTCCCTTATTAGTATAATTTCTAAAATATTTGAAAAGTATTTATATAAACAGTTGTATACTTACCTCGAAAGAGAAAATATACTCGCTCATGAACAGAAAGGGTTCAGAAATGGTAGAACAATAAACATGGCAATCTACGATTTTTTACATAATGTCATGCAAAAAGTAGATTCAAATATACCTGTATGTACCATATTCTGTGACATGACACAGGCTTTCGACCATGTCCGGCATGACATACTTATTGAGAAATTAGAAGCATATGGCATTAGAGGTAATGTCTCAAACCTTATTAGATCTTATTTAAGTAACAGAACACAATTTACAGAAATTTCAGCAGTAAATAAAAGCAATAAACAGGAAAGTATGTATAAATCAAGGGAACGTATTGTTAAATTTGGCGTACCGCAAGGTACTGTCATCGGCCCGCTATTTTTTATACTGTATATTAATGATCTACCCAAAAGTGTCGACCACCCAATGACACTCTTTGCCGACGACAGTACCATAACAATCGCTTGCAAAAATAGGGACACATACGAAACTGACATTAACAATTCTATAGAATCAATGGTAAAGTGGTTGGAAAACAATAATCTTAAGATAAACCTTGGGAAAACGAATATTATGCATTTTGCCCAAAGATCATCCGTACCAAATGTAAATATCCATTATTGTAACAACAGCGTAGACAGAGTGAACATAACTAAATTTCTTGGAGTAACAATTGACAGTAAATTAGATTGGAAAGCGCATACGGAAGCATTAAGCATAAAAATTAGTAATTCCACATATGCACTGTATAAATTGGCCCCCACCCTAAATGTTGATGCGCTGCTAACCGCTTATCACGGCTTAGTGTCCTCTAATTTAAGATATGGACTAATTTTTTGGGGAAATTCAACAAACAAGGATGTGATTTTTAAAACGCAAAAGAGAAGCCTGAGGGCTATGTTTGGACTTCATGTTACAGAGAGTTGCAAACCGTTTTTTAAAGCATATAAAATATTAACCCTTCCGTCAATGTACATTTTAGAGACCATTATGTTTGTCAAATCGAATCCACACCTATTCCCCTTAGTGTCAGATAGAGTAGTTCGAAATAGACGCGACAATAGTAAACTATGTATCCCGAGATCCAGCACAACTCTAATGCGTAAAAGTGTATTCTGTATGGCGCCAATTCTTTATAATAAGTTGCCAAAGCATTGGAGGGAATTGACCACTGGAAAATTAATAAATAGATTAAAAAGCCTTCTGTTAGAGAAAGTCTATTATAGCACTAACGAATTTCTCACTGACAAATTAATTTGACATGTATATTATAATAATGATGACATTCTAATTTCTATCAATAATTGCTTAACATTTAATTTTGACTTGTATTATTTGATTTATATTATCTGCTATGATGAGCTTATGACACTATTTTATTTTATTTGTACCTTGTAGTTTAAGTATGGTCTAAATTGGATTGTTAAATGCCAGGTTTGCTGTGTATAATATTACGAATTTAAATTCATTTGATGCTGTGTAGCGTCCGAAATTATTATATTTGTACGCCGTTCAGGCAAAACATGACTGTCATAATTATAATTTGATGTAACATCCTGCATGCTATGTGTGTGTATACTCATGTTTTGAACAAATAAAATTATCTTATCTTATCTTATCTTATCTTATCTTATGCAATAGAAAGATTGGATTTATTAATTGGTCTGTCAAATAATTCTATAAATTCATTCTCGGCAAGTCACATTCAAGATATGCTAGCTTTAAAATCTCCCACATCCGTAGAACTCAATTTTGAAGATTTAGAGAGTATTCAAGACAATGTTTTTTACTATTGGGTTGGACTAACCAAGCAACAATTTCACCAAGTGCTTGATGAAACTCCAGCATTGGCACATATGTCAAGAGGTGCTACAGCTTTAGCTGCATATTTAACAAAACTTCGTACTGGCGATTCAGATGAAAGATTAGCAAGTTTGTTAAAGATCTCAAGAGCAACTTTGGAGAGGCTAATAAATAAAGCGAGAGAATTGATAACTAATAATTATGTGCCACAGCATTTAGGCATAAACCATATCAATAGGGATCAATTGTGCGAAAGAATTCTGACAATTCCCCGAGGGTTATTTGGGAATCACAATGGTGTTAATTAACCAGTAATTATTATTTGTGATGGAACATATATATACGTACAGAAAAGCAGTAATTATATGTACCAAAAGGACACATACAGCCTACATACGAGGGGGCGTTTTTAAGTTCGCGGAATGGAGGGTGAGAAGTGAAAATAAAAATACTAAATTATTTTTCTTTTTCAATATATTCACCTGCTACCCTTATACATTTTTCAGATCTTTCAATTAGCTTATGTAGACCTTCATAAAAAATGTTTTGTCTTTGTCAGAAAAATAATCTGAAACCGCGCCCTTCACTTCTTCATCAGTTGAAAACTTCTTCCCACGAAGTTCTTTTTTCAGTTTTGGGAAGAGGTAATAATCACTGGAAGTCAGGTCTGGGCTGTAGGGTGGATGGTCTAAAATATCGAAGCCCACCTTATGCAGGACAGCCAACGCAACACGGCTCTTGTGAACAAAACACTGTTGCCATGATTTTTCCAGCCGATTGTGACACTTTAAACTTCTTGGGTGGTGTGTGCCTTTTTTGTGCCACTGCATAGAGTCCTCTTTCGACTCAGGTTCATAATGATGAACCCAAGTTTCATCTACAGTAACAATTCGACTTAATAGTCCGTCCTTATCTTCGTTACAGAGGTCCAAAAACGTGCCAGAACACTCCACGCGGTGTTGTTTTTGAGGCGGCATGAGCATTCTTGGCACCCATCTTGCACTGACCTTTGTCATGCCAAGATGATCGTTTAGAATTTTGAAAATTGTCATATCCGATACTCCAATCATTTCTGCAACCTGTTTCTTCTTTAGTCTGGCATCTTCCAATATCATTTTTTCGACTTTTTTAATGATTTCCGGAGTAGTCACTCGATCGACCGTCCGGGCCGTGGGTCGTCTTCAAGTGAGGTCCTGCCTTGTTTAAAGAGACTGTGCCACTTGTAAACCATGGTTTTACCCGGGCAAGAGTCTCCGTAAACGGATTCCATCTCTTCCAGTATATTTTGAACTGACTTTCCTTGCTTGGTAAGGAACTTTATTACGGCACGGTACTCGATTTTTTCCATAATTCACACTGTCTTCCCGATTGAGTTGTTTGCTTGACGATAGTTCAAAAACTAATGATCCAATTAAGATAAAACCTGGTATTTATACTAATATTGAGTGGCTGAAGTTGTGGCCATCCCGATAATGACCTATTGTTATCCCTTCCCCCCCATTCCGCGAACTTAAAAACGCACCCTCGTAAGTATAGGAATTTAGTTAAACCATTTTTAATGGTTTGTACTGATGGGTATATAATCGATGTTTTGGGCCCCTATCCAGCTACAACATCAGATGCAGTCATAATGAAACAAGAATTTAAAGATGGAACAGTCATGAGAAATAACTTTGAGGCTGACGATGCTTTCGTGCTGGATAGGGGATTTAGGGACGCCTTGCCCTTACTTAACACATGTGGTTATCGAACATATGTACCCGCGTCATTAGAACAGGGTGAAACACAGTTACCTACAATAGATGCAAATAAGTCAAGGGCAGTCACTATTTGCCGTTGGGTAGTAGAAGTTGTGAATGGAAGATTTAAAAGGGATTTTAAACTATTTCGACAGGATTTTTTTAATCGTGCAAGCAAACATTTAATGGAAGATTGTAAAGTGACTGCCGCACTTATAAATTCATTTCATCCTGTTTTAACTGACCGGGATGATGCTGAGGAAATTCTGGAAATTATTAATCAGAATATGTACACAGAAAATAGATTGGCCAATTATGTAATGGAAAATCAATTAAACAGAAGACGAGCCAATTTTAGACCACTGATTGTAAATGAAAATATTCTAACAGATTTTCCTCGGCTTACATATAATGAACTGATTTTAATTTCTCTAGGAACGTACCAAATAAAGCAGGCACGTTCCTATTATGGGGAACATGTAAGGGCAGATGGCTCCTATGTAATAGAAGTGTGCAGAGAGGTTGATAATGACCTAATAAGAGAGCTGTCTACTTCAAATACTACATCTTTATATAGAGCAAAAATACAATCAAGACATATTAGCAGAAAGGTTTATTTTATTTATATTTTAGTAGACAGCTCTCTAATTGGAAGGCAAGCAATCTTGCAATATTATTGTAATTGTATTGTTGGCAGGCGTACAGTAGGATGTTGTGCACACATTATGTCTATAATATGGTATTTGAGTTGGGCTAGGTATCAAGACCACATATCACCTCCTGCACACTTTCTTGATAATATATTAGTTGTTTATGAAGATGAATAAATGAAATATAGAAAAACGTGTTCCTTTTTATTTTCAGTCCCGGTAGGCACCTAACTAAGTGTTGATATATACCTAGATTAACTGTACGGTATAGACTTTTAAACTCTTAGCCAGACCATTGTAAACACATGTCATAAAACTAATTAATAAAAATGTTTGCAGGCAATTAATCTTTGACATTGTTGCACAGTGTTATATGTATTTTTGAAAACATGATCTAGGTAGATACATAGGTACTGCAAAAATATCAGGTTTCGGTTATAATCACACATAAAACGATTATCAGTAACTGTAATTGTATAACAAACCAGTTAAATAAGAATGATTTCTGATTTAATTGTATAGTTGCTTGTCACTTAATCCATTTTCTAACCTCACTTTAGCCATAAATTCAAATTCAAAAATCTCAGAATACAAACTGACAATTTCATTGAAATTAAGTGACATAATACTAGGTGTGTTATCTTAAAAAATAACACCAATTTCATGAGTGTAACATGTAGGCCCCGAGATATAGGGAAGACGGGCTATCTCCTTTAAACTTAATTAAGAAAAGTAAACCAAACTCTGATAGTATCAAACCAAAAATTGTAATCCAATTAAACGTCTTGATTAAACCTGCAAATAGAATCTCAAGTGAAATTGAAGTAGAAAGAGGATATACACTCCACGACAAAACTTTAGCACACTACACATTTTTTATTACAACTCTTAATAAAAAGAAATTTTTAGCTTTTATATTCTCTGACTAAAGACAGTAAAGTCAAAGTATGTAAGTAAATATAAGAAAGAGGCAGCTATGGTTTACGCATATGTTCAGCTGATGGTCATACCACTCGGACAGCGCGACAAAACTATAGCACACATTTAGTATGTCGTTGACTAGCAAAGAGTTAATACGTATTGTTTTCGTTTGGTAAATAATATACGTATCCCATGCGCTAACAGTATTCCACTAGCCGCCGGCGCGCGCGTATGATGTATGTAGGTATGTGTTGCAGCTACAATTTCAATAATAGAATTTTAGGATAGGTTTCATGGTTTACTTGATTTGACATGAGTTACAGAATTAAAATAATTAGTTATAAAGGAAGAAATAGATTTGCGCGACATGCGCGTCTCATCTTGTCGTGAGCGGAAGAGAGTGTGCATAAAGATGGCCGCCGCCGGGCGGCGAAGGCTGCCCATCGCGTTCCGTCCGTGACGCAGCGACGACCTCTCGCATTAGAGCGTTCCAGCTCCGTTGCGAACGTCCTCCCCCCCCTTGGGGACATGTTTCCCAAGGAGCTCATGGGAATCTAGTAAGGACAATTTTGAGACGGGCCTATGAATGACGCCGTTCTCAGCCTTCACATCAACCACTCTGCATACGCCGTCAGCTCCAGAGTACAGCTTGATGATGCGGCCCATGAGCCACTTTGAGGGTCCACAACACAGTGTTCCAGGCCGAATGCTTGGGCATCTCTCTAGCCGCTTCAGCCATTATGGCCAGGGAAGTAAAGGAACACTCAATCCGAATACTCTCAGACAGCATGGCTGTTCTGCAAGCGCTGAACAGTTATGCAGTTGACTCTGGGCTAATATACGAGTGTCACCAGCGCCTCAACCAGGTGGGTAACCTCAATAATATAACCATTCAATGGATCAAAGGACACAGCGGTTCGTTAGGTAATGATGCAGCCGACGAGCTTGACAGAAGAGGGGCGAGTATGGCACCAGTGGGACCTGAGCCCATTGCGCCACTCCCCTTCGGGTATATACGCACTCTGGTAAGGAAACGCACTAGAGACCAGCACAACAAACTATGGACGGACCAAGGCGAATGCAGGCAGGCTAGGGAAGCACTTCCCAAATTGGATGGCCGCCTCAAGAAACAGGTTCTCCGTCTAACTAAACAAAAGCTGCGTATAGTTACTGCAGCTTTAACTGGCCACGGGTCATTCAATAAACACCTCTTTGTCATAGGAGTAACAGACAGTCCGCTGTACAGGGCCTGCATGGAGGACGACGAGACAGCGGCACATGTGCTTCTAAACTGCCCGATGGTCGCCACGTACAGGGCAAAGTACTTCGGTAACCCAGGTAACCTACATGAGACGGTCAGTAACATCAAGGCGTTGCTGGCCTTCCTTGAGGAGCTGGGGTGGATCGAATGATCGATTTTCCCACCCGTACGCAAAATACGCGCATTGACGTGGAGTTGCGGACAACAGCCCGTATTACCTATTTGTTGATGACAACACAAGAAATATGAAAAATATTTTTATTATCTATGGTCGTTTGACATTAGTTTGTTTCTTCTCTGTGCTCTCTCTCTCTGCCTTTTACAAGTAATGAAGACTTAGTGCTTTTTGTTATGTATTTAAAATATTGTTTCCCCTGTTCATTTGGGTTTAAATAAAACCTGTTTCAACTGTATCCCACGGCCTTTCATTTACATTCATCACTATTACCTATTATTATTATGAGCCACTTCATTGGTGGCAGCTGGTCGTCTCAAATGAGGACCAGGTCGCCAACACGAACATGGTCTTGTGCACATTGCCACTTGACGCGTTGCTGTAGAGTGGATAAGTAGTCTTTTATCCATCGGGACCAGAAGTGGTGTCTCAAGCGCTCAATCAGCTGGTATCGATTGATGCTGGCCTTTTGGATAACGGGTGAAGGTAGTCAGGTATTGACCTGACTACCTTCACCCGTTATCCAAAAGGCCGACCATTGGGTCGACCCACAAGGAAGTGTCCCGGTGTTAGTGCTGACAGATCGGAAGGATCAGCAGACATAGAAGTAATAGGCCGTGAATTCATAATGGCCTCAATCTGTGCAAATAAAGTGTATAATTCTTCAAAGGTTAAACTAGAGCTCCTGCTTCCCAGATACCGCCGAAATGCGGTGCATACACGGGAGAGAATTTAAAAGTTATACCCTCTTTGATCGTGAAGTCGCTAACTGAACGTTCATTTTCCTTGAGCAGTCTGTTCAGTTCGTTACAAGCTCCTACAAAGTTTTTTCCATTATCACAGTATATGGTGTGAGGTTTACCTCTTCGTGCAATGAATCTACGCAAGCATAAAATGAAGGCATCGCTACTCAGGTCGCTCACGACCTCCAAGTGTACAGCTTTCGTGCTGAAACATACAAATATGCATAAATAGCACTTGGAGGTCTTGGCACCGCGACCCTTTCTATTTAAAACTAGCTTCTGCCCGCGACTTCGTCCGCGTGAAATTTCTTGTTACTCCGACCCACCCCGTCGCATCGCATCGCCTGCCCGCGCTATTACTTCGTTTTTGCTTAGCGTTCTTTCTGACTTTTTTTCTTTTTACTCGGCTCCTAAAGGTCATAGCGTGATATTAAATAGCCTTCCTCAAGAATTGGGCTATCAAATGCAAAAATAATTTTTCAAATCCGACTGGTAGTTCCAGAGATTAGCGCGTTCAACTAAACAAACTCTTCAGTTTTATAAGACCTGCAAAATCAGTGCCACAAGTCGCAAGTGGTGGAGCAATAGTTACACGAGATTCCGGTAATTACCCATTATGGGTTCTAAAGGCTTAGCTCTAAATCTCTGACAACGCACTTTCTGACAGTAGTCGCAGCTAATACTTTCCCCCCTATAGGCCAAAATTGCTCACGAATAGTATTTAACAGTTGCTGAGGGCCAGTATAGGAGACGAAGATGTTCTTGCTCAAATAAAAGTTTTGAGAAAGTGTGTTTGGGGTCTAGCAGTGCCTTTTTTCATAGGGACATTGAGATGCATTGTCGATCCTTCCACCGACATGCAAGACACCACGTCGATCCAAGAAAGGGTTTAAAGATAGAACTCGTGACTTAGAATTTAATGTGTCAGAATTTTCAAGTGAGTGAATGTCCTGTGAAAAGCATTCTCTCTGTGACGCTTTAGCTAGGAATACCAGTGAGTTTAACTCGGAATAGGTAAGTTCACCATTTAATTTAGTATTCGAATTTTTAATGTTATTCATAATTTTTATTTCAGGTAAAGTAGAAGGAGTAGATTTATATAGGGGCCATTCATGTTCACACTTGGTCAGAAAGAAAGGACCATGCCACCAAAGAATATTATCATGAAGAAGACGTGGATGAATGCCCCTGGAAGCCATGTCAGCGGGATTATGTTCAGAAAGTACATGACGCCATGTAGTTATGTCAGTTAATTCTCGAATCTGTTCAATCCGATTGCTTACATAAGTTTTAAGAGTCTTAGGTGGAGTGTGTAACCACCCAAAGACTATGGTTGAGTCGTCCTAAAGACTGAGCGTGCAATCTTAATTTGTAAAGAGTGACATACTTTAGAGTATATTTTACGTAGTAACTATTTAGTAATCTGTGGTATAGTTTTGCACCAAGTAAAGCGCCTAACAATTCCAGACGGGGAATTGTTTCAGATTTCAAAGGAGAAACTTTAGCACATAATTAGTTACAGCTAACTTCGCCTAAACTATTAGTCGATTTGAGATAAACACATGCAGCATAGGCATTTTGCGAGGCATCAGTGAAGCAGTGAGCCTCTATGTAAATAGGAGAATTACAGAAAATATATCTAGGTATCTGAATGTGAGCAAAATGTTGCGTTTCGTATTCTGGCCAAGACCGTACCACAAGGCCTGAAGGTGAGCCTGACTTAGGTCTACAAATAATGTTGTGCTTCGCTTAACCAGAGATGTTCTACGGATGGTCAACCATTAGTTATCTATTTGGCTTAGCAAGGAATACATTGCCTTGGCACAGTTCAACAAAATAGAATACCCAACAACAAACTACCTGACAAAAAAGAGATGATGAAAAAAAATATCCCTAGGGGTACCTACGAAGAAAGAACAGCATCTTATGAGGGAATTTATTTATCTTGCATAGCATGGAAGGACAATAAAATTGTGAGTATGTTATCAAGTTATGTAGGAGCAGAGCCTGTTTCAACTGTCAAAAGGTTTGATAAAAAGAAGAAGGAAAGAGTTGATATATTGTGTCCAAAGGCCATAACAGAATACAACACTCATATGGGGGGTGTTGACTTGTAAGAATTAAATCTCGCAAATGGTATATTCGTATATTTTCCTTTTGCTTGATCTTGCTGTAATCAACTCCTGAATTAAATACAAAAACAATGCAGTACAGTAAATGTTGCAAAGAACAATATTTTGAACTTAGGTGAGTTCAAAAACGAGCTGGCCTATGTTTTATGTAACTCAGGTACATGTGAAAATAAAAGAAGCCGGCCTAGCACTTCCAGCCTGGAGCAGGAGTTGCAAGCTAAGAAGAAGAGATCGCAATCAAAACCAATCCCTCCAATAGATTTACGGATGGATGGTCTAGGGCACTGGCCTGATGTTGGTGTGTCGCTTCGTTGTAAGTATCCACGTTGCACAGGATACACAATAATAGAGAGTTTTACATCAAATAAAACTTACCTATTATTTTTTCATCAATATCCGGAATCCATCTTGAATCCATCTTGAGTCAAACACCTGTCTTTCAGCCTGTTGACAGCGTTTCCTTTGCCTCTCCGCTGGTCGCGCCCTCTATGCTTACCGTTGGTACTAAGTATTTCAAGCGCGCATCGGGTGATCACCCAATTTACCGTCATTATGGAACTCATGATGCACCAGGTAGACCTTACCTGGATTCCGGATATTGATGAAAAAATAATAGGTAAGTTTTATTTGATGTAAAACTCTCTATTATTTGTTTTGTATCAATATCCGGAATCCATCTTGAGTGATGTGTTTGTTATCACCTGGTGCGCGAAACCCAAAGACGCTATAATGTGTTTTAGGATGTAGAATATTGGGTTAATAAAAATCAATGTCAAAATTATGTTAATGTATGTATTACAATAATTAATCTGGTATGACATACTACTTTTAGTCATATAACAAAAAATAACAGACATAACAAAGTAAAAATAATTAATATTAATGAACAGGATCAAAATAATTAGACATTGATGTTAAATGATTGGGAACATTTGAATCATTGTGATTTAACAGTTCTCTCTGATAATAATTCTGGAAGGTATGAATTGTTTTCCAGTTACCAGTTGCAAGAATTTGATCAATGGGAAAATTCTCTACGAAATTGAGAGAAGCCACTGCAGATCTTACTGATCCTGGAGTTGCCTCAATACCAGCAGCTTTTAAGAGAGATCTCACCCATCCACCAATAACAGTTCTAGAAGCAGGTTTAATATTCCCTCTAACTGTAATAAACAAATGTTTTATATTTCCTCGACTGTTTGAAGTAATGCATATTAATTGTCTCAACCAAAAAATCAGATTTAATTTTTTATCAGGGTGTTCTCTAAGCCTCCAACCAGACTGTCTGTGGTTATGGTTGTCTGTTTTAGAACCGAATGCTGGCCACAACACAATAGAGGAATCTTCATCGACTAAGCTATTGCTATCAATTCGTAATAGAGTAAGGTCGTGAACCCTACGACCTGATGCTAACAATAAAAGAGTAGCCACGTGTCTTGATACTTGAAATATATTATTTTCATCAAAATTATAAGCACTCATGTGTTGCAATAAAACTTTAGGGTTCCAAATAGGTGGTTTAGCAGATTTCTCTCTTGCTACAGAAATGGCTTTTAATACATGTTTTATAAAGAAATTAGACGACAAATCAATATTAGATGTTATGTGTGTGAAAGTTGAGATAACAGATTTGTGTACCAAAATAGTTCTGTATGCAAGACCTATATCACAGTGTAAATGTGCTAAATATCGAGCTACCTGATCCGCCTTAGGGTATTTAAAATTAACTGAATGGGAGTCACACCACCGCTTCCATCTGCGCCACACTGGTCTGTAGGTATTGATTGTGGAGCCTCTCCAGCTCGACATAAAGAATTTTTGTTCTTGATCTGTCCAGTCCGTCAAAATATCTTGCCACCCGAAATCAGCCATGCTTCCAAGTGTAGGTCTTGCACTTGCGGCGGATGCGTCCCTGTTCTCGTGTCTATTAGATTGCAGGCTAGATCTGGAATCAGGTAAGGCGGATGTCGCGCTCGCCGTTGAACATCTGCCTGCCAAAATACCTTGCTCCACCTCGGGGCAATTAATATATAGTCTCCGCTGGCTTGATTCAGGTGTTGGAGAACTCGGGGAATCAAATTTGGTGGTGGGAACAACCAAGCTAGGTCGTAGTGCCACTGGTGACAGAATGCGTTGTGATGTTGGGCTTTCTGATCGTTGACGTCCAATGATACGTACTTTGGTACTATGTGGGCTGTTCTCGACGCGAAGAGGTCTATCTCCGGCGTACCCCACATTCGAAAAATTGTTGTCGTTGCTGTCCTCGTGAGGTGCCATTCTGGACAAGCCTTCTGCCGAGAAAGGGCATCTACCTCGGTATTGAACCTGCCCGGAAAATAATGTGCTGTCAGATGAATGTTCTGCTTGTCTAGAACAGCAAGAAGCTGTCGAGTTTGATGAAGCAGTTTCTTGGATTTTGTGCCGCCCTCCTTGTTTATGTACGAGACTACTGTCCGATTGTCGGTTTGCAGCAGTATCTGTGCATCTTGGAGTTGCTGCTGGTTCTGACATATAGCTGCGTAAACGGCAAACATCTCTTTTTTGTTGGCATGCCATGTCTTTTGAGAATTTGTCCAGGTTCCTACAATATTTGTGTCGCCAAGTTGAGCCCCCCACCCGATGTCTGATGCGTCTGTGGTCAAGAGTTGTGACGTCACTGAGCTCAAGTGTATTGGCATAGACGTTCCTATGGCTTGACACCACCACTCCATCTCTGATCGAGCTGGTTGAGGGACAGTGATCGATCGATACGGGTGTTTCACCGACAGCTGTCGACTGTAGTATTGCAGAGTACGACAGTGAAGGCGACCTCTCGGAGTCACAAACGTTGCAAAGTTGAGTCTCCCCATTAGAGTTTGGTACTGTTTGAGGGACCACTTTGTTAACTGAAGCTGTTGGTGAAGTGCTTTGCGTAGCGTTAGGCACTTCGGTTCGGACAGGGACTTTGCGTTGCGTTTTGTGTCCCATGTAATGCCGAGAAACTCGAGGCATTGTGTCGGAACCAGAACAGACTTTTCGTAATTGATTGTCCAGCCTAGTAAACGAAGTATCTTTATTGTGAATGCGACGTCGTCTTCCAACTGCGATTTTGACTGGTTGGTCAAAAGAAAATCGTCTAAATAAACCACGCACCTGATCTTGTGACTCCTCAAGAATTCTGCTACCCAATTGGTTATCGAGGCAAACGTTCTGGGTGCCGATGAGAGGCCGAACGGCAAGCACGTCATTTGAAGTAGTTGATGTTGACGTGAGTTTTGATGATAATTTAGCCTCAGGAACCGGCGATGTTGCTGTGCGATTGGTACGTGGAAATATGCTTGACTCAGATCTAGTTTGGCCATCCAATCTTGTTGTTGCAAAAAACTTGGTACCCGGAAGTGACTGAATAGTTGAAATGGCTTGGCTACTACGAACTGGTTCAGTTTTTTCAAATTGAAAATGGGTCGAAAGGTCTGATCTGACTTGGGTACCAGAAAGAACGTTGAAATGTAACTGGGCGTCAGTTCTGCAGGTTCCAGTACCCCTGACTCGAGCATAGTTTGAATTTGTTTGGACATATTGGGAGAGGTTTTGGTTCTGTAACATTTCAGAACTGTGGGAGTCGGAAATATTAGTGGCGGTCTGAGTATGAAGGGTATGCGTGCCCCGTTCAACAGTCGGCATATTTTGTCTGGCGCACCCAGATTGCTCCAAACATATTGAAATTGCCTTAGACAGCCGCCTTGAAATGTCCGACAGTCATTCGCGACGCTTGTTTTTAGGGATAGAATTCGATTGCGATTTTTTACCCTTTGGTTTATATCGTCGCTGGTTGCTTGTTCGGTTTTTGTTTTGGTGTGAAGCGTTTGAGCCCCTTTGTCTTTTATTAATGGTATCTCGACGAAAAAACTTGTCGTCAGCTTGTTTACTAGTCGATGGTGCTTGATTATCATAAAAGTTTTCTTTAGAATAAATTTGAGGTATTGACTTAGTGGATACGGTAAGTTTATCCACCCCCCCAATTTTTTGGAGGTAGGTTTGAACTGCCTCATCATTAAAAAGGTATTCTGTACTAGGAGGAATTTTTTGTAGGACATCGCGATGAAAACCTTCGGAAATTTGCCGCAACATAGTCTCTCGACGTGTATTTATCAAATCAGCTCTTCGGCCGCACACTATTTGTAATAAGTCATCAGTAACCTTACTATATGCGGATTCTTTCGAAAATAATGATTGCACTTTTTCGAATACTGAGTTAGGTGTCAACGATTCTCTAGACTCATTTGACCAATCCACAAATGATTGTAATGTTTTGTGCAATTCGTCTTTTTGGCAAAGTAAGGCATTCGTTAATCCAGCAAAAGATCTTTCCAATAAATATGAGCGCGAATCTTCTTTCAACATATTCGATTCAAAACGCTTTAATTCGTCGTTAACACTTAACTCGACAAAACCGGGGGTAGCTAAATATTTCTTTTGTGCATCCGAAAACCGAACGGCATTCCAATCATCACACTTAAAACGCTGTAGATCCGTAATTTTTTTAAGGTATGTTTCGTTTGCCCTTGGGTAAATCGGGTCTTTTACTATTGTACTGACTTCCGACAAAATCTGTAGTTTGTTATTAGACAAGTTTTCAGGTCGTCGTATATTTAACTCGTTTGTGGCAACGGTTTCCATGTTAGCACTTGAATTTGTATTATTTACATTAACGGAAGGATTCGTTAAGAGGTTTGTTAAATAAGCCACTTGTTGTGATAAAAATTCGAAATGTGCATAACTCACGGTTTGGGAGTCCCTCCTTACTTTACGTTTCTCAGGGCTGGGTCCACTGCTTGTAGAAGAACTGCTATCGCTATCTCTTCCACTTGGCGTCGGGGAATGAACTCGTTTACGATTTTCCATAATAACTTAACGGAGAGGAAAACTTTTAAACTAAACGTTTTACTAAACTTAATTTTGAAAAAATAAGTGGGTTATTACTTTTTCGCGAAGTTTAACGTGTTTTAATGCTATCAACGCACGGCGCGAAAAACGACGCTATAATGACGGTAAATTGGGTGATCACCCGATGCGCGCTTGAAATACTTAGTACCAACGGTAAGCATAGAGGGCGCGACCAGCGGAGAGGCAAAGGAAACGCTGTCAACAGGCTGAAAGACAGGTGTTTGACTCAAGATGGATTCAAGATGGATTCCGGATATTGATACAAAACAAATAATAAGATGTGGCATAAATTTATGTCTAAACAAAAATAATAACTGTTATACTTTCCACACTTCCTAATATCATTGCCTATATGTATGTTACCTTTAAGTGCATAGTGATGGAAAAATCCATCACATAATAAAATGTAAAAATAATAAATAAAAAACATACTTATAACTCATTTGATATTTTTTTTATATAATAAAGACACTTTTTCTACATGCTGCATATTTTTCTTATTTTAAAATCTGTAATCAAAAATATTCTATGTGTTGTAGATTTATAAGTGCGCCAGCAGGGCGAAGCAGTGACTCAGATTCAGAGGCGTTGAAATAAAATAGGATGCTCACGATTCTACTGTTTTTTAATGAGTGTTCATGGTTAACAATCTTCACATTTATATTTGATACATTTCTTTGAAAAGTGGTGCCATCTAACCGAAGAGACACGAGCCAATTAGACTGTCGCCTAACTGTTACAAGATGTATTTGTTTAATCGGCGATCGAACTCTCTTCGTGGTTGACTGCGGTAATGTCGTTCGGTGGTCACAGATGGCGCTGCGTTAACATACTGGCCCCCTTTGAGAGCCATAGCTCTCAACCTTGGCTGCCTTGTCTTCATTTTCTGGCGACGATGATGAGACCGGAAGAGGGCAGATCTTCGAAAACGCCCTCTCGACGACGCCATCTGCTGTCTTGATACAAGCAACTCTGGCAACATTGTCTCGTCCTGGGTACGTCAGCAGGATTCGTCCTAACCGCCATTTGAGGGGCGGTAAATTGTCCTCTTTGATGAGCACCAAGGAACCGGGAGTGAGTGCACCCTGGTTTTCCTTCCATTTGATACGTCTCTGGAGCTCGGAGATGTAGCCCTGGGCCCAGCGCTTCCAAAAGTGCTGCCTGAGCTGCTCGACACTTAGGTGGCGTGATAAAGCGTGTGAAGACTTCGCCGTGATATCTGCGCCTGCAGGAGCCGTCAGAGGCCGGCCGATGAGGAAGTGACCTGGCGTCAGGGGCGCAAGGTCGTCAGGATCTACGGACATTGGGTGCATAGGACGGGAGTTCAGGACGGCCTCTATTTGTACTAAAACCGTGTTGAACTCTTCATATGTTAAATGAGCCTTCCCTATCACGCGTGTTATATGGTGCTTACAGGATTTGACTCCTGCTTCCCACACACCGCCAAAGTGAGGTGCGTAGGGAGGTATAAATTTAAATTCTATTTGATTATTTGAAGTGTAATCAGTAATACTTTGACAGCTGTTTTGTAAACTGTTTTTGGTTCCAGCACCTGGGTGACTGCTTCAAACCATACAAAGATTTATTTAGTTTACAGACTAACCCATTTGTATTCAATCCAGGTGGTGGTTCCATATAGACTTCCTCATCAAGGACACCATATAGAAAAGCAGTCTTAACGTCAAAATTATACAATTTTTCCCTAGCTGCCAGTGAGAGCATAATTCTTAGTCTCGTCGTAATCTAAACCCTTTTCTTGGGTGTAAGCCTTTGCACATAGCCGAGCTTTGTATCTTATGGTATCATCAGCATTCTGCTTGATTTTGTAAACCCATTTACAACTAATCAGCTTCTTATCTGCCGAACGTTTTACGAGCTCCCATGTCTTGCATGTATCATGGGACTTTAGTTCCTCACTCATTGCAGCGATCCAGTTTTCAGAATCTTCACTTTGAATAGCTTCATTATAAGTACAAGGCAGTACCTCAACAAGATTAGACTCTGCCATCATGGCTCTATATTCTAATTCAATACCTTTTTCAGCTGCATATTTTCGAAACTCATCATTGCAATACTCCTTGCCATTGTCACTGTGTAACAGCTTCACTGTGGTGTCAAACTTATTCTCAAGTAGCTGTTCATACTTGTGGAAAGCCTGCAGCCTCACTTTTGCTCTTCAGAAAGTACACAATGATGAAACCAGATGCTGCATCCAGGAACGTAATAAAGTATCGAGCCCCTCCAACCGATGGTGTGGGCATAGGACCACACAGGTCACTATACACTTTATGCTTTACTACTTCCGATGAGCACTTCTTGAAAGGCAGTCTATGTTGCTTGCCAAGCACACAACCTTCACAGAAAAAGTCACTCAGGTCACTTACTGGAGGCAAATGTCCATTTCGCACCATTTCACGCAATGTTTTTATGTTCACATGTCCAAGACGCTCATGCCACTGTTTTAGAGTGACAACATTTGCTTGACAGTCCTCAGTGATGGTCTTAATGAGCATTCTGTATAGATTATTTTATTACTTTGTTTAACAGCAGTAGCGGCTACAGTCCCATCACTATTTAATAATAATTAATGCAAAGTCCTTGTTTTTGGTCACTGTAAAACCTTTTGAGGTTACAACACCTTCAGAGAACAAATTCCTCTTCAATTCAGGCACATAGAGCACATCATTGATGGTGGAGTCATACCATTCACCGTCTAACAATTTCTTTATTTTAATTGTTCCCAAGCCTTGCACTGACAGTTCACTTTTGTCACCACACAGTTACACTCTGGCTTGAAATCAGAGAAATAATCGCGCCGATATGTCATGTGGGCAGATGCTCCACTATCCAGGAGCCATATTTCTTATGGTATTCGCCTCAAGCTGAGTGGTGAAAGCAGATTCTTTCTTTGAGTCACTAGGATTTGAGCTGGGTCGTGAACTTGCATGTGAATGCTTATTCGAGCCACTGGGTTGTGAACTAGAACGGCAATCTCGAGCATAGTGCCCCTTTTTCTTGCATTTAAAACACTTCACTGATTTTAGAGGTTTCTCTGCAGCAAGTGCTATTTCTGCTTTTTCTTCCTTACTTTTAAAGTGCAATTCCTCGTCCAAGAGGCGCGCCGTAAGGTTAATTACAGTTTGTTTATTTGGTTCCAATGACAGCCAAGCTTGTCGCACCACCCGACAGCTCTCGGGCAGTGATCCCAGTACTTTGGTCACAACGGCTATTTCAGAGATCGTCTCTCCAGCATCTTTCGACTGCTTTGCTATATTTTCGATCTTTGAGATGTGTTCAGCGACACTGTCACCTTCATTGAACTTTACAGTGTGAAACTTCTCGTGCAAAAACATTTTGCTATTTTCACTCTTCTGGTCGTAAACATTGCTTCAAAAAATATCACCAAGATCTAAGTTTCAAATAATATAACTTACCTATATACTATAAGTAGGTACCTACATATTTATTTGCAGCAAGCAGGTGCGCGAGCCAATCTCGGATAGAGAACAAGTATTTTTTATAAGGAAGTACTTTGGTAGGTATTTACCTTAAGTTTTTACTTTATAATTTCAATTAATAATAATAACAATTGTACACATGATAGAGTTATAAATAATTTCATTTGCGCTTTTTTTTTTCTGATATCTCTAAATTGTTTTAATTTTAGTTTTCTTACTTTACTTTGCTTGTGTAGTTCATGGTAGGTTACTTGCCTTACTTGTTTGTGTAATACAAATTCAAAATTGCTATGGAAAATAAACAGGATTATGTACCAATTTTTTAAATTATTTATTTGTTATCATTCCTATGCCTAACTCATTGCTTCGGGATAAAAGTCGGAAAAATAAAGTAGATGGATTTTGCTTCAGGACGAAACAAATCGATCGATTGTAATTTCTAATAATCTACTACACGATCGGATCACTCCGTGATACGTGTTAGTATTTCGTTTTGTTGAGTTAATAGAATTTAAATAGTGCCAAATGTCTTCGTCTGACGATTTTCAAACAATTTTGTACTCAGAGGTTCAATTCATGTTGGTCAAATAGGGCTAACAAAGATGAGAATATGAAAAGTCCAAGTTTCGAAGAAGAGGAGGACATTATAGAAGATTCTCAAACATTGTCACCAAGTTTACTATAAAACTTGCCGAAAAAAAGAAAGAAAACTGCTGAAAAGGCAACTCAGTGTGAAGAATGTTTCGTCAATTAGAGACGAATATCCGAATTCGAAATAGCAAGTGAATGTCGATGCACTCCAACCTCCGAGATTTATCTGTGAAAGGTCTTCGGATATTAGAAACGAATATTTTGCTAGTTTGGTTGCATTTGAATTAGAAAAAATAAGGCTTGAAGAAAGATCATACATATGTCTATGGGCAGATCATAAATACGATCAGGAGTTGCCGTGGCGAAAATGAATTTCCGTAACTTTCCGTGTTACAACAGATCCGTAATACAACAGTGTGTTTAAATGCATGAATTAATTAATTTTATTGAAAACAAATGGTTTCAATTTAGAAGCTGTGAAAAACGGGAAAAATAAAAAAAATTACTTTTAATATTTTATAGGTTTTTAATCATAAAATCAAGTTGATGCATTTTGGGACATTATGCAAAATAGATTAAAAAAATTGCTTTTATTAATTAACTGTGGAATAAATTGAAACAATCGTTTCCTTTCTTTGCACAAAGGAATACATTGCACTTTGTGCATTTTACAAAGCTCTGTAGCTTACAGCCAGGTCTCTTGCACCTCATGCGTTGGTCGGTTTTAATTTGGCTATGACCAAAATTGTCTAACCGAACGTCAGACGGTGGAAGAACCACGCACCCTTTCTTTCTTTTTGCATCTGTGGTATCAGTGATGCTGCTGTTGCTAGGACGTCCTCTTGTTGGCTGGGTCGTAACACCATACTCGTAGGTGCATAAGACATCAGCCAGCTCTGACCTGAATTCTGACAGATTTTTCAGCTTCTTTGGATCCTTTTCTTGACTCTAAAGTTTTGTATAGAACCCAAGAGTTTATAATAGTTAAATCTAAAAGGTGGTAAAAAATCGTCATATACCATTTCCTGGTCTTGACTTTTATTCTATATCTGCCCAAAAATGGATCCATGAGATCAACGCCCCCATATGGGCGTTTTATTCTTTGACTATTTTTGAGCAGTCTATAATAATTTTTTTCTTTTCTGTTTTGTTATATCGTTCGATGGACTTTATTGGTTCAGCTCCTACGTAGGTCGAGAGTAGAACTACTTGTTTGTTGTCTTTCCAGCTAACTGAAGACATGTCGACCCCATCAACATGTGTAATATATTCCACATACGACCCTCTTGGCACTTGTTTTTTCATTACATCCTGTTTTGAGGGTAATTTTCATTTTTTACCTAGGCAATTTCTTTGAACAGTTCCTACACATTGTATTCCTTACGAAGAAACCCAAAAGAAGACAGAATAAATAGCATTATGAAAAGGACACTCACCAATTAATGCTTAGTGATTGTCCTCCTCACAAAACTTATAATAATCGGTCCGCCACAGTTTTTAGAATGCTGTTGCCACTCGCCCACCTTGACAATAGCGACGCGATTTTCTTGCGAATGAGAGCGTGGAAGCCGTCAGTTCTTCGTCATTTAGATAGTATAGCATATAAGTGCTAGTATGCTTAGTATGGGACTAAAAAATAAATTAAAAATGTGTTTTTTTTTTAACAGAAAATCATCAGCAGCAGTAGTTGCCGTCGTTCTGGTTGAACCAGCTAAAAACAACATGACGAAAAATTAAAATTTTGCAATCGAACTTGATCAGATCACAAAAGAAGAACAAAACTTTTCAATCCAGAATAGCCAGTGCTGTAAAAATGTCGACGGATGATTTATTTAAAAAACTGACAAGCAAAATGACAGTAGCAGCAAACATTTTCACATTAATGCAGTATACCCAGACAAGCAAGAAGCCTTCTGGTCGCAGATTCTCACTAGAAGAAAAGGTTCTCTCACTTTCTTTATATAAGAATAGTCCAAGAAGCTACCCTCTTTTGGCAAAATACTTCACATTGCCGTCCACTAAATCTTCAAAAAGACTTTTAACCAAAATAGAAGTGGAGCCAGGGCTGAATAAATGCATATTTATGAAAATTAAAAATACTGTCAAGGAGTTATGTCCAGAATACCGGTTATGTAGCTTAATTTTCGACGAAATATCAATTTCCCCCCAAATCCACTATAACGCTGCAAAAGACCAGCTTAGGGGGTTCGCATTTAATGGAAAAAAAATGCACACCATGTATTGATCTTCATGGTGAAGGGTTTAAGGAAGAAATTTAAGCAACCCGTCGCATATTACTTCACCAACTCAGTAAATAAGGCTCAATTAAAAGAAATTTTGCAAAAAAAATATTAAGTATGTACGTAGTACGGGATTAAAGGTCGTAATGTACTGTTTGTGATCAAAGCACGGTCAATGTGAGCGTTATAAATGAGTTGGTAGAAGACACAAGAAAAAAATATCTCACAGAAGAAAAGGAATGGAAGAATGAAATCATTGAAATAGGGAAACAAAAGTAATCCCTCTATTTGATGTACCACATTTATTAAAAGGAGTCCGAAATAATTTATTAACAAAAGATTTAAAATATTATGATTTTGAAGAGAAGTGCGAAAAAATCATTAAATGGGAATATTATAAGCAAACATATGAAGCAGACAAATCGTATGGAGAGGTAAAATGCCTGCTGAAAATCACAGATGAGCACATAAATTTTCAGTCACACGGTAGCTGCAACTGCAAGACATCTCGTGGCAAGAGGAGACATTCCGTAAGAATGCCAAAATTCATTATCGTATATATAGATTAATTATCGCCACAAGGTGGTTCAAAGAACGTGCAGGTATAATTTTCTTGGTTTTAGATCTGGAAATGTAATATTTGCCAGTATTTCGTAATTTTTTCGCTTTATTACTAAGCCACTCCTCAACTCTTGCAACGCGCTTTCTACTTTTCTTAACATTACTATTTTCTTCTATTTCGTCCACGGAAGTATTCTGTTCGACTATTTCATCTTGGTTTATTGATTCATTCTCATTTTGTACTGCTTCTTGTATTTCTTCGTTATTTGTTTCAGCAGAAGTCTGGATCGAAACTGGTTCCACTTGACCGTTAGTTGGTAATACTTGTACATTATTCGTAATCGCAGTTGACGTAGAAGTGCTCGAAGAACTGCTAGAAGAACTAGATGACCTACTGGAGGATTTTTAGGAATTTATGTTCCGAACGTAATAAAGAGTATCTTATCGTGAAGTCGGAGTTATTAGATACCGCTTTATTGTCAACTGCAATTATCGAAGTCGCGGATAGTGACAACAAATATTTGGCCCGCGCTTTGCTTGATAGTGGCAGTCAGCATAGTATCATTTCTGAGTCATTCCGTAATAAATTAAATTTAAAGTCGATACAGTCCGCTTATCAAATCGTAGGAGTGGGACAGTCGGTCTCACATTCTGCTCAATTATGTGAAATTAAACTCAGATCTTTAAACGACAACAGTTATCATATAAATGTTAAATGTTTAGTCCTACCCACAATAACTAATATGATACCTACTTTTAAAATTAATTCAAACTCATTGAATATACCTAACGGATTAAGTCTAGTGTAGCGTGGTAATCGACTAACTATAATCGATTCACGCACATACCTAATTACGGTTCGACGGAGCAGCAGCACTACGCGTCATCCATAGACACTCGGTCTAGGATACTATAAAAGCTGTCTCCGGGCCGAAAACCATCCTTTTCATTTCGAACTCCGCCTTCAAATTTAAAACCTCAGTGACCTGGGTGAGTGTTTTGAGTAATCTGCTAATTCTCTTCAGATACACCGCACTCTTTTTATTTATCAGACTTCTGCGGTGATCGTCTGCAAAGTAATTGTGTCCATTGTCAATAATGGCTTCCGTGTTGTACAAGTGCTATGTCATCTGAATTTTCACTCGTCATACTGCCTTTGTAAAGCCGTGCATGCCTCGTTCACACTCAGCCGCATGGCCTCGCCGCAATTTGCTTAACCTGCTCTGCAACGCGGCGACAAACTACTAAATAATGATCGCGGCATGTGCTGGCTTGTTTAACCTTTGTGAGCCGCCACGTGGGTGAGTTTCCTTGCTTTCCCCTGAAACCGCTGCTTGGGCTTACGGCTGGAAGACGCACGCGTCGTTGGCGCTCACAGATCCTGGCACCACGCTTACGGGCCCACCATGCCACGTGCATGATTCCAGGGTTCTACTTGAGGAGTCGGAAACGGCGTCATAGCTGCCTCCGCGCCCTACCCGCGGAGTGACGTTCCCGTCACGGCCTCATCTGTCGTGCCCCCGCACGTTACTGCCCACCTTAGTCGCCATCCACGTCTGCCACGTGGAGGGCGTAGCTGCTGGGTATCTGCTGTGCCTACGGCACGCCGCCGGCTGCCTTATTCTAATTCTGTCATAAAAAGAGCGCGTAATTCTCTGTTCGACTGTTATAGATGCTAGTGCGGGGGCGAAGATGCGCTATGGCGACGACATTAGGGATGCGCTCATTCATCGACTTCTTAGTCTAACAATACATAGCATTTTCTTCCAGCTAACTAATTGATTAGAATTGAAAGCTATATTGTATGTAAAATATTAATGTTTGAATGACTAAGCATAAAAAATGTTTCAGGTTCCTTCGTCGGATGCAAGGGTGGATTCTGAAGCTCAGGAAACTAATCAGGATATAGTTTCCCCTACACCAAGTACGACACATGATCAGAATTCGTTAAGACAAGCAATGGAAGGCGCCAGTAGCTTGCGACCTCCTAATCAGACAACAAACAAACAACGCTTTGTTAAGAAAAATGTTGTACCACCAGAAATAACAAGGCAAGGCAAGCAAGGCATTAAGTCCGCCTTTGTACAGTCAGCCGCAGAGAAAAGGTACCATACCAAGACTTAAAGATTATCGCCCGAGCACGCTCGGGCCCGCGTGTCACGTGAGCCTTGAGCAGCTCCCTCCCCCGCCGCCGCACCCATCTCTGCCCGCGTGCATCCACCGATCCGCCTCAAATAATATTTGCAAGTATTTAATAATTTTATATGGTATTTTATCGGCTTTCTTCTGGCCGAACTGTATAGATACCAAGAATAACTTACAAAAAGACACTGCGTGCGATTAAGATACGAACCTGCTTCACCAGGCGCCAGCCGATCAACTAGACCGTGCCTTATACCACTAGGCTATTGGCTCAGTTATCAACCTCAACGAAAATTTGAATAGCATTACTCCTTTTATCGAACAAGGTTATTAACGGTCTAATTTTCTAGATATTAAGGTTTAAATTTCAACTTCCGTGTTATATTATTTAATACTAGCACCTTACCGTCTTGTTTTACAAAATGCAATACGCAACTCCTCTATTAACTAAAACATAAGGTTGAAATTAGCATAGATTTCTTGTTTGGTTGAATAGAATGTGTTGATTCCGATTGTTGCACTACCCTCATTTTACTTCAGAAACTTAACCGCTGTATGAACTGCGAGTTAAGGTTGAATTTAGTATACTTCTTCGCCTTATTTACTGTTCGCCTGTGATTGAGGGTATTTTTACTTTTCAAATGGTTTCATTTTCGTGCCGATTCGCTTGTGTGTAATTATCTTCATCGTAATATTATCCAATTTATTAAGTTTTTGACCAGTTGATTCTATTAATCGATGGTATGGTTCGATTAACAACTTTATTGAAGGCTAAAATTGTAGTTCTGTGGGAAAAGGAACAAAACATAAAGAAAATAGCACGAGATATAAGCATAACGGTAAGATTTACGTTATTCTTACACATACCTATTTATGGTTGCAATCATGTTGCATTATTACTTACAAGTTGGATTTTTTTTATGTATTTCTAATATTATTATTTTCATTACAGAGAAAAACAGTTCGTAGATGCATACAAAGGTATCAAGCGACGGGTGATATGAAATGTGATCACCAAGGCCCTCGCCCGATTGCTTACACTAATGAATCGAAGCGACAACGTAATATGTATTGTGAAAGTTCAGTCAGTGGCACCCTTCAAAACTACGCGTTCAAATGCTGACTTCAAGAAGTGTTAGACAGTGACGGCCATCCTATCCATTATGAATAAGCAACTCGGCAGATTGACTGTGTAACTTATTTGATAAAAATGCATTGGAACATTTATATGAGCAAGTGTTAATCATTCCCAATATCATTCCATAATCAGTGGGATCATTATCTCGTAGTTAATCAAAAATAAACAACCTTTATTATTATCAATCCAGTTACTCTTGTTTACAAGTAGTCTATTAATGTGTTAACGATTCATATCTGACCTCACATATTTTTCTAATATTGTGTTAAATAAGGGTTATCAGAAAATGTGATAAAAGAGAAAGATGTATATTGCTATACTGTTATAGTTTAGCATGTTGGTTCTTCCTCTGTAATCCACAGGCACAAACAACATTTCAACACTTCATTTCATTTTTAACCAAGCTTTTTTCCGATAAGATCATACAGAGTATATAAAATGTATGTTTTCACAACTTTAAATAAATAAATATTACTGTAGTTATGTTTCTAGAAATATCTATAAACGAACCGTTATCTAATGTTAAACGTTCTAAGCCAAAATAAGGTATCTATTTTGTGTTTAGTTAATATTCTAAGTAAATAACCCCAATTTAACACAGACAGGAATCTGTATATTGAACCAGGAAATGGATTCCATGAAGTCCTAGAAATGTAATTAGAAAAATAAATGAATATTGTTTATGCAAAATGCCTAACTTTTATTACAAACCTCTATTTGATTTCTTAATAATAATAAACGAAAATCACCTACTACAAAAAAAAACTAACAAAAAATAATAAAGGTAAATAAATAAAATAAAACAAAAACCCTTCTCATGCACGGGTTTGAACTCGAGACCATCACATTGCTAAGCCGCAGTGTTTACCACTAGACCAACACGCCATTTGTGTTACGTTACAAAAAACTTAAATAGGTTCGATGTCATTACCAAGGGGGTAACCATCACTATGAAGCGAGCTGTACAGTTTTTTTTACTTGTGCATAAAGTTTAATAAATAAATATATAATTGCAGCCAAAAAACAAATGGACGAAGCATTTGATTGTATGAAATCTATAACTCAAAAAGCAAATGTTGATGAGTACGACCACTTTGGGTTAATGATAGCAGCCAAAATTAGAAAAATAAAGGATCCTTTCGACAGAGAGTGTTTGATGAATGACATTCAAAATTTAGTATTTCAGTCGATTATGAGAAATCATACTCCATCTTCGTGTGGTTCATCATCATCACAATCACTGCCGTCAAACGTCGGAAAAAGTAGACTCTATTCAGTACCAACGACGCAAGCAAATATTACATCCTATGACTTGGAAGACCGGCCAAACCCTCAAGATACATTTATTTCTACACAAAGTACTTCATCACAGCCATTGCTAATAAACTACGGACAAAATAGACCCTACTCGGAACTAGCGCAAACAAATTTATTAGCCTATGACTTGGAAAGCGGACAAAACACACAAGTTACGTTTATTCCAACACAAACTACTCTTACTTCATCACAGTCATTGCTATCAAATGTTGAACGAGGCAGAGTACATTCGACACCAGCGCAAACAACTGCTACTTCAGACTCAGCAAGACGGATTATCATAACTAACACCGGCGGTGTCCAAATACTTGATAACCAATTACTTGATTAGTTTTACTTACATAAGTTCGATCTCATTTACCTGTTTTTTGCCTACATAATTATATTAAAGTTAAATAAAAGACTATTAATTATTTCCGTTTTGTTTTATTTTTATCTAAATTACACAGTAGTAGGTACTATTCGATATTCATGAAATGCTCAGAGAATTTATTCCTTACTTCTGTTGCGAGTAAACTTGAACGTCGCGGAACTGACCCTAATGGCCTTAAAGCACCGCTGCCATCTCCCGATATATTGTCGCCAATTACCTGATCTTGTTATTTCTCCGTTCATTATCTGGTCAACTTAGCCTGGAGGTGTGTAAGTAGATCGTGAGTTGGGACTTCTTCTCAAAAAGTTATGTAATAAAGCACAGGCCATGACTACTTTTGAAGCTTCACGTGGTTGTAGAGCTATAGGTGCCCTAAGTACTCGAAACCGAGCTGACATTATGCCAAATGCATTTTCTACAACGATGCGGACGGAAGATAGTTTCCGATTAAATTTTCGTTGCATACTTCCTTCTGGATGGTCACCAGGATAAGGCTTCATTAAATTGGGATGTAATGGAAATGCATTATCAGCAACAATAACGTAAGGCATAGGTACATTATCATTAGAAAGTGGCTTAGGTTGTGGCAAATTTAAGGTGTTATTGTGTAGCTTTTCAAATAAAATACTGTCTCTAAATACACCACCATCGCTAATTCTTCCCTTGCTTCCAACATCACAGAACATAAAACAAAAATTGCTATCCACCAAGGCCATCAACACAATACTAAATGAATGTTTGTAATTAAAATATTCGGAACCACTGTGAATCGGTGATATCACCACCACATGTTTGCCATCGAGGGCTCCCAAGCAATGGGGAAATCTGTCTCTAAAACCGGCCTCCTTTTGTAGCCACTCGTCTTGAGACGAAGGTAACTTGATTAAGTCTTTCAAAACAGTTATCAAAGCAGCACAACAGTCTTTGACGATATTGGAAATAACTTGATGGGACATCTTAAACAAATAATGTCGGTTTAAAGAAACTTTATTCCCAAAAAAGACATAAGTCACTTACTTGAGAACAATACTAAAAAAAAAAAAAAATATAGATTACAATTATGTTCGTCATCAGTATTACAATAATAATTACCCATCCAATGCATTCATTTCTCCAGAAGTGATCGATCCGCAATTATGTGCTGGCTAAGTTGAGTTTTGAATGCATTGTAAGAGTGTACATTTTTTATACAAGACGGTAATTTGTTATAAAGCTGTGCTGTGCTGTGTGAGTGTTATGTTTGAGTGAACGCTTTTGTTTAGAATATTTCTGATGAAGATGCACGTGTTGTAAATATAAAGTTGTTTTATGTTCATTATTTTTTGTGTCTTGATAAATTTTACTGGTAGATGTTAAATATGGGTAGTTGAATATAATTTTTATGATGTGAACTTCTGAAACTATTTCCAGAAGCTAAATATCGTAATGTGATGGCTAATCGTACTTTGGCTGGAATAGTTTCTCGAAATCTAGTCTCTTGTTTTGCTATAATAGGGGCCACTTTGTTAAGGAGTATTTCGAAATCAGTCGATGACATTCGGACGAATCCAATAAATTGTTGACTTGGTTCAGCTAGCAAGTCAGAGAATATATTTTCTTCCATTGTTCTCCTGAAATAAATGAAAAAATAAATAAAGTGAAGACAATGTTCTTATAATAAATGAGGAAGTGGAACAAAACCTCATTTATCCACTTTTAAAATTTTCCTACATACCTACATTATTAAAACCAAATGCACATGTTGAAGATATACCTATACCTATTTTACTGTATTCTTATATTCTATAAGTAGAAAAAGTGGAAAAGTAGGGCTGGGTTTAGTTCTCCACCTCATCAAATAAAACCATGATTCAAACAATCATAATAATAGGAAAACTCTAACCTTGTACGGCTTCTGTGCATTTTTATCATCCACCATCTTCTTTTTAGTCTTGCTTTAGTTTTGTAATAATTTAAATGATTCATGTAAAAATAATTTTCACTCATAAAATACAACACAGCTGCAGCTTCAACCTCCATCTAGAAAAATTAAATTTTTCCCGTTTATTTATTGACATATCTAGGTAAACTCTAGTGTAACCATACCACTTCACGCAGTAATTTAAACGGTAATTAAATGCTATAATTATTGCGGTAAACAACCCGGTAGAACGGTAAGGTAGTGTAGCCGTAACATTACGCAATATTCGAGTCCCTCGTCACATGATATGTACTAATCCTATTCGAACAGAGTTACATATATTTGTCGCAGGGATATGATAAAAACAGGGATTTGGGAAAATTCCTAAGGGATTTGATCAAACCACGGAGGATGTTAAAATAACAACACGTTTTTATCATTTCCCTAAGCAAATCTAGTGATTTGAACAAATCCCTAAATTGATTCAGTGAAATGATAATAAAACATGTCCAGTTCTTGTTTACGTCGCGCTCGCACTTGCTTGTCAGTGACCGCGCCCCCTGCTCCACCGCGCACTCACCCGCGGCCGCCCGCACGCGGTCCCAGTTAGTTTTAAATACTATCAGAGACGGACGCACGCACTTTTGAGTATAATTTTACGCAAATTATAAAGAATGGCTTTGAATATGGAACAAAATTAGCCTCGTACTGAGTTTGTGTGTGAGGAACAGTTTAATGAAGCTATTAAGACGTTTTTAGAGGGGCGGCATGATAAAGAAAAACCGTTATGGACTCAAGAGAGGATAGAAGAGGCGATTACAGCGATTGAACAATTTAAATCAGCTCCAGTACTGAATCTTAAGAGAACAAACAAGAAATATTATTACGGTAACAAATATGATGTAATGGAGGTAGGGACAACCAAGTTTTTGATATTAAAAAGAAAGTTTGCTTCTGACTCAGTGGTTAAGATAGTGCCTCCAAATGAATTTTATGCCATACTTTGTGAGACCCATCAAGCGACGGGCCACGGTGGCAGAGATAAAATGCTGTACAATTTGAAATCAAGATATTTAATTCCCACTTCTGTCAAAAATATCACAAAAGTTATTTTTGTCATTTCACTGAACCAATTTAGGGATTTGTTCAAATCACTAGATTTCTTTAGTGGGATTTGTCAAATCACCAGATTTGCTTAGGGAAATGATAAAAACTTGTTGTTATTTTAATATCCTCCGTGGTTTGATCAAATCCTTTAGGGATTTGCCCAAATCCCTGTTTTTATCATATCCCTGCGACATATTCACTGACGCCAGTGAATCCGCATATGGCGCGTGTGCATACGCCCGTAGCTTCAACGAGACCGGTGACGTCACAGTGAGATTAATTTGTTCAAAGAGCCGTGTCGCTCCTGTCAAACGAGTAACCACAGAGTACATTAATATATATGGGTATAGAGTATTCAGCCGACCTCTACGTCATGCACCATCTGGTGGCTAACGACAAAACAACTTGCAATGTGCGTTTATACACTTTCACACACACACACACACGTGTACTCTTTAAGAAATAGTTCCTTTTTGTTTTTTCACTTTTATTGTTATATTTGGTTAAAAAGAAACACAAAATTAAATGTCACAAAGTTTTATTAAGTTTCTAGAAACAATACAGACGATATTATTTGTATTAAGTACTTAATTTGTGTATTTTCCTTCTCTTGCTATGATATATTAAAGCCTGATTCTGTATTTCGTCAGCCGAATCAACATCTTTATCTGTGCTGGTACCATTCAATAATTTATTGGTCCACTTACACCAGTTGTGGGCAAAGAACCTACTTGAAAAATCAAATATAAATTCTGTTATGTCTTTTCTGTGGCATTGAATAAATTGTGTATTTACATGAATATACAATATAGTTTTCATGTAGTTCATTAAATTTTCTATATGACTTTTAGTTCTGAGTATATATGGTGCAGAATATCCTGGATCTCTGTAAAACTTTTGGTTAAATTTTCGCTTGGGTAGCATAGGTATTTTTTACCTTTTATAAATTCCCTGTGTTGCAGGTACCTGTTTTTAGTTGGGTCATCTGTATACAAAGATACTTTGCAGTCTTTGCAATTTCTGTAATTTTTTTTTGCTTTACGCAATATGTAACCAGTTACATATTCCAGCTGACCAATTATTCTGGGGTCCTTTTTTTTTTATTCAATTTAATAATTATACTATCATTTAAATCATTAAAATCAACTTCACATTGCGCTTCTTCTTTCTTATTTGGCGAAAAAAATAAATCATCAAATTACTCAAATCTGGAACAAAAATCTTCTTCACAATTGGATCCAGGAGAATAATTGCTGCTCATATTATTTACTAGTAAAGACGCAAATGCAGATTCAAACCCAGCACAGGTGGGTGAGTTATTTCTCACCCCATGACTGCGTATGCTCCCAAAAAAGTTTTCAAGAGGATCTTGATTAAAATGTCTACACCAAAATGATTTAATTTTATATTCATTAAATAGCTTCTCTCTTATAATGCCCATATTTTCTACAGTTTTTATCCAATTAGTTATTGATGGTACAGTACCAGCACTCCCTTTTGATGTTATAAATGTCATTGACTTTTTGAATTAGGTGTTACGTTTCTTAATAAATCTTTCCCAGACCGGACACCTGAGTTTTTCATGCCTCCATTTAGGGAGTCAAATAAATTGTCAATAAAGATAATAAAATCAGCAGTATGCTTTGTTTCTTCTGATAGTATGCCATTCTCTGTAAAGTGAAAACAAAAATATTAGTTAAATATGAACTTTGGAGAAAAATAAAAATATTTCATCAGAATTATACAAAACAGACGATGATGATTAATCATCATCGTCTGTTTTCAACAGAAACAGACAACGTCTGTTTTCAACAAATCTCACAATGCACTTAAGTGCATTGTGAGATTTGTTATATCCTAGTTAAAAAGATTGGCCTCCAGCACTACACCATGATTTAACTAAGGCAACCAACTGAATGTGATGTTCATAATAAAAAGGCAAATAATTATGAAGTTACATTATTGACTTACCTGCTAAATATCCCATGGTTTTCCCAACAGTTTGGCTAAACAGTTGTGAAGCATATTTAACTTTCATTTTAGGAATTTTGTCTTTATTACAATGGTTTTCTGTAAGTTTTTTATTATCTTTAATCCTTTGTATGTTGGATTATTTTGATATAGTTGCAGAATATGCTCCCATTTCGCCACTTTTACTACACCATCTATTGAAAACATCAGATTTTTTGTTAGCAAATTATTTCTCATCCCTTTCAGGAGATGAGGGACATCATACAGAGGAATAACTTGCTTTCCTTCAATTTCAAATATTAAAATCAATATTTCTCCTTGCATAATTTCTTCTTGTTTCCTCAATCAGGTAATTTATGGCACTAGTATTTGATGTGCCTTGATCACACACTGTAGCCAAAACAATAAAGCCAATAGAGTGGAGCTTCTTTATCAATTCTTTGATTTGTACTGCCAAAGTCTCTTTTGGTGTACTCCCTGAGCAAAACGAGTAATAGATGGGCTGTTTATAATTTTAAATTACACCCCTTATCATAAAAACTAGCACATGATCTGCTATTTTTTTTGACGATTGACCAGTGTGATTTACAAAACCTGACACTCTATCTTTTTTTGGATTGTAGTCAAAATGTGGAGCAAGTGACATCTCATCGAAAATTAAGGTACACAACCTATGGTCATGCTTCATTTTTTCGACTTTTCTTTTTAATTGTTCGAAAATATTTTCATTTATCCCTGGTTTTAGAGAAGCTCTTGAAATCATTCTGCTTAGTGTTACGGGAGATGGCAATACAAATATTTTGCTTAACCATCTGTAAGCTTTTGGTCCCATTTTGTACATACTGAGGGCCATAATTTTCTCCTCTTTTGAAAATCGTCGTGCCATTTTAGGTTTACTAATTTCACGAAATTGCATAACTGTGAAAATTGCAGCCAATGTTTTAAATTTCTTTAATGCCGTTTGAAATACAGTATTTGTGGAAAGTTTCAGAGCTTTCTTCAATCTCATCTGGTAAGAATTATTTTTAGTTTTCAACTTTTTAATTTGAGTTGCCAAGTGTTGTTCATTGCTGATCATTTTCTTAGTAGTGTCTGAAAACAAATGAATGAAATATTAACAAAACCTTCAAATTAAGAATAGACATTCTATAGCCAATTTTATAAATGTGATAATTCCATCAAAACATAATTGCAATCTTTTATTGAATTCAAATGATTAAACTATCTGTATTCAAACCTATTTATTATAACACTAGCGGACGTCTCGCGGTTTCACCCGCGTAGTTCCCGTTCCCATGGGAATATGGGGATAAAATATAGCCTATAGCACTCACAAATAATGTAGCTTTCTACAAGCGAAATTATTTTTAAAATTGGTTCATTACTTCCGAAGATTACCCCCTACATACAAACTTACAAACAAATGTTACCTCTTTATAATATTAGTATAGATAACAACACCATTTACATAATACCTTGAGTGAATACATTGAAGTTAATAAATGAATATTACTCAAAATAGTTTTTTAAATACTTAAGTACTTCTTTTGCTAATAGCAGATTGTTCAGGTGGCAGTTCTTGAGATTGAAGAATTTCAGCAGCAGTGCTGCTGGTGCCCTGGTTTGTTACATCCATGAGAGGTGGTCTTCTAATGAGAGTAAATCCTGTTAATCAAGTTTTTTTTTTATATTTAATAGACACATGAGGTTAGTAATAATTGGTTTTGCAACTCTGTGCACTTTCGTCTATGAGGCAATGGAGGACAGTCCTTCGCTATGCAGGATGTCGGCATATCCAGAGGAATAGCAAGCCGATAAGGTTAGAGCGAGGTATGTTATGAGGTTATATTTATTTGTATGTTTTTTATAATTCGAACATTTAAAAATGTAAAAAATATGTATATAAATAAATAAATGAAATATGACTGATTTTAATTATTTAAATATATTTTAAACTTAAGCCTTTTACCTGGTAAACAGAGTCGAGGTATGGCATCAACACTTAAGAATTTGCTTCTTGTGTGGTACCGAGTCTCAAAATGCAAATGACAAACACGGCGGCGTTTAAAAATGAAGTCATTATCCAACGCCAGAATGGATCCTCCAATATTGTATATCCAGGTTCTGAAGCGTTCAGGTTCCTTAATAGGGTTAGGAAATTTGTGGAGGATTTCCTTTTCTGAACCTAAAAGAAGATAATATTTAATACTAATAAATTAAGATATATATATCCACATTTGTCAGTACACATAACTAAACAATTTGATTCACCTTGATGCAGTTTTTACAATCACAAAAGCATGTTATGGGTAAAGATAGAGACGAGTAGCATTCAATGGTAAGCTGAGTGAGTTACTAGTTCTTAGTTATATATTATTTTAAAGTGTTTACTAAGTATATTATCTTTATTTTTACATGATCTTTTAACAGCCTATACCTGTTTTTGTGAGGGCTATGCCTTGAGTAGTTTTAACGTGAAGAACCCTATGCACTTTCTTTTGAATACTTTATCCCTATTATTTAGAGAAAAGGAAAATTAAATTTCTTACCACAGTTCGGTACACAGCATATTTTTTCTGAAGACATTATAGAAAATCGGAGTCCAATATTCGTTGCCGGGGTCCACGGAAAAACGGTATGTACGTCGGAGTCCAGGAGAGAGCACGGGTAAACAGAACAGAATGAAGTCACAATAATCCAAAAAACGTAGCCAGGTCGTAAATAAAATCCACAGTTAGAAATTCCAAAACGCATTCTATAGGTTCGACAAAACACCAAGAATAACTGTCTGAAACAACAATGCCGGAATGGCTGACAATGTCGTTCCTTTACATGACACTTTTTAAAGTGCCAATATTTCATTTGAATTGTAATTTGCAAACTATTTAATACATATACGGTAAACCTGCGATTGAAAAACTAATGTTATTTAAAGCTCAGTTTTTTTGTTCGAGGGAAATAAACTAAAATAATTACAATGTTACTTTCCTTAGCGTTGCCTTTAATTCATGAAATGAAACGTTATTCTTTTGGGTATGGCTCAGTGTTGCTATAGAAATATTTTATTGAAGTTTGTTATCATTTTATTTAATTTTCTTTCTACTAAGTTTATAAATAGTTTAAATTTATAAATCTTCAGACAATATTTCATAATATTTTAAAATTTTATTATACATGAAAATGGTACAGATAGGCCATCTGTTGAGTAACGACGGAACTATAGCTCAAGCCTTTTTGTCAATACAAAATAAAAATGTACTAAGTGAAAAGACCCTGCGAGTAACCATACCGCGTTTAGAGTTGTGTGGCGCGTACGTCGGCGCGACATTACTAGAACGAATAACAAAAGTACTCAAGCTTAACTTTGATAAAATATTTTGCTGGACGGATTCGACTATTGTGCTGGGCTGGTTAAGAATGTCGCCTCAACAGTTAAAGCCCTTTGTTCAAAATCGTGTAGTGCAAATTAGTGAATATAGCAGCAATACAAAATGGCTGCACGTCGATGGAAAACATAATCCAGCCGACTTAGTCTCTCGAGGTACCTACTTAAATGAATTAACACAAAATAAAAAGTGGTGGAACGGTCCCTCCTTTTTATGGAAAGGAATAACGGAGTTTCAAACGTTCGATCCACCACATAATTTTCAAGATAGTTTGCCAGAGTTAAGAACAAACCAAACGACCGTCATGACTTGCAATAATAATTCTTGTGTAGATTTTAAAAGGTTTTCTTCATTTTGCAAACTACAACGTGCTTATGCATTTGTTTTAAGATTTATTCACAATATTAACCTAAAAAACAAACTTAACCGTTTGACAGGTCCCTTGTCAGTGAAAAATTTAAACAACTCATTGAACTTTATCGTAAAAAGAATTCAATTGGAATAATTTCCAGATGAATATAAATCCTTAGTAAACAAGCTGCCAATTAAATCAGCTCGTAATTTATTAAGTTTAACTTTATTTTTAGATGACAAAGGCATTATCCGAGTGGGAGGTAGATTGTATAATTCGCCTGGTTTCTCATATAACAAGAAGCATCCCATGTTATTATGTGGTAAGCATTATGTCTTTTCAAGCAAGGGCATTTGAGATTATTACACGCTGGGCCTCAACAGCTGTTAGCTCACCTAAGAGAGACCTGGTGGCCCTTGGGTGGTAGGAACTTAGCCAGGAAAATTATACAACAATGTAAAATGTGTACTCGCATGAAAGGTGAGACAGTGCAACCAATCATGGGCAACCTACCACAGGAATGTACATTTCAACCGCGCGGCCAACTCATAATATTTGACGAAACTTTGCCAGGAATTAGTGCTAATTTGTTACTTTACACACCCCTTTTCGTGAATTTGTTACAAAAAAAACTAAGACGCTATGACAAAGAATAGTTGGCCGCTAGAACCGCCACTTGCCGTAATCATCGCCCGTGATTACACAGAAACTATATAATACAGATAGACGAATGATGCATCAAAAGAAAGGTCTTAATTTGTTCAATTTGTTACAAAATTTAAAAACGTCATAACGTAAATAAACAAAAAGTTACGCAATATTTAGTTCTCAGGTTATGAGTAGGTAGGTATCTCACCATAAATATCAAATAAATAGAGGCTAATGTGTATGGACAATTAGTTACTAATTTGTTACAGCTAAAAACAGAAAAAAAATACTAGAAAGTAGGTTCAATAATTTGTTAGAGTCGATTTTAGTTGGCCGCTCGGACGGCAATATGCCTAAAATACAATGGCGTTTATCTCGTTATAAAAAGTAGGTTTAAGCTAAGTTTTAGTACTAATCGCCAAGTAACGTAACATAGTTTGGATAAATATGGCGAACATAACTGCAGCAATCATATTTTAGAAGATATTTACAATAAATAGTAGTATGAAACCGTATGAGAGTAGGGTGACCATGATTACATTAGTACCTACGAAAGCATGCATTTTAATTTTGTACTCTGTTCGAACGAATATGCGGTTCGTTTTGCGGCCATATTGATGTCTATTGTTCTTAATTCTTTAAAGTATTTAGGTAGGTACTGATAAAATTATCGTTTTTTTGACTTTGCGCAGGTGTTTTATGATGGGAACGATTCCAGAAAAAGGGTCTCTTTTGTTTCCAAACTATTGTTAAAAATATTTGTTGCAAAGGGTTTGCAAAGCGATTATTTTTTGTTGTGAATATTGTCATTACTGTGCAATATTTTGTGGTGTGTGCTCGTACGTATTTAATTCCCGCGATTTTCATACTACTAAGTTATTGAGACAATTATTACTAAATCCAGAAGTATCTAAAAGTGCTTAGCTATGAGTTGTGCACACTTATATGTTGGATTTGTTAATGTAGAACTCACCACCAAAAAGTGTATTGCAGAGGAATCCAAATCAACTGCGGTAAGTTTAATTTTTACAATGTTATGATGACTTGAATAAAGTAATAAACTGTAGTACGTATTATAATATCTTCGGAAATATTACCTAAGTACATATCTATAAAAAGACATGAAATTCGTCTCTGCCACATTTTAATGTGATTTCACTTCACTTCACATGTGGTCGTCTCGAAGAAGAAAAAAAAAAATAGGCCACTATAAATGTCATTTTTTAAATAACAATACATTTTTTGTTACGACGACAATTCTTTTAAAATCGAAATAAGTACCTGTAAGAAAATATGTCTGCATTCTGTGTCATATATTCGTGTCAGTTAATTTATAAATATTATGTTATTTTATAAAGATTTGATATTTACCTTGTTGACTTTTATTACTTGATTTTTTTGTCTTTGTGTTGATTTTGAATAAAGAAATTTTAATCGATTTGTGACTTTTACTTTTATAAAGTATGCTACAGGATGCCTTAACATTTATATAAGCACTCGCCCTAAAAAAATAAGATATGAATATCGAACATTCCAATAATCACTATTCAGTCTCACTTCATTGTGAAAATTCATGGTCACCCTACTCTCATACGGTTTCATACTACTATTTATTGTAAATATCTTCTAAAATATGATTGCTGCAGTTATGTTCGCCATATTTATCCAAACTATGTTACGTTACCTGGCGATTAGTACTAAAACTTAGCTTAAACCTACTTTTTATAACGAGATAAACGCCCCATTGTATTTTAGGCATATTGCCGTCCGAGCGGCCAACTAAAATAGACTCTAACAAATTATTGAACCTACTTTCTAGTATTTTTTTTCTGTTTTTAGCTGTAACAAATTAGTAACTAATTGTCCATACACATTAGCCTCTATTTATTTGATATTTATGGTGAGATACCTACCTACTCATAACCTGAGAACTAAATATTGCGTAACTTTTTGTTTATTTACGTTATGACGTTTTTAAATTTTGTAACAAATTGAACAAATTAAGACCTTTCTTTTGATGCATCATTCGTCTATCTGTATTATATAGTTTCTGTGTAATCACGGGCGATGATTACGGCAAGTGGCGGTTCTAGCGGCCAACTATTCTTTGTCATAGCGTCTTAGTTTTTTTTGTAACAAATTCACGAAAAGGGGTGTGTAAAGTAACAAATTAGCACTAATTCCTGGCAAAGTTTCGTCAAATATTATGAGTTGGCCGCGCGGTTGAAATGTACATCCACAGGAACGGCTAACCAATGAGTTTCCTTTTATGAACAGCGGTGTTGACTATGCAGGACCACTTTATATTCTAAACAGGAAGGGAAGAGGCTCTAAACTTGAGAAGTGTTATCTATGCTTAGGTATTTGTTTGCTTTGCCGCTAAGGCTTTACACTTGGAACTTGTCACTAATCTAACATCAGAATATTATATTTTAGCTTTAAAAAGATTTATTTCCCGTAGAGGAAAACCACATTGTGTATTTTCTGACCACGGTAGGAATTTTGTAGGAGCAAAAAGGGAACTTACAACTTTCTTATCTAAGGAGTCTCAACCTATTGTTGATTACGCATCGTCTAACGGTATAGAATTCAAATTTATACCACCTTATGCACCTCATTTTGGCGGTTTATGGGAGGCAGGGATAAAAACCTGCAAGCACCACATTACACGGGTGCTAGGCAATAGTCACTTAACCTACGAGGAGTTCAGTACAGTTTTGGCACAAGTAGAAGCTGTCCTGAATTCCCGTCCTATGTATCCTCTGTCCGCAGATCCATCAGATTATACCCCCCTCACACCTGCACACTTCC
Organism: Luperina testacea; assembly: GCA_927399505.1. Taxonomy (NCBI): domain Eukaryota; kingdom Metazoa; phylum Arthropoda; class Insecta; order Lepidoptera; family Noctuidae; genus Luperina; species Luperina testacea. The sequence goes on along the minus strand of OV656766.1, from coordinate 1,631,747 downwards.
TGATCGGCCGACCACTGACCTCACATGCAAGCGAAGATGTCTCCAGTACTCCACTGCATTATCCCGCTACAAGCGACTGGAACAACTGAGGCAACACTTCTGGAGGCGATGGTCAGCAGAGTACATCGGAGAGCTGCAAACCCGCACAAAATGGAAGGAGAGCAAAGGAGCTTTAGCACCTAACACCTTGGTGCTAATAAAAGAAGATAACCTCCCACCGCTGAAGTGGCGGTTGGGAAGAATCTTATCTGTGTTCCCAGGGAAGGACGGCGTACCCCGAGTGGCCCGCATCCAAACAGCTAACGGGGTCATCGAAAGGGCATTTCCCAAAATTTGCCCTTTACCGGCCTCCACAAACGAAGAGGACGCAGCAGCAACAAAGCCAGGTCAAGGTCATTGAGAGCAAGGGTGGAGCTCTCAAGGCCCGCCGGCATGTTCACGACACCTACCGCCATCTAGCGACTGAGCGACGACGCAACGGCGCACGCGTGTGTACGTGCATCACATCGATCACCAGCAAACGAACAAGATCTAATAGTTCCGGTGCGACGGACGAGATGTCTCCTACGCATCCTACAGCTATATAAACCGTCGTATATAAATCGTCGTATATAAACCGTCCGTTGAATACGGAGGATACGGAACACGGAGGTGACAACGGAGCAGGAGCGGATTCATCAACCCACGTGCAGACGGGAAATATATTGCTATCCACCATAGTAGCAGTTTCCGGCTGTGTGATTATATATCTGGCATATACACAATATCGGAAATGTCACCAGGCTTAGATGAATGAAAGATTAGAAGTGATATGGTAAAAAGAATGCAAATTCGTTTATCCGGACGCAGAGGAAGAGACCGAGAAGATAACAACGACACGGCGTGACAGGGTATGACGACGACGACGACGACGGCGGCGCAACGGCGGTATTCCTGTGGTTATAAGTGAAGTGATAAAGGCAAAAAAAAAGTGACGTGCGGTGTTTAAATAAAAAAAAAAAAAACGCGGCGGCGACATGGATACAAATTAATAGGAACTATCTGCCACACTCAGAAATGTTCATTAAATTAGTCCTAATGAGTACTTAACTAATTATCATTAAATCTGTTAATGAACGATACATCCCAGAGACAATATTTAAGGGTTCATTAGTTAATGACAACTTTAAGTATCCGTAGAGCAGCGTTACGTCAAATTGGCTTTGAGATCGCATATCGATAAACGATTGGTGTAGCCACACTTGAAAATGTGATATTATTAAGTAGCAAAAAACTTCATTTAAATACACTAAAACCTTTTATATTAACAATATAAATAAGAATTCGTTCATTTCCCGATCGTTTTTACATAAAAAACAAAACGAAACAGCTATTTTCATGTAAATAAAATAAAGTACACGGACCCTTTTTTTTCTGGTATCACTAACTGTCAATATTGTGAACTGTCAGTGTTAAGGTTATGTTTAGAGTTGTTTTGTGTTGCGTTTAAACCGCCAGGAAAGAAAATTCGTGTGATAAAGTTTAACTAAGTATATAGCTTTATCTTAACATAATATATCATGGTAAGTACGTTTCTATGTACATTCAATGAATCTTACCTATGTCAGTAGCTAAACAACACATGTGTATTTGAAGAAATTAAGTTGTGTTTGTTTCATTTTAGGAGTCTACAGGAACAAAAACCCCACGCAAACGTGTAGCTAACTTCACCGCCGATGAAAAAGCACTATTGGCACAATTAATTAAAAAGAGACCAATCGTGGAATCCAAAATAACAGATGGCAAGTCGGTCGCTAAGAAACAAGCAGCATGGGATATTATAACACAAGAGTTTAATTGTAATGCCAATGTACACAAGGTAGGAGGCCACTATTATTGATAAGAAATAGATTGTGAATGATTTGTTAAGATAATTTTTGTTGACTGTATATTTCAGCGTGAAACTATAACTTTAAAAAGGGCATGGGATAACATGAAAGCTGTCACACGTAAAGCACGTGCTACAGAAAGAGGAAATTTAATTAGGACTGGAGGTGGACCACATGCACCTCCTCTATCACCACAACATGAGGCCATCATAAGCATGGTTGAAGAGGTTGGTATTAATATCCTTTGAATCCCTCGGTGACCACTGTATGGGTAAATTTTCTCATTTAAAAAATGTGCCTACTCACTTCTAACTTACAATTTTTATTCATCAGGCGGCACCTGTGGTGATTACCGAGATAAAAAATTCTTTTGATAGTGATGGTGCCATATTACATGCTATCGTAAATAGTCAAGAAAGCGACTTGATAGCAAAAAATAATGATACACCAACTATCAATTCAGTATCAATAGATGACTTGGGTAAGTGAACAATGATTATTTTAACGTTATCAAACTGTCTATCCTGAATCCTGGCTGTGTATGTATTGGCGGATTAATGGAAGAACACCATGTCAGCATGTTTGAAGTTCTGTGAGATGAATGTTAAATAGAGCAGTAAAGAGTTCTTTAACTTATTTTATTGGCAGATAGCAGTTTTGTGTTAAAGTAAAAATAAATAAATAAATGCTATACTTATTAAATCATGTTTAAATTTGTATTGTTGTTTTCAGGTATTTTAGACATAGAATATAAAACTAATTCTACGGATAACACAATTTTTAAAGAAAGAAATGAAATGGATGATCCCCAAATTGAAAATGAACAAAATATCACAGGTATTATAAAATTTATCTTATAATACAATATTGTTTTAACTTTTCTATTCACTTTTTACTCAAAATATCTTTAAATTATGTTTTAGATTACAGTGATAACAAAAATCCGTCAGAAATAAAAACCGCGGATCATGTGCGTAGACCCACAGATTATATTCGTCGGGAAGCTGTTTTAAGAATACGACATCTAGAAAATAAAAAAAAGATGGAAACGCAAATATTAAAAACACAGGTACTTAACAATGGCTTTCAATATCAGCGTTGTATACCTACCAGTATTTTAATTTATAGCAAGATTAATTTATATGTTTATTTTTTGCTTTGCAGCTTAGAGCAGCATTGTTGGAGGAAGAGAGGAACAAATGTTTATTGGAAAAAGCTAAAATAGAATTAGAAGAACTGAAGAAATCTATTGCCAAATAAATTACTACTTATTTGGCAATAGATTTCTTCAGTTCTTCAATCTATCCTATGATTAGTGTCTTTGTCAAGGATTGAAAAATAAAAGTATTATTATTATTTTATGGATTTTTATTGATTAAAAATTATATTAAGAGAAAAACCTATCTACAATAGATTGTCGCACCATAAATCCATTGCTGTTGGTGGTGCTTTCACTTATCAGTGTAATATCATCGTTCTCAATATGATGAGAATCCCAGTTCATTGGAACTAAATCATCAACTAATAAGGAAATATTATGCAGTGTCGCACATGCACATATGACAGCGACAACTGTATCGATCTTAATACCCATGCCCAGTTGGAGACAAGGAAATCTTCGTTTCCAAATACCAAAGCATCTTTCCACAGTATTCCTGGTTTTGATTTGGCTTCTGTTGTAGTTTTCTTGGGCAGTTGAGTTTGGTGATAAAAATGGTGTCAGTAGCACATTGCTAACTGCATACCCGCTGTCCCCTAAAATTATCCCTTTTAACACACCGGTATTTAGTCTTTGCTTAATAGCACTGCTGTTATAAATAAAACTATCATGGGTACTGCCAGGCCACCGGGCTACTAAATCATAAAATTCCAAGTTTGGCCCGGTGACTGCTTGAACGTTGATAGAGAAATACCCTTTTCTATTCCTATAAACTTCTGATGTTACTCCTCCTGGGCTTCTTATTTTAATGTGAGTGCAATCGATACACCCAATTACTCCAGGAAAATGAGCTATTTCATAAAATTTTTGCCTGGAAAAAGAAAACAAATCAATTAGTACATTCATCAATATATATGTAGTAGGTACAGCTATGTATGTTAATTTTATAAATAATACTTGCCTCACTGTGTTCATTTCTTCTACAGTAGATGGCAATTTAACAAAATCTTTCATTTTGTTTGCTATCAATGTAGAGACTTTTGCAATAATTCGTGAAACTGACTGCTGGCAGATATTCATGACATCCCCATCCAATTTCTGTAAAAAAAGGCAACGACATATATATGACCTATCTAACAAATTCTATTATTATTTACAATACCTACCTAATGCAGTTTAATTCAATAAATAGGTGTGCTATAAGTAGGGTACTAACCTGAAAACTACCTGTAGCGAAGTAGCGTAATGTCAGCAGTAACATTATTTCCGGGGCGAATGGTAATCCTCTTTTGGTTGGTTTACTTAGGTCGGGTGCCAGCAAAGGCAATATTACACTTTTTACAGTTTCTGGCGTAAATCTGTAGCGTGCATGAAATTCTTGAACCGAGTATTTTGAAAAGGGATCAGAATAATCACGTAAATACCGCCTCGGCCCCACTACTCTATACCTTCTGGTATAGTCTACAAAATCAATAAAGTCTAGCAGATCACTCATCTTTAGGTACTATTGTTAAAACACTTATATTCCTGTGAATTCTATAGATATAAGTAAAATATAACCTCAAACGTAAATGTCAAAATCAATCATTAGAAAGTTAAGTGAAGGTTTTGCCGTACTTAACTTTAATTGTCATTAAGGGACGGTAACGGACCATTAACTGTCTCTGAGAGGGAATTTTTTTAAATCTATACTAAGGAGCAACTTAAGTAACCATTAAACGTCTCTGAGTGTGGCAGTAAAAGTGTTAAAATTAAGTTTAGGTTAACAAGTGCGTGTGCAAGTTACAAGCTAGGTATTTAGTATTAATGGAAATAAAATTAAAAGAAATTTATGATGAGTTGGAACATTTAAGGGTAAGTCTTAGAAAATTAGGAACACAGAGAAGGTTAGAAGAAGTAGGTTTAAGTAAAATTAAGGAAGCTAAGAGAATATACGAGGAGTATAAAAAGTACATACAATTACTTGATGTAAATGAACTGAAAGGGAAGTTTACAGGATTGTTAATAGAGGATTTATGTGATAAAATAAGTACAGTTTATTATAAAATATTAAGTTACAGTGAGTCAAAATCATCTGACGTTTCTAGTAGTAGTGAGTCAGAATCATCAGACAAAACTGACAAGATGGCTAGTTTTGACTTGAAAACGGCAAGTATGTTGATTCCGGTGATGGACGGCAAAGAGGACACCACCGAGAAAATTATTCAAGGTATAGAAATGTATGAATCTTGTTTAACAAAACTAGAAGATAAGAAATTGCTGATTTCATTTGTGATAAAAACGCGATTGACTAAAGCAGCAAAATTGAAAATAAAATCAGAATATAGCACAGTACTCGCTTTAATTAATGATATAAGAAGTTTCCTTCTTACAAGGAAATCAGCAAATTCTTTGATGATTCAAATTAGGGATGTTACGGAGCTTCGGTTCCGATTCCGAAAAGTCGGAACTTCCGATTAATTTTACACCTCCGATTCCGATTTCGGTTCCGATAATTTTGAATCGGAGTTAGACCGGAGTTCGAAACGCAGCGATACACGTGACTAGAGCGCCTACAAACAAGTTTTCACGTGTCGCCAGGGTAATGTTTATTTATTTTATACACGCTCGCGCTCGAAGTCTCAGTTTATTGTTTTGTTTGTGGATGTTAGAAGAAAGTAGAAGAAAGATGTTTTAAGGAAAGGCCCCTTAACACATCTTTCTTCTACTTCCACCCCGGTTCCGGCTCCGATTCCGGTTCCGAATCCGGTTCCGATTCCGATGAATCAAATTTAAAACCTCCGATTCCGGTTCCGGTTCCGATAAAACGACATCCGTAACATCTCTAATTCAAATGAATAAGTTGACCCAAAATGATATGAATATCTCAGAATTTGGAAGCAAATTAGAGGAACTTTTTGTTGAGCTGACAATCTCTCAAGCAGAAAATAACGATAGCATTTCTTCAATTTTAAGACCGATAAACGAAAAGCTCGCTATAAAACGGTTTTCAGATGGACTTCGGAACAGAAGGCTGAGCACGATCATCGCAGCGCGTGATTACCACGAGTTGAAGGATGCTATCAGAGCGGCAGAAGATGAGGAGTCTTCTCTACCGACTACACAGGTGGTAATGAATATGAGAGGTAAGCCGAGAGGTAGAGGACGATGGCAGCATACTTCACGACACAGTAACTACTCTGGAGATGGTAATTACACCAACCGAGGTAATTATTGGGCAACTAGAGGTATTAGGAAAAGTAGGGAAAGACTGTTCGAGCTGTATGGCCTTAAGCCTTACATCAATACTGAAACTTTCAGCAAGTATGTTGCTACATATTCCAAAATTTTTAGAAATACTTGTAAAATAGCCAAATCCCTGTACATTAGCAATAAAATCAAAGCAGCAGAAAATAAAATAAAAACTGTTTGGAAAATTATAAATAACGAAACTAGTAGGAGTAAAAAACGAAACACTGATTACTCATTGGAGACTTCACGTGGTGCCATAAGCTCTAACTTAGAAATAGCTCAGGAATTTGTAAATTTCTTCACTAATATTCCATCAAAAACGACGGAAGCCTTAGATTCCTCATCAGACGTATCAATTGAATTATTAAGAGTGAACTTTCCAGCCTGCCCGGTTGAATTTCAATTTAAACATATTAGCCCCATAGTAGTAATAAAAGCTTTTAAGCAAATTAAAATCAAATTGACCGAAGATCTTTGGGGAATGTCCATTAAAGTCTGTACCTCTATAATTGAGACTATTTCACCTTACTTAGCCTTAGTATTTAATTCGTGTGTTGATCAAGGAGTCTTTCCCGATTTAATGAAATACAGTAAGGTAATACCACTTTACAAATCCGGGGACAGTAAGGACACCAATAATTATAGACCCGTATCCGTTTTGCCGGTTTTCAGCAAGGTGTTTGAAAAGATAATGCTTAATCAAATGCTCAATCATTTTAACACGAATAAAATCTTACACGATCAACAGTATGGTTTCACCAAAGGACGTTGTACGACCGACGCTGGTGTAACTCTATTAAAACACATTTTTAACGCGTGGGAAGAGGCCCAAGATGCCATAGGAATCTTTTGTGACCTCTCCAAGGCATTTGATTGCGTCGATCACGAAACCTTGCTTTTGAAACTTGAGCATTACGGACTTGGAAAACTTGCGCTCAGTTTAGTTAGTTCTTATTTAAATGATAGACAACAGCAAGTTCAAATAAATGGTGTCAATTCGAATGGTTTAACAGTAAAAATGGGTGTGCCACAAGGCTCGATATTGGGTCCTTTCCTCTTTTTAGTGTATGTTAATGATCTACTCCATTTATTAAAAAATCAACCACAAATGGTGTTATTTGCTGATGACACTTCCTTAATTTTTAAGGTAAATAGACGTGCTACAAATTTTGACGACGTAAATAACGCCCTACTGCAGGTCCAAAATTGGTTCACTGCTAATAATTTAGTATTAAATGGGAAAAAAACTAAGTGCATAAGATTTTCTTTACCAAATGTCAAGAGTAGTGATTGTGAGATAATATTGAATCAAGAGAAACTAGAATTCGTCGATGAAACTGTTTTCCTGGGGATCACGCTCGACTCAAGGCTACAATGGGGTCCTCATTTAACATCTCTTGCAGGACGGCTAAGTTCAGCAGCTTATGCTGTCAGAAAAATCCGTCAATTTACTGATGTAGATACCGCGAGACTAGTCTACTTTAGTTACTTTCATAGTATCATGTCTTACGGTATTTTACTTTGGGGACGGGCTGCAGACATCGATTCTATTTTTATTCTGCAGAAAAGAGCTATCAGAGCCATTTATATTCTCCGCAGGCGCGATTCTCTAAGGGAACTGTTTAAGGAAATTAACATCATGACGGTGCCTTGTCAATATATCTACGAAAATATCATGTATGTAAGAAAAAACTTACATCTTTTTAGTAAAAGAGGTGAAAGACATAGTACTAGAAATAGGGACCTATTAGTTCAACCAGGTTTCAGACTGGCTAAAGTAGACTCATCTTTTATGGGGTACTGTTTAAAATGTTATAATAAAATACCTCCCCACATTCTTGAAATGAATGAGACAAAATTCAAGTCTTGTATAAAACGCACACTATGCAGTCAGGCATATTATAAGTTAGGGGATTACATCGCTGATAAAAATGCCTGGCTCAAGGCTGGTCCTGCTCCACAACCACAACTAATTGATTGACACTTGAAGATTCTGTTGGAGCTGCTGAAGATTGTAAGACTATCTTTGCATTGTATAAACTCAATTTCCTTAGTATTGTATAATTGCATAGCACAGACGTGAGTTCTATGTATATACTATACACTATGTACCATTTACCGGGTAATGTGTCTTTCATTGACTTGAATGTGCCCTGGCGGCTGATAGTATGTCATGCTCACACAAATGTCTCGCTGACGGTGGCGTGTGTGTTGGATCATTTAGCTCCCTTCAAAATGGTTGAGCCGAATGGTGCCGATCTATGCGTCATGTTCGTGAACGGGCGCCGTCAGTTGGGGCTGGTCATATCACTTAGCTGCCTCGGCTTATTTTTAATTATTTTAATATTGAATTGTTGTTTTCCTTACCATTTGCTGTACTCTGGACACTTTTAACCCGTACGTCTTTTGTACATCGTTCTCACATATAATTATAAATTCACATTATTGATGTAACTAATATTTTTGTACAAATATAATTTAAAAGAGTGTCCATGGAGTTTCTTGCCCGTTCTTCTCCATAGGTACCTACGCTTTGGAATGGGCAACTAGCTTCATATTTTCTGACTGACCGACTTTTTGACAATTCAAAAGTGCCTGTAAATGGTTTAATTGAAATAAATGTTTTGAGTTTGAGTTTATTTCAGCCACGTTCGAGGTAACAACTACGGTCGAGGTAACCACTCAAGTTACACCAACAGCAGAGGTGGCAGTACCTACGGAAATCGAGGTAATAATTTTTATAACAGGGGACGAAACATACGAGTTATCCGTGGAGGACGTGGAAGGCCACATCCAAGACTGTATCACAACCAACAACAGACAAATGAAAAAGACGAGTCAATAAATCAAGGTCAGTTTTTTCGAGCATAAAATATTAACATGTCAAGGGCTAGATTGTGTTAAATTCATAGTAGGAAATAAAGAATGTTCATTTTTATTAGACACAGGCGCGACTTTATCAATTATACAAAGGGATAAAGTCCCACAATATATCACATTACAAAGTAATGAAACCGTAATCAAAGGTATAGGTGGAAACATATATTCCAATGAAGTCGCTGACGTTACTTTACAGTCGTCCGACTTTACACAAACAAAAGAATCACATTACAAAGTTGCTAATCAGCTTGTTTGTAAGTTCCATGTATTGAATAACATGCCATGTCAGACTGATGGAATAATTGGATTAGACTTTCTCAGAACATATAATGCGAATATAGACTTGTTAAACAATGAGTTGACGTTGCAAAATGATGATGTAGAAACTAAAGTAAAAATTAATAAAAGTAACCATTATAACAAAAGTCTATATATTCCCTCTAGGAGCGAATTAATTCATTTTGTTAGTATACAAAACACCTTGCTAAAAGAATATAACGGAGAAGGTATAGTGTGTCTCGTTATTATCAGCCATATTTAACTATTGTGGGCGTACACGTACAGTGGGTTATGTGTTGGTTATTGCGCAATAGAAAAACCGTTTGCAGTTCAATTCAGATTATAATTTCACGAACAATTTAGTCACACTAGCAAATTACACACAGTAGGTACACGACACACCAAGATACGGAACGCTGGACAGTTTCTAAGCACATGTTGTCCGTACGATGTCCAATGTCCAAGTTCAAGTCCAAAGTGAGCTCCACATCGTTCTGTCGAGCTGTTTTCTAACCCCCACGGACTCAGGCTAGACTCTGTCAAGCGCCACCAGATGGCGCTAGCGTTCCGACTAGTCAAATGCATGACCGGATGCGACACGGCCATCCTGCGATGCACACGTCCTCGTGTGTTAATCTGTAAACAAACATACCCCGCAAAGTATCTCATAGCTCGGTCACTCCTGACCAAATATGGTACAGGCAAAACAACACAATGAAAATTCGCACAAACTAAAAAAATTGCAGAGTTCAGAGTATCAATCATTAAATCTCAAGATCACAAACCAAATAATCAAGTAAACATGATAGAGCAGCTAATAAAACATCCTTAGAGCATAAAAAAACACAGCAGGAATCTTATTCGTGGCCTGTGGCTTTTCACTAAGCCCCTACAACAAACCTCATGTTTGTTACTTTGAATTCCTCCTGAATTCCGAGTCCCACGGACTCTTTGGTCTCTACAAGACCCCGACCTGCCGAACTAAGATTCACCACTATCACTCGACTTTAATCTCTACTCTGTTTCATCAACAAAACTTCTACTTTGCTTTCCTCAAATTCGTCACTAATACTCTGATCCCTTGGCCTGTGCCATGGCATATGCCTCAGCCTCATGAGTGTACTTGTTTCAACTAGAGCCATGTAATCAAACTTTAATCAATCATAACAAAAAAAATCAACCAGAGCCATGTACCATCGTTATCCACATTACAACAATAATCTTTTTCATTAAGAGCCATAGATACCTGGAAACCCACACACGAGTAAACCACTCTAACGCCACGGCACTCCGGCCGACCAGCAATCGCATTGCTCTCACACATCCAGCGCATGGATCCACGTGTATCACCCCTGTGACTACACACTTTTTACTACGGCCGATAGAGAACCCCTACTCGCGTGGTTCCCACTACTTAGGCTTGCTCATAGCTCATCACCACTGTGATCACAATCTACTTCGACTGGTACATAACCTACTGGCATCATTCATAACCTATCGTGAGCGTATTTAAAAATTGCATCGTTAACTAGATTGGGCTATACCTAACAATGTAACCGTTTTTTGCTGTTGTTTACCAGGGAAGCACTCGATACCCGAGTCAAAACAAAATGAAAACGACTCACCAAATTCAGTAGACAATAGATCTGTAGCTGGCTTAATGGCTGTAGTGGTTGCAATCCACTGCCTCCTTGGCAGAAGTCTTGAAACTCCTCGCTCGAAAAGCACCGTCCCTGATCAGCGATTATTCGTACAGGAGATCCAAAGAGGGCAGCGCTGTCCACCACTGTCATTCTGCTTGCACACGTCCTTGTGTGTAAACCTGTAACCAAAAAAAATCAACAGCAGTGCATGTTCCACTCGGCCAATGGGTCATGTATGAAAATATTAAATTGTCTCGATTTTTTTTCTGCACTTATGAATAAGCTAATACTATCTACAAAAAAAGTATCAGATTTATCTGATTAGTATTTCCAGAGAAATAAATTAAATTCTGTTAGAGGCGGCCATCGACAGTAACCCACGGATTTTTATTCAATTTCCTTAGCCTACTCAATTAAAAAGTAAAAACTGTAGATAATCTGTACCGTCTGACATCCATCCATCATAACTTGTCAATTTGTCATAACATAACCTCACTTTTCACCTCTTGCTTTGTGTTTGTTTGCGATTTTATGGATATATCTTTACGACGACCCTCACGCTTTGAATACTGGATTAGATTTCGACTGCCTTCGCGACGACCCCCACGCTTTGGACACTGGATTAGATTTTGAGAGACCTTTGTTATGATGGATGGATGTCAGACGGTACAGATTATCTACAGTTTTTACTTTTTAATTGAGTAGGCTAAGGAAATTGAATAAAAATCCGTGGGTTACTGTCGATGGCCGCCTCTAACAGAATTTAATTTATTTCTCTGGAAATACTAATCAGATAAATCTGATACTTTTTTTGTAGATAGTATTAGCTTATTCATAAGTGCAGAAAAAAAAATCGAGACAATTTAATATTTTCATACATGACCCATTCTGACCACATTTAATAAAAACAATAACAATCATTGATAACAAAAGATTCCTCTAAGCCTTGGTAATAATTGTTCAGGAACTGTATCAACTTACGAGTAGATCACATACAACGCTCATGGCCCGGCTGCCGCAGCAGCTAGTGACACTTATGCCACCCATATCGTCATCACCTCAAGTGATACGACCAACACACATCACTTCTCATAGAGTCTACGACTCCCAGGTCAATACATGACCAACACAACAATAGTCTCCCTTGAGACCCAGGTCCCCGCCACACCACTAACTGCCCATCGCGCCCTGAACAACTCCTAAATGAGTTGCAGTTACGACTACAGACTAGTGCGTGCAGTGCGACCAAATAGCCATGGTATGTGCTCTACTACTCGGTGAAGGAACTATCCTCACCGCCTTCTACGTTTAACACGTTAGGAACACTACTTAGAGGCATCTTTCGTATGCGATCGTGAGCATACTAGTAAGTTCGGTTAGAATCTAAAGGTTATGACGTATAGCGATCACTTGTCAAAACTTCCACAACCTTAAATGGACCTCTGAACTTCCGATCTAGATTAGTCTGATAATCTGATTTCACTCTTCGTTTTATAATAACACAAAATAGCCTACCCAAAATAATACTTTGCAAGTAAATGTCGTGTAGTAATGAAATAAAATCTCAAGTTGTGGCTCGCTATTCGCAACGCTTCTTATGATTTGTTTTGTGCTGAATACACGCGTTTAACCAATACCAGTTAACGCAACAACATTATTAACTCGTTTGCCACATAATTTGGCTGCACAACTCGCTTTTACTGACGAGCATTCAGCACAAGAATCTTAAAACAATACAGCTCACCTTGTTCTAACGTGCCTGAGCGTAGTTGTACGACGCAAACATCCACTCGCCGTTGCTGCTTGCAGCGCGTGCTCCACCTCCATCATCTGCTTGGCTGCCACTTCTCGTGCACCGGGCCGCGACATGTCCAGGATTCCCTCACTTGCAGCACACGAAGGGCTTCACCGACGGCTGCGGGCTGCTTGGCTCGATTCTTGAAGTCACTCCACGTCACTGGTAGCTCCACGCTACGTCCTTCGTACTATTTACGATAGCCACGTTGATACTGCTTCGTTTGTGCGCCTTAATGACGGCCACAAGTTGACCTCCTTGCAGTGAATTTTCAGCAAATCACAAATTGTGTGCTGATACGTTTGCACACGCGTCCTATCGCATTTTCTAATTACGGAACACTTTTTTTTCCTAACATGGCGGTAGGGCGCAACTGGCGCGTCACTGGGCAAAGGTATTTCGGCATACAGCCTATGCCCAAAACAACATTCACTATGATCGCGCATCCGTATCTGGCTTGTCTGGGTTCAACTCTAACAGGTCCACACGATTATTTAATAAGCGTTCGCAGTTTGCACTTTGTTTTTAAAAATGTCAACGGTCACTTTCACTTTTAGCGTTCTCATTTTGCGCATGAACCAACACGAATCCCACTTCTGATAACGGAGAAGGTATAGTGTGTCTCGTTATTATCAGCCATATTTAACTATTGTGGGCGTACACGTACAGTGGGTTATGTGTTGGTTATTGCGCAATAGAAAAACCGTTTGCAGTTCAATTCAGATTATAATTTCACGAACAATTTAGTCACACTAGCAAATTACACACAGTAGGTACACGACACACCAAGATACGGAACGCTGGACAGTTTCTAAGCACATGTTGTCCGTACGATGTCCAATGTCCAAGTTCAAGTCCAAAGTGAGCTCCACATCGTTCTGTCAAGCTGTTTTCTAACCCCCACGGACTCAGGCTAGACTCTGTCAAGCGCCACCAGATGGCGCTAGCGTTCCGACTAGTCAAATGCATGACCGGATGCGACAAATATGTAGTAATTCCAAAACAAATATCAGAAAAAATATTTATAGCTGGATGTATAGTACAACCAAAACAGGGTAAAATACCAATTAAAATTTTAAATACCGGAGATGAAAGTGTAGAATTACCATACATTGTACCAGATCTAGAAACATTAGACATTCTAATTAAAATATTAAACACAAAAAACAAGGTTAGGAAACGTTACAATACTTACTAAAACCCGTTAGACAAAATTGAGTTAAAAATAATTAGTAAGCGCTGTGATGCACTTGCTACGATTTGCTATAATAATTATTTAAAAAATCTTGAACACACGCTAGCCAATAACCCCAAATCATTTTGGAACTATGTTAAAACTAAACGAGGCGGATCCAGCTCGTATCCTTTATCTATGACGGATGGCACAGCTGTATCATCAGATGGTATGGAGATATGTGAGTTTTTTGCTTCTTACTTTTCTTCTGTATACAGCCCTGCTGAAAACGATTGCAGTACCGATAAAACAACAAATATTAATAATATTCAAGAAAGTAGCTTATCTTTAAACAGCCCAGTTATTGACAGTGAAGCTTTATATAAAAAGTTAAAAAGTTTAGACTGCAATAAAGGTGCTGGTCCAGATATTATACCACCAATATTCATATATGAATGTGCGAATGAACTGGTCACGCCTCTGTTGCTTATCTTTAATAAATCTTTATCTAGTGGAGTCTTCCCTTCAAAATGGAAGGAAGCAAAGGTCGTCCCCATCCATAAATCCGACAATGAGGACTTAATTTCGAACTATAGACCCATTTCAATCTTATCATCCCTAAGTAAAGTCTTTGAGTCTATGATCTGCCCTTACATTCAAAATCATCTTAAAATTTATTTAAGTGAGGAACAACATGGCTTCGTGGAGTCCCGGTCTACAAATACCAATCTGACACTTTTTACGGAGTTATTGACGGCAGCAATAGATTCAGGCCATCAAGCTAATGTCATATATACGGATTTCAGCAAGGCGTTCGATCGGGTCTCGCATAAAATTCTCATTGACAAATTAAGAACGTATGGTATCGCTGGATCTTTACTCTCATGGTTGAGTTCGTACCTTGAGAACAGAACTTTCTTTGTAGTAGTCAATGGCTTTCGATCAACCGTCAGACACATATCCTCGGGCGTGCCACAAGGGTCTCATTTGGGGCCGGTTTTATTTAACTTTTTTGTTAATGATATTCCGAACTGCTTTCGCCATTGTAAAATTTTTATGTTTGCTGATGACTTAAAATTCGTCAAAATAGTTAAATCTAAGCATGACGCCTTTGAATTACAAAGTGATTTGGATGAATTGGTTATATGGTGTCAAATTAACCAGATGCTCCTAAATTCTAGTAAATGTTACCATATAAAATTTAGTAGGAAACATCATCTTATAGACCAGGATTATTATATTGATGGAGAAAAAATAAAGGAATTGGATACAATAAAAGACCTTGGTGTCATATTTGATCAGAAATTAACTTTTGTCCCTCACATAGATAATATAGTAAAAAAGTCTTCCAAAATGCTGGGTTTTGTTATCAGAAACTCAAAGCAATTTAAAAACTGTAGAACGAAAATTATCCTTTATAACTGTTTGAGTCGAAGCATGTTAGAGTATTGTAGTGTGGTCTGGCGGCCACACTTTGCTACTCACTCACTGCGTCTTGAGCGTGTACAAAAACGCTTTCTGGGGCATCTGGCCTATGCAAGCGGTATATCTCGGAAAATACGCTCATATAGCGATAGGCTCAAACATTTTAATATGGTGTCTCTTGACAAACGTCGACGACTGAATGACGCGATGTTTGTGTGTAAAGTTATGGCCCATAAAATTGACTGTCCGCAAATATTAAATAACTTTAGCTTTCGTGCCCCCTCCAGAATTCCTCGCAGTCCTATAACACCACTCTGCCCACCGCAGAGAAGAACGGTTCTGGGTGCTAACTCTCCCTACGCGAGGTTTTGCAGGGTTGTGAATGATTGCAGTGATCGGATCGACCTCCATTTTGACAGCTTAGGCAAATTGAAAGCCAGTTTTTACAAGTTTCTCCCCGAAAACTGAGTTTCTCAGCCCTGCATTATCTCACTGGGTGGTTGAATTTAGGCTACGTATACATTATTTTTTGTACTACCTAATTTTGTCTGGTTTAGTTTTCTTTTTTTAATTTGTTCGTTTTAATCTAGTTTAACTAATTTATTAAGTTCTAATAAGAGCAACTTACACATATATACATACTCACACATACAACACACACACACACATACACATTCACATAGTCTTTTATTCCTACTTTTTTAAGTTACGACAACTATTTGTGTGCATGCAGAGTTTGCCTATAAGTGATTGTTACACTTTACTCCGATTTGTTGCTTTTGTTTATATTGCTTAAAATAGTGTATATATAGGAAAAGGTAAAGTGTGTCATTATTATCAGGCATATCTTAATTACTGTGGGCGTACTAAGTGGGTAGTGTTGGTTAATGCGCAATAGAAACACGGTTTGCACTTCACATCAGATTATAATTTCATGAACAATTTAATCACATTAGCAAATCAAGCACTATAGGTACACGATACAACCAGATACGAACGCGATATAGTTTCTGAGCACATGATGTCCGTACGATGTCCAATCGTCAAGTCCCCTGCCGCTTCGTTGCTCGCTCTTTTATACTGGTGTCAAAACAAGTCGAGCAGTGGGGCGGTGGGAGAAGTCAGGTGACGTACTTGTCGGTGGCGTGACCGGTGCATGTGTTGTTTTGGACAACGCCGCCGACACGGCCATACTGACGTGCGGACGTCCTCGTGCGCTTACAATTCATACATCTGTAATAAGCATAAATCGTTCGATTATCCTGACCAAAAATCGTACTTTACAATCTGGACCGGTTTATCTAAACCCTACAGACAGGCTGGTAAGAATTAGTTCTGGACCGGTCTTCAATGACCCTTCAGATTGACAAGTTCTGGTCCGGCTACAAGCCCTACAAATTAACAAGTTCTGGTCCGGCTACAAGCCCTGCAGATACAAGTTCTGGTCCGGCTACAAGCCCTACAGATTAACAAGTTCTGGTCCGGCTACAAGCCCTTCAGAATTTATTTTATCTTATTTTGGCTAGTCCGGAATATTATTATTCCCTATAGCCGATTTATCATTGGACCGGTTTAACCCTACAATGATTATTGCAATTTAACTGTCATCATTAGTTTTATGGACATCAGCTCGCGTTACTATTGATCGGCTCCGAATAAACGGACATAAAGTGCAACTTGTGCCCCGTCATACACTTTCCAGGGTGGAAAATCCTCATGGATGTCCTCCGCCACGGGGCGGGCGGAGGGGTCTGTCAGACTCTTACTGACTAAAAACCACCCCGGTGTTCCATCTCACACCTACGCCAGGGGTCGCGGGAACGTACGATGCTTCCGTAACGTACGTTCACCGTGACACGCCAGAGCCAAGACTGTCTCGTTACACCACTGCGCGCTCTCTTCCACTTCACACGAACTCAGGCTAGACTCTGTCGAGCGCCGCCGGGTGACACTGGCGTTCAGAATAGTCCATGAATGACGCCGACACGACCATCTTGCTCGCACACATTCTCGTGTGTTAATCTGCAAAGAAACATACCCCGCAAAGTATCACATAGTTCGGTCACTTCTGACCGAATTTGGTACAGACTAAAACACATTGAAAATTCGCACAAACTAAAAAAAAATTGAGTTCAGAGCATTAATCATTATTTGATTACTAATTACGATTATTACAATGTTACATCTAAAGCATGAAAAACTGATTAACTACCGTTTGGTCATCCTGCTATTGTTTCTGGTCCGGTCAAGTTAGACCCTTCAGATATTTAACCACTTGGTCCAGTCAGCCATGACTCTACAAGACTTGTTTCTTGGTCCGGTCAATTTCTGACCCTACAGGATTAGCTTCCTGGTCCGGTCAATTTCTGACCCTACAAGATTAGCTTCCTGGTCCGATCAGTTTTTGACCCTACAAGATTAGCTTCCTGGTCCGGTAATTGTTTTGCCTTTCAGGTGTGTCCCTACAGTTAAACTGAACCGGACGTAGCTAGGCCGAACAAGTATCGTTCCTTTAGCTTAATTAACAAATAGCTCAATATTTTGGTTGATGTACAAGTGCTTCTGTTATAATGGTAATTGACTCAGGACCAATTGATTCTACTGAAGTAGCACGTAAACCAGGGTTTCTACAATTTGCATTATTATGAGAACTGGTAGATATAGTGGGACTTTTAGCAGACATGGTATCACTATTGGCAGAGATAGTATCACTATTTGATTCCCAAATCTCAAGATCACAAACTAAATAATCAACTAAACATGATGGAGCAGCCAATAAAACATCCTTAGAGCATCACAAAACACAGCAGGAATCTTATTCATGAACTGTGGCTTTTCATTAAGCCCCTACAACAAACTTCATCTTTGTTACTTTGAATTCCTCCTGAATTCCGAGTCCTACGGGCTCTATGGTCTCTACAAGACCCTGACCTCCGCCAGAGTTAAACACGCATCGCGCACCCACGGACTACTTGAGTTGCCTCAAGAGACACCGATTTCTACAGGGCTACGACTATGTAATAACTACTGGTATGGTCCCCGACCAGCCGAACTAAGATTCACCACTATCACTAGACTTAATTTCTACTCTGTTTCATCAACAAGACTTTTACTTAGCTTTCCTCAAATTCGTCATTAATACTCTGATCCCTTGGCCTGTGCCATGGCATATGCCTTAGCCTCATTAGCATACTTGATTCAACCAGAGCCATGTAATCAAACTTTAATTAATCATAGCAAAAAAAAATATCAACCAGAGCCATGTACCATCGTTATCCACATTACAACAATCTTTTTCACTAAGAGCCTTAGACACCTGGAAACCCACAGACGAGTAAAACACTCTAACGCCACGGCGCTCCGGCCGACCAGCAATCGCATTGCTCTCACCCATCCAGCGCATGGATCCATGTGCATCACCCTGTGACTACACACTTTTTACTACGGCCGATAGAGAACCCCTACTCGCGTGGTTCCCACTACTTAGGCTTGCTCATAGCTCATCACCACTATGATTACCATCTATTTCGACTGGTACATGACCTACTGGCATCATTCATAACCTATCGTGAGCGTATTTAAAATTGCATCGTTAACTAGATATGGGCTATACCTAACAATGTAAGAGTTTTTTTTTTTGCACTTGTTTAGCAGGGTAGCATTCGGTACCAGAGTCAAAACATAATGAAAACGACTCACCAAATTCGGTAGACAATAGATCTGTAGTTGGCTTAATGGCTGTAGTGGTTGCAATCCACTGTTTCCTTGGCAGAAGTCGTGAAACTCCTCGCTCGAAAAGCACCGTCCTTGATCAGCGATTATTCGTACAGAAGATCCAAAGAGGGCAGCGCTGTCCACCACTGTCATTCTGCTTGCACACGTCCTTGTGTGTAAACCTGTAACCAAAAAAAATCAACAGCAGTGCATGTTCCACTCGGCCAATTCTGACCACATTTAATAAAAACAATAACAATCATTGATAATAAAAGATTCGGTCGGTGGTTCGTCTTAGGGGCGGTTCCTCTAAGCCTTGGTAATAGATCACATACAACGCTCATGACCCGGCTGCCGCAGCATCTAGTGACACTCATGCCACCCATATAGTCTACGACTCCCAGGTCATTAGAAAACCAACACCACAATAGTCTCCTTTGAGAGCCCATCGCTCCCTGAACAACTCACAAGAGAGTTGCAGTTACGACTACAGACAAGTACGTACAGTGCGACCTAGCCATGGTATGTGCTCTACTACTCGGTGAAGGAACTATCCTCACCGCCTTCTACGTTTAACACGTTAGGAACACTACTTAGAGGCATCTTTCGTATGCGATCGTGAGCATACTAGTAAGTTCGGTTAGAATCTAAAGCTTATGACGTATAGCGATCACTTGTCAAAACTTCCACAACCTTAAATGGACCTATGAACTTCCGATCTAGATTAGTCTGATAATCTGATTTCACTCTTCGTTTTATAATAACACAAAATAGCCTACCCAAAAAATAATACTTTGCAAGTAAATGTCGTGTAGTAATGAAATAAAATCTCAAGTTGTGGCTCGCTATTCGCAACGCTTCTTATGATTTGTTATGTGCTGAAAACACGTGTTTAACCAATAACATTATTAACTCGTTTGGCACTTAATTTGGCTGCACAACTCGCTTTTACTAACGAGCATTCAGCACCAGAATCGTAACAAAACAATGATACAGCTCACCTTTGTTCTAACGTGCCTGAGCGTAGTTGTACGATGCAAACATCCACTCGCCGTTGCTGCTTGCAGCGCGTGCTCCACCTCCATCATCTGCTTGGCTGCCACTTCTCGTGCACCGGGTCACGACGTGTCCAGGATTCCCTCACTTGCAGCACACGAAGGGCTTCACCGAAGGCTGCGGGCTGCTTGGCTCGATTCTTGAAGTCACCCAACGTCACTGGTAGCTCCACGTTACGTCCTTCGTACTATTTACGATAGCCACGTTGATACTGCTTCCTTTGTGCGCCTTAATGACGGCCACAAGTTGACCTCCTTGCAGTGAATTTTCAGCAAATCACAAATCAGCTGTAGTATTGTGTGCGGTTACGTTTGCACACGCGTCCTATCGCGTTTTCTAATTACAAACACTTTTTTTCCTAACATGGCGGTAGGGCGCAACTGGCGCGTCACTGGGCAAAGGTATTTCGGCATACAGCCTATGCCCAAAACTATATTCACTATGATCGCGCATCCGTATCTGGCTTGTCTGGGTTCAACTCTAACAGGTCCACACGATTATTTAATAAGCGTTCGCAGTTTGCACTTTGTTTTTTTTTTTTAAATGTCAACGGTCACTTTCACTTTTAGCGTTTTCATTTTGCGCATGAACCAACACGAATCCCACTTCTGATATAGGAAAAGGTAAAGTGTGTCATTATTATCAGGCATATCTTAATTACTGTGGGCGTACTAAGTGGGTAGTGTTGGTTAATGCGCAATAGAAACACGGTTTGCACTTCACATCAGATTATAATTTCATGAACAATTTAATCACATTAGCAAATCAAGCACTATAGGTACACGATACAACCAGATACGAACGCGATATAGTTTCTGAGCACATGATGTCCGTACGATGTCCAATCGTCAAGTCCCCTGCCGCTTCGTTGCTCGCTCTTTTATACTGGTGTCAAAACAAGTCGAGCAGTGGGGCGGTGGGAGAAGTCAGGTGACGTACTTGTCGGTGGCGTGACCGGTGCATGTGTTGTTTTGGACAACGCCGCCGACATATACAATTGTTGGTGAACCAAATAAATAAATAAATAAATAAATAGACAGTTACGTTATTTGTCAGTATGACCGAACAACAATAGTTGCAGATAGAGTAAAAACACTTTTAAACACTTTAAAATTAGATTATTTACAAACGGATGAACAAAAAATTATCGAACAAATATGTGCTGAATATGCAGACGTATTTCACCTCCAAGGTGACAAACTTAGCACCACCAACATAATGAGACAGTCCATTAATATAAAACCAAATAGTAATCCTATTTATTCGAAACCATATAGACTTCCACAAGCATTGAAACCAGAAATTAATAAACAAATAAAACAAATTATAGATGACGATATAATTGAACCGGTAAATAGTGAATGGAATAGTCCGATACTCCTTGTACCGAAAAAGTCAGAAAATGTAAACAAAAAATGGAGGTTAGTTATTGACTATAGAAAACTAAATGAAAATATACAGGAAGACAAGTTTCCACTTCCAAATATAACAGAAATTTTAGACTCTCTTTCAGGATGTACGTACTTTAGTCATTTAGATTTAAGCCAAAGTTATTACCAAGTTAGCCTTGAACCAAGTAATAGAGGTATAATAGACATCTTTCACAACCAGTACCGGACAATACCAGATGAAAAGACTTCCTATGGGACTTAAGATAAGTCCGGGAGCATTTTCTCGTATAATGTCAATTGCTATTTCAGGACTAAATTTCGAGCAATGCATTGTATACAGTGTGTTAGGTTAAACGAGGGACGTACTTTAAGAGAGTGTAGTACTCATGAAAATGAACAACTTTTACTAAGAGACCAACACTGAAATCGAGAAAATAAAACCAGCCTCTCTATACATTTTCTGTTCGCATAACTGGACAAAATGTAGGGAACAGCTGTTTTTTTTTTCATATTTTTGAGTCGGCCCCATATTAAAAGTTGTTCATTTTCATGAGTACTACACTCCCTTAAAATATGTCCCTCGTTTAACCTAACACACTGTATATGGATGATCTCATTGTTTTCGGTCGTAATTTTGAATCTCATAACAAAAACCTAATAAACGTATTTGAAAGATTAAGGAAAGTAAATCTAAAGGTTAATCCAAAGAAATGTGAATTCTGTAAAAAAGAGTTGTTATATCTTGGTCACGTAGTTACAGCCGAAGGGGTTTTACCCGATCCAGAAAAGGTCAAAGCTATTCAAAATTATACCATACCACAAAATACAGATGACGTTCGACGTTTTGTTGCAATGTGCAATTATTATCGTAAATTTATACAGAGATTTGCAGATATTACTTTACCACTAAATAAATTATGTAGGAAAAATGTCGTATTTAAATGGAGTTCAGATTGCAACGAATCGTTTGAAATTTTAAAAAGAGCATTAAGTACTCCACCAGTTTTACAATATCCAGATTTTACAATAGAGAATGAATTTGTCCTTCAGACGGATGCATCTGGATTGGCGATTGGTTCAGTTCTATGTAATAAAAATATGAAACCAATAGCATATGCAAGTAGACCACTAAATAAAGCCGAATTAAACTATCCTACTATTCAAAAGGAATTGTTGGCAATAGTATGGAGTGTAAAATATTTCCGCCCATATCTATTTGAAAGAACATTCACAAGTATGAACAGATCCTTTATTTTATAAAAAAAATTGTTATTGGAAAATCGAAAAATTACTCTTGAAATCATGGCAACCGCTTCTACAAACCCAAGCCTTAAGAGAAAGGTCACAGATACCATAGTAGATCCTGACACCCTAAAACCTATTGTAGATTCGAAGAAACCCAAAATTGACCTTAACCCTGATAAAAAGTATGCCTGCTCAATCGTCATGATGCATGAGCAAATACTAAAGATGGCATTTGTGACTAAGACAACTACAGGATCAGCCAGTATGGATGTGGAAGATCCTCACGCGATTACCCTTAGTGAGGTATTTCAGAACATAACCGTTGGGAACCACATCATCAGTATCATTTTCACCATACATAATGTTTGTAGGCAGGCTACTAAAAAAGTAGATACAAACATGATCAGGAAAACTGAGAAAACCTCATTTAAGATACATTACAGAGGGGATGATTACTCTATCTACAATGAGGTAGTCAAAGAGGCATGGCTAAAGGTGCTAATGAAACACAACCTAACTTATGAAGATTTTGAAGCCAGCTACGACAAGAACTGGTACGGCACAATGGGCCCTTATCTTGATATGTTCTCTGCATATGCCCTGAGAGTGAATGAGCTTAGACTTGGTCATAACAACATGCCAATTACTAAGCAGGATGGGGTGCACAAAAGCTTTCCAGTTGCAAAGTACGGGCTTTCTGGGGCTCACCACGTCTTATTAGAAGGTGCCTCCTTTCCTCCTGAGCGTCGATCTTCTATCGTACAGAGTCTTGGACCGATGACGGCTTGGCTCTGTATGCTCAGGAGCGAGGGGATTTACAGTAATAAATAAGCAGTCACTCAAACAAGACGTGTTTCTATATACCAACTCACATCACTGCAGCCCGGGTTCACTCGACGAGACTCTGATTTCGCTCCCTTTTGTCGCTCGTTCGCATTTATATAACGGAGGACAATTTTAAATTCATAACGATTATTTAACCTTGTATTTTAAAGTATAACGATTTTCTTAACAGTTTTTTGTAACTTGTAATTAGCACAATTATCATAAAGACATTATAACTTTATACCCGAAAGAGTCGCTTTATTTCCCTGGGAACCAACAGAATCCAAAACAGAGTGAAAAATGACATATTTTCAAATTATGATCGAAAAAAACAGTACTGTTCAGAACAGAATAAGTTATCAGGCTGTCATAACGAAAACGCGCTATTGTTAATAAGAATTTCTGAGAAAGCATTGGGGGTGTGTCATATCAGCTCAAGTGATTTATGATTGGTTGTCACATCTTGATGCGAAACTCCAAAAACGCGACCATATAAGGTAATGCGCGAGCGACACACACCCCCATTGGCCGATATTCTTGACCTCCGCTCCTTCACCCCACTCGTCGCTAACTGTATAAATACTTCCGCACAGGGCACGAGTGCCAGTCTTTTTCTGTTTCCGCTCTCATCTACATTAAGTAAACATAATAACGTACCTATGTCCTTCGTGTCGTGTTAAAGTATGATGTAATATAATGTGCCTAATGTAATACAGATTGTAATAGTTTTAAACCAAAGTTCTGGTATTATAGTGATACCAGGCATTAATGATTGTGACTACTTAACCTGTGATTATAGACTAAAATTATCACTAACAACAACGTGTCTCATTTCATACTCAGTACTAGCGCGCAAAAATGTACCTCCTGACATTCGGGCACGTACAAGAACTATATTGTGATACTGCAGTTTTCACTCTTAAATTTACAAGTATTGTGAAAAAACTTACCCAAAATATGGTCACAAAACAGCTTATGGCGATTTTCAAGAGCATTGACACACGTTCACACGACACAAGCTCCGATACGTCACTATTGTTGAGGCGGGACTCGGGAGCGCGCAATATCGCTCCGTAAAAAACCGTCACTTACGCCATCTAGTTAGTTTTTTTTGTACTACAATTGTGGCGGTTTCATTGATCGATAGAGAATGAAAAACTTAATAAAACTGTATTTAAATCTGTGTTTCTACTTTCTCTTATGTTACGACAGTTTTTTAGAGGAAAGTCGATGTGAATGATGATGAATAAATGTTATATGTTAAGAAATTATATCAACAGTTGTTATATCTCACGTTGGTTATCCAACGTGAGATATAACAACTGTTGATATAATTTCTTAACATATAACATTTATTTATTCTAAACTTAATTAGTATACCGTTGCTTGATATAACGTTTATGTAAACGAAAATCATTTGGTCTAAAGTTTAATATGTATATTGTTTATTTAATCGAAAATCATTAGCTCTAACGTTTAATATGTATACGTATAAAAAACATCATTATGGTTAACACACCGATTCAGAGTACCCCGACTCTGATAGGTTAGGTTAGAAGGCTAAGGCGGGTCCCGCTTCGCTCCCGCCTTAGCCTTCGTGGTTATTTTTTTTAAACCAACCAGAAATAGGAACACGGAAGGAAAGATAGGAGGTCGACATAGGATGCAAGAGCGAGCGAAGGGCATCCCGAGGTTCGGTTTGGTTAGGTTACTTTAAACCCTTTACGTAGAAATAGGAGCCCCGCGAAGCGGGGCTCCGTCGACATAATATATAATGCAAGAGCGAGCGTATGAGAATACAAATACCTTTACCAAGGTATATATTAATAGATGAGAGACTCATAGTTTTATGAATGAACTTCTATGAATTCATTTTTAAAGAAATTCTTTAATGATTAATTATTATTTAACTGAGCAAGATTACGCACACTAAGTGACAACTAACAATAACTTTTGTTGACCTACCCACAGGCTACAACATAAAAATAATACTAAATAAACTAACCCGTGTTTATGCAATTTTGCTTTGTGTTTTTAAGTCATTGAGTTATAATGTACTACGTACTAGAGGAGACGCCTCAACTCGATTGTTTGTAACACGAGTTAGAGCGCGCGCACTCCAACGCACTTATGCCCGGTTTCTGAGGTACTTTTGTCAGTGGTTTATCTATCCATTAGCGCTATTGGTTCGACAACTTGTGGAAATGCGTTTCCGAACACCGCATTGTAAGATAAACTCCGTTTAAACTCAAGTTAACTTAACTGACCAATGTTCGCCGTTTATCGGTTCCATAACTATATTTGACGTTGCATTTCATAGAAAACTACATCAAAAACGTGTGTTATGCCCGGTATCTGAGGTACGAATTTTATGTACGAAGGTATGAAATTAAATTGCGTGTGAAAGATAAATTATTAAAATATTTATATATATTATAATTATACAGTAAAGAATACAATGAGTGTTAGCATCATGAATACAGAAGTCTCGTCCGTTCTTTTATTGTCGATCATAATTATAGTCAAATTCATTAGCCACTTATGTCAAGTCCCCAGATAAACTCTCACTAGCTATGGATTCAATAAAGTTATGCATAAGATAAACGTCGGTTAACTGTCACTGCGTTTCTGGACACGCAACAAACCATTCAATAACGGTCTGTATACGTACGGGTCTGTATACGGGTTCGCGTAAAAAAATGTTATTTATGAGCAGTTTACGGCAGATATTTGAACGACATCATTGTCTTTTTTTTTTTAAAGAAACCTTAACTCAGCAGTTCATTGTTTTTGTGTAGTATTATTTTTGCTTTGCCGTTTCATTTTAAGTTAAAAGTCTGTTTGTCTTTCCAATGGTTAGTGTTTTATTCATTATTTTGCAAAATAGCATGGAATCAAAATTTTACTGAAAGAACAATGATGCTTCCTATCGAAGTGGCTAATGAATTTGACTATATGATCGACAATAAAAGAAGTATTCATGATGCTAACACTCATTGTATTCTTTACTGTATAATTATAATATATAAATATTTTAATATTTTATCTTTCACACGCAATTTAATTTCATACCATCGTACATAAAATTCGTACCTCAGATACCGGGCATAACACACGTTTTTGATGTAGTTTTCTATGAAATGCAACGTCAAATATAGTTATGGAACCGATAAACGGCGAACATTGGTCAGTTAAGTTAACTTGAGTTTAAACGGAGTTTATCTTACATTGCGGTGTTCGGAAACGCACTTCCACAAGTTGTCGAACCAATAGCGCTAATGGATAGATAAACCACTGACAAAAGTACCTCAGAAACCGGGCATTAGTTAAGGTTTCTTAAAAAAAAAAATGACAATGATGTCGTTCAAAAATCTGCCGTAAACTGCTCATAAATAATTTTTTTTTACGCGAACCCGTATACAGACCCGTACGTATACAGACCGTTATTGAATGGTTTGTTGCGTGTCCAGAAACGCAGTGACAGTTAACCGACGTTTATCTTATGCATAACTTTATTGAATCCATAGCTAGTGAGAGTTTATCTGGGGACTTCAGAAACCGGGCATTAGTCTGTGCCAAGCGCTTGTTGCAACGTGACACGTTTGAGTGAAGTTTTGTTTATTAGAATATGCCTTCGTGTGCATTGAGATACTGTTCAAACAACTCCAGAAACATAAGTAAAAGTCAAGGAGTGACTTTTCACCAGTAAGTTCAACTATTATCGTTTAATTGTAATGGTGCCCAAGACACAGGCCGTGCCTAGTTTGGGACCAACAATACCTCCATATTGTAATTTTGAATTAAGAAATAAACGATTATTATTATTATTATTTTTATTAATTTAGTTTTATTTAATTATAATTTTTCAATTGCAACGCGTCACCGTGGCGGCGGCCATGTTTACGTGAATGTCAAAGAGTAAAGCTTTTGTATGCGCAGACATGACACTATCGACGTATAATTTTAATAATCATGAGCAAAAAAATTATTAATCACGATAGTAATGTTGTAATCATATTTTTTTATTATTATTTGGATTTAAAGGTTTCCTCGGCCGTGTCATGAAACAAGAGAATCATGGATCAAATTTGTTCAGAAGAATCGCAGCGAAGAAATGTGGTTACCTTCAGATTATTCACGCATATGTTCCGTGCACTATACCAAACGGCAGAAACTAACTAAACTTATTTTATTTAAAGGAAATTAAAATATTATTACAGTTTAAATACTTTTTTTATTTATTCTCTGAGTAAGTACCCACGTAGGCAGAATAACAAAATTATGTCGCATCTGCGCGCATTGATTTTCATCTATGAGAACCTAACAACCCCCGCTTGCCCCGCGCATGCCCCGCTGTCATCAAATGCGTGCGCTATCTTTTGTTTGAAATAGCTTCTCTAGTACGTAGTACATATAACTCAATGTTTTAAGTAGGCGTTTTCATCATATTAGTCCAAAGAAGTTTTATATCTTTTGAGTGGTATGTCAAGCGATTTTATATTTAACGTATGTTATGTCAAACGATATTATATTATTTTAATGTATGTTATGCTTATAAAAATTAGTTATTTTAAAATTATATCAATCGTTCATTATACATATTAACTAATCGCTATTTTAAATAAAATTATAGGTTCCGTTCCGTATGTAAAAACCTTACTCAGCAAATAACTTTATATTTGCGTCATTCACTCGCGCAATCATAACGTTTGGCCGAATAAGCATTTTTCCTGTAAGTAAATAATTGTACTAATAAGAACATTCAATAAATCGCCATCAAACCATCAACATGTCTTTGACTTATTAAGACTATCGTCTCCTACCTACCTCATAAGGAAGACCACACCCTGCACCGTTGTTATATGTTGTTAATATTAGAGATTTTGTTGTTATATCATCTATTACTTACCCCAGTAACCACGTACACTTGGATAGTGGTAGACACTCATACAAATCAAGATTCCCAGATACTTTCGCAGTTCTCCTAATGTTATGACGTCAGGTCTATCAGGTTTCTTTTGTACAGCATAATTATTTGTTTCAGTAACAATTTGTGAAAGAAGTTCTTCAGTAAAAAAGTAGAAAAAAAATTGGAAAGATGTCTGAAGGTTCATCAAACTTTCAGGGTATTCTTCAGTTCCATTAAATTTTATGGCATTTTCGTTGAATGGCAGAGGTTGGTTTTTCCATATCAACCTCTGAATGTCTAAAGAATGTACCGGTGCATCATTCCATCGCGAGTCGCAATGCCGTGCGGACGTGTGCATTGACTGTGTTTCTCAGTAACACACTGACTTTGTGTGCCCTCATCTGATTGGGTGTTGTTTAAAATTTTAATTCCCTCTTAGACCTTAAGTGTTCTTATGGACTGACTCCGCCTATTGGGCGGTCATAGAGTGAAACAAATAGACTGTTGTCATATCATATAAAATTGTGGCGCTCTAATTTGCTCCCGACGAGGTGGATTTGAACCGGCGACTAATGCATTGGCGGTCACGCGCTGTCTTCCGGGGAACCAAACGAACTATAATCGAGCGGCGAAAGTGCCGTTTGTGAGCAGTGCTACGAGCTGACGTCATCGTGAGTGCTACGACGTGCCGCGTGACTGCTACGCGCCTATGAGCCTGCGCATCGGCTACGCGCTGCGCCACTACGGGAGTCCCTGAAATTACGCCTTGCTTCTTATTTCCTGTGGGCTAAGGTTGAGTGTTGGTTGACGCTTCGTAATGCCTCGCTCAAAACGGACTCCCCCAGCTGCTCCTGCGACTATTAGTAGCATGGTTCAGTCAATGTCTGATTCTGACATTCCTCAGGCCACTACAAACAGCCCTTATGAAAGTGTTAATATCACCTCGCGATATAAACGTCCACGTCAGGCTTTTTCTCCTGGTAGTAAACTGCAAGACTTCAAGCAGGAAATTTTAGATATGCTCAATATGGAAGGCGGAGGAACAAGCCAATTTCCTAAAGTTTTCACAAGAACAAAGCTCATCCCACGCTTAACTATTCTCGTAGGTAGCACAGCTTAAATCGCAAAACTTAGCCATTCAAAAAGAATAATCTGAAAACGCTCTCAGACCAAGCAGTCCGAATGACAGGTATCAACCGGAACCATAGATTATATCTAGTGGTGTACACACTAATTACTAACTAAATAGTGATGTTACAACACTGACCACAGTGCTTCGTTCAATTTCTAAATCAGCAATTTTGGTCTCCAAAGATATTAATTGATACAGCTGTCATTGATTTCTCAATTTCTTGATTGGTTGCCTCAATGTTGGTGTAATGGGATTTGATTTCGAAGATATGCTCCTCAAATTTGTCCATGCGGGTATTCTTAGAACTAATTAATTCATTTATCAAATCCTTGAGATCAGTTTTGATGTCGTTCTTTAGACCCAGAAATTTGTCCTCAAAGGGATCCATATAGCTACCATCTTTCTTCGGCCGCAGGCGCTTATTGCCTCTCTGAGTGATGTATTTTATTAGGTGGCGTTTTATACATCTTTGTCTTAATATAAAAAAATAAATTAACGTTTTCTTGAAAAAAAAAATCAAAATATCTGACGATCTTCTTGCGGCTTGATTATACTTATGTTAAGGAAATATTTTTTTAAATATAAAATAATGCAAAAATTTCTATGCGTGTCGCCGAGATTCGAACCCACGCTCTTAAGCGTCAGTCGCTATGTAACTGGTCGCTATGCCCCGACACCAGCCGAACACTAAGATTATATGATCAAAATGGTGTTTGGTTACTGGACTTCTTAGTCCAGTAAGTTTTTGTGCGAATACCCATTAATGACTTTCTTTGATTATGAAGCTCCACACTGCACAATCACACTGTTTCAAAAAAGTTTTTTGTTAATATCTCGAGTGATAGTTTGAGTACTGGTAAACTTTAAGCACTGTTCTGTAGGTATTGATGTTGATCACTTAAGTATATGAATTTTATAATGATTTTTGCACTATTTACTATTGTTTTAGAATAAAATATCCGGAGGACTTAGTAACATGACCCCTCGCGACAACGTTGGGGGGGGGGGGGAGATTCCAACACACATTGGTCCCCGGAGGCAAATTATGCATTGATGAAAGCGTTGTGCCTTTCAATGGTCGTCTGGTAATCAAGCAATATTTGCCATAAAGATAGATTTGGAATAAAACTTTTTGTTTTGTGTGATGTCGAATCAGGGTTTATAATTGATTTCATTGTTCACAAACACAAATAGAGCAGGTACCAAATTTAGGTATTACAGGATCAGTAGTCACACTAGTCACTGAACTCGTACAAGGTTATTATCATATTAATCGAGAGCTACGAGTAGGTATATGTCGACAATTGGTATTCTAGTCTACGACTTTTTCTTTATTTAAAAGAAAGAGGCATTTATGCATGTAAAGGAAAAAGGAACTTTATAATAAATTGAATCTCACTAATTCATAGTAAATCAATACTAGAAATGGGAATTGAACCCATTTCTAGCTAACCTAACGGAAACTAGTAACAGGGTACATTTTGTAAGAAAGCAAATAAAACCTGATAGCATTTTAACTAGGTATATTATTATATTTGTATAAACAACAAAATCACATGAGTTACATAGTTTGGTACACATTTAGACGGGACAGAATACAAATCTTATACTTAGATATTAGGTCAATACCTAATAACAAGAGTAATACCCTTTAGCTACATCTTACACAGAAGTTACATAGAATGGCTAAGAATAAACATATTTTTAGAAAAAGTAAATACTCATCTTTACAGAATTTGTGCAGAACTTCTGCTTCACAAGTCACGTAGCGTTTTTAGGTGTGATATCCGTGGGAAACTTCAGGCAACTTAATATGACGAACATAAGACCCTGGGGTTAGGATCTGAACCGTTGCGCGTCGGACAGTTAGCACAGCCAGTCCAGGATAATTTGGGCCGGAGCTTCCGCGGTACGGCGTACTAGCTCACTTTTGGTTTTGCCAGTCAGAGTTTCCACGTCAGTGTACTATCTCCTTGTGGCGAGGATCTCTTTGGCAGCTTAATAATTACGGCAGACACCAGAGGGTCTTTCCGTTCAACAGCTAGCACAAAGAATCCCCCGATCTGTTGGTTACATGCCTTTTTATAGTCTTTGAAATCCCAAAGGTTCCCACCTTTTTTAACCAATCACGGAGCGTCTCAAGTTTTGGCTAATATATCTATTATAATAGCTATTAATAAACAAAACTTATATAATATAACTATTTTAAAACTTAATGGGATAGTTTAGCAATATAGTCATTGAATATTTATAATCTCTAAGTAATATCTAACAAGTTTTTAGTATCTACCAATTGCAGCTCGCCATTACAGCTTTTTGGTTTAAAATCGTTTAGTAACAATTTGGTACATCGAAATTGCAATGTAAAATCTAAGAAATATTAAAGTATCATACCATTATTCATTACGTTATCAATTTAAAACATTAACAAAAATAAACATTAGTTTTGATTACACAAACTGCAAATCAAAACATTGGTTTGGACTCTAGTCTTTTAATTCATAATGTTTCTTATTCTGCCTTATAAGACTACTTCTTTTAACTATTAAGATAATTATTCTGTCTTTGAAATATAGATCCAGGAAGTGATAATTACATTTATTTTAAATCGAAACTTGTTTCACAAAATATTAATTTACGGTGAGGGTAGAATGAATAAATAAGAGATGGACAGTTCCCTTATGTCAACGTCACCTGTCTTGCGACAGCTGACATTGTCATTGTTATTTATGCATTCTGTTTACCAGTTTATGTTTTACAGGTGATTATTGTTTTAACAACAGTTACTTTCCTATAAATGTGAACAATCTAACACGGCCATACTGACTGGTACTTTGCTCTCAAAGTACTTAAAACTTAGTTTAAAACAGTCTTAAAACTTAGTTTTTATGTACTTAAATCTAACAATATAATAAGTTTCATCTTTGTGAACAGTGTTTTATTCTCAGCCTCATCCATATGTGAGCACCAGAATCTTGCATAATTGATGCAGTTTCCTCTATGTGAACACTTACATCCAATTATTTTTTGTGAACAGTGTTTTATTCTCAGCCTCATCCATATGTGAGCACCAGAATCTTGCATAATTGATGCAGTTTCCTCTATGTGAACACTTACATCCAATTATTTTATGTACTTAAATCTAACAATATAATAAGTTTTATCTTTGTGAACAGTGTTTTATTCTCAGCCTCATCCATATGTGAGCACCAGAATCTTGCAGAATTGATGCAGTTTCCTCTATGTGAACACTTACATCCAATTCTTTTATGTACTTAAATCTAACAATATAATAAGTTTCATCTTTGTGAACAGTGTTTTATTCTCAGCCTCATCCATATGTGAGCACCAGAATCTATTATTCATCTATGTGAATACTTATTACCAAGTTTCATCTATGTGAATACTTGCAATTTACAAACAAGAGTTTACCCCATAACTGAGTACTTAAATCAAGTAGTGAGTCAAAACATTTTATTTATTTTTTTTTTTTTTACGTTAGTTAAATGAGATATTTTAACTATTATTTAAAATTTACTAATCTAACACGGTTGTAAAAAAAAATGTTTTGGCCAATCAAATCAATCATTAAAACAAAACAATACGATACAAGTTATAATGAAGAGAAAAAAAAGAGGAAAAATTAATTGTTTGTTCTAAATTACTTTCAACGGAAACGTTCTGATCAACCCACTCGCCTGTCCATTTTCTTAGCTTTTCTTTCGCAATGGTTATATCTCGTAAAGTTACTTTTCCTTTTAAGGCAAATCTATCATTTTCAAGGATGTCAACAATCTCATAGGGCCCTTTAAATTTGGCACTTAGTTTATCATGGCGTCTATGATCTTGGTTAACGTATACTATGTCTCCAATATTATAAGCTATAGTATCACGCCTAGGCGAATCAAAACGTTTCTTGAAAGTTTCAGCAACTAGATCAAGTTTCTGCATAGCCAAATTACGATCAGTAACGTCATTTAATCGAGCCTGTACACATGGTATGTTTGCATCACGACCTATCAGTAATCTCAAAGGAGCAAAACGGTAAAACCAGTTGATTTTTGTATAGTGGAATTGACAGATTGTTGGACTTTCTATAGACCTTTCGGCCAGTCTGACTTATTGCGACATTCCGTAGTAAGCATATTTATTATAGTCATGACATATCTTTCTACTTGACCGTTACTTCTAGGGGTACCTGTAGCTATCATATGATGAGTAACTTGCCATTCATTAAACAAAGACCTAATTTGGTTAGTGTTAAAATTAGTGCCTCGATCTGTCACAACTAAGGACGGAGTTCCGAACTTACTCAATGTATCGCGAACAATGTTTTAAGGCATTATAAATGGCTGGAGTTTCTAGTTCGTAAGAATGTTAATTTGATTCAGCAGGTGTAGTTCTACGGCTAAAATAAGCAACAACTCTAGTCGTATTATTGACTTTTTGGTATCAAAATAGCACCGTAACCAATCGCGCTGGCATCAGTATGTGATTCAGTTTCTAATGTAGGGTCAAATATTGTTAGCAAAGGTTTGGAAGCGAGATGGTTTATAACGTACTGACGTGACGTTTCTGGTCAGGTCCCCATTCCCATTTTTGATCATTTTTTGTTAATTTTGTTATACAAGCAGTACGCGACGCGAACTCTGGTAGGTATGTATTTTCGGACTAACTAGTATTTACGTTAGCATTTTTTTTGTCTATGTATTGTTTGTGCCAACAATTATCTATTACATGACCCTTTTTTTTACAATAGGAACATACCTCAGAGTCTTTATCATTGGTAGTCTTAGGTTTATTAAAAAAACAATTATCTTTTAAATGTCCTAACTTGTTACAAATATGGCAACGTTTCTCTTTGTTATTAAAATTAGTTTTATCAATTACTTCATCAGACTTAATACGTTTAGTTTCATTTGAACCCGATATATTGTCACTACTTGAAGACGACCTATCAACGGGTCTTTTACGATTTTTAGTCCAAGATGATAGAGAAATAATTAATTCGGAGGTAGAAGTTGCATTACTATTCAACGATGCAGTTTTAATATTGAAATCGCTAATACCGCCGCAAACAAGCTCGATTAATTGTGTAGTCGTAAAACTTATTTTAGTGTTATTCAATAACCTAAGTTTTTCTCTAGCGTATTCACAATAACTATCAGCCGAGTCAGACGTATAAAGAACAGCTTTTGTTAACTTTTCAGAAAGGTTCTTTCTTTCCGGGTACAAAGCAGTGATATCAGTCTTGAAATTTATCCAACTACGACCATTTTCCGGCTCCCATGACTCGAACCAACTTAATGCAGAGCCTCTTAAGGCCTTACCAGCTTTTGCTGCCGCCTGGATACTACTCCAGTCAAATTCCTTGCTGATAGCCTCGATACTCTTGCACCATGACTCTGCTCCATTTTGAGACTTGTCAGGATCAAACAACGGAAGCGCGACGTCATCGTGCCGATACTTCGTGGACACAGCATCACGAATAGCGCCAAGTAGACCCTTCAGCAGATCTTGGTCCATTTTAAAATTGGGTATCTATAACGTAAACACAAACAATTAGATTTAAATTTTTTTGTTTTTTTTTTTTCTTGGGCGATCCCACTTCTGATAAAGGAAAAAGGAACTTTATAATAAATTGAATCTCACTAATTCATAGTAAATCAATACTAGAAATGGGAATTGAACCCATTTCTAGCTAACCTAACGGAAACTAGTAACAGGGTACATTTTGTAAGAAAGCAAATAAAACCTGATAGCATTTTAACTAGGTATATTATTATATTTGTATAAACAACAAAATCACATGAGTTACATAGTTTGGTACACATTTAGACGGGACAGAATACAAATCTTATACTTAGATATTAGGTCAATACCTAATAACAAGAGTAATACCCTTTAGCTACATCTTACACAGAAGTTACATAGAATGGCTAAGAATAAACATATTTTTAGAAAAAGTAAATACTCATCTTTACAGAATTTGTGCAGAACTTCTGCTTCACAAGTCACGTAGCGTTTTTAGGTGTGATATCCGTGGGAAACTTCAGGCAACTTAATATGACGAACATAAGACCCTGGGGTTAGGATCTGAACCGTTGCGCGTCGGACAGTTAGCACAGCCAGTCCAGGATAATTTGGGCCGGAGCTTCCGCGGTACGGCGTACTAGCTCACTTTTGGTTTTGCCAGTCAGAGTTTCCACGTCAGTGTACTATCTCCTTGTGGCGAGGA
The DNA here is from genome assembly GCA_927399505.1 of Luperina testacea. NCBI lineage: Eukaryota > Metazoa > Arthropoda > Insecta > Lepidoptera > Noctuidae > Luperina > Luperina testacea. The sequence goes on along the minus strand of OV656766.1, from coordinate 1,595,783 downwards.
TCTCTTTGGCAGCTTAATAATTACGGCAGACACCAGAGGGTCTTTCCGTTCAACAGCTAGCACAAAGAATCCCCCGATCTGTTGGTTACATGCCTTTTTATAGTCTTTGAAATCCCAAAGGTTCCCACCTTTTTTAACCAATCACGGAGCGTCTCAAGTTTTGGCTAATATATCTATTATAATAGCTATTAATAAACAAAACTTATATAATATAACTATTTTAAAACTTAATGGGATAGTTTAGCAATATAGTCATTGAATATTTATAATCTCTAAGTAATATCTAACAAGTTTTTAGTATCTACCAATTGCAGCTCGCCATTACAGCTTTTTGGTTTAAAATCGTTTAGTAACAATTTGGTACATCGAAATTGCAATGTAAAATCTAAGAAATATTAAAGTATCATACCATTATTCATTACGTTATCAATTTAAAACATTAACAAAAATAAACATTAGTTTTGATTACACAAACTGCAAATCAAAACATTGGTTTGGACTCTAGTCTTTTAATTCATAATGTTTCTTATTCTGCCTTATAAGACTACTTCTTTTAACTATTAAGATAATTATTCTGTCTTTGAAATATAGATCCAGGAAGTGATAATTACATTTATTTTAAATCGAAACTTGTTTCACAAAATATTAATTTACGGTGAGGGTAGAATGAATAAATAAGAGATGGACAGTTCCCTTATGTCAACGTCACCTGTCTTGCGACAGCTGACATTGTCATTGTTATTTATGCATTCTGTTTACCAGTTTATGTTTTACAGGTGATTATTGTTTTAACAACAGTTACTTTCCTATAAATGTGAACAATCTAACACATGCGGTACCGTCAAAAGTAATAGGAAACATATGCCAAAATTCGAAAAACTTAAGCGTGGAGAAATAGAAGCATTTTCATCTCCTCCTCTTTTAGCGTTAAAATGGCAAGACAAAAAAGCTGTTACCATGCAGTCTACCATACATGATGACAAAATTGTTCCGTCAGACAATTTGGATCAATTTTCTGGTCTGCCTAAATTAAAACCGCAATGTGTAATAGGTTACAGTAAAAATATGGGTTCGGTGGACAACGCCGACATGATTATGAGTACCTTAGGTTGTATAAGGAAAACTAGGAAGTGGTATAAAAAATTAGGCTTCCACATCATCGATTTGTTTATGCTGAATGCGTATTCGTACATAAATGAGACGAAAGACACAGCTCACAAATCTAATAGGTGTTTATTTATATTCTTTCTTTTTTTTTTAGTTACTGAGCAAACACTACAGATGAAAAATATCATTATAATCCAGTCAAAATAGACAAAAATAAGTCATAACTTAGACAAAATTCGCATAGAGCTGAAAATTGGCAGAGATGTTAAATACATCATTATAAATGAAATGTCAAAAATCCCCTTTGATCCTACTTCTGCAAAAAAAATTATTCAAGGTCAAAAGTACAAAATTAAGGTTTTTTCCATTTTTCTCGAAAACAGTAAGTATTATCGTGAAAATAGATCAGACAAAAGTTGTAGATCATACAATTCTCTACGAAAATGATTCAGTCACTTTTTCTCTTACGACTCACCATTCGTGAGATATCGCGGTTTTAATCATTACAAATTTCATATTTAACATAATATGCACACATTTCCGCACCACCTATGAGGTAATGTACTTAGTACATTTTTCTAACGTGGTTTCCCCAGTAGGTGATGGAGATAGCCCTTCAATTAACTCCCCTTGACCTGTACATACAGCAGGAAGCGGTGTTAGCCGCCATCAGGCTATTGCATCTTGGCATATGGGGCAAAAACATTACCAGTCCACACGCTAAAATCCTGGACCGGGCGATTGAGTACCAGCCTCTCATCGCTGCCCCGTGTGATAGAACACCAAACCAACCGATGTTCAACAAGAACTACATTATACAAACAGTTCAGGAAGAAAGGGATCAGTCAGGAGTCAATGAAGTGCGCATTTATACAGACGGCTCTAAAACACAAAACGATTCAGGTTCTGGCGTACACTCCCTTGACCTAAATATTAACCTTTACATACCACTAGGCACACATAGTTCGATCTTTTAATGCGAATGTGTTGCCTTAACACAAGCTGCAAGAGCAGTAAAGCGCTTAGGCATCCGGAACTATGGCATTAAATTCCTATCCGACAGCCTATCTGTGCTCAAAGCTTTAAGAAGCAAACAAACTAACAATAAGCTAATTTTTGAGTGCCATCTAGCTCTGGAGAGTTTATCGACGTCTAATCGTATTACTCTCCAGTGGATCAAAGGGCACAGTGAATCTCTGGGTAATGGTGCTGCAGATGAACTTGCGAAGAGAGGCTCTGATATGAGGGTGCTAGGCCCGTACCCACTTCTCCCTTTGCCTTTCTCACAATTTCGTGCGTGGATTCGCCAAAGATCGACCGAACTTCATAACAACAGATGGTCACGGGCAACAGACTGTAGACAGTCAAAATTGGCTTTACCAATGATACACCCGCGATTAACCAAAAAACTTCTCAGCCTGAGTAGGAATAACCTTAGAATAATAATAGGTACAATTACGGGCCACAACCTCCTTAACAAACATCTTTTCAACATAGGCGCCACGGACAGCCCCCTTTGCAGGGGCTGCCTTGATGCCGAGGAATCAGCCGCCCACGTCATCCTGGATTGCGAGGCCGTGGCTTCTCAACGTGCAGAAATCCTCGGAACAATGAGGTCGCTCCGCGAAGCCTGTGAAGCTCCCAGGAAGCTTCTGTGCTTCTGGGCGGAGCTAGGCTGGCTCTGTTAGCCAGAATCCCCACGCACAACGGCCCGAATACGGGAAAGGGAGTCCCATCATCATCATCATTCCCCAGTAGGTATACTCTACGATACTCTACGATCTATTGTAATAAAGAAAGTTTGATCAGATCGTATCCTTTTAATTGAAAGAATCCTCGTAGTAATATTGCTAATGAGTAAAGTGGAATAGATTGTTTTTTCCACATGTCATTACATTATATTTAGATAATTGTCTAATTCTACTTCGACAATTATTTCTTCGTCTTTATTTTCTTCTTCTTGCAGAAGTTCGCTGTTCTAAGAAAAGGGATGCATCAATTGTCTCCTCATTAATATCATAAATATCTTCATCTGTTGTATTTCTTTCAATATAACATGTAGAAAAACAACTTATTCCACTTTGATCATTGGCAATATTACTATTCTTGCAATTAATAGGATACGATCTGATCAAACTTTCTTTATAACAATAGATCGTGGAGTATACCTACTGGGGAAACCACGTTAAAAAAATGCGCCAAGTACATTATTACCTCATAGGTGGTGCGGAAATGTGTGCATATTATGTAAAATATGAATTTTCTAATGATTAAAACCGCGATATCTCACGAATGGTGAGTCGTAAGAGAAAAAGTGACTGGACCATTTTTGTAGAGAATTGTATGATCTACAACTTTTGTCTGATCTATTTTCACGATAATACTTACTGTTTTCGAGAAAAATGGAAAAAACCTTAATTTTGTACTTTTGACCTTGAATAATTTTTTTTGCAGAAGTAGGATCGAAGGGGATTTTTGACATTTCATTTATAATGATGTATATAACGTCTCTGCCAATTTTCAGCTCTATGCGAATTTTGGCTAAGTCAAATGTCTATTTTGACTGGACTATTATGATTTATCCCTCTAATAGGGTAGTCTTCATGGACGTGGATGATTATTTGCACCAAGAGCACTACCGCTTATGTTTATATAATTATGTTTGGCCATGGGAAATTACTCATTTTATAAAGCGGCTTAGGTGCTTCATATGTTATATGCCCACATGAAAAGAGGCTCCTCCTCATTTTATTCTTTTAACTAGTGCTGTCGCCATAGAATTATTGTTGAGCACTGAAAACTTTTGATGTCAAAATTGCAAATATGCGGTATATGAACATTATCTACCAGATGAATGTGAATTTTGTGCTTTGTAAACAGAACAAATAAAATTAATTTCTATACCATCAGTTCTTTTGAATTCTTTACCTAGAGCAGTTTTATTTACGATTTTGATGTTAGTATAAAGTTTTTTTTTTTATTATTGAGTTGAGTCCGACTCGCACTTGGCCGGTTTGTTTTCTTCACTAAAATGTTGCAGCCTTTGCAACTTAGTGAGCAGTTTGATATTACATATCATGAAGAAATTGCGAATTCTGGCTCGCCTATTGAAGAATAAATAGGCATGGGTATCTTGCCATTATCTCTTGCATCAGCATTGGATTGGAGTCGATTCAGGAAGCGAGATCGATGATGAAGATGATTATACGGAAGAGACTATCCGGCAAATTTTAGAGGCTAGTAACGAAGTTGATGTGGAAGAAGAAATTCCTCCAGCCGAATTAGATCAATTCGTATGGTCTGATAATTTTGAAAATTTCACTGGAGTAGAGGAGATTTATAAAAAACAACCAGGACCTAATATAAATTCAAAAGATCCTTTAGAGATATTTCGCGCTATATGGGATCGTGGCATCATGGAAAAGATTGTTATAGAAACGAATGAATACGCATGGCAAGCGATAATGCGTCAAAGCGAAAACTGTAATAATGTGCCTCTTTATTCCCGCTTAAGTGAGTGGGTTGATGTAACTGTGGGAGAAATATAAGTTTTTTTTCTATATTAATGTACATATATTGGGTTGTGTTACAGGGGTAGGATAGATGAATATTGGTCAACGGGTGTTTTAGGAATGCCTGAATTTCGAAGAATTATGAGTAGAAATCGTTTTCTTTTGATTTTGAATATTTTAAACTTTGTTAATGATTATGAAAGCAATGGAACCCTTCGGGTAAATAGATGTAAAACTGCTAAAATTGATCTAATTGTTGCACATTGCAACCAGAAATTTCAGAAAATTTATACTCCTAGAAGACATTTAAGCCTGGACGAATATCTTCTTCTTTGGAAAGGCAGGCTACACTGGATACAATGTATCAGAACTAAGGCAGCAAGATTTGGAATTAAAAGTTATGAGTTGTGTGAAGCTGAGACGGGCTATGTGTTAAAATTAAGCATATATTCTGGCAAAAAAACATCTAAACCCGTTCATGGTTTTACAGGCGCCACTTCAAAAATCGTGCTAACACTAATGGATGGATACTTAGATATAGGCCACTGCCTTGTCATGGACAATTTTTATAACAGTGTAGCTTTAACACGATTTTTGAAGAATCACTACACTGATGTATTGGGCTCGCTTAATCGTAGGAGAGTCGGTACTCCTTCCGACATCAAAAACCTAAACGACAGGCGCTTGCACAAGGGTACTCTAGTGGCGCGTCACTCTGGAGACATTTGTGTATTGTCGTGGAAAGATGTAAAACTTGTAAGTATGATTTCTACTTACCACAATGCCGACACAGCAGAGGGACAGCGAGCTGGACAACGATGCCTAAAACCGCTAGCGGTCCACGCTTACAATAAGTTCATGGGCGGCGTGGACATGAAGGACCAAAAGCTGTCTATGTACTTATTGGAGCGGGAACGTGCTTTGAAATGGTATATAAAAGTATTCAGGAGGTTGCTCAGTAACAGTATCCTGATGTTTTTTATAATCCATTGTAAAAACAGCAGAAACAAGCGAAAGTTGACCCACAGGCAATTCCGCTACGTCTTAGCAGAAAAACTCTCACAGCAGCACCTAACAATACAACGCATAAGACCCGCTCGTGTAGTTAATCCTGACGAAGCAAGATTTGATCATATTGACCATTTTCCAGACCGTTTAGAAAGTGCCGACCGTACCAATAATACCAAAGTGCGATATAGACGCGGTCGCTGTGTGCAATGTCTTACGATGAAGAAAAGAAATGAAAGTAATGTGATTTGCAAAAAATGCAATGTATTCCTGTGCATAGGTCCATGGACTTCAAAAACTTGTAAAATTGTATCTTATAATCTCCATACGTGTACTCATTGTAAAACGAAATTAAAGGTATAAACTAGTCTTCGAGTTCATATTGCAGCTCCTCACACGTACATAAAACACACACAAACCAGTCTAAGCCTAGACAAGGATGATTGGTCCGATAATGATTCCAATGATGATTTAGTTTACGATGATTTTATAATAAGTCCTTTAAGGTCATTTTTACAACAAAATGAGAAGAATAGAATCGGGATGCGATTGGAAGAGATGTTTGGGATGGATGATTTGGGTGACAAAGAACACGAGGAAACTACAAAAACACTAGAACCATGTGAGAACTTATTAGAAATACTCAACCCGGAAAATCCTGAATGTACGATATTAGAAAAAACACCAAATAGGGTGATACCACATCAAATCGAGCGATCGTCGATAGATGCCATCGATCGATGGTAGAATGGATTAGTCGACGTCGATCGATAGTTTCTACCACACCAATCGATCGATAGCCGATAGATGCCATCGATCGATGGTAGAATGGATTGGTCGACGTCGATCGATAGTTTCTACTAGACCATCGATCGATTGTCGATCGACGATCGGTTGATGGTAGAATGGATAAGTCGACGAATGATGTTCATACAAGAAAGGAATCGCCCACGATCTACCGTGTCTACAGAGGATCGGCTTCATTTAAGCATGTCTCTGTCTGCTAATGTAAGTAACTACTATACCTATATATTTATCTTTTTATCCATACTATACTATTATTACTATACATAATATATATGTATGTGTTGTGTGTATAAGTATGTAGGTGTTTGATATTATGTGTGTTTGTATGTAATGTATAGCCTACAGTTAGGATTATATTTAGCCCACATTGTCCTATTGCTGAGCAAAAGCCTTTATTATAAAAATAATAAATAAACTATTTGATTATTGTCATTAGTTATTTCGGAACGAACGATATTTCAAACAAAAATGATTTGGATAACAAGATTGTTTTTTTGTAATCATTTGATTTCCGAAATTATTTTTTTTGAACTTGAGTACGATCTTCCAACTTATTGATGACGGAAATTTTATTCAAAAAAGTAATAGAAAGATTTTTTCCCAACAGTTACGCCATAACCATGCCAAGAGGACGCATACCATCTGTTCCCATAGAAGAACAATAGTATCATTATTTACAAAATACAGTATGTTAACTAACAGAGGGCGTTCCCGTTAACCCGCAATAGTATACCAATCAATTAGATCGCCGCACACACGGCCCGTCATTCATAAATGAATTCCGACATTGCTGTCCTTCAAGTACACGTGTACAGAGTGTTTCTTTAACGTATCAATTTACCATTTTTAGTGAATATTTTAAAATAAAAAAAAAAATAAAAACATTTTATTTTCGAATGGTAATATTTTTTTTAGCATGTATGGATGCTATACTATTGCGGGTTAACGGGAACGCCCTCTGTTAGTTAACATACTGTATATCGCTGACTAATGTAATGTTTTTGTGAAATTGAATCCTGATTATTATAAGACTGCTTTTAAAAGCTACTATAGACAATTACGTGACAAAAAAAGATTAGAAATTTATATACCGTATGGAAAAACAGCACTAATTAATAAAAGTATTATTTGTATGGCATCATTGATTTACAACAAGTTGCCTGATGATGTCAAAAAGTTACCTGTTCATCAATTCAAGTCGAAGCTGCAAAAATTCCTAGTGAATAAATGTTATTATAGTGTCAAGGAGTACTTCAGGATAAGAATAAAGATATACACTTAGAGTAAGAGTAATTTATTGACGTTGAATAATATGACAATAAAAATAGGGTGACATGCTATAATAATTGAACTCGGCACCTGTATAATTTTATTTTAATTTGGACCAATATCTTAACTAATTTGAGTGTTAATTCTATGACATGTATTATATTATATAATTCATCTGACAATTTTTATTTTTAAACCTTCGACATTTGTATTATTCTGAACTTTTTTTTATTATTTTTTTATTATAATAACTCTGTAATGTCATTTTAATAATTATTTGATAAAATTAATAACAATATAAATATTTGCACACCTCTTTAGGTAATGATACAGTGTACTTTATATTTATTTGTAACATCTGTTTATACCTACCTGTATTAAGCAAATAAATGATTTGATTTGATTTGACCTGCAGGAAATATACATTAAATAATATAACAACCCCAAATTTATGGAAATGTCTCGAGAAATTAATGGTAGAATGTGTGAAAAAGGTCTGCACATGTCATTCTTGCGGCATCGCCGTACTTTATTTACAGAAACCCACGCCAAGAATGTTGTCGATACAAATCCTTCATCAGACAGCACAACGACTGCTGAATCCGTTGAATTCTTCAAAGGGTCTGTTGAGGATTCGGTCAATGATTCTTCATCATTCTCGTTTGATATTGATGTACAGACGCCAGCACATCAAGCTACTATAATACAATCTGCCAAATTTCTTTAATCGATTTTCAACTTTATCGTCAAAGCATAAGGTTCAAAGTTGATTGGGAAAATTTTACAGTTTCGGGTAGCTTGATGTGCTGGCGTCTGTACATGAATGGCAAAAAATTAAACCAATTCGGTCCATCAAGAAACTTAATGATTCAAACCGCTACAGGACTTAAATGGTAAAAAAATTCAAATGGTACACTATGCTAAAAGAGAATATTTGGTTGCATTCAAAATTACCATGTACATGGGTGCTAAAAACGAGCAAAATTTCGGCAAATTAACAAATTGTAGTTAAAGGTCAATATTCCCAGAATGATGCCCGATTTAAAAGGTTCTTCCGCCAAATAAATACATATCCAAATGTCACTGCCCAATTTTGTAACCAACAACAATTGATTTCTACAAAATGTACTGCGAAACAAAAAATAGGTCAACGGTAACTGTTGATGCTACAGGCTCAATTTTTAAAGCAGTCTCACTTCCAAATGGAACAACAATTACAAAAAGACTGTTTTTGCACCAAGGATTAATCACGTGCGATAAAAATTTGCGTTCTGTCTCAATTTTTCAGATGATAACTGATTCTCATAGTCACGTTTCTATTTCTAATTGGTTAAAGGTTAAATCGCGTGCAGTTCGCCAGACTCTCGACTCGCGCGTATTGCGCGCGGGTGCTGTATATTTTAGAGCTTTTTTCACGGATGAAATCCTAACGACCATTGTTGACCAAACTAATTTATACGCAACTACAACACAAAACCGTCAGAAAGATTGGGAACCTGTGACAATAGCTGAACTGAAAGCCTGTTTTGGAATTCTGATATTCATGGGACTTCATGTACTTCCTCATGTGGCACTATACTGGTCTTCTGATCCACTGTTTTGCGTAAACGAGGTTGCAGACGTCGTGCCGGTGAAGCGATTCAAAAAGATTCTGTCTAATTTACAAATAAATGGCAATAGTAAAATGCCTAAGAGAAATGAACAAGGGTATGATAAACTATACAAAATCAGACCTTTGATCGACAGCATGAATGACGCTTTTCAAAATAGTGCATCATGCTCTTCCTCACAAAGCATTGATGAATGCATGATAAAATTTAAGGGTCGCAGCACGCTCAAACAATACATGCCAAAAAAGCCCACCAAGCGAGGTTTCAAGGTTTGGGCGCGCTGTAACAGTCTGACGGGGTATCTTTACCAGTTTGAAATATACACTGGTAAAAAAGATGACACCACGGAAGTTGGATTAGGTGCAAGTGTGGTGAAAGGACTGTGCAAAAAACTGATAGAACAAAATGCTGAAAACACTCATGTCGCGTTTGACAATTTTTTTGCCTCCTGTGAGCTAATGCAATTTCTATTCGAAAAAAATATATACTCAACAGCCACAGTACGTCAAGACCGCACCAATTTGCCTGAATTGATAAAAGGCCATAGGAAAAAGAAAAATACACCTAAACCAGCTGCTCTAAAATTGGACAAATGGCGAGTCAACGAAAATGTTGCATTCTTCGTATGGAAGGATACCAAATTGGTATATGTACTAAGTACAGCATATCACCCTCGCCAAAAGAAAACCTGTAAAAGAACACAAAAAGATGGGACGAAGTCTGATATTGCTTGTCCTTTGGGCATTTTAGAGTACACAAAAAGAATGGGAGGTGTGGACAGATTCGACCAGAAAAGGGGCACTTACCCTATTTCAAGACGTAGTAGAAGGTGGTGGATGCGCATATTTTATTTTTTGGTGGACGCAGCTATCACGAATGCCGACATACTTTATACCCAAAATGAGTGTGCATAATCCAATGAGTGCATTGCAGTTCCGCACTGACCTGGCACGTAACCTGATCAACAATTACAGCTCCAGGAAACGAAGAGTATCTGTTTTGCCCAACTTTGCGACCAAAAGACCAAAGGGACCAACAAGTAGGCAGAAGTCTATTTATGGTATCCCTGATGAGCTAATGCTGAACGATGTGGGATCTCATATGTCGGGAGAGCTGCCCAGTTATAGAAGGTGCAGAGCTTGCAGCAGTAAAGCTCTTGGAAAAAATAGCAAAATAGTGTGTCAAATGCAAAGTGCCATTATGCATTGCACCATGTTTTGCACAATTTCATACTTGAGAAGGGGCAGTGTCCAAAATGTGGACACCATAATTTTTTTTAAATAAAAAAAAATGTGTATCAAAAATTTCCATTAAATATCGCCATCTAAATACAATCATCAGCATCACCCACCACCATCATCATCCATCATCCACCACCACCATCATCATCCATCACCATCGTCCATCATACACCATCATCTTCATACATTATCATCAACATCATCACCCACCACCATCATCATCGTCCATCATTATCATTATCATCCAACATCATCCATCGCCATCATCAATCATCATCCATCATCATTATCCATCATCATAGCTGTAGATAGTATAGTTAGTATCATCTTCAAAACTTGAAGCAATCTGAAAATACGGGTCCACAGACGCCCCGTATCGATCAAATCATTCATGGTGTTGATCGATATCTCTATAACGATAACTGACAGTAATAGTAATATTTTACTCTTATTTCAGGTAAACTTGCAGAACAAACCAACACCAAGCTCCGTACGCTGAGTAAGGGCAGAAAAGGCAAAAATAATACGCGTGTCCCCATGAACAACTTCCATATATGTGCCATTAGAAATATTGTGGCCTCAATATACGACGTTACCTACGCTGAACAAGATTCTGGCGTCAGCAAAAGCTGAATTAAAGTATAAAGGCTCCAAAACGACATTAAGAAAGATTTTAAAAGAAAAGCTCGGATTTAAATTTAAAAAATGCCGCCAGAACCGAATGGTGCTCATAGAGCGCGATAATATAAAAGCGTGGCGAGTTAAATATTTACGCCGCCTCCGACAAAATGATGCCATGGGTACGGAAAAAATAAAGTAGTATATATGTATGAGTCGTGGATCCATGCCCATTATACTGTCAGAAAGTGCTGGCAGCCATCCACCGACAAAGGCGTTCGCAAAAATGATAGTCCTAGACAAAGGTGGGTGATGGTTCATGCCGGCTCAGAGGATGGGTTTGTGGAGGGTGCAAGATTATTATTTAAAGCTAAATCAAAAATAGGCGACTACCATGATGAGATGGATGGTAACTTTACGAAATATTTAAAAGCAAAACTAATACCAAATCTGCCTGAAAACTCCATTCTCGTCATGGATAATGCATCCTACCACAGTATGCAGTTGGATAAAGCGCCAACGACTGCAACCCGCAAAGCGGACATAAAGATATAGATGTTGGAGAACGGTGTCTCATTTGAAGAAGACTGGACCAAAGCAGAGCTGCTCATGCAGCTAAAAAAGCATCGCCCAGACAAAAAGTATTTGGTGGACAAACTTCTGCGTGAACATGGCCATGAAGTCCTCAGACTCCCTCCTTACAACTGCGACCTGAACCCGATAGAACATGTTTGGAATTTAATAAAACAACGGGTCGCAGATAAAAATGTGGAGCAACACGAAAATAAAATTGAGGAGTTCACAAAAGAGGCCATAGCTTCAATTACGCGAGACGACTGGAAGAAACAAGTAAACCACATCAAAAGAGTGGAAGAAGAATACTGGAATCGCGATGTAGGTAGGGAGAGTGAAATAGAGGAATCAGTGTCGGTATGAACAGCGGCAGCGAAGATGAAAGTGACGACTATGAAGACCAGGACTGTGAAAGTGACCAGTCCATGGAGGATTATAATCAATTGATGGAGGGAATTGAACCAATTATGGGTTCAGATGACCAGGATACTGCTGGACCAAGCGGTTTATAAAACCTTTTCTCCCCTGTTGGTCGTTTCAAAGCCATAAAAATAAATTAAATTTACTTTAAATTCTCTGTCTGATTCGTACATTTTTAAACTAAATCCTTTTCTTGTGTCTTATATAGAACTAATAATCATTTAGCTAGGCAGGTACCGCCTGTCTTGTTCAAAAACCAGCGTGAAATGATCGCACAAAACACGCGTACACGTCGGCGGCGTCGGTCTAGTGTGCACACCAATCACACACGTCGGCGACGTCTCAGACGTGTGCGTCGGTCTAATGTAGTTCCGCCTTTACATTATTGGCCCGGGATAAGGACGTGACTTTATGACTCGTATGTGAGGTGGTATTTTTGTAATATGAAATGAAATGAAATTTATTTGCCAGAATATAGGTGCTTACATGATATGGTAAAATAATGATACGATTCGATTTTTAATAATGATATGATTCTGATATGTCACAATTAATAGAGGCAAATTTTAAAATCCAGTGTTATATGTATGGTTAAAAAGTAATTGAATGTATGTTCATACATATTCATAATCTGCATATTCTCTATGCTTCCGTCTGTCACTGTCACTATAAAAATCTGTCTGTGTTCTCGTCCACGTAATTATTTTGTCCCCCGTTCAGCTTACAATTTCAATCACATTTTATTTAAATAATCATTGTATTTTTTCACCCAATATTTATAATTAAATATATGGAAAGTGATCCAGCTGTTTTAATCAACAAGATTCGTCGATCCACGCTGACCTCCCAACAATATGTACCCTTACTCCTTATTTATGTACAGCCATGCGTTTTGCTCTTTTTTTAGTTTTGTGTTTGAACATTTTCAATAACATGCTTTTTCTTCTAAAGCTATGCAGTAACTGCTAGTGAGAGCGGACGCCGATGACGGTGTCTGTCGGTATCCGGGGTGTCTGTCACGGCACGTTTCTATACGTTACATATAAATAAATGGTGTCTGTCACGGCACGTGTCTGCCACACTCAATGTCTGTAGATATAAATCGACCTTAAATCTTGCAGCACGGACGGGCTCCGGCCCGTCCCTGCCCCGGCCTCGGCCCGCCCCGGGCACGGCCCGCTCTGATGAGAATCATCCCTTAGTCTACGTTCATCCGTGTAGGTAGTACACGTTTTATTTAATATATGTCACATTAAAACTCGGTGATTATTTTGCCACTCAAGGGGGGCATTATTAAATACGTGAGGGTTTCATGGTATATTCACTGAGGGCAAATGCTTTATCACACATAATCATATACGGTACCTTCACATTTTAAGGGGTTTGTAATATTTCAGGATTCTGTAAATTTATGCTTTTGTTTTTAAGGTTCCTGTACAAGGAAGTGTTTTTAAAAACACCTCCATCTGATATACGCCCTTGACATCCAATATTTACGTACATAAAATTGTAGTTAATGCTAACAAAACAATGCTAGAATATTGTTTATAATTGTAAAATTCCGTTCCACTATTTAATGGTGCTTGAAGGCAAACATGTTTGCCGTCCATTGCGCCTATTGCATGAGGAAAGTTCAATTTTTCTTCAAATTCTTTTGCAACGGCCATCCATTCATTTTCAGTCTCGGGTAGCTGTAACAAATTATTTCATCTAAGTTAACGTTTTTCTTATTTTATTTTTCAGATAACTCCCAGACAATTAGCTAGTGATTCTGCCTCAACCACACAACAAGCGCCCAGTGATTTGACTTCATCCACACAACAAGCGCCCAGTAATGCATCATCATCCACACAACAAGCGCCCAGTAATGCATCATCATCCACACAACAAGCGCCCAGTAATGCATCATCCACACAACAAGCGCCTAGTAATGCTTCATCATCCACACAACAAGCACCCAGTAATTCTTCATCGTCTATACAACAAACACCCAGAAATTCTGCCTCATCCACACAACAACAGCACAACACATCATTCAGAAATAAAAGGCGCCGTAATAACGATGACACTGCCACATTAACAGAAGCAGTGGGATTACTCAAGCACAGTGTACAATATCTATCCAAGGAAGAAGACTGTTACACTTCTTTTGGGACCCACATTGCGCATGAATAGAAAAAATACGACTCGCGAACATTTGCACTAGTAAAACATGTTATCAATAATGTTATATTTCAAGCTGATATGGGCCAATCACCAGGTCAATACGGGTATTATACCGGTGCCTATTCAACGGATTTAACCATCTCTACCTCACGCCAAAGCAATTACAGCGACACGCCAAGTCCAGCAAAAACTGCACCTACATCAGCACCGGAACCTCAAAGGGAAGCGGAGGATAATCAAAACGAAATTTCTGAATAATTATTACGTTACGTTCAAGAACAAGAAGAATCCAATTATGAAATGAAATGTTTCAATGTCACGTACCTACATATATTAATCTGATTTTGATAAGCCGCGAAAGTGAAATTTCGTACATAACTATTAAATACGACTAAACTGAGTCAAAATTAAAAAAAGAATAAAAATGTAATAAAGAAACGTTTACCACGTGCTTGCTTTTTTATAAACAATCAAGCATACTAGTGGATTTTTAAAAAAGCAAGCACGTGGTCGTTTAGTCTTATTTAATAGTTACGAAATTTCATTTTTGCGGCTAATCAAAATCAGATTAATATAGGTACGTGACATTGAAATTCATTTCATAATTGGATTGAAGGAGGAGAATATTGATTGGATCATGGATGTAAAATTTTGATAAATAAATAATTGTTTTCTTTCTACTAAGTTGCAAATGATGATGGATTGTTTTATTTGTTTCATTTAAATAGATTTATTTGTCATAAAACCAAGCAAACCCGTGATTTTGACAAGAACTTTATCATAAACCCAAACTAGTTAAGGTTTTTGATCAAAAATCTGGATTGTTACAGGTTTATGATGAAATTGAGTTTAAAATGTGTCATCTTCCGGTTTTTCATCCAAAACCTAATTTTATGAAAAACCTGCGACATAAATCAACTGATGCCAGCAATCACGGAGCTCAAAAAATGTTTCCAATAGTAACACGATATTTTGATTATCGCGATAGCGGAATAAAGACTAAAATTTTAGAACTCGATGTTTTGCCAAACGAAACTGCCGAAACAATGACGCAATATATTGTCAACACCTTGAAAAAATTAAACAAAAATTAGTTTCTTTTACTGCTGATAATGCCAACGTCAATTTTAGTGGCATTAATAGGCCAACAGGCGGAAAAAACGTTTTTGTATTTTTGAGACAAGAACTCCAAAAGGAAAACTTTGTGCTAGTGTTGCATGTCTAAACTATGTGGGAAATATCTTCCCTATATTCATTTTCGTAAATACTAAGTGGGAACTAATTACCTATATCCCTTTCGCGTTCATTGTTTTATTGTGTTTATTGTTTTATTATTATTTTATTGTGGTAACACAAGAACATTACATACCAACAGCCGTGTTTTTACCCTGGCCGTTCAGAGGTTACGAGAGAATCGGCCTTTGGTTCCTCAAGGAGAGGGCGTGTCTTCAAACTCAAGAATAGAGGACCGGCTATTACAACATTTCGAAAACAACCCGACTTGTAGCCTCCGGAACGCAGCGCGGTGATTTCAAGTGAGTCACAGAACAGGCGACCTTACGAGTTCAGAAAAGTTCAAGAACTGTTATCCAGAGATATGCCAGTCAGAGTGTTATTTTGCCGATGGCTTCTCGACAAAATATATCAGACGACCCTGACTTCATATTTAATATTATGTGGACAGATGAGAGCACTTTTACGAAAAACGGAGTTTGGAATAGACAAAACCTAAGATATTGGAGTAACGAAAACCCGCGCCTAAGTCGAGAGTCTTGATTCCAGTACCGGTTTTCACTAAATGTCTGGGCTGGAATTCATAGGAACAAAATAATAGGTCCAGTGTTTATTGATGGGACGTTAAATGCAGAGAAATTCTTAGAACTTCTTAGTGGCCCAGTGTCAGACTATACGGACGATTTACCTTTGGATGTGTATGGACGACTGTGGTATCAATTGGACGGTGCGCCCGCCCATTCCGTAGTGCCTGTCAATGCCTTCGACAAACTTAAAAGAATGGCGGATGGGGACTTGTTAAGACGAGTCCGTGAAAATTTAATAAGACGTTGTCGCTTATGCATAGAGAACAACGGATACTTTGAAAATTTAAAAAAATGACTATTGTTGATTTAAATTCTGATTGTGATGTGATATTATGTGATTAATTATTCAATCAGTGATCTATTATTAATTAACAACTCACAACGTAGTGAGTTTTATGCCGCTCTTTTGATGTTCTCCGACTAAAGTACCTACGCTCAGTACCGACTACCGCCGCCCGCGCCGCCCGCTGCACCCCGCACCACGCCGCGCAATAGGTCAGTGACTTTTCGTAAATAAAGCGTGTTTACTTTTTATGCAGTTGATTCTGCTATTTATTTTGTTTGAAAATTGCAATTTTTTATTTTTTTATTAACAACTAATCTTCGTGTTTTAAAATGTTTCGATGGACTAGTACTGTGCTCGATTTAATTTAATGTCGTAATTCCTGATCCACATTGTATATAAAATTTTGATTTTATCTTTTTGTTCATAATTTTTATTTTAAAATAAAAATAAAGAATTAAAATTATTGTTATTTTTAGGAACGTAAGAATTTCAAAATGTCGTTGCAATCTAAAATTAAAAGAAAGAAGACAATTAATGTTTCCGACACAAAAAAACTGCAGAAAATTATAGATAATTTATCAGATTTATCTGACATTGATACAGAGTCTGAGGATGAGGTTATGAGCGGATCATCTTCTTACTTGAAAGAGTCTGAAGCTTGTAATTCTAGCACATATGATGAAATTGAGAAGCGATTAGAACATTTGTTTGGGATACCGCTTATAGAAGATGAAGACATTGAACTGAATGAACCGACATCGTGGAGTACACTCTTGAACACATTCGAAGAAAAAGTATTTCGGTACCAAGGTCTCTGGTACCAAGTACACTAGCTACATTAGTACAATTTGAACAGCCATTCACACCACCTCAAAAAGACTTAGGGCCTGTGCACACCACGTTTTTTAAACGCGCCGTCGACGTGCGTTTGTAGCGATACAGACGCGATAGGCACGCGAGTCAGACGCAGCCTGTAAAGTGTAGACCTTCTGTGGGATAATAGCGCGCCGTCGACACACGTTTTTAAATTTTAAAAGAAGCTTAGAAAACACTGAAAAGAGTTTTAGTGGTCAAAATCGAGCCGGACTAATTACGGAAAAAAAACAAGTTATCGAAGATATCGAGCGGCCAGCGCGAACAATAGCGAGCCGCATTCCAGAGGTGATTAGTGAATATAAGCAAGTAAAAAAAAAGGTGCGATGAGTACTACTGCGGAGTTAATTAACGTTTTAGAAGACACAGCTGCATTACTACAAAAAACACAAGTCAATTTGAAGAAATGTCCTAAAACCAGGTTGACAAAAGGTTATGTTGAAGCAAGAATAAGATGTATAGAAGAGTATTGGACAACATTCAGGGAAACTCATCAACAATTAGTGAAGATAACTCCGAAAGAACAAAAACAAACTTTACACTACTTTGTTAACGAAGATTTCTTTATATACGAAGACTTATGTATATCTTGTGTTATTAGCCGATTTACAAGACCTTTTGTTGACGATCAATGCAGCGTCCGCGCACACATTCAGTCGCAATAAAATAGTCATAAAGCATACACGTATTTTAACTTACCAAATTCCTGCTAAGCAGAAACCCACCTTAATCACAATAACATAGTGGTCTAAAACGCGTGTCGTAATATGGGTGGAGTCGATCATTTCAGATCATCTTACCCTATAACAGAAAGTCCAGAAAATTTTGGATGAAATTGTTCTTATTTATGTTAGATGCGAGTGTGATCAATGCTTACATTACATACACAACGATACATCCAACTACGGTTCACTTGCATAGGGACTTTCGGCTGAAGTTGGCCCGTGCCTTGATAGATGGTTATACGGCCAAAACACGCACATCGGTTCAGTTTAAAAACAAAAAAGGAGGTAATTTTGGCGTACCGGACGAAATCCGCCTTAGGAACGTAGGTGAACACTTACCGACAAAAGATAATTCGTATAAAAGATGTCGCTTTTGTAGCACAAAAGCTAAAGAAAAGAGAACGAATATCAAATGCTGCAAATGCGATGTTGCATTATGTGCGCAAGTGCTTTAACTATGAGGCTCCTGTTTTGCTTCCATTTCGTGATTATCACTTTTTGTGCAATAAATATCCTTCTAATTTCTATGATTTTGTTTTTTTTTCTTTATAATTCATGTACATGCAAAAACCAAGTAAAGTCAAATGCAACAACTAGTCATGTAGCACAACTAGGCATTGCAGTAAAGGATATAGGGAAATAATTTCCCACCATTAAAACAAAACATATCCTAACCAAATATAGGAATATATTCTCACAAAAAAAAATATATACTTACTATGTTTTTTTTAATATATAATTTTACATACATTAAAACTACTTCTAAATGTAAGCTAAATCCATTTTAACATCTTTGATAAGTCTTGCACAGCGCTGCATTTGTTTAAGGGTTAAGAATATCTCATCAATCCTACAGATAAAAATGTAAGTGACCTTTTTTACGTAAAGATTTAGTATGGAAGACGATAGTATCATTATTTTCAAAAAAAATCGTCATACTTTATTTAGAATTCATTTTTATATGGTGGCTATATACATACATATATGCCACTATCAACTTGTAACTACCTACATGGTGGCAATATAATGTACACTGCCAGTTAGAGGTAAAGTATTTTTGTCTTTCGTTTTCTTTTAGATAATCTACAAAGAGCCGGAATAAACCCATATCAGATGATCTTATTGCCCAGGTGTTGGAAGAAATGTTCGGAATTCCAGATGGTATGATTTCTGAAGATGATTTAGAAGAATCGGATTCAGAACAAGGTGCCCAAGAAGATTTGGTAAGGTTACTAACAGGTGATGATGTTCTACTTAGTTCTACGGCAATATCGTCACCATCCTCATCAACTTGTTAATGTCCTTCACTCCCCAGACTCCAAAGCGCTTCAAGATCTATACCAGCAGCCCCACATCAAAGTCCTTCAGCTTCAAGACTTCAAAGTGCCTCAAGATCTGCACCAATACCTCCACAACATCAAAGCCCTTCAGTCGCAAGACTCCCGAGTGACGCAGAACCAACAGCATCACAATATCCGCCAGATAGGATTGGAGTGAGTGAATTATCGGATTTTTCGTCTTCAGATTCGGACATAGATGAGACTGATTGGAAAAAACAAGAATGGACCCAGAATCCAGATCTCAGCTATTTCGGACACTCCGCACATTCAGTCTTCAAAACAACTTCCAAACAGAACGACACCTCTGACCTACTTTGGTTTATTTTTTAGCGATGATGTACTACAGATGATTGTAGACCAAACTAATTTATACGCTTCGCAAGTAGGTAACAGGAGTTGGACACCAAGCACTGTTGAAGAAATCAAGGCTTTTCTTGGCGTTCTCATTCAAATGGGTATTCATGTTTTGCCGAGTATTGAGGACTATTGGTCAAGTGACCCTGTACAACAAGTGCCAGAAGTAGCTGAAACAATGACCCTAAAGAGATTTCAGCACATCATGAAGCATTTGCACTTCAACGATAATTCGCAGATGGCCGGCCAGAGATAGTAATGACTATGATAAACTTTACAAGATAACGCCTCTGCTTGAAAAATTGAATGAGAAGTGCCAAGAAAATGCTATAACAACAAATTCTCAGTCAATAGACGAGTGCATGATCAAATTCAAAGGCCGTAGTAGCCTCAAACAATGTAATATGCCTATGAAGCCGGTGAAGCGTGGCTATAAGGTTTGGGTTAGGGCAGACAGCTCTACAGGTTACGTTAACATGTTTCGTATTTATACTGGAAAGACTGTTAGGACGGAGACAGGATTAGGAAGCAATGTAATCAAGTCATTGTGTGAGCCTTTGATCAGAGCAAATTATCGTGGTCATTTAGCATTTGATAACTTTTTTCGAGTACTAATTTGTTACAGTATTTGTACGATCATGGAATATAAAGGGGCCCATATACGGTACGATTGATCTGTACGATCCGTCGTTGCAGACCGATCGAAACGACGCATCGCCAGTGTATGTTCACATCGTTAACGATTTACTTGATCGCAAACGATATCGGAGGTCGTCACAGAATCCCTTGCGATCAGACCAATCGTAACGATAAATCGACAGTGTATGGCGCCTTGCGATCAACGATTCGATTTTTGTCTCAGTCAACGCCGGCCGCCGCACGCGCTGCATGTCTATTGTCTACGTACCTAGCCTACACTCGACGAACGAAACAACAAAATGACTACATGGAGTAACGACCATTTGATTGAATTTATTGAATTATTCAGAGAACAAGAGCCTTTATGGAAAATAAGACATAAAGATTATCACAACAACGTGAAGAGAACGGTGTGTTATAATGTACTTTTGGAGAAAATGAAAATAATTGACAATACTGCTGATTTGAATAAAGTCAAAAAGAAAATTAATAACCTAAGGACAGTCTTTCGTAAAGAATTGAAGAAACAGAATGATTCGCTGTTATCCGGAAGCAGTGCTGACGAAGTTTATTCGCCTAAACTATCATATTTTGAAAATTTAATGTTCCTAAAAGACCAAGAAATGCCACATGAAGGAGAAAGTTCCATAAAGTCGGCGAGTACAAATCTTTATTTAAATTTCAACTTAAATTAACTTATGTACTTAAGTGCTACACATAATTGTTCTGCCATGGAACTGCACCGATTCCATTAAAATAATCTACAAACAAATTTCTATTTTCTGTTGCTGAGTGAAAACCGGGTCCTCTTCTTCTCTCGAGACCAATCAAGTTACTATGTAGACCTTCTTCAATCTCTCCAACTTCATAGTTTTCTCTATCAAAGCTATCTTGCGGGGAGTAGGTGTCTGGATTTTCACGGCGTAAAAAGTTATGTAGTGCACAACAAGCCATCACCACTGGAGCAATATTATCTAAGTCCAAATTTATTCCATTTTTCAGTATTCCAAACCGAGCAACTAAAATTCCAAATACATTTTCAATTATGCGTCTTGCTCGGGATAAACGGTAATTAAAAATTCTTCTATTTTCATTGAGCTGTGACTTATTAAATGGTTTCAAAAAATTATTCCTTAGAGCAAAAGCTTCATCTCCAACAAACACATAAGGAAGCGTTATTCCATTCACTGAATCTGGTTGTGGCAACCCCAATGTACCGTTTATAAGTTTTTGATAAAAATCTGTATTTTTTATAACCCCAGCGTCAGACACTCGGCCGTTTGTACCAAAGTGAAAATAAATTAACTCATAATTAGCATTAGCAATTGCCATCAGAACCTGACTGTGGAAGTGTTTATAATTAAAGAAATATGAACCAGATTCAGGCGGCGGCTTTATTTTAATATGCTTGCCATCAACAGCGCCAAGACAATTGGGAAAATTCCATCGTTTTTCGAAATCAGTTCCAATTGCTTTCCATTCACTTTCATTCGAAGGTAACTGAAACAAAACAAATTTCTTTTATTACAGACGATTACAGAGGAACAACATGAAGATGCCAACGAAAATTCGTGTAAGGTTCAGTCACCAAGTGGAACTCAAGCTGAAAATGACGATATTTTACCACCTCCACCTACACCAAGTCGATTAAAGCGCAAGAAATCTTCGCAGGTGTCAAATTCAACAATAGATTTAACTCTTGACAATATAAATCAAAAAATTTTGTCTCTTAAACCTGACGATACATGTGACATATTTGGAAAAACTGTAGCTTCTAAATTAAAATCATTACCTAAAGATCAACGGATCTGGGCGGAAAAAATTATTAATGAAACCTTGTTAGAAGCCGAACTTGGGAACCTGAATAGACAATGTGTAAGTAGAGTAAATAATATTTTAAATAACTCTTCCCAAGATTGGCAACCAAATACTTCTCCATTCTCTCAACCTCGCACTTCGCCATACTCTCAACCTCACACATCTCCATACTCTCAACCTAACACTTCCCCATACTCTCAATCTCGCACTTCTTCACACTATCAACCACAGACATCTCCCTACTCTCAATCTCAGATGTCTCCATACTCTCAACCTCAGGAGTCTCCATTCTCACAGTCTCATTTGTCACAGAACATTCCTTCAAATCAACAAGAAATTCAGACACCACCAGAAGAACAGACTACACTGTTACACATTCCTGAAAATCAGTCCTCCAAACCTCAAACTCCACCTTTACTCCAAGCCAGACAGAGACCTACGGGAGAACAGTTGTCAGATGCAAAAGAACAAAATTTAATTAATTTTTTTGAAAACTTTCAATCCTAATGTTTAACTATGTACCTAACATGTTTAACTGCCTATATGAATCGAAAATAAATGATTATAACTATTAAGAATGATTTATGTTTTATTGCAGTACATACCTTACAATAGTCGTGACATGCTTTGTAAATGGCGGCGCAGGTTTCTGGGATGATTCTCCCCAGTAACTGTGGTGAAATTATAGATGAGAACTTTAGATCTTCATAGGATCGTCCAGTGGCTAGGAAACGCAAAGTTGCACTAAGGCGTTCGTGATTACTGACAGCTTGCCTCATGTTTGTATCGTGCTTCTGTATTTTAGGTGATACTAATTTCAATAATTTTAGGTACGTAGGTTCAGTCATTCTCATGTAGTTGTGCCAGTCTTTTGGATGGAACCGTAATTCTTTTAAAATATTTACATGCGAGTACTGATGTCGTTTTAATAGCCATTTCTTAACCCACATTTTTCTAGGTTTGTTTCTTTTTTTCTGTAACCGAATCAAAGTTACTGCCACAAAACTAAGAAAAAGAAGTTCATTTTCCATTGTAGTCACGTCTTGAATTATTTGAACACGTCGTCACTCTGTTTTTTCAAACCAACAAATGATCGATCGTGACGACCAATCGTTTCATGTGTGAGCGGCAGTTTTGTTGCGATACATCGTCACGATATCGTTTCAGATGATCGTAGCGACGGATCGTCCCGTATATGGCGCACTTAAGGTGCTATTAAAATATCTGCCACGGCTGCAATGGGAGACAGTATTGTGTTTATAGATTACAATAGTAAAGATAAATTATTGATCATTTGTCATATTTTTTTCATACAAAAAATTGTACGTATAAATTTGTATTGATTCATTCGCATAAAACCATCACGTAGACTTAATAAGCTGTTGCCGCACCGCACCGAAACCGAATACAATTCAATCGTTTCGCAAAACGCCGGCGCCGTTCATACACTGTTGCCATATCAAACAATGCCGCTGCGCGCCGGCCACTCGTCGGTCGTCAAAGCGCAGCCCCGCGCCCCCCATCCTCACCCGCACTACCCCGTTCGTCGCACGCGCCAGCCGACCGCCCGCTCGCCAGTCGCCCCCCGCCCGCTCGGAAGTTAGTTCGGTTAGCAACGGGAAAATCGTTCGCGTTTCCTTTAAAAATGCCTCCCAGACCACGGTAGGTATTCCAATCAAGAACGTACCACATAAAACGGCTCTATTTAACAAAAGCTTCTTTGGCATGGCATCAAAAATATATAACAAAATGCCTATTGACATTCTGAGCACTAAGGAACTTCCAATATTTAAAAATAAATTGCGTAAATTTTTAATTGAGAAAGCATACTACACGATCCAAGATTTCTTGAATCATTGATTGAATTGTTGACTACGTATTAATTTGACTGTGTATTCATATTTTGACATTTATAATAACTAAATTTTACATGTAAAATAATTTTAAATGGAACGCCACTACGTAATTATTGTATGCTTATTAGGCAGGACATATTGGAACTTTAATTTATTTTTTAGACCTGTAACTAACATATGCCCACAATAAAATATTTTGAATTTGAAGAATATCTTGAAATGGTATTGTGCTACCGCGAGTGTAATAGGCACGAAAGAACCGCGATTCTGTCGTGCGTGTTACGCGCGACCGTTGCGTCCAGAAGGGGCGTACCAACGCGCGAGCATTTGGGTTCGAATTTCATTTGTCAGTAGAAAACATGGTGTTGAATTGAACGCTCTGAAGTTCACGCGTCAACTCGACGCAACAAGGAGTCTCCAGTATCTCGTACGCGCGAGTCGAGAGGCTGGCGAACTGCAAGGCCTAAGACCTTGTCCAGAAGGGCGAATTCACCGCGAAACGATTCGTGCGAATTCATTCGCGCGTTAACAAGATACTAGGCGCAAATACATCGCGTCCACAAGCATCGCGCGGTTTCAAAATCCGCGAGTAAATCGCGTGCAGTTCGCCAGATTCTCGACTCGCGCGTTATCCGGCCGCCTTACGTCATGTTCATAGATCATGAACGATGATATGCCCATATGTTTGTATATTCCGGACAAGAGAACTCAGAAAAACTCCAAGATGAACCAGATCTTGGTGCAACAGGAAATATTGTAGTACGTTTGCTTCGGGGAGTGCCAAGAAGGCTAAACCACATCATATACTTTGATAATTTTTATACCTCTTTGCCATTAGTATATTTTTTAGCTAAAGCAGGAATTCAAACTGTGGGAACTGTGCAACAAAACAGGATTCCAAATAATAAATTACCAGATAAAAAAGATTTCATGAAGAAATCGGTGCCCAGAGGTAGTTATGAAGAGAGAGTTTCTATGCTTGATGGTATAGCTATGAGTTGTGTAGCTTGGAAAGATAATAAGATAGTAACCCTGTTATCTACTTATACTGGAGCATTGCCTGTGACTAAAGTCAATAGATATGACAAGACAAAAAAAGAAAAAATTGATATTACTTGTCCATTTCTTGTCTCCAAGTGTCTATTTAGTGTCCAAGAATATAATAAACACATGGGAGGAGTTGACCTGATGGATAGCTTTTTGGGCGAAAATCATGTAACAATGCGGTCTAAAAAGTGGTACCTGCGTATTTTTTTCATTTATTTGACCTTGCAACAATAAACTCTTGGATTGTCTATTAAAAAAAATGCTTAGGAAAGGGGTGAACTTAAAAAAAGTCTGCTTACAATGGGCCAATTCAGAAATGAATTGGCCTTTGTGCTATGCAACTAAGGAACCACCAAAGATGTTAAAAGAGGGCGTCCTAGCAGCAGTATCCTAGAAGAATAATTACTATAAAAAAAAAGAAAAGGTTCTCCAGCTCCTCCACCTCCGAAAGACATAAGGAAAGAAAAAGTAGGTGGGTCACTCCGGTGCAAAAATCCTAAATGCAAAGGTTATTCCACTATATCATGTAGTAAATGTAGAGTTAATTTGTGCCTTAATAAGAATAATGATTGTTTTTTAAATTATCATCAAGAATAAAGAATGTACAAAGATATTCTATGAATGATGATGGATATTTCCATCATAATGTTTTTATTTATTTCATATTATTTATTTATACTAGGGTTTTTTGAAATATTTTTCCTCTAATCTAGAGCATTAATTATATCACCATGTTTTTTTTCACAAATATAGAAAAAATCATGCAAAGAAGGGATATTCCGCCAAATTGTGTATGATAAAGTGATAAAACTAATGGTGGAACAGACAAATATTTACGGCAAACGGCTGAAAGAGAGTGCTTCACAAGAATTTAGTAGGATCAAAAGATGGACAGACGTAACAGAGCATGAAAGGCTAAAATTCTTGGGAATGGTACATTTTACGGGACTTGTTAAACTACCCACACTTGAGAGTTACTGGAAAAAGAAACAGAAAATTAGTACAGGTCTTTTATCATACGAGCGCGGGTGTGCGATACTTGTAAATGTACATGCACATTGTCTTTGTTTGCGTACGCTCGGGAGCGCTCAGCAGGGGGAGTAAAGTTCCCTACATGTTCACAGTAGTTTTTTTAGCCACGCCATCTATTAAACTTGTTCCTAAACTTACAGGAAAATGATTCACAAAGGACTGACGAGATGTCCCTCCAAAACTATTTTAGATGAGTTTTCGAATTCAGTGTATGAAATTGCTATTTTAAATTTCTAAGTTCTTTTTAATAATCTAGTTTAATTTTATACACTTAAATTACGGACTAATATTTTTTATTTTTAAGAGCAGTGGTGGCCAAGTGGTAACGGCCGCGACTTACGAGTTGTAGGTCGTAGGTTCGAACCCAGACAGGCGCTTTACTTTGTGTAAATTATTTCATCACCACTGCTCACAAAACGGTGAAGGAAAACATCGTGAGGAAACCGGCATGTCCTAGAACCAAAAATTCGAAGACTGTGACATCTACCAACCCGCACTGGGCCCGCGTGGTGGATTACGGCCCACTCCCTCTCACTGAGAGGAGGCCTGTGTCCCAGCAGTGGGAACATTATAGGCTGATGATGATGATGATGATGATTTTTTATTTAGTATATTGATTTTTTTAATCCATTCTTTAAAAACAAACAAATGACAAAGTTTGAAATTGTCAAACAGAAAACAAACGGTCGCGATACGTTTTACAATTTACATGCGTTAGATTGTTTTCGTGTCGTTTGTATTGCTTTTCTTTGCTGCTAATAAGTTGAGTTGAGCCTCTGCCCCTCCGTACAGGCGTGAAGACTTTATCATCAGATTCGTCCCCGTCCTAGGGTTGAGTTTCATCTCCGCGGGGCGACTGAATTTGGTGTCTGTTTGCGATATTTGGACGCTATTTGTTAAATTTTGCGATATTGAACGCTATTAGTTAAATGTTTTTAAATTGTTAGACACTTATTTAACTTTGCCTTCTACAAGACGATGTGTATTTGGATGCGACACTACAGGTAAGACTTCACCTCTTCACAAACTTCTCTTTTGCACCCTTGTCCAGCTAGATCACTTCATACGTGATAACGTGAGTGCTCTAGCCGTCTCAAATTGTTAGTAGAAGTCCAAAGAACAAAAATATAAATAGACTAGTGATGCTGCCTTATGATCTTCATTTGCAATTATCACATTCAAAATGTAATAAGTTTAGATCTTTAGATGTTTTTAATACCTACCAATTTTTTGTTCAATATTATCCGATATTATTTCATCCCAAATAAATTGGAATAAGGGCAGGATGATGATGGATGATGATAATCCGATAGTATTTTTGCATATTTTTAATTGCAGTAATAGTTTTTCTATAATACCATATTTTTTGCAGGTGTGACAATCCACAACTTTCCAAACCCGAAACCTTCCCAAGAACGATTCCAGATATGGGTTGGCTTAGCTGGTGCCTCTGTCAGTGGAATGAGTGATTTGCAAATATATAATAACAAGAAAGTTTGTGACAAGCATTTTGCGGAAAAGGACAAAAATCGCAATAATCGTTTGAATGCTCTTGCTATTCCTCACCTGCTTATACCAAGTAAGTCACTAGAGGCATAATAACTATTTTCATTTACTAATGTAATAACAATTTTACCACCATGATTTCAAGGAGACATGTATTTTTTATAAGCTTTTAATTAACTTGCCGTGCTGGTTTGTTTTTACATTGCACACATAATTAAATTCTTTAACGTTAACGTAATATTAACTTTATGTTACGTGTGGGAATACAGGTATAAAAAGTAGCCTATGTCACCCAGGGATAAGTGTAGCTTCCCTATGGTGAAATAATTTTACAAAACTGTCGGGTAGTTTTTTAGTTTGTTTGTTAACATACAAAAATTAATAATCTTTCTTCTTAATAATATTAGTATAGATCACCTTCATCAACTCATGTTGTCACTGTTACATCCATTGCCCTAATTGGATCACATTCTTCTATTAGTATTCTGCACTAGCAACAACTACCACCTTTTGAATGAGTAATACAGGAATACAACTTTTTTTACTGGATAATAACATTAGATATAATACCTGTAACGCGGCAACCCCACGACCATAGGGTTGATAATAATGTTGGCTGCACTGTCAGCCACATCCAATCGGATGATTGCGAGAATAGTAGAGAGGTTAGCGACATTGTTATGCGCATCGAATCAGGCGCCGAGATTCCTACCGTGCAAACCGCGGAGCAGGCGCCAAATAGCGTAGCGGGGGTAGAACAGTCTACTGGTGACACTGACACGTGTATGACGCGGCGTGTTTCGACCGCCCTCGTAAAAAGCCGGCCATCTTAGACCTCTAATGTTCTGTTTTAAAGCCTAACATATCCATTATGTGATCTTCCATTTTGTTCTTCTTGTTTTGTTCATTATAGTGTGAAATTTAGCAAGGACTTTCACTCAGAGGCCCGAACCCTATGCCCGTCGGCTACATACCTATTTTAATTTACTATTTCCAGAGGCATCTACAGCATCTACAAGAAGTGTGAAACAGCAATCTGATTTACCATGTACATCTGTTCAAATTCCTGGTAAGATGGATTTTATTACTTTTTTTGTAAAGTTACACCATTTTGCCTGTTTATAACTGCATGGCACTGTAATGTAACATGTTGTCTGTGTCTCATCTTGGAGGAAGACTTTCCATTTGTATACCTATTGCATATTACTTTTTCAGTGCCATCTCCACGGGTTGCATCTAAAAGAAATCTCAACCTGCACTCAGATTTCCCAAGTAGATCTCTCCAAAATTCAGGTAAATAATTATTTTGCCCTATGCTACTTTACAAACTCGGTCTACATGTGAGCTCCGAGGAATGGGGGGCATAAAAAAGGTTTTTTATTGTCACGAAAATACTTGGTTCCTTAGACCTAGCCGAACGAAGTTACAAGAGCACTTGCCTGATCAATAAAAATATGAATATTGGCTAATTGAAGATAATAAAATAACTTTCCTAGCCCCTGGTTTCTTTGAGCTCGTGCGGACTGTATTTGTCCTGCAACTCCATCCACATGGATTCCTATTCCTTTATTATTATTAATATTGTTTGACTGGAACACTTTTTTTTAATAAAATCAGTTTAGTAGTTCCAAAAATTATCTTCAACTAACTTACAACTTTTACTTATTATGTGTAATTTTAAATTTTTCAGGTTTTAGAAGCAAATTGTCATCAGTGCGAGTTCAAATCGATCAAAATACGCGAAAACAAATGCGAAACCTGAGAAGCGAAATATGTCGGCTACGGAAAGGAGGAAAACAATATAGGGAAAGGTTGCAAAAAGCCGAAAAATTGTGCAGTACAGATGTGTTGCAAACCTTAACAAGGAAAATGTCTTTACCAGCACAAATTTTCACTGCTTTGCAGTTTAGAGAATGCGGTAAAAAACCGAAAGGACGCCGGTTTCTTCAGGAAGAAAAAGTATTGGCTCTTTCTTTGTATAAAAGAAGCCCCAAATGTTATGCTTTGTTGTCTAAGTGTTTTACATTGCCGTCAGCAAAATCTTTTAAAAATCATCTTGCCAAAATGGTAATTAAAGAAGGAATTAATCCTATAATCTTTAAGAAATTTAAAGAAAATGTTAAGGATCTTCCAAATGACGAAAGACTATGCATATTAATGTTTGACGAAATGTACATAAACCCATAAATGCATTATAATGAAAGGGCAGATAAAATTAAAAGAGTTGACTCGTTCAATAATTGCAAAATTGCTGACCATGTATTAACTTTCATGATAAAAACAAGCAGTAGCATATTATTTTACCAATAGCCTACACACAATGCAATTGAAGGGGCTATAAAAGAAGTTATCCATAACATTCTTTCTACAGGTCTTGTTATAATCGCCACAGTGTGTGACCAAAGCCGGGTAAATGTATCTGCAATACAAAAGTTTAGTGGGGGATGCCAAACAATCCTTTTTAAGAAAAGGTAAGGAATGGCGACATGACTTTTTTTTTGTGGACAGTGTCCCTATTATACCCATTTTTGATGTCCCGCATCTTATTAAGGGAATAGGAAATAATATTTTAACTATAGACGTTAAATTTGTTGATAGTAATGACAACAATAAGGAAAAAAATGTTAAATAGATATACATATTTCCAAGAGGTCTATGAGGCAGACAAAATTTATGGCGAGTTAAAAATTTTAAATAAAATTACAGATGAGCATGTTTATGTAGACAAAATGAAAGTTAAATTAGTCACGCAGGTGTTAAGCCATAGTATGGCAGTAGCAGCCAAGTATTTGTCAAGGACCGGGCAAGTGGATCATACCCTTAGTAAAAATGTTGGATAACCTTTTTGACTCCCTCAATTGCCATAATTTTAGCGAGGTCGATGGTAAAGTTTATAGTGCAGGCGTAAAACCGAACTCTCCCCATCATAGCATGTGGCAAGAAGGCAATAAGTTAAAAAAAAAAATTAGGAAAGTGAGTGATAGCGGGTAAGGAAGCTATAGTTGAACGTACAAATATACCTTCGGTTAATTTTTTTATAAAAACTATAGAGGGTATGCAAGTAATTTGGAAGATACTAAACAAAAAGTATGAATTGAATATTATTTTGTGCCGAAATTTCAACCACGACCCTATCGAAAACTTTTTTAAAGATAAAGATATTTTATTTTGCAAATATGGGTACAAGATAAGGTGTTACATAATATAAATACAGAAACAGCCATATTTTGTCAATTACAAGGCATGCAAAAGTATCGAGTTTAGGTCCAATTAATTTTTAAATTTAATTAATTCGTCCATCGAACTTTGCTCTAAGTACATTCTGTGACAACCGCTACAACAATAATTTAAAAAAAGTTATTAAAACGCTCAAGATAAGGCAATTTTGCGTAATATTTTTATTAGATGTCTAATACATAAATATTTATTGTTACAGGTCGAAACAAACAGCTACCCAACTTTTCTCTTCCGATGATGAAGCCAAGCATCAGCAGCAGCTGAAAAAACCGAAGGATCCCAGAGCTTCATCTTCGTCACTGTCTGTCAAGAGGTTGTCGGAGGAAGAATCGATGAACACCGAGATCAAGAAGAAGAAAAAGAACAAGACCACAATCAAGCCTATCAGCGCCAGCACGAGACCCACGTCGCATGATCTATTTGGGACCGACAGCGACGACGAGCAGGAAGAGGAGGCCGTTGGAAGCACCTCGGGTAAAAAAATAGCGCCGTTACATTCGTATTATACCCGTAGAGTAGCCAACGATATAAGTAAACAGACCTATGAAAGCAAAAAGGGTAAATTTTATGTGGAACTAAAGATCTATGATCACAGTGAGATAGAGCGTGTATCCCCTATAAATCGATGGAGACATGCTATCATAACTGTAAACAATCGTACTAATGATGAGACGCCAGCATGGAAGCATATAAAAGACTTTTTGAAAGAAACTCATAAAGAGTTCAAGCACTGTCCCATAGGTTATGTCAGCAGTTATTTTTAGTAGATGTATTCTCTCAACTCTGTTCTAATACTTACTCACTTGTTTTTAATCATTATTAATCATTCACCTAATTACTTTAATTATAGTATCTAATATACTTACCTAATATTAATATAATAGTTATCGATGCGAACGTAAACTGTTGATAGGGGCCACAAATCATAATATATGCAGAAATGTAACTATAATTTTATCTTTTTGTTTTATTTACAGTACAAACCCCGACTACTCACCGAATGCAATATACAAATAATCCAGAATATACAGAATGTAAAACATGTCTCATTGAATTACCGAGTAATAAATTTAAATATCACTTGAGAACAAATATTCACAAGTCTAATAGTTTATTGCAAAGCCAATTTAAAAATATTTATATAATTGAAAGTGCATTCAAAAACAGAATCATAACATATCGTTTAAATCCTGCACAAGATGTTGAATACCTCACACCAGAGGCATTCTTATATCAGAATAAAAATGATATCCTGAAACTTATACATACATCTTTAATAAAAAATACTTGTCTCAAGATTAATTTCGAATTGTTTGCCCACTTTGTCTTACAAAAAACGAGTGAGCAACAACTTAAGTCATTCAATACGAAAATGAAATTATTTGTAATAACACAGATATTGATGACCTGTATTCGAAAGCAACCGAACTTTTAATATGTAAAATGTCTGCACAAAGACGAGCACAAAGACTCTGGATGGTCTTATCATTCTGTAAGTAATCTAGAAATCAATGTGAATAAATATTGTCCTATGAGAGGTGGTACATATTTAGATTTGCCTACAAAAATTAAGAATTCTAAAAGTTGTATTAATATACAAAATGATGACAATCATTGCTTTTTATGGAGTGTGGTAGCTGCTTTGTTTCCTGCTAAGATGAACGTATGCAGGACTCATTCGTACCCATACTACAGTTCTGTATTAAATATTGAGGGAATGTCTTTTCCTGTCTCATATCAAGACATAAAACTATTCGAAATAAACAACAACATAAGTATTAATATTTATGGATTAGATTTGATATTTAGTTCCGCACGGCCACAATACGTCTTGTATAAATCAAAGTTTAATAAAAGCCCAGGTATTATTTTAAACCTTTACATATATCACCATGTAAATTATCTGATATATATAAATACTAGCTGCGCCCCGCGGTTTCACCCGCATAAGTGTCGATCCCGTGGGAATATCGGGATAAAAAGAAGCCTATGTGTAAATCCAGGGCGTTAGCTACCTCTATACAAATTTTTTATCAAAATTGGTCCATCCGTTTGAGCGTGAAGAAGAGTCGAACATACACACACACACACACACAAACAAACTTTCGCCTTTATAATATTAGTGTGATAAAATTTGTTAATTACCCACCATTTATAGGAAACTCATTAAAGCGTATTGAAATGGCTCGTTTGGAAAGGAAGATAGGACGAAAAACACATCGCATTCCTAAAAAAAAATACTATTTGATGCAGACAAGAGCTCCTACCGAGAAAAATGTGAACGGCCGGATTTGCCTACAGAGGAATACGAAACGGCAAAAGACGAGTTTTTGAAAAACCTTCAAGAACAAGTGCGTATTTACAGTATACTTTCATAAGTTCAGATACATGTTGTACATTGTTTCTGATAATATTAGACTTAAAAATATATTTCCAAATTTTATGTTATAGGTAAATAATAGACAAGAAGTTGAAAGGGATACTGTACTTCTGGCAGAGAGTGCACTTTGGGTAGAGCTACGACGTTGTTTATTGACAGCCTCTTCATTCTGTAAAGTGTGCAAACGGCGATCGACTATTAGCCCAGCCCCTTTGGTTAAACAATTTCTTTACTCATATTCCTTGGACCATATCCCCAGTATTCAACATGGGAAAGTAAACGAAAAAGTGGCCATAGAACAGTTGCAGATACAAGAAAATATCACTATAGAAAAATGCGGATTGTTTGTTGATGAGGACTTATTTTTCTTGGGTATGCATTTCCATCAGATTTATTTCGATATTTTTTGTTTTCGTTTCACTTGCTTCTTTCTCTTTTTTTGATTTTTCTAACAAACAATTTATTTTTGTGTTCTTAAATTCTATTAAAAAGAAGTAATTGGAGTATTGAGTTTCAAATTATTATGATTACAGGTGCTTCGCCGGATGGACTAATCGACGATGATGGCATCACCGAAATTAAATGTCTTAGTTCGGCATTTGGATTAGAGGCAGATTTTGCTATTAGCCAAAAAAAAATTAAATTCTGGAAAATAGATGGATCTGTGAATCGACGCCATGACTGGTTTTATCAGATACAGGGGCAGCTACATATAACTAACAGAAATTACTGTCTGTTTGCTGTGTGGACAGGCAAAGATTTTAAATTGAAGACGGAAAAAATAATCAGGGACGATAAATTTTGGAGCGAAAATATGGAATATCGGCTAGTCAGCTTTTACAATAAATGCCTGTTACCCGAAATTGTTGATCCCCGAAAAGCTAGGTCCATGAAACTTAGAGACAACAAATATTAAGATTTTATTTTACACGAAATTGTTTTTATTTACTTTAACCTAACTAATAATAATTTAATTGCTCATTTATTACAATAAACTAAAAAACTGAATCCCCGCTTACGGAAAACGAAAACATTCCCTACTAACTAAAAACTGGCTGTATCAAGATGATTCTATTAGAATCATCTTGATACAGCCAGTTTTTGAGCGCGTATCATACACCGCTTAGAATCATTCTAAGCGGTGTATGATACGCGCTCCAACACAAGACGGCTGTGTGCGTTTAACTGTATAGCTGTGTGAGTAAATTTACCTAAACGCGAGGCGCGCCGCTCTGGAGTAACGCTCTTAATGCAAATACGGGGTTTGCTATAAGCTGTGGTGGAAATTCTGCCACGATAACGATTACAACGTATTTGATACCTCGGTTGCCCATGTTGTATCTTTTTTAACAGAATTGTTTGAAAATGGTGCGTCCTACGGCACGCTTAATAGTCACCGTTCAGCCCTGTCATTATTCCTTGGCAATAATATAGGTTCGGATGACTGTATCAAAAGGCTAATGAAGGGAATATTTAGAATAAGACCGTCCTTGCCGAAATACTCAAGTACTTGGGACCCACAACTAGTGTTAGGTCATATTTCAGACTGGGTTCCTAATAATTAATCAATTAAGTTTAGAAAAATTAACCAAAAAAATTAGTTATTTTACTGGCCTTATGTACGGCACACAGAGTCCAAACGTTTTCTTTGATTAAAACAGATAACATTAAAATAAAAACTGATGGAGTTGAGATTGTAATATCAGATATGATTAAAACTTCAGGGATAGGACGAGACCAGCCAGTTTTGTTTTCGCCTTTTTTTCGCGAAAATCTTTCGATTTGTCCGGCCACAACGGTTGTTGACTACTTGTCTATGACTCGAGACTTAAGACATTCGAGTACTGATCATCTCTTCATTTCTATGAAGCGTCCCTACAGGGGTGCAACAGCACAGAGTTATACTCTGTACTGTATCTTCAAATGAAACCACTCATATTATATTGATCGAACTTCACTTGAGAAGTTCGTTTGATCATATATGATCGAACTTCACTTGAGAAGTTCGTTTGATCATATATTATAAGCGTCAGCTATGGACGTACTGTCTGGGTATTCATGATATGAATACTAATGAGGTTTATATGTATACATGGGATGAAAGCATAGCTTCTCTTGGCCCACAGGAAATAGGTTCCTGCATATTATATTTTCTTAAAAATATTGTAAAATGTGAGCACCTGATTATGTACCTACTCTGAGCAATGTGGTGCCCAAAACCGAAACATTAAGCTGACTCTTATCTGCCAATATAATGTTTCCAATCCTGAGTTTGCTACAAAGAAAATTGATCATAAGTTTCTTGTAAGTGGACATTCATACATGACATGCGATCAAGATTTTGGTTTAGTGGAAAAATAGTAAAAAATAATAATAGCCTATGTTTTTGTCTGTTAGAAAAGATTTGAGAAACTACATATATCCAATTTTTACAACTATAAGGTTTAGTAACCATAATAAGTATACAATTATTGTTGTAATATTTGATTAAGGTTTTGACTGCATTGTCATTCTATGCCACAGCCACAGGGTCTTATCAAGACCAATTGGAGATATAGGTGGTCATTCCGTGGCACAACAAACGGTGTCATCAGTATTGTCTCAAATGACCACCCACAGCATTAAATTCTCCCCAAATGAGAAATAAATATGTACATTGTTTTCCCAAGGACATTAGAGGAAAGGAATTCCATAAGAAAAGAGTAAGTAAAACAATAATTTTGGGTTGATATTGTCTCGTTTTTTTTTAACTGGCAACACTGGTAGCCGGTCGTCAAAAAACGGTATCTAGGTTAATTATTTTAATAAATTACTAAAAGTGTTGTAAATGTGTTAAATTAGTGTAATATAGTTGAACCTAGGTATTAAGTATTATATACAGTGATTATAAAGTGTTTTTGTCGCGAAAGCTTCGTACAAAAATAATTTAAAACCGGCTGTCAACTCAACGCACCAACGGCGACGGATTTCAAAATATCATCGATCCCGGGGAGTATTTTGTTTTATTTAAGTGATTGTAGTTAATATTTACAGACCACAGAACATTATAAAATACTGCTCAGGTCTCTGAGCTACGTCCATCACACACTGGGACGGTATATGTCTCCTTTTCCTTAACAACTAGTGGAAGCAAAATCGAGGAAGAAAACATTCGCCCAGACAATAAACACTACATACTTTACAACTTATACAAAAATAAGCTCACTACGAGCTCTTACTATTATAAATATGTCATACTAAATTATAGCCTGTAATGTGTCTCAAACTCTTCACCTATAGTCAAGTTATATTGTAATATCTAGTTTAAAGATAATAACAAGGAAAGCAGTGTTTTCTATAGTATTTCTTTTCAGTTTAACTTTCCAATCTAATTCTTGAGTTAAATTGGGTAACTCCGAGTTTAGTAACTCTGGGTTAAAGTGTAAAAATTTTAACTCTAACATTGTATTGCGCCAGGGGAAATTAACCTTAGGTTAACTAACCTTTTGGTTTTTTATTTTACGCTGGTATCTTTACAGAGTATTCATTCTATTATATTATCCGGCAAAATATGAATGAGCGAATGGTGACCGAAACATGTATACTTGTCTCTTTTGCGCTACAGTATTTTGTATATAATTATCTCCTTACTTGAACTTGACACCGACTTTTCATTTTGATCATTTGTTATTTGAAATTAATCATTGTCATTTTCATTTTCACGTTGCGCGTTAGAAAGATAACCTAAACGAATTCTTTTATCACAACTGTTTATTTTCTTCCTTCAGAGCACGGATTTCACGCCGTGTAGACGCGTAGTATTACATATTTTATTAGTCCGTGTTTTGGAGAGTGATTTAATTGTAATATTTGTGTTTGTGCGTAAGTCGCGAGCATGGAAAAGAAAAACCGTTTACGAGGGCCTAATTTTTCATAGTCATAGTGCATTTATTTGTCAGAATATTGTTACAGAGTTGTTACATACTTTTAAAAGTTCATAATATTCTGCCGTTTCCGGCGTACAAATACATTTTCAGGGTTTTGGTTATTTTATTAGATATAACATTGAATTAAATAAATTAGAATAACATTCAAATTGTCAATTAGTCAAATAATATATTAGGAATGGAAATGTCAAAAAGATTAAATTAAGTTAAAGAGATAATAAGAACAAAATATAATTATTCTAATATTTAAGTCAACTTTTCATTTCATTCATTCATAAAATCATTAGTCGAGTAATAGCATTTACATAAGAGATAATTAATAATTAATTTCACAAAGAGTGACAGTATATTGCTGTGCGATTAATAAATAACTTTAAAGATATCATAGAATGTAAAAAGACCGACGGAGTCAATCTTATGGAAAAACATAAAGCCTGGCAGGAAGTGGTAAAAATATACAATTCGTCGACCACCGGTTCGCAACGAACTTTAGACAGTTAACAGCAGAATTATAAAAACTTAAAGAAAAAATGTAAAAAATCTGCTTCTGATGCTAAAATGAATATACCAGGTATGTAATAATAGGCATGATTTTATTAGGTATTCGAAGTACTCATGTGTACCAATGTACGTAGTGGTCACTATAATTCTTTTTTATTTTTTTCAGTTGAGGAGTTGGTCCACAGTGTTGAAGAGTTTGGCACCTCCTCCGATGGCTGGGAAAAAATTTCTCATAACATGGGGGTATCAACAGAAACATGCCAAGAAGTTTTGGCCGATCTGAAGAAAGAGGCAGATCGAAAAGATGCAATTTTAAAAAAGAATGTTATGGGTACAGGTGTGTAGCCCATTTAACCACATCTTGTGATGTTGAACATGACCCATCGACCATTATCTATTCAAAACTTCAGCTAGTACATAGTACTTACCTATACATAATCAAATATCTATTT
Organism: Luperina testacea; assembly: GCA_927399505.1. NCBI lineage: Eukaryota > Metazoa > Arthropoda > Insecta > Lepidoptera > Noctuidae > Luperina > Luperina testacea. The sequence goes on along the minus strand of OV656766.1, from coordinate 1,557,660 downwards.
TTCTCCACCAGGTGGAGGACCAGCACCAAATTATGATCCAGACCCATTGTTGGAAAAAGTTAAAGTTTTAGTTGGTCCTGCTATCGATGGCCTGTATACAATATATGATGGTGACAGTTGTTTAATGGCATCCCAACCAGCAGCTGAGCCTGTTGAAGCCATTAATATGCAAATAGGTATTGATAGATCTCATACTCTATCTATTTGAATCTTGAAAAATTAAACTTTAAAAACATTACTTTCTTATAGCTTGACCGCTACTACTGTTCTGCGCCTTAGGCATACTGGCAGAGGCAAGGGGGTCAAACACCCGCTCCCATGCCTTACTTTCCTCTTCGCTAGGTGCTTCCCACTCCCCACCTCGCCGTGTAGGCCTAAGGTGCGGTACAGCAGTATCGGTCAAGCTTGTAGTAACAAACTTCAAAAAAAGTGGTTATCAATTTGATTGTTTCTTTTATCTACCAATGATGAATTGTTTCTAAAAGTTGTTTTAGGATAGACTTAGATTTGTTCTATATATTGGTAAAGTTCCAACTTCACCCAAGTCAGTTTTCAAGTCCTTAAACCTCTATAAATAAAATTATTTTTTAAATACACAAGGAGACAATCAGCACGGGGAAAAAATTACCACATTGCAACATACTAATATCACACAACAGGATGAGGAATATTTTACAAATGACAGGGCAAACTTAAAAAAGAAGCCCCACTCTTTATTGGTTCAGAACATTAAAAGTGAGTTTTATACACTTTTTTTGCAAACATAACGAGAATACAGAGAATAGTAAATAGGAAAGTGTGTGCAATATTGAATTTATTTCTTCAATAAATAAATCTTTTCTTGCAAACAAATTTTGTAATAAACATTATTATGTACTTTTCTATTTTAATTAATAATTGAGATAATGTGTTTAGTTTAAATATTTATAAATTATTAATAAACTGAAAAGTAATACAATGATCATAACAGTAAATAATGAATCTTTTTATTTCAGATAAAAAAAAGAATCACTCAGAAATGCCGCAGAAACAATCTGTTTCAACAAAATTTATAAGTTTGGCAAGTGAAAAGCTAGAGTTGGTGGCTTTGCAAAAAGAATTACTCCAAGTTCAACTAAAAGAGGAAACAGAAAAGTCAGAGCATGGTCGTTTACTCATTTCGTTTTGGTCGTTTCTTTTGATAATTATTTTTATTCTTTGTATAAAATACACCAATCAACCAAGGTCGATGTGCAATATTTATCGCCGGGTACTGTATATAGATTACCGTGATAATGACAAGCTCACTAAAATCCTACTTCCTACTAATATTATAAACGCGAAAGTTTGTGAGGACAGATGGATGGATGGATGGATGTTTGTTACTCTTTCACGCTGACGTTCAAAAGTGCCTTCTATGTGCCTATTTGAAATAAATGCTTTGACTTTGACTTTGACACGCAAAAACTACTGAACGGATTTGGACGAAATTTGGAACACAGATAGTTTATAACCAGGATTAACACATAGAATACTTTTTATCCCGATATTCCCACGGGATCAACACTCACGCAGGTGAAACCGCGGAGCGCAGCTAGTACAGACATAATAATATTAACATTGAGCTAAGAAGTTGCTTAAATAATTAGTACTTTCGTTATGATGTTGCTATGGAAATGGAAGATGCAAAAAAAAGATATGAACATAATGAATTAATTAGAAAATTAGAATTAGAAAATATTAAGTTGCGTTTTTCTAACTGAGTATGTATTAAAGAATGTTATTATTTAGAATACACCGGGTTTAATAAATACTTCTTTTTAGTTTTTTATTAAATCTGAATATGTACATTAAACTTATGTAAAATATTTCAAAACAATTTAATTGTAATCTTTATCTTTTATATTTTAAATTTTCTCTTTGATAGTTTATAGTTTGACATTGAATAATACTCTGACATTAACCTAGATTTAACTGACATGCCTCATATATTATTGTAATATTAATTCATAATTATTTATTCAATAGTATCATTATTAATTTAATATCTCTATTTTTGTACTTGTAAAATTTTATTTGTGTACCTACCTGATATTTTCGCGCCCCACGTGGCAGAATGTGAGACCATTTATTAATTTATAAGACCATGTAATGTACCATGTTCGGACAAATAAATGAATTTGAATTTGAATTAAAATTAAGAAACTAATTAAACGGTCACAGAAAGCAATTAAAAAACAAAATCTTTTAAAATTAAATATTTCCCTTAGAAAGGAACATGTTATCCTTTCTAAAAGTTTAAGTAATAATAATAATAATAATACTTTATTTGCCAAAATGTAGGTGTACAAAATAGTATGATGTTAATTATAAATGTGGCCCAATTACATTCTACCATTACATGTGGTGTGCAAATATTTAATTTCATAATACATTAAATTATTAAAAATGTCATAATATTCCTTCATTATTATTCTATAAGTTACAAAATGTCTAATTAAATAAATTAATTGCAAATATTAAATTTCACAATGCATTACATACTTTAAAAAGTCATCATAACATTACATCAGTCACCAGTATTGATATGATAGATATGAATGTCAGATTTTATGTATTAATTGAAATGTCAATGTCCAAGAATATTGTTATAATGTCAAAATAAAAATAATAATAGTAAGTAAATGTCAAATTAAAAATATCTCAATCATAAATCAAATCATATCAAAAAATTAAAATATCTAAAAACCAAATTTATTGACATTACTTTTATTTTCGACATGTGACATAAATTCAGTAACAGTATAAAAACATTTTTCTTTAAGCCACTGAATCAGCTTTTTCTTGAACATAGGCAAAGGTAGTTCTTTAAAGGCGTTTGGTAATTTATTGTATACCTTAATAGCCATTATAAATGAATTTCGTTTATGTAAATCGAGCTTGCATTGTGGCAAGCAGAGCCTATGTTTATCTCTAGAGGCAGCATTCCTTTTGGTTACATCCCTATGCTTAGTAAAATTTTCAGCATGTTGTCGTACTAATAAGCACAATTCTTTAATATACATGCATGCTAACGGTAAAATGTTGTATTTTTTAAACAGTGGTTTACAACTATCCATATATCCAGCTCTACAGATTGCACGCACACATTTTTTTTGTATCATAAACGCTTTATTGACATCCACCGAATTACCCCACAACAAGAGACCGTATGAGAGTACGGAGGAAACGTATCCGTCATATGCACAAAGAGCCGCTTCAGTTGAGACCGTGGCTCTTAATCTTCTTAGTGCATAGATAAATCTGTCCAGTTTGTCACAAACATAGTCGACATGCTTTTTCCAATCGCAATTTTGATCCAATTGTATGCCCAGGAATGCAGCACTTACTACTTGTTCAATAGTAGTGTCATTATATTCAATAGCCAGCTTTAATGGGTTTCTCCTGTGTGTTTGAAATTGAATCATTTTCGTTTTCTCCATATTAATTAGTAAGTTATTGGAGTTTAACCAGTGTATTATATTTTTGATGGCTTCATTAATCTCATACTCATAGGTGTCAACTCTTTCACACTTCACGACGAGGGTCGTGTCATCAGCAAATAAGATCAATGTGTGGCGAGTGACATTTGGGAGGTCATTGATATATAGAAGGAATAAAAAAGGCCCCAATACACTGCCCTGCGGCACTCCAAAATTATTTTTCTGATAGTCGCTTCTATAAGACATTGTTGTCGGTTTTTCTCTAACTTGTGTAAAAGCAATTCGTGATCTACAAAATCGAACGCCTTGCTCATATCCAAGAGGATTGCCGCTACTGGTAAGCCGTCATTTATCGCCTGGGTGACATTCTTCATTAAATTGAAACAAGCCAAAGACGTGGTACTGTTTTTTCTAAAACCAAATTGCTCGTCTTTAAGTATACGCTGACTAATCGCAAATTCTTGGAGCCTTCTCAGCATGACTTTCTCCAAGATTTTTGACATGATTGGTATCAAAGTCACTGGTCTGTAGTTCTTCATGTCAGATGCATTACCTTTTTTAAAAAAGTAGTTGTACTGTTGAGTTAGATGAATGTAGGGAAATGTATTACACTGATACAAAGCTCTTATATAATGATATACTACACAAGGAGCAATTGCTGAAGGATATTTTTGAGAAATATGAAACTTCACAACATCAACTAAGTGAGCGATTGTTTGAGGCTGGGGAGCTGGGCCAACCAACCACCACCTCCTCAGCCCCAGAGTGCTCTTCCAACAGAGTCCTGTTTTAGTACACAGAATAATAAATTTTATTGTTTTAGTGACTAATTAGGTTCTGGCTTTGGAAATATATTACTCAATTACCTTAGACATGGTTTTACCAATCATAGTTATCATAATATAAGTTTTAAACAAATGATTAAAAGAATTGCAAACACAAACCTAGACAATTATAATTCGTTGCTTCATTTTTCAGATAATTATGATCATAACAACGTAGTTTCCTTACTTACTTGGTAACTTCGCACATAGTTTAAAGATTTTTAATTTTTAAAACGGTTAGGTGACGTAGGTCCGGTATGTCTGTGCCTCTGTGTTGGCACTGATGTTTAGCTCATTCCTTTTTCGTGCGCGGTAACTATCGCACGCGCCCTTCAAGCAACATGCCAAAAAGGAGCGCGCAATCGAGAATTGAGCACTACGCTAGAAAAATTCGCAAACTAGAGGAAAAAGAAAAACATCGACGGAGAATTAGACCATTACAAATACCCTCATCAGATGACGAAGGTAAGCTTATATGCATTAATTAGTGCGTGTTCTAAAAAGTGAAACTAATTAACCGTTTTGTTTATGCTTTGGGATTGACTGCGGGTCAATAACTTTAACTATTTAAAAAATTTGGAATTATATGAAATTTTCATTTATTTTCAAAACTAAATAAAAATTCCACATTATTGCATCGGGGTTGACTGCGAGTCTCCAACGATGACAAACAAGCACATAAAAACGTACAATCTCAAGTAGATGTACCGTTAACGTGCTAAATCTCATTTCTCAAATTTATTTTCACACTACCTTCAAATTTTTATTTTCACAACCTTAAATGCAAATCGTAATTACAGGTAACGAAGATGCCGTCCAGGCCCTGGGTAATAATGAGGACACTTATACGGAACCAATATCCGATCTACCCGTTTCACAAGCTGTGGAACTGGAACCCGGTGATAACCCCGACCAACAAGACGGCCAGGTGGCACCCTGTCCTCAAGAGGAAACCTCCTCCAGCGCAGACAAACCTGAACTAGATCCTGATCTACTGTCAGCTCTCGGTGAATCCACGTCGGACTCGCCTGACTATGGCGACAATATTCACGGTAATTCATCGCAATTGTGGCTTCCTTTACTGAGGAAAGGTATGCCTAAGGAAAGCAAAGATGGTACCAGACATGGTGCGTAATCGTGACAAGACACTTACAGCGTCTCAACAGCAACTAGGTGCCGGCATCACTGCCGTCAACAGGTCTGTTGCTGAAGTCCGACAGCAAGGTGCAAGCTATGAAACATTTGAGCAATGGTTGCCGCCTACTATGTGACTCGCATTACTCGACAACGCAGACTCGAGTGAAGTTAATTACTCCGAGTCTAGACAAGGGTTTTTAATAAACGAGTCCGAAAGGGACTAATCACTGTTTGGCTCGTCCCTATCAGAGAAAATTAAAGCCGCCAAGGCCATTGAAAAACAAGGCCTTTCCATTAAGAAGACTGCGAAGGTGCCAAAACCACCTCAACGGCCTTACACTCGCCCGGCTTACCAGGGAAACTGGAATCCGCCTCCTCATTACCCGGCGAACAGGGGGGGCGGGGTGCATACAGGAGGCCGGCGACAGCAGGGAATCGCCGCCCATACACGCCATCAGCTCAGACTCATCGTCCTGCGTCGCAGAACAAGCCGCGGACGCCTGCTCAGAGTCACCGTTAATACAGGTAAATGCGGGTAGACTTACCCACTTTTATGACCGATCGCGATGGTTAAAAATTACCAACAATAAGAATAAAATTCATAGAGCTGTTTCAAAAGCACGGACCAAGGCCAGCAAAGACATTGATACGATTGTAATAAAAAGTATCTACTTTGATGGACGAAAGGACAAAACATTCATAAACGAGAAAATAGGCGATCGGTACCACCGCAGAGAAGTCTTGTAAGAACACATTTCAGTTCTAACAGAGCCGGGATCTATTTATTTGGGACATATGACGCCAAGTCGTGGCACTGCCAAAGGGATCGTCTCTTCTATCATATCTTTGTTAGAAAATCAAGGGTTGAACTTGGAAGAGGTGATCTGTGTGGGGTGCGATGGTACTGCTACGAATACAGGTTGGAAGGGAGGTGTCATTCAATACCTGGAAAACTATTTAAAGAGACCGTTGCAATGGTGTGTTTGTATGCTTCACGCGAATACCGCTTCGTCATTTGTTCATGTCTCTGGATGGTAGCACATCTGGGCCAAAAGAATATTACGGACCTATTGGAAAACAGCTAGCTGCTTGTGAAAGTAAACCTCTAGCGTCTTTTTGTGCAGTGTCTGGCAATTTGCTAGTATTACCTGATAATATTGTGAAGGAACTAAGCACGGATCAAAAGTATCTGTACGAAATGTGTCATGCTGTGATGGCTGGTTCCTGTTCCCTTGAGCTAGCGAACCGCCAACCTGGAAAAATAGCGCATTCGAGATGGCTCACTACTGCCAATCGCATACTCAGACTTTACGTAAGTACTGTTTCGCCGTCAAATAATTTGCAGCTGCTTGTGAACTACGTGGTCAAAGTTTACGCTCCTGTTTGGTTCCTAATCAAGCAAAACTCATCATTTAAAGATGGAGCCAAGCATATTTTTCAAATGGTTATATACTCTCGATTTTTGCCTGATAGTCAGAGATCTATTGTAAATTCGGTGATCGAAAGAAACGCTTTTTTTGCGCACCCAGAAAACTTGCTTATTGCCATGTTATTCGACGATAGAGAGCATATTCGAGAGCTTGCATCTCGCAAAATATTAAAGGCCAGAGAAGCAGAAAAGAGCAACTCTCGCAGGGTATTTAAAGCACCAAAGCTTAACTTCTGTGCGCGAGACTACACCGATATAATAATAATATTTTGGCAAGAGTGTGAAATATCAGCTCCACCAATTTTGCGACACGTCTCCAACGATGAACTTAGAATTAAGGCTAAAGAACACATCCTTATTGACTTTCCCTGCCACACACAGTCAGTGGAAAGATGTGTAAAACTAGTGACGGAGGCTTCTCAAAGCGTCACGGACGCTACAGCTCGGGATGGTTTTATTAGGAACAGATTAAAATCTCGCTCAGAAATGCCTAATTTTGGTCACAAATACCAGTTCCGTTTTTAAAGTTGCCATTGATTATTTTGTCTTTCAACTATTTTAAACCTTGCTTTAACTCATTGTTGTACCCTTAAATTTAATAAAAACCATTTAAATGTTATTTTTGTATGATTTAGGGCCATAAGATCAAAAGCAGTTTAAACTGCAGGTTTCAAAACCCATCGATAAAGTTTGATCGATGGTTTAATCTACCGCCATAAGATCATGTGTAAAATGTGAACAGATCAGCTAAACTTCGATTAGTCTTGTTCATATGGCAACATTCATTAGTCCTTCCGAATTTCGTTCATTCATTCATGAAAATAATGGCAATATTTACTCAGTGTGACAACATGGTGACAACTTTGACATTTAAATTGACAAAAGTCGTATGTGTTTTTTCTTTTTCATTTCGTGTAGGTAATCGTTTTGTGTTGTAGTTTGTTTGCGTGGTATTTATTTTTGTTTGTTCATTTAAATTATTTTGTGACAATGAGGGTTTTCGTGAAAATTTACGACACCAGTTGGCACCACTGTGACAAGAGGTCTCCCAATACAAAATATATGATGACGTTCATCATTCGATTCATTCATTCGTTCATCATTCCGTCATGACTAAAGAAAATATAGGCTCTTTGACAGATGCCTGGACCTGACGTGCCAGTGCTGCCACCTAGCGAACGTCATTTCAGAAAACCCTAATTAAAACTAGAAATGTCACTGTGTGATATTAAAACTGAAACATTGAAAAAAAAGGGAGCCTAACTTTGTGGCGTTTAAAAAAGAGTTACTGACTACATTAGTAAAAACTTATTCCCATATATTGGAAAATAAAAAAACAGATGTAGCAAATAATCATCTAAAGGAGGAAACTTGGCGCAAACTAGCCGAAGATTTTAATAGTACATCTGGAATATGCCAGAGGAACGCGAAGACACTGCGTGCTAAATACGAAAACATGAAAAAATCTTTAAAACGGAAGTACGGGGAACATCGCAGAAGCATGTATCGTACAGGAGGTGGACCGCCTCGTGATTTAAACCTAACTCAGGAAGAGGAGGTTATAATGAAGCTAGCAGGGCCTAGTGTAGATGGGTTAACCGCTCGCTTTGATGGTGATTTGGTAAATATGAAGTACATAATTGGTTTAACAAATTAATAAGTCATGATTTATAACGCAAAGTCTGGATAAATGTACCTCCTTTACTTTTGCCTTTTGAGGTTTTCTATGTCTATCATCCTTTGTCTAACAGAATTAGAAGATACCTCAACTTGTTTTAATGTTAATTCAGTTGGTACACCAGCCAAATCCAGTGTAATTATAGAGGTGATGATATATTTATGATAGCCTCCCTAATAAATGGGTAATGTCAGGGCGTTGTACATTGAACATTGTTTATTGCAGATACCCGAAAGTGAGGAACATCAAATAAGTACACAAACACAATATACTACGAAGGTAGAAGATAATATTCATATTATTGATGACAGCAATATTAATGTGAGTTATATAATCACTTTTCACTAATATTTACTTATTTATTTTTAGTAAGATCCTTGGTTCAGATCATCATCATTGAAAAATAGTCATCAGATCTGTAGCCCACAATTTAGTAATGAGCTGGTAATTAAATTGTACCTCTGTCTGCGTTGTTATTATAGAAATTATAACTATTTTGTTCACATATAGTTATTATACCTAATCTAGTTTTGATTTCAAGAGAAATAACCAGAAATGATTAAATTTATAAATAAATCTAAAACTATGTTTTCGTTGCTTCAGATGGAGGTTGGATCAAAAGTGCATACAATAAACACAATTGTTGCTACACCTGAGTTGAATGTGAATAATAATACTGTAATGTTGGGGTTCCTAAATGGTGGTATTAAGGAAAACAACCACATCTGTTACGTACTATTTAATGACTGTCTGAAGAATTATAAAGTAACCGCATATGAGGTATAGTGCAAACTCAGCATGCATGCTCAGTTATAAAGGAGTGTGCTTACTTACAATAGTAAAGGAGCATGCATATTGTATTCTTACACTTCACCTCCCGGGGACAGAGAGAAAAAAAAGAAAATGTTTTTTTTTTTTTTGCTACTTAATTAATATTAGTTACTTAAAAATAAAATCTTTCAAGTTATTAGTGTATTACAAATATATAGTTACTTATGATAATTATACCTATTTATCCTTAACATTAACTAATTATACATTGCAATGTTATCTAAAATTAAATCTTACATTACATCATATCTACTGACAAAAAGGCCTAGTCCTATTCTTATGTACCAATTCTATTTTATTATTTTTAATTATTTTTACATTACAACCCAGATCTTCCTCAACTATATAAGGACCTTCAAATAACGTATCTAATTTACTACGTGCTTCATTTTTTAATAACACCAAATCATCTTTCTCATATAATATAGAATTAAGTGATCTGTCATGTATCTCCTTACGCTTATGTTTATTTTTCAACAAATTATTCTTTGCATTGGCGTGAGCTAACTGTAACCTGTATTTTAATTGTAATGGATAATTATCTATATTATACAATGGTTCTACTGTGTCGCTAATGCTATCAGGTATTCGACAAAGTTTACCAAAGACAAGTTCATATGGCGTATAGTTTGTTTCTGAATGGACTGTGTTGTTAAAACTAAAGCACCAAAATGGTAACCAATAGCTCCATGTGTCCGTATGATTGCCACACTGGATCCTTAAAAATGCCCCCAAAGTTTTGTGAGCATTTTCTAGAGCCCCAATGGACTGATGATGATAGGCTGTAGAAGACAATTTTTCAATGTTAAGAATTTTACAAACCTGTTCCATCGTTGCAGAAATAAATTCTGTTCCTCGATCCGTAGCTATTGTTTCCGGAATACCAAATCTTAATATGAACTGTCTTACAAATGCATCTGCAATGGACACCGTTTCTTTGTTTTTCAAAGGAATAGCTTGAACAAATTTTGTTAACTCACACTGCATAGTCAATATATAACAATTACCACTTTCGTCTCTATCTAAAGGACCCACTACATCTAAGTAAATCTTTTCAAATGCCGAAGAAGCCGTTGTGGTAATTTCCATCGGTTCTTTAATGTAACGAAAATATTTAGATTTTTGACATTTTGTACATTTTTTGACATATTCCTGGACATCCTTGTCGATACTTGGCCAATAGTATCGTCTTTTGATGGTATTTACCATTCTGCGTACTCCAGCATGACCACTGGATGGCAGTAAATGAAAGTCATTCATAATTATAGTCTTATCATTGTCATCTATGATTCTTTTTACGCCTCGTAATATGCATATTCGTGGTCCGGACCAATTAGTAAGTGTTGTTATCTCATCACAAACACTTTTAATATATTCTATATTATCTTTATTCTTAATTATACATACTTCATTGATACGTATCTTTTTACAAAAATTGCTTAATTTCTGCACAAATTCGGCTCGCGAAAAATGCGCCTTGAAGTCAAGATTAATGTATAATGTCTTTTTACTATCTACTAATGCAAAACATTCAAATTCTTCTGTTATCATGTCGTTTTCTCTGTATCTTTTTAATTTATTGCCTTCAATCAAACACATTTCTACTGAATCACACGGTTTTCTTAATATATCCACAACTCTTGGTTGATCAGTCCAGTTGTTAGTGGATTTATTAAGTGCCTTCTTTCCATCTTCATTCTTACTCTTACTTTGCTCAATCATCTTTTTCTTTTGCGCCCTGGTCGTTACAGCCATTACTTGCTCATTCATATTCTTTAGTTCATCGGACGATATACAAACTCTAGATAAAGCATCTGCCACGACATTGTCTTTTCCTTTCACATAGACTATTTTAAAGTTATATTCTTCTAATGTTAACCGGAATTTAAGTAATCTACTTGATGGATCTTTCATACCAAAAAGATATATCAAAGGTTTATGATCCGTCATTATTGTAAATTTGTTTCCATACAAATATGGTCTGAAATACTTAACGGACCATACAATTGCCAATAGTTCTTTTTGAATTGTTGGATAGTTCTTTTCTGCTTTATTCAAGGGTCTACTCGCATATGCAACTGGTCTGCGATCTTTATTACATAATACTGAACCAATAGCAGTACCCGAAGCATCTGTCTGTAAAATAAATTCATGATTCTCGGAAAAATCGGGATACTGTAGAATAGGTGACGTTATTAATGCATTTTTTAATAATTCGAAAGCGTGTTGACATTCATTAGACCAAACAAATGGTTCATTTTTCCTACTTAACTTATTCAACGGCATCGCTATTTCCGAAAAATGTCTTACAAATTTACGATAATAGTTACAGAAAGCTACAAAACGTTTTACTTCATCTGCATTTCTTGGAGTTGGGTAATTTTGTAATACTCTTGTTTTATCTGGATCTGGTAAGACGCCTTTTTCTGAAACCAGATGTCCTAAATAAAGAATTTCTTTCTTTAAAAATTCACATTTTTGTGGATTTAGTTTTAAGTTTACTTTTCTCAATCTTTCCATTACACTTATTAAGTTTCGATTATGGCTAGATAGATTTCTTCCAAATACAATGAGATCGTCCTGATACACTAGACATTTATCGTAAGTTAAACCAGACATTGCTACAGACATCATACGACTGAAAGCATTAGGACTGATCTTTAAACCCATCGGTAAACGTTTCATGCAATATTGGCCAGTATTTGTAGTGAAAGCTGTTATTTTACGACTACTAGGCTCTAAACTTACTTGATAATAGCCTTGGTGAAGGTCAAGGTGAGTAAAATAAATGGCTCCAGTAAGCGTATCTAAAATTTCATTAATATTTGGTAAAGGAAATTTATCGTCACAAATTACTTCGTTCAATTTTCTGTAATCTACAACTAAACGCCATTTTTTCTCATTACCTTTGCTACTTTTCTTGGGTACTAATAAAATTGGACTGGACCATTCACTATTTGACTCTTCAATAATATCATTTTCTAACATATTATCGACTTGCTTAGCTATTTCTGGTTTTAGTGCCTGTGGTAACCTATATGGCTTGACGTAGACTGGAGTAGTGCTTTGTTTTATAACTATTGTTTGCTCATAAATATTCGTTGTTGTTAGCTTATCTCCCTCTAAATGGAAAACGTCTGAATACTTTGCACATATTGCTTCAATTGATTGTTTCTCTTCTCCGTCTAAATAATTTAGATTTAATTCTGACAACAAAGTTTTAACCCTAGTAGAGTTAATATTGGTCTTATTAAATTGACAGATATTATAGTCGTCCAAATCTTTCACATCTGGTGTAAACGATGGCAAACTTACTTCCTTGTCACTAACATTAAGTATCTTGACTGGAATTCTATTATTACTAACCTTTACTATAGAGTTTGCTATAAACACATCCTTCACTAACTCTCTACTACACACTACAACTTCTCCATTTACATTCTCATTCACAAATATAGAATGAATTGATTCCGAACGTGCCGGAATAATGATAGCATTTTTCATCCTGTCATGTTCATCAACTAAATGTAGATAACGTTGTTTATTATTGTTAAAGAGTGTTAAATTATTTGAATCTATATCAATATTAGCTCGAAATTTTTTCAAAAAGTCTAAGCCTATGATTCCGTCAGCTTTTAGTGGTAGCGAATTAAAAACAAGAAAGTTATGCTGAAACGTGGCATTGTCGTGCTTTAATAATAAATTTACGTAACCTTGAGAACGTCGCTGACCACCAATTCCATTTATTAAAGTATTATCTCTATGAACAACGACATCTTTTGGTAACATTTCATGTTTAATAATTGACAATGTTGCACCCGTATCAATAAGCCAATAGTACTTAATATTTTTAATATAAAAGGTTATATACTTCGCATTACCCTGGTATGATAATATAAAATGCTTAAGATCGAAAAAACTGGTTTGATGTACCTGTACTATCATCTTTATCGCATGGAGGCGTGTCATCTACTTTCTCTACTGGAAACGAATTATGGCCTCGTCCACGGTTCCTAACGTATCTCGAACCCCTATTACCTCGCTGATGATTGAATGATGAGCGATAGTTTGCTCTAAAATTTCCACGAGAACCTTGTCCACGGTTGTAACTGTTATTAAATTGATGTCCACGAGGGTAATTGTTACCATATTGTCTACCAAAAGTACCTCTCCGATAACTTTTTGTGCTCCTCAAATTATGTGAAACTCTTCCATTTTTAGATGCATGCAAAATATTACCTGATGGCTGAAAAGACGTGCACTCTTCGTCTTTTGCTGCTTGTATGGCATCTTTCAAGCTGCCGAAGCCGCGTGCCGAAATGATGGTGCTCAGCTTCGAGCTACGCAGGCCATCTGAAAATCGTTTTATAGCAAAGCTTTCATTGATCGGTTTTAAAATAGTAAATGTTTCCGCTTTTCCATCTGCCTGGGTAATTGTCAGCTCCGTAAATAACTTTTCTACCTCTGTACCATAATCCTCAATGGACCTCGAACCCTGTTGAATATTTTGAAGCTGCATCTGTATTGCCATAAATGACTTTTTGGGTAAAAGATATTTCCTCAAATCATCAATAAGTTCTTGAATACTTTTGTATGAGCCTGAAATTCTTAACTTTGCGTTCTCATCAAGTCTACTTTTTAACACGAAAGTAATTAATAATGTTTTACCTGGGCCGTCCAGCATGTCAGCATACATCTCCACGGAGTCTATTAGGCGCTTGGTGGTGGCCTCAACACCGTCCATTACTGGAATCAAACTACACGCTACCTTAAGATCAAAATCCATTTTTCCTATATCTACTGTAACGGGATGAATACACAATTTATTTATTTCCTCGTGTTTTTGTTTTATCCTCTCATAAAGATCTATTGCTGATGCCAAATTAATATCCTTACTTTTTTCTAGTAGTATAATTATTTCACAACATTTTTCGTATACACTTTTTGCTTGCTCTAACTTCGTTGAAATAACATTACCTTTATATCTCGCTTGTCCCTTCTTTACCAAATAATTACGTATTTCTACTAAAAGCACATAATTTTGTTCCAAAATATCGACCATATTCTTAATCTAATAATAGAATTGCATTAATGTAACACACTACATAATGCGACAAAGCTAAAGAAAAATGTCCGACGTTGCATTTTGTTTCCGTTCGGTGTCTTATGGCTGAGTGTCCTCGCATGTTTTTAGCGCTTTTAAGTTTTTGCGTTATGAAATATGATACCGCGTAACTAGTTCTCTCACTTATATTTTTACGAAAAGATGATAAAATACACAACACTTTCACTATTCACTCGATTATTACTGATTCTCGGTACCTTCCGTGCGCCCTCTGATGGATGATCTAATTCTCTGCATGGTACTCATCCCAATTTCCTGCTGGATCCACGTGCGATGGCAGCTCCTGTACATCCGCAGGCCAACATAAATTGCTAAGATTCCAATAATGGCCAGAACAATGTAGGTCACAATGCTAAGCCGTTCCACGTGGCCTCCGATTTCTTTCAACGTGGCGTCATTGTTGCCTCCAGCCGCGTTTTGGCTGAGAAAAACCTCTTCCTTTTCCACAGTTGACCGACACATTGTACTATTGAGGTAATAATGCTGAAATAGAATGCTGAAAAACTCTAATCAAACTACTAAAAATCCCCTTGGCAGAGTCCCATGGCAAGGTCGCCATGTAATGTTGGGGTTCCTAAATGGTGGTATTAAGGAAAACAACCACATCTGTTACGTACTTTTTAATGACTGTCTGAAGAATTATAAAGTAACCGCATATGAGGTATAGTGCAAACTCAGCATGCATGCTCAGTTATAAAGGAGTGTGCTTACTTACAATAGTAAAGGAGCATGCATATTGTATTCTTACACTTCAATACCCCACATCGCTTTTTGTTAAAAAGAAAGAGGGCTACACCTCTTATTAATCGAAACCCAGAAGCATTTAACACAACAATGGGAAATTATGGGGATTTGTCAAAAAAAAAAACAAGATTTAGTAGATGCACAGATCAGAAGTGTGGAAGTGAAAACTACATATGAAAAGAGAGAGCATGAGCTCAGATGTGTTCAGTTAGAAGAAAAAATAAAACAAGAGACAAGAGAGCATGAATTAAGGTGCGAGTTAATGATGTTGGACATTATGTTAAAAAAAAAACAATTGGATCAATAAATAACTATTTGATATGTTTAGTTTTATTAATAAAATTACATGCTTATGTATTGATATTAGAATAACACAAAAACACTGTAAACTTATTAGGCAGATGCATTTTCACAAACCTTTCCTTAAACTATAATTATTAATGTAATGTATTGAAGTAACTGTTTATTAATATTTGCCTTCTTATATAAGGGGGGTTACTATTTCCAGCAATTTCATTAGGTGAATTTCCATTATTACTTGACAGATCTATTAAATCTGCAACATGGGCTTCTATACTTGGGATTTCATCTCCATTATTTATACACATGTTATGTAATATTGCACAAGCAACAATAATATCTTGTATTAGCTCAATATTAACTCTCATGCCTATAGATAGCACAGGAAATCGCCTTTTCCATATTCCAAAGCACCTTTCAATGCAATTTCTTGTGCGAATATGAGCCTCATTATAGAGTTTTTCTGCTATTGTCACAGGGTTTTGCAGTGGTGTTAATAAATAATTCTTGAGTGGATATCCTGCATCACCTAGAATGACATTTTGTCCCATTTGTCCTGATTCAAACACAGCACATAAACGACTGTTATGAAATATTGTACTGTCACTGGCACCAGGCCATCTAGCCACAACATCTAAAAACTTTAGGTCTGACCCACACATTGCTTGCACATTTAATGAAAAGTAGCCCTTCCTGTTTCTAAAATGTTCTGAATTATCACCTCCTGGAGACTGTATGCGGACATGTGTACAGTCTAGGGCACCGTATACACGAGGAAATCTAGCAATGGCATAGAAGCCGTTTTGATTTAATTGTCTTTGCATCGGTGAAAGGTAAAATTTTACATGATTATTTTTTTTGGCTGCAATCGCTTGTGTTACTCTTTTGATGGTTTTGCCTGCTGTAGTTTGATGAACTCCGCTGAAGTCTCCTACAGCTATTTGCATGCAGCCACTTGCATAGAACCTCAGAGTGAGTAGAAGTTGGTCCATTGCAGAAAGTGCTTCATTCCTGAAATAATCATTTAATATTATACCTAAGCACATGTATGAGTTTTGCGAGTTTATGTAGGTAAGTATATTGAGTAGGTAGGCCAATTTAGGTACCTTGTAAGTACAAAATTTACCTTGTGGTTGGGTGACGAATTTCGCTTTCAATTTCACTTAAAATAGCTCTTGCTGATGCTTTGGAGACACGAAAACGACGTATGAATTCTAAATTATCCCATTGATCCCAATGATTGCTTCTATTTCGAACAACATATGGTCTACTAAAATATCTATTTAAATCGTTTAACTCCTGTAATATCTCAATATCCGAATCTGAATCACTGTCAAAATTTTCCATTTTATTAACAACTAGCGACCCGCCCCGGCTTCGCACGGAAACATTATTATTATTATACATAAACCTTCCTCTTGAATCACTCTATCTATTAAAAAAAACCGCATCAAAATCCGTTGCGTAGTTTCAAAGATTTAAGCATACAAATGGACATAGGGACAGAGAAAGCGACTTTGTTTTATACTATGTAGTGACAAAACAACTCGACGCAAACAAACTGTACAAAATCACAATTTACTCGCAGGCATGTTTGCAGCCATAATGCGATGTATTTTGTTGAGAAACATCATTGTCCACATTGACCATTAGACAGTTTAAACCACGCGTGGGAGTTTAACCGGACCGTTGGGTCAGTTTAAAATAATCTTGAGTTTAAACTGCCTATGGTCCATCAACTACCATTGATCTTAGGGAATAATCGAAGATGGGAGATTAAACTCTCTTCCGTGGTTTAAGCTACGATTGATCTTACGGCCCTTATAGTTTATATTAGGAACCCCTAAAAATAGCAAATTTGAAAAACTTCAAGGACTGGTAGAGGCCTCAAGATGCCGGATATCTAATTAAATTTTATAATAATCGTAATATATGTGT
Source organism: Luperina testacea (assembly GCA_927399505.1). Classification (NCBI taxonomy): domain Eukaryota; kingdom Metazoa; phylum Arthropoda; class Insecta; order Lepidoptera; family Noctuidae; genus Luperina; species Luperina testacea. The sequence continues at coordinate 1,540,193 of OV656766.1, read as the reverse complement.
CAAAACGCAACTTTTGATACCTTTTGCGTAGCCGTAGCTCAATTTTTTTTTTCTCCCATACATGAACGGGACACCCTAATCACCAGCAAACGAACAAGATCTAATAGTTCCGGAGCGACGGACGAGATGGCGCAGTCTCCTACGCATCCTACAGCTATATAAACCGTCGCCCGGGTTCACTCGACGAGGGATAGAACGTTTGTCACTCGCTCGAACCGGTTGTCCCTAAACTTCCGCGCCGAATTAGTGGCCTCCGTTCTTTTTCGTTGCTTTTACGTAACGAGCTCTGTAGTCGCCCTGACTACGACCGATCGCCGGTGAATATTAATTTATCAGCCGATTAAGATCATATGTAAAAACTGCCTTTTTCAAGGTTACCTACTATTTCTTTAACGTTCGCGTTTTTGATTTAGAGTCAGTTGACCCCTTCTGGGTAAAACCACAGTTTCGTGGTCACTCGGTGGATACCTTACGGTGCCAACGAAACCGAGTGGGGTGTTGACCCAAAACACCCGCTGAACCCCTTCAGGGCTAGGCAGTTATTTGGACGGGTCCCAGAATCGGCCTTGGGGGGTCTCCTAGTCGACGCTGGATGACAGTTTTTCTCAACAGCTACACACCTAGTGTCTTTAGGGTGTCTCTACACCCTTCGCGCTAGACTGGTCAGGGCCCCGTACGCACATTAAGACTGGCGTCGGGTTACAAGCTTAGGGCTCACCCTTAGGCACTAACCTCCCTGTCTATACCCGACAGGGAGGGTACACACCCCCGGGCCTATCCACCCGGGGAGTTAGAGTTAGGGCTCTCTGACTAATGTTTTAGTCTCCCCCCCCCCATTAATCAAGATGGACGCCATCATAGCGGCGTTCGTCAAGGAAGTCTTCCGAAAGGACCCCGATTTCCTCCTGAAATACGGAGAGAAACTCGCTGCTCTGCAGCAAAAGTCGACGCCGGCTGAACCCGGTAGTGCCTCACCCGACTCTGTGCCCGACTCTATGGACCAGCCCCGGTTAACTTTGTATGGAAGAAATGAAATACCTACAAGGGCAAAATCTCCAACTTGCCATTAGACAAAAATAAATATGATTTTGTGTGGCAACACTTTGGAGAAATCACAATGTTGCCTTAAAGTTATAATAACTTCCATGCAGTAGTTTTTTTATCCATACCTCCTGATATCCTCCTACTCCTTTCGAACAAACAAATAATTTTGCAAATCCATCTATTTATATCCGTTAATAAAACCCTTACAATCCACAAATTCCAAGTTATTTTTGATAATCCCAACAATAAAATGGAAGGAAGTAATTATAAAGAGTAGGAATTTTTTATTTCAGTATTACAACACCAAGTTGACAATGGCGTCCTCTGCAAACTACAAAGGAGCGTCGGCTTTTGTTGTTGTTTGTTGTCTCTGCGTCAATTTTGTGGTATTTTCAGATCTTATCTAGATTTGAAGATCTTCATCTGATCTAACCAACGTCGAGTCGAGCTAATACTCCTCCGTTGCAGCGATTGAATGAGAAAGTTGACTCTTGTGAGAAAGTGACTCTATTGTGTAGTGTTTATGGTGTTTATTTGAGACCATGGAAAACAAAAGAAAATGTTTTAAGTGCGGCTGCTCACCTGCTAAAGACGGCGTGAAGTTGTTTCGATTTCCTAGACCTGGAATAACTAACCTGATTCGGTACGTAACATTAACCACTTCTCATTTTCTCGTACTTCAAACTTATGAACCCTCGCTATTATGGGGTTTGGAAATGGTATGGAATTACTGAAATGGAAAAAACCTACAATTTGATAAACTAAGAAATCCACTATTGTAAAGCTGTAACCTTTAGTATAACCTAACCTATATTCATAACAAACAAACAAACAAACAAATAATGACTAATAATAATAATTTCTTTACGTAATTTATGATAAGAATAAATTAGCGTACAAGAAATGATGACCGCCCCTAAGGCCCATTGTCCACGTAACCGGACGTCATACGCAAGCTTTCGTCAATTGACGATTGCAAGACGAATGCTTGCATCTTGCGTAGAAACCAGGGGCGGGACACTACAATACAAGACAAGATTTCGGTACAAAAATGTAGAAAAGCTCCATCTGTTATCATCTGCCCGAAATATTTAGTACGTTTAATTTCCGATAGATGGTACTTTTATCGAAATATAATATTTAAAAAAAATCACGTTATTAATGAGAATTTTAAAACATTTAATTAGTTTTATGTAGAATAATGAGTATCAGCAATTATTTATTTAACATAAATTTAATTAAATTTATCAGAATTGTTTATTTGTTATTATTAAATTTTTTGTATGGCAATGGAGTCAAATCAAATTTCATAGAAAATTGATTTCACAATATGGCGACTACCTACCTCTTGCGCGTACGCTGTTTTGTAGTTTTCGTCCATTTTGTATATTGTCTGTTTAAATTTAGCTGCTGAACTCTGTTTATTTGATTTTTATTCATCAGCCGTGAAGTGTTTTCGGTGAATTAGTGAGTGAGTTGAGCTTAGCTCCTCCGTTTTATGTATTCACCTAACTTGCGAAAAGACGCTATTATTTAGTATTATTTGCGATAAAGACGCTATATATTTGTGATAAAAAATATTATTATTGTGTTATTTGCGATCATAGACGCTTGTGTGTGATTTAAATCATGCCAAGACGGTGCGAATTGGGATGTTCATACAACCCAGGTAAGTCTCTTCTGCATCAAGTTTACTAGTAGTATCTAATATTTGCTTCAAATTTGTCTTCATCACTCATGTCTTTGTTAACTAGCTGATTTGAAAGCCAGGTTAGTCAGAAGATATAAATTGTTTCACTTGTTTTCGTTGGGCGAATGTAACTTTTGATTCACTATTCATCAAGGGCATCTATTTCTTTCCCACTATATTAATCATGCTGCTAAGATACACTGAAAATGATAATTCTGTTCAATAAAATAAAATTAGACAAGCTTCCGAAAAAACATCGTTACCGATTTACGTCCGTAACACTCTTGTTGAGAACCATAAACATAAAAATATGTTTTATTTTATGTTTCATTGCCTATATTCTGTCCTCTTCTGGGTCAATTAAATATTTTTCTTTCAAAAACCTTGACTGACTTATGGGGACTTACTGGTTAAACTTGTACTATCAAATAGCAACTTCCCTGCTAGTAGTGGTTGTACACCCTTAATTAACACAACATTCTGACCTTATCAACATACCGAGTATTCTTATCATTCCTTACTTCACCATCTTTCCGTTTTTTTACTATGGTAATGCCAATACAAACTTCATGTGGTTTTTTTTCAGGTTCAACATACCATCAATTTCCACACCCAGAAAAGAATTCTGAAGGATTCAAAGCCTGGGTTAAAATTGTTGGTGGGAAACTGGAGACTGCAGACGACAACAAACTTTACAGAAAGAAAGTCATCTGTGACATACATTTTGCCAACCAGTTTAAGAATCGCAATAACCGTTTAAATGCATTAGCTGTTCCTACTCTACATCTGCATGGTATGTTCTGCTATTTATTATACCATAGTTCATCTCTTGAGTAACTAATTAATCATGTGTCATATACCCAAAAACCTTAATTTTAGCATAACATCACGCCTTGTTTCCCCAAAGGATTAAACATAAAGGATTAATTTTTTATGTAACATAATATTCACACCTGTAATCACAGAAGGGTTAGGCAGGGATGTACATAACTGGCAAAATAGGACTGTACTAGTAGTAGTACAGTCACATTTTGCCAGTTACGTTTATATCCCATGTAATAGCTGCTAAGCCTATTGCCATCAACCGGGCACAAAAAAAGATTCCATAATTGCTGCTGAGAAATTCCTGATGGAAAACCCAATAACACTTCTGTAGGTCTGAGAGTCAAATCCAGGACGTTATGCTCGCCAGAGTGCTTGTTGACCACACAACCTATGGCATAATTTACAATTATATTATTAAGTAATCTGTTTTTACCCTTTCCAGGCTTTTCAACACAAGCTGTTCCTGTTACTCTTATACCTCCTGAACTTCCCACGCCTGAACATATAGGGAATCGGCCATCTACATCAAAGGAAGTATACAGTGGTAAGTACATGATTGGCTACCGATTTTTGAATTTGTTTGCTTATAATCATTTTATTATTTCTTTATAGAACCATGGGCAAATAATTTAATTCAACTATAAAAAAAAAATTGAAGTTTTTTATATATATATATATATCCATGGATTTAATTAATTACTTAAACTATATATATATAGTTTTATCATCTATGATTATTGATTATACCTAATGACCAAAATGGACATATAATAAATCAAATAATTTGTTTTTCTGTTTCCAGGCTCTCCAAAGGAAGCTGCTCATATGCCTCCTATAGAACTTCCTGAACTTCCGATGCCTGAACATATATGGAATCGGCCTTCTACATCAAAGCAAATAGTCACTGGTGCGTACAGGCTTGGCAACCTAAGTTTTCAAATTGTCCTACTAAAATTATAAATGTGAAAGTTACTATGTTTGTTTATGGATTATCCTTTCACATGCGAGATCCATAAGAAAGAGTTAAAAAATGTTTTTGAAAACACAACAATAAATGTCTTGGTATATAGTTGGTGCCGATCAATTAATCGGATTTTATCTGGTAAAATCCAATACCGTGGTGAGGATGATGAAATTAAAAATCTAGCACAAATATATTTCAATAAACACAAACATCAATAATTATGATTTTTATTTCATTCCAGGTTGCCTACTAAGTACTTTACAAATGTATTTACTATTGTTTTGTAGCATGTCCTTCTTTATGCTCAATATTCTGCTACGCAATGATAAATCATTATTTGCTACATTTTGTAAAGTATTTTGTAGGCACAAACGAACACCCTCAAGTTTAAATAATAGAATATCTATATACAGTACATTGAGGTATAAGTAGGTATGTATGTACCTATACATGCAGATTAATTTAGGCAGACGATACCAGGTGGCGCTTCGAATGACATTTATACGGTTGCAAAAAAAATCCGCAGTGGGTTCTCTATTCCCAATCTATTACTATACTCTATGGTAGAAACAATGAAATCTGTGTCCACGAAGCGGCAACGTCGCGTCAGCCGCTCGTGTTGCGTTCGTCATGCGGTGCGCGCGCGCGGCAGCATGTCACTACTCGACCGACTCGTCAGATGGACGCTTGCTTTTTGTTTTACAAAATGGCGGCCGCGGCGGTGAATTTTGTTAAAATTATAGAACAGTATCCGTGTTTATACAACAATAAACTCACGGAATACTCAAGAAAAGATTTTACAGACAGAGCTTGGAGTGAAGTGACACAAAATACAAACACTTCTGGTAAGTAATAATAAGTTTTGTATTTATTCAATTACACAGTAATTCCACTGCCAACGGAGTGCACAATCAGGTTTCAAAAAATAATTTGATAAATAGTTACGTAAACCATTTGGTGTGTTAACAAGTCATATTTGGTATTAAATTTGGCCTTTGTCTTTGTGCTGCCGATTCACTGGATGCACAGATTGTGTACTGTATTCCTTCTTGTTTACGTATGTAGTTATGTAAAATACATATGCATTTTATTATAGATATTAAAGTGGCATATTTGCGACATACAATGGGTTTCAAAGAACTTGAAATTTCTGTGACATCATTCCGAAAACTCACTCAATCGTTTTTCGTCCACGACTCAATCTATAATTAAATATTCTTTTTACGTTGTCCAAGTTTCTCACTGAGTATGGTCTCATTAAATACTTCTTCAAAGGAAATGCGTTGTCTCCAACAAAGTAATATGGAAATATATTTCCAGTATTGTCATCGTTTGGTAAAGGTGAACCTGAATTTGGAATATTTAAACCACCTCTTTCTAACCACCTTCCCAAAGCCGATGCCTGAAACACACCACCGTCACTATTTCTTCCAGCAAATCCACATTCTATAGCCGTAAAATTACCGTCTGCATCGCAACATCCCAACAAAATAATAGAATGGTATCCTTTATAGTTATAATTTGCAGATCCTGTGTTAGGATACTTTTGAATTCGTATATGCTTTCCATCAATAGATCCCAGACAATTTGGCAGGTTCCAAAGTTCGTAGTATCTGGTTGCAATAGCCTTCCATTGATCTGTAGATGGCACAGGCATGTAGGTGTCTCTGAGTGCGCTCCATATAACTTCTGTTGTCTCTGCTACAACTCGCGATATAGTGCATTCTCCTCGAGCAAAGTAAAATTTTAGTGCTCGGAAACTACACCCAGTTGTTAGGTATCTGAAAAAAAAAGACATATACCTGCTTATATTACGCATATTTCTTTTCAGAGGCTGATTGTCAAACTAAGTGGAGGAATATAAGGAATGGATTTGTCCGCAGCCTGAAACCAACTCCTAGTGGTTCATCCACAAAGCAAAAGAAGTTATACTATCTACACGACGAACTACAGTTTCTTCTTCCTTTTGTGAAAGCAATCGTTCACACTAATGAACCGGGAAATATACCTGAACCACCAGAGGAGAACACAAATGAATCAAGTTTTACAACTGATCAAGTCCCGTGTACTCAAAGACCTACAGATACATTGGAAACGCCATCTTCTGGAACCGATAAATCAAACTCATTTAAGAAGTCTAAAATAAGAAAAGTTACCAACGAGGCTGATAAAGCCTTTGTGGATTGGATTAAAAAAAAAGAAACAAAAACTGACAGTCCTAGAAAAATGTTTTTATTAAGTTTGTTGCCTGATATAGAAAATTTATCTGAAGAGCAAATGCGAAAATTTAGAATTAAGATGCTTTTATTACTTGAGGAAATTCAGTCAGATCAATCATATGCGCCACAAGTGCCACAACAATACAGGGACAATAATTATTCTCCAATATCTACTGTACATTCTACAAATTCATCGTTTTCTCCAATATCTCCAATCAATTATTCTGTAAATGTTTCTACTGATTTATCACAACTGAATGACTTTGCAAACTTGTAATTGGTACTTTAAAATACGGTTTTTTTTTCTGATATTAAAATTCATTTTTTTCTATAAAAGTTTTTTTTATTTTATACTATAGACGTCCTCAGTCCTGGGCCCCATTTCATATAACATATGTACTTATTACGAATTTTCATCTTTTAAATATAAAAATAACTGATAATATTTGTTCGGTTCGAGAATAGTTCATAGACTATTTTTTTTCCAGAAGATATGCATGCGGAGCTGCGGGCAACAGCTAGTAGACTTTATTTATATGAAACAGGGCCCTGGCCACAATAAGTAAATAGGTACGATTGTATATTTAAATTATAACTTACCTCAAAGTTATAAGTATCCTTTCTTCTGGACTGACACATGCTCGCATTGCAGTATTTTGTCTTTGTAGCAATGGTCCAACAGTAGAGACTAAATTTTGGTACGTATGTTTAGTCATTCGGTAAAACGATTGAAATACAGAATCATCTTCTGATAACTCTCTGGTAGCAACAAACAATCTACAATTTATATTTCTTTCGATGTATGGATGAATCCAGTACTTTCTTCGCCTGTTTCGTCGTCTTCTAATAAAATTGTATGCTATAATTACTTCATCATCATCACTTGACATTTTTACAACAAAAGACGTGCTTTCTCGATGCTAGTTGAAAGAAAACTGAGACGTTTTGTAGCATGACTGACTATTGCATGAAGCAGCGTGGACATAACAAATATGCAAAATACGCCTATCTTCATTTGTAGGTTACATGCATCCTACAAAAGACGACTGTGTGGACAGTAGGCCTAAGGCTATCCACTGACCCATTTTTCAAACTGTCGCTACATAATCTTAAAGCCGATGTTTAAAGCATGTGTTATTTTGTGTATGCTTTGTTTTACGCTGTTAAAAGATCGTTTTTTTTTCAGCTGCTTGTTGTGGGCGAAGTTCGTTTTCCCTGAAAAGGAAAATGCTTCCTTAGAATTTCAAAAACAACTGTATAGTGAGCACAGAATGTTGTGTCAGCGACATTTTAAGAATGCAGATTTTGCTGACGATTCAATGACAAAGCTACTAAGAACCGCTATCCCAAATGATGTAAGTAAAAAATATTAAAACAATTTAAAGATCTGAAATTTCACACAAGGCCCATTCTAGGCAGAACCAGTAATATACCAAGTTGGTGTGGATTGCCAAATCCGAAACTATGAGGAATACTGAAAAATACTCAAAGGAGTCTCCAGCTTGAACTTGGAAAGTTCACCCTGTATGTATTAGAGACACCAGACACAATACATAACAAACATCTATGTTCAATCTTAACCCAAGGCTCAGGAGGCATAACTACTACCCACTGAGATAATAATTTCCTTCAACCAACAATTATTTATTTCTTCATCTTATAATGTTATAAATTATGCCTAAAAATATTATTTATTTTCATTTCAGGGAGCACCTACTTTACGTATGTTTTCCTCTGTAGGACATTCGCAACAGAAGCCCTTATGCGACATTTCCAATTTGCAAAATACTGAGACTGCACCACAACAGAATGCAGAAGGTAATGAGCCAGTGACCACACAATCAACTGTGCCCTATGACCATCAGGCAATAGAAAATTTTCAGCCAGTGGCAGGACCATCAACTGCTTCACCCAGTCAAGCACAACAGACTAGAGAGAACAAGCTATTCGGAAAATGTCGCAAATACATGCAAAAAGTTTGCCAGCTACGAAACCGATTGAAGAATTTCAAAAAGAAGGAGATTTTAAATGTCATTACTGAAGACATAGCAGTCAAAAAGTTGTCTGAAAAAATTACACCTGCATTTAGCCTGCTTTTACAAGGACAAATAAGAAACTTAAAAAAAAAAGGTACTGGCCGGAGATGGTCGAAAGAGGAAAAAATTACAGCTTTGAGAATTTATAAATGGTCTCCAACGTGTTATCGACTTTTACGACGGCTGTTCCCATTACCATCAACAAGTACACTAAAAACTCTGTTACGGAAATTGCCATTTGGAGTTGGAATAAATAAACCAATATTTACAGTGTTGAAAAGGTTTGCAGTAACACAAGCACCAAGTGATAATTATTACACTTTGATGTTTGATGAAATGTCAATTAAAAAACATCTCCAATACAACCCCAAGGATGACATTATAGAAGGTTACCAGGACCATGGAACCCATGGTAGGTCACCAGCTACAGCATCCTATGCTCTGGTTTTTATGATCTCGGGCATAAGGAAAAAGATCAAACAACCAATTGCCCACTATTTCTCAAGTGGATTTTAAACTGCAGACAGACTTGTAGTGCTTATAAAAGAGGTGCGCATTTTTTTAAAATTCTTATGCATCCTAAACTGTACATCAGTTTAAATAAAGCTTAGTAAATTATCATCATTCATCATAATTACCATCAAGGTCCCTTTTAATATTTAAATTTTAATTTCAGGTTTTATACCAATGTTTTGAAGCAGGCATAAATGTTGCAGCTATTGTCTGTGATATGGATGGAGTCAATAGACGAGCATTTACAATTTTGGGTTCAACCGTAGAACACCCATACATAAAATTTTACAACAAAGAAATTGTAACCATTTTCGACCCACCACACCTACTTAAATGCTTCCGAAATATGTTTATTAAATATAATATTGAGATGACTACACACATTTCTTCTGATGGCTTAGTTGGAAAAGGTAAGATTAATGTAATGTATATAATAATAATTATTTACAAAACCTACCAACTATATTAGAATCACATAATGCATTATTTAATTTAGCATGCTATTTTTAGCGAATTGTGTGAGCAACAACTGTAATAAAACTTGACCATCTATTTCTAATACATAAAATTACTCTACAGTTATTGTAAGGTGTTGCTGCAAAGATAAAATATAATAATACTACCCTAATATTGTCCTACTAAGGCAAGGGCCTCTTTTCTTTCAGAGAAGGCACAATTATTGATCATCACACCTGCTTATAATGGATTGTCAATATTAAATTATAATTTGTCTACAGGTATTGCAAAATGGTCTCACATTAAGGAATTTTTTGGAGTGGACAGCACCAATCCCAATTTTGTATATGCACCAGTATTGAAAAAAGTCCATCTAGATCCCAACTCAAAACAAAAAATGAAAGTGAACCTAGCTGCACAAGTGCTGAGCCACTCTGTAGCAGGAGGAATGTTGGCGAGAATATCAAATGGTAACTATAGAATGTTAAAATACAAAATTACTTGTATTAATTATACATATATATTAAATTAATTATATTATTATAGCTATACCTATGTGATCTAGCCTCACAGCTCATTAGCATTTTTTAAACATAACAAAATGTTTAAATTTCAGGTTCAATTGACTGATTCAACTGATATTTGTGATAAGCAGTGCAATAAAACTGTTATTTTATCTTCACCATCATCATCTACTTCTGTACACACGGACGCTGCTCAACATTCGTCTCTTCAACCTACATTGGAAACCCTAAACACTGATGTAACTCTTCTTGATGAATCTCAGTGTGTATTAAGAGATTACTATAAGAATTTTAACTAATTATAATAACTAATTATTCATTTTAACTGATTGTACTGGGATTGTTGTGACTGATAAACATTATTTATCCCAAAACACTGATGTAACTCTCGTAGATGAATCTCAGTGTTTATTAATTCTAGGTTGCACCACATCACCGGTTAAAGTAAAAGCTAAAGTCAAATTTGACAATAACTTTAACAGTAAACTTAACGGCTGCTGCAAAATGTGTTGCACCAACGTTTTCATTGCTAATGTTAAAGTTAACAGGGTTGCTAGACAAATGAGGCGTAATTTACCCCGATTCGCTGTGGGAACTATTTTTAAGTCCGGCAATACTAGAGTTTCGCTATCATTGCTAATGTCAAACGCTCCAAACAAACGTCAAACGAATCGAACGCGCATTTGTTTGAGACTTTGTTTATCTTTCTTGTTTTTAATAAACCTATTTAGATTTAAAGTTTTACGAAGTGTAAAAGATAATAATGGCATTTGAGACGAAAAGCTTGTTCGTAGACAGCCAAACAAAGTAAGTAAGCACAATCTATTCCGTTGCCCATAACACTTGCGTGTTATTTTTTACAGCCCACAAAAATGTGCCTATCTTTATGTTAAATTCTGTATATTTCAGGTAAAGAAGCGTAAACTTTACCAGAGCTGAAGTCGATAGACTTCAATCGTTAATAACGAAACAGATTAAGTTAAGAGATTACTATAAGAATGTTAACTAATTATAATAACTAATTATTCATTTTAACTGATTCCACTGTGATTGATGTGACTGATAAAAATTATATAAGTATATAACTGATTTACAAAATGTTCTACTTACCCTCATATAATCTTCCCGAAGCGTTTCATAAATTACTCTACACGTTTCCGGTGTTAATTTACTTAACGCCGATGTAGACACGCCTGCCGGTCGATTCTGTAAAAATCTCACCGTGAAAACTTAGGTGAAGTGAGTTTGTTTTTGCTAGGAATTGACACTATTGACAGCTCACTCCACGCTCACTTCACCTAAGTTTTCACGGTGAGATTTTTACAGAATAGCACCGCTGTACTAAATTTGAGATCTTCATAGGACCGTCCGGTCGCTAAAAACCTTAACGTGGCAACCAATCGTTCTTCTGCTGTTATACATTTTCTCATAACTGTATCTTGCTTAGTTAATTTGGGACGTATCAGTGCTAATAAACAATCAAAATCGTCACTGTCCATTCTTAGGTAATTTTTAAAATCTTCCGGATGACACTGTCGTAATTCCCTTAACATCGGTAAATGTCCATATCTTTGTCTGTATTCCTTTACTCGTCGTTTTTTTCGGCTGTTTAAGCTAACTACAAATCCAGCTAACGCGATGACCAACCGATCGTCCATTTTTCTTACTACTGTGTAAAAAACTTTTAAAAGCTATAACGTTCTACGCGCCAGTCCAAACTCTTGAAAATCAATTTACACGCACAGTTCGGAACGTTTGTCTAGATTATGTAAGTTTCGTCGGCAATCCAAACCGTGAATGCATTTTTAATCGTAATTAGCACAACAGTTTGATCCGCAGTCCAAAGCTCCAAACCATACAGATCTAACTGCTGTTTGGAACGCAGTCCAAGATCCGCGGTCCGAACTGTACGTGTGCAGGGCGCTATGTACGCGTACGCGGGCCGCGATACACGTAGACACTGAGCGGTGTTGCTGTACAATACAATACCGCTCACACACACACGACTGCTCCTTAGTAAGTCAACGCCAAATTTCCCGTAATCTCGGGATTCCAAGATCGACGGTGCAACGTGTCATTAACAGAAACAAATATCACGCCTACCACGTGCAAAGGGTGCAAGCTTTGCTGCCCAGTGACCTAGAGTGCGGTTTTGCAGAGATGCTAAGATACCACAGAGAGGATCCGCAGTTCTTCAACAAGGTTTTATGGACGGATGAGTCAACTTTTAGAAGAATGGGAGTATTCAATATCCACAATCTACATTTTTACTCCAGAGTGAACCCCCATTCATAAGAAATGATCGATTCCAGCATCTGTTTGATATTAACATGTGGGCTGGTATAATTGGCCAGCAGTTGGTGCTGCATGAAATGCCAGCAAGGCCGAATGGTGCTCAGTATTTAAATTTTTTGCAAAATAAACCATATTCTTAACGAAGCTGAAGTTCCAGAAGAAATAATAGCAGAAATGTGGCTGTAACATGATGGCGCCCCGCCTCACTACGCTCGAGCAGTTATAGATCATTTGAACGAGAGCTTTCCCAACCGCTGGATTGGTCGAGGCGGACATATTGCATGGCCACCCCGGTCGCCCGATTTAAATCCATTAGATTTTTTTCTTTGGGGCTATTTTAAAGAAATAGTTTACCAAAGAGAGAACAATAGCGAACAAGAACTACGACAAAAGCTCGAATTTGCTAGGGTACAAGTTACTAACAACAGAGGTGCATTCCGTAGGTTACGTAGGAATTTTATTAGACGGTGCAGATTATGTATTATGGTCAGAGGCAAGAATTTTGAGCATTTATTGTAAAATGTTTTGCTTAATAAAACAATTATTTCACAATCGTTGTTTTGTTTTTTCGTCCTAGAAAGATATTAGAGCCACTCATGGCCATGTGTAATACCTTTTCAGAATCCCTATTAAATGCGCCAAAACTTGTAATACAGGGTCACTTTTCGGTAGAGTATTTTTTTTTCACAGTGGGGTCCGAAGTAAATAAAAAGTTATGATTTGAGAAAAAAAAATCGTAAAACTTAATATTTCATGGTCTGTGCCGTCGGTTTGACCATGTGAGATTACACCTTCATTCTAGCCCTTGGAAACCTTTAGATCCGTGCGTGTCCTCTTGCGTCTGTCTAGTCGCGGCCGCTGCGCCTGCCCGCTCCTCGCGGGGTGAGACAGGAGAGCGCAGGCGGTCACGTCGCCAGTACGCTTTCATTGTGCCCGCGGAGTGCATGTGCTTCCTTGTGAAAAAAATTTTTGTTCACTAACGACGTGTGTCGTTCGAGACCAATACTAAGGTCGCTCATTAGTAGTGTAAAGTATTTACCTACTTAAAATTTAGTGTCTAAGTGGATTGCTATCGTTAAAGGTACGTCTGTATTTTCATTATAACTTTTCTTATATTTACCCATGCTCCTTCCGCAACAAACAGAATATATCTACTTATTTTAATAAATTCGTAGACGGAGTTGTGAGACGAACACAATACTTAGGTGCTTTTATTACCAACTGAGTTGATATTTTGTTGCGGAGGGAGAGGGTATTTAATTAGTGATACACTGAAAAAAATGATCAACAAAACTAGTTTTGTTATATGTTTTTTGTTATACTAGTTTCGTTGTAGGGAAATAAACTTTAGTTAAATTTAAACAATCTTTTCAGTAATCGATCCAAAACTAGTTTTGTAGGTTTATATTTGGTATGTAGTAACCTTAATTTTTGTTAATATGAACTGAATTTACATAGACTAACTAGCGCAGTTGTAGCAACAAAACTAATTGCTACTCACATCTAAACCTTGTGCCTATTTTATCAATCAACGTGTTTGATTATTTTTTACCAAATTAATATATTTACTAGTAACTATTCCACACGTATTAACAAAGTACAAATCATTTGTTAAGTATTTAATAACCAGTTTTGTTACCTAATCTATATATAAACAACAAGTCTGTTTTGTTACTAATTGACAAACAAATCGGGCGATCCGCGATCGGGCGATCGTTGGAAGCGGCGGGGGACGGAGGAGGACAGCGGGCGGGCGGGTAGCAAAGCAAAGCGAACAAGTTCATTCCTGCCATTTTTATTCGTATGAGAGCATTCTTAAAACGGTTTGCGAGATTATTTTCTTTGATTTTATGGTGTTTGTAAAAAATTTAGTGCGCCTAAGTGTGCAGATTTTTAATAACATGAGTGACTTTGACCAGGCGGCGGCAGTGGCCGAGCCGGTCGACGACGACGAAAGTAATTCAAGAGACCTTGAGGACTATCTAAACTCTTGGGGTCTTGGAATGTACATTGACAAGTTTAAAGGTATGTAAGTAACATATTCATAATTTACCTACTATTACTCAGAACTATCAGAAAAAGATGTAAACATCATGACTGTGTTGCGCGCGCGCGCGCGCATTGACGGTAGGTTAGGTATAACTTTGTTGTTCGAGCTGTAGGTTTGGCCTAGAAGACGGTCACTTATAAATCAATCAAGCTTGCCAATCGTTCGCGAAGTAAGAAATAACTAAAATACCTACTACATCTACTTGTATTATCAAATTCCAGAACACAGTGTGGACTTGGGACACTTTGCAAATTTTATCATCAGAAGACCTTAAGGAATTGGTCCCAGTAATTGGTCACAGGGCCAAGCTAACCAGTCAAATTGCCATGCTAAAAGACATAGTAACAGACGCATTTTCTGACAAAAATACAGTGAGTATCTGCTTTACTTACCTACACCCTAGTATCTGCTTTACTTACCTACACCCTACCTACCCTTTTTGTTTTTTCTACTCTTGACTGAAATACTCCTCTACCTACTTTGCTAACGGTAATGCGTTATTTTCAGGCTAAAGTACAAACAAATACTACAAACCAAATATATCTATTAAAGGATTCAGATACAGTACTTGTGTTAGATGATGAACGAGTGGAGGATCAACCGACTTCTCTTTCAAATGACTATACAAGAGACCCCAGTAAGGACTGTGTGAGTACATTTTACATGTTTTCTTTTTTTAACCGATTTAAAAAAAAGGAGGAGGTTCTCAATTAGTCGGAATCTTTTTTTCTTTTTTATGTATGTTCCCCGATTTCTCAGACGCCTGGATCGACCTGTATACAGGTAAAATTAAGATATCAGCTGATGACTCGGAACCCATTCCAGTCATTTTGTTAGTGCCCGTAAATTCACAGCGGCACTTAGTCTCGAGTTATTTTCTTTTGCCACTCGATTCGTTCTATACAATTGTGTAGTGGTTTATGAGACACTGTGCTGCGCGCTCCGGCCCACACGGTTTAATCTAAAAAGCCAAACGGCCCGATTTGACGAGCCACACAGCTTGATTCAAGGAGCCGCACGGCCTGATTCAAGGAGCCGCACGGCCTGATTCAAGGAGCCGCACGGCCTGATTCGAGGAGCCACACGTCCCGATCTGACCGCTCGGCCCGATTTGGGGAGCCGCATAGTAACTAATTTGGTCAATCTTTTGTCTCAGATGGCTGCGCCGAAAGAGCCGTCGTCACTAGAGGAAGAGTCAGAGTGGGAAGAAGATGACCCTGATGACAGTCTAATTTTGGAGCGAATAAAGAAGTTGGCTTCGACCTACCTACCTGATGGATGGCTTCAGTGGAAGGTTATACCTCATACCAGAGAGGATCTTTTGGGTTCGCACCTGGACCCTCTTGTGCTGAATAAAATCCGCTTTGCTCTCCCGACGGTCGAACTGGCCAGAGCCTTCTGTCCAGAATGTACCTCCCTCTCTGAGAAAACCTACAAGGACATGAAGATTAAGATGCTTAATTGGTTGGCCTTTCTGTATAGGGCTTATAATTGGCCCACCGTCCAACGGATCTAGAATCAGAGGTTCCGCCGTCCAAAATGAGCTGATTGTAGCATCACTAGCAGAATTTAAAGCCTCTGCTCTTAAGCAGAAAAGAGGCGTCGAGGGAGCTTGCAGATAATGAAGATGTGGATGACTCATCGACACTTCGCTCTTCATCGTCCAAATCTAAAAAGCTAACAAGGATTGATAAGCTAGAACAAAATTTTATCGAGATGAAGGAAATGCTCTCTAGCATCATGGGAAGACATAGTAACAATGTAGGTGATGAGTCTGAAATAGAGGCAGCTTACCCTTCTTCTTCTAATGATGATCTACAAGAAGAATATCCAAGTCAGAATGAAAAAACACTAGAATCTTCAGACTGGAAGGCCCCAGCTCTAACACCAGAAGATGATGACGAGGATTTTGGATTCTCTCCCCAAACTAAAGAACAGGAACCTCCAATTTCAACACCAAAGGCTCATATCGAGGAGCAGGGTATTAGATGCTTGAGACTGGGCGAGTTGGCGTACAAACAGATCCGGTATGCTGAGGTCCAGAAAAAGCTGCAGGCGTTTCCAGTGTTTCACGCCTCAAAAGTTAACCCTTTTCTAATAAAACTTAATCCGGCAAATGCTTCTCTAGCCAAGCAGGAATCCTCTTTTGGGGCGATCTTACATGGGTTGCTGCTGCAACGCGAGGCTCTTACCAGTGCTATTAAGGAGCTCTCATCCAAGCATAATTCTCTAAAATCGGATATTAAGGAAACACTGTCTGGACCAAACTCTGCTTTCAAGGCGATTTCTGATGACATCTTGCAATATGTTTGTGGTCGTAAAGTGGAAACAATAGAACTTCGAAGGAATGCGATCCTACCGAAAGATGAGTACTACGCAACACCGCTTAATGCCATCCCTCCTTCTTCGACACATCTTTTTGATGAGCAGCAGGTCTCAGAATTGATGAAGCAACCTTCACTACAAGGATTTTTTCGGGGATACTCTTCAAATTCCTACAAACCGAGACCTCAACCAAGAACCTCTACAAACTTTGAACACAGAAAGAAGTTCCCTAAAACGCCAAAATCTTCTTATCGTCCAAGATCCCATACCGTCAAAGCGACGAATGCAGAGTCGGAAAAGTCCTACCCTAGAAAGGCGACAAAGCGTAGCCAAATCCCCGGCTCCAGGGACAGGTTTCACAGAGAAACCGATGCCAAAAAGCCTAAGAGATCCTGACTTACAGGACTTCAGAGGGGGGAGGCTAGGCAATTACGTAAACATATGGTGGCTTTACGGGGCTCCTCCTGGAATCTTAAAGATCATAGAAACAAAATAAATTATAACTCTGCAGGGGTTGACTTTAAGGACCTCCTGTAGAACAACTTTTTGCAGCTGATGACCCCATCCAACCCCTAGTTGCGTTTGATCCACGACTTTTGGGCCACCCTGTATATCATTCACTATTCGCACGCCCGGTGTTCGTTACAGTGCTTAATTGCGTAGGTATTTAGGGTAAGTAGGTAGGGAACAATTAGTTGAAATAGAATATTTTAACCATAAAAATAATGAAATCGAAAAAATCCGACCATATAGTAAAGCAATTAATGCCTCAATTCCTCCAGGAAGTGTCATAGGATGCCTCTTATTTTTACTTTATATTAATGACCTACCTAAGACCATAGAAGGGCCATGTGTCTTATTTGCGGACGATATATCCATATTGGTCTCTTGCCAAAACAATGAAAATATAGGAGAAACTCTCAATTCCATACTTACTTAAAACATGCAACTGGATGAACGATCATAACCTCGAGATAAACTATTCCAAAACCAAATTAATAACTTTTCACCCTTACCAAAAAACACCTATAACTTTAGATTTTACTTTCAATGACTCTAAATTGAAACCGTTAACTAATTTACTCTACTAGGACTAGTTATAGACACACATATAAACTGGAAATCACACATACAGAAAACTCGCTCAAAAATATCTAAATTCTCTTACGCCCTTCGTGAAATACATATAAAAGACCACCAATTTACAAACAGCTCTCACCACCTATTATGCTTATGCCTATGCATGGCTTAGCTATGGTGTCACCCTTTGGGGAAACAGCACAGATGCACAAACACTTTTCACCTTACAAAAGAAATTGGTTAGAATCCTGGTTAACATTGAGCAAACAGATACATAGTTGCAAACCTTTCTTACAAAAACATAATATTTTAACCCTTTCCTGTATATACATTTTAGAAACATGTAAATTTGTCCGGAAACATCAAGAGTTATATTCAAAACGTGAAGACATTCAGACACGCTATCTACTCAGACACCGATCTAGGCTAAACTTACCAAGTTCTCGACTAAAAATGCACTCTACAAGTCCCTATGTAATGTCCAATAAATTATATAATAAACTACCCGCACTAATAAAAAAAGAAGAGAACATTTAAAAAAAACTTAACAATTCTTGCTGAATAAAAGCTACTACTCGGTAAACAAATATCTAAGTGATAGACTTAAGTCATAACTTAAGAAGAACTCGATACTTTAAATTTTATTTATGTATGGATTATTACATCCCTTAATATTTATATTTATTCTGTTTATATTTTATATAGAAGCTATTAGTTTATCTCTAAAAATACCTACATCATTATTATAATATAGTAGTTTGTTATGTAATGTTATAAAATTAACAAATGTTTCCTCTCTCCTAACTCAATTATTTTGATGTGCCCGACAGGGTCCATATGATATAACTATAAGTTTACCACCTAAGAATGCCTACATGTGGAATGCAATAAAAGTATTGAGTATTTACTTTAAAATCCCATCACTACCTACTGGAATAACTTTTGTTTAGAATGTTCCATGACAATCCAATCAAAAACAATAGTTCATCGAATTTTGTTTACGTAGGTATAAATCTGAATTTAAACTTTCAGTTACCTATCCTACATTTTGATGACGCTTGGAACAGCGCGCACACATTAGGAAAGAACACAAAGAAGATACTTATCTACCTATCCCTTCTGTTAATTTTAAAATTCTATAGAAAAACACCCTTAACACCATTTTTTCAACACTAAGCTTTGTAAAATTATAATTACAAAAAATATTACTCACCGTCTGCCGACAAATATCAATCACCCGGCATCCACTCAATCGAAGGGCTATGATGCCTTTCAATTTGCGTCAACTGAGGCAGCATTCTTAACTTTGATAATATTGGCCAAGACAAACTTTTGAAAAATAATTAAAACGCACAACCCGATGTAAACAATACGACTCCACGTGACGTAATGAATAAATGTCAAACGAACGATGTGATGAGTGACATTCGTTTAACTTCGTAAAGGTTCGGGAAAACTCGGGAGCGGTGGCGGATGCGCAAAGGCGCGTGGGTGTGGCTTATTCCTAGTGAGACATGATAATTGGCTGCCAATTATTAGTATGTGCAACCATTGGACAATATTAGAAACGTTGAAAACTCCACCGTAATCATACCAATGATACTTCCTTTCTAACCTATACGGCGCGTCGTAGTTATATAATATACGTAGTTGTGCCATAAGTTCTGTCCATTTTTCAAGTGCCTCATAAAAAATATTTTAAGTGGTGCTGTTTAGTTTGCTTACATGATAAAGCTTTAGGAACTCACTGAGTATACAAACAAGTCATTTGAACACAATACATCTAACAGTAAACATGGAGTGGGGTATTAAAGAGAATCGTATTGCAGTGATCGCGTTACACAAGTGTAACAAAACACCTAAGGAGATTTTTGACATCTTAAAACCTTTAAAAATAACTTTAAAATTTGTTTATCGCGCTATAAAGCGATACAATGAGATGTCCTCTGTCGATGACAGACCAAGAAGCGGTCGCCCACGGGTCACAAGAACGAAATCAGCCGTTAAAGCTGTAGCTGAGCGAATTCGTAGAAATCCTCTCCGCAAGCAAAAAATCATGGCACGAGAGATGAAAATCCCGCCACGGACCATGTCTCGCATCATAAAAGAAGACCTTAGGCTTGGTGCTTATCGAAGAACTACCGGTCAGCGTTTGACAGCGGCTTTACGTCACATAAGAGCAACAAGATCAAAAAAGTTACTCGAACGTCACGTGAGTGGTAGTTACCGCCAAATTCTGTTCACAGATGAAAAAATTTTCACTGTGGAAGAGAAATTTAATCGCCAAAATGACAGAGTTTATGCTCACAGCTCTCGAGAAGCGGCTGAGAAAATTTCGAAAGTAGAGAGAGGACATCACCCAGCATCTGTGATGGTTTGGTGGGGAGTGGCGTACGATGGCGTTACTCACTTGCATTTCTGTGAACAGGGGGTCAAAACTCGGGCAGCTAACTATCAAAATGACATTTTAGAGCAGGTAGTTAAGCCTTTAAACGAAACCATGTTCGCGGGAAAGCACTGGATATTTCAGCAGGATTCAGCACCCGCACACAAGGCTAAGACAACACAGCGCTGGCTAGCAGCCAATTTACCTGAGTTTATTGCTGCTGAAGATTGGCCTTCAGGAAGCCCGGACTTAAATCCTTTAGACTACCGTTTATGGAATATTTTAGAGGAGAGGGCCTGCTCGAAACCTCATCGAAATATTGAGGCATTAAAAGTTGATTTAGTGAAAACAGCAGCCTCGATACCATTAGAAGTGGTGCGTGCGGCGATAGACGAGTGGCCAGATCGTTTAAAAAAGTGTGTAAAAGCAAAAGGTGGACATTTTGAATAATTTTTATATTTTTACAATTGTATAGTAAGTATTAAATAAAACAAGTACACCTCCTTGTGTTTTATTCATTTTGCCTTTAAATTAGACGCCTTTATATTAGGGACAGAACTTATGGCACAACTACGTATATGTATAGAGTTTACATTGATGTGCTGCCGTCTGTACTACAGCGAATTGCTCTTCCTGGCAGATGTAGATGTACCAAGCCCTTCGAGATCAGTAAATTCAATCATTGATGACATGCCGTTTGAAGATGCTGAAGTACCTACGCATAGAACTTATGTTACTATGCTATTTTAACATATTGCCAACTAACACTGCCTTCCCCGTTGAAATATTGTACGAATGCTTCCCTTACATTTTTTGCATTAGTGCTGGCATTTCTGTTTGTAACATTTAATGGAGTAAGCCCGATGTTAGCAGTTGCATCAATAGTGTTGGTATCAATATCAAATGCATTGTCTGTTGCATAAGGGGAGCTTGATTTACGAAGAAAATTGTGAAGGAGACAGCATGTTAAAACCACAAGATCTATTCTGTCCAAACGTAAGTTTATAGCAGAATGGAAGATTCTAAAATGGTTTGACATTATGCCGAATACATTTTCTATTATTCGCCTAGCTCTTGACAACCTATAGTTGAAAATTTTTCTTTCTGTTGTCAGAGCCGCTCTACTAAAAGGCTTCATAAAATCAGTTCTCAGGGCAAAAGCTTCATCCCCTACAAATACAAAAGGCAATTTAGTATTGCTATTTTGACACCTATTATCATTAGGGATGTTAAGCTCCCTTGTCAGCAACTTTTTGTAAAAAAGTGTATTCTGAATGGTTCCTCCGTCTGAAACTCGGCCATTTGTACCAACTTCACACCATATAAATTCATAATTGGCATTTGCACAAGCCATAAGCACAATGCTATTGAAATTCTTGTAATTCCAAAAATATGAACCGGAGAAAATATGAAGATAGGAAATATGTCCGGAGGGGGTATAATCCGTACATGCTTTCCATCAATAGCCCCTAAACAATTAGGAAAATGCCATCTTTCTTCAAAGTCCTTTGCTATTTTCCTCCATTCTTCTTCAGTATTGGGCATCTGTCCCGCCTCGCTCGCACGAGCTGGCTTATCAGGCTTTTAGACCTCCGACTATTTGTATAGAAATTGTTCATGTTGTTAATAACATTAGTTTAGTATGTACTCATTTCGCAAATAGTACTGATTAGAAAGCCTGGCTTTTGGTTTTTTTATGAATGGAACGTGTAACGAAGCGTGTGTACATTTACACACGTAAATGTAAATAGTAAGAGCGCGAGTCGCTGCGCAAAGCTCGAATTTCTCTATAATGATGCAATTTCAAATTGGTTTAAATTTGTTTTAAGCGGTTACTGGTGCATTTTTTTGCATTGATTTTTTTAATCATTTTCTGTGAAGTTAAGTTGGTTTTTACGGTGATTACCTTTGTTTTAAAGTGATTAAAAAGTTTCTTATCATTATAATGAATTCGGAAACGCATGAAATTGTTCCTTGTGATGGATTAAAGTGTGTTCAATCGATAGATTCGTTACTAAGCATTTATGCAAACTATTTCGATAGGGAAACTTTAAAGATTCAGTTGATAAGTTTGTATTAATCACCTGAACTATAAGAGCGCAATATTTTCAGTTTAATTGATTTCATACATGAAAATTGCCTCCAGGATGCCTTTCCGGAACTTTTAAAGTTAGCTCATTTAATTGTCACCATCCTTGCGACGAGTTGCTCCGCAGAACGTGCTTTTTCATGTTTAAAACGTATTCACACATATTTAAGAAATACTCAAGAACAAGAGCTGCTTTCCGAATTATCGATAATTGCAATAGAAAAACAGCTGTTGGTAGAATAACGGTTAAAAATCGTCCCGCGTAATGGTTAAAACGTTCACCAACTTTTTACGCTGATGTAATGAAATCATTTTTACACAAACATAGACGTTTTGAGTTAAAATAGTGAAAGTAATTTTTATACTTTGTAAAGTCCGCTTAATGAATCATACAAATCAAAGCAGGCGCCAGGATCATGTTATCTAACGAATTGACAACAAACGGCTTTTATCAAAGCCACTGAAAGTATGTCATTGCTGATATGTATCTGTAAATCTATCTAGTAATACCATGCCTTCCGTGTGCCTTGATGTTTGTCATATGTCTATGGTAAAGAAGCGAAGAATGAAGAGTTATGGCTGTTCGCATTGTGAGTAGTTCAAATTATAAATATTATCAACATCGTAAACAATTGTGTAGTTAGAAATCAATAAATTATTTGTGCGCCATCTAGTGGCCAGTCGGCCAGATTGTAATATTTTGCGTATAGCGACTGTTGCGGACTAGTGAAATATAATCCTACCAAAAGAATACTTTGATGTAGTGGAAAAACATTCTACCGCCATAAACATTGCCACTACGGTTCATGTATGCAGAGAGCTATGTTAGAATGTCTTGATAGATTTTACGAAGAGCTAGAGCATCGTTACAGAGCAATAGATTAGAGATGTGCCGAGTCAGGCTGACTCGAGTACTGACTCGAGTACCTAGTAAGTACTCACATACTCAAGTACTCAAAATATAGGATTCAAATCCACAGTACTCGGATACTGGACTCGAGTACTTACAGTATTCGAATACCAAGTCGCGCGTGACTCGACGTTCACAGCAATCAAGTATGAACCTGTTTAATGTTTACGTTTCTTAACAGCTAGCCGGTATCAGAAAGTTATTAGATTGTTTTCATATTTCTACTTAGTTTATTAGGTATTGATTTGTTATTGAATTGTGCTGCATCGTTTTCCTTCCGGGACTTGTGAATAATTGTGTGTGTAAGATGGCACCGAAAAAGAAATCGGAAGTGTGGAACTTTTTCACTATTCTAGAAGATAAAAAAGTAGATAGAGATAAAATATCATTAATTATGTTACCAAAGAAGTACGATGTTTACGTTGGTAGGTAAAGATTATATTCTTGTGTTGATTTTATAACAATGTTTACTTAAAATTTTATTGAAGAATACTCTATTTAATGTTTAAAGCGACATAAATAGTTGATCCTATATTTTTAAATGTTTATTATTGTTTTCCAAACAAGGATTTTCGTTGTGTTTATTTGTTGATTTCTGAGTAAAAAAATACGTTTGTTTCGCTTTAATTGTTTCTAAAAATTACAGTGTGTTCACTATTAATTCCAAATTCCTACTAAGATTGAATTTTCTTACTAAATTACCCAATAAAAGTACATAATATTTAATTAATAAATGCAAAGTTTACTGTCAGAGTACTAAATAAAAAAAAGACTGATTATATTGATGACTGATTAGATTAAAAAGACTGATTATATCATAATAATGTTATTATTTACTTACTGTCCTATCGTCATATAATACTTATGAACCGAAAGCAAGCTTTCGAGAACAAATAAAAAAGTACTCGAGTCTACCAAAGTACTCGAATACCAAAAATAGCCGACTCGGCACATCACTACAATAGATGACATTCTCATAACATTTGGTGTTGTTCAGCCTAAAACTCTGCTTACGTCAACAGAAGAAGAACTTCGTGGTATAGTTCCAAATCTTACTTAAATCTATGATGAACTTTCTGCAGAGGGCATTATTTTGGAAATTTTACGACTGAGGCGTCACTTGGAAGCAGATTTGGGCATTATTCGAATAACTTGTTATCTGGATAATTATTCGAATAAAATTTTATTCGCAATATAATTATTCGCGAATAATTCATTCACGAATATTTCAATATTTGTTTTGAAACTCTTGCAATATTTGTTTGAAAACGGAATATATGCCACCGCAACCGTCAATTCTGGGAGATCTGATTTGCCACTAATACTAAAAAACGCTAAGAAAAAGAATGTATCAAGACAAGAAAAAATACATTTAGAGAGAGGTGAATATAACTGGCGTACTAAAAATAATGTTTCCTTTATCATGTGGCAGGATACAAAAATAGTTACAGTTTTGACCACCGCATTTCACCCCAAAATTTGCAAAACTACATGTGAAAGAAAGCAGAAAGACGGTACAAAAAAAACGTATCCTTGTCCAACAGCGGTATTTGAATATACAAAACGTATGGGCGGTGTGGATCGTTTCGATCAGAAGCGGAGTACCTATGAAGTCGGCAGAAGAAGCAAGAAATGGTGGCTTCGCATTTTTTATTTTTGCATAGACCTAGCAATAACAAACTTGTACCTTCTCTACAGTTCAAACAGCCGCGTCCACAGTATTATGCCACAATTAGCGTTTTGATTATCTTTGGCACGTGGGCTTATAAATAATTTTTCATCAAGGAGAAGGATACCCAACCAATGTATCTTATTAAGAAGCCAAAGATGTCAGATAATTACCAAAAAACCGGCTCTGTAATCGATGACCTTCGTTTTGCCAGTGTTGGAACACATAAACATGAACGTTTGCCAACTTATCGGCGATGTCGTGTATGTAGCACAAAGACAAACAATAAAGGGTCAAAAATTCAATGCTCCAGATGCAAGGTTCCACTCTGTGCGGTACCTTGTTTTGATATTTACCATGAACTGGAATAAAAAGTTGCATTAAGAATAAACCTTATTTTATTTTTCATAGTCTTTTACAGGCAGCGGCAACTATATTGCCACCAAATTTTCCAAAAATTTTCCTTCGATTTTCACGGAAAAAAAAATACATAAGGCATTCATAACATATTGGCTTACAAAATCCGTTTAGTTTAAATTTGTAACTGTCCTAGTTCCCTCTGCCTTAAAAAGGGTTAAGGTTTTAAATGTCAACGATGATACAACATTATGCTTTTTCTGGCATGAAGGTCTCGCAAAACGTGGAGCTAATGAGATAGGAACGTGCGTCTACAAGTTTTTGGAAGAACTTAGTTATAAGCAACCTGATAAAGACATCACATTTTATTCTGATAATTGCTGCGGGCAGCAAAAGAATAAGTAAGTATCTTGCATCACAAGTTTATCTTAATTACTTGCTTGTACTTTGTTGCTTTTATCGTCACAATTCCAATATTTTTTTCACAATAATGCCAACTTGATTCGTTTTTGGAATGTACTATTATGCTGTTAATACACTACCCATCAAATCAATTACTCACAAATTCCTCATTAGAGGACATACTCAGAATAAAGCTGACTCTGTTCATTCTGTCATTGAGAAGAACATTAAACGGGCTAAGAAAGCAGGACCTATATACTCTCCAGTCGAATATATAAGTCTCATCAGAAACGCAAAAAAACGCGGCAACAAATTTATAGTCAAAGAAATGAACTTCGATTCATTCTTTGTTAGCTAATGAAGTCAACTTGAAACTTAACAAAGATATTGACAGAAATAATGTCAAATTATCTGAAATGAAAGCCATAAAGTTCACATAAAGTTCAGAGACATACCAATTCAGAAACAGCTATAAATCAGTCATCTGGACAGAAGCTAATGTCAAAATAGGCCGGACTGCTAATAGAAAACAGCTGAAAGACATTACATTAAATGTGTTGTACACTGAAAAGTTGCCGATCCCCGAACGGAAAAAAGAAGACATTCGTCAACCGATTGCTTCAAACATTGTTCCAAAATTCTATGAACAATTTTATAATGGTTTATTTTAAAGACACATTCCAAGAAAAAGTTGATTGTTAGTTACGTAAAATTAGGTACTCTATGTAAGGATTAAGAACTTAAACGATTTTGCAAAATAGTGCATTGATTTTATTACATAAATCATCTAAAAAGAATGTGTTTCTAAGGTCATAATTACAAAATTATTTAAATTTTGGTGCAAAAAGGGCAAAAGTGCACATCATAAATATAAATTATAGTACAAATAATAAATACTTCACTCCTGTAAAGTACATACCTAAATTCGCAAAAGTATAAGGCTTATTTCACCCAAAAAATATTTATTACCTAAGATCAATTTAAGCAAACTCGATATTATTCTACACAAATCATAAAATGTCTCTAGTGAAAAATAACAAAACGTGCATTTGTGCCCTGTTCCACCGATGCACTATGGGACCAAACAGTATTTTCCGTCTCAAAAATGGTTGAGACAAAAGTCGTGTTACTGAAACCGTTTTGTTTTACATTCATAGATAATAGAAGTATCCGAAACCAAAGTAAAAAAAAATAAAAAAATGTTTTACTTGCATAAAATTATCTACATTCAAACTTTATACTTTAAAAATTTCATATTAACTAGAGTACTCGTTATAGAAGTTCAACTTAAGATATTTTCTATGTCTTTCAAGGGAATATATTATTAGTATTATACATTTTTGAATTGATCAAGATCTCTAGTTTACGACTACGTTATGTTTTAATGACATTTGTTTTTTTCTGTTTTTTTATTTAATTTTTAAACGTCATAAGGAAATTTTACGTCTTTTTAATTTTCAAGTGGAGGTTTTGTTGTTATCGGTGGCTCCCGATGTCGAGTTAATGACATTTTAAGATACCTTACTTATTCAGTGTTACAGGGAAATAAAAAAAACCTGCGTCATTACTGCGCCATTTCGAGCTAGAAGCCGAAATGTCGACCGAGAAATATTTTCTCATGATATTTTTTTTTGCGGTGAACTTTTTAACCTCACGTATGATAAAAATCTTGTTGCATAGTTTTTATCTATTGTGGTAATTATAATCAGTATTAGAGTGAGAACTATAACTGCTATCCTCTTGCGTCAAGCATATCCGTTACGAATATCAGTGCCACAGTGAACCTTCAAGATCTCTTAGATCACACTGCCTGTCGTATTTTAAAGATAAACCCGGTTTCTAAAAATTTCACCCGTCATAAACTGTAGAGCAAATGGGGTTGTGATGGATCTTCAGGACAAAGTGAATATAAACAAGTTTTGTCTGAAGAGAATTTACAAATATCGGATGCTAACATGTTTACAGTTTCACTTGTACCATTGCGACTAGTGGATGAAGAAAGTAAAGAAGTTATATGGGTGAGGCTCACAAAAAATGTACTTTAGCCATATTTTTCATGAGCCGAATTTTGAGTAAAGATAAAATATTTCGGAAGTTCTGAATAAATAAATTGATTTGTTTCCTGTGTTGGATATTATTCACTTGTTCATATCGGGTCATTTAAATTGTTAATTTATTTGAATTTAACCAAAAATAAACCGGTACAACAAACTGCTTACATCTTGTTTCATAGAAAATTAAAACGTGCCGCGCCTAATAGAATATTATTATTTTTTATTTCATCGTGTATATACTGTATACAGTAACATCTTAGTAATATATGAAATATATGGGAATAAAACTACTATCCCAATACTAGATTTAATTGATTATGCAAAAAATTATAAAAATATGACTTCAAAAACAAAATGTGCCTATAATATTTCACGTGTGTTACAAACAATGTGTTACGTAGTGGTTTTTTTGTAATAGGCAGTAGAAACACTTGTGACGTTTTTTTTTGTGATGGCAACATTACTACTTTCAATATGAAATGTCAGTGTCCTGTCAGACATCTTGGTTTTTATGGAAAAGGCAATACTCGCGTGTGTGTTATTTTCGTACTTAGATTTTAGCGACTTTTCGGAAGCAATTTTGCATGGTAAGTAATAACATAGTTTTTTTTAAGGGCAAGGACAATTAAGAGGGATATGTATATTATTGAATAATGTAGTTTTTCACTACTTTGCATTGCATTTAGATATGCTACATGACTTTTAGGTTATATTACTCACGTGTGTTTGTTCACGTGTGTTGCGTGTGTTACGAATTTGTGTTATGTAACACACGTGAAAAGTGTGAAGCTTAGTGCACATTGCAATATTTTCATCAACAGCGTGAGATACTGTACACTACTGGACAAAGGCCTCCCAAGTTTTTTCCCATAACACGCAGTCAGCACGCAGTGAGCCATCTGCATGCAACGCCCACCCGCAACTTCCATATCGCACTGATAGTACAATACTGCTGTAATTAACTCAGAATATGTCGAGATAACAATATTTTACCTGTAATTTTTAGAATAATTGGTAAATGACAATTGCGTTAATTATATTAACAAACCTAAACCCTAACCTAATAAAATATTTTTTTATAATGTTTATCAAGTGAATAATACATTTTTCGTCGATTCCGAAAAAGGCGCATTTTGAGTAACAACATTATCAGAGCGGTATCCAATATACAGGGTGTTTGGTGCATCGTGTGCCAAATTGAAATGGTCGACTGGGAGGGTCATCTGCTATTCTTTCAGACCCCTAAATATTTCTCATGCCCTGTGGATTTTTTATCATTGACTTATTATTTTTTTATTAAAAAAATACCCAAATTTTACATTCAAATACAAGTTTTTAAAAAAGTATAAGTCGTAGACTCTGAATTTTAATTTTATTTAGATGTGTATAGTATTGTGTTACTTTTAAATTCAAAATTAGTGACATTAGTCACCTAGTTTTTTTTTTAATTTACTCGCAAAGTTTCGGACTTCAATTAAAGCTGTCCATGTTACAGCTATTAACATGGCTGTAAAAAAAAAACAAAAACAACCGGTATCTTCCAATTCCCTCATAAATTCTCTAGTCTATCCTCTTGCTAGTGATGTGCCACATGCCATAAAAATCTTTTTACAACTTTGTGAATGGGCATTGTTCATATTTTTTTAAATGTTGTAATTGAAAAACCATTTCGAGGAATAGCGTTACTGATCATTACGGACTAATTAATTTTGAAAAATATTCATATGTTATTGATATTTTTGATAAAATACCATTGACCTTCTTTGCCCTTCAAATTACGTACGACTGGCTGTACAGTTTTGTATCGTTGCCTCAGAAAATAAAAAGTAAGAGGCAAGTATTGTCTACAATCTGTCAAATGTCAAATTATTGTAAATATGTCAAAAATATAAACATTCTTGTTTATAAATCTCATTATTACATTACATACATTATTTCAACACTCGATAATATTATAATATACTGGAAGAGTTATGGAATACAGGAAGTGCTTTGTTCCAACTTGCAGCAATAATAGTAATAATGTCGCCGCGTGCGTTATTATTCTATTTCTAAGTCGCCGCATCGATTGTTCTAGTGACGATAGAGAGTAGTATATTCCTTGGAGGACACTTACACATAAAAAAACCATTTGTAAATAAATAGGTACGCTAAGCTAGGATTCGATTATTTAAGATGTCTATTCGGCCTATTGACACTTTGACAGATGTGACATTGTTGACGTTGTGTTGACAGATTAAAATTTTTAATAATGTACTAGTAAGGCAACGGCACTTAATCTTTATGCTACTGGATGACGTCACATACCTTAAAAACTTAAAATAATTAAATAATTTTTATTAAAATAACTATTGAGCCAATCATCAAAATATTCAAATTAGTTTCTCAAAATGCTCTAAATTTACAAAAAATAAAATAAAATATAATGGTTAGAAATTTTGGACAATCCCCATTCGCTAGAATTGTGAATCGAGTCACAAAATACAAAATTCCAAATTACGATTAAAAAAAATATTTTTGCTTAAATGACACCTGAAAAACTTATTAAATCTGTTATCTCACTCTTATAAGGTAAAATCTGTCTTGTATCTCTCTTTTGGGGGAGGGTTTTACTAGAAATTAAAAAAATGCATTTTTAACATTTATTTAATATTTTTTTACATATTCTGCGTTAATTTAAAAGTAACACAATACAATACACATCTAAATAAAATTAAAATTCAGAGTCTACGACGTATACTTTTTTTTAAAGTATTTGAATGTAAAATTTGGGTATTTTTTTAATAAAACAATAATAAGTCGATGAAAAAAATCCACAGGGGATGAGAAGTATTTAGGGGTCTGAAAGGATAGCAGATGACCCTCCCAGTCGACCATTTCAATTTGGCACACGATGCACCGAACACCCTGTATAATAAAATCGGTCGGTTCACGTAGCGGAATGCCAACCCACACTACGCTTAAATAGCATGTTTTCTTCGAGCAATAACTTTTTTTGCAGATGCCGCTAACACCTGCTGAAAGACAGAAGCTCTATCGATAAAGGCTGAAAGAAAAAAATCCTGAAAAGTTCATAACACAGAAAAGAAAAAATGCTGAGAGGACAAAACGAAATAGAAAGAAAATAGCAGAATATTCTTCTTCTATGCAGGAAAATATTAGAAAGCAGTGGAGAGAAGAGAGAGAAAGAAGAAAAGCCAAGAAATGCCTTACACAAAACATTAAACGGCCAAAAGAATACTTTTTAGCTGCTACTAGCGACGAGGTTTATTTTGAGTAGGATATTTATGTGCAAGTATAGGTATAACAAACAAAAAGAATTGTTTGATTGTATAAAATTAGTTTTTTTCTAAGCATTTTTAAGTACAAATCTTGATATCAATATTTGAATGATTAGTCTTTAAGAAATAATAAGTAATGCTATGCAACTTTGTTAGCGAAGCTTTTGAGTTTAATATTAATACATTTGTCTATATAGTGTTTTATTTTAAATTCCATTATAATAAATAATCTTGTCTCGTGTGAACTAATCTTAACAATATTTCCAGTGTGCTACCTATTTCCAGTGTGTTATCGTGCGTTACGCGTTCACGTGTGTGATGGTACATTTTCTGTGAGCCTCACCCATATGGCAAAATCCAACACGTTCTTCAGTACGATATTGCAGACCCATTTCTTTGGAATTAGCAAAAGAGACTCCTGAAAAAACTATCACGGTTGTAAGTGATCTTGAAGCAAAAATTAATGAATTAACTCCAACGCGAACGCCTGCAGCAATAGAAGGTAATATTATAGAAGTAAGACATGAGCTGTTTATGACTATGAGCGACGGGAAAGTTTCGCAGATTCCATCGAGTGCTTTGTGTACTGTTTGTGGAGCAACTCCTAGACGGATGAACGATCTAACAAAAGTAACAGCGAGAATTGAGAATGAAGATACATTTAAATTCGGACTGTCTACCTTACATGCGGAGATAAGATGTATGGAAATGATTCTGCATATTTCTTATAATCTAGGATTTCAAAAATTGTCTGCATCGTCTCCAGAGAACAAGAAGAAAAAAAGAAGTACGTTCAAACTCGTTTCTGGGAATTGCTTGGTTTACACATTGATAAACCTCGTCAAGGTTCTGGAAATAGTAGTAACGGAAATACGGCAAGAAGATTTATCCAAAATTATCAATGTTCTGCAGAAATTACAGGTCGATGAAGAGTTGATCAAGAGATTATATATCATTCTGCAAACCACGTCATCGGGATTTTCTGTAAACGCAGTTAAGTTTGGTGACTATGCGCTGGGGACTGCACAGTTATACGTGGGTAAATATAACTGGTACTATATGCCATCCTCAGTCCACAAAATTCTTATACATGGTGCCAAAATAATAGAGCATTTTGCAGTTTTGCCAATAGGCCAATTATCGGAAGATGCTCAAGAACCTCGTAATAAAGACTATAAGAAATATCGGTTAAATCACGCTAGAACATGTTCCAGATCAGCCACAATGGCAGACGTTCTGCACATACTGTTGTATACTTCTGATCCCTATATATCTAGCTTAAATATAACCAGTACTATAATACCAAAAGAACTTAACGAAGCTAAGGAGCGAGCTTTTAATATTGACAAGTGATGAGTAGATTAATGTTTTTTTTTGTCACGGATAGGATTTCTTTTTTGGTTTAAAATTATGTCATAATCTTTTTATTAACTTCTTAATCATTTTATTTTAATGTAACGTAAGCAAATAATTCATAAAAGAATTTAATTTAATTATTGTATGAAAAATTTCAAAAGTTTATATTAGAATTTTTTTCCTTAATAAATCTACTTTTTAAAGTAGTAGTGTTTTATTTATCTAATAGCATAACTATTCAGGCATACGTACACAAAATTTCAATACAAAATGTCAAGAAACTAAAAAGTTACAGATTTTTGAGATGAAACGCACAGGTAGTGCGTATAGTGCATAGTGCGATGGTGCGATTTGTAAGACGATTTAAGGGGTTAAGAAAACTGTTTTACCAGAAAATAAATTAGTGACTTCAAAATCCATAGACATTGCTATTTCCAAAAGCTCTTAGACACTTTGTTTTGTTGGTACAGATATTTTCTTAACAATTGATTTTCACCAGTTTGAGCAAGATCCGATGGATAAGCATTTATCCAAATGACAAAATGTGTGCTAGAAAAATATATTGGTATTTTTTGATTAACAATGTAACACCTAAATTATGGGTAACAGGTGGCGAATGTGGCGACAATTGAACAAATAATAAATAAAAAGATATATCTAAATGGCCACTTTTAATTGTCACAAATAGTCAAGAAAATCTATTTAATTCAATGTGACATGCATTTGTTTTTCTCATAAATAAGACATTTTCCTCTTATATAAAATAATTACTTAAATATTATGTTAATATGGAACAAGCTGGTGCCAGTAATGGTGCATCGTATATTAAACTTTTACCTTTTTGACTTTTTATAAGTCAAAAAGGTAAAAGTGTTCTATTACATTCCAGCCACAGATATAATTTTGTGAAGAAAAATGAGTGTGGTAGCACAAATTGGCGTTGCTACATCTATTACATTGAATGGCAACAACGAAATAATAAGAGAAGCAAAGCATTCTTGCATTCCTAATTTTCAACGCAATACGACTGATGCAATATTAGACCAGTGCAAGGAAGAAAAAGTATGTAAAAACTTCGAACCAATACAGAAAGTATTTAAAACTACATTCATTACATCTTATAGATAAAAGAAAAATCGAATTTGCTAGCAATTGATGATGATGATTTGCTGGTATTTTCTACAAAAAGGGACACACTAGATCGCGACGAAGATATCTAAAAGTCACTGAATGCAGACATGAAAAACTAAAATTGCCACACTGTTTAGAATTTAGATAATTACCGGTATTTTTTATACACCGTGAAATTTTAATGGTTGTTTTCCCGCGGCAGAACGACTTGCCATAAGGAGTACTTTCGAAACATAGAGTAAAAGTAAAAAAATAAAAATGTTTTTGTTTTAAAATAATTAAAAAAATATTCAACAACTCGAAAAAGTGAGAAATAATAGTAACACTAGACGAGATTTGTTGTAGGTACTGTCGCACGCGCCGGCGCCATCAAAAGAAAACAATGCATAAATTAATGTTCAAACCAAAATAAGCTCCCGCATGTGGTGATACGGCATAAAATAGCTTGCACGCAACATTGCAAAAAATCACCTGCTAAGTCGACAAAGCGAAGACCGATTTAAAATGTTGAAACCAAAATAAGCTCTCATACGCGGTAATACAGCATAAAATAGCTTGCATTTAACAATACAAAAATCTACCGCAAAAGCCGACAAAGCAAACGCCGACAAAAGAAATGTTCAAAGTAAAATAAGCTCTCGCGTGTAGTGATACAGCATAAACTAGCCTGCGCGCAAAAATTACAAACGATCGAAACCGCGTTTCGACGCCTATTGTATCCGTGCGGCGGTAATTATCTAAATTTAATTTCGTGTTCAGTAAATTGCAGTTAAAAAAGTATTTATTAGTCCTAAGCCCGTAAAAGTATGAAGGGAAAATTTGAATAACTTGTTGGATAGCAAACAGCTGATTGAAACGCACGCGGGTCAATGGCCGTGCGGCTCTTCAGCCGTAGATATCGGGCGGTGTTACTATTAGTTCGTGATCACTTTCGAGTTTTGTGTTTCACAATGCTAAATCTGTCATTTCCTGTTTCTAATATTTTATTTATTTATGAAACGATTATATTACTAAGACAAAACTGTTTCGCTGCGGGAAAACAACCATTAAAATTTCACGGTGTATAGTTATGGGGTGGATGAATCAATTACTTATAATTTTTGGAATTCCATTGGCTAAGCAACTGATAACAAAATATGAAGTACCTATTTTACGGCGATGGAACATTTAAGATAACACCAACACCCTTTTATCACCTTTATACCTTGCACGTAGACATTACAAGTAATGACAAAGACACTGTCAGTTTTGTACCCCTTCTTTACATTATGTTACCAAACAAATCAGAAACTATGTAAAGATGACTTTTTTTAATACATAAAGACCAATTTAAAATGAATATTACAGTCTACAAATGTCATTTCGAATTGGCAAACATGCTGTCGGCTCAAAATCACCAAGGTGCAGAATTGTCTTTGCTACTTTGCTAGCAATTTAATGTCTTAAATCTTGACTTTATTGAGAAAATAAAATTAATAAAATACTACAACTAACTTGTTTTGAGTGTACATCAAACAATACAATTTATAAATGAAGTAAATTTTAAACTATATCAAAATACAAGCATAGAAAGTCATTTCGGGAACGCGTCCTAATGTACGATCTTCAACAACACGTCCAAAATAATAATGAAAAATTTA
Source organism: Luperina testacea (assembly GCA_927399505.1). Classification (NCBI taxonomy): domain Eukaryota; kingdom Metazoa; phylum Arthropoda; class Insecta; order Lepidoptera; family Noctuidae; genus Luperina; species Luperina testacea. Next base: position 1,504,897 of record OV656766.1, on the reverse strand, counting down.
AACTTTTTAACACCTGTCATTACTTAATATACCGTATTTTGTATACAAAATCTAGTTTTTGCAAAGGATACTAAAAGGATATTTATTTTAAATTATTAAAATGCAAAAATAGTTTGTCCGATAGCGAACAAATCATTTCAGTGAACGCATGTATAATCAAGCAAAAATAATTTTATGTGAACGCAGCTTTATGGTGTCAAACGTCAGCAGAGGAAGAAAACAATAACAAAGCCGGCTGTCAGTGTATTTATCGTCAGATAAATTATATCTAAGTGGTAAGTACCTTTCAATTCATTATTCGTAGAGCGTACATTAATAGTTCATCATTTCGAGAACGTGTTTATTACTTTAATTATTGTTGCGCGCCAAAAATAATGCTTGATACATCGCCATGTATCGCCATTAGTTACCACTAGCGCCATCTTGTATCGGGTAGCAGAACTAGTACCTTGGCCTTGGTACTAGGACATTGACCCTTCCTGTAGGTACTAGTAATTCCGAGAACTATCGACGTCGAGTCGGTCGGGACCGCTATGTACTCGAACATACTAGATGTTTATCGAATGGCTCTGTGGGACTATATAAGGCGGACGCGAGCCGCGAGACACATAGTTTGGAGTAAGCTACACATGCGATAACATCGAAAGCGATATTCGAGTGCGACTAGAAGTGATCAGTAAGTGACATTGTGTTTCTTTATTTGTGTGTTTGAGCTGTAATTAGTGTTGGTGAGTAAAGTGTCAGTTTTTTGGTTATTAAATCGGTAGTTTTTATTGTCACGAACCCCAAGCTCGTAACAATTGGTGTCAGAAGCGAGGTTTAAAAACCATGCCGATTTTACCCAAAGACGACATTGAGGGTATCCGTACCCGGAGTCAACGTCAGCAAGAGACGGACCAGAGGCGATTCGGTGGAGCAACACCACAGAGGTCGGAAGGCCAGATACCGACCACGGAGGCCGGCCCGTCCACAGCTGCTCCAGCATCATCAGCACCAGATTTTGCTGCTCTGATGATGATGCTGCAGGAGCAGGCTCGCCGACAGGAGGAACAAGCTCGCCGACAGGAGGAACAGGCTCGTCGGTTGGAGGAACAGCTCCAGCGGGACAAGGAGGAACAGGCCCGTCGGTTGGAAGAACAGCTGCTGCGTGACAGGGAGGAACAGGCTCGTCGACAGGAGGAACAGGCCCGCCGACAGGAGGAACAGGCCCGCCGACAGGAGGAACAGGCTCGCCGACAGGAGGAACAGGCTCGTCGGTTGGAGGAACAACTCCAGCGGGATAAGGAGGAGCAGTTGCGCCGCCAGGAAGAGCAGATGCTCCTCATAAAGGACCTTCACGCAACCTTGGGGAAAGACATGAAGGAGGTGAAGGAGAAGGTTGCCCAACATGACAACCGTCTGTCGGAAGCTGAAACCCGAATCGACCAAGTGAATAGTCGGGTTGACAACGTGATGGCTGACGTGCACAAAACGCTGGATAACCTTAAACTTGGTGATGGAATCGCAGCCCCCGTAGCTACAACACCTTCGCTACGTGGATTCAAAGTGCCACCGTTCGACGGAACTTCTTCCTGGTCGGCCTACAAAATCCAGTTTGAGGCTGTCATGAAGGCGAACGGGTGGAATAAAAGTCAGGCCATGACTGCCCTCACCCTGGGCTTGCGCGACCAGGCCTTAACTGTTCTGGAAGCTCTCGGTAAGGAAGTGACTTACGAGCAGCTCCTTGAGGCATTGGAGGCTCGGTATGGCGACGCTCACCTGGAACACGTCTTTCGTGCGCAGCTCAAGGATCGCGTGCAACGCAGCAATGAAAACCTGCAGCAGTGGGCCCTGGAAGTGGAGAAGCTGGTTCGCAAAGCTTACCAGTCCGTACCTGCGCTTATTGATGGGAACCTGGTGCAGGCATTCATCGACGGCATCCGCGACCTTGAAGTTAGAGCTGCTGTGAGGCTCGGTCACCACGGGACGCTTAAGGACGCCTTGGCCCATGCATTAGAGGTGGAAGCGGTGCGGCAGGATCATCGTTCCCATCGCGTCAGGGAGGTTGCAGCGGCTACAGTTCGCGACCGCAACAAAGGATACAGCCCTAGGTGCTACGGCTGTGGGGAAAGGGGCCACCTTCGATCCAGTTGCCCTAAGCGAACTGCAGAAAGAGAAGACGGTCGATCTCCAGAGGGCAGTGCGGTTAACAGCACCGCCCAACACCAGCAGCAGGGAAACGAGTAATAGCCAGGACTGCGGGGCGGGTGCTGGCTGATGTTCAAGGAGCCCCAAGGATTTCGATCACACAAACCCATGATGGGAATAGCCTAATCATCAAGGGCGAGGTCAACGGAACGCCGTGTAAGCTGACCATAGATACTGGAGCCTCTCGTACGGTCGTCAGTTCCCAACTTATAAGTCGGTTCCTTGGGGACTCCGCACATAACCGAGAACACATTAATTTGGTGACAGCCACCGGTCAGCGCATACCCGTCCGTGGAGAGAAGAAGATGGAGTTGAAGCTAGGCAACAGAATCTACCTGCATAATGTCATTGTGGCTGATATAATGGACGATTGCATCCTGGGCCTTGACTTTATGAGGAAGAATTGTTGTGAGATTGACGTCAAGCAAGGTGTTTTGAAATGTGGACAAGAGGAACTTTTCGTGGAAGGGGCGTTACCAGGAAATGTATACAGCCTTAAGAAGATTGTTCTTCCGCCGAGATCGGAAACGATTGTGCCGGTTAGTCTTCCTCGGAATCCTGGTCAAACTCATCGTTGTGTACTCGTGGAAAGGGTAGACAATGACCTCCCATGGAAAGTGGCACGAACTTTGGTCAGAGCCACCGACATCTCAGGGGTACGTGTGCTGAACCTTTGTGATCAGGAACACATTATAGAAAAAGGCACACTAGTTGGTACTTGCGAGGAAGTGGATTGGTTGCGTCGATGCCAATATCTATCGACTGGGACCCTCAGCAAGGACGCACCAACGAGAGTGACCACCCTTTTAGAAGACTGCCGCAGCGCTCTGTCCCAAAGTGAAATGGTCAAAGCAAAGAAGATGTTACTCAAGTACGCCGATGTTTTCTCGTCAAACGATGCTGATATCGGGAGGACTGGCTTAGTTCAACACAAAATCAACACAGGAGAAGAATTGCCTATCCGTCAGCGGCCAAGGAGATTGCCGGTAGCACGTGAAAAGGAAGTGGAAACCATGATTGAGGGAATGGTGAAGGATGGTGTTATTGAACCTTCATCTAGTCCATGGTGTTCACCTGTAGTGCTGGTAAGAAAGAAGGACGGCAGCATGCGGTTTTGTGTTGACTATCGTCGTCTGAACGACGTTACGAAGAAGGACAGCTATCCTTTGCCGAGAATCGATGACACGCTGGACATGCTTACTGGCGTAAAGTGGTTTAGCACGCTGGACCTGAAAAGTGGCTACTGGCAAGTTGAAATTGATCCCAAGGACAAGGAAAAAACTGCATTCTCGACAGGAAAGGGTCTGTGGCAATTTAAAGTGATGCCGTTTGGATTGTGCAATGCTCCGGCAACATTTGAAAGGTTGATGGAACTTGTACTTACCGGACTAATTGGCGATGCCTGCCTGGTCTACTTGGATGACATCATCATCGTAGGCCGTACGTTTGAAGAACATCTTCAAAACCTGGAACGCGTGCTCATGAAGATCCAGAGTGCCAACCTCAAGTTAAGTCCGAAGAAGTGTTCACTATTTAAACGACAAGTTAGCTTTTTGGGATATGTCGTGTCTGAAGAAGGTATCCGCACGGATTCAGAGAAAATTGCTGCTGTCAAGGACTGGCCAGTTCCACAAGACAAGACGCAGGTCAGAGCGTTTCTGGGTTTGTGCTCCTATTATCGGCGATTTGTCAAGAACTTTGCAGACATAGCCAAACCCCTGCATAAGCTAACCGAGGAGAAGCGACATTTCTGCTGGGATAAAAGTTGCGACATCGCATTCCAGGAGCTGAAGGACCGTCTGTGCAAAACACCTATTTTGGGGTACCCTGATACAGGCAAGGAATTTATAGTTGACACAGACGCAAGTGACATAGGACTTGGCGGTGTGTTATCTCAACGGAACGGTGACCAAGAGGTTGTGATAGCGTACTTCAGCAAGTCGTTGTCAAAGCCGGAAAGGAACTATTGCGTAACGAGACGGGAACTACTTGCTGTGGTAAAGTCGTTCCAGTATTTTAGCAAATATCTTCTAGGGCGGAAATTCCACTTACGAACTGACCATGCTGCACTGAAATGGCTATTGCAGTTCAAAAACCCAGAAGGACAAGTTGCGAGATGGATTGAACTACTGCAGGAATACGACTTCGTGGTCGAACATCGCAGCGGAAAATCTCATGGCAACGCAGATGCATTGTCAAGAAGACCTTGTCCTGAAGACTGCAAGCATTGTACTAGGCAAGAGAGTAAGGAAGTGGTACCTGTGAGGATGCTCAAGACAGACCTCAACAACGAGTGGAAGGAAAGCCTACAACGTGCACAGCAGGAAGATTCAGACATCAAGCCGATTCTAGAGTGGATGAAGGCCGGAGCTCCTAAGCCCAGGTGGAGCGACGTCTCAGCGATGAGTTCGGTCACAAAAAGCTATTGGGCCCAATGGGACAGCTTGGTGGTTCAGGATGGAGTCCTGTGCCGTAAATGGGAAAATGCTCGGGGAGACAGCTGTCATTTGCAAATGGTTGTCCCTAAAGCTCGAGTACCGGATGTTCTACAGCTGTACCATAATGGTTGTTCAGGAGGTCATCTGGGAGTAAAACGGACTCTACTGAAGATACGAGAACGGTTTTACTGGGTCCACTGTCGGGACGATGTCGAAGATTGGTGTCGCAAATGTACAAGTTGTGCAGCTGTAAAGGGACCTCAGACTCGTAGTAGGGGTGCATTGAAATTGTACAACGTTGGTGCACCATGGGAGAGGATAGCCCTTGACGTTGCGGGGCCGTTTCCGGAAAGCGAAAGTGGTAACAAGTATTTCATGGTTGTGATGGATTATTTCACTAAGTGGCCGGAAGTCTTCGCCATTCCAAATCAAGAAGCTTCGACAGTTGCGGATAAATTAGTTCATGAAGTCTTCTGTCGTTTTGGAGTACCTTTGGAGATTCACAGTGATCAAGGAAGGAATTTTGAGTCACAAATATTCCAGGAAACTTGTCGAGTTATGGGTACTCATAAAACAAGAACGACTTCTTACCACCCACAATCGGATGGGATGGTGGAACGATTTAACCAGACACTGGAGAGGTACCTAGCAAAAGTTGTGGAAAATCGGCAACGAGATTGGGACAAGCACGTACAACCGTTTTTGTTGTCATATCGAAGCGCTGTCCACGAAAGTACATCGGTGACGCCAGCTTTCGCAAACTTCGGAAGAGAACTACGGCTGCCTGCAGACCTGATCACCGGAATACCACCTGATGCCCCACGCAGTGTAACTGATTATGCGAATGATTTGCGGAACAAGATGAATGACATTTATGAGCACGTCCGACAATCGGGCCAGCAAATGTCTGAAAGGATGAAAACCCGTTATGACCGCAAAATGAATAATAAAGGGTTCGACGAAGGTTCACTAGTGTGGTTGCACAATCCAGTCCGCAGCAAAGGGAAATCTCCTAAGCTTCAAGCTAAATGGGACGGACCGTACCGGATTGTGACAAAGATCAATGATGTAACCTACCGGATACAGAAAGGTGCAAGAGGTACTCCTAAGATCGTCCATGTGGATCGACTGGCGCGTTATTATGGAGCCAATAATGCTCGGGACGAGCATGTCTTAGGAGGGGGCAGTGTTGCGCGCCAAAAATAATGCTTGATACATCGCCATGTATCGCCATTAGTTACCACTAGCGCCATCTTGTATCGGGTAGCAGAACTAGTACCTTGGCCTTGGTACTAGGACATTGACCCTTCCTGTAGGTACTAGTAATTCCGAGAACTATCGACGTCGAGTCGGTCGGGACCGCTATGTACTCGAACATACTAGATGTTTATCGAATGGCTCTGTGGGACTATATAAGGCGGACGCGAGCCGCGAGACACATAGTTTGGAGTAAGCTACACATGCGATAACATCGAAAGCGATATTCGAGTGCGACTAGAAGTGATCAGTAAGTGACATTGTGTTTCTTTATTTGTGTGTTTGAGCTGTAATTAGTGTTGGTGAGTAAAGTGTCAGTTTTTTGGTTATTAAATCGGTAGTTTTTATTGTCACGAACCCCAAGCTCGTAACATTATTGATGAAATTCTTTTTAACGACACGAAATAACAAAGTAACCTCAAATATTTTACTATTGACAAAGTCAGGCCGCATTAAGATGGCCGCCGTATAATCAAAGCGCGCGCTTATTTGAAATCGTCATTTCGTGAACGGTCATTTCGGTAACGTTCCCGGACATGATGGCACGTTCCCGAAATGATGGTTGCGTTCTCGGAATGATGATTATTGTTTCCAAGCGCAATTCACTTACAATTTTTTATTAATTTATTTTACAATTTCGTTGTTTTTTATTAACAGCATTATGGAGACTCCTAGTAAAGAAAAAAATAAAAAAAAAACTCAAAAAAAGCTTAAAAAGGATAGTGCAGCTTATTTGCGCCAAAGAGAAAAGGCAAATGCTAGAAAAAGAAAGTTTTTGCATAAGATGACTGAAGAACAGAAAGAAATTAAAAGGGCTAAGGACAGGGAATATTATAAAAAGAAAAAGGCTGAAAATAAAGTGAAGAAAGTTGCTGATATGACCGAACGAGAGAAGCGAAAGGAGAGAAAAGATTGGAAAAATGCATCAAAAAATACAGAGAAAAGAAAAAAGGTTTAGCAAATATAATAAGTAATACGCCGCCACAATCAGATGACGAATTAGCCGCAGTACCTCCAGAGAGAAGACAAATATGTAGAAAAACCGTTAGAAAAGATAGGGCGAAAGCATATCGAAAAATAAAAAAGCAGGCAGAAACTATGGTTCAAATGAAGCGGAAAATTGAATCTTTAAAGAAAAAAATACAAAGAGATGCAAAAATAAAAACTGTACCAAGTCCCATCAGGAAAGTTGATGCTTTAATTAAAGATATTCACGTACCTCCTGAAGTACGCAAACGACTTATATATAGCGAAGTATTGACTACGCAATTGCAACAGAAGGCTGATGCTTTTCCAAAAAATTCTAAAGAGAGAGAAGTCTTTCATAAATGTATCAGTGGAAGCACTTTGCGGAAATTCAAAATGCTACATATGGCCAAGAGAATTTTACCAGCTCGACCAAAGGAAAGAAACTATAAATCAATTTTAAAGTCTGATGCCAAAATTCGGGAAATTGTTTTGAAGCGAGAAGTTCGTCAAAAGGTTCGGATTTCTTCGAACAAGATGAAGTAAGTCGAATGTGCCCATCTAAGAGAGACTCTGTGAAACATAATGGTATTAAAAAACAAAGACGCGTCCTCTTATACACAGTTAAAGACCTGGTGGCAAAATTTGTAAAAGAAACTGGAATTGTCTTATCATACGCGACGCTATTAAGAGCAAAACCATTTTGGGTCGTAGCTCCAAAATCAAGGGATAGGGAAACATGCTTGTGTGTCAAGCATGCAAATTTTGAAGAAAAGTTCAATAAACTGAAATATGCAAAAGAGCTTAAACACGCGTCTATAGAAAAGATTATTGAACAATACACTTGTGATGTTAAGTCTCATGACTGCATGAATAGTTTGTGCGAAAAATGCAAAATTCCGGAGTTAGAATTAGGAGATAAGAGATTCTTTGATATATTTTATATGGAAGTCCGTTCAAGAAGATAAAATTGTAAGAGGTGAGAAAAAGACTTTTAAGATAACAAAAGCATTAAAAAGCTATTATCGAAAATTAAGAGATAAAAAAAGGTTAGAGGTAGAAATACCCTATGGTAAAACGGCACTATTAAATAAAAGTATTTTATGCATGACATCGTTGATTTATAATAAATTGCCTGATGACATAAAACAATTACCAATTATCCAATTTAAAAAAAAACTACAGACATTCTTAATAAATAAATGTTATTATAATGTCAAAGATTATTTAGGTGACAAAAATATTGTATTTTAATGACAGCCAAAGGTCGTAAATAATGTTATATATTATATGTTGGACATAATTAATCATAAATTTGATATAATGTTGCACATAAATAATTTATAATTGATGAATTAGATATAATTTCTGGATTTCATTTCATTTTAATTTTAATTTTTCATTTTTAATTTGTATGACATTATTATTTTTAATTACTTATTTTGTTGACTGATCTGTAAGTTAAAATTCTTGTTTTATATTTGCACACCTATATTGTTATTAACAGTGTACCTTTTGACCGTTTATAACATCCACTGAACCTGTTTTATGCAAATAAATGATTTGATTTGAAAAAAAAAAAAGTTTCGATTTCGAGTACAGTCAAAGAATTGAAAATTGCTTTATTTGAAGATATTCCGGCTATGAAGAAGCACTTATATGGCATTTATAGTTACAACAAATTGAAAAAAGAGCTGAAAGACAATTTACGTGAAAATGAGGTGATGATACAGATAGACTTTTCAGAGAACTACACTACGAAGTACGCAAATGAAATACAGTCAACACATTTTGCTAAGACACAATTATCTATTCATACTGGCGTATATTATTCGCGAAACGGTAACAGTGATTTGAAATCAAAATCTTTTGCTACAGTAAGTGAAAATTTAGATCACCAAGCACATGCCGTATGGGCTCATATGAAATCAATATTAACATCAATTTTAGAAAACAAACATATTGACACGTTTCATATTTACTCTGACGGTCCAACATCGCAATACCGGAACCGTACAAATGTAACTCTTTGGATACAAACATTGATTAATGATTTTCAAGAAGTAACCAAATCTACTTGGACTTTTACCGAGGCTGGGCATGGTAAGGGCCCTATGGATGGCGTAGGAGGATACCTAAAAAGAACAGCTGACAGTCACGTCTTGATGGGTAATGGCGTTAGAACAGCCTCAGAATTCGCCGATTTGTTCAAAAACTCTGCTGTCGAAGTTAAGGTAATCCCAGAAGACGACGTGATTCAGGAAAAAAACCGCGTACCAAATCTTTTGGATGCCATTCCCGGCATAATGGACATTACAAAACTATATTGGCAAAAAGGGTTAGACGTTTCAATACAGTTATATCGATACGAACATTTTCACAAAGAGCTAAAACTATCGAAGCTTTCTAACATTTGTAACGTAAGTTCAGTTGAACCTGAGGATGTTTATAAGCCAGCAATTTAATCTCCAGTTGACGAAGAGTCCATGATAACAGATAATTATTTAAAATTTAAGAAAAGAGTCAGCATTTTTAAGTCTGTATAGAGCTCATCTTCCTCAGATGATGAAGATTTAATGGCAATATCTCTTCGTCAGCAGATTAAAGAAAAACAGATTGATGTTGAAGCAAGCACATCATATGGCAAAGAAAATCATCCAAATCTCGTATCCCCTGGGACATTCTTGCTTGTAAAAGTTCCTACTGAAAAGCCAAATATGTATTTGCTTTAGATATGTTGCTACCTGCCAGACATGTGTCAATGACGATGATGGGGAAATCTTAGTAACCTTTTTGAGATCTGTGCGCAACAATATCAGAAAATTCAAACTGGAACCAAAGGATGTGTCATATATTAACTTGAGCAAATAATCAGTATTATTCCGACACCATTGCTGAAAACAGAACAAAATCGAAAATACTATTATTTTGATAATGATATTGATGTTTTCGAAAAATAATAAGTTTTATTTGTTTTATAAATATTTTTTGTTAGTTAACTTGTCGTTTGTTACAGAATTTATTGTTGATTTTCTAACGTTACTTATATGTTTTTCCATTATTTGTAGAAGTTTAGTAGACTTTTAGTTTAGTAGACTGTGATTTTAGGTCAAAAGACTCAATTTGTAAGAACTGATTAAAACTTTAAGAAGATTAAAACTATGATTATAGAAGTTTCACTAGACTGATTTATGAACATATAAAAATACTTAATTATAAGAATTTATTAATAGTCTGTTTCTTAATCGCCAACACTAAGGCAATACAAATAAATAACTTTGTTATTCAAACCGTTGTTTATAATTTCAATATTTCCTTACTTATACCTTATGATATCAATAACATCATTACGGCAATATTTTTTTCATTCCGGGAACGGTTGATCATTTCCGGGAACATTACAAAATCTCAATAAAATACGCATAATTTCAGCTATTTTTTAGAAAATACATAATTTATTACATTAACAAACATTCATTCTGTTCATGTAATGTTGATTCGATTGTAAGAATTTTGAATATTTTGAAATTTCTTAAATTTTATGCACGATAATAGCAACTTGTTTTATTTTTTGACGTATTTTGCTTTTAGAAGATTTTCTATGTAGGGTCATGGAGGCAACAGTGACTCGGTCGGCTACAGTAGCTCAGTCATGTGTCGACCTGAAGGGATAGGAATATATATTTGTCTCTTTTACCGATTCGAAGGTCTTGGTATCCGAGCACGTTTAAACCAGTTTGCTCGGCGGTCGAGCGCCGTGCGGAAGTGTGAGGGAGTGTTTTTTGTTCTCGCGCCCACTAAATTACTTTTTAAGGTGAGTTTCGATTGTTTTCATATGTTTGTTTGTTGCTATAGGTAATAGCCATTATATTTATCGGATGGTAGGTCTTGTATCAATTGTCTATAACCCGTATTTAGACATTTTTGTTTTACAACTCGGTTGTTTTGATCAAATATTTTCAAAGTAGCGTAGAAGTACACAGTGACTCAATTTTTAAAGGTACACAGTGGCTCATAAGCCACTGTGTACCTTTAAAAATACCTTCTCAATTTCATTACTTTTGTAGCTTATAGGAATTCAATATTTTTCTAACTTTTAAATCAAATTTTGTTATTTTATTTATAGAATGCCACGGAAAGAAACCGACAGAAAAATAGGGAACACTTCGCATGAAAAAATTAAAGAAGGCTTGCAGTTCATAAGGATGGGAGAATCTATAAGAAAAGCATCAACAAGAGTTAATGTACCGTTTGCTACACTTAAAAGGTATTATTGGAAGACCAAGAACTGTGAGTCACTTGATGAATTGTTACCCTCTGAGTTAGAACCAAACTATTCGGTCAATAAAATATTCACCGATAGCCAAGAGATTGCACTTAAAAATTATTATTCGCATTGTGCTCTTTTGTTTTATGGATTGACCGCCAAAGAAAGTCGAAAAGTAGCATATCAGTGTGCTAAAATTAATAATATAAAAATGCCTGCCTCTTGGGAGACGAAGCAAATGGCTGGCAAGGATTGGTTACTTTCATTTAGACGCAGACATAATATCACATTAAAAAAGCCTGAACCATGCAGCCTCAGTAGGGCAACAGCTTTCAATCAAAGCAATGTCGGGAAATTTTACGACAATTTAGAAGATCTCATTTCACGAAACAGTGCTTTCTCTGATGGAACCAGGATATTTAATCTGGACGAAACATCCACGACGACTGTACAAAAAGTGCTAGACCCATTAGGTCGAAAAGTAATTGGTAAGGTGACTAGCGGAGAAAGAGGGACATTAGTTACGACTTGCTGTATCGTGAGTGCCAGTGGAAATTTCTTGGCCCCAGTCATGGTCTTTCCTAGAAAGAATTTTAAAGATCACATGATTAAAAATACACCACCGGGAGCTCTCGGATTGGCTACACCTACCGGATGGATGAATTCATCGATATTTCCAGAGGTTATAAAACATTTCGTCAAACATACAAATGCTTCGAAAGAAAATCCATGCATTTTAATCATGGATAACCATGAATCACATTTAAGTCTAGAAGCTCTGGATTGCGCCAAAAATGCGGGAGTGCATATTCTGACTCTTCATCCCCACACATCCGCAAAGTTGCAGCCCCTAGACATTGGTGTCTATGGTCCATTCAAAACATATTACAACGCTGCCATTGACTCCTGGCTGTTGCGAAATCCGGGAAAACCTGTAACAATTTATGATTTAGGCGAAATAATCGGATTAGCCTTTCAAAAGGCAATGACGCCAAGAAATATAACAAACGCCTTTGCAAAGTGTGGAATTTATCCATTCGACCGACACATTTTCACAGAAGAAGACTTCCTTCCTAGTTCGGTAACTGATCGTCCTTGTCCAGAAGATCTACAGGATAAAGGTAATTCAACACCTGACTCTATAAGTATTCTCGAAGAGTGTGGTCTTGAAGCTCTTGTAGAAACACCTGAATCAAATGTTATTACGCCACTTGATTTAAATTTAAATATGTCATCTCCCGTTAAAAGTCCTGAAAAAGTCTGTTTAAACATAGCTGATGATGCAAAAGAAATATCTGAATCAATTTTTGATCAGTCTGCTCACTTTTCTGGACAATCCACATGTCAGAATCAATCAGTCCATTCTCCAGATTCTACTAATAGAAAAACACCACTGAAGTCAGCCAAAGAACAGTCTTTCAAATCGCCTTTTGATTTTCGAAATCCTATAAAAGCTGGTCCAAGAAAAACTAACAGGAAACGAAGAAAGCCTGGACGTAGTCTGATACTTACCGACACGCCCGCGCCGGAGAAAACTTTGATACAGCAAGAAAAAAATGCGGTTAAAAAAAAGACTGAGGCAAAGAAAAGTAAAATCGTACGCACGATATTAGATAGCGACGACGAACCAGAAAGCCTTGATGAAGTTCAATTAGCAGAATCCGATAATGACGATGGATGGCTTGAATCACCAGTAGAGGATCAAGATGATAATGAGAATATTCTAACAGAAAAAGATCTAAAGAATCCATTACCTCATCCACCCAAGGAAGGAGAATATGTTATAGTTGAATTGACAACTAAAAAGCAGAAGTCGTTATATATTGGGAAGGTAATAGAGGAAAGAAACTATGAGCTTGAATACGTATCATTTTTGAAACGCAAGGCTGGTACTTATAAGTTCCATATGCCTGCTAAACCTGATCTTTCCGTTGTGAAGGAGAATGATTTAAAATATATTCTTTCAAAGCCTACATTAGTTGGTACGTCTTCTAGGCCATTCTACAATTTCTCGATTGATTTTAGTCGTCTTATCATTTATTAGAATTTAGTTGCTACCTTTTTATTGTTCTTAATAGACAAATGATTGTTTTAATAATCTTATGTTGTTTTTCATAAACTATATGTTACCATAATATGTGAACATATTGTAGTTGATTGCTTAAAACATAGTATTTTCTAAGTGTAACAGATGTTAATACATCATTGTATGTGATATTATTTTGAATAATTTTGATTTTAATAGTTACCATAGGTTGTTAATCGATAAAAAGACTAAAATTGTTAACGAAGAGACTGAGATGACTTAAGATCTTATTATTTAGCAATAAAAGTCCTAAGAGTCGTGTTGATTATAATAAGAATAGCTTGTAACAGTTTTGTTATTATTTCTAATAAAAATAACTACGTGAAATGGGCATTTTCTTTTCTTATAATACTGCCGAGTTACTGTGTACCACTATAGCCACTGTGTACCACAGTAGTGAGTCAGTGTGTACACCTAGTTGTCCACAGTGGCTCAATTATAATTTTTTTGTTTTAGGTTCCTACTTTGACATAAGTAGTAAATAATGGAGAATCACGAGTGCTCAGTTACAGATCAACAGTGTATCTAAAATGTGAGCAAATTTTAGGCCAATATTAAAGCGATATCTATTTTTTTAAGCTTTGGAAAAAAAGTGAGTCACTGTTATGCCTTCCTGACCCTATTGTTTTCATTATTGTTTATATAATATTGTTTTCATTATTGTAATATATATACATAATATACCCATGTTATTAAATAAAGCTTAAATTATGCACTTTTTTTGTTTTTGTTCATTTTATGAAACTTAGAAAAGCGTTCCCGAAATGATAGTTTTCTGCAAAATATCCACTAAAAAGCAATATTACAAAAAAAGTATATAATTCTGTGCGCTGCCCTGTCAAATTTTATTAATATACAAATTTTGTGACAATATAAACTAAGAGTCATCAATAAAGCTTGTGATTTTTTTTGTCATAAAACCTATTTTGAAATTTGCAAACTTGGTGATTTTGAGCCTGTCAATGTTTATCCACACGCCACAATCAATGGTTGTTATTATCACTTTGTTAGGAATGTCTGGAAGATGAGTAAAAAAATTGGATTAACTCAGGTTGAACATAGTCACAAAATAATAACCTTGTACACACTTACCTCTATTGCCACCAGTTCTGATTCCGGAAGCCTATCTCGCTATATGTGACATGTGTCCCGAAAAACCAGAATTTAACGAATTTCACAAGTATTTTAACAACCAGTGGATCCTCAAAATCACAAAGGGCATTCTTAGCAGTTTAAAGAAAAATTTCGAACAACAAAGGGGAGGATAGGAGGGGAGGGTAGGGGGATGGCACAGGAGAATTCATACAAAAGTACCTGCGAAACCTTCACTCTTCCTGTTCAGCTATTAAAAAAAGAAGCATACTTTCAAGATCTCAAGTTAACCGGCAATAGCAAACCACAAAAACCCCCAAGACGACCCACTGACTGAGGGACCTCAGGATATAACACCAAGCTGTATTTATCTTTGCGACGTTTTGAAACAGACATTTTGGAGACAACATACTAGGAACCAGACACAACAACCCACCTCAAAATTAATCTATCAAAAATAATTTACAACAAAATTAATTTGCAATTTATTATTCATTTGAAATATAAGTTGCTCTTTTTTTAAAGAACTATTACGAAACGATGAGCCTAGTTTTTTTCTGTAATTTATGTTTATTATGATTATCATTGAATAGAAACACATTTTTATGCCACATGAACGAACACATCTTCTAAACGCATTTATTAGTTTGATATAATCTAAAACTGTTGTTTAATAACCCACCTAAAGAACAGTTTGACAAAAGAAAGTTTCAACCGGGCCAAAAACCAACGCTAACACAATCAACATTCAAGAAAATGCAACATATAGTCGCCATTAATATTATGATCAAGCCGTCTGTTCAATGAAGATGAACTCGATCAATAAATCGAAGAGAACTTACAAGAACATTTTTCCATCATAATATAATCTCATCAATAATAAGTAGTACCAAAAGTATTATCACTAATACCATAAAACAAACTATCCAAGTATTAAAATCGGAACTAAAAAGGGTCAGTGCATCGTCTTATATAAATAGACAAAGCACCAAGCTCACCGCTCAGATCAAGTAAAAAAAAGATTGCTAACCGAAAATGATTTAAAACTGCAAAAAGCAGTTGACATATGCAGGGCTGCGGAACAACTAAAATTACAAATGAATAAAATGGACAGTAACAGTGAAATAACACCTACAGTGGCGATAATTAAGAAAAAGATGAAGGCAACCCAGCAGACATCTGGTTCTACATCAGAATGTAATAGGTGTGGCATGACACACGGGCCTCGAGCATGTCCAGCATTTCAAAAAACATGCACAAAATGCCAAAAGCTGAACCACTTCGCAAAATGTTGTAGGTCAAAGAAAGTTCAAGCAATTTACAAACCTAATGGAAAAGACAGCTATAGTGAAGACGAGTCCAGCAAGGATGAATGGTATGTATCAGCCCTATCTGTCATTAATGAAAAAGATGATTGTTTGAGACAGCAGAACTACTACCAACAAATAAAAAAGTCACATTTAAATTAGACTCTGGTAGCCAGTGCAACGTGATACCAAAGAAATAAGCAAATTTACTTGATCTGAGGCTCACCGGGCCAAAAACCAACGCTAACACAATCAACACTCAAGAAAATGCAACATATAGTCGCCGTTAATATTATGATCAAGCCGTCTGTTCAGTGAAGATGAACTCGATCAATAAATCGAAGAGAAGTTACCAGAACATTTCTAAAGCTAAAGCGACAGGACACTCACCAACTTAGAACTTTATAGAAGGAAATTTCCAACTAAAAAGTAGGTATTCTGTGTTTCTAACTTCCTAAATAATCCCCCAATCTTATTACCCACGTTTAATTTCATAAAGATTGTGTGTATTTTCCTAGTGAGTGTTTTTTTTATAGGTACCGTAAGTCCGTAACGTAAAGTCTTCTTCTTCTTCTCTTCGTTTAATGGCTTTTAAAGTTTTAAGTAACGTAAAGTCAAACTCCGCTGTCATAATTTTCAAGGCAGCCGTCATTGTGGCTGTTATGCAGTGTTGCTATCATAAAAATCTGAGCTGCCGTATGTCCCAGTATGGTTTTCGTAGAGTATCGTTAGTCCAGTCAGTCAGTCACAGTCACAGTACGGTTCAGTGTAAGTACTTGTATAAATAGAGGTCAGTGCCCAATACCACAGAATAAAGAAATACAGTATTGTTACTCGGCCGTAACCTTGATGTAAATGCCTACAGCCGCGCGGTACGTAAACATGCGATAGGGCTGCCCGCCTCCAGTATTTTAATTACATTTGCCTACTTTGTGTTTCCATTTAGTTTTGTTATTGTATTTTACTGTGTGTACATAAATAATTTTATATAAACAAATAAAATACTTTGTGAATTGAATAGGAAGTGTTTAATAAAAATGCGTGTTGTTTTGATCGCCGCCGCACGACTCCAGCTAGTGAGCAGCAGCGCGCTGTTGCTATTCAAAGGACACTGGCAAACGCCCATACTTCGTCAGGCCCACTTTTTCAACTCAACAGACAATAATAATACAAACGCTAAAATTACTGGTCATAAACATTATTTACTATAAAAACATCAATATCAATATTAATCATGGGAATACTGAGATATTAGTGAGAACAAAAAACATTTTACAGGTTATAAAATTAAAAATATTTAAGGTAGGTAATTGAGAAAAAGAAACCACTTTTCATTAGAATAAAGCTCTTTTTTATTAATTTTCATAAATAATCAATAACTCATCTAAAAATTGAGCTGGTGTCGAGCCCATGACAAGTACCATATAATAGACATGACATGAGCATTGCTCTATAGCGTCACGCCCGCTAAGATTATTAAACAAAACAAGGTAAATCACAAAACAAAACAGTCGAGTAAATCACAAGTACGCAAGAGTCTGTGGGAGTGAATGACATACATCGATTATTTGATTCATTTATTCAGCTCATTTGACGTTTCTTGAGTTGACACTTATATTTAATTTGGCTTCTAGCATTTTGATCCATCATCGAAATCAACACAAACCCACAATTATTATGAACCAAAAACGTTGAAGTTAACAAAAACATTTGTGTAATGCATCAACAGATACTTTCAAAATGGATCTATTGATAATAATAATTAAATAATGAGAAATCATGACCTCGGGTATCTCTGCATAATATATTATATATTTTACCCCTGGCAACCCAGTCAATGACTTCTACAATTCCCGTGCATTTCCTAAGTTCATTCAAAATGACTTCCGCTATCATCTTCTTTTTATTGTGTTTTTCAGAACCCCATGGTTAAAAGGCGTTTAAAAATGACTGTAAATAACTATTTAATTAAAGATTTTTTTTAATATATATTTCATTCGTGTCCGCTCCTGGGCCTAATTTTGCCAGTGTCCTTTCGAACTAATCGCCGCGCGGCGCCAGTCAGTAGGCAGCGCTAGCGCGCTGTTAAAATGGCGGGAAAGCAAGTGTGCATTCACAGATTGATTTTATTTAAAATTAAAAAAACAGTTTATTCGGTAATTTAAAAACTTGGCTGCATGCTCTAGTGTCTTTGCCAACATTTTCACGCAGCCACGGCAGAAAATAATCCTCGCGCCATTTTTCTCAAATTTTCTTTTCTTTGTACTTGTATTGTGAAATGTTTTTTTTTCTGTTTCCTCGCAAATGTGTTAAAAAACGTCGTACGATATACGTGCGTATTGGTTATAAGTTTATAACATCTTAACGCACTAATATCGTAATGTACTATTACAGAATTATAATCATTAAAGTCATCAACACAACTCTCTAAGACCATGTAAGTCCAAAGAATGATGATTTCATGAAACAGTTATTCTTATTACAGTAACAGTTATTCAATAAAAATAATTAATTTTATTCATAAAAGTATGCAATCATTTCATTAATGTTTTGTTATGATGTTGTCACGTTAAACTATCGTCCGTAAATCGACTTTACAGACAACCAATTTTTTTGTAGTATTATTCATACACACAGTACAATAAACAACTATTATTAATAATAAAAACCACGTCTTTACTTTGAATTATACAAACTAACAAAACACACATGCGCCGAGGTTTTAACACAAGCGTACCTACCGTTTAATGATTCATGAACCGCCTATAACTACCTACCTCACTCGTGTTTATCACTTTCCTTTACTCTATTCACTTCATTTATTAATCCAGACATCTTTTTTTCGGGAGATAAAATGAAATACTTATCCATTACACATTATGTACCTACCTACAAGTAAGTAAAATTATTTTATAGTCTTACCTTTCAGAGTTTCCAGGTAATCTAAAAAAAGTTATCTCTGGATGCGTTATTGACGAATTCATGCAACCAAAAACAGCACAATATAGCCTACTCGTCATATTAAATATGTACTTGAACTTATTTTTAGTGCAAAAATCGCGCGGTTATTGTTAAAAAAAACAACACACCGTCCGTTCGTCACTGCAGCACAGTCGCGACTGTCTGCATGCTGAGCTCATGCCGTGGTCGAGGCGCGTAGGTATAGCTCGCGTTTCGTCCGTTTGTATGAAGACCTCGTACTGTATGTCTTTATACTGTGCCAATACCCACCAAACACGCAATGACGCAAGCAGGGTTGCTAGATGTGATTTTTTTATTACTCCCCAGATTTGAAATAATGTTTCTGCAAAATGATACAACTTTTCTAAGTTTAATCCAAAGGCAAAAAAATTGTGTAACAGTTTTTGATGACAAATTTTAAATAAAGTAGACCAACATAACTGAACACAACATGGACATAATTATATAAAAAAGGGCATTGCATGCTCTTTGATTGAAATTAAATGGACATTATTTGGACTGTAGTAAGCAGATTTTATTAATAAGCTATCAAGCTAATTATTTCCAATAACCTATAACAATTAGATTGTACTTACTAAAATAGCGTACCATGGTCCATGCATGCATGACGCACATAATTTTTTAGTGTCTATAGAGGTACACACAATGACATATCAAGCTATGGCTTATTAGTCGATTTTATTAATAAGCTCAAGCTATACATTTCCCGTTTTAGCTGACGTCGCGTCGCATTGGTTAGACTTTTCGAACAATGAGAAGTCAGCGTATACTGGAAACGTATAGACATTGGTGATAGTAATTATTCTATGAGAGTTCATAGAATAATAATTGTCATAGAATAAAACCAATGTCTTTCTGACCAGTAAAAGAATACCCAAAATTCTCCATGATTTTTTTCCTCTTATCAAACATTTCTTTCTCCAAATATTTCAATTGTCCAAAATTTCTCCAGAAGCCATATTTTTACCCAAAATTATGAAAAATTACCCAATCTGGTAACAAATTCAATTCTTTATTTCAGACATGAGTCCATAGTGCTAGTAGCAACAAAATAACTTAATAACTAGTGTTAGTAATAAGGAGAAATACTTAAATTTTTAATTGTTGTGGATCTTCACCCAATGGCGCAGCTGAGGGGAGTCCCACCGATCTGAGAACACACTCAGGAGACTATTGGTGGCGGTGCGTAGCCAGCCGGCTATGGAGGCGGTCCTTTTTCTTACGACGCCGTAAAAATCGTCTGTACGCGCCTCCGCAAACATAGTGGACGCACTGCAACGCCACGACAGCCCCAACAGTATCCTAAACGCGTTATTATATTGGACACGCAGATCGCTGTATGTCCTCTGCGTAAAACGGGTCCAAAGACTGCACGTGTAGAATGACTGACAGAAAGCTTTGAAAAGAGCCCAACCCCCCGACCCCCCGTAACCCTGGGCGCAAGCGAAAATAAAATAATGTGAAGGAATGTTTATAAAATATACTGATCCTATAGTTATTTTCCCTATATCCCGTTATAATTAATTCGAATAATAATTTTTGTTTTCTCTACCTTTATTTCCTTCGTAATAAAAAACAAAACGTGACATTGGCTGAACCAAGCTGAACGCACAAACAGTGCGAAGTCAAAGAAAAAAAAAGTGAAGGAATGACACTTAGAGCATTAAACCAACTGGAGACGCCTTTGACAGGCGTTCCCCGCTGCCAAAGGTACGAGACCGCCGGTCATATCAGTTATATAAAACTAGTTGCCGCGCGTTCCAAGTCATTCAGCGAATCACAGTAGCGCGGAACGAACGTCAGTGAAAAATGCCGAATTGCAGTGTTTTTTCGTGTAAAAAGAGATCGGAAACATCTAGTAAACTAAAGGATAACGTTACTTTCCATCTGTAAGTATTACTTTGTCTTAATATTAACATATAATGCAGTAAATTAGCAAAAAACCAAGAAATATTGTCGGTCAATAAGTGTTGCCACTAAATCGTACGAGATCTAATTTAGTGTAATTTTGAAAGTTGTAATTGATAAAGCTTGACAATTATTTCAAACTTTTATTTCGCATTTGTTATTCTTATTACTATTTTACAACTTAATTTTTTACTTTATAATATTTTTTTACAAAACCCTTTAAAAATTGCTATTTATTATCAAATAATTAATAAATGATATCAAACTTATGTTCCACAAATCTCTTACAATTTTCTCATATCGTTATTCTTCATTACTATAAAATATTTGCGGGTCAAGTTATCCCGAAAATACGCAATTTTAATTTAAAAATAGGCCACACTGTAGCAAAATAAGGGCAGTGACAGCACAGAAACAAATATCGATATCGACTTTATGAGTATGTTATTCTGACTATTAATTTTTCAGATTTCCAAAAGATGCAATGACTCGGGATGTCTGGATTCGGGCTTGTGCAAATCATGTTTCGTGGACTCCTAAACGTACTAGTACAATTTGCTCACAGCATTTAGAAGCTTCATGTTTTATAGTACAATCTAATAATAAGAGGAGATTAAAACAATGCGCCTCGCCAACTTTGAAATTAGCAAAGGTGATTTTTTTTTATTTAGGTACTAGGTTTTGGGCGTGACTGTGTCCAAGTTTCACGGCTCTCAACTGTATACAGTGGAATATTGAGATGGGGCACTACCCGAACTTTTATAGATACAAGAAATGTATTTAGGGTTAAACCCCTATTTACCAGCACGCTTCCGCATTTTTACGTAGGTACAACTTCGACTTTTAATTGTATTCAGTAACTTGACAGTTCAAAATAATGTTACGTGTTTTCGTGTTTTGAAGACAAGTTATTAAATTTAATATATAAAGTTTGCTTCACATTTGTGAAGTTCATTCAATTTAGTTTATTCTTACACCAACTCAAACAGATGTGTTTTTTTATTATTAAACTCTGTCAAATTAACTGTCAATAACTGTGAATATAATTAAAAGTCGAAGTATATTTCTGTCTTTTTCTGTTGAACTAACTGTGAATATAATTAAAAGTCAATAACTGTGAATATAATTAAAAGTCGAAGTATATTTCTGTCTTTTTCTGTTGAACTTGTTGAACCCAGATATAAAAAAGCTCACTTAGCTTTTTTATCATAACTATTGGCTGAACTCATCGACAACAAAATATCGATAATGTCAAGCACTATCATCGCTTACATAAAAATGACGTCATCCCGTACACTGACAGGGCGTCTCTGTGTGTGTTTGTACATGTGTGCGTATAGTTTATGCTTGTATTTGATTTTGTTTTCGTGTGCGTGCGTAACGACGCGATCGAAAATGCATTTGTTTGTTATCACTATTTGTGTGCGTTGCCTCGTCCCCCGCGATGAGTGACAGACTTATTCGCATAGATATTAGTGCTCGTTGCGTCTCCGGTTGGTTTAATGCTCTAAGGAATGACAGTATGAATGAACTATGAAGTTTGATTGTCGTTGACGGATTGTCTTCGACGAGAAGGCGTTCACTAATTTTAGGTGTTTTGAAATATAGCTTTTTGAGACTTAAAAAATATATGATTGTATTACTAAACTTGTCTTGTCAGTATCAGTCACTGACCTCTATTTTGTTTAGTACAGGTCAGTGAGGCCTGTCTTTTCTTTATTTATAAACAGTAGGTACCTAGCAGCAGGGGCGGTACCTTCATAGAAGCCGAAAAGCCCGGCTTGCCCTAATAAAATCATAATTCACAACAACAAACTTACTTAAAACTATCAATAAATAAATATATAAAAAAAATACCAATCAATGAACTCGAACACAAACATTAATAACTGAAAATCAGCCAATCCCTCAGTTGGGCGTTTTTTTATACGTTGAAAATCTGTGGGCTTGCCCTAATTTTGACCCCTAGGCACGCCACTGCCTAGCAGGATGTTAGCAGGTTAGCAGGATGTTAGCAGGTGAATACGGGTGAAATAGTCTTCACAGATTAATAATCAATAAAATATATAAAAATAAAAAGTTTTATTGCTTCAACTTAAATAACTTATTCTAGTTACAATGGGGAGAATCCATTTAAGCAAATAGTATGCTTGTTTTAGGATGCTCCGCCCTTCCCCAGGTTATGTAAATCGTATAGCTATAATCATAATAGTCATAATTAGATTAACTAACATAACTAGATTATAATCATAATAGTCGACTAAAAAAAGGATTTTAAGAATGAAGTTCCTAAACCACATTTTTTGCAGTCTGTCTATCGCATATCTATAGTGATCGTGAAGTGAGGAGAGGAAGTGTCTTTTACTCTTTAGTTAGATGGCTGTATGGGCTCAGTTCCCCTTGCCTGTCCCAGAAAGAAACGAAATGACCCAAAAAAAAAAACTCTCTAGTTAGAGTTTGACATCGTCGAAAGATACGGAATAGCCTTCCCTTCGGGGTAAAAAAAAAAATAGAGTTTGACAGACAAAAAATAAACATTTCGTCGGATACGGATTTGAAATAATTAAAGTATATTTCGTTGCATTGTGTTTCCGATGGTAGCAATGAAAATAATAAGCTCCAATAAATAATTAGAGTAAACAAATTAGAGTAAAAGGTATTTATTTCTGAACTGATGTAAACTGAAGCCATCCATTCGCCATCCCATCTTCCTGGATCGGCATGCTGTGCTGGCGCTGCTGCTGCGGCTGCGGAAAACCTCAAGCGGCGAAAATATGATAACCTTATTGGAAATTTCGAGCCGTTTTGGTCATGACCATTACCAAATAATAAACTGCCTCTGAAATAAAACTGTTAGTTCAGTTTTATTTTTTTTGGTGTGTATGGGTTAATTAGTTGATCTGTATATCAATCTAACACAAACTCAGTTGTGTGGGAAATATTGCCATAGTATTATGTAAAACATGGTCATGATCGTTACTTGTTACGAAAATGCTATACTTAACATGTAAATATATCAATTGAACATACCAATAGATATAGCATTACTATACCAACCTTAACTTGAATGCCTTTGTGTTAAAAAGTATACAAAAATCTATTTAATTACTTATATTAAGAAATATAGAAAAACTATTTAAAGCTATTAAAATATTTCGAAGGACAGTCACGTATACCTGACCAACCAGTAACAGTCCTGACATAGTAAAGTTGTGGATACACCGATGTAGTAAATTAAACACATGTTTTACAATATTAAAGTTGTCTTTATAATTTTTAAATCCTCCGACTTATACTGCTAAGGCACATGATATCATAAAATCAACAATTAACAATTCAGTCAATACTAATTAATTGTTTTTTATAAACTGGCTTAATTAGCAACAATAATGCACGTTTTTGAACGTAAAAAGGAACTAAGTAATTGAAAAAGGAAATAAGTAATTAAACAAATAAAAAAGTTGTAGTTACTGTAAAAATAATATAGTATTATTCTCATTACTTTTATCTACTATCTACGTTTGTGATTTCTTTACCAGTAAAAAAAAAAGCCAAAAACCTGGCCGACGCCCTGGCCTGGCCTGGCTGGTGGATTGTCACAATCAGACGGAGTTTACATAATGGGATGAGTGAAATAAAGGCATGATGCAATACATTTTGAGTGTGAAGCACGAAAAGTCAAAATGCATTAAGCTGAAGGCATTAGATTGAATTAATTACATGATTTAGCGTATAATAAAATCAGATAAAATTAAGCATACATGCCAAGTTAATCTGTAAGAAAAAGAACACAAAATATACTCATGAAAATGCTATCCAACACTTACCCAGTATGGGGGTTTCAAAATCACCGAATTTAATTGCTCGATGGCGGAGAATTATTTAGATTAGGTAGTTGTTTTTAGGCCCGGATAATGGCGAGTTAAGCCAGGCCAGGCCTGGCCAGGCTGTTGGCCGGTTGTTGGCTGTTGGCCTGGCTGTTGGCCTGGCCTGGCCTGGCTGTTGGCCATAAATGATTCTGATTCAGTAAGGTAAAGAAATCGCAAAAGTTTAAAAATTACCTACAAATTTAAATCTAAAAACTACGTAATGGCACAATAATTGTTTGTTCTTAAAATCTATAACACATCAGTCTTCTTTATGATCTATTAAACAACAGTTAAGTCTTTATAATAATTCAGTGTTCTGGTGACTAGGTAAAAAATAAACGTAACGAGATCTCAAAAAATCAGCTTAATATGCAAAAAGACTTGACATAGACTCTTAGGTAACGTCGGCGGGCTGTTGTCCGCAACTCCACGTCAATGCGCGTATTTTGCGTACGGGTGGGAAAAATCGATCATTCGATCCACCCCAGCTCCTCAAGGAAGGCCAGCAACGCCTTGATGTTACTGACCGTCTCATGTAGGGTACCTGGGTTACCGAAGTACTTTGCCCTGTACGTGGCGACCACCGGGCAGTTTAGAAGCAAATGTGCCGCTGTCTCGTCGTCCTCCATGCAGGCCCTGCACAGCGGACTGTCTGTTACTCCTATGACAAAGAGGTGTTTATTGAATGACCCGTGGCCAGTTAAAGCTGCAGTAACTATACGCAGCTTTTGTTTAGTTAGACGGAGAACCTGTTTCGTGAGGCGGCCATCCAATGTGGGAAGTGCTTCCCTAGCCTGCCTGCAATCGCCTTGGTCCGTCCATAGTTTGTTGTGTTGATCTCTAGTGCGTTTCCTTACCAGTGTACGTATATATCCGAAGGGGAGTGGCGCGATGGGCTCAGGTCCCACGGGTGCCATACTCGACCCTCTTCTGGCAAGCTCGTCGGCTGCATCATTACCTAACAAACCGCTGTGTCCTTTGATCCATTGAATGGTTATATTATTGAGGTTATCCACCTGGTTGAGGCGCTGGTGACACTCGTATATTAGCCCAGAGTCAACTGCATAACTGTTCAGCGCTTGCAGAACAGCTATGCTGTCTGAGAGTATTCGGATTGAGTGTTCCTTTACTTCCCTGGCCATAATGGCTGAAGCGGCTAGAGAGATGCCCAAGCATTCGGCCTGGAACACTGTGTTGTGGACCCCCAACGGTGCGGCTATATGTATGTTGAAGTCCTCCGAGAAGACTCCAGCACCTGTGCCACTACCTGTTTTGGATCCATCTGTGAAGATACGCAGCTCTGCAGGGCGCAGCCCTTCGCATCGGCGGTCCTCGCGAAGCTGGATCTTGTATTTTTTATCAAAGATAAATTGTTTAGGAAGACATAGACTCTTATACATACAATAAAATACAGGGGCGGATCTACTTAAAGGCTTTTTGGGCTGCAACCCAGGGCCCCGTGGATACAGAGGGCCCTCAACCGAACTGAAAACAATAGACGATATTGTCAATAATAATAATTATGTAGAATTTAAAAAAATCCGATCATAATAAAATGGCAATTGGTTGAGTAATTAGGTAGGGCCCCTAAGCAGTATTAGCCCAGGGCACCACAAATTCAAGATCCGCCCCTGATAAAATATATTCAAAATAACGAGTACCACAACAACTAAGCAGCTCTAACGAAATTTAACTGTAGCTACTTGGAATGTTACAAGTTATTGTGTAGCCTCACCCATCAGATCACGCAAACAATATTCACATTCATCTTTTTCATAATGATCGTAAATAGCAGAATCACAATTATAACACCAAAAATTTTCATTTTCAAGCAATAACTTAATGTCATTCTTGGTCATTGGTAAGCAAAAATGGCATGGTCTGCACCCTTGTACAGACGCTAGCACATCAACCTACCACAATCTGTCAGATTTTCCCAATCAACTTTGAACCTTATGCTTTAGCGATAAAGTTGAAAATCTATTAAAGAAATCTGACAGATTGTGGAAGGTTGATGTGCTGGCGTCCGTACATTTTCATCACAGTTGCGACATCTTTCGGTAATAATAAAATGTGTTTCGTTCCATGCCCACTCCAATCCATAGTAATACTGCAGTAGATCCTCCTTTGTTAAGATTTTGTCGATATCCACAACAATTACCATTTTTGTGGTCTTTCCTGCTAACAGCAATCAACTCTTGACAAAACAGAATACCTACTGATTACTGACAAGAATAGTCCGTTCAATCTGTAAAAGTTAAAAATATTTTAATTAATGAAAACATATTTACTCCAAACAAGACACTATATAAAGCAAGCCTAATTAATTACCATCATCGCTGTCTCCTAAGCATTTATCACACAAATAATCAATAGTTATGGGCCCACCAACGCAGTTATGGCAGTATATTTTTTGCAGGCCATACATTTTGCCAAGTATTGAGCAAGTGCAGCCACTGCATTTTGGGAATTCGATATGCTTTTTTGATACAATTGCATTACTTACTCTTAAATATACTTTTTTTTGGTAGGTACACATTTATTCCCCTTTTTGCAATTGAATTCATCACGTTTAGTAGAACTTGGTCCTGGGCAAATTATTATCTGGCAAAACATTTACAGTCTTTTTCGATATATTTTTCTGTTTGATCTTATTTTCAACACTACTTGGTCCTGGTTTCGATGGCAAAGTGTCTTTAATTTCGGTATTCGATCTGACTCAGTGAGTTTTCAAGCCAAAGCAGCTGAATAAACCTTTGAGTTCTCCACAGAAACAACCAATATCCCTGTAGGCCAAGATACCGTGTCCCTTTGTAATTATCTGATGAATTTGCAATGTTTCCGCCAATGTCGTGATATGATTTGGTAGCATCGAAACAATATTATTTATTTCTTCGTCATTGACACTGATCTTGACAGTTTTCATACAGGCTTTTAAAATGTGGTACGCAACGGAAGCTTCTCTAATATCTTTTCCAAAGCAAACTTGTCGATCTAAAACTCTTTTCACCGATCCGCCTATACCGTCAGCAACTCCTTTGCCATGGCCACTTTCGAAAAATGACCAGGTCACATATTCAAGTTCCAGCTTTTGAGTGAATAGGTCGATCAAATAAAAAATATTTTTTTGTCGATACTGGGAGGTTGGCCCATCAGAATAGAAATGTATAGTCGTTACTTTAAAATCATCCTTTATCATCTTTAATACAGGCAGTAAATGTGCCCAAATAGCTGGCGGTTGGTGCATGTTGTTTTGAGATACAGTGCAAAATGATTGTGACATCCCTTGAAGATATACCATATTACAGAGTGTAGCGTTATTTGGCTTTTAGAGTCACCGAAATGCATACTTTGTATTTCTTCGCTCAGTTTTGTCTCATAATTCTCCGAGAAATCGCATATAACTACCGCTTCGTTTTTGTTTAGATGATTTATAATAGAAAGATATATTATGCAGTTTCAGAGTAGGTAGTAAGAATTCTCTCAGTGTACCCACATACTTAGGCTGTCCTGTCCGTTACTTTTTTAGTCCGGCTCATACATTACCAGTCATTTGGTAATGGTCCGGACGTAACGGTATCACAGCTTCTCTCAGTTATTTAATCATATACTAAAAATGTTGTTTGATAACTAAAAAGTTCTTTATTTACGAAAAACCAGAATTAATTTTGCCATGTGAAACTATTTTTTCACTTCAGTAGCTCAAACATGTAGGTTTTGCTGCGTGAAATCAGTGAGCAAAATGCGATTTTGCTCACTGAGTGGGACAAAGTAACTTTTTAATTTTTTTTTTTCAGAAAGCCGCGATAATCTTATTCAGCCTTGGGTTAATCATACAATTCGAAACATTCACACTCTATCTCTTTCCCGCCATTAGAAAGAGAGAGAGACAAAGACCAGCCCTTTCGAAGTTCGGATTTTGAATTCGACCTCAAAGACAAACACGTTCGGAATTTCGTACTAACTAAAGAAATTTTGCAAAAAGAAAATTATGTCTTTTAATGTAATTTATTGAATTTTTAACTTATTGTTGTATTTAAACGAAAATAAGTATTTACTGCAAATAAAACTGATATTTAACTTGTGAATATTTATTTCTAGTTTCAGTAAATGTTAGGTTTTTTTTTTTTTTTTTTCGTATTATATTTTGAATAATAAAATATCATGGGTGCTATTTCCGAACACGCCTTAATTTAAATAACAGAGCGGGAATAAAATTTCGTGACTGGCGTACAGAGTTGAATAAGTTAAAAAATATTAAAATAATCGTAAAATATGAGTGAAACTAGCGACGAGAACAGTATTTTAACACCGGAAGAGTTAAAATAACAAGTTATTAATGCAGAATTAAGTTTCCTACCTGAGAAGTGTCGTGAGAAATATCTGAAAGCATACCATGTCTTTAATGAATGGAGACTTACAAAGGGCGTAAGCAGTTTTTCGGAGAAGGTGTTGCTATCTTATTTTTTAGATTTTATAGAATTGGTATCTACCTACAATGTTAATTATTTTGATTCACAATAAATAGTTATTTCAATCTATTCCTGTTTATTATTTTATCTCCTAAAGTGTTCTCGCTGCTGAAGTGAAAAGTTATGTGTGTTACACGAGAGCAAAGTTTTTTTGCATCTCGTGCCTTTGAATCCCTCGCCACACTCAGGATTCAACTATAGAATCACTCGCTACGCTCGTGATTCAATCGTTGAATCCTTCGCTTGCTCGGGATTCAAAATCAGCACTCGCAACAAAAAACTGCTTTGCTCTCTTGTTGCACAAATAACTATTGCTTTAACATTAACATTACATAATCATTTTATAAGCGCGAAATACTTACCGGTCAATGTGAAGCGAAAACTCCGAAAAAAGTCCGTTACCGGTCGAACTCGAGTGTGCACTAAAGACCAGTGTTGCCAGTGACTGATAGTCAAATATAACATGAGAGAGCTCAAAAAGTAACATTTTCACGAGAAAAGTAACATTACCTTATTTTTTGTGGAAAACGACACTAATAATAACATGGCACTTTATTACATTGTAGCGGTATCTACAACGCCACATGCAAACAACGCATCATACTGGCGTCACGCAAATCCTGCATCGCGCAAGCAGAGTTTACCGCGCAACTAGCATAGATACAACGGCCCGACACGAATCAATGGGCAGTTGCCCGCCAGACACAACACCCGTCTGGTCGGAGGATCCTCCCTTTTCTATAGAGTATGAGTGAACTTTACACCCTGTTCCTCATACCTCTATAACATAAAAAAAGCTGTCCCCTTAGTAGGCTTCGAAAGAATCGTAATAACTGTTGATCGAATAATTGACTGGTGATCTTGAAAAGAAAAAAAAAAAATATTCATAGTGTGTAAGTAATATACCAACCAATTTAGAAAAAACTTTCAATAGCTACAACTTAGTTAATCAATTTATTGAAAAACATCATCATAACCTATTATTGGGACAGGCAGGGAAGCTAATTCGAACTGGAACCTGAAAAAAAGCGTTAATATTAGCACCGTAGTCGTGAAAATTAGTTACATAAAACTTTGTGAGATTAATGAATATTGTGCAATTAGTACCTTCACCCACCACTCTTACTATATTTAATCTTTGCCTGCATCATTGCTTTTGATGGCTCAAATTTTGTGGCATTTTTTATATTTGCTTTAATAGACGTCAAAGCAGAAATGGTTTCAGTGTTTAGCCTGTTCCTGTTTTCACATTTTATTAATTTCAGTTGGCTAAAAATTCGTTCGACGCATGCATTCGAAAAAGGCAACACAAGTAAAAGCCCAATAACTTTTTTAAATTTGGAAACATTGGAGTACCAGTCAAATCATGCAGTTTCAAAACTTTTCCCCAATATTCCTCAACATTTTGAGATAAATCTAATTCATTGTGGTCAAGAAAAGCATGCTTCTTCCATTCCTTTTGTAGCTCCACAATATCAACATCATCTTTTATGTTTGGGAATCTAATCATCACGCTAGATTAATCTTTTATTTCAAATTTTTGAGCTATGCTTGGTTCAATGACGTCTATACTGCCGTAAAATTCAGGAATTTCTTTTGATAATTCTTCAAATGTAACGTAACAGAGCTCGGAGCTACCCTCAAGCCAAACAAAAGACGTGGAAGAATTAGGTATATCAATATCTGTACCGGTCAAACTTTGCAATTTCCTTTTGACAGTTTGCACAAATCTTTCAGCTTGACCATTCGATGATGGAGAATACGGTGGTGTCAGTACATGTTTAATCCCATTACATTTCATGAAATTTTTTAATTCTTCTGAAGTAAAAGCTGTTCCATTATCTGATACTAGCACTTCTGGCAATCCTTGTTCAGCAAAAATTTGTCTCAATGCTTTAATTGCACATTCACTTGATGTTAATCTCACAATCTTTACTTCTGGCCATTTGGAATACGGATCTACAACAATTAAATACATCCTGCGATCTACTGGTCCAGCAAAATCGATATGTAAGCGTTGCCATAGGTTTGAAGGGGTGATCCAAGAATGTGCTGTGCTACTTGGCATGTTCCTATTTACTTGACAACTGTCACAATTTGCTACCAACGCTTCAATCTCATGATCCAACCCTGGCCACCAGAAATAGCTTCTTGCGATTGATTTTGATATCACTATACCATCATGAGTTTCATGTAAAGTCTGTAGCATATACTCTCGCATTGGTGGCGATATCACTACTCGAGTGCCCCATATTACGCAGTCATTTGTAACAGATATCTCTTTTCTCTTCAACCAATATAATTTTAAATTACTTTCGGTTACAGTATCAGGCCATCCATGTAATATCCAGAATCTCACATTCGATAGAATTTAATTTCGCCCAGACTCTTCTGCAATATCTTTTGCTGAATACTGCACTGCACTCGGTGTTTCTGACTAATAAAATGTCTTCCACATCCTCACTATTTTGTTCCATCTCTTCATTCTCTATTGGCCATCTACTGAGAGCATCCGCATTGCCAATACTAGTAAGTACCACATTTATATTTCAACTCATAATCATGTGAGTTTAACTTCAATGCCCATCTCATCATTCTCGGGGACAAAACTTTTGGAATAGCTTTATATGTCTTCCATACACATACTGATTGAATTTATCCAAACCGAATATGATGGATGCTGCTTCTTTATGAATTTGAGCATAGTTACATTGTGACTTTGATAAAGTTCTAGACCCCATTGCAATAGGTTTTTTGGATCCATCATCCATAATATGAGATAAAACGGCTCCTACCCCATATTCTGAAGCATCACATGTTAATGTAACCTTCCTGCTATTATCAAAGTGTACTAATGTGTCTTTACTTGATAATAAGGCTTTGGCCTTTTGAAATGCTTCTGCTTCTACCTTTCCTCACTTCCATAAGGCACCCTTATCTAGTCTATACAGAGGCTCTAATAACTTAGCTTTGTCCTTCATAAACCTGTCATAAAAATTCAGCAATCCTAAAAATGCTTGCAGCTCTTTAACATTGTTAGGACAACTAGCATTTCAATTAATCTGATTTTTTGGTCACTTGGATGAATACCGTCTTTGTCCACCACATATCCTAGAAATTCAACTTTATTTGTTGCAAACTCACACTTTTTCCGATTCAGCCTTAGTCCCACATTTTGAAGATACATTAACACCTTTTCCAGTCTTTCATTATGCTGTCTCTCATTACCACTTATTAAGATATCGTCGAGCAGCACCGTTACTCCTTTAATGCCTGCCAATGTTGTTGACATAAATAACCCTTTGAAAATTACCTGGGCATGCCTTTAAACCATAAGGTAATCTGTTCATTTTATATAAACCCTTCAATGTATTAATAGTTAAAAGCATACCTGTTTCATCCGATACTTTCAGTTGTGTGTACGCTTCTTTCAGATCTAATTTTGTAAAAATGACTCCACCTGCCACCTCTGATAAGCACTCGTTAATTGTTGGTTGAGGGTAGGTATCCGTTTCCGAAGCCGAATTCACCGTCAATCTGTAGTCCCCACACAACCGAATACTTCCATCACGTTTTACTACTGGCACTACAGGAGTTGCCCAGCTTGAATATGAAACCGGTTCCAGCACTCCAACACTGACAAGCCTATCTATTTCTTCACAAACTCGGTATCTCTTATCGCAAATGGTACCGGTCTGCTTCTCATGAATATTGGCTGTACCTCTTTCTTGCACTTAATTACCACTTCAGGTCCTATGTATTCACCAAGTCCTTCAAAAATTTCTTTATATTTTTCTAGCAATCCCTTCAGAGATTCATCCATACTTTGTAAGGAATTTATATAATTTATACCTTCAACTGATATTCCCAGAAGCCTAAACCAGTTTCTGCCAAGGAGGTTACCTCGCCCCTGTCCAATAATTATTTGCAAGTAACCTTTGAAATTTTTATGTTCAATAAAAACATTGGTCTTGCCATGCACCTTTACCTTAGCATCAGTCCAGGTGTGCAAGTTTAACTTACACTCTCGTAACTGCACTCCATTGGGCCAAACTAATTCTGCTTGCTCACGTGACATAATGTTATAAGAACACCCTGAATCAACCTCAAACTTGACTAACTTCTTGTTCATATAAAGCTCTGTAAATATTGCTCGTTCACGATGTTCACCTCCCACACAATATTCCATTCATAAATTCCTCTTCCTTTGCTTGAATCTCTTTGACATCACCAGTGGCGGACTAAGCCCGTCAGAGGCCCGGGGCGGGAAAGCTGAATAAGGCCCCCAGCTTTAAAAAAATGTAGTTTTACAAGCTTTTTATTTAGTTCACATTTATTTATTTTATTTATTTATTTATCTATTTGTATGTAATAAATAAGTGTTTATGTTTATTTCGTTAATTTCGTCGGCAACGCCACTTTCTTCTCTTCAGAATTCGAAAAGTAATTGGATAAAGATCCAGCAAGCGATTATGCCTCTTCAGGCTTCGTTTTTTTAGCTTCCTTTTCTGAGAGCCAGATGGTTGAATCCTTTTCAATAAAAATAATTAGATAAATAAGAAACTTTTATAAAAGATAGCTAAACTAAGCCTCATTATTGATTTGACGATATATATATACAAATGTACAGAGACTTTGCCATGTTGAGTCTCACGATGAGAACAAGTACATACCTACATCCCTAATAAACGTGCACTACAAATAAAATAAGGACCAATGTATGTACCTACTCGTAGGTGGGGTACACTTTTTAATGAAATTACTTTGAACGGATAAGATCGCGTTTATTATTTTACAATTTGAAAAAAGGCTTATCTGTTCGCGAAAATATCAGTACACACTAATAAACTATTAAATATCAACGTAATGAAATTCAATATTTGTTAAATGAGGCCTATGTTTATTTTTCGACGTAAATAGAATGTAGTGAATGTTAATGTAAAAAAAAAAAAAAAAAAAAAAAAAAAATTGCAGCTGTAAACAAAAGTTGTACTACTGACTGATTTTTCTGCATTGTGACAGTGGGATCGCACTCTGTGTCTCGGGGCAGGGTAGTTGTGCATAGTGGCGCAGTGTTGGATTTTTGGGAGTACCCACGAACCTAAATAATTCGTAATACCTACTAATGTAATTTAATATAGTCAAATACGTCAGGTAAATTGTAAGTCCGAGTGTCGAAGGACAATGACTAGTTTTTACTTTGTTTAAATTTGTTCTCATGTAAGTGAAATGTAAATTTCTTATTTACACACTAACTCTATAATAGAAATAAAAATTAAACATATTTACAAGTATCAAAAAGGGTTACAGGGCGTCGAAAAATTCGTCCACATCGCTGTCAACAGGAAAAGTGCCCAGAAGGCTGGCAGCATTGCCACGTTGGATAGCAATGCTGATTCTTTGGCCAAAAAATAGGCCCGCCCTCTGGTCACGTGAAGAGTCGACCAACCGTTTGGCGATTTCCCGAAATACTAGGTGGGCACTCGAATTTCTTTATGAGAAATAAATGTCTTTAACCAGAATGTAGGCGTACAAGAGTGAATTATTTGCACTTCATTCATTCAGGGATTCCTGGGGAAGTACCCGCTACAAAGACGGGAATTCTCCCAGCATATTGGACGCGTTCAGCTAAGTTAAAAGAATATTAGTACCACGTAAAAAGTCTAGATGGCTGTAGTGTTTTGATCTTGATGAAATTATGTAGGTAGGTACTAAGCACATTTTTAAAATCACCAGTGCGACTATTATTTTTTCTACACATTTTAGCTATGTGGCCTGACTTATTGCACGCATTACATTTAGCAGTGATAAACTTAAAATGTTACTCTTTTAAAATGTTACTCTTAAAATGTTTTACAATATTTTGCATACATCTACGTATTTAATAAAAATGAATCGCTAAATGTGTTGCTAAGCGCAAAACTCGAGAACGGCCGGACCGATTTGGCCGATTCTTTTTTTGTTGTTTGTTTTTGTCAGGAGAAGGTTGTTATAAAAGAAAAAATAAAAAAAAGTCGGTCTCAAGGGTAGGGTATTGGTAGGGTAGGGTAGGGGTAGTGTAGGGTTTGGTTGGGTAGGGGTAGAGTAAGGTATGGGTATATAGGGTATCGGTAGTGTAGAGGTGGGGGAATCGGTAGGGTAGGGGTAGGATACCACGCGAACGAAGTCGTGGTGGGTCAGCTAGTTAATTATATATGTAATAATAATATGTGAAGACGATGCACCTAAAATAAAATTACTATACCACAATAGGTAAAAGAATTAAAAATGAAACCTTAAGTATCTGATAGATACACGGTGCTCACATATTTACAAATATGGCAAAAGTATAAGATTTTCATTTAAATAAAATTACAAGTAATAAGTCATGGTGTGAGTTAAAGTAGTTACAGAATGTAAATCAATGTAAAAAAATTACAATTAAATTAGCAACCAGTGCTAAAATACCAATCAATCCAATCCCAATCTCTTTGATTATACTTACGTAGTGCAGCGAAAAAAAGAAAAACGGACTGTCTTCGCCTTATTACGATCCATAATGTTATCCTTTTACGATTCTGCCAAAGTGGCCTTTTAGGTACGATTCACACCAACCGGCTCGCATCGCGCCGGGCCGGGCGGCATTTTACAATGCGGTAAAGAACATTGAAATGTATCAACAGTAATTACAGTTCATATTTGCATGCAACTTACTCATATTTGCATGCAACTTACGCATATTTACCTCCGTCGGCATCCCGCGACGCGTCGCGACGTGTCGCAGAATGCATTCGGCTGTCGCGACGGCCGACCGGCTCCAACCGGCCCCGACCGGCTCCGAACGGCGCCGAACTGCGCCGTCGGCATCCAATCGGCTGCCGTCGGGTCCGTTCGGAGCCGGTCACTTTACGTCTACGCGGCGCAATGTGAGCAGCACTTCTGGGCGCTTGGGTACGATTCACACGAACCGGCTCGCATCGCGCCGCATCGGAACGGAGCCGTACGCATGCCGCGGCAGCCGAACGCGCCCGTCGGAGCCGTACCGCTACCGCGGCATACGTTCGGCTGCCGTGATAGCCGTACGCGTGCCGCGGCAGCCGACAGCGTCCGCTGAAATCCGTACGCACTCCAACAACTTGAATGATTCGCTAGTTGCTGCACCGTAATCTCCGTTCGTATTCCACGACGCACGGCCAACCGGCTCCGAACGGACCCGACGGCAGCCGATTGGATGCCGACGGCGCAGTTCGGCGCCGTTCGGAGCCGGTCGGGGCCGGTCGGCCGTCGCGACAGCCGAATGCATTCTGCGACACGTCGCGACGCGTCGCGGGATGCCGACGGAGGTAAATATGCGTAAGTTGCATGCAAATATGAACTGTAATTACTGTTGATACATTTCAATGTTCTTTATCGCATTGTAAAATGCCGCCCGGCCCGGCGCGATGCGAGCCGGTTGGTGTGAATCGTACCTTGGAGTGCGTACGAATTTCAGCGGACGCTGTCGGCTGCCGCGGCACGCGTACGGCTATCACGGCAGCCGAACGTATGCCGCGGTAGCGGTACGGCTCCGACGGGCGCGTTCGGCTGCCGCGGCATGCGTACGGCTCCGTTCCGATGCGGCGCGATGCGAGCCGGTTGGTGTGAATCGTACCTTAGGCTCCCTGGCCCTGACACCTAACGCGAATCTGGCGTAAAGCGAATCTGTCCTTATGCTCACAAGTCACAAGGGAAATAAAATACCATCTTTCAACTCAAACTTTAATAATAAACAAAAAAAATTGTTCCCACAGACAATTCCTTCAAAATCTATTCTTGCGAATTTTTTTACCACGTTTTAAATCTGGAACAAACAGCGACGATTAAAAGGATACGTAGCCGTCGCATCTAATTTTACTGTTGCTAGTGACCTAGGTACAGTCTGCAACAAAAGTCGATTAACGCTTCAGTTTTTTTAATCGTCACGTTATTGAGCAAAATATTAACATTTCAGTTTTTTGAATGTCAACAAATATTTTGCTCAATAATAGATAGACTAAAAAAACTGAAGTGTTAATCGCCTTTTGTTGCTGACCGTACCCCTTTTCTACTGCTTTCAAACGTAAATGTGAATCTGCTTTTAGCTAATTTGCGCACAGCTAGCACAGCGCAGCATAGCTTGATGACGACTCTGTTCAGTGAAGCCAAGCGCACATTACAGCCTCATCGCATATTCATACAAAAAAGTGCGGTGCGGGCCGCTTGTATTGTGCGTTGGTTCATAGAAAATGTCAGTGATGTGTCTCACATCACGTGGAGTCTTGCGATGCGGGGCGGCCCGCCCAAGTCTGCTTCAGCCTGAATACTTACTTTGATATGCACGGTCCTGGGTCGTCTATATGATCCGCCGGCTTGTATATACACTTAGTGCCCGGGAAGCCGAGCAGCTCGGCGAGCGTGTTGATCTCCAGGTATGATGGCTTCGCACGAAGCAGCTGTGGAAACAAATTTTTAAGCCAAAGGCTGTATATAAAAGGAGAAACACTGACTGACATATCAACGCACATCGGAACTACTAAACTACTGGGACTAGGAATGTGAAATTTTGCGCATGTCTTCCTTTCATTACGTAGGGGGAACACTAAGAAGGGGTTTTTGGAAATACAACCTTTAAGGGGGTGAAAAGGTGGGATTTTGTTTGTATGAAAAATCATATTCCTTGAGTTAATAAACTTGAAACTTCTCAAGAATCCTTATCTAAGTAAATTATGAAGTTTGTCGTTTTTTGTTTTTCTAAGCTACCCCCTAAACGGGGATTGGGGGTGTTAAAATTTGTAGGGAAGAATTTTAACGCGCAGTTCGATTAACTCGAAACTTAGTACTTACTTACTTAACTTAATACTTAAGACCAAAAATGAAGAATAAAGTGTACCAGGGTTTTTCGAAAATCTACCCCTAACGGGATGAAAAGGGGTAGTTAATTTTACAGGGGAGGATTTTACTGCGTGGCTTGATATAATAATCTTTGAGTCAAGTTATGAACACTACTCAAACGTTTTTTCAAAATTCCACACCTGCTGTGGGGTGAAAAGCGACAATCTTTATCTATACCTAGTCTTGCCAGTGTGATACTTCCTGGCCGCGTCACAGTGGAAAATTAAAGAAACACGTTTCTAGATAAATTGTACCCTTTATGTACTTTAGTGTATGTACAAATAGGTAGTGAAAAAAATTGTGCCTCAACGAATTATGAAATATAATGAAGTTTTGGTGGCGCGGCTGGGAAGTATACTTCCTGGCCGCGCCACCACGGTTTTTGTAAACTATTAGGCGTACCTAGACATAGTATACACTAAAGAATTGTACCAAAATTTTGGTACAATTCTTTAGTGTCAACGCATCCCACCGAGATAATTCCAGTACCTACTTCTAATTTTGAGGCCACATCTAGTTGGTACAAAGATCAGCAAGTCTGTTGATGCGCTTAAACTTGTTTTGACAGCTTTCCGTAATATTATTATGTTTTTGGGTAGTACATAATGTGTACAATACTTTAGTGTATACTATGTCTGGTTACGCCGACTGAAACTTGGTGGCGCGGCTGGGTAGTAGTATACTTCCTGGCCGCGCCACAACACATAGCTACTATAATTTCTAAAGTTATAACATTTTCGAATCTCTTTATAGCGTACGGAAAAGAACAGTTTTGGTACATTTCTTCAGCGTACACCATGTCCGGATAGGCCTAACAAACTTTGGTGGCGCGGCTGGGAACCACGCGCGGCTACGCGCGTTTCAGTCGGCGTAACCAGACATAGTATGTAGTAGTAGTAAATAGGTACGTTCCAATTTTTAAATTTCCCTCCACATTCTTTGCGAGCTAATTTAAATTATCGTGTCATTAAAAAATGGATCTGCACCGGGAACATTTCTGCGCTATGATTTTTTACGGTTTCAAGTGTGGCTGTGGACGAATCGTACGATAGACTTCAAATGGCATTCATTGATGAAGGCCGTTCTAAGGCAACCGTGTATCGTTTATATACCTACTGAATTTAAGCGCGGTCGACTAACTTTGGGGGATGAAGAAAGAAGTAGTCGCCCTTTGACGGCTGTTAAAAAAAATATATTATTTTTTTTTTGCTGAAAATTTTTATCGAAGACAATAGGCGAGTTGCGTATCAAGAGATTCAGCACGTACTGCAGGTCGGATCGGGATGCCTTCACGAAATTCTACACGTGCATCTTCACGGGTGCCCCGCACAACCTCACCGATGCTCAGAAGCAGGCCCGGGTGGAATGGTGCCGTGATATGATAAACAAATTTGAAGCAGGCTCGTCTCGGCGTGTTTACGAGGTGATGAATCTTGGATTTATCAATACGATCCCGAAACGAAGCGCCAGTCGACGGTTTGGGCGTTTCAAAACGAATCAACGCCTACCAAAGTGAAGCGATCTAGAAGCGGAGGAAAGATTTTGATCGCGAGCTTTTTCAATTTGATTGGCTACTTGGTGTCAATTCCTTTACGGTACCAAAGAAGCATCAACGCTGAATGGTATACTACCAAATGCTTGGCAGAAGTTTTCTCTGTTGTAATCAACAAGCGACCAAACACAGGGCTCCGCGGGCTACTGCTCCACCACAACGCGCCTTCGCACACCGCGCTCAAAACGAGGGACTTCCTGGACAGCAAGCCGGTCAACTCCTGGGTCACCCTCAGCCCTGACTTAGCACCGTGTGACTATCTTTTTATCCCCGAAAATAAACAATCAGCTCAAAGGGATACAATTATCGTCGCCGGAAGATGCGCTGTCAGCGTTCGAGCAGGCCGTAAACGAGGTGTCTGCGGTGGACTGGAAAAAGTGTTTCGAAAACTGGTTGAGACGCATGAAACTTTGTATAGAGGCTAGTGGAGAGTACTTTGAAAATATTTGATAAAAAATATTTACCTACCTATAGAACATTTTTTTTTTATTTTCGCAAAACAGTGTCCCACGTAGAAGTAGTAAGTATTTATTATTCTGTAAAAAATCATTGCTTTGTGGTCATTAACCAGAAAGAAAACAGGCAAGAGCGTTTCTATGGAGAATAGACCACCCGCATTTCCTGTTGAAGTAAAAATAGGGAAAAATGGAAAGTAAGTAAGAAAAGTGGAGTAATGGAGTAAGTCATAAAAATGGAAACGTACCAAACGCTTTTTTAAAAACAATCCGTTTATTTGAAATATCTTATTTTGAAAGTTATTTCATACAAAATCTCTCAAACGTCAATTTTATCAGTAATTGCAAAATCAGCCCTTAGAGAAATAAGTATTCGGGCCAATTTTTAAGTTAAACTAAGAAGTTTCAAGTAAACTGTCCCTCCTTTACACCACGACAGGGCTTGTAAAACAGGGCTTGTAACTGGCTGGTGATGGAAAAATAAGCCTA
Organism: Luperina testacea; assembly: GCA_927399505.1. Classification (NCBI taxonomy): domain Eukaryota; kingdom Metazoa; phylum Arthropoda; class Insecta; order Lepidoptera; family Noctuidae; genus Luperina; species Luperina testacea. Next base: position 1,464,681 of record OV656766.1, on the reverse strand, counting down.
ATAAAATTCAAGTTTGAGTTTGAGTCTTCAAAGTCCTGACTGACTAATATATCAACGCACAGCCTACACGGCTGGTCCTAGAGACATGCAATTTGGAGAGTGTGTTCTTTGTAAAGAGTAGGTATCCACTAAGAAAGGATTTTTCGAAATTCCACCCCTAAGAGGGTGAATGGGGAGAGACTGAGATTTCACGCAAGCAGAAGCTAGTAAATTATAAAGATCGTAAATATTAATTTTCGAAAACCACCTTTCAAGGGGAGGTGGCTGGGTGTTAAAAATGTTTGAGGAAATTACGAAACCCACGCGGACGAAGTGTTAGTCGCGGGCAAAGTACTAGTATTCGTAGATATAAAACGGTTGTTAAAATTCGGTTACACAAATATGAACATTTTTTGCAGAAAAATAAGGTTTATATTCGAAACACTGCTTGGCATAGTAAATCTGGTAATCAGTGGATGGGGTATTGGGTATACTTACCTCAGCACACACTTGCTTGCGATCTTCAATGGGTGGCATGTTCCAGAACACGAAACCGACTACGATCTCGTCTCGGAGGTAGAACAGCATGCCGCGCTTATAGCGGTTGAAGTACTCCGTACCCCTGGGGCTGCGACACGACCAACAAGCTATTCAAACCCTTGTGTTTAAGTTTAAATACATTACAATACCTAAATTGAGAACTTGTCAAACTCTACATTATTAATTCTACATATTAGGTGATTCAAAATAATTTATTCTTTTCAAACTAGGCTGAGAATAAGCATTTTTTGAACTACAATGGTCGCTATAACAAAGTTTAAAATGAAAGGTCCCCACTCCCCATACAAGAATAGTAGATTATTGCATCGAGCGCAAAGTGAGTTACACGTGAGTTAGTGAGGTGCACGAATGTTATGTGGTGTCCGAGCGCACGCGAGGACACTAAATTAACACGAGTGCATTAATTACTCACTTTAGCAAGGTGCGTAATCTACTTTTCTTTCAACTACCAATCTACCTACCGTGATAAAATATACTCAAAATAAAAACTGAAAAAAAAATTTTCATAAGCGTTTAAATATTTATCCCGCGACTTTTGCGGCATAAGGTTATTATCAATTTAATTTGCAGCTGTTTTTATACTTTCTGGAGTTTAATTCATATCGCTATCGCTGTCTATTTCCATTTTTTACACTTTTCTTGCTAGATATGAAGTATCAAAGTTTTATAATGGTATAAAAATGCGCGCCATTTTATTTTACCACGTCGCTTTAATTCAGCCGCTTTTTATTTTCAGCCACTATCTTTTTGATCTAATGCATATATTTTATATTAAACTTAATGGGAGACTTTAAACCTCTGTGGTAAATTTATATCTATATAAAAAATAAAAAACTGCATTAATGAAAAACTGTGCAACCATGAGATTTCATATAACATTTTTGGTTCTAAGCAACAAATACGTCCTTTGTGATCGGATAACATTACTACGGAGTTGAAAGAAAACGTTTTTTTTCGGCGTCGTGTGCGACTCGGACTCGCATTTGGCAGTTCTTTATTCATACTTCATGGTTGGTTCCAAGGGTTCCATAGTGAAAGTCCATTCATGAGGTCTATGTCCGCCACATACTTTAGAAAAGAGAAAAAAATCCGACATGGCTGTATGGGCTCAGTTCCCCTTGCCTGTCCCAGAAAGGGACGAAATGAACCAAAAAAAAAAGGGTCTATGTCCAGTAATGGACGTCTTTCAGCAAAATTATGGCAATCATTGAAAATATTAAAGTTGCAGCGGAAAACTAAACCTTCCATGCAAGTAATAAACTTACTTTTTTTAAATAACTTATATTGGACACTAAGGACGCAGTTCACTAATGAAACTGAACGCGATCAGCACATCTAGACCGGGCGCGGCGGCCATTGAGGCCGCCCGCGCCCGGTCTAGATGTGCTGATATAATGCGTAGTAGTATAACTCAATGGCGATGGCGGCGGCGGGGTAATTGTGTAACACATTAACAGCAGGATCGGCTTTCATTTTGACAAATCAACAACATACATTGCTACTTACGTTGTTGAGCCGACACATTTTCCGAATATATGAATCAATGGATAAGCAATATCCTTGAAAATTATTTAGATTGTGATTGATACTGTGTTGTTACGCAGTTAGGGTGCAGGTTCAACATTATCAGCGTCATCTCTGTTGTAGAATATTAATACTGACAGCTCTCGAACGCGGTATAAATGTGTTCGCGTTCAGTTTCAATAGTGAAATTCGCCCTAAATAGGCGAGTCGTGAGCTCAATTATAAATAGTACTTCTTTTTGTAGCACATCCTTTTGCCCTTTTCTTTGGCGATCAGTCTATCAGCGTCCTTGATGGAATCCTCACCATCGCACTCCTTGAACAGAGCTACGATGGGCATGCAGGCTCCTACTTCACCGAACACCTGCGGAAAGAATAGACCACATTAAAAAAATTGATTAACCATAAAGTTTTTGACCTAGGGTTGGTATCTGAAAAGCTGGCGAATATTTCGTGTTCGTCAAGCAATTTTGATCGTTTGGAACTGCAGTCCTTTGACAGTTATTTTAGACCTAATAACAGCAACCTTATTAAATCGACAATAAAGATCACTGTGATTTTGACAGATTTGTCGGCTTAAGTTTCACACAAAGCTCGCCCGAAAAGGGTTAAGAAAAAAGTACTCTTCTTAATTAAGGTGACATATTGAAAAAAAAATGTGGTTTTTCTATTTCGTGTAACCTGTTAATTCCACATACATACTTAACAGTGTTAAGTATGTATGTGGAATAGGGATTTAACATTTTGTTATATGTTTTTTTACTCTATGGTCTAGTATAGTGTAAAAGGAATCATGAATATTTCTCGATACAAAAAAATTGCAAAGTAACAATTTTTTTTACTTTTTTTAACATCACGGCGCGGCGGCGTACCTAACGCTTAAGAGTTACTCATTGGAATTTACTTTAAAACATAGAGAATTATCATATCAAAGTTTACTCAAAGTAGTTTTAAATTTAATTCATTTATTTCGTTAAAAAAAGGAGTAATGTCGTTTTGGCACATACGTCGTTTTATTCCGAGCGCACGCACATTATAGCCATCTCTTTTCTTTTGCGTTTCAAAAGTAATTGCAGATCGCTTAGTAGATCAGTCGCTACGATTTATTTTCGAGGGAGCGCCTTTAAGTAGTCTGCTCTTATCACTTCTGTGCATTAATATCCTTTTTAGGGTTCGTATCAAAATGGTAAAAAGGAACCTTTATGGTGCGACTCAGTCTGTCTGTCTGTCACAGCTGTATATCTCAAGAACTACTAATGCTATCCAACTGAAATTTAGAATAGTTTTAGATGACGTTTGCCCAACTATTTCGCAAATAAAAAATAAAAATATTTTTTTTTTCAACAAGGTGTGTCTTAACAATTTGAAGTGGGGTGCTACTAAGATATGTGGGGTATCATATGAAAGAGCGCAGTTTGCACACATTTCCTTAGTTCTCAAACACATTTTCTTTTTTTAAGCCGCATAGTTTTCGACTTTTGATGAAAAATGTAAAAATACCGTCTCCCCCCCGTCATCTCTGAAGTTTGCATAGTTACATTAGTTCCAATATCGGTCAAGAGATGGCGCTGACCTAAAACTGCAATATTCTACACCGCTGCGTGCATTGTTAAAATTCTCTGACGAATATAGGCCTCGCCAATGAAAATTTAAAAACATGATGGTACGGAACACTCGGTGGGCGAGTCCGACTCGCTCTTGCCCGGTTTTTTTTCTTAACTTCATTGCATATAATTCAAAATGTGCATTACCTCCATCTGGAAGGCCTCTCCCAGCTGCACAAAATAGTTGGGTTCCATGTTGCAGGGCAGCCAGAAGCCCGTCATGTTGGCGCCGGCGACGAAGCCCTGCTCCTCCGCGTTGATGTAGTGCTCCACGCGCAGGCGCGTGTCCCGCCACTGCGAGTAGTAACTGGCTGCGTCGCCCGCCTGACACACACAATTTTTTTAAATAATAACACCAGCTTGTTATTGTCCCACTGCTGGGCTCACCTCTACCCATACAGAGAAGGCACGAGCATTGATCACCACGCTTGCTCAAGACGGGTCCTTCACCGATGTCAGTAATCTCCAAGATAAACTCAGAAAGTATCTACATATGAATTAAAAATATTATTGTTGCTTGCCGGGATTTGAACCCACAACCTCGTGCATGAGGGGCGAGGCTTCAACAACTGGACCATCAGGACAATTGACAGACACACACATACTTTATTGTAGGACACTGCGCTGATTGATGACTGCCGCTGTCTAGTGATCAAAGTGCTACTGCTGAGCATGGGGTCCTGGGTTCGATTCCCGGGTCGGATAGTGTAAATGGGATTTCCATCTGGAATTTCTCAGTAGCAGCGCGGAGTCTGGGTCTGTGCCCGGCTGGTGGCAATAGGCTCGCCCTCTATTAATGGTGAGATCAGATTTTAAAAATCTGATGTGGCTCCTCAATCCTTACGGACATTTACATGGGTGGCGAAATGTGTGTGTACTATGGTTACACCTCTGCTTGACCCTTCCAGTTACAACACTGATTGTTCATCATAAAAAAATCACAGTTAAAAGCAAAAAAGTTGCCATTATATACATCTTATAGTCTATGCTAGACAGAGACAGAACGCCATAGTAACTTTAAGAATAATTTCCAAAGCGTGTAAGTTCTCAGATTTTTATTGATTTTTGCACAAATCTTCTTTTTCAAAAACATCTTTAAAATAAATATTAACTCGTGTATGTTTTTGACAGTTAGTCAAATGCCCTATTGTCCGCTCATGCAGATCCGTAAATATTAATAGCTAAGTGCAGAAAGTACTTCACATTGAAAAAAAAAAGTATGGTATTTTATTATCAATAGCGAAGTACTTCCTGCAACACAGCTATAACTTATCGGATCTAATTTTTAAGACAACGAACAGGTAAAGGGAGCACTGCTTACAATGTATAGGTGTGTCCTGGCTTCCAGCTCGGTGTTCACGAGGTACCCTCCGTTTACATAGTCTTTCTCTAGGGTTGAGTCTTCGGCGATATCGACTCGCGGCTCGGCTCCTATCGCCAAAAACGCCTGGACAACAGACCAACATCTATTGTGTATATTAAGATTATTATACACTAGCAGCTAGTGTATAAAAGCTAGTGACTAGCTTTTGCCTACGGCACGGGAACGTAACTACTACCCGGGATGAATAGTATCCTATGTCCTAACCTAGGTCATGGTCTATCCGTGTGCGAAATTTCATCCAAACCATTCAGCCGTTTAGCCGTGAAAAAACAAATGATAGAGAAACAGAGTTCCTTCCACATTTTGATAATAAGCATGTATATGGAGAGACGCCAATCAAGTGGACCTGACGAATCGCATCAAAGGCGTGCACAGATGCGGAAGCTTTCAGAAAGTTTAATCATATAATGATTCATGTATTATTAATTAACTAATTCTCATCATTGAATTATATCTCAAGTGCTGAGACTGTGCATACATTTTGATCGTGTAGCTATTGTATTAAAGTTTATTTTTAACTGATAAAAATATTCAATGCTGGGGAATTCTTGAATCATGTACCCACTGAATTCATGGTATAAATTCTTGACAAAACAGCTTGATAACGAATTATCCAAATCTTGAAATAACTCTCGGAAAGCGAATAATTAAAAAAAAAATTACATAATCAGTGACGAGGGATTTTCCATTTGATAAAGTCAATTCCAGTCTTCCATCTTTTGTTTCGAAGACATCGTACACTTGAGCTGTAATCGTAAATTATAATAATATTATAAGGGCGGCTTGTTATGGGGCGAGACGAGAGGGAGTGGGGGGCAGTCGCCTCCTTCTGCGAAGCAGTCATGCTAGCGAAGGAGGCGGCGGGACGGCTGAGGGAGAGAGCCTCCCGTCCCAGCCGCCGCGGGAGACGCGCCGGGCGTCGGGAGCCGCGCGACGACTCCAGGCCACCCTGCGGGCGGAGAGTAATGGGTAATGGGAAAATTCCACGCGCGCCTCAAAGAGATGTCAGCATCAAGTGAAGGGGCCCGTCAGAGCCGAAGCCTGCTGGGTCAGGGGGATTGTCCGAAAGGGTTACCGCTGGCCCGGAACATGAAGGGTTAAGGAAGGAACACGGGTGGGTTTTAGTCAGTAAGAGTCTGACACTCCCTTCCGCTCCACCCAGAGCGGGAGGGGACATTGAAGATTTCCCAACCTCAAATTAACGGACGAGTATTATACGTCAAAAATGGCGCCAACGATCGTCAAACCAAAAAAAAAAATGCCACAAAATTATGTCCTTGGCTACGTATGTTACGTTAATCAACCGTTTGAGACAACCGGCCTTTAGATTGTTTTTGACACCCACCACGTCTGCAGAGTGTGAAACTCTGCTAGCTAATTTAATTTGAACCTGTTTATTGAAAAACCAAGATGGCGGCGTTCGTTCTGATTTTGGCAAGCTTGTAGCGCTATAGCTCCTAGAACGGTAATACGTTATCCCAGGTACCTTTAGAAATCTGTGTGACCCCTGCACACTTGATTAGTTCCGCCGCATACTCTCCGAGGTACTCTGGTAGGATGCCGGAGAGGACCCCCTTGTCTTTGTACAGGTGGACGATCTCTATTGGGGGTTCATCTTCTTTCCTTTCTACGACATTATCTGAAAAAATACGGTTAGAAAATATGGGTTTTTTTTTGCCTTATTTCTGTGTAAATAATTCCGTCATAGGCCAATTTATTCAGTCTAGCGACACATCTACCGTCATCTACGGAAAATATGCGACGGAAGTTTAATGGTTTTTTTAAACAAACGACTTATCAGGCTAAACATTGGCCGCGCTTGGATGGAAATTCGACAATAGCTTATAGCAATATAATAATAGCAATTCTTTTTATATTGACTAAGAACTGCGTCGCATAATCTTGGACATAGAGCGTTATAGCAGCGCTAAACTCTAAAGCGTACCTGCCTACAGTTAGGGCGAATTTCACCAATGAAGCTGGACCGCGTTCAGGAGCTGCCAGTGTATTCCACAATAATGATGACACTGATAGCTTCAGATGTGTTGATAGCGAACATCTTCATTGGTGAAATTCGCCCTTAGCCGAGTTAGAGTGACGTAATTTCGGCAGGTGTGTCGCTACTCTGGCGCTCTGAAGTCTTGTGCTAACTTACTCATCCTGCCCAAATACCACGCGAGCTCGCAGCCCAAGGGGCCCGCGCCGATCACTGTGACATGACTCGCCTCTTTTACTTTCCTGCGAACACATCAAATTTGAAGTAGAATGCCTTTTTGATGTTTTCGGGGGGAAATCTGTGTCAACACTAGGTTTAAAAAACGACCTAAGTGTATTATTACATAAAATTCAAGAGTACGTTTCGCCAAGCCTCGCTTGTTGATATGAGAGGTGTTTAAGTACTAGCATAAATTTCTCGTAGTAGGTTACGTCTAAGAGAATTTTACATAGTTGATTTATTGTATTTATTATTACTATGTTTTATTTATTTGTTGTTTTTTTATTTTCAGGTAACTTATTGGTACCTACTGCTCTATGCTGAGATGTGTGTGCTGTCGTATTGTGTGTAAAAAAAAACTGTTTCGTACATACAAACGTGCAAGTGATTGCACGTTTATACGTTTGTATTAACACAGACGTACAAAATGAATGGAACAGCGGTTTTTTTTAATTTTCGACGAAATATTTCAACGCTGTTGGATCCAGAATCATGTAATAAATTCATGGTAACAGCTTGCACGACCATGTCGTTACACTCTGTATATTGGCAAAAACAAAAAGATATTTTCGTACCTAAATGCAATTTCAAAGTCCCTTATTGTTCGCAATTTGCAAATCTTGTCGCGTACTGCCTTAGGTGCAGCCTTGACGATATCTAAGTTCTTGGGTTTTACACCTGCACAAAAAAATAGGAATGTCTTCATTACAACACAAGGTTATGCATCTACATATTCAGGTTGGCAGGGACATCATGATTCTAGAATCCCCTGGCGTTGAATTTTTCGTCGGATAATTAAAACAAGCTGTTCCATACATTTGGACTGCATGGTGCACTTTTGTACGAAACAACAGATTTTTTTTTAAATAAACTGACGAAATATTTCAACGCAGTGGGGTTCAGAATCATGTAATGAATCCATGGTATTAGGTTGTACGTCGATCTCCCTGCCAGCCTGTAAACAACTGGGTTAGTTGAGGGACCTTCTGGTCTGGGTCCACGTACGTCAGAGCATGCTGCGGATGAAATTTGAATTAAGTACCTAGAGCCACTAATGTCCTAACTCGGTAGGAGTTTTGATAGAATTTTTAAGCGATCTGGAGGTCTAACAAGCCGACGGCTCATCTAATGGAAAGTGATCAACACCACAGGGTGTCTGCAATATCAGAGGCATCACAGACGCCTTGTAACCCTGGATACTACACAAGCAGCGATGCCTCACAAACTACACACACCGGCACCCATACCCTCAAAACCGGAACACAGCAGCACTACTCAGCTGCAGACATTCATAGGCATGATATTGCTGTTAGTACTTTTGACCAGAAGAGCTCCTTTACAAAGACCTCTACTGCTAAGTGCTACGTGTGTAAACAGTCTGCACCCCAGTTGCGTAACACACTATCACAATCTTGAATCATTTTGAAGGATATAACTAATGCATTGCTTCATATTATATGTATGTTCGAAAAATGTGTCTCCTCAACAATGTAAATAACGCAATGAATGTTGTCAAAATGAAAGACATTGCTATTGTCAGTATGTTCCGCAATGACCCCGCAGGTTAGCTCACCAGGCGCGAGAAGACATCGCTCGTAGTAGATCGGACGCTCCCCACACAAGGTCTTCACCCAGACCACATGGTCGTCAGGGTCGATCCTCAGGACACACCAGCCGGTTGCTATGGACACTGCCGGACCCTTCTTTTTTCGATAAAACTTAATGGGGTCCATAAAATCTATACATTCTGCATTAAACATCCTGAAGTTGTACAAAAAAAATTATATTATTTTTGATGCTTCACTCTAAGATTTTACTGTGTATCTAGTTTTCGTAAGACGTGTAATGGCAGCAAGTCCGTTCAAATAAAACTATGGAGTAGGCTATAGGGTCAAAATAAATTAGCTAGCCAAACTCTGCAGACGTGATCCATCGCGTATGTGGAGTTTAGCAAGCAGCCAATTTAAAATAACCCACCCTGTATAAAGGTTTAAAACATAATTTGGCTTAAGTAGCGATCCAGACTAACGGCTGCGTACTGTAGAAGAACAACTACTCTCGATCATAAGATACGACTATCAAGGCAAACCAGGCGTTAGAAAATTGCAAAAAAAAAATTGGATTACTAACGTTTTTCTTCTCTCATCTTCTATGTAATGGAGTTTCTGTACGTCGGGCGGATCCATGTTCCACCACATGTGTTTGCTGAGAGGCGGCCGTCTATATGGTAACGAGTCTTCTTTGGTTATGAAAAATACCTGAATAATTAATAGTTTATGGATAAGACCCGTTTAATAAATGAATTTTAACATGTTCCCTAAGGGTCAGCTCACACCGAGACGCGTCGTGGTAACAATAGTGCAAATGTGTATCTTTTCGTGTAGTAAATAAAGTTAGATTTTGAGCCGCTATTAAAAATGCAGCGCGGCGCCGCGCTGCGTCGAACTGCGTTGCGAAATGTGTATCTTTTCGAGTAGTAAATAGAGTTAGATTTTGAATAGCTCTATTAAAATGTGCGCGCAGCGTAGCGTCTCGGTGTGACTTAACCCTAAGATCTATAAAAAGCGAAAAAAGCAGAAAGCGATAAGAAAGCCCATTGTATGTTTAGTAATTCATAATCGTATTTTTTTGTTATGTATTTTCTGGTGTACAATAAAGTATGTATATATAAATAATTAAATAAATCTATTTCATCTCAACTCATCCCCGCGGGTTCTCCGTTTCGTCAGTATAAATAATTATACAAAAAAACTGCGGCACTCCAAGAGTGCAAACAGAAGTGAAAAATTGAAAAAGCATAGTAATTTTATAAATATGTTTGAAGGTCATTCTTCCCAAAGAAAATGTATCGCGCGTTGATGTCTTTATAATGGTCAAAAATTAAAACAGGTGTCGGTTACGGAAACAAAGTCGCAAGTTCAATGGCTTTTTCCCATCTCAGAAAATGCCCATCGCGCCTAAAGAAGTTTTAACTTCAAAAAGGTAATTTCTTGTATCGTGTAGTGTACCTTAGCGAATTTGTCGTGCTGCATGATGGCCCGGTATGCGGCCCAGCCCGCCGCGCCGGTGCCTATGATGAGATACTGAACGCAATCAGGTAGATCCCGTTCTGAATATGGCCGTTTAATCTTCCTTCGAGGTCGCCCTAAACAACAAAATACGATAGTTATATACATTACATAACCTCACGCCTGTATTCTTCATGGGTATAAAGATGAAGAGGCGTATAGTACAAGTACCTCCCAAAACTACCACTTAAGGTTATGTAAGAGTGACTGTTGAGCATGGGGTCCTAGGTTTGATCCCCAGTTCGGGCAAAATAGGATTTATCCATAAGGAATTTCTCAGTAGAAGCCCGGAGTCAAGGCGCGCCTACTATTAAATGGGTCTTAAGCGTCGTAACTGGTAAACTGTGGGTTTGTTGGTTGTATTCCTGGGTGAAACCAAGGTACCACAAGGAGGAATGTACTTCTGGGTGCTTGATTGTCGTATCGGCCAATGGACCGATGGCCGAAAGCCTCGATCAACATCTATCGAGGCTCTCGTTAGGCGGTTGGATCAACGGCCTGATTCAGAAGGCAGTACTCCTCGATGCGGCTCGCATTGTGAGGAGGTTCCTGTCTCTGGAGGCCTAACCACCGGTAGCTTGGACCCTGCTCCCGACACCGGCGGATTATTACAAGCACCCAGGAGTACATTCCTCCTTGTGGAATACAGGCATTATTATGTTAAAATATCAATTAAAAGCAGTGAAAATGTTTCACTTACATATTGCTTTTTCAGACGTTTTTCGCTTCATTTCCCCCCATAAATATAACTTATACATCTGAAAGAAAATGTAAATTAGAGATGCAACAGATAATAGATTTGACAAACACCGGATACCCGGCCTTGGTCTGAATAGCCTGGATAGGTGGATATCCGGCAGCCGAATATCCGGCATACTCAGAAAAAATGGTAGTCCAAAAATACTTTAAATCGTATAAACAGGGTAGCTTGTGAGACTTTTTAATGAGGACTTTTTAATGCCAAAAAAGTGTATAAAACATACTTTTTTTACTTTCACCAACACGAATTCCACCAATCAAAATGTTTTACGATTTGATCATGTCTGACACGCAAAGGTTTTACCATCTACAAAATAATTATTACTTAAGATTAAGAGAAGTTTACATAACGTTAAGTAGTAGTAACTTAGATACTAAAAATTATTAAGATATGTGAAACTATTGTTTTCTATACATACATAAACACACGCTTTTTTCTCATGGAGGTAGGTAGACCCTACATATTACTTTCTACTTGTCCGGATATTTGCACAAGATCGCCAAAAAGCAATCTCCTATCTGGTTGTATGACAAAATTTGAAGAACCGGCCGAGTACCGAATGCCGGATATTGAACGGATATCCGTTGCATCTCTAATGACAATTACATTGATCCCAACTAGCAAAGCAATGAATATCATTCATAATATATACTTAATGGTTTTCCAACATTTGGTCTGGTAGGTGAGAAGAAAAAAAACTGCATCGGTTGACATGGGAAAACGAATCCTAACGAAGTTTCTATACTAAGTAACTATAGCCTAGAATGCCCTGAGCCCCTGACCCTAACAATCAATGGATAGACCCTAAAGGCGGAAACAGACACAGCACTCCACGTTACGCGACATCAATGAAGCTTACTCATTGGCCACAATTTTCATCTCGTTGAGCTATTTTCGTCATTTGGCCAATAATTAAGCGTGGGGTGGCGTCGGGTGTTACAAGTGTAGACACTCAAATACAGCAAGGTCGACCCACACACGTGTTGCAATAATACTAAGTAATAAATAAAGGCATAATGATTTTACTTTATTTGGTTGTCAGATATGATCGTCTCGTCGTCATCGTAGTGATATCATCGGTTCAGCCCTTCGCGAAACCCCTTAAACCTGGGCAATTGTTTTAAACTTTTAAATACCTAACCTAATGATTACCATTCCGGTGAGATAACGGTCAACTAAGAGAAACCGATAGGATTAAAAAAAAATAACGGTCTTATGTCAAAGTTCAGCAATCGTATAATTAATGTTTGATTGATATCTTTGCTAGTTGGGACTTGTTTAGGGTGGCTTTGTACTGTTGGTCCAGTGCAGGCGTTCGTTAAACGCACGAGCAGCGTAGATGCAATGCAACCATGACGTAGTTCCGGTGCCAAACCTACGCGACGTATGTATTTACGCAGCGTCTACGCGATGGCAACGCGTACGCAGGACGTACACTCAGTACGAAGACACTCCTAATAGTCAGTGTTTGGAGTTCCGCGAGCCCTCACCCCTCTCACTGCTCTCTTGTAGATAATGCTGGCTTCCGGTGAGTTCATCGTTTCAATGAATGCCGCAAGTCGTGCAGAGCTCTGGGTGTGATATCGGATGTACTGGCAGATTTGAAATATTTTGATTAAATTAATTGCTGTAGCTTGACTAGCCCACTGACGTAAGATTTTTTCGATAATGTATCATATCCATTACCTATCATTCGTAATTTTAAAGCACGGCAATGACTCGTTATTCGTAATACTTATTCGATATGGCATTTAGAAAAACATCTACTTTCTTTTCTTTTTTTAAAAAACGTTGCCCCACACTAGGAATTATTCCTGTATCGTGGGTGCGGCGTTTACAAACATTCCTTCATCTATCGGTATATCATTAATCTAATTATAATAAATCTGTGGACATGGCGTGTCTAAATAAAGGAAATATTTTGAAATACAATGACACTTACTCGTAGGTATAAGATCTCACATTTAACAAAACAATGTAAGTATTTCTAGCAAATAAACGTTTGATTTGATTTGAAAGCAATATTTTGGGCGATTAAAAGACTACGGTAGATATTTCAATGTTTTTTGGAATTTAATGTAATTTATTTATCTTTTTAGTACAGTAACATCAAAGCGTAAGACAGACGGGTGCCTGGCTGATCAGAAGTACGGCGGGTCTATTAATTAACCAGTATTTACCAGTTTTTTTTTGAAGACAACAAGAGATAAGATGTCACATTTACCAAAACAATGTAAGTATTTCTAGCAAGTAAACGTTTGATTTGATTTGAAAGTAATATTTTGGGCGATTAAAAGACTGATGTTTTTTGGAATTTAATGTAATTATTTTATTTATCTGTTTAGTACAGTAACATCAAAGCGTAAAAGACAGAACGGGTGCCTGGCTGATCAGAAGTACGGCGGGTCTATTAATTAACCATTTTTTTTAAAGACAATACAGGCTCTACCAGCAAGCATTACTTTATTTATATTACTAATTGCGATACACACTTGCACTCACAATACGAAACATTTTGAAGTAATTTGCTAATCCATTGCTTCATAGGTTTGAAAAATTTGTCTACGCAACAACGCAATGAATGTTGTTGAACTGTCTAAATGAAATCCATTGCCATTGTAAGTGTGCTACGCAATGATTCCGCCTCTCTCGCGTACCGTTCAGTGTTTTGTGCTTTAGATTTTCAACTCTCGGCGCTAAGCAGTGCGTTCAAAATCGAGTGCGCGGAAAAATCCCGTCGCAATATTTTTACGTCCGTGTGAGCGTCGGCTTATGTAGGTACAGACGCCAGCACATCAAGCTACTACAATCTGTCAGATTTCTTTAATAGATTTTCAACTTTATCGCTAAAGCATAAGGTTCAAAGTAAAGGAAAATATGTCAGTTTCGGGTAGCTTGTGTAGCGTGCTGGCGTCTGTACTCTGTACCTATTTAATTTTTTGTTTGTGTGAGCACCGCGCGCAGCGTTGCTGTCACACCGTTTCTTGCGGCTAGTTTGTTGGCGCCCTTAGAGCGGTTTCGCACTACATCCGATCCGAAACCGAATTAAAGATTCGACTTCAATCCGACAATCCGAATTGGGAATGTTCTAAATTCGGACGGATAGAGTTTGGATCTAGTGCGCAACCCCTCATACAAATAGGACTATGGTCACTTCGGACCGGCATTTCTCGGATTCGGATCGGATGTAGTGCAGGGGGCCTGCCTTAAAGGCCATTTTGGCAGAATCATAAAAGGATAACATTATGAATTATAATATGGCGAAGACAGTCCGTGTTTTTCTTTTTTTCGCTGAGTTACGTAGGTATAATCAAAGAGATTGGGATGGATTTGGTTTGGATGGATTAATATTTTAGCACAGACAAAAATAACTGAAAAATCCGTCACCAATGGGATTTGATACGATTAACTTAACAGTTAACTGTCCATTATGATTCATAATGTTATCCTTTTATGATTCTGCCAAAGTGGCCTTTTTAGGCCCCCAGAACCGCTCTTACCCTTGGCTTCGGAGTCTATTCAACTGTTGTCGAATCTCATGGCTCAACAACTAAGTGGTACGCTAAATTGATAAAGACCAAACTACTTATGTTGCTAGCACTGCAGCAGTTTTACCTACAAAGTGGCTCGGAGCTCATGGCTCTCAGGGGCTACTATACACTTTTTTAGCAGGCCAATATTTGAACAAACTGAAGCGTCATGCGAGTTTGTGCCAACAGTGGTGCAATTATATCTGTCCCTGCCTGCAAATGATTACGGTAGGTACGGGTCTAAAGTTAAAATAAATGCAGATACTCACCGCACCGAATGTACCGAAGAAGGACAACAGAGCCCACACATAGATCCAGGGGAAGGGCGGGGGAGGCGGCGGCGGGGGCGGCGGAGGGTCCAATAGAGGCTTCAATGAACAGGGCCCGCGCTGCCTGGCGCAGTCGATCATAGGCTAGAAGGTAAGTCAAAACACATTATCAAAATTAACTAGTATAACCAGTGTTGTCGTTACTAAAAACAGACTCAAAAGTCCCTCACCTTTTACAGCTTTCTAGTTTACTTAATCTGGAAAGAAAGCCCGAAACAAGTCCCCAATGACACCAGCATTTTCGGATTTCAACAATTTTGTCCGTACTATATCAAAACATAACGGTTTCGGCATTTCGGGTGATCCGGCCACCTACTGACATCAGGATTCCTTGCACTTCTACCAGAGTTCACAGTTGCCACTACAAGCCCGAGTTCGACAAGGCTGTCTGGGTCAAAATGGTTCCGATACCGAAATGCGGGTTGACGACGAAGTGTAATTGCGCCATAAGACAGATCTTTTCAAAGAATAAACCTATAAATGCCGTACCTAAAAATTGTGTAAAAGCTGTAATACTCAACGTCGCTAGAAAACTGTTCGAAGTGATAGGGCGTTAATATTGAGTTCAGTGAGACTGCCATACAAAAACGAACATTTCGTAAAAGACTCAAAATAAAGTCGCCATCTTACGATACAGCGGCTCGTCAAACAATTAGCACAGCGCGTGCGCATGTTATTACACTGCATAGTAAATCTTCATGTGTCATTCTTTGGACGTGTGTTACATGTGTTTAGAGTACATCAAATATAATAGTAAAAGCCCCAAGTCATCAAACAAGAAACAATAATTTATTAGAAACTATGCGACATATTAAGAAACGTATGTTCAAGAAATTATTCTATTTTTTTTCCGAATGAGAAATCAGAGCCCTTGTGATTGTGATTACGTTTCTGCTTTCAGGCTTGTCCTGGACGTGTCCCCTATCAGCTCGAGCTCCTGCTGCTCCGCCTCCTGCAGCAAGGCGATGCGGTCCAGCGGCTTCCACGGCTCGTGGAACGCATACTTGTACTTGCTCTTGCCGTGGTAGCCCAGATTCGGCAGCACCTCCTTCACTACTTCGGCCAGTCTCTTCGATGGCTTATCTTTCCAATAGTCTGGGTGCACAATAGGCGAATTGTGAAACAAATCTTGAATACTAGAACCCGATTGAAAACTAAATGTTGGATCTTTGAACAGCTCCGTCGAATCCTCAGTCGGAATTTCCTGTCAAAAAATGTTACTATTCACTTCAGGACTATCGGCAGGAAGATGTTATAGTGCGTTGGACGAAATTCAGTGCCCTCGATAACTGTATATAATAATAAAAATGAAACCATTTGATTGTATCGTAAAAGGTCTATTTCAGTATGCTCTTTGGGTGTGTATATTATAATTATAAAGTTCGGTTCGCGAGTTGATTTAAGCACTGCTCAAACTGTGGCTCGAGCCGCGCGGGACGCGAACGCGTGTTATTTTAATGGTTAGGAAATCACGCGACTATTAGCGCCAGTTTGAACACCTCCATACAAGTTAGTTGACACAATCGGCGCGAGCGATTTCATGCCGCGTCTCGCGCGGTTCGCCTCAGTTTGACCAGAGCTTTAAATCGAGTCAACAATGTGTTGAGTTAATAACGGTATAGCCAGTTGATGTTTTGGCTGCCGGTCATCATGGTGTCTCCATCATGCTTCCCTTTGCCTCTCAGTCTTCCGAAGAAGCCTTTGAGTCGTCCAAGGAAGCTCGAGTCTTTGGGTTCCTCGTCCTCGTAGCTCTGCGGGTAGCCTTGCTGGTAGCCTTGGTGATATCCAGTTGAGCTATGTTGGCGGTGGAAGGCAGCTTGCTGGTCTTGATTTTGCTCGTCAGAGGTCGTGTTCAGCACGTCGATCGGCTGATGAACAAAGCACAAGCTGGATTTCATTAGATACTTAATTTCACGGCGCGGGGCTCTGATTTCGTCAAACGCACTATTCAAACACCGTTTCAAGTATGTCGCAAAGGTTCCATTAAAATTTGTATCTATAAATGCATGTAAAAGAGGGTAGGTGTACCTTGACATTGCTAGGAGGCAGCGGTGGGACGACAGTTTCGGGAACCTTAATTCTGTACGGATCGTAGTTCGGCGGCTGCGGCCCCTGCGGGCACTCGGCGCGCCACGGCGCATGCTGCGGCGACGTTTCGGGCTTGGGCCATGGCTCCACCTTCATGCCATCGGTCTGCGAGAGGTCTTTACAGCATCCTTGTCCTTTGTCGTCTGCGTAGTTGTGGCGACCCACTGCAACAATATACCAATCATCATTAACTTCGGTCTGTAGTTTTTTGTAATGTTAATGTATTGTTTGCTGTATGTGTAGGTACAGTGTAATATGGGTAGGAGTAATTGTAACTTGAACAATAATAAGTAGTTTGTTGTAGTATGATAAGCACTTTTTGAAGGAAATACATAAAAAGGCAACAGGCAATTTACAACTAAAATAGGTATTTGCCTAAAGAATAACTGTGGGCTGTGGCATCCTCTCGCATCTCTTGAAGACAACGAGTAAGTACTGCTAAATAAAATTGTATATGTTAGATATCTAGTTTTATGCTTTATTAGTACGATCCATAATGTTTCAATCCAGTAATGTTCTCTAAGAGTAGGTGTACTGAATCCCCCCAGACGTGGTCCTAGGGGGACGGAGATCATCACGGGGGTCATGTCATGGCCCCCTAAAAGTCCTAACTGGCGACATCCTACATAACACTTATTTTACATGTAAATTAATTGGTCTTGAAACTGTTCTTGAGACAAGTTGACCCTCAAAATCTTAGGACGAACTTGACTCGTCCCAACATATTGGAGGTTCAACCTGTCTCCAACCCCCCAAAATTTAGGACTGCGACCGCGCCTGATTCCTTCCCAGAGTCCAAAGTCATGGTGGAAAAATTGTGCTCGCTACTCTTTGAAAGACATCCCTTACAGCTTTGACGCACTGACCTTCATTGACGTCATGAAAATGGCGGCTCTGGAAGCGAAGACATTATGAACAAAATAAAAAAGTATCTTACCTAGACCGTTGATAACATGCCCGAGATTATTATTGGTAATTGCTAGGGCAGCGTGGTTCAAGTGCTTAATAGGAGGGCAATGACGAAATGGACTCAGCATCATGAATCCCGACACAAAATTTATCATCAATATAAAAAAATATAAACACACCCAATTTAAACTTTATTATTTAAAAAATTACATTGTTTTTGTAAAAAACGGTTTATGTTAGGTTTTGAGAGAATTGTTTTCTGACAGCTTTTGGAAAAAAGTGAACAAGATGAAATTTTCTATTATAAATGGCTTTTGAAAAAATAATGTTAGGTTGCCGGTTTTTCTGTCAAATAACATTCTACCTCCTTAACCATTTAATAAGCCCTAATTGAGGTCTATCACGCATGCATTCGCCGCTAGAGGCGCTAGTGTAGAGTAAGGTCTCTAGAAATGTCAATATCACTGAATATTGACTGTTTGTGGGATTTTTATCGCGTATTTTTACTAATTATTAATAACTAGCTGCGCCCCGCGATTGCACCCGCATAAGTTTCGATCCCGTGGGAATATCGGGATGAAAAGTAGCCTATATGTTAATCCAGGGTGTCAGCTGCCTCCATACAAAATTGGTCCAGCCGTTTGAGCGTGAAGAAGTAATAAACATATTATTATGTATAAACACACACACACACTCACAAACTTCCGCCTTTATAATATTAGTATGATTGTTGTAAAGATTGTGCTATTACTGATTAAGTGTGGCTTAAGATTTTAAGTAGTAACTTAGAATCTAATTTAGTAGAACTTAGAGGAAGGATAATATTTGTCTGCGCGTTGCTTGCCAATTTTAGGAACATTATAATGTAAATATTACTTTGTAGTTTTAAAATGTAATAAATTATACATTACTAGCGGTCGCCCGCGGCTCCGCTCGCGTGGTCCCGCTTTTCTGTTGAAATTTTTCCTGAAATTTCTTTGCTATAAACCTCACGGAGCCCAAGACCTTTCCAACGAATGCAAAACCGTGGAAATCGGTTCGTGCGTTCTGGAGTTATAGCGTCAGGAAGGAAAACCCGACTTATTTTTATATAGTAGATAATATTAAGTTACGGAAACGAATCCAAAGCATATCAAATAAAAGTACTGATAGGATCTTACTCACCAGTAGCGCCAACTGGTGAGCACAAAAACGATAACCCCATTTTTTTGTCCTGTTTTGTTATAGGTAAGTACCGGTAAATGTTTGTTGTTTCGTAAAATAATTACACGAGGAGAGTTTCCTGATCGTTAAGAGACAAGAATGTCCTTGAGAGAGTCGTACTGTAAAATGTGTTGTTCTACATTTTAAGCTCAAGTGCGGTTGCTTCTAGCGATTGTTACGTACGAGCCCCCATGTCGATGGTGGAGACTGTCCTCGTGTAAATGGCTAAATGAGACAATTTATTTATTGTTCGTCACCCAAATTTGAGTTCTAGAGTCAGCTTGTCGCCACCCTGAGCGCCTGCGAACCTGTAGGTGTAAGTGTTTTGACTGCAGCTGCGGTGGTACGCCCTCATAGGGGTAAGCACAAGCGTTTGTAACTTGGCGCCTTCGTCTGAAGCGGACTGGGCACTCTATCACATACCCTGGGGCCGTCATCTGCAGCATATGCAGTTACGTTCACACAGCGTTATCTGTACGATATTACACTATACTACCTTCTGCCCGTGACTTTCTCCGCGTGAAAATTCGGCGCCCGACCCACCGCGTCGCATCGCATCGCCCGCCCGCGCTATTACTTCGTTTTTGCTTAGTGTTTTTTCTGACTTTTTTTACTTTTGTTTGGCTCCTTAGGGTCGTAGCGTGGTGTTAGTAGCCTATAATCATAGACAAAACAAATAAGAAAGCCAACTCGAGCCCCGAACGAGCGATAATAGCCTAAACACGTAGGGCTGTCACTTATAGTTTGTTCAATCGTCAAATATGTAGTAATGATAGTCAATCTCTATACAAAACAAATTTCCGCTTCGGTAAGCATCAGAGAGCGGACTAAATTTTTTTCATTACCTACGAGCTACGTCATGTTATGTTTAGTTATTTGAAAAATTACGATCGATATAATTATGTTAAATTAATTAATTAATTATTATGTTTATGTTAATTAAAGTTTTATTTGTTTAAACATGGTGTACATGATACATTGCATGCAAGATAATAATATTATATACTGAAAAGTTCTAACATGTTTAGCCGCATATTGGGGCGTACAAATTGGTAGAAAGAGATGATGATTATGATTAATTAAAACGTGGTTTTACTGAATCATGTATGTATTCAATTAAAATAAAATGATTATGATATTGTTTAAAGGAAGTAGGTAGGTACACGTACGTAGTACAAATTATTACGAGCAGCAGGGCAGCGGCGGTATTACGGTCGGCGGGCGTAGCCACGACTGGCGCACCTTTAGCAGCGATAAATTTTGTCAGTGTGTGCTTGCGACGACGCATACGTACGAGCGCGTTCACGTACTAAACCGTGTTCGGTGCGTATGTATGAAAATATCCTACTCATTTATATATTTTACTCTGCTATAATCTACCTCATGCAAATTAATTTCCAAATCAAATCACAGTGGTAGTTCCAGAGATTAGCGCGTTCAAACTCTTCAGCTTGATTATTAGTATATATAGAGATAAAGTAAACATTAAGCTATTTTTTGAAAGAAAAAAAAAACTTTTTTTTTCAATATGGCGGCGTTAGTTCCGATTTAGGCCACGCGCCAAAAGATCCTTGTAAGTACAGTACTTTCACAATAATTTTACATCTGGCAGCAACAACCCAACAGCAACCTTATCGTAACGGGAATAAAGATCACTATGATTTTGACAGTGATGCAACATCAGAGGTAAAAAGAATGTGAAGGGACTGAAGAGCGATACTATTGACCCGCCGCCGCGCGCCGTGTGAACTTCTCCATGCGAACACTACCTTTTGGAAGGGGCGACTAGAATCAATCCAAATTTACTGTAATTTTTGAACTTCAAAAGTGCCTTTAATGTGCTTATTTGAAATAAATGATTTGCCGTTGACTTTATGGCACGAACACTCGCAGAACGCGGAACAATCCACATAGTGACGAATAGAAACACAACGATACATTCCAAACATAATTTATTTTTGTACAAAATAATATAAGAATTATTTATAAATACATTACTTAATTGATCGTTTTTTTACAAAAATACTTTTAATAAATTCACATAAATAGTTGTTTCAACATGGAATGGCGTAGCACAAGTGTTATTAGGAAGAACGCATATTTTAACATATAAGTATTTATTTTTTTAAATACTGTCATTTTTTATTTTAAGATAAATATGAAGGGATTCGTGACATGCAATTTGCAAATTTAAGCCGTTGGCTTACGGTTTATATATTCTCTATCACCGTAAATATTATGGGTAAATACTGTAATGTATTAGTATTCAGTAAACTAAAGTTAGGGCTGATTTATTATCAATTTTATTCGTGGAATAAAATTGACGTCTGACAGCTTTTGTAAAGAACTGTCAAAAAATCAAAATTATTTCTCGGATAAAATTATCTGGCGTTGGAAAAACCAGCCCTAAGATGTCTATGGAACGCAGAAGGTTCGATTTCGTTGAAAGGTATAAATGTATAGACACCCTATTTTGGAAAACATTATTCGTTGGAAACAAGGTAGGAACAGCGACTCCTTATAACAACCTGCTGCTGAAAGGTCCCACAAAACACAACCTCACGAATATACAGACTCCAGCACATCTACGTTTAATTCCACTTCATCTCTAAATAAAACGTACTGTGTGTACAAGTTAAGAGCGTTTACGCCGTACGGCATTTCATACAAACTTTCAAGCCCTTGTTGTTCGAAATGAATGCACCGATTTTAATGAAATTTCATACGCATAAGCAGGATACAAAGGTCTAAAAAGTTACTTAAGAACCTTTTAGAAATGTCTTATTTAAAAAAAGATAACTGGAAATCTCTGTTTCTATGGAAAATTCAAAATTGGTCTAATTTGGCTGTAACACTATTTTTCGAAAATGCTCATAAGTAACTTTTTATCCTACTTATGCGTATGAAGTTTCATTAAAATCCGTTCATTCATTTCTAAAAACGAGTTCTTTGAAAGTTTGTATGAAATGTCGTACGGCGTAAACGCTCCTATGGCCTAATGACCTCCGATCTATTCTGTAAAAATCACACTGTGAATACTTGGGTAAAGTGAGCTTGAAGTAAACTGTCAATAGTGTCAGTCAACTGCTAATCAGACGCCACGAACAAAATGCGTAACAGGTATAAGGGAAATTGAGGAATTATACAATTAAAAGTAGGTACAGACACGCCAAGTACCATGTCCGCTGCATCTCAGGCCGGGCCCTGTACCACAAAACTTTACAGCTAAAAGTTACTTTGTAAGCCCAGGTTCGCAGGGCGCGTTTTTCTCGCGGCGATTTTTTTCTAGCGCACTGGATTTTCAGCGCAATGCTTAAGTGGTGAGAGTTCAAAATCCAACAGTATGTTTGCCCAGAACCACTATAAGCCCTCCGCTTAATTGAGACGTTGCCTGAGGTAGCTGCGCGGTGCGGGAGGGGTGATAGTTGTCACAAGTTGACGAATCCCTGAGCTCTCGCATCACGTCACCAGACCCCCTCCCGCACCGCGCTGCTACCTCAGGCAACGTCTCAGCGGTCGGTTAGTCACTTTGGACCAGTATCGCTACCGAGCGCGCCAGCTTTACCTTTGGCTTATTTCTGAGTAGGCATTAGGTTTATTTACCTAAACTTCAAAGAAGTTAGTAACATGAAGTGGGTAATACGGGGGTATTACCCATTTTAAAACACGGAATGATAGTCATGACGTTTTCATCCTGGGATTGAAGAAATTAAATATTATTCATCGCACTTTGAATACAACATAGCAAATTGTTATTTAACAGAATCTTATTGGGGGTCGGCTTCCAGTCTAACCGGATGCAGCTGAATACTAGTATTTTACACGGAGCGAGTGCCTATCTGACCTCCACAACCCAGTTATTGGGTAATACGATACACCTTGATAAGACTAGTTGTCAGACTTTCGGGCTTCTGACGTTCCGTAACGACTGTCAAAGATCCACGAATGGCAGCCGGCACCAACGGCTTGTGCTTTCCGAGGCACGGAGGGGTCTTGGTATGTCAAGATGGTTACCCATCCACGCACAAACGGCGGCAAGCGTAGCTTAACCTGATCGATCGAACCGTGCGACTATTATTTCTTAGCCATAAGCCCCTCCTTTATGGTTCCGTAATAAAACTGTTCAATGAAAGTGCATTGTATTACACATTGACATTGCAAATAAGCACGAAACAATAATTTGTGGCTAATGTATTCAAAGTCCAATAAATAGTTCGTGATTCTTAAATCCCGGAATGAAAAGGCCATGATTATTATTGCAGGTTTCAGAAGGCGGTATTATCCACTCTAAATAACTTACTTTCTCGAAGTTTAGGCAAATATACTCTACATATTCCAATCTCTGAATATAAGACTCCTTGCACACAAGCGTACAAATATCGTGGCGGGATTTTATCGCGCAATGGGTTTTCAACTCTCGGTGTTAAGCAGAGCGTTGAAAATCAAGTGCGCGATAAAAATACGCCGCGGGAAAATCGCACCCGAAAAAATACGAGAAAAAATCACCGGTGCGAATTTGAACTAAATTGGGACGCTCTCAAATCGTTTGCTCGGTATTGCTTACTACATTATTATAACGACTCGCGTTAAAAATAATAATTTGCATTATATTTACATAGTTTAACATAAAACTTTCCGTAAGATTACCATTATGTACAAAGACAATCATGCGTCGAAAGATGTAGGTATACAGAGCACGGACACGCCTCGGCGGCCGTTCGAGAGATACATATGGCAAATAATTTAATTTAATGTTCTGAGTCCTGTAATGTTAATTACTTTGCATATCTAGTATTGTATACAATCAAGTATTTTCTAAATGAACAGACAGCTGTGCTGCTGGGGAGTTTGTTGCTCCACTTCTCCCCAGCGAAAGCACTAGGAAGTGGTGAAGGGCGGGCGTGCCGGGGGACTGTCTTTTATAATTTTGACGTTCGAAAAGTGCTGATTCTCAGCCTCGTTTGAAAAAACGACTTCTGATTTGATTTTAATTGAGAGGAAGCATTGTTAACACTTCTCATACAAACCAAGGGTGTCACCGTTCTACTCGCAGTATGACGTATAAGTTGAAAGTAACGGCTTTGAGAGCAGTCCCTGACAATTTCAACGCCTCAAAATTTATTGGTTCTACCGTGTCTATAACCTGCCGTGACGATTCCGTATTCTTTGAGGGATACAATTCACGTTCATCTAATGAACCCTCTGCATTATTTATCATACAAACCATAATAGCATTTGTTTCTAGATTTCGCAAAATAATAACATCTTTTTACGCATGACTGTACATACAACACTGTTGTATAAAATTACGATTAATCTTCTAAAAACTAATTAATCATTGCCATTTCAATAAATATTCAATAACTTCGAGGCACTGGCAATGTACAGTTATTTTTTAACAACTCTTACTGAACCCATGTCAACTGTAAGGCGAAAAGTCCCTAAGGGGCCGTATCCACGAGCGAGAGAATCGCGGCGATATTATCGCCGTGCCACGTATTTCTATAGATTCTCTTAGAGCGTGTCATCACGGCGAAAATTTGATGGCACGGCGAGACTCGCCGCGATTCTTTAGCTCGTGGAGCTGGCCCCTTAGGTACGTAGTTTTATTATTACGATTTATGCTATACATACATACTTAACCCAGGTACGCACGAACGTTTTTTTATTCGCGCACTGGATTTTCAACACACCGCTTAACGTCGAGAGTTGAATATCGAAGTGTGTTTTTTGTCGCGCTGGGATGTACTCTGTTGAATTCTCAACGCTCGGCTCAACACCGAGGGTCGAAAATCCAGTGCGCCAAAAAAACCCTTCGCGTTAAAAAATCGCATATGCGTACAGCTCGATTTAAACTTTATGGTGGCTCTGAGGTACCTACACTCGCCACGTTCTGAGCCTCTATAAAGTTTGTAGTAAATTAGTGAGAAAAATAATGTCGCTTAAAGCTACATTATTTTTCTCACTAATTTAAAATTGTTTACGTTATTCGCCTGACTGCTGACATAGGTGGACTCCTAGTAACTAGTTGCTTCAAACATGGATCAGAAAAGTGTGGTCATATTTAAGGGGTAACAATAGGACCTAAACGCAAAAAACGCAAGTTTTAGAAACAATAAAAGTATATGATCAACTACAGTACACAAAATCAGAAAAATATATGATATTCTTCAGGATAATTATATGCTTGGTAGATAGTGTGTTGAAAACATAATACTACAAATTTTATATAATAGAAAAAAATAATGAAGATACCTCTAAAAATTTTCGTTTTACAATAAAAATCATACTAATATACATCAATTTTTGTCAGATTATTATACAAGTAACACACTAAAACACTACTGAAAACCTATTAAAGAAATTTGACAGATTGTAGTAGCTTGATGTGATGGCGTCTGTACATTTAGGTCGAGAATGTATTGAAACTTTGTATGGGACAGTTGATAATTTTTTCCCGATTACTATGTAAATATGACCATACATTTCGGAGACATGCTGTATAGTATATTCTTATAAATAATACAATTTGATGTACTCATATCGTTCCGGCATAGGTAACGAATTACATTATTATGTTGCGTTAATTTAATAAAATTGAAACAATACAATATATGTATTTATAAATTTTGAACAAGAGATCAAATAATTTTTAATACATAAAGATAAATATCAAAGGATAAAATAAATGGAGACTAATTTACATAAGAAGTAATTTTAAATTGTATAAATATCTCTTCATTTTGACGTGAAAAATATATAATTAAAAGGGAAATTTTGTAATAATAAATTACTCTTTCTCATCCACTTTTCTGTGAAACAAGAAACTCGTGGGTTCATTTTCAATTTGTATGAAACATGTTTATTGCTGAAGAACAATTTAACACATTATATTTCTACCTAAGTGTGCATGCACACGAGAGACACGCGTCGACGACCGAGGCAACTGTAATCGTCGACGCGTGTCGCTCGTGTGTATGTATGTACACTTGTATGACATGCCATATCAATACGGAAACATTACATGATTTAACCAAATGGAACTAATTGAAAAACAAAAAAAAACGGAAAAGAGCGTGTCGGACCACAAAGTGTGACGGGTTCCATAGTTGGGATGAATATTAATAATGACGATATTCCCGGTTCTTTTTTTGCCTTTTGGCAACAGAACCCTTAAAAGTGCGCTCGCGCATCCTGGTCCGCCCGACACCACCTTGCAGACTGGCTAATATTGTACAAATGTACCGCTGCATTAATTATTGTTACACCGTGTCTTCATTATTGTTCCAATTGATTGCATTCAACCGGCAAGAAAATTGTTCGGCATGAGATTTTAATGGCAAATGAGCAGTCAATGGGCGTTTTTATAATTTCGATCATACGATATTATCGTGGACGTCCACGGCATAACGATAACATAGGGAAGAAAGTTTATAGAAATATATGAAGACGCTTTTAAATTACCGTCCACGATAACGTGCACGTATTATGGACGTGGACGTCCACGAGACTGTCGTCACGTTATTAATTATAAAAGCGAACAATGGGGTATCATAAGTACCGTTGAGGAACTATGCTTATGGAGAAAGATCTAGCCTTAGTGTGCATACACACGAGCGACACGCGGCGACAGAGGCAAATGCAGCCGTCGACGCGTGTCGCTCGTGTGTATGCACACTTAGATCGACCCGACCCAATCGATTATTATTAGTACGACTAGTCTCAATACGGGGTCAAAATAGTTTAGCTAGCAAAACTCTACAGGCATGATGGGATATCTGAATACGATAAAACAAAAAAATATCATCATTTTTTTTTGTTTTATCTTGTTTAGATATTGATACCCGTTATGTTTGCGGAGTTTCACTAATTTACTTTGACCCTATATTGGGTCAAATAGGCGGGGTTGATCCCACATATTTTAATTTAATTTACTGCTACTCAAACACGCAGATGCGGCTGAACGGATTTGGATTTTATGTTGAATTTTGTATCTCTTATCCAAATAACCGTCGAGGGTAGATCGACCTTAGACCAAATCTCAGACTACTTCGACGTAACTTTTTTATACTGTTAAGACTTACAAACCACTGCGCTGATATAAAGAACGCTTTCACTTCACACACTAATGTCCTCAAACACAACAGTTCACTAAGTAAGCGCGGAGGTCCTGTGTGGACGGCGCTGTCCTCATTCGAGACCGAACAGCCAGTTGATGCCCTGCGCGAGGAACAGGATGAGAGGCTGCCAAGCGACCAGCCAGCGGATCCAGTCCAGCAGCTGGCCGTAGAGGATGTGCGGCCGATCCCAACTGAGGACGCGTTAAGGAATAGTTTGGCTTGACACATGAAGTTTTAGAAAGAGTTCGGTTCTGGAGGTCTACCAATAACCTAAGTAAATTTGAATTTCAGGGCTACCTTAGAGCATGACCCCTTACTACTACTAAAAAATGCTGGATTTATAAAAGGATACGGGTTGGTGAACATCCTCTTGAGGTCCACCTTCTCCTTGCAGTAGGGACAGGTCTGCTTCTTGCCGACGATGCACCAGCCTCGGATGCAGAACTCGTGGAAAACGTGCCCGCACGTCAGCTTGTATGTGTTCTCTGCAAACAGTTACATACAGCATATAATATCTACTGAGCAAACCTTATATCGACAGAAAATAGGGACAGGATGTCTCACGCACGACACAAGAAGATATTAGAGGGTGGCAGGTACACCGACGTGCCACCTGTTACCATGGATGAAATTTCAACCCAGTGTCGTTCATAATCATGTACTAATAGTAGATTATGCACCGAGGGGATACTCTACTTTTTACACCTACTGTGAGAAAATAATAGCCATAGTACCGTGCTGTGCTGGGTTGTGCCCCCGGCCACTAATGACTCACTTTAGGTTAAGGTTGCTTGACAAATAATTTGACATTTTCGAACAGGTGGTGTGAAAACATTATTATGAACCCCACTGCTGGGTTGAAATTTTACGTCAGTTATTAAAAAAAGTGCTGTAAGAATTATGGCGTTTTTATTTCTCATCATCATCTGCCTAGCCTTTTCCCAACTATGTTAGGGTCAGCTTCCAGTCTAACTGGATGCAGCTGAATACCAGTATTTTACATGGAGCGACTGCCTATCTGACCTCCTCAATCCAGTTACTGGGTAATATGATATTCCTTGGTAAGACTGGTTGTTACTTTCGGGCTTCTGACTACCAGTAACGCTAACGACTGTCAAAGATCCACGAATGATAGCCGGGACCAATTGTGTCGGGTTTTTTATTTCTATACTTACATTAAAACATTATGAATTAAATATTGTTTTACTTCTACTGTTTTCAATCTTGATTGAATATTTTAAAAGTAATTTATTCAAAATAGGCGGAGAATCAGCCCTTTCTTAAAGTCAAAATTATATAAGACAGTCTCCCGGCACGCCCGCTTTCACCACTGCTTAGTGCTTTAGCTGGGAAGAAGTGGCGCAACAAACTCCACAAGCACAGCTGTCTCTTAAGTTAGAAGAGCTTGATTCTATACAATAGTAGGCAGAGTTACACTTCCACAGCTAATATTCTATCGGAATAAACCTATTAATCTGTGCTTCTCGCGTCCAGCGGATTCCTGCGGCCTTCACAAGGTCCTCGGTCACCTTGTGGAAGGCCTTCCAACGCTACATCTTCCGGTACGCGGTCGCCACCCCAGAACCTTTCGGTCCCATCGGCCATCTGTTCTGCGAGCTGGATGCGCACAGCACACACCACTCCACTGCCACAAGTCCACTGCTGGAGCACAGAACCGGCCGAAGTGGCTGTGCTTGGCCTCCCTCAAGCACAGCCACTTCGACCGGTTCTATGTCCAGCAGTGGACTTCTTTCGGCTGAAATGATGATGATTAATCTATCGGTGTGTACATACCTAGCACGCCCTCTACATTGACGTCCACTAGCAGCTGGTTGCCGCAGACTGCACACACGTTGCTATCTAGCTGACGAGTCGGCATGCCCTCTTGAGTGTAGTACTGAAATAAATAATAAATAAAATAAATACACAAACGTAACTCAATGAGGTGCATAAGTTGTGGCAATCACAAAATTTGAACCCGCGCTGATCATGATATTGGATCATGATCAGCGCGGGTTGGTAGATGTCACATGTCTTCGTTCTAAGACATCAGGATGACATGTTCGGCTTCCTCACGATGTTTTCCTTCCCTTTTTGAGAGCAGTGGTGATGAAATAATTTACACAAAGTAAAGCACCTGTCTGGGCTTCTGTCTGTATGTCTGGAGTGTTTTGAGATGAGCTTTTTGTCTTTAGTTACTGTAATTGACCTTGGTCGTTCTATGTTAAATAAATACATAAATAAATAGAAGTGAACTAAACAAAAGGTTTCAGCAATTAAATAGTCCTCACCCCAATAGAAGCCGCCATTTTATCCGTACAGTACTCAGCGACGTCTCTTCCTAGGACTCCGAAGTACAGGCCGTAGAACAGCAACATGAGGGCCACGTCCATCCACTGCTGCGGCTTGTGGCCGAACGCCAGGTTGAGGCCGAAGAACGTCAGCATCATCAGGACGTAGCCCACCACGCCGAGGAAGCAACTCACTTTGTATATTAGGTAGAACCATTTGTATACTAGCCTGGAATTGTTAAGTAGTAAAATTAGCCTTTTTTGTATACTTACAGGTTTAACAGTCAACAGGGTGTTTAAATGAGATGGGTCAGAGAGCGGAAAAGTTGTAACTATTAGAGGTAGAGAAATGTGTTTTAGGAATTACGTCGGCCGGATAAAGCAGTTACATTTCAAAAATCCCATTCTATCTTGTCACCATATAGTTCTTCTTAGCATGTCGATGGCAATCTAAATGGACTCGGCCCAAAATTCGGCTATTTGTTTGGTGCCGTCACTAGCGTCTATCAGTTCCAGTAACGTGCAGCTGACAGGACACGCAGGATATGATATTAAGTGTCCCATCGTTTGTGGAACAGCACCACATTTACACTCCAAAGCGGAGTCGTCTATGAATCTCCATCTAAATAGGTCTTCCTTGCTTCGGCTAACCGGTGTCCAGTCTGGTTACACGCTCAACGGGAATGCCCGCATCATGCCTCGCAATGTATGCCTTTACATTTTATATTCATGTAGGTAGTTATCGAATACGAGTGGGTAAAGCTTTGGTTACCTCGGAAAGCGGTTCCGTCATGTTATAGGTACCGTCCGTTATGAAAATCTGTGATTTTCACCAGTATTTGACATTAAGGTGTCAATAATCGCTCTGTATTTGGACAGCCGTTATTGTGAGACTGTCAGCCGCTTTCATAAGAAACCAATGCTTCCTCAACTTACCTAGGTGTCGTAACAGACATGGGTCTATTGGTAGACTTCCTTATGACTAGAGCGGTGAGCATGGTGAATATACTCCAGATGATGATGAACCTCCACCACTGGTTCTTGACGCTCATAAGCACCGGTATCGACCACATCGCCACCATCGTGAAGAACTGCAAGTAGCACAGCATATCATCACGCCTGCATTCCCCGAAAGGTTAGTGTTAGCGTTGAAAATGGAACGCAACTTTACGTTTCAAGATTTTTGCCGCTAGAGGCGCCACTTCCTACTGGCAACTTTCCTTTTGTTTTCTATCCGAATTATTGTGAGACGCATTTTACACAATATAACACGAAATATAATAATTAAAGTTATACGAAAATATAACACGAAAAATTCTTCTTTCATTAAAATATTCCTTCAGTACACTTCTGTTTGCCTTTGTTTTTTTATTCTCGTGTGCGAACTCCTCATGGTTACCCTCCGTCTTGGAAGAATGGAGGGTTATGTCGGACTCTTACCGACTAAAACCCCACGGTTCACTCCAGTACCATGAGCCCACCCTGCCTTCCTACCTATAGTGCCCCCATAATAATAACTAGGTAAACCGCTGAATCCATAAGTTTGGAGGAAGGAAATTAAAAAAAAATCGGTCAAGTGCGAGACGGATTCGCGCACCGAGGGTTCCGTACTTTGTAGGTATGTAACTACTAATTTACGGTTTTCTTTTTTTTTCCTTTACTTGTGCTACATGACATTGCTTCTTGCCAAATTTCATGATTCTAGATCAACGGGAAGCACCCTACAGGTTTTGATTCCCTTGCGAGTGTCAAAATATGGGGCATAAACGGAACATATTAAGCGCCCGTATCTTTTGATAGCATTGACTTCGAAATTTGATTTTTTCACTGCTTCAAGGGATTGCAGCCCTGAGTATTTAATATTAATTTCAATTTGTTAACTCCAAGCGTTCCCGAGATAAAGGGTCTTGACAGACAAACAGACAGACGGACAACAAAGAGATGCTATAAAGGGTTCAGTTTTTTCCTTTTGAGGTACGGAACCCTAAAAATTGAGTGGCATCGCCAAATTCGACGCAATTTTGCGATAACATTCTATTACTTTATGTAGCATTCTGCCACTGTACAAAATAATATTAAACAAATAGGTATGTACTTGTACATTTATTATCATTACATATATTTAACACGGATATATGAGTAGCACAAAAATCTCGATGTTTTGATAATGACGCCTCATCAGTAGACAGCACCCATGCAAAGTAGGGGCAGGTCGCAATAGTTTCAATTTGCGTATGCTCTGTAAGTACAAACTATCGAAAACGGTTAACCGCATTACAGTACAAATAGCTTATAATCATCTAGCATTACACGCTCACTCGTCCACACACACTACTCTTCCACCATTCCACCATACCTAATGTTATCAAAATAATATTAATAATAATAAGAATAATTTGTTGACATTTCCTTGCCTTTACATTTTAGAAATTGCTCTCTTTGTTAAATGTAATCAACATTTATTTTTAAGTTTATCGGAAAGCAGACATCGAGATGTAACTTTGCGATCTCAATACCGAAACCTATTACGCACAGGTAGATACAGGACTGCTTTGTTGAGGAAAAGTGTTTTTGGTATGGCACCGACCATCTTTAACCACATTCCTAATTCCATAAAACCGGCCAAGAGCGTGTCGGGCCACGCTCAGTGTAGGGTTCCGTAGTTTCCCGTCCGTCACAATAAGTGTTCCCACTTATAAGTTTAAAAGTAGGTGTCCATTATGTTCGCGCTCCAGCAGCGCTCCGCGCTCCTGCAACTGCTCCCGGTAGTGGGTACGTGCGCGAACACGGAGCGTGCATCATTGCACGCTCCGCGGCAGGCGCTCCGACTCGTGACAGTTTTTAGCGCGAACACAAAGGGATACGTTCAGGATAATAAAATATGTAAACGAAGTTAAAAAAATGCTTGCATATACGATTATACTACAAACTTAATCCAGAAATTATTTTGTACAACTTTTTGTCTTTTTTGTACAAAAACTGTTGTTTCCATCAAGTTCAAAATAATTTTCCTAGAAAGTTCTTATAAAGTTCTACTTTGCAGATTTTTTTCATATTTTTTAAACTTATGGTTCAAAAGTTAGAGGGGGGGGGACACATTGTTTTTTACTTTTGGAGCGATTATTTCCGAAATTATTGACATTATCAAAAAATGATTTTAGTAAACCCCTATTCATTTTTAAATACCTTTCCAACAATATATCACACGTTAGGTTTGAAATTAAAAAAAAAATCACTTTCCACTTTACATATAGGGGGGCTACCCTAATAAGTCATTTTTTTCCAATTTTTATTTTAGCACTTTGTCGGCGTGATTGATATACATATTGGTACCAAATTTCAGCTTTCTAGTGCTAACGGTCACAGAGATTAAGCGAGGACGGACAGACGGACAGACAGACATGGCGAAACTATAAGGGTTCCTAGTTGACTACGGAACCCTAAAAACGGAACCAGTAACAACTTTTAAAAAAAAACTAACTTTATTTCTTTTAGATAAATGCTACTACTCCGTATCCGCTTTCCTAGATGATAAATTTTAGTTGTTAATATATCAATGTTTGGTACTTACTTTGATGTTTGAACTGCATCAATATTTGCATGCCAAAGTGGTAGAATGTACAAGGATTCCTTAAATCACATAATGTAATAACCTTATTGTAAATACCTACATTCTGAGCAAATAAAATAATATTCTATTCTATTCTATTCTATTCTAAAATAAATAATAATAATAAAAAAAGCCTGAAAAACAACATCTACAGGATCTACTCACAGCATATGACCTGTAATGCCTCTTCTTCCACTCCATGACTACGATTTGTGCTACGATGAGGGTTACGATGAGGATCATCACCATGGTCGTGTGCATGGACTCATGACCCTTGTGCAGCTCGTGCAGCTTCTGATGATCATATCTGGAAAGTTCATGTTTATTTTTACCGATAAAAGGTGGAGGTTCTAACTCGACGCGTATACAGGGTTAATTTAAATTATCTAGCGAAACTTTGCAGATGTGATGGGATAAAACAGCGGTCGATGACCCCACAGAAAATCATCAAATTATTATATTTTTGTTTCGTTATGTTAGATATCGATATCATCGATCGATATTTTACGTGTGCGGAATTTCACTAGCTAATCTAATTTTACTCGGTATTTTTTCGTTCTTTTTTATGACTGCTATATATTTGTCATAGCAATCTGATTTTGATGATTCTTTGTAATGATTAGTTTAGTGATTGATAAGACAAGACATCTTTGTGTTTAATAAAAAAATAACGTAGTCAGAATCCCGTAAGTCTGACAACCAGTCTTACCAAGGGGTTTTGTATTGTATTACCCAGTAACTGGGTTGTGGAAGTAAGATATGCAGTAGCTCCATATAAAATATTGGTATTCAGCTGCATCCGGATGCAGCTTCAGGGAAATACACACGATATGTGATTGATTCATCATCATCTGCCTAGTCTTGTCCCAACTAAGTTGGGGTCGGCTTCCAGTCTAACCGGTTAGACTGACACACACATATTGTGTGTAATTCCCGGAAGGGTTTGGCACAGGTGTATCTATAGTACGTATACCCACATTTTGCCAGTTATCAACCTGATAGAAAATATAATATTGCAGTTTCAAGTTATGACTTAAAACTATGACATAAGTATTATAATAACATTTACTCACAACTTTATGATCTGAACAGTTTATTAACTACATGTACAATATTTGCTTATTGAAATAACCATTTGGCAGGGACATGGACCCACAACCAAGGGCAATGTTACCAACGTTGAAAATGTTCAG
Source organism: Luperina testacea (assembly GCA_927399505.1). Lineage (NCBI taxonomy): Eukaryota > Metazoa > Arthropoda > Insecta > Lepidoptera > Noctuidae > Luperina > Luperina testacea. The sequence goes on along the minus strand of OV656766.1, from coordinate 1,430,314 downwards.
CTGTTAAAAAAAAATGTGCTGTTGCAAATATTTTGACTGTGTAAGTATTGCACTTTTGTAGGTAAACCGCTGTTTTTTTTTTAAATATCTGACGAAAATCATTGTGGTCCAGAATCATGTACTGAATTCATAGTTACAGGTTATGAGTCAATGTCCCTTCCAGCCTGCATACCCAAGTAACATTTTAGGTTTTAGAAAGGTTTTGAAAAGGTTCTAGAACTTTTGTATGGAAATCTGTTCGTAAGTCTTAATAGACCTAATAACCTTATATTAAGCTTATATTAACCTCCTGAGTGCAAAAAGGGCCCAAGTTTTAGAACCTTTCTGAGAGCTACAGCAAAACGTATAGCTCAAATTCAAAACCTTTCAAACTACTTACACAGAACCCAAATATAACCTTCACAACCTTAATTTAACGTTAATATGACCTAACAAGGCAGCTTTTAAGTTCTAAATTAGTCATGGATGTAACTCAATGACAACTTAAAACCTTTTTGATGGACATGAATTAATGCCTTTCCAGGACTCTCAGGTTTTAAAATGTTTCTGTGTAAGATTTATTTTACACAGAAAAACCAATCGTGGATATAAATACTTATTTATAATGGCGCCATTCCCTGTCATTATACCAAGTTCAAAATGGCTAGATGTAAGTGTTATTATATTCATAAAAAATAATAAGTTGCTTGCTGAAGTCAGGAAAAATCAAAAAAATAGTGCGACTGGCACTTTATCGTGAAACTTTAGGATAATAGTGCTGTATAAGAGACGGGCCTTTCGTAAGTAAAAAATTTAGAAGATATTTTAATGAAATCAAAATTATAAAATTAGGTGGTTGGTAGTAAGTTGCATTAGAAATAAAACTTCTATTCATATAAAAATCATATATTTTAAATCACATAGCACACGTTACTTAATTTTGCCATGATGACTTAAAATATTGCTTTTTGTTTAGATTTTTTTTCATTTCAGTAAAAAAATATGGCTGGCGTTAGGAAATTACTAGAAAGCATTAAAATTAACCTTTTCAGAACTGTAACAGCTAAAAGCTCTTAATGTTTGCCAAAATAAGAGCTACAGATCATCTCGCGGAGCTACTTAAAACTACAAGGCTGTTTTCGCAGCTTTAAGGTTATCGCCAGGAGTAGTTCAAGACTTGCGAGTCGCGAAAACAACCTCTGCGCATAATTAGTTGCTTTTAAGTTTTGGTTGTAGGAGGACGTGCGTTCGACGGTTTGACAAGAGTGCTGAATAAACAGCTACAGGCTGCTCTTAAAGTTTTTTTTTTTTTTTTATTTGTACCCGTACTTACTGTTTTGCTATAGCTTTTAATTTTGTTTTATGTTTTTAATTTTCGTGTATTGTATGGTGATTTATGTCAAACTTGTTGTACCCACCTAGATGTTAAGTGAATGATGTGGTCGCCTGTAATTGGAAGCGCACACTTGTATTTGTCCCTATTCATGTTAACATGTAAGTAACTGTGTAGCCTCTGTTGGCGATCCAATAAATAAATAAAAAAAAGTAAGTTTCTATTTTTTTTCAATTATGTTTTAGGTAGGTACTTACTTACCTAATTTATTTATTAGAGGAGGCCGGGGCTGAAAGTTCCGATTTTCAAATAACATGAAAATTTATGATGAAAATGACAAGATTTCAATATTGATATTAGATTTTATTAAAAAGTCTTAATCGGTCTCTGTAATAGTACAGTCGTTTCTGCTAGTTTCTCTATATTTTTTAAAGTACAGGCATATTTTTGCAAAATTTCGGAAGGGAACATTCAACCCCACTTTGGGGCGAGTTGTTCCATGTATGGGGCAAATTGTGCCACTTAGATAATATTAATAAAGTATAAGGATAATGTATGGTTTCTCTGGTTAAATAAAACAATAAATAATTTCTATAGTTAGGTTCATTTATTTAGTTGTTATGCAATCCTATAAACTTAAAAAAACAACGAAAAAACATTACTAGCTACAACTAGATTTAAATTTTGTATTGGTTTACAAAAATTGAGATCTATTAGCTTACAAATCTTACTACCTACATACTTAAGGATACAAAAAATCGTACTGGAAAGGATACTCAAGATAAACACTTTTTTATAACTAAAAAATATTGGCAATTCCATAACAGAACTTAAAAAAAGACAACAAAATATAACTGGAAATCTTTAGATAAATGTTTCTTTTTTTAATTCAACTATAATAGAGATTTATCAAGTTGAAAACCTTATCACAAACATAACTGCACTTATTTTAACTACATAACACAACAGGTTGCCTTCATGCACACGTTTCATTAATAAATTTAATGATAAGTGAGATCAAAACATACAATTATAATTAAATACCAAAATGAAACTGCTAACGTTAATACCTATTATTTATCATAAAAACTTACCGATGTATTAATTATTCGTAAGAAATTTTACTCCATTTTTTTGATAACACCCTGTGTCGGTTCATCTTGCAATACAACGGAATGCTTTGAAGTCGCGGACACAACTAACATTATTTGAGGATGCCTCTAAAGCTTTAAAATATTCTTGTAGGACTTTAAGCATGCCTTCAGCTCATAAAAATAGCTTATTGGTTTAGGTTTTCACCACGCAGTCCTAATTTGTTTACTTAGACAACTATTACACTGCCTATAAGTTTTAAGTAGGTTTTAGAAATTACTTATAAGCAATTTCAACATTCCATAACTTTATGGTTATATCAAAGTTAAAAATTAAACCTTTAGATCTCACTTTAGCATAATGCTAGCCTTTCCAGAACTTAATCAAGAGTCTACGACAACTATAAGTTCCTAGGACTATATGCTCTTGAAACACAAGTAAAAATAACGTTAATTTAAACTCTTGTCAGCGGCTCCAAGGTTGTAATAATAAACAATTAGTTTTAGGACTTATTAATCATTCTCAAGTACTTAATATGACTAGATAGCAAAGCATTAACCTTTTTACGACCCTTAGAAAACCTAAAGGCATTTTCTACAACCTAGGCCCGAATGAAATGTTACTTGGGTACCCACTGAGGTATTTTTTGAGGTATATTTGGCAAATTTAATGTTTGGCAAGTGAATTTTAAACAATGACTTGCTTACCAACTAGTACTTTTACCAATTTTAGTTTAGTTTATTTAGTTTTTTGTAGTCAAATAATTACTTCAGTTGGTACAACATATTTTAAGCAAAATAAAATAAGGCAAATATTTAGCATAGTCGGAGCCCCTATTTCTGTCTACATAAGATTTCAATTGCCTCTGTTTAAAATGATATGAGATATGTATTCTCATTCGCTCACTCTTGCATCCAATGTTGACGGAGCCCAGCTTTGCAGGGTTCCTATTTCTGTGAAAAGGGTTTAAAGTAACCTAACAAAACTGAACCTGGGGATGTCCTTCGCTCGCGCTTGCGTCCTACGTCGCCTATCGAGCAACCGCAACCATGCAATGTAAATAAAATAGTAATTATGTAAGTAAAACCATATAGGTAATTCCCAAAAAAAAAAATTGTTTTTGTCTATATGTATATTTTTTTTCATTCATAAAGATTAAAGATTGTTTGCTGTAACAAATCATTTAATTGAAGACCAAATGCCTTAATAACATAATTATTATTCTTGGTAATATTATGCCGAGTGAAAATTTGACCAAATGAAAATGTGTGTACTAAAATCATTCCAAATATTGGATTGGTATAAAAAAAGGTAGCTAAAATTTGTATGGATACTGAAATTTTGCCAAAATCTTTTAGGCAAAACGGCAGGATCCCAAGTAACCAGCTATAATTATAATTGTGACCAAATAATATTCTGTAAAATGTTGTTTCGGTGTGGTGAAGACATGGCAAATAAATTATTTGGCAAATGAAAAAAGTTCAAAAGCGGATTTGGCCAATAGCAAAAAAATCAATAGTAAATCGGCGAAATATAGTTCAGTAAAATAATACCTTATGATACATGATACTTCAATGATCTAAAAATATGTCAAATAATGCATATAGCAAAAAAGTCGCTCAATAGTTTTCAGTAAAATTAAATTCGAACAAAAAAAAAAACAGAAAAGTGATCAGTTCCCGTGTTAATAACTATGTTATCTTGATTGACAAGGCCACTGCCAAAAAAAAAACATAAGAAAAAAATATTTTTTTACTGCAGTACATATGAAGGTCTTATTTGAACCCCTAAGACGACCCACTGACCGAAGGGACTTTAATCTTTTATGATTGAAAGACCACTGGAAGGGTCTAGTTTTATCAACCATAAGGATTTTAATCACAATTTTACCTTATCTTAATTAGTGTTTTATTGCTTAATTAAAGTGGATAACGAAGTAAGCATAATTTCCATTACAAATTATTAACCGTTGGCATATTGAAACGCCTAAGGAATTAGGAAACTGTAATCATGTGTCAATGGGCTTATCACTAAATAAACCGACCAAATGCTAATGCACATGAAAACAATACGAAACACTTAAATGAGTGAAAACTTTACCTCAACTTTTCTTCTGAAGTCAATTCCTCGTAGGTCTACACAGAAAACACAGTTGAATTAACATTAACACGTTAAAATATTACCAAAATCTTTTATTAGCATCCAATATGTTTTACCTTATTAGGATCGACTGGTCTGTGAAGATCCATGGCTACTTTTTACACACAACACTATCAAGAAATTAAAGTATTCTACTAAACAACCATATGTGAAATAATTCAATTATAATATTAAATTAATCGAAAAACCCCGTGCTGCAAAACTGATGCCGGAGAGACCTACACGTTTCAAAGACAACGAATTAGGATTCGTATACTTTTTAATCATTTGAAATGTGCTCTCTCTGTTTCGCTTTTATTGTTTTGCTATTCTTATCTTTGTTTAGTATGCTAATAGTTGGCAAGTGACCTGAGTTCTTCTGATAATTTTGTCAAAGTGACAGTTAAAGAGATGATACACAACATTATCCATTATTAATACAATACGATACGATTTAGTATTTATTTTGACATTTAGTCGATTGCAACATTCATTGCTCCCACTGACAATAAAATAGAATTGATTCTAGTCGCCCCTTCCAAAAGGTAGTGTTCGTATGGAGAAGAATGGGCAAGAAACTCCACCGTTATTCTTTTAAAATGTTTTACAAGGTTTTGTATAGATTATGTGAAGACGATGCACCTAGAATAAAATTAGTCTACCAAAAAAGGTAAAAAGAATTAAAAATAAGACAATGACAGCCTGACAGGTAAATCAATTACGTGATAGATACATGGTGCTCACATAGTTATTTACAAATATAGTAAAATTAGATATGTTAAATAAAATGAATAGTAAAATTCTATACAGTGACAAACAGTTTTTTAATTTATAAAACGAAGATTTTGAAAACGTACTATTTTTTTTTTATTTGATATGGGTTTGCTCTTGACTCAAGTCTAGATGACAGAGACAAAATCTACGTTGGAGTGAGCTTACCCCTTACCCAGAAGAAGCCTGTTCACTCTTACTTTGAACTTTGAAGAGATTCGGGTTTTAGTACCCTTCCTAGGGTATACGACTTTTTATTTACCCATCGTACGATCGCTTATTCAAAACGTCTGGCAACACAGTAGCAACAAAATATTTTGAACAAAGAAGTGGCTAAAAGGTCTTAGCAACCAGGCCATAAAACTAATATATAAAAAAAAATATTTTGACAATAAATGCCATTGATTGGCATTGCACGTCAAAAGTTACGGGAAAATAAATGACGACAGTGCTATGTTTTTATTTTCGTTCAAGTTTTGTTTTTTAGCTAAATAATTACAAATCAGGCAATGAAATGTTTCTAACTGATATCTTTCGGTGATTGCTTTCAGCACAATGCCGAATAAAGGTAAATACTGTAATATTGGTTCTGTAAAAGCTATTCAACACACCAGCAATATAATAGTTTTAGCCGTTCTTCAGCAAAGTAGTTGTAAAAGCCAGTACGATGCCTATAATAATCCTCTGAATGCTGAATAGGCAAGCTATTTGCTTCGTCATCCACAATGAAACCAGAAAGATATTCTCGAATTGCGCCTTTACACCCGGCAATCCGCCATTCCTACCTTTCGAACTTTCACAAACAAATGAATGACGTTCACAGTTCGTAATCCTTATCCAAATTAATCAAGAGTTGAAGTTGATTTCTTTTAATTATTGTACAGCCCTTACCTCTACCATTGGCAATTATTGCTTCCCACCCATATTCCAATTTAGAAGGGAATTAGGGATCAGTGCAACCCTTTTTTCTTCCATAAAACTGTTCATCTGTCACACCAAGTCGCAACCCATTCTTTTGTTTGGCCTGCCTCCTGTTAGAGTAGAGCCATCCTGGTAGGTAGCATTTTATATTGCCAAACTGTGCACAAATATGTTCTTAAGTAAATCCACCTGTGATATTGGTATGTTATGTGCTACTTACTTAAGAGATGGTCTACTATGCAAAGCTATTTTATGAATTTTGCAAAACTTATGTTTATTTATCTCCACAAATTACATACTTATAATACATATTAAGTTGACAGGTATTTTGACAAAATTTTGTCATTTATTTCAATTACATCTTGTGTACTTATCCCTTTACAATAACATCCTCCACTGGACCTAATAGGCAGTAGCATAATTATTATGAAGGTTTCATTCATTTTTCAGAAATTAATCGCAGTCTACCGGTGGACAACAAGGTGCTAACACCAACACCACAGCATGGGGTAGCTGTCAAAGTGGCACCGGCTGTCACTAAACCTGTTGTTGTCAAGGTAAGTGGTGGATATAGACTGTGATATTATATTTAACGAGAAATGGAACAATTTGACCCTATGATACCCTAGGGAGGGGAAGAGAAAGAAAGGAAAACCCTTGAAAAGATAGGAGGATGTCTTGGTGAGGACATGGCCTTGACAGGTAAGGAACAGGGAGAATTGGAAAGGTTTGGAGGAGGCCTTTGCCAAAGGGCTCACGGAGACACAGAACTGATAAATGATGTGTATTTGTACTACAATTCACTTCGGTTCTGCCGTAGCTCGAAGGATAAAAGGATGACATTATGAATCATAATATGGCGAACACAGTCCGTGTTTTTATTTTTTTCGCTGCACTACGTAGGTATAATCAAAGAGATTTGGATTGGTTTGATTGGTATTTTAGCACAGATAAAAAAAAACTGGAAAATCCTTCACCAATGGGAATTGATACAATTAATTTAACAGATAACGGTCCATTATAATTCATAATTTTATCCTTTTATGATTCTGCCAAAGTGGCCTTTTTAGGCCTCCAGGGCAGGGAGATGTTGATGGGGTAAAAAAAGAGATGGTCATACAGTATTATATTTATTATACATTTGGTCTATGTGCTTGATGAGTGGTTTGTTGAATAGCTTCCCTACGTCCTTCGCGAACACAAAGTCTAAGTGGTTGAATTTGGGCCATGAGCAGCCTGGCCTGACTTCCTCTAGGACACCATTGGCTTTCAGCTCCTCTGCTAGCCGCATTATTTGCTGTAAAAAAATAAAATTATGATGTTTTTAATACTGAGGAACGTGGTTTTGTAAATTCGGGGCTTGTGACTAAGCATCTATCAGGTAAATTACGCTTGCCAAGGCCGGTCCGTGGATAAGTGACCATCTTTACATACCGAGAACCCTCCGTGCGTCTGAATGCACATTTGGTATCTCATTTCCACACAGGGGATTTTTGACGGTCGTTACTCGTGTCGTCAGAGGCCCGAAAGTATGTCCAGTAGCTGGGTTGTGGAGGTCAGATAGGCAGTCGCTTCATGTAAAATACTGGTATTCAGCTGCATCTGGTTAGACAGGAAGCCGAACCGACTTAGTTTGAAAAAGGCTAGGCAGATGAAGATGATTTAAAAATTCCTAATTCAATCTCACTTGTTGGTCTAATGGTCTTTATCACGACTGCTCAGCCCATCCTCAACTTTCTTGCGATCTTTCCATTAGGAATTTCTCAATAGCAGCCAGGGGTCTTGATTTGTGGCCTGTCAATGCTAAAGGTTCGCCCCATATTACATGGGACATAACTGACGAATTGCAAGTGTTCCTCTGCGGCGTGATGTTAAGCTAGTTAAACAAATTAAGGCAGACACATACAAACTTCTCAGTGAGCTGATCATTCTCCCCATACAGTAATGAGACGGGAATCTTTACATTGCTTATGTTGTACGGTTTTACTGGGCCGGACAAACCGCCGCTGAATGTCGTGAACACGCCTGAAAGGGGAAATAAATACATTTTAATGTTTCGTTAGGATAACTGGGCAAAGTCTGGGCGCAGTTGACTGACTACCTACTTAAAAAGCCTTTCATAAGAATTTGAATCTTATTGTCCTGCGTTTAATATTCATATATTCGTATAAGCAAATGTAAGTAAGCGCATGAACGCTTCTTATGCAGATATTTGTATGAACGAATATGTGTGTATGATGTTTAATATTTCTTTTTTGTGCAACCATTGTGTAAGCTAATATAGCTCCGATTATAATTCTAGTGTAATATAGCTCCAATTGATCAGTTTACTCTCGTCCTGACGTTCGGCAATCTTAGCTGTTGCAGTCCTTATAGAAACAGTTATGCCCGTTTTCACTAACCCTAAACGACACCTAAATAAAAGCGCGATGTTGGATGTTTTACTCTCGGTTCAGCGCCAAAAGTTGAAAATACAACAGCGCGCTTTAGGGATTTATTCGCAAACTTGCCCAACTTCAAGATGTTACGTTTGCCTATTTAACATATATATTAGAGTAGTTACCTGTCATGGCGATTTTTCCGAAATGCTCTAAAGTGCGCCACGACGCCGGCTGTACTCTGTACAGAAATATAGGAAACATTTCCTGAAAACCAACAATAAAAATATTACAATGATTGCTTATGAGAATAAACTAGGGTATAAGTAGTACGAATTTTATTGAAGTCCGGTTTTGTAGAGCGCAGTCTCTATCAGTCATATCTGTGTGGCAGTCTCTCAGTTGTTCCCTACATTTTGACGAATTATGCGAACATAAATGTATTGAACAGCTGATTTTGTTTTCACGATTTCAGGTTTGATGAAATGAACAAAATTGAATGCTTCTAGACTCAGCGGTTTAGGCTTTGCGTTGTCTGTCAGTGAATGAATAAATTTAAGATTTTTTTCAGTAGATCTGTATCATATTGCCGTGCATTGCATTTATTCTTATTCCCTCAAAATAGTACATAAAACAAACTTCGTAAGGAAACAGATGTCCTAGAACTAAAAATTCGAAGACACGTTAATCCGCACTGGCCCCGCGTAGTTTATTACGGAGGAATTATTGGGAACGGATACGGATTCGAGGATTATTGAGATCCAGGAAGCCATTGGTTCCAGCAGTGGCAACATTATTGGCTGATCATAATATCCTAACTAATATTATAAATGCGAAAGCAAGTTTGTTTGTTCGTTACCTTTTCACGCCTAAACCGATGAACCGATCATCCTGAAATTTTGCATATGCGTTGTCAGATGTATAGAAACGGACACAGAGTACCTTTCATCCCGAAAAAAGTGCTGTTCCCGAGGAAAACTACAATAACGTTATTATGATAATAGATGTTGCCACGTGTCTGTCGAATCAAAAACAGGACAACGTCTGTCGGGTCAGCTGGTTTATAATATTAGCAGAATTGTAACTATTCCATACCAAGTCAATTTGTTCGTAATCTTCACCGACTATAGCGTAGATGAAGGTCGTGCAGAGGTCGGTCTCAGGTTCCTTCAGGTTACACAAGTTCGTTATAAGGCTGTGCAGAAATTGTGGCTGGACTGCCAACATACCTCTCGCTTTCAACACAGTCTGTAACATTACATTCAAAATGAATCAAAGTGTAAACTGAAAACATTTATTTCAATTAAACCATTTACAGGCACTTTTAAATTGTCAAAGCGGTCATTCAGAAAGATGAATCGTTGCCCATTCCAAAGTCAAGAGATAAGAAATACAGGATGTATTCACTTACCGGTAAATCCAAAGTACTCAACGCCAGGTTCGCCACCGGTTTTACATTGTTCAGGTACACCGCTGGTCCTAGAGCCACGAAGGCTATCAGCTTCTCATTATACTCTGGTCTCTGAGACATCATGGTGAAGAAGCTGGTGGTTCCCATGGAGTAGCCCAGGTACATGATCTTGTCCAGACCTGTGACATTCAAGACCTTGTCGATCATCGCCGGCACGTCGTACTTGCCGTGTTCGTGGAAACTGAAAAAGGGAAAAGGCTTGTATTAGTATGACAGGACGAAAGAATATCGTGTTCAGCATTTATTTCAATGAAATCATTTATAAGCAATGTTGAATTGTCAAGGAGTCAGTCGGTTGGTCAGAAAGTTGAAGCCAGTTGCTTATTCCAAAACGTAGATCTCTATAGAAGAGAACGGGCAAGAAACTCGGACACTCTTTTAAATCAAGATAATACAAAATCCTGCGTACATTATTCTTATTGCTTCATTTTAACACAGCGCTCAGTAAGTCTAAATAAAGATATCTAAGCAAAAAAAAAAACACTGATTAAAGCAATTTTATTTTGACCTAAAATAATAAATTGCCGGCACATTAGTGTATTTTCGTTAGCTGATTATTTTTCTTGTAAGTATCTATGCGTTTTTCTTATATATTTTTACCATCGTCCTTATTTTGGTGGTCTGAATGATTTCTAAAAGTTTGTCCATCTATTTTAATGGGACATTATACATGAGAACAATGCAAAAAAAAAACAATATAATACTATTTCTAACTATACTGTCTATTTCACGAACATGACGCGTGGATCAGCACCATTCAGCTCAACTGTTTTATTTAGGAAGTCTTCTAAGAAATGACTTTCATCATCAATCATTTGCACTGTGATCCCTGTTTATGGACACGCTATCAGAATAATGTATTATGTGGACACTGAATGATTCATGCCTACAATTGCATGAATCATTCAGTGTTCTGTGTGAATCATTCAGTTCAGGATTAACAAGAGCTTATGCTTAATATTTATTTAAATAAAAATTACGTATTCCTTCCATTTGCAACATTTTAGCACCCCATAAAGTCTAGGCATGGGATTCGAGAAAACCCAACTAAATATAACTTTTCTCTAAACTCTCAGATTGAATGGTCTTCATTGTTATTCCATTGGGCACCTAATACTTTAACAAAAATTTCGATGTAACCAATTTTTTTAAAACATCGTTTAAAAGTGACAGGAAGAAGTTAATTATCCATTTTCTAAAATCATCTACGTACTATGACACCAGTTATCTCAAGAATTTACTATGGCTTTAAGCGTAGAAATTATGGGGAGACATCTTAATTTAGTCGGCTATCTAACGAGGTACAAAGGTTAGTAAAATATTTAGAGATGCCTACGAAACAGTCGACAATGCTGGCAAAAAATTTGTTCCATACACTTTGACCGCGTAGATAAATTTATCGTAATTAAAATTTATACAATCGCTGATCTAGAATCATGTGCTGAATTCATGGTTACGGTTAGCGCGTCGATTTTCCTGCCACGCTACTCTCTATCCATACTTAATATTATAAATTCGAAAGTAACTCCGTCTGTCTGTCTGTTTTGGTACCTTTCACGCCTAAACCACTGAAAAGATTTCGATAAAATTTGGCAGAGAGATAGATTGCATCCCGGGGAAGGACATAGGATAGTTTTTATTCCGATTTTTCCACGGGATCGACACTTATACCGCTGGGCGTTGCTAGTGTACCTATAAATATTCTTCCCACAGAGCAGTGACTAAGGCTTGGTTATAGGTTATAGTCAGAAGAAAAATACACATAGGTACCTGAAGTCCCAGAACTCCTTGTTATTTCTGTTGAGGGTCGTGTGAGCTGTGTACACGTTGCCTCGTAGGTTGGCGAGCCACACGTCGTACCCTGCATCAGCTACCAGGTACGCTGGAAACATAAACGTGGTCATTGAGTACTTTAGTGTTCTGTCTCATGCATGCGATTTTGGCTTGTAAAACGAAAGTCTGTATGGTTAATAAGTTTCAAAAATGGCGACTGTACTAATTATTTTCTGGTGGTATATGTATCTAGCAAGATTGACGTATCGGTCGATTAACCATCCTCCTTAACGTATACGTCACTGCCTGCTTATGTCTACAAAATTTTGTATAAGTATTCAGCAGACTCTTATCAGTGGGAAACCTTAATTAAATTTAGTACTACTAAAATTTGCTGCTGCCCGCGGCATCGCCCGCGTGGATGTCGGAAATGATCCCATCGCCTATGTAACTCCTTATAACATCAGCTATCTGCCAGTGGAGTCCAGTCAAAATTAATACAGCCGTTTCAGAGATTAGCGGAACAGACAATAGACACAACTAAAAAAAAGTTTTTTTGTTATGTATACTCTTATTGTATACTTTCCTATTTCTGATGATATGGTTAGAAAGGGGTACTGATAGAGAAGTATGGAAGAAAAAACATGTTGCGCCGACCTTAAATAAATTAGGATATGGGCAGGAGAATCGCGATATACTTTTAGTAAAAAGCTATTGTTTTGATTTTACAAACAGACACTTCAATTTTATTATAGCTATTTTCAATTATGTTATAGCCGATCCATTGCTTGATCGCGGACGTATCAGCTTCAGCTACGCTTACCAAGGCTTCTCTCGGGCCCCATGATCACGAAGTCCCCACTGCTGCCAAGGAGACCGTGTACGATTAGGATGGCCTTCTTCCCTTTAGCGTTGAGGTCCCCAGTCCTTCTAGCAGAGCGCCTGCCAGCCGGGATCCTGTGCATCTGCAGGACGTAGCCATCCGGCGTGGTCACGCGGTGCTTCTCCATGGGGTAGCCTGCTGCTTTGATGAGGCTCGGCTGTGGATGATGACAATAGTTTTAGAAGTTTGAAGGAACGATTTGGGTAAAAAGAACAGAATTTTGTGATACTCCAAATAAGAGCAAGATTTAAACTTAGTTTTTACTTGAATCGCCTACTGATAGTAGGTAATGGTTTATTTGATTGAAGATTCAAAGGATAGGTGATGTCGGCTTTTAAAGAATTAACATTACTTTCGAGGAACTTAATGCCAAACTACTGACAAGCGTGTCAAACTCAAAGCATTTATTTCAATTAAACCATTTACAGGCCCTTTTCAACTGTCAAGGAGCCGGTCAGTCAGAAATATGAATCTCTGTCAAATTTCTTTAATAGGTTTTCAACTTTATCATTTAAGAATAAGGTTCAAAGTTGATTTGCAAAAATTGACAGTTTCGGGTAGCTTGATGTGCTGGCTTCTGTACCTATGGTACATAGAGAAGAACGGGCAAGAAACTGCCTGGACAATGGACAGTGACACTCTGTGTGGGCAACCAAACCTTATATCAAATGATTCCTTGTATTTACAATTTTACATCAATTGTTCTTTACAGTATTTTTATCTCTCGAAATGACGCGGTTACCAATGATGTTGTTACCAAGTGAACGAACACGCTGTGAATGTGTGTGTAAGCGTAGGACTCGGTACCGTCCGGGACAATAGCGAAGTCGGTAGTGTGTTTGTGTGTGTATGTGTGTTATGTACTGACGCTACTCTTCTTCACGCATACATTCAGAGCGTGTTTGTTCACTTGGTTACCACAAGTAAAGCGCGCGTCGCGTCGTAAGATAAAAATACTATCTATAGGTACCTACGAAGTCTTTTCCTTGAATAATTAACGTAATTGATATGAAAATCTATTTTCCACCTATTAATATACACTATAAATCGATCTTCATTACGTCTAATGATCTCATGCACGTGATTCTACGATTCATCAGCTGTTAATCTATATATACGTCTGTCTAGGAAAAGAAATTGATTTATTTTTTTTAGATTGCACTGGTAGTTGTTCAGGCATGCGGTGGCGTCCTAATGTTCTTGTCTATCTGCTTTGATCTCATTTTACTTGAGTTCGGCGCCATATGTTTTTCTAGGTTATTTTTTTAGGTACGGTATGTAGAACAGAGTGTAAAGTTCACTCATCCTCCATAGACAAGGGAGGATCCTCCGACCGGACACGGGTCGTGTCTGGTGGGCAACTGCTCGATGATTTATGTCGGGCTGTTGTATAGTAAACTCTGCTTGCGCGATGCAGGATTTAGCGTGACGTCAGTATGATGCGTAGTTCTTATGTGGCGCTCTAGATGCCGCCACATTGTCTATCTAGCCTCGACGACGACGATCGGCCATGTTTTGCTTTGGTCTTCCCCTTGCACTCTTCTCTTAGTTACAAAAGTTTCAATCCTTCTTATCACGTGTCAGTAAGACTTAATGCTTCCCTTGTAACATTTACATAACATAACATCACGCCTGTAATCCCCGTAGGGTTAAGCAGAGGTGTACCTACAGTACACCCACATTTCGCCAGATATGTTCAACTAGGCACAAAACCAGTCTTCGGGCTATTACTGAGAAATTCCTGATAGAAAAAACCCAATAATACTACCTAACCCGGGAATCGAACCCAAGACCTCATGCTCCGCAGTAGCACTTGCGACCAGTAGACCAACGAGCCTGTCCCTTGTAACTTGTCTAAAAACTAGTCATTTCTTAATTTACCTACTGTCGCCACTTCTATATCAATTTACTCATTTTATTGTTTAACTTTGTAACATATAAATGAACTGGTTGTTAGGAATAAGGTGCTTAATAGCGATATAATTAAAACACATAACGTATTGTAGGATTCACGTGTAAGATGCAACATTATTGCTACGATTAATTTATGTGCTAGTGGCGATCCGCTCCTACTTCGCGCGGTTTTTACGACATGGCAATACATCGATAAATGTAGGTATACTACGCATAACCCTACTAAATAAATTCTATAAATGATGTTGAAAATCGGTTCAAAATCCGTTTCAGCTGCTTAGTTTAGAAGAACAACGCGGTCACAAAGACAGATTCGAAAAGCGACTTTAATTTATAATATTATGTATAGATATTGTTGGTCTTATTTAGGGTTCTGTAACTCAAAAGGAAAAACGGAACCCTTATACGATCACTTTGTTGTCAGTCTGTCTGTCTGTCAAGACCCTTTATCTCGAGAACGCGTGGAGGTATCGAGCTGAAACCATATACTCAGGTCTGCGGTCCCTTGAACTGTGAAAAAATCAAACTTCTAAGTTAAAGTAAAAAAAAGATACGGCCGCTTATGACCCAATCGTATATTTCGACACTCCCAAGGGAATCAAAATGTATAGGGTACTTCCCGTTGACCTAGAATCATGATATGACCTAGAATCATTTGGCAAGAACTTGCTTCTTGCCAAATTTCATGATTCTAGGTCATGTAGCACAAGTACGTAAAGGAAAAGATCCGAAAACCGTAAATTTGTAGCTTGTAAGTATAATGTAGTTGTGATAAACTATTTACATACCTACAAATCTGTACGGAACCCTCGGCGCGCGAGTCCGACTCGCACTTGACCGGTTTTTTCTTTGAGTTTAATTATTTTCGATGTCAGATGGTTTTAAGAATCGAGTCTCGGCTGACCTTCAAATGTATAACTAGGTTTAGTTACAGTTTCTTTCGTATTTTCAGTAGTTCTTTCGTTTTTTCGTAATTTCATTTCATTTCATTTCAAAAAATCTTCTGCGTGAAGTGAAATCTACAAAACCATCAAACAAACATATGTAGTTTATTTTACAAACATATTTTGTAAAAACACAAACCAATACGAAAAGCGACTTTAATTTATACTAGGTATGTATCATCATCATTTCAGCTGAAAGACGTCCACTGCCGCGTACCGGAAGACGTAGCGTTGGTAGGCCTCCCACAATGTGGTCCGACGACCTTGTGAAGGCTGCAGGAACCCATTGGATGCGAGAAGCACAGAACCGGTCGAAGTGGAGGTGCTTGGGGGAGGCCTATGTTCAGCAGTGGACGTCTTTCGGTTATACTATGTATATATGGTACTAAATCTAGAATCTGTGCATGTAGGGTATGTAAACATACAAAATGTAGGATCTTAATTTTATAATGCAGCGAAGCGCGTTTTAATTGCGTACTTAAGAATCATTTACGATCAACTAAGTGGGACTAGCTGCCTGACTGTTTGACAGTCATAGCGCCATAAAATATTACTTAGTAAGTGTTAATTTGACAAAGACTGTTTCTGATTTACCTACATTGTGTAATGGTAGCAGTCGTGGCCCAGTGCGCCTGACAGCCGCTTTACTTTGTGTAAATAATTTCATCACTACTGACTGACTGCTCTCAAAACGGTGAAGAAAAACATTGTGAAGAAACTGGCATGCCCTCAGTGGCGTAGCGTGCTATCTCGGCGCCCGGGGCGGGAGACCCATTTTGCCGCCCCCATTCTATAGGTGCTTAATTAAAATTAAATTTCACAGGCAATGAGGTATCTTTTATTGATACATATATTGTAATAATAATCGATTAACTTACCTATATGATATGGCAACATTGTTTTAATATGAAAATAAGGGAAGTCAGTATTAATTTGATTAAACAATTAATTTTTTATTCCATGATAAAACTGCTTAATATTTCATAATTGACCACAAAAAAACTGAAACAAAATATTGATAAATATTTCATTTGTGTAACGTTAGGCCCAGATTCGCCCGTCTCCTTTACGTCATTGTTGTTTTTGACTTGTCAGACGTTCTGACACAGGAATGAATCATAGATCTCAACCCGCTTCACCAGCGACATTTTGCCGCCCCCGCGGGCTGCCGCCTGGGGCGGGCCGCCCCCTCCGCCCCACCCACGCTACGCCACTGCATGCCCTACAATCAAAAATTCGAAGACATGTGACATCTACCAACCCGCACTGTGCCCGCGTGGTAGATTACCGCCCGCTCCCTCTCACAGAGAGGGACCTGTGTAACAGTGGGAACATTATAGGGTTATAGGGTAATAGGGAATATGCATGATTTTTTTTTTTTTTAAATTAATCCTCATTCATGTAATAAACAGTTTAGTAAAACTGTTTTTCGGATAACTATGAAATTAAAAAAGATATGAGCCATCGAAGATTTGTTTCTATCTCTTTCTCGCAAAACGAAATTTAACACGGAGTTTATATGGCCGTAGTGACATGTGACGTCACAGTCTATGTCGGATCTCTCTGTCTAATTGGTGTGTAATCAATAGTTTTAAATGCTCATATCGGCCGTGTTTCTTGGCCGATTTTAATTTTAATTTCATTTTTTGTCATCTCTACTACGGTATTTTCATATTTTGTTAATAAATGCCATGAAAAAAATTCATGCATATTCCCTATTATGTGTAATGGTAGGTAGTTCTTTTTCAGAGTCTGTACGAACTGCTAATTGCTAATTTACTTTCATTCCGAAATGTTGCCAACAGGAGGGTTACTTTCATTTATATAAAAAAAAACCACGAGGAGGCGATGCGATGCGACGGGGTGGGCCTGGGAAACAAGTAATTTTACGTAGACGAGTTCGCAGACAGAACCTATCTAGGTAGGTACAAGTCAATCAAATCTACAGCTTAAACCGTAGCCCTGAACTGATTATCTCACCTAGAACCAGACCTTTATTATCGGTATTACCTAACGATCAACCGTCAGACCTCGACATCACTGAACGTTGTCGTTTTTGCATGATGTCGTTGTTAAGTGCGAATTGATTTGAAAATACCGACGCTTACATTAAGTACAGGTACAGTAGCTATTACCGTACTTACTTGTTTGTGGTTTTAATGTTATATGCGGTTGTTTTCTATACTCAAGTACTTAATACAATAGTAACGAAGTCAAAACTGAATATAGAAATTAAAAAAAAAAAAAAAAAACAAAAAGTAATTTCTACCGGCGGGGTAGGTGTGGTGTCCCGAGTCTGATGCCGAAAACATAGTTTTTGGTATTTTTTTCCTTTTGTCTGAATGTATGTTCCGGATTGTCGCAAAAACGGCTGTACGAATTTGGATGTGCACACAGATAGTTTACAACCTTTACTAACACAAAAGGTACTTTTAATCCCGGTAGTAGGTTGCCGTGGGATATTTTCCGACACCCACGCAGGCGCGAAGCCCCACGCAAAAGCTCGTTTTTAACATTTTGTAGGCTCCCATTTGAGCAAAAAAGCGAATGGACTGTGTGTGAAGCGTGATTACAAAAGCCTGTTGATGCCAGGTACTTGGCCCAACCGCTCGGACATTTAAAGTAGACACCCTCACTTTCATTCGTGGATCTTTGGCAGTCGTTACGGGTCGTCAGAAGCCCGAAAGTCTGACAACCAGTCTTACCAAGGGGTATCGTATTAACCAGTACCTGGGTTGTGGAGGTCAGATAGGCAGTCGCTCCATGTAAAATACTGGTATTCAGCTGCGTCCAGTTAGACTGGAAGCCGACCCCAGCATAGTTGGGAAAGGATGATGAAGATGACCCTTACTTTAATCCCAAAGAGTTCCTCGGGTTTCGGCCAGACAAGGGGCCGTAATCAACAGGCAATTGGGAGTCGGCGTTTTATAATACTGCCAATACAAAACCCTGAGAGGGAGATTTAGACAGTGGAGTGAAAGATAATATAGTGTTGCGCGCCACAATTGATGCCTGGTACATGGTGACATTAGTTACTACTAGCGCCATCTAGGTCCTAAAAATTCCGAGAACTATCGACATCGGGTCAGTCGGGACCGGTATGTTTTCGTACATTCTAGATGTTTATATAGTAGCTCTGTGGCACTAAAGAAAGACTCAAGACGGGTTGGCGATTTCAGACTTATATTACATACAAGTCCAGGTTTCCTCACGATGTTTTCCTTCGACGATGTAAACTGATGATGTCTAAGATAAACTCGGAAAGTACATATGCATTGAAAATGTCGCTTTGGTACCTGCCCGGATTTGAACTACGTAGTGCATAAGAGGCGAGGGGTCATTACAATATTTTACACCATTTACTGTGGAAAAACAAGTATCATTTACGTAGCAATAAGACATACTATGACATATTATACTAATTACATACTATGTATAAGCAATAAAAACGCGATAATAAACTGATGTTATCCAGTGATAATACATAATTTAATGTTGCATCCTCGAGATTTAACATACATTGTAGTCCGTGTTCCTATGTACTGCATTGCCACACTGTTCAAAGATTAAAAAAAAATAGAAAAATATTACTTTTGACCTCTAGTGAAGTCTATACCTACTGTCAGCTGTTGTTAATTAAATACTCATTGTTTATTTTAAACACCGATTACAGCCCCCGAGTTTTATACAACGAAATACCCCGTTTCACAATATGCGCTAAACATCTACGTTAATGTATGTTAAATCTCGAGGATGCAACATTAAAGTATAATTGAAATGAAATGAAATTTATATGGTTAATTGAACTTACCTTAAGTGAACTTCAACCAAAATTATACGAGATGTTGCATCCGAAGAGATTTAACACCCCCCTACCCAATGTAACTTGCAGTTTACATTAACCCTGTATAATTATGAAACGGTCCTAGCTCTAAAACGAATGAAGTGACAGCTGACAGTAGGTATAGACTTCACTAGACGTCAGAAGTAGTGTATTTTTTTTTTAAATCTTTGAACAGTGTGGCAATGCAGTACATACATAGGAACACGGACTACAATGTATGTTAAATCTCTTCGGATGCAACATCTATAATTATGGTTGAAGTTCACTTAGGTAAGTTCAATTAACCATAAATTATAATCTTAAATGATTGTTGTGTCTCGTGCAGCGATCTAAAAATAAGAGAAGAATGGATCCTGCTATAAATTCTTCTCACGTGTTGCAGTACATTATGCAATGTTGTAAGTTAACCTATAATTTTGAGAAATGACAAGGTATTTAGTAGATAAATCTCTATTTTTTAAATTTTAGTGCAGGTTGGAATCAGATGCGTTTAATTTAGTTTTGTTCGCATTAAGTAAAAGATTGTTAGCTGCAAAATATTTCGAAAGAACAGCCAGACTATCGTTGACATGTAAGACAACCCTATCTTTCCTATCTATTTTAAAAATAAAGGAATTGTCATCAGCGAATAAAATGATAGCCATCCTGTAAGAAAGGTCATTAATATAAACTAGAAATAGTAAAGGGCCAAGAATTGAGCCTTGAGGCACGCCCATCTTAACGAGAGACCCCGATGACGTTTACTTTTTGCTGCCGCTTTGATAGATAGGAAAGAACAAGATCAGCAGTTTGTCCACGAATTCCGTAATGGTATAATTTACAGATCAGTGCATTATTAGCAGTGGTGATTAAATTATTTACACAAAGTAAAGCACCAGTGTAGGTTCGAAGTCCGAATCTGCGACCTACTACTCGTAAGTCGCGGCCGTGACCACTGGGCCACCACAGCTGCTCTGGTGGATAACAATCCACTTCTCACAGAGAGGGGGCCTCAGTCCCAGCATTGGGAACATTATCGACTGATTATGCATTATGCTTGGAAATCCGCATGGATTGAGTTCTAGAGATTAGCGCGTTTAAACATACAAACTCTTCAGCTTTATTACCTATTAGTATAGATTGTGACATTTTTACAAAAAAAAAAACATTGTTCAAATCAGTATAATAGAATAGAATAATTATTGTAAGGTAAAGGTTGTTGTGATTGGTCCATAATTAATTATGAATATTATAATTAGTGTGAGTGATACATTATTATTAATATTACGTATATCTGCATAAAATGAATATGTATTAATTACGCCATAAGCCATCAGCATTCATTCTTAGTCATTGCTTGACAATTTATGTGAATGGTGCTAAATGTCATGCTTTAATTTATGAGACTGTCACTTTTTATTAATGACCTACGGACTTAACACGGAATAACACCCGCCTTTTTCTAACCTATCTTCCATTGCTAGAGGTCGCAGATGCTTTGCCATCCCTAATGACACCCATACCCATCAAACTGGAATAATTCATTGCTGCTTAGCGGCAGTTTTAGGTATGGATGGTCATAGTTCTCCGGGGGAGCTCCTTCTCAGAACTCTACGACTACTAAAAAGTTAAAGAGGCCTTGTAGCATTATCTCTAGACTTTCCTATCTTATTTTTCGCGGACCTTGTCTTTGGTTCGTCGTGCCCAGGCGCAGGGGTCTGTTGAACTCCTGCCGTGTCAACGGAGGCCTTCCTAAAAACAGCTAGGTACTTGTAAAAATAGATATTTGTGAAAACTTGTAATTGGCTATATTCGTGTTAATAACAAATATTGATAAGGTAATAAATAACAAAAAAGGGAATTCCGAGCATGTTAGGCCTGGCGGAAACCAATGCTCTTCTCATAGTTTATAAGGTCGACTTCCTCTTTTATCATTCTATTACTTGACCAGCCGTGAAAGCTTCAACAATCTACCTTTCTGACGGTTAATTTATTTGTGGTTAAAACACCATTATTTACTTATATTTTAACTATAAATAATGGTGACATTCATGAGCAGAGCTAGTATAGTCACGCCCAAATATTAAAAGAAGACAACAATAATTAACGTTCATAACAAGACATTGAAGGTTGCATTAAAGAATCATGCAAAACAAAAATCAAAATTTTGTGGGTAAATTAAAAACATGAACCAGGGCCGGATTTAAATTTTGTCAATAATAAAAGATTTTAACAGAGTTT
The DNA here is from genome assembly GCA_927399505.1 of Luperina testacea. NCBI lineage: Eukaryota > Metazoa > Arthropoda > Insecta > Lepidoptera > Noctuidae > Luperina > Luperina testacea. The sequence continues at coordinate 1,408,652 of OV656766.1, read as the reverse complement.
TAAATATTTGTAAACTTGTAGTGGTTTTTATTTCTCGTGATAGTTTGTTGTACACATCTGTGCCCCTTCGTATGTAATACTTTTCTTTCCGTAATTTATACGTGTTCTCGCAAGACAAATATCGTTTGCGCTACGGAGAAGTCTTAACCCTTCTTCGATGTTAATTTTAAAAATGAGTTCAGAGTGTAGCTTTTTATCGTATTTTTTTTTATTACGATGCATGTATTATAGTACATAATAAATTTGTTTTATATTCATTAATTTAGTTTCGAAGTAAATTGTATCTGATGGTGTGAGAAAGTCATAATGATATAAGAATTTTTTAGTTTATTTTGTATTCTTTGGATGCAGTTTAGGTTAGTTTTGGCTGCGCTACCCCATATTTCTATTAAATAATCTAGATGCGATCTGACGAGGGAGTGATAGATATTCAGTCTAACCTGCGTGGCAAACATCGAACAACACCGTAAAGACGTCCTGATAATGACGATAACGTAGATCTTATTTTGTTTATATGCGACTTCCATGTTAATCCACTGTCCAATATTAGCCCTAGGTATTTCTCTTCGATCGATTCCTTCAGTTGAATACTATTAATATAAAGCTTAGGGCAGCATTGTAATTGTTTATTTTTTGCCTTAAATATAATATAGCTCGTCTTTATACATTGATTGTGAGTAAATTATATTGGAACCAGTCGTGTAATTTCGTTTATTTATTGAGTTATCTTATTCTATTACATTTTTAAATATTTCTTAAAATATAAAAATATTGTATAAAAAACATTTAAAAATATAACAAAATAGTTGTCCGCCGGTGTCGGGAGTAGGTTCCAAGCTACCGTTGGTTAGGGCTCCATAGACAGGAACCTCCTCACAATGCGAGCCGTATCGAGGAGTATGGCCTTCTGAATCAGGCCCTTGATCCAACCGCCTATCGAGAGCCTCGACAGATGTTGATCGAGGCTTTCGGCTATAAGACCATTGGCCGATACGACAAACGGCACAATGATAGCCGAGCTCACATTCCACATGTCAACAACCTCGTGTGCTAAGTCGAGATAATTAATTTGTTTCTCTTTCTCAACTTTCACGTGGTTGACGGTTAATTTATTATTATTATCAGCTGTTCGTGTCCCACTGCAGAGCAAAGCCCCCCTTCGTTCCTTCCACTTATCCCTATCTACTATAGTACAACAGTTGACGTTTATTTTTCTTTAAAATCAGAATCCACCACTGAGAGCCATTTCATAAAGTTGTTCTTCTTCTTAATAAGCAAAGGCCACACATATCTTTAATGTCTTGCATTGATATCAACTAAATCTTTAGTATCTGTCCACGTTCAAGGAAATAAAAATATAAGACTCATACATAAAAATGGGTGCGCGTGATACAAATTTGAATGCGGAATTCGCAGGGCTTGCGAGCGCATCTTTATGACATAATCGGTGTAAACGTGACGCGAATCGTGCGCAGCCATTGTTGTCGTTTTGTTGCGCGCCTTTGTGATATTGGACAATTATAATGTTTGCGTGTAAACATATAATTACAGTGTGATGGGCAAATTGGATCCACTCTTCAGTAATAGATTGGAGACATGGAAAATAAATTACAATGTCTAGTTTCAGACAGATTGATCAGATAACATGGGAAATCTTACAATGCAAAGTCTGAAGGGTAATTAAATAGAAAGAATACCATGAAAATTACAATTTTTACAAGGGGTGACGCAATGGGCGGTCTTAGCGCTAAAAGCGATATTTTAAAGATATTCTTTGGAGTGATTAAGAGAGAAGGAGAGAATACTGCAGGTAGTCTGTGGTTTACTTATACAGGGTTATTGGTAAAACATTAACAACTTCTTAAGAGGTCATTGTACTCATCATTATGAACAACTTTTTCTATGGGACCAAACCAGAAATCGCGAAAAAATTTTTTTTTGTAAATTACACCTATTATACCTTAAACTAATGTAACTGGTTATACAAGTAGGGTCCTAAAATTAAATAAATTCGGTTAGCAAAAGCATGTTTAGTCTGTGAGTTAGCACAAACCAAATCTTTTTCTCTTTTCTGAAGGTTAAAATAAAGTTCAGTGTGTTGGAATAAAACCACATTCAAAATAAATAATTGACGTACTGTTAGTACCTTACATGCCATATAAAGCTGGTGTAGGAAATCTAAATGGACGAAAAGTAGCAACCTTTTAAACTGCTCTTTGGGCGCGTTCTAGGTGCAGTAAATTGATTTAGCGGCACCACCCCAGGACGTTACACAGTAGGTAATAATAGATTGACACAAAACCAAATAAACCTGTCTAATTAATTTAAAGTCGGCAATGTTACGTATTTTTTTTTAAATGTGCGTTTAATAGTATGCGAGAATAACGGTCGTCTATTTGATTTAAACTGACAACATTTTCGGGTTTTGGGTTTGTGAACAGCGTTTAGAGGACTCCTACGATAACATTGATTGATGTTCGATTCGGTACGGAATAGTACGGAGGCGTATCGAATGGTTGCTATGCAAGTATCCATTCGGCAGACAGACCTTATAACCTACCGACACTGCTGCGGCCTGCGACTGATACAGTATCTCAAATTCGAGATGACAGTTCCGACAGTATTCAGCATTAGCAGGTAAAATTCATAGTAGACCGTTACACTCTCAGGCACACCCAGTATATTTTGAAGAATCTTGGCTGATAACAAGGTCTTTTGCAGCCGAAGAACGAAGACATATAAATGCGCAGTCGCGTAAATGTCAGCAAATTTGGGCGCAGAAGGCCTAATAAAACATGATAACATGACGCTTAAGCATAGGATAATTAGCATATAATGCTCCCACTGCTGGGATACAGACATCCTCTCTGTAAGAGGTTTGGTCGATGACGTGCATGTCACATAATATCTTGGTATTATTGACTCTAGCCTAAGATATGCCGGTTACACGATGTTTTCCTTCACAATTTTGATTACATATAAACATGATAATATCGTAATAGCTGCTTCATACAAGTCAATTAACATAAAATGAAGAAGTTAACAATGACAGGTATTTAACCATTATTAGTATCAGGTCATCATTCATTAGGCCCCGAGCGAGTAATTATCGACGCTATGAAGAGATAAATATAAGTGGTTTAGTTGTAACACACAGTTTATCCTATTAGCACTTTGCGTGTATTCCCTTAGGGGTCATCGTCATCTTCATCTTTCAGCTGGACATAGGCCTCCCCCAAGCATTGCCACAACGACCGGTTCTGTGCTTCTAGCGCCATCGGATTCCCGCGACCTTCGCCAGGCCACGTTGTTTGTGGAGCCTACCCTATCTGCCTTCCGAACGGCCGATGGGTTAGTGGAGCTAACTAACCTTGGTGATGGTGTAGAATGCCAAATGATCGTAGGACAAAATTAACGTAGAAGCGATGCTTGAGGACATGAAACGGATTGGAAAGCCCGGAACAAAGAGAACGGGATAAAGTAGTCTTGAATGATGCTGGAACAATAGTCGTGAGAGATGGACAGGAATGGGAAATGATAAACCGTTGCTAAGCTGTGGTACAGCATGGGTTAATACAGTCATTTAGTACCTATGTGACTTGTAAAGATGGGAGCAAGCCAGACTTCCCAACTTCCCCATTGACATGACCCACAATGGAAACCGAAGATTAGGAAAGGAAATCGTTTTTAAAGGCGTGAAGTGAAATGCCTTCACTAACTGTATCCTGTCCACAATTTGCTCCCAGTTAGAATTACATAATTACATATTTGCAAGTAATTATTGCTTATAGTTTGTCGCACTTCTGGACTTGTATTCAGTTGTCCCGAATAGTAACATATGTTGCACGCTGTTGTGTTGTAACCTATGTTTACAAATAAAGACGATTGATTGATTATTATCTACTTCATAAGCTTTTGGTAGCTGTAAAAGAAAACCGTTTTACATGCTCATGGGATGTTAAGTAGCCCTTTCGTAGATAAACAAATGATGGGCCGCGGCCGGTGTTTTCTCACCCGAGACTCGGTGCACCGTTGTGCGCGCTTGTTTGATATCTATTATTTTAATATAAGGCGCACGTGCCGCGTGCACAGCTATTGTCAACCGTCTCCCGTTGGTCTTTTATGTAGTAGAGACAATATACGCGGAATTAACTAGTATTGTTGTTATGTTATACGTGATTATTATAATTTGCGTATGAGGTAGAAATCCAACCAGGAGCTATTGTGAGAATGAGATAATCGTATGGGAATGTGAATTTCGCTTTTGAATGTTATGAATGTTTATTAAATAAGTTAATTAAAATCTGAGGATGTTTATACAATCCATACTATAATATTATAAATGCGAAAGTGTGTCTGTCTGTTACCTCTTCACGCTTAAGCCGCTAAACCTATTCAGATGAAATTTGGTATAGAGATAGTTTGAGTCCCGGCAAAGGACATAGGATAGTTTTTTTCCAGATATTTCCACGGGGTTGACACTTATGCGGGTGAACCGCGGGGCGCTGCTAGTTTTCACATACAATCGAGTTCGAAAAGTGTGCAGGTATGTAATACAATGTTACCCCTATATAATTGAAGCCTGCTCATTTCGGATTAACCACAGAAGCTTATATCATTATCGTCATTATCATTCTCTCGTCCTTATCTCATATCTTATTTGTGATCGGTGCAACTTGTCTTTTCCTTCCATACTTCTCGATTAGTCGTCACCTTTCTAGCCACATTATCTTTCCCACAGTCCATTCATCGTTTGTTTGGGTTTTCCCCTACTTTATAACCATCCACATTCATGCTCAGAACTTCCCTCACGAGATTTTCCTCACTCCTCTGCACTACATGCCCGTACCATAACAGCGGAAACAGAAGTTAAAATATGGTCATAAGAATTATCTTCAAGCAACTACGAGGTATTTGAGTCACTTTAGTGTTTTACCCTATTTCCTCCGCGTCAGTTTCACAACAGTTTTCTACATAAATATGATCATCATCATATCATATTTTTAGGGTCGGCTTCCAGTCCAATCGGATGCAACTGAATACCAGTATTTTACCTATATTAATATTATAACCTAATATTTATTTCCTTCATATTTTTCTTTTGAAAATCTGCAATTGAGGACCTTGCAGCAAAAGGGAGGCAGATCCAAATTTTTCCAAATTTTTACCGACACCGTAACCGTAAAAAATCGTCGTCAAAAATTTATTTATTTACTTAAAAACTTTAGCAAAATATGTAGGTAAATATGTTTATACATATTATATTATACCATATAACTCTTAGACATTAAAGTAACCAATCATTTTTAAAAATCTTTTTTCTTGATACCTGACATTTCTTATACTTGGACTTGCCTCCCTTTTGCTGCAAGGTCCTCAATTATTAGTTAACAAGTCTCCGTCCAACTCATGAGGGAAGGAAGTTATTACCATCTAATATCTCAATCATGCATTAAGAAAACAAAAACACAAACAGATAGCAAAAACCATCAACCGAATAATTTGATTTGACATGTCTATGATCTTTGGTTTTTCCAAAACTATATCTTTACATCTATACATACATATTATAATTAATTAAAGTTGCTTTTCGTGTCTGTCTTTATGACTAAACTCCTCAACGGATTCTGATGCAGTTTTCACCATCATTTACAGAACGTGCAATTGTGCATTGATATTAATCTTAGATATAAGATATAACTAACTGTGCCCGCGACTTCGCCCGCGTGGATACGGGAACGTGTGTACTAAAAGTACATCAGTTATTTGCTAGTGACCTGTCAAATTCGGTTCAGTCATTTCGTAGATTAGCCGAAACAAAGATACAAACAAAAATTTTTAAAATATTTTTTGTCATAAGTACCGTACCTATACTTACCTATACTTTTTTTAAATAAAAAGCTGTTATTTTCACATAAAAAACATGCACTTTAATTTTATTTACTTGTATACTTAGATAAAGAAACCCTGATGTTTTGTCAGGTCGTCAAAACTGTGCGAGGCTGGGGCGGGTCGCTAGTTTATTTAATAAACCCAACTATTATGTTGTAAGGAAAATAAATAGCCTAAGTAATGAGATCAATCATAAGCTTTCGATTAATCTATCAATTTATAAGGTTATAATTCTTATTGTGAAAAGGAAGGAAGGAATTATCTTTTAGAAACATGGAAAAACCTTGAGTAATGGGGTGGACCCATCTTACAGTATTTTAAGAACCTTTTCCTCTATCCTCTATCTAGAAAAGATTTTATGTTCTGTATGTTTGTTTCTTACGCTTACACGCTAAAACGGCTGAACGGATTTGAATGAAATTAGTTACATGGGTAGACCATGACCCGGAGAAAGACATAGCCTACTTTTCATCCTGGACCGCAGACGAAGTCGGGTAACAGTTAGTCATAAAATAATTCACTTTAACAGAGTTAGGGAGAATAGTTGCGAAAATCTTGTCAAGGATATTTAACAATCAAGTAACGACTTCTAACTTAGGGCGCATTCCACCAAACTTTTATACATAGAATAAGTCTTATACTGAGAATAAATTTTGAATTTTTGACAGTTTTTCTATACTAGAACTGTCAGACGTCAATTTTATTCCACGGATAAAATATATCTGACTTTGGTAAAATCAGCCCTTAGAGATTATACATCTAAAACGGGTTTTTGGTCCTAAACGGCCACTTAGGACCAAACTCCATTAACGAAAAAACGATTATTCCTGATACAACTTAAAAGTTGTTTCGCTGTCCCCCGGTGCTGGCAAAACAAATGGTGGACATCGGAAATAAGCCACGAAAAAAGACTTAAAAATACTAGGTAACTCGTATCTCCCTGGTTGTTTATTTTTCGCATTCGATAAATAATTACGACTAACCTTACCTAACCTATGTAAGCAGCACTTAGGCAAACCAGAAATATAAAACGATAAATAAAACCTTAAGGTGATTCTGCTTTTTATTCTTATTTACCGCTATTTTACGTTTTATATTTCTGGTTTGCCTAAGTGCTGCTTACATAGGTTATAGAGAGATAAGTTATTGTAAATTAAGAATTATTAACTGAACAGATTCGTAGTAAATTATACATAATTATCTTATGTATATTAATTAGGTACCTACCTATTTATAAAAGTAATTTGTGTTTGAACACGATCCGAATTTAGGTAGACAGTGCATCAGTGTATGAACATGGCGCCCCGGAGCAAATAAATAAAAAGAATATGATATTTTCAGGCCTTTGCCCAAAAGTGGGAAAGCGCAGGCTAGTAAAAAAAAAATATCCTTTATTAAGTTCTTATGAAATGAAGAAATTTAGTAAGAACTTAATAAAACTGAAACTCCCTTAAACACAAACTAATTGTAACCCCGATTCTTGGACTGTTATCTCCACAGAATATAGGAAGGTATTTCTAGTTAAATGTTCTATACTTAGGGCGCATTCCACCAAACTTTTATGCCTAGAATACGTCTTATTCTGGGAATAAATTTTAAATTTTTGACAGTTTTTCCATACTAGAACTGTCAGACGTCAATTTTATTCCACGTATAAAAGATATCTGACTTTGGTAAAATCAGCCCTTAGTAGTTGTCCATGGCGTTTCTTGCCCCTTCTTCTCCATAAGAACCTACTACGCTTTGGAACGGCATCTAGCTTCATCTTTCTGACTGACCGACCACTTGATTGAATTCAAAATCAAATCAAAATCCATTTATTCAAACTACTTTTACTCATCATTCCCTATTGTATGCACATAGTACACGCAATTTTCTTTTACTTTTTTTACGACAGGTCCATGTGGTATAACTAAATTGTTATGTAAAAGAATTCACCGGCTATTCTAGAAAACAATAAAACTACAATAAAATGAATTCGTACCGAAGGACCAATAGCTCTCCATGCCTCGGAAAGCACGTTCAGCATTTGATCCCGGCTGTCATTCGTAGACCTTTGACAGTCGTTATGGGTAGTAGAAGCCCGAAAGTCTGACAATTTTGTCAAGGGGTATCATGTTACCCATTAAGGGGCCTACATGACCTTAAGCGCGGTCACTGTCGGACTGCAAAGAAAAGAAAGAGAAGCGCGATGACACAACGCTAGCAATTTATTGCAAAATATGAAGCAATTATTTAATTACAAAAAATCTATTGTTTGGACTAAAAATTAAAACAGTAGATTTTTGGTATGTTGCTTGCAGAATAATCTGACAAAAAATCAGAATGATTGTATGTATATTTGTATGGTTTTTATTGTAAAAAGAAAGTTTTTAGAGGTATCTTCATGTTTTTTTTCTATCGTATCAAATTAGTTGTATTATGTTTCAACACACTATTTACCTAGCATATATCCTGAAGAATATCATATATTTTTCTGATTTTGTTTACTGTAGTCGATCATATACTTTTATTGTTTCTAAAACTTGCGTTTTTTGCGTTTAGGTCCAGTAAGCCCCTTAACTGGGTTATGGAAGTAAAATACTGGTATTCAGCTGCAGCCGGGTAGACTGGAAGCGAACTCCAACATAATAAATAAAGTTGGGAAAAGGGCTAGGCAGATGTTGATAGGCTTTGGACACGTACGGATAATGCGACATTTTCGCGGACAGCATGGAGTAAACTTTCTACTTTTTCCTTTTACCATCATGCCGACATAGTATGTAAACAACACACTGTACCGCGGTTTGTGAATGAATGACAACGTGTCATTGCACATTATTACAGTCATGAAAACGAATCGGACATCATTAACCTTACTTACAAAGTTTTATTTAATATATTGTTGTTGAGTTTATAATAGAATAGAATACTCTAATAATCTCTTATAATGTCCTTGATTTACTGGTTTTATACAATATTTATTAATATGTTCATTTTTATAATGATATTGAAATCTGATGTTATTGATTCTTTGGTGTCCAACAATAACATCAAAATGTTACATCTAACATTTCCGCATTCCAAGGATTCTTTTTTGAAGTTCGCTTATTTTTGTGTCGCGCATAAATGTAAGCAGTGGCTCAGTAGTAACGGCCCCGACTTCCGAGTCGTAGTCACTGTCGTGGGTTCGAACCCAGACAGGCACTTTACTGTGTGTAAATAATTGAATCACCACTGCTCTCAAAACAGTGAAAGACAACATCGGACATCGTGAGGAAACCGGTATGTCCTAGTACAAAAAGTTCGAAGACTTAAGTGACATCTACCAACCCCAACTGGGCCCTTGTGGTAGAATACTGTCCACTCTGAAGAGAGGAGGCCTGTGTCCCAGCAGTGGGAACATTGCAGGCTGATTATGCATAAATGTGGTGATTAATACATTACTATAGGTTCGTCCTGATTCCATCACGGGCTGTCAATGTTTGTTCAAGATACTTATATTTTTACCCGACTGCGCCAGAAGGAGGGTTATGTTTAATTCCTTTTATTTCATCGTCATTTCAGCCTAAAGACGTCCACTGCTGGACATAGGCCTCCCCCAAGCACCTCCACTTCCTTTTATTTATCTATAAAAAATATGTTTTGTACTCACGACTGTCATATAAGCCTCCTTTCTCATCGTCTGTGCCTCGCAGTAAACACCGATTAATAAAATCAAACATAATTTATTTAATAAACTCATTTTTAACTATCAACACTAATTCACGTTCCGAGAAAATTGATGATTATTTAAAAATATCCTCTTTAGTCCTTATCCTATTTTATAAAAAAAAAAAAAACTAAGGTTCCAATTTCAAATGGAGCGCGGTCGGGCCGCGTTCTCATACTCAAAAGTCGGCCGCCCATGCAGGGGTTTTATCATTCAGCCTTTTGCACGCATCCTACGTCAGCGCTCGTGTCGAGAATACGATCTGTATCGCGGAAAATGACAGCACGATATTAATTCATTGATCGCTGTTTGAAAAAACCGGCCATGTGCATATGGGACTCCTGACCTAAGGATTCTACCTATTACGATTAAAATGCGAAACAGTCCTGGAGACAGGCAGATAGGCTTAGTAACAGGGTCCCGTTTTTATTTTTTAGGTACGGAATCCTGAAAAGGTTTTTTTGCTCTATTTTTAACACTTTTTTACTAACTTCTATGCTTCTAACTAACAAAAAATTTAATAAATTCTTGGAAGAAAATTTTAACCAACTTATTTGTCGTATCGAAATGAAACCTTTTTAACCGAATTCAAAAAAGGAGGAGGTTCTCAATTCGGATATTTATACATATCGACGGTTGAAAGGCTAATTGGTCTAAGCGACATTTTTTGCGAAATTGAGTTATATACATATTCGGAATCAGCGAATTTTTCTCCGTCGTTTGAGATAGGTTTCAAATTTTTTTGACTACTTTTTTGGCGCTTAGCACCCACTGCAAAACAGGCCTCATTTCTAAGCTCATTGATCTATACGGCATAAAATTGGACAAATTTGAGGACTCGATGACTTAAGCTATTTTGATTTTTCGAACTTTTGTAACGTGTGTCGATTAAGGCATTTGGCTTTTTCACCATGGTTGTGGTTTTGGCGTTTGGCTTATTTTGCATTAAACCAAAACAATAAGCTATGTCGTTTGGCCCATTTTGCATTCAACTACATTAAAAAACCGTGTCACTTGAAGCATTTTGCATTAAGTTATATTAATTAACTATGTCTCTTGACCCATTTAGCCTCTATTAAGGATAATGAGTAATGTCACTTCGGCGATGTTGACCTAACTATCTCATTAGTGTTATGGCCATTGAAACATTTTGATTCAATTCAGTATTTGTAGAATTGGCATTTCCATCATTTTATCAAATCGGTTTTAACACATAGGCCGTCCAATGAATTAATGAGATTAGTTACTCCTTAGTCGCTTGGAACTAAGTTCAATTTTTTGCGCGCTCTGTAAGTGTCCGTTACGAGTACCTCACCCACCCGCGTGGGCGCGTCAGTCAGCCGCCAGCGAGCTGTGAAGACAGACGGTGGATTTTCTGGTAAGTACAAAAATTAACTTGTTTTATATAAGTGATAATCAATGAAAAGATCTGTAATTACGCTCGTAATATAGAATAAGGCAGACATTGTTTTGATTTACAATAGGTATCTACATTAAATTCAATATTCTTAGTGTAGGTATGTATCTAGATGAGTGAAAAAAATAATTATTTATCTACCTAATCGTAATTAGAAAATCTGTATGTCAAAATAGTGAATTATAGTAAAAGTACTTTGCAGTACTAATACCTACGTAGTTTTGGGTTAAATAGGTATTTAACCCAAAACAAAGTAGGTACTGCAACGATACTTGAATAGGTAAACTGATACGAGTAGGTACGTAATTTTTTTTCAAAAGAAAAGAAAAATACGTAAAATGTTCTCTACTAACTTTTTAGACCTTTGTATCCTGCTTATGCGTATGAAGTTTCATTAAAATCGGTTCATTCATTTCGAAAAATAAGGGCTTAAAGTTTGTATGAAATGCCGTACAGCGTAAACGCTCTTAAGACTTCGTAAAATAAAGAGCGTGACGAGGCGCGAATGCCAGCTAGGCGTGTTCTTGGCGTGCCTACTTATTATGAAAATTGAGAAAGTAGTCACACACACACACAACAAGTCACTCTCTCGCCAACATCATGGTGAGTTTTGTTTGAAAACGTCACGGTAAAAAACGTTAGACCGGCATCGCGCCTCGCCATGCTTTCTATTTGTCAAAGCCTTTTTAACTTTAGGTACACAGAGTCATGAGGTACCTATAAACTAACAACAATGAATTAGGAATACAAAGATACTACGTCTTTGTATTCCTAATTCATTGTTTTTAGCTTATAATTATCTTCTTGTTAGGTCTCCTAGATGTTCCTAAGTCTCTCTTTCAATTATAATGAGACATTGTACATTAGAATTACTTATGAATATAAAATGTTCTTAAATCTGTTTTGAATTCATTTCAGCAACTATGGAATCACAACGCCGGTTGTATTTTAAGAAACAGATAGTGAGAGAGTTTTCTGAACAGAAGACTAAAGTACCTACAAGTAGAGAAAATGAAAACAGTAAAAATAATGAAGCTGATGAAGATTGTGATGTTACACTATTAGGAAGTCAATCCTACTATGACCAAATCCAAAGATTTCCATTTGTGAATATGATTCCTTCAAACCCAGATAACAGCAATACGTAAAAAGAGTCACAGGTAAATAAAGCTATAAACTTATAAGAATTTTATTATTATTACATGAGTTCTCGTTGATTTAAGTTATTTTTTTTCTTTTAGGATGATCATGACAGTACCACCAAAGCTCTGTTAGAAGATATTACTAACAAAGATATAACCAAAGAAAGAGTTATACAGAAAATATAGAAGATATACGAATAGATAATGAATTTGAGTCTGTAAGTCATTAATTGTAATACTAGTTTTTACCTAAGACTTCATCCTCGTGAAAAAAGGATTTCTTATTATTTTTTTTTTTTTTTAGACAGAATACTGAAGGAGTTTGGAATAAGGAAAACTCGAGTGATATATTTCCACAAAAAGAAAACGATGATGATGAACTGATACCTAAAAATGAAAAAAATTACAAAGAAAAAGAACCTGAACTATTTCTACATTAACGGAAGTAATTGCTGAGAGTAAGATGGAGTTGCTGAGGAAGTCTCTTGAAGCAGATGAAGATGACATAGAAGCACAGAACAATAATGATAATCAATTCAAATCCAAAAAAGGGAACAAGAGACACAAAACTACAAATGAAAAAATGACAAAGAAAATGAACCTGAACATCTTTCTACATTAACGGAAGTAATTTCTGAGGGTGAGATGGAGTTGATGATGAAGTCCCTTGAAGCAGATGAAGATGAGATAGAAGCAGAGAACAATAAATCTAAAAAAAATAACAACAGAAGCAAAATTAATTAAAGTTATGTCGATTTTCTATCTGAGGAAGAGGACTTCGTATGGGATTCCTCTTCTTGGAATGAAACTGGGGATGAATCTTCGTCAAATAAAAGCAATGAACCTCAAAAAAGGAAAAAAAAAAGTAAGATCCGAAGACGGTAAAGTGGGTGAAGCAGGGTTGAAAAAGAAAAAAAAAAAGAATAAACGCAAAGGAGCAAAAACACTTGCGAGAAAAAGGAAAAGAGTATGTGAATAAAGACGGAAGTATTGTAAGTGCAAGATCACTTAAGCCTAATCCATGCCTAGGAAAAAACTGTGGCAACGGCTGCAATAATGTTTCTGAAGAAGAAAGAAAAAATATCTTTGATTATTTTTGGGGACTTTATGAATTACGAAGAGTTTTCAGAAAAGTATTTCAATGGCAATTTAACCGGACCACCGGCAATTGAAACGGCACTTTAACGTCACCCAATGTCATGACTGTCAAATACAGCATGGATAAAGATGCTGATACCGATTCTATAGCCATAATTTCAAGACCAAAGGTAGTACAGCCGAAGTATAAAACATCTTTGCCTATAACTACGGCCAAATACAAAGATCTTAAAAAGTTGTGTGATACAGGGGTTATTCCCAAAAAATTTCACCTAGAATACACAAAATTTCCGCACTGCGTTGCTAAAGATGTTCTGGTAGATACAGATATTGAAGATGAGATAGAAGCTTAAGGTTCTTTGTCATCGTCAACATTTAAAATGTTGTTTTATATTGAATGTTACATTTTCTTTCTTTTTGCTTTTTGATGATAGATAATCTATAATTGTTTGTTTTTTTTTTCTTATAAAGAATGTCGATATTCTATTGTTTTTTGATAAAGAATGTTAACTTTTGTTTGTTTTCTGGCGAGATTGTTATTTTTTCTACTTCTGATTTATCACAACGTGAAAAGTTTTTTTTTAATAGTAATGTTTGATTGTTACTTACTGATTTAAATTAGGTACATCCATGTTGAAGACTGATTTTGAATAAATTATAATTAATAACAATTTATTTTTTGTTTTATTTATAGGGTGATACTAAAAAGTTCAATGTATTCCGTGATGATACTACTACCTAGGCGTAGGCTGATATATCACCTTATATTATCTTGATTAATTCCTTTACACAAAAATGTTTTTTGTTTTTAATTTTATAAGACACTGTCTAAAATTGTATGAAGTGGCATACCAACCTCAAAAATATCATAAGAACGTTGCTGAATTATGATGGCCTAAGCATCAATATCTACTATAATCTAGTAAGGGTTCATTTTGTTTCATCCTGCAGTCCGTCTAATGGGCATCTGCATCAAACTACTTCACTCTGGTGGAACACCATCATGTTGCTTATGCTCATTGGGTATATTCAACTGTCAGTTGATTTGGTGCTAAATTCATTTTCTCTCGTATTATTTTATTCTAGGTCGATGCTTGAGCCAGTTTACTTTCAGCTATTTTATTTACGGTAGGCATTTGAACCATTTTGCCTTTCTCAAAAAATAGCTGAATTTGATGCATATTGGGCTAACCAACATAAATTTTCTAAAATAATACACAATTTTCAACAGTAATAACTTAAAAAACTTCCTTACTTAATTAGGAATATACTGTATTAAATAAATAAAAGTCTATCAAATAGTTGATTTTTTACGAATTTTTTTACAAAATAAAAAACTTTGAACCGTTCTCCTGCAAGTTTTACAAAATGTCGCTTAGACCAATTAGCCTTTCAACCGTCGATATATATTTTTTATCAATTTGTATTTATTAATTATTATTTGTATTCATTATAATTATTTCGGGTTTTAGTTTTTAATGGTTTTATTTATGCTCTGGCTGGAAGCTCTAATTTATTGAGGCATCCACAGGCAAAGCCGGTTAAGCTAGATGCTTAGAAGGTTGCTTGATGCTATGATGATGATTTGGTTTTAACCCACTTCAAAAAAGGAGGAGGTTCTCAATTCGGGTGTTTGCATATATTTTTTTTTTCTGTTTAGCGGGCATAACTCTGGGGGAGTTATGCCCGAACATACAGCATAATATATAGGACTAACATTTTTTTTTAATTTTCTTATCTTCTTAATGCTATAATTCTCAATACCAGCCTTCAATTGGAGCTTAGATATCAATTACATGGAAATTAATACCGTCCCTGGAAGAATAAGGTGCATTCGCTATTAAATTATTGTTTTAATTTAATTAAAAGTTGCATTGCAAAGTTCTCAAGATGGACACGGAAGATTATTGTTATCCAGCATCAAATCTTTAATTTAATATTTATTGTGTGTAATAGTTTACGTTTTCTTTGTGAGTCCATTTAGAAAATTATGGTAATAGGGCGTGCCATGTGCACAGTCAAACGCGTTCGGACTGTAAATGCGTTTCATTGTTGTTACAATACAACATGTTTTACGGTTAAAAATATTTGTGGGTTTTAAAGTATGCATAGATTGTGGCTTGGGTGGTCCTTCATAGCACGTGGTCTTTGGGTACAAAATATACTTAGAACAGGTACATCAGAAAGTAAAGGAAATCAATCTAATATTATAAAGGCGAATGTTTGTGAGGGTGTTTTATGTTTGTTAGTTCTTCACGCACAAACGGCTGGACCAATTTTGATAAAATTTGATATGGAGGTAGCTGACACCCTGGATTAACACTTTCTATCCCGATATTCCCACGGGATCGTCACTTATGCGGGTGAAACCGCGGGTGAAACATTAATATAGAAAAAACAAGAAAGCCCGAGCGAGCGATAATAGCCTAAACACGTAGGGCTGTCACTTACAGTTTGTTCAATCATCAAAAATGCATTGACTATGCATTTTTGTACAAAACAATTTTCCCCTGTAGGGTAAGCATCAGAGATCTTTCATACAAAGTTTTTTTTAATTATTTTTTCTACATAGACCAGGAGCTGATTGGGAGCTGGCTATTATTCTCCCGGTTTATTAAAATTAAACTACAAATTGGTATCTGGTCAACGAAATCTGGAGCAGAACTATTTCCTAAACACTTTAGATAGGTAATCAGCTAACACAAAATTATGCACGTACAGTCAGCTTCACAGAAAGGGTACCCTTGGTAATGACATCGAACCTATTTAAATTTTTTGTAATGTAACATAAATTGCGTGTTGGTCTAGTGGTTAACACTGCGGCTTAGCAATGCGATGGTTTCGAGTTCAAATCCGCGGAGTAGATTTTTTTTATTTTATTTATTTCCTGTAATCTTTACATAAACTTCTATCACAGAATAATTTTAGATTTTTCTCTATGCAAACTTCGGAGAGGGGGTTACGGTATTTTTTTTTTTACATTTTCTATCAAAAGTCGAAAACTGTGCGGCCTTAAACAAAAAGAAGAAATGAAAGAAAAATGCCTAAATGACAGCAATTATTGTAAAACTCGTAATTTCCTGTAAATTACCAGCAGCACAGAGTGTCTAGCCTATAGTATTTATTTAAATCTGTTGTACTTCCGCTGTCCATTGTCCTTTATCATTAGGTCTAAATGGATTGGGGCTTTGTTTATGAACAACGTTGTTACGAGTATATTGTTTTTTTTCCCGATTATAGCAAATTCAAAGGTTATGGTTTTAACAGGCTACGTAAAATTCGAAGTCACGCGTAATCTGTTCGATTTATCTTTATTCATTACTTAATTAGGTAGGTACATCACGTGTGAATCCAGATTGTTGTCTTGCTTGTAGCTTTTTAGCTGGCGTTTTACTTTTTATCTTTTTGTGACTTCCTTGGAGGCTGAGCCCTCGGTATGTGCGAGAAATCAAGGACGTTGTCTTGATCTGAGAATTATAATAATTTAGGGGGATGCGCGCGTTACTTACCTACTTATAACAAAAAAAAAACAATTTTCATTTTATTTTATTTCTGTTTGTTCCGGCTAATCTCCGAAACGGCTGGACTTTCACTGGCAGATAGCTGATGTTAAAAGGAGTAACTTAGGCTACTTTACGACAACCATGCAGGCGAAGCCATGGGCAGAAGCTATTATAAAATAAAATATGGCATTGAAATAGAAATAACTAAGTTTGGATATGATACTCTATACCTATATATATATATAACTAGCTTCCGCCCGCGGCTTCGCCCGCGAGGTATGTCGATAAAAACTATCCTATGTCCTTCCCCGGGATGCAATCATCTCTCTGCCAAATTTTATCGAAATCCGTTCAGTGGTTTAGGCGTGAAAAGGGAACATACAGTTACTTTCGAATTTATAATATTAGTATGGATTATTATAAATTGAAGACGCTTCTCGTTTTAGTCTGTACGACCGTGTTGATAAGATGGCTTACCTACCATTTTTGAAGTTGATTAAAATAAAACCCTTCATCTTGTTCCAGGTTGTGAAAGATGCGACCATGTCCCCTGGAGCGCCGTCCAGCTTGGAAGCTGAACGGACGGAACTCCTTGGCTCCCTGACCACGCAGCAGCAGCAGAGGACCAGCGCCAGGGTCATCAAGAAGCTCCTACTGGAACCGCCTGTGGAAAGGGAGAAGAGACCTGGGAAGAAAGATGGGTCTGATGGTGAGTTTGGCAATAGGCACTGTCAATACACAGGGATATCGACGTGCAAACTTATTACGAATTCAATGATTTTAGACCCAAAATCAACCTGTAACGTTTCCACTGCTGGGGCTCAGGCCTCTTCTCTGTGGAAGGGACTGGGCTATAATCCACCACGCGGGCCCAATGCGGGTGGGTAGACATGTCTTCGAATTTTTGGTTCTAGGACATGCTGGTTCACGATGTTTTGATAAAATACATTAAGGTTCCTTTCTGGGTTCGAGCTCACACCTACAACTCGTAAGTCGGCCGAAACCGAAGTCCAGAGTGAAAGAACTGAGTGACCGATACCACTGGTCCACCACTGCTCTAGTTCTAGACTTACTAGTGTGTAAATCTACGGTCTAGGATCAATTGTTTGTGCTGAATTCATAGAAACAGTTTGCGCGTCGATGCCCCTCCCTTGCAGCCGGTATATGACATGGATGTAACGCGGCAAATTGACATAGGGCAATTCTCGCGCACTACGCTTTCATGGACAGGTAGCCTTCAAATTGATATATGTACGTTTGAGGATTCCGCCAAAAAAGCAAATTACAAAAAAAAAAACAGTGGCACTCCATGCGGCACTCCTGGAGTGCCACTGTTTTTTTTTATAAGAAGTAAAATCTTCACAGAACTGAAAACTTGAAAAAGCATAGTAATTTTATAAATATGTTTGAAGGTCATTCTTCCCAAAGAAAATGTACCACGCGTTGATGTCTTTATAATGACCAAAACTTAAAACAGCGGTTTCGATTACGGTAACAGTGTCGCGAGTTCAATGGTTTTTTTCTATCTCAAAAAATGCCCAACGCGCCGAAAGAAGTTTTCATTTCAAAAAAATATTTTGATACTTACAAAAAATTAAACGTCAATTTTATTATTCTTTCAATGGATAGAAAAAACGACAAACCTTTTTAACCACCTTTTTAAATACCTAAACCGCCTGGGCGAGTAAAAAAAAGTATTATTAATTAGGCAACTAACGTCACCTATAAGGTTAACAGAATTCGCAATTTAATTTCCAATTTGATTGATTGATTAAGGGCTGATTTTTCCATCACCAGATAACTTCTATTAGAGGAATAAAATTGATGTTTGACAGTTTTTATGTGACATAACTATCAAATTTTCAAAATTATTCCTCGAATAAAGTTATCAGATGATTGAAAAATCAGGTCTAAGTCTAATTAACATGTAGAATCGGAACAAGAATTTAAATAGTTATTAATGTCATAATATATTTTATCATTAAATACCTTTTGATTACTAATTTGTTAGTTATTTAAAATTCTTTTGCGGGTATTTTTTTAATCGTCTTATGAACAAAACACGTGCGGTGTCGCTTACGGTAACAGTGGCGCGAGTTCAATGGTTTTTCCCTTCTCAAAAAATGCCCAACACGCATAATGAAGTTTTTACTTCAATAATAATAATAATAACACCAGCCTGTTACTGTCCCACTGCATGGCAAAGACCTCTACTCATACAGAGAAGGCACGAGCATTGATCACCACGCTTGCCTAAGACAGGTTTCCTCACGATGTTTGTCCTTCACCGATATCGGTAATGTCCAATATAAACTCGGAAAGTAAAGTCACATTGGTACTTGCTCCGATTTGAACCCACCTGGAATATCTGCCAAAAATAGGTAACCTAGAATATTTTCTTTTTCATTCCCAGACATCCCAGAATGTGAGACCCCGAGTAAGATAGACGAGAAAGAGCTGAAGTTCCCGA
This sequence comes from Luperina testacea, assembly GCA_927399505.1. Taxonomy (NCBI): domain Eukaryota; kingdom Metazoa; phylum Arthropoda; class Insecta; order Lepidoptera; family Noctuidae; genus Luperina; species Luperina testacea. The sequence goes on along the minus strand of OV656766.1, from coordinate 1,389,439 downwards.
CCGTGAAGCAACGAATGCCCAAAGCGCTCTGGTCCACTGACGAGAAAAACTTATTCTTCGAAGCGCTCAACGAGTATGGGAAGGACTTCGACGCTATAACTGCCTACATCTGTGCTAAGATGAAGAAGAAAGGCATGCCGGATGTCAACCTTAAGACCAAGACGCAAGTCAGCCATTTTTACTACAGGACTTGGCATAAGCTGTCGAAACATGTGCATTTTGATGAGAGTAAGTTTCATTTTTTTTTTGTTATTTGGGTGTCGGCCTCGTTAGGGATTAGCGTAGGTTAGGGTGTCCCTTATATAGGTGAAAAAAATTTTTTTTCGGATATCGAAATGCATACCCCTTAATTCTTTTTAAACTACCTAAACTTAATCATATACAAAATTTTATCTTTATATGTCAACATTAACCCGTGCCGACAGAGCCTTGAAGATTTTAAAAATCGTTGTCTTTAACTGTCTTTAACGCTTATCGTTGTGTATGTGTAATAAAATGAAATAAAATGTTTATATTGTATAAAAATAATAATCTAAGAGAAAATTAGAAAATAGGTATTTATTAATCAAAAGAACATCACAAATCAGCAAGGATATTTTCTTTTAAGGGTCTCTTTTTTACAATCTGGGTACAGATTTCTATGCTCTTGTACACAGCGCAGCAAAAAAATTGTTTTTGTTCTTCCGTTGCATTGATTAGACCATGGAAATCTTGCATAAGTTTTACAGCTCTTTCAGCTGTATCATTCACGGCCCTTAATGAAAGAACCCTTCTTTTTGCCTGCAAATAGGTTACATCTTCTTCCCATGTAGAAACGGGTCTCTTCAAGAAGTTTGTATCAATGTTTAAACGCGCAAAGAAATTTGTGCTCTTAACAGACACAAAATCATTTAATGATTTTCCTGCAACAAAAAACAAGATAATATTATTATCAGTTTATTAAGAAGGATATAAGACATAGAACTATGTATTTTCATTTAAATTAAATAACTTAATACGGTTTTATCGCGTTTATTACATTTTTTAGTCAGGTCAGTTCTAGATATAAAAATGTGATAAACGCGATAAAACCGTATTAAGTTATTTAATTTAAATGTGTAACAATACAAATAATCAGACATATCTTCTTTTGATGGAATGTATCCCTTTATAGAATCATACAAACTTTCTCTTTGTAGGTTCGCTACAATATTTGTCTTAGTTTGTTCATCTACTTCATCATCAAAGAATAGACGATTTATTTATCGGGAACTCATCACAGCTGAGATCTAGGGCTTCAACTACAGCCTGAAGTATATAGACAGAGTCCCTTATGCTTAATTGACATCTATCCAAAGCGGCAACTAACTTAGGAGTGATGAAGTCTTTCCTTCCTCTTTTTGAAGTTGTTACAGAACTTACCATTTGAGATGTCGATGGCAAGGGTTCCTCAAGGCTTTCGTCAGAGCTGGTAGGTTGATTGGGATTTTCTTGCGTTTCGATGAAATCTGCTGTAGTTAAAGATAACGACAAACTTTCGGAACACATTTGCTCTTGTCTTTTTATCTCTTCTTTTAATTTTCTCTGTCTTGTTCTTTCTTCTTTCTCGGCTAACTTTTTATCTACTCCCGCTAAACATCCTGGACGCCCTGGTTCTCTTTGTTTTTGCAAAAAGATTTTATCTTCTTCTATTTTTATCCATTCCAAAGCATTTGCGTGTGCTGTATCGAATAAATTATCTAAATTGTTTTGAAAGTCCTCCTCACGGTGCTTGTAAGCAACTTGCGTTTATTTTTGAATTTTTTTGTACTCTCTCCAAGCACGGTGAAGATCCACAAGTTTTTTACACAGTTAGGCACAGCTCTGGTAGGGATTCTAGCTTTTTCCCAGAATATAATACACTCTCGAACGGCAAGATTTGCGCTTTCATTAACAGTCAATTTACCTTCGCGAATGTTAAAAAAGAGGACTGCAAGAACTTGACGATTAGACGATAACTTTGCTCCAGTTATTTGATGGTTCACGTCACCAATTAAGAAAATACTTTTTTTATTGTTTCTTAATTCCACTGCCATTTATTTTTTACATTAAAACAATATGTTAATCACGAGAGTTACTGTGAACAAATGACAAACACGACGGGTACTCGCCGCTAGTTTGGTGTTAATTGTATGAAAACGTTTCGATGCAAGTCGGCACGGGTTATCGTTCTCCAAATGAGGTAAAAATGTATTTTCGAGTGTTTTAGGAACATATGAACAAAACTAAGACGTATGCGTTAAAAAATAAAAACTTTGAAAAATAAGGGACACCCTAGCGTAGGTATAGCAGTAAAATGTTCACTCACAGCCGCAGTCAAAGTGACTGCGGGTTTACATCGGGAGGCCAGCCTTTGGCCCGAACCAGCGATATTCTGCGTTCCCTCTTCGTCGTCTTCGTCGTCCTTTTCATCGTCCTTCATAGTAAACCCACATTTTGCCAGGTAGAAAGAAATAAATAAAAAATATGTATTTGTCATACAAACACGTGCATATAAAAAAGAAAAGTCAATCTAATAATAGTACTAATGGTCCAACTTTTAATCAGCTGCAAGAAAATGACACTTCTTACTGTCATTTCATTAAAAATGTTGCCACACACATTCTCTACTAGTGATGTTATTAAAACTCAATGAAACATCGTTTTAATTTAGATATTCGAAATTGTCCAATTTTGATTTAATCAAATAATCTTTGTATTGATCGGATAAAAATATATGTTGTAGTTTCAAATCTGCCTAAATACGAGTACATAGTCTATTAAAAATCATTTTGTTTAAATTTTTACTCTAAAACTCTTACTATGTCGATCCAAGAAATCATTTTTTAAATAAATTAAAGTTTTCATTACGAATAACGTTTACTATAGGTACAGGGTTATTTGCAAAACACCAAAAACCTCAAAAATAAGAATATTTAAAAGAAATGTTTGTGATTAGAATTAGCTTTTTATAAATTGATGATTCTGGACTTAAATTAAGTCTCATGTAAACAGCGGGCAGCAAAACTATTGTCAGCAACCGGGCACAAACCCAGATTTCGGCCTTCTACTGAGAAATTCCTTCATTTGCCACATACATCACGACTCCATACCACGATATCATAATCAGCCCATAATGTTCCCACTACCCCAGTAGCAACACAGGCCTCCTTTCGGTGAGAGCGAACGGGCCATAATCCGCCACGCGGGCCCTATGCGGGTTGGTAGATGTCACATGTTTTCGATTTTTTTGGTTCTAGTACGTGCCGGTTTCCTCACGATGATTTCCTTCACCATTTTAAGAGCAGTGGTGATGAAATAATTTACACAAAGTAAAGCGCTTGTCTGGGGTTGAGCCTACGACCTTATAACTCGTAACTCGCGGCCGTTACCACTGGGTCACCATTGGTCCCACGATAGTAATAAACATTGAACCTGTAACACTAACGGGCGACATGCATGTCATCAATTCAAAGTATATAATAGTATCTATACTATTAAATAAATTAAAATAACCGTCTCCATGACTATACTGTACTTAACCTATAAATTATGTTCAATGTGACAAGCCTCGCTAATGGGACATCGGTATGATTACATGAGATGCAACGTCTTAATAACATTAAATTAATTTATCTTTTTCATTGTAATGCTGGCTGGACATGTGATTGCCACCCGCTGCCTACATAGTTAGACAACTGTTTATTATGTGAGGAAAATTACAATATACAGGGTCGATTTTTGATATGGGGCAGTACGAGCAAGTACTTTAACCGAAATAGCTAAGAATTCGTTCTTAAGAGACTGTCCTTTTTACAAGTAATAGTTAACTGCAAAAGGCAGATTTGAGTAGAAACGCCAGGAGGGGGACGCCCTTGGACGCCCTTGACCTCATTGGGACATTGGTGATATTCTTCAGAAAGGTCAGGTGCGTCGTACTGGCAACCGGCGTGCGTGTATTAGGCGGATACAGGCATGCGCCGTGCACCGCCGCGCACGCCTCGCAACACACGCCTCGATATTAGTTTTCCCAGAGTAACGAGTAACCTCACCACGAATATGAACGTCCACACATTGCGAAGATTTGCCGTGTGCTGCGCATGCCTCGCAAAGTCTGTATCCGCCTTTAGACCGATGTATGAACGTAAACGAAGCAAAAGGAGTTTATGGATCGTAGCAGGTGGCGTTCTGTAGTCTGCCTACCCCGATGAGAGGAAGGCGTGATTTTGTTATGTTTATCTAAGCTAGAAAACCGTCAAATCACACAATTTATTTTTAACGTTGTCAATCGAGCCAGGCGGTGCTATTCTGTAAAAATCTCACCGTGAAAACTGAGGTGAAGTGAGCGTGGAGTGAGCTGTCAATAGTGTCAATTCCTAGCAAAAACAAACTCACTTCACCTAATTTATCACGATGAGATTTATACAGAATCGACGGGCAGTTTCGTATAATGATTAAACTCTTGTAGCTGTTTGAGTACTGTTACCTCAGCACGCGTAGCATGACCAATTCTATCTCTATCCTACCAAGAATAGACACAACTTCTTCTTGGTTCTTTCTACCCAACTTGACATCTCTTCTGACCGAGCACGGGGCGACTGACTCGCGTTTCTACGAAGACAAAGACGTTTATTCTTTCCATAGCAACGGAGAGCAAATTTTAAAATAAATAGTTTCTTCTCATGTTGTGTAGACACAATTTGACACTTGTTGAGGAGAAATGTTTCTACCCCAAGTGTCAAAAGAAGAGAAAAATTGGTCGTCATGCTTGACATTTTAGACTGAAGAAAAGAAACATTTCTTCTCTTCATCCCCATGCTTAAGACTGTAGAAATCTCTTTACAATCCGTTATCATGTCTATTCTTCCGTCGACAAAACCCGTTGATATGGTGGTCATGCTACACGTGCTGAGCAAGCTTGACCTTGTCCAATGCCTGTTTTTGTATTCTGTTTAAAAAAATAATAATAACAATATTTTATATTCTAACTAGCTTTTGCTCGTGGCTTCGCCCGCATGGAGGTCGGAAATTATCCCACGGAATCGTATTACCAGGATAAAAAATATCCTATGTGTTAATCCAGGTTTTAAACAATAATCTGACTGCGTAATTTCATCAAAATCCTGTTGAAAGCATAATACTAATGATTGAAATACTATCGTGAATTCGTGCAAGCCTAGTACTTTTTGTTAGAATACTGCTCAGAAAGTCGGGACATATTTCAATCATGATTCGAAAGACAAGTAGCGCCATCTAGCGTCCTAAAGCAATTATGACCGTCGAAAGTTCTTGTTCTTTTCCTCGGGAACATGATTTTTTTCTGGGTGAAAGGTACCCCTGACAAAGTATATGCAAAATTTCATGATGATCGGTTCAGTGGATTAGGCATGAAAAGGCATTATTAGGCATGAAAAGGTAACAAACTTAATTTCGCATTTATAATAATACTAGTGAAATGGGAACTCAGTAATTAAATAAATTAAAAGTCATATCAATAATTTTTGCGTATAATCAAATCAAAGTCAATATATTGCACTCGCGAGAGGGACCGTCGTTATCGGAACGGACGTGCTCTTACGCGTGCGCGTGCTCAAGCTTTTCCTGACTGCCGAAGGGGTTGCGCGGGAGACGGCGGCACGCTCGCAGCGGCGCCGTCCCTCACCCCTCACGCCCCGCGCGCCCACGTGCCCGCGCAGCGGTAGGCCATCTCTTCTCTCTTTCACTAGCTAAAAACTATCCTATGTCCTTTCCCGGGATGCAATCTATTTCTCTGCCAAATTTTATCGAAATCCTTTCAATGGTTTAGGCTTGAAAAGGTAACATACAGACAGACAGAGTTACTTTCGAATTTATAATATTAGTAATAAATTAAATAATATATTCCTATGGGGCAACGAGTTTTTTTTAACGAATTCTCCTTGACTATAAATCAGTCGATATTTTATAATAAGTGTGCTCTTATGATAATTTTACCGGACTCTACTTTAGATACCTAACTGCCTCAATTTATAAAAAGCAATTCACAACATAAATCTTCGCAATTTTACTATCTTGTAAATAGCAGTAAGTGTAACCCACGTTTATCATTTTGACCGCCACACATCAAAAAATCAAAAACGTGCCCTCGGCGTCAAAGTCTGTCATGTAGGTAGTCAAACCGTGGCGTGCTGGGGACATTTTGACAGTTTGTCATATATACATGACTGGCGGTCAAAAGGTTAATAACATTTTACTGTTAAGTAAAAATGGGTATTTTATGGCAGTACTAGAGCACTCTTATTATTAGGAACAAGATATCGAAAAAAAAACGATTGAAGAATTGTAGGTACCAGGGTGGTTGCGAATATCATCATCAGCGTCCGCGCATTATCAGCATTGTTTTTAAGGCCAGGATCTTCGAGCGTAGTAGGCATTTAGCGTTACCTCCGTCCTCGCGTGGCAAATGCCGCGAAAGCGCAGTTCGAATGAACTCGCTGAGCTTAATTATCATTATATATTACAACTATATTATAACAAACTAATATTTAGTTTAATTATTAATACTAGAACCTAAACAATATTTACAGACTGATTTTTGAAACTAATACACAAACACGGAAATTAACAATAATATAACGTATATTTCGATCGATTAGCGGGAACGCGGCGAGCCAGCAAAAGCGACACAGGTCCTACCTCGGTAACGCCCGGCGGGCTACTGAAGTGAAGCGCGCAGGCCGCCTTTTTAGATTATATTTTGTTAAGACAATAAAAATCAGTTTTGAAAAAAATTAACCGTAGAATGTATGAATTCTACTATACATCATTGCCTATTTTTTGATATATTTTTTGCGAGTAAAAGTTAAGTCTACTTCAAATACGACTTGAAAAACGATTAAAAAATTCGCTGTTTTCGATTTGTTTGCGATTTTTTATGATCGAGTGAAGTTGTAAATATCGTGTTTTGAACCATAGAATAATCAAGAATGTTAGTTAAACTATGCCATATATTTTTTTCAGATTAAAACAAAGAATATTTGATTGTTTAATGTTGAATCAAAAATAGGTCGATTCCGAGATTTCCGAGAGTCCTGGCCTTAATATGAGCATCAGCATCAGCAACAATCGATGCTGATTTTTAATGCTGACATTCAGGTCGTAACGTATACGTTGAAGGCCGGACCTAGCGCAAGTATACACAAATGACTTTACATCAGTTCCTTCTTCCATCGCCCGTGATAGATATTGAAATTTGTCGATGTCGCCAATCTCAAGGTTGTTATCAACTTTTTGGAATGAACTCCAGAAGGTCCACCAATTTTTTATGTTTCCGTTGAATGTTTTTAATTGTAGTCGTGGTAGTTTCACCTCGCGGTCCCTGTCTGAGAAACTTGGAGACGGCTTCGTTGTCAAAATCGATTCGAATCACGTTTGTAAGAGCATCCATCTTATGTCGTATTTAGAGACACCATTCAATTCGTCATCGAGATTTTTTTCTTTCCCGTCACTTGAGCTCAGTATGAGTGGTTGAATATCTAATGTGCTCAAATTTTTGTGGCATTCTTCCATAAATTTATAGCATGATTTCGCCTCGATTTCGTTGCAGTCCTTTGCGTTCATCACAGTCTCGTTCGCAGACTTCGTAAAATGAGGACGCAATACGGAGCAAACCTTCGTTTTAGGGTTCCGTAGTCAACTAGGAACCCTTATAGTTTCGCCATGTCTGTCCGTCCTCGCTTAATCTCTGTGACCGTTAGCACTAGAATGTTGAAATTTGGTACCAATATGTATATCAATCACGCCGACAAAGTGGTAAAATAAAAATTGGAAAAAAATGTCATCTCTTTCAGACGTAAAAAAAGTAGCTCAAGAGCTGTACGCCTTAATAAACTACGGTGAGCTCCGTAAGAAGCTGGTGTCTGTGAACGAGAAGACGTGCGCTCGTCTCGGCGACATGGTGCTATGTGGCAGTATTGTGGTGCGCGCGAGGGGACGGAATCTGCGTGTGCGCACGCCTATGTGTCGCGCGCTCAGGAGGCTCAATCAGATCACTGGTATGTGCTTTTATTTTGATGAAGTATTATTTTAACGTTCTTCTATACTTTGTGTAAACTTTTACATCAGGTTTATTGAGTCAAGAAACAAATTGTTATGATTTTTATTTTTTATAATGGACAGACCATTATAAAAATTAAAAATCATAAATATTTTACAATTTATTATTTTATGTTGCATTTTTTGGTGGAACTGAACGTAAAGTCGAAACGCGTCGTCAAAAATCCATGCGAATAAACATTATGTTCTTCGCAAACTGCTTGAAATCTCAATAAAGCACATAAATTATTTAATTTATAAAGAAAAAGGGCTGAGAAGAGATGGAAACCGAACAGTATCGTGAATAATGACTTATATTTTGGCCGAAATGCGAAACTCCTATCGCTAGCCGATTCCTCGCCGGCCGAGGCGGTAGGATAGCTGCCTTATATTGTTTGGTGTGGCAGAGCTGGCGTGCGGCGCGCGCGTGTGCTCGCGCGCGTCTGTGTCGCTGCGCGCGCGCGACTGCGGCGCGTGGGCGCGCGTGCAGGCGGCGGCGCACAACCCGCGCGCCGCGCTGGCGCTGCCGCTGCGCGCGCGCCTGCGGGCGCTGCTGCGGGCGCTGCACGCGCGCTGGCGGGGCGTATCCTTTGCTAATACTTGTTTGACTTGTTATAAAAAATCGAAGGGTAACGAAAATGGGTTATAGAGATTAGATAGGCAGTCGCTCCATGCAAAATAGATACTGGTATTCAGATGCAACCGGTTAGACTGCAAGCTGACCTTAACAGAGTTGAGAAAAGACTAAGTAAATAATAATGACAAGCTGACTTGTTACCTATGTTGAAGGAAAATACTCAGTAAATATAGAAAAATAAAATAAATCAAACTTGTTTCACTTTCATTCACAATCTGAATCACGTTATAGAATATTGCTTCATATATTCGAAAAATGCATCTGCTCAACAACACAAATAACACAATGAATTTTGTTGAACTGTAAAAATGTAAGCCATTACTACTGTGACTATGTTACGCAATTACCCCGCTTCATAATATGCCCAAAACATCCATAACTCAACACAGTCTACTATCAAGCTAAACAAAATCACTGAACACGTCGACCTCAGGCCAGAAGACACACAGAAGGAACCAGAAGAGTACACCGAGCTGCCTCGACCATGCACAGAAGATACGGAAGTTAATAGAGAATTAGAAGAACACCTGAATCTCGAGACTGATAGGGTTATATTGCAAGGTAACAAACATCACGCTTGTATTTACCAATAGGGTTCGCAGAAGTTTACACACACACATTTCGCCGGACAAAGAAAAAATGTGTTTATTGGCATAATACCTACTTAAAAAAGCGGCCAAGTGCGAGTCGAACTCGCCCATGAAGGGTTCCGTAGCAGCAAACTAATTACTAGATCTCGTTCAAACCAATTTTCGGTGGAAGTTTGCATGGTAATGTACATCATATATTTTTTTTTGTTTTATCATTCTCTTATTTTAGAAGTTACGGGGGGGGGGCATTTTACCACTTTGGAAGTGTCTCTCGCGCAAAATATTCAGTTTAAAAAAAATGATATTAGAAACCTCAATATCATTTTTGAAGACCTATCCAGAGATACCCCACACGTATGGGTTTGATGAAAAAAAATTTTTTGAAGTTCAGTTCTAAGTATGGGGGGGGGGAAACCCCCAAAATTTATTGTTTTTTTTTCTATTTTTGGGTGAAAATCTTAATGCAATTCACAGAATACATCTACTTACCAAGTTTCAACAGTATAGTTCTTATAGTTTCAGAAAAAAGTGACTGTGAAATACGGACGGACAGACAGACAGACATGACGAATCCATAAGGGTTCCGTTTTTTACCATTTGGCTACGGAACCCTAAAAATACAGATATAATCATCATTCTCCTGCCTTTACGCCAATTTATTTGGAATCGGCGCAACATGTGTTTTCTTCCATACTTCTCTATCAGTCACCATCGTGGAGATGGTGACATTCAAACCATTTCATCATTTACACAGTCCATCCATAGTTTATTTGGTCACAAGACTCATTAAATTATACATATTAATGACCCGCCTCTGCTTCGCACGGATGCGTTCGACATGCATTTTCGATATTAAATAGTAAAGTAATACACAGGTTTCCGGTATAAATTATACAAAGGTCGTTGTCACTTTTTAATCCCAGCCGTGGAATTGTTATATTTATTAGTATTGACATCCACACGAGCTTAGTTCGAAAGTTTAACAGAAATTCTAACGAAACATAACTCACATGACTAGTACTTTTTACTGACAGCAAAAAAGGATTAAGGGTGGTTTCTAAAACATGCAGAGTAACTGCAGACTGACCAGATCTGCAGTTACTCCGCATCAGTAACAAAAGTTAACCCTAATCAATTTGTTAAGAATTGACTGACTTTGAGAGGAGGGGTCCGTGGCTAAACAATAACAGGCGCACAGGTCGATTGATCAGGTTAAGCTACGCTTGTCGCGGTTAGTCTGTGGATGGGTATCTATACATACCGAGACCCCTCCGTGCCTCAGAAAACACGTTAAGCCGTTGGTCCCGGCTGTCTTCGTGGATCATTGACAGTCGTTACGGGTAGTCAGAAACCCGAAAGTCTGACAACCAGTCTTACCAAGGAGTATCGTATTACCCAGTAACTGGTTTGTGGAGGTCAGATAGGCAGTCGCTCCATGTAAATACTGGTATTCAGCTGCATCCGGTTAGACTGGAAGCTGACCCCAACATAGTTGGGAAAAGGCTAGGCAGATTATGATGACTGACTTTGAGTTTTCACATAATAATTATTATTACTCAACAGTAACTAAAAGCTTCATTGGTTCATTTCTTTTAGATCCAATTGTTATGCAATGAATTTTTATTATTGTTATAAATTATTATTATAAAGTGAAGGAAGGATTTTAAAAATTCATCCCCGAAAGAGGTCAAATGAAAGTCCGTATGGAAATTTGTCATTTCTGCCGATGGGAAATCCCAACGGGCGCACGTCTTGTATAAAATCATTTTAAATGTATGCCCAGAACAAAGAGCGCCAAAGAAGCTGGCCCTCCACGTGGGTCCAAGACCAGGAGCTGACATCCACCTGCCTGTAGTCAGTCCTAGCGAACAGCTCTCCAGTCAAAAGATATGCTTCTCTTCTTATCTCGAGAGGATGGGCTCACAGAGAGACAAAAATGGCGGAGGTAAGAACTTCAAACTGTAACTTTTGCTGACATCTACCAGCCCGTGGTCAGTCCTAGCCGGACATTCCCGGTCAGTCACACCCCCTGTTGACATGTTGATCGTACAAATGCTTAGTTCAAGAGTCAAGGTTTAGAAAAGTTCAATTATAGAACAATTAATTAAGGAAATGCCAAATAAAGACTTTTCAATTTTGTATCACAGGTAAATTTTTCAAAACATTGACTTGAACTAAGCATATGTATGTACGATCGGAAAAAAGTTTGGTTCGTCGACAATGTTGACGAATTGAAAAAAAGTTTGAAAGAAAAGTCGAAAAAAACTCAAATTTGCCTCCACTCTAAGGCGTCATTAAACGTCCAAGTTTTAAACATAATCCCTGAGTAGCCTTTAATGTAAACATGTGACCATTCATGACCATTGCAAATGACAGCGATCCAATTTTCAGTCATCATCATTGATCACAAGAAACTGTGAAATCACGTAGGTTAGCATACGCGGAACAACTAGCGCATAAGCGGATATTTGTAAATCAACACTCAATGTAATACAGTCGGTAATAAAACGAAATATACTGTCCACAGCAAAAATCCGAACACCAAAACGCCAACGGAAAGACAGCACAACGGAAAAAGATAAAGAAGAACACAAGAAATTCAAAATGGACGATCAAGATAAACTTATAAACATTGAAGAAACGGCTATAGATGGAATAGAACTCATGGCCAACTACAAAATACTACAAGAAGACGAAGAAAAGCCTAGCACGGAAGATGAGAAGGAACGAGAAGTCACAGAAGATGATGTAGCATACCTGCCAGACAGAGACAAAGATATGTCCGAAAGAGACAAGGATATGTTAGAAAGAGACAAAGATACTATGTCGGAAAGAGAGAAGGATAGCTTCTCTGAAATGGAAGACGATGAGAAGTATAATAAGAGTGATACGGATAACGAAAGTGATGGCAAAGATAAAACTGGGAAGGATACTAAGTTTAAAAATTTAAAGGTATAGTGTTCCTACTGGTAGGTTGATATTTGCTCAACTGTCACTAATGAGACACAATTACTTTTTCTATTGTTACCGATCTTTAGGAGATTTCGCGACATCGGATCGAATATAGAAATGCTTGATTTCGATTTTAAGAAGAGAACAGCAAAGAAATAATTAAAAAAAATATTGATTTTGATTTGCTACATAATTTCATGATTTGATACTTATCATGAACATTGTGGCTTGGTTATTGTAGAAAACAACACAAACAGGGGATTTATTGGAAAACTAAACCTTAATCGATTCCCTAAATCAAGGTTCTTGCTGCTTTTGAGAAAAAAAAGTCACCTCACGTCTTTTCCAGGTAAAATTCCGAATACGACCAAAAAAGCGGGGAGGCAGCATCTACACGTTAGTGATGGACAAGGATGCGGAGGAACCAAAGATCGAGGAGCCGAAAACTGAGGAACCAGCGAAGGTGGAAGAGGAGGCCAAACCTGACTTCGACGTGGACCTGGCGCTGAGGCAGATACGGAAGGGCTGGAGCCTGCATGATGCGGGGGATCTCACCATAGGGGACCTGTATCTTATGGTAAGCTGTCACATCATCTTTGTCACGAAATCATCGTCATCTGCCTAGCCTTTTCTCAACTATGTTGGGGTCTGCTTCCAATCTAACCTTATTTTACGTGTTCAATGGGCAGGAAACTCTATAGTTACTGTTTTTAAATATAAAACAATAAAATTCCTAATAAGATAATCACGAATAACCATTCTTCCAGTTCGGATCCCGTTCCAAACTAGAACTAGACTACTGGTGGGCAGAACCAACCCCACCTTTACCACAGCCCCAAAAATCTGCCGTCACCATCCCCACGACGCTACCGTCCGACAAACGCGACAAATCCGACAAAATGTCGGACAAAGGAGCCGACAGTTCTGTCGAAGATGAAAAGGAGAGAGCGAGAGAGAGTGACAATGATATTCTGTCGCCAAAGAATACTTACAGCCAAGACAGTAATGATGGCATGTCGGGGGATGAGAGAAAGTGTAAGTACTGTGTTTTATTGATTTTTTAGCTAAAACTTATAACACTAAATTAAGAAATTCATATCTCGAATTCTTCTTGGAACCGCAAACATTCGAACAATGTGTATCAACCTACTACAATCTGTCAAATTTCTGTAGTAGATTTTGAACTTTATCGCTAAAGCATAAGGTTCAAGGTTGATTGGGAAAATTTGACAGTTTTGGGTAGCTTGATGTGCTGGCGTCTGTACATTAATTTGATCTATCTCGTAAGGTTTAGCCAGCGTTTGCTATGTAAGCGCACAAAAATATGTTTGTTACGACATCACATTACAAATATTTGAAGTTCTCTGCTTTTCTCTACTATAATATGCATGTATTTTATCATATAAACCTTCCTCTTGAATTACTCTATCTATTGCTGAAAACTGCATTAAAATTCGTTGCCTAGTTTAAAAGATCCAAGTTAACAGGGAGCGGGAGCTACTTTGTTTTATACTATGTAAAGATTAGTACTTAACAAATACAATAATTTACAATATATCTATTTGTTTATTTATTAACTACCAATTTCAATATTTTAACAGTAATTAAACATAGTCTTTGCCAATTCACAATAACCACAAATATTCATGATGTTAACCTCTTTAATTCAACCTAAGTTGCATGATGCTTGAGGATTTAACCGCAGAGCCGGATTTTTATAAATAATCAATAATATCCGGCGCTGTTTTAATCTGACATAACTTGGACACAGCACCTTTTTGTATAATAATAATTGACGTATTAATTGTTTAGTAATTTATGGTGCTAGGTGAACAGTTAGCGTCTCCAGACCACAAGTCTTCGTCGACGGGAGGTACTCTGAAGTTGGTCAGTAAGCTGATCAATAGGCCTCAGGGGCCTCCGCCGCAGAATGGGTTCTCCATGGTGAGTGATAGGTATGTATCTAGAGTTATAGTAGTCATTGAGTCTTCACCCGATTACTGCAGAGATAATTGTTTGTGGATTTCGCAGTATCATTAGGTGAGATGCAAATAGGCTATAAAGAAACCTACTCAAGGTTTTTTCCTTGCAAGCCGGGTTCAGCAGACGACAACCTCATAGGTTGAACTGCAAAAAAAAAAGATGTTTTCCTTCATTCAACCTAAACTATTGAATCGATTTCAACAAATCAAAAAATGAGGCGTTTTGGACTGGTATTGATCTAATATCTGTTCCATGAGTATCTGATGAAAGTTTAAACAAATCCTGTTCAGGTTAAATAATTACGCAAAATCACTCACTAAAGGAAATTTGTAACACGTATAAAGAAGGTTTTGATTTTATATCTAACCTGTTTCAGCAATTATTGATTGAATTGTTTGAATGTGTCAGTGTCGTTAACGGTAATGGCGCGAGTTCAATGGTTTTTTCCCATCTCAAAAAATGCCCAACGCGCCTAAAGAAGTTTTCACTTCAAAAACTTTGCCACATTAGTCTTTGGAAGGGTAATCTTTGTTAACGATTCCAGTTTTCTTGTTTAGTCTTAGCGTTCCTGCACACGATGCCGTCACCGCGCCGTCGCCGCGCCGACGCCGCACCATTACACTGTAGATACGAGTCGCGCGAAGCCCGCCACCGCGCCGCCGCCGCGCCGCCACCGCGCGCGTTTTTACTGTTTCATTCATTCCATTACCGGCCGCGTACGAACATGCACGCCGCGTAATTTCCCGTGAATGAATCAAACAGATAGGGAGGGGAACGCGCGCGGTGGCGGCGCGGCGGCGGCGCGGTGGCGGGCTTCGCGCGACTCGTATCTACAGTGTAGTGGTGCGGCGTCGGCGCGGCGACGGCGCGGTGACGGCATCGTGTGCAGGAACGCTTAGTTTGTTGTTCTTTAGTATGTGTACGTTTGTGCTACAGACTAAAGCGCCTGCTGGCACTCGTGGGGAACCCGCACGTGAGCGCGGCCGCCGCGCCCGGCGCCCCCGCGGGCCCCGCGGGCCCCGCGCGCTGCGCCCCCGCGGGCCCCGCCGGCCCCGCGCGCTGCGCCCCCGCGGGCCCCGCGGGCCCCGCGCGCTGCGCCCCCGCGGGCCCCGCCGGCCCCGCGCGCTGCGCCTGCGGCCACGTGTGCGCGCCGCACAGGAAGCAGCCCGGCACGGTACACAAGCACTCATTCATTTGATCAAATTAGGCTTAGAATCAGCACTTTTTGAACGTCAAAAAGAAACTTATTAAATTATTTTTCATTATTATTAGTTATAATTTCTTTCTTTATATTATTTTTAAATAACCCTTTACCTATAATTAAAAACATATTTAAATCGGCCCAGAAATTGCGGAAAAATAACCAGCAGAGTTATCTCTGTTTAGCATAGACTTTAAAACGCATACAACTTCATAATTTTTTGAGATATTAAACAATTTTTTTTTTCTTTGCTGCTTATCTTATTTCTAGGTTTCAAATACAAAGATCCAGTCAATTAGCCTACTTTTCGTGTTTCAGAAACCTCCGCAGTACTCAACGCAGACGGCACGACTGGACGACGCTAGCTCCGTCTTCAGACATCCCACGCCCATCGCGCCGAGACCCGACAGTGGAGAGGTACTGGCAACAAAATGATGGCCTTTCGTTTGTTTACATTATGAATCAAGGGGGAAGCGGTATACTAGCCCGCGAAATTCAAATTTTCTTACTTTGTTGTACAGTACACGGCGATAAATATTGCACATCGACTTTTGGAAAGAAACAATCTACGGCCTGATAATAATATTCAGATTTGACTTGCCAATTGCCATTTTACTTATCATTTGCCTAACAAACAAAGTCGGCAAAATACCGCATGGTGGATAACGGCCCACTCCCTCTCAAAAGGAGAGGACGCCTGTGTCCCAGCAGTGGGAACATTATAGCCTGATTACTTAAGCTATACCAAATGCTACTGCCTATACAGTACCCGGCGATAAATATTGCACATCGACCTTTGGAAAGAGACAATCGGCTAATTTCGGCTTCGTAGAGCGTTATCTCTGTCGCACGAAATACACAGTCCGGTATCTATTAGGAGCTGTTAAAACAATTATGATTTGCTTCTTTTGATAATTATTTTTATTCTTTGTATAAAATACAAAAAAAGGTAAAGGTCGATGTGCAATATTTATCGCCGGGTACTGTAATTTGCAGGTCCCGATATACAAAAAAAGATTAATATATTAGCTTTATTAGTGCATTTTTTAAATCATTATTCATCAAAACAGTTAATTTAGTAAAAAGCTTTAAATTTCGTAGGCTACCTTGGATCCCAATCAAGTTAAAAGAAAACTGGAGAGTACTCAACATTTCATACTGTGTTTAGGTAAAGAAGACGGAGATGGCGTTCGAAGGCTTGCCGCGCTGGCGGCGCGGGCGTCCGCGCGTGGCAGACCGGCGCGTCGTGGTGCAGCGCCTCCTGCCGCTGCTGCCCAAGCTGTCGCCGCATAGTGAGTATACGTGGAAGGACAGAAGGATAAAATAAGGACTATTAAAAAAAAAACTCTAAACTCAACCTTTTTGACCTGCAAATTGCAGAAGAACGTAAATAAATTTGAATTTTGCTGTAAAACCCGCTTAAAATAACTTACACGAAAAAAAATATTGTCATACAGTTATGGATAAGATCACCGCGCTTATTCCAGGCACTTTAGCAATTTCTGGCCATTAAAAATTGTAATCTTCTAAATAAATCTCAACATCATATTACAGTGACTAATTAATATATTTTTTTATTATTTATTCAGGGATAATAATCAACATTTATAATACATAAGGTTAACAACACTTTAAGTAGTAATGTTGCAGTCCACTGCATTATTCGCAGATAAGACATTAAAAGATCAGTGTTTGCCACTAGACCAGCATTACCAAAATTATCAAATATTTTGAAAGAAATAAATAAGTTATTATGAGGCTACCTATAGCTACAAAACCAAATCAGATCAGAAACAATAATGCACAATCAATAGAGAAAGGTGTCTGAGCTAGGAGGGTCCTGAGTGACAGATCACCCGGCTCGCTTAAGTAGGACATGTTACTTTACACAATGGTTGCAGTCAAGATATAATGATTGTTTTGTGTACAGCAGCTCTGATGCCAATGAAAGCAATGCCCACGTCCCCGCCGCCGCCGCCTCGGATACTGCCCAAACCAGCGCCACCTTCTTCTGCAGAGTAAGTAACTTGCTCGAATTCATTTAAGTATTTCAGGTTAAATGTTAGAAGTTCTTCTCTCTTTAATTATAGCGCGCCTTGTGATGGCACAGTGAGATTAAAGGGTCATTTATCAAAACGTTGATCAAGCATTTTTGAAGTGAAAACTTCTTTAGCGGCGCTGTGTACTTTTTTTGGAATGGGTAAAAACTTCTAAACTCGCGTCAGGTCACGTGACCCTGATCGAAAATTCGTAAGACGTAAAACGTAAGACGTAAAACGTAAGACGCGCGTTGTTGAGGACAGCGCCATCTATGCACATCGGGAAGAACTACGAGGGCCTCGCGTACTAACTACGTAGTTCATCCAACAACGACGAGATGGCGCTGAACCACGGATATATAACTGACGACGAGCTCCATGCGAGCGGCTTGCTTCTCTTACCACTGCCGCGACCAACACCACGAACTGAAGTCTATCCTGTGTGCTTATTTGTAAATCTGAATAAATTCCTTTCACGAGAAGAATAAACCAGTCACTTTGGTCATCATACCTGATTTGCAAAAAACCCTATAAAATAAGGAACACACCTTAACACGCGTGTTTTGTTTATAAGACGATTCACAAAATACACTCGTACAGTGGAGTCATTTTAATAGGTAACATTTGACGTCTGTCAGTTTTGTCCTCATAGTGAGGTGACCTGCTTATAAACATCGATTAAAGTGAATGAATCGATACGGACTTGAAACATATGCGAATTTTAAAAATCATCAGGCGAATCCCTGTCCCATTATTATTATTTTTTTCGTAAATTTAAGGAGCAAAATAAGACAAGTACACAATTTAACAAAAAAATTGCATTTATTCAGTTGAACTATCAGAACTGTTAAAAGTATTGTCATCTTCATCACTGCTGTCAGCACTCAGAGATATTATTAATTCATTTTCAATAATATTGTCTATTCTCACATCTCGTTCAAAATCTTGTAAAATTATTTTCTTTGTTTTCTCTACGACTTTTTTCCAGTCTTCTGTAGTGACTTCTGCACACGCAGTTTGTAGCAGAGACATCATTTTAGCAGTACTGAAGGGTGGTTCAGTATTGTTCCGCGCTGCATAACCCTTTATTTGTGCCCAAATAAGCTCGATGGCGTTATACTGGCAATGGTAGGGAGGCAATCGAATAACTTCGTGTCCATGCTCTAGGGCTAGTTCATCGATTACATAGCGGAGCTTGGACGGCTTAGTTGCTTTTACTAGATTTAACAACTCAACTTTTAATAAAGTTGGACTTGCATCCACACCATTTCTTACCAGCCACGAGACAATTTCTTGCTTTTTATTTGCTTGAGTTGGTGGTTTATCAACTTGTACAGAATGATACGGTGCATTGTCCATTATAATTTTCGATGGGTTTTCTAAGCTGACTAGCAGCTTCTCAAACCACTCTTTAAAAACCTCAAAGTTTATTTCCTCATGGTAATCACTTGTAGTTTTAGAGGCGAATGCGAGGAGGCAGTTTTTCTATTTCATTATTTTTTGTATTTTTATACCTAGTTAGTTAAAAGAATAATAAATAATTTTTTTATTATAATCACAACGTGGTTATTAATTTATGGTGATATTTCTTCACAAGTCATCATTGCATTCGATTCTACTTATCAGCTTTCGATTTTTAGAGTAACATCCCTAGTGTTTAAAAAGAAAAATGGTTAACTGACGTAACCTTGTAACGACGTTCAGTTCTTTAGATCAGAAATTGTTTATTATGTTTAGAATGGTTTATTAATGAAAGCAAATCGTAAAATTACTCGTATCGGTCATTATTACAATAAATATGTAATCGTAATTGAAAAAAGGTAAGCAATTGTGCAGTTCTAACAAAACGAAAAAATATGTTATTTTATGCCCGCCGTTACAAGGTTACGTTGTTGAATATTTGATGAATTGTCAAATGTTACCTATTAAAATGACTCCACTTTAATTGTTTTTTTTAATAATCGTGTCTAATTTAAATGAGTCATAGGCAGCATCAAATTTCAAATTGAGTTGCGTTCTTATCTGTCCTGTACCTCAGCATTATAAAAATAAAAAAGGGTTAAATTTGTTTGTTTGTAAGCGGTAATCTCTGAAACTACAGATCCGATTAAAGAAAATCTTTCACTGGTACAAAAGCCATAGGATATTTTATGGTAAAGTTAGCTTCCACGCGGACGAAGTCGCGGGCATACTTTAAATTCATTCGTTGTATGTGCAACTCATGTGCAAGCAGGAACATCAATAAGATTGTGTAAACAGCATGATTTCGATCTTTGCAAAGCGTTAGCTTTTTTACCTAACAGTATTATAATATTTTTAGTATTAGACTTCAAATATTTATGTTCAATAGGGTGAGTGCCTAGCTTTTTAGTGTTAGGTTATTACGTTACGATATGTATTTTTAGCTTTAGCTTTGATGTTCCATTTTTCTTTTTTTGCGGGCAGTACTGTGTCTTCTTCCTGTCTCAGTCTTTTGTTTTTTATAAGTGAAGAGACTTAACGAGCTGACAGTTACACTTATTATTTTTAATCTGTTTTGTTTAGCTGTAAGTCTTATAAAGAAAATAAGCTAGTATTTTCTATAGTAATGACTTGTCATTGCAGCAGTCTATCGATAGTGTACGTGCTGAGCGAGTCCAACGGGCAGTTCTTCTTCCACGACGGCGAGCGACGCATTCCTATCACGCAGGCGGCGCTGCACCAGCCGATGATTATAAGTGAGTCACCACCTGGACATTCCTAAACGTACTCATGAAACTTCGAATCATCGATATGACAAAAACTTGATTCAAAGTAAGAAATATTATTATTAAAATTGAAATACATATTATAATATTAATATTATTAAAGTAAGAAGTATTTAGAGAAAGACTGATTAAGGCAAAAATTATCTGACAGAATAATAATACCCGCCTGCAATTATCGGGTGCTGGTCTGCTTGCCCGGTATCTCATACAGATTGATCTTTTCTGTTCTTCAATGAGATAGCTCGTATACAGGGTTATTGGTGAAACACTAACAACCTTCTAGGACAGTATTACTAACATCATAAACAACAACTTTTGTTCTATGACTTTTTACAAAACATAATACATTTACCAAAAACAAACCTTCAAAATTTCGCTGTTCTACCTAACCCTCGCTCCCCTCCGTTGCATTTTGTACTAGACACGGCAGTTTGTCAGCGCTTTCATTTACTTCGCGTAGAGTTCGTAACATTTAGAGCGTTGGATTGAAATATTTTTTATTTTTGTATGAAAGTCTGATGAATTATTAAAAGTCATAGAACACATTATGTTGTTGTTTATGACGTTAGTAATACAGTCCTGAGAGGTTGTTAGTGTTTTACCAATAACCCTGAATACTTCTCATTTACAGAAGACGAGCAGACCTCCGACGACGCTTCGCCCTCCGAAGATACGCCGACCAACGGCACCGGCGTCAAGTTAGAATCTAACTCGTGTTCCGAGAGAAACAGGGACACTAAGTCGGAGCCCGCTAGCGAGCGGGAGGAGAACAAGGAGGGACCCTCGGACATACCGCGTGAGTTACACAACGTGAGATTATACGCCGGGTATCACAAATGTGTGGCCATATTTACGGGTGTGGTGCAGACCATCAAACTGAACAACTTTCTCGATGGGGCCAACATCGTCAACATCACAAAAAATAATCAATTATACAATGCGTGCCACGAAAGATGAGACTTGACACACTACGTGGTTTGACTTGCGCAGTACACGATTTTAGGTATCTTTAGCGGTATGAGGTCTGAGTGCGGGACGGGACCGGACGTCATAGGGGCGGCGGAAAGAGCGGGGGAGGCGGGGTCAAGTCTCATCTTTCGTGGCGCGCATTGTACCATACATGTAGGTCAAGTAAGCATTGAAGTTTTATATGCTGATTATTTGCATCTATCTGGCGTTAATGCTAAAATTGTCCTTTTTGGCGCAGTCATGAGACACACACCGTTATTGTTAAAACATTCCATTTCTTAGGGTTTCGTACTCAAAGAGTGCCAATGGAACTCTATTACTAAGCATCCGCTGTCCATCTGCTTGTCAGTGGGCTGTATCTCATGAACCGTAATAAGTAGATAGTTGACATTTTCACAGAATGTGTATTTCTATTGCCGCTATAACAAAAATAATAAAAACTAAATAAAGTTAAAAATTAAAGCGGGTTCCCAAACAAGAAACGATGTTTTTTAAATATGCAGTTTTAAATATTGAACGATAATACTGAACCATTCGTGTGCGCGACCGACTCGCACTTGGCCGGTTTTTTATAATATTGTTGCGCGCCACAATAGATGCCTGGTACATGGTGACATTAGTTACCACTAGCGCCATCTAGTATCTGGTAGCAGAACTAGTAGGGTCAATAGGTCCTAGAAATTCCGAGAACTATCGACATCGGGTCATTCGGAACCGGTATGTACTCAAACGTTCTAGATGTTTATATAGTAGCTCTGTGGCACTATATAAGGCCGGTGTGAGCCGCGAGACATACAGTTTTGAACAAGCGATACAAGCGAGTACATCGAAGCGATATTCAAGTGCGACTAAGAGTGATCAGTAGTGAAATTGTGTTTCATAATTAGTGTGTTTGCGTTATAATTAGTGTTGCGATTAAAGTGTCAATTTTGGTTATTAAATCGGCAGTTTTTAATTATCACGACCCCCAAGCTCGTAACAATATTTATATTTTGTGTTTTACGAACTCTTCATCTGGCTAGCCTTTTCCCAAATATGTTGGGGTCGGCTTCCAGTCCAACCGTATGCAGCTGAATACCAGCGAGTTATGTTTCACGAAGTGTTGACAAATGTTGTTATTTCTTTCTAGCGGACTTCCTGGTGTCGGAGTCCCTGTCGCTGTCCCCGTCCCGCTTGCTGCACGACGCGGACGGCTGGCTGGATGGCTCCGTGCACGACTTCTCGCTCAGCAGCTTCCTGGGACACCTGGAGGGCCACCGGCCGGCTGTGAGTGTCCTGCGTCCACGATACATACAACGTGCCGCTGCAATGGCGACATTCATTTAACACACGGGCAGGGCAGGGCTAGTGGCCAGTAATCATAAAAATTATAACAACATAACATACATACCGGTCATAATCATAACTCTCCTTTTTGCTTCGCTGTAGTCGGGTAAAAATAATTCGTGATTTGATAACCGCTGCCTTCGCTGCTCGCCGACATCGGGTTCTATCTTTTAAATAATAACATTCAATGAAATTAAAATATGTCTATGAAACGAAAACGCAAAACTAAAAAAAAAATATGTCGCCATTAAATCGGCACGCTGTACACATAGGTGCAAAAGAAATATAAAACTTCGTTTGCAACTAAAACTGTAGGGTAAACATGACAACCAGAATGCGTTACGACCGATGTCGATCAGTCAATATTGAGCGCTTCAATGAAATATTATTTTTGATCAATCGATAGAGGTGATTCCAGTGGAGTATCATTGAACACACTGATCGGTCTCGTCATCTCGTGCACGCCATCGTGTGCACCAATCTGATCATAATTATGTTCGACGAACCGGAGCGGACAGCTGGCCTCTCACAGCGGCGCCCTAAGCCGAGGTCTGTACCCCACAGGGGTTGCCCTTAGCGTTTAGTCGCTTAGTTTTTAAGTTTTTTTAGCCCTGGCTGGAGGCCTTAATTTTTTGTGGCCTCCACTCCACAGGCAAGCCTGGTTAAACAGACGACAACCTCATAGATTGAACTGCGAGATGCCATTCAATTCAACAGTCAGCCACGCGAGCCCACGCGAATAAATGTACGCGTGCCAAGAATAATAAATTTGTAAATGTGAGCAATTAAAAACATTTGATTCAAGAAGAGGAATTCATATTTCACACCTTCAGGTCTGAACGGTCGATATCATCAATTGCATCTAATCTCAATTATGTTTCTATTTATTTAATCTTCAGAGAAGTTACAGTTGAATATTTAAGTAAATAATGTACAGACACCAGCACATCAAGCTACTACAATTTGTCAAATTTCTTTATTAGATATTCAACTTTATCGCTAAAGCATAAGGTTCAAAGTTGATTGGGAAAATTTGACAGTTTCGGGTAGCTTGATGTGCTGGCGTCTGTATAATGTGCGATTGAGCGCTTAGAGTTGCCATTTACAAGGTTCAACAAATTAAAATCTATGTTAGTACCTAAAGTTAAAAAATATATTAAAATACACACAACAATAAAATATGAAAATAGACCTTCAGTCATAGTTTCCTGTTTCTGAAATCCTGTCCAGCATCCATGATTGGTTACTAAAGTAACTAATTCCAATTACCACATATAGGTTTACTACTTATTATACAATCTTAAAAAATCACTGGCTACCTGAGGACCCTCCATTATTATAAGATTGTGTCTTCCAAATCCTCAGGTGGAGTCCCACCTACAGTCCCTGATGGCGGAGTCGAGCGTGGACTACGTGGCGAAGTTCGCCGACCTGGCCGCTGAAGTCACGGATGAACCCGACCCTCATGCTCCCAACGAGGAAAATACATAGACAATATGACTCTTAAACATGTTAAGGAAATATCAACTATAACTTTGTGTCAATTAAGTTCATTTTTAAATGAGTATCTGTAAAAGTTTTATAATTTTTTGAGGTGCAGTGGACATTGAACTTTTTAAAGATTTAAATAAGGTTTCTATTCTCACGCCCACTCACACAAACCCAAAGCTTTCGTGAGCTTTACATTCATCTTCCATATCAATCTGACAGACATATTAAAAATAATTATTACAAAACAAAATGTTTTCGCTTTACCATGTTGGTGTGATACAAGATAGTATTGTTAAATTGTTTTATTTTGTAGTTTACTGTAATTGTTGTTATTGATGTTGGTAGGAGTTGGACATTTGTTAATAATGAGATGCTAGATTTACGCGAAAAAGTATTTAATTGAAAAAATATAAATTGTAGAAATATTAAACGTTTTATTGTTTCCTCTCAATCGATAAAAAAATTATTATAGCATAATTATAACAAAAACAAACATATAACAAAAACAAACATATAACAAAAAATAAAAACTACAGAGTACTATAAAAAGGAAAATGCATTGGTGAGTGAAGCCAGCACACAACCAGAGCCCTAAACCACAAAACTTTAAAAGTCTACAATTCTACAAAATTGATTGCGTAACGCAGAAATTATACAGTACCCGGCGATAAATATTGCACATCGACCTATTCGATCCTATCGATTTTAAAAATAATTATCAAAAGAAGCAAATCATTATTGTTTTAACAGCTCCTAATAGATACCGGACTGTTTGTATTTCGTGCGACAGAGATAACGCTCTACGAAGCCGAAATTAGCCGATTGTCTCTTTCCAAAGGTCGATGTGCAATATTTATCGCCGGGTACTGTAAATATGTATGATAGACTTGTCAAAGACTGATGATTTCATGAAACAGTTATTCTTTGGACTTACGTGGTCTTAGAGAGTTGTGTTGATGACTTTAATTATTATAATTCTGTAAATACATATTTGTTACGGCCGCGAATCATATATTAATCAACGTACAACTTAATACTGACCAGCTAATTGCAAAAAAACAAAAAAAAAAATAATTTCGCGAGCTATCCTGGTGGTTTCGCCTTAAGGACTAAAGTTGCTGTGTGTGTACCTAGCATTATACAACCAGCAACAGCATTATTTATACAACGGGCATTATTATAACATTTAAAAAATTGATTAGGATAGCATATGATCTGCTGATTATGACAAAATTAATTAATTTCAAATAAAATTATAAAAAATCGACTATCATGTTTGCATTTTGAATAGTCGAACTGACTAGTCTACAGTCTACTATGCTTTATCTATGGTTCATTCCCCTTGCCTGTCCCAGAAAGGGACGAAATGAAGTCTAGGCATGGGCGTTTTTGGTTTTGAACGCAAACTGATATTTATCTGATTTCAGATTTCAAAATCGATTTCAAAATCCGTTTTTAGAAATCTGATTTCCATAGCGCCAAGCCAAACATTAGGTACCTATTTTCATACATTCTTTCTAGTTCCAAGAAACATTGAACCGTAAACCAAAATACATCAACGTATAATCTCGAAAATGTAGTCTTTAAATACTTACCAGTAAAGATGATATTGATCGCATTATAATGTTGTTAGATTTTCGAGAACCGAAATCTAAATCACAAAATTCGCACTATTTCTTTTACTCTTTAGTTAGAAAGAGAGAAAGCGAATTTCTCACAAAATTCGCGCTATCTTTTTTACTCCGCTAAATTACGTTTAGTTAGAAAGAGAGAAAGCGAATTTCTAACAAAATCCAAACGCAATCTGTTAGTTTGCGTTTGGATTTTGTTAGTGTAGTTTTCGTTTGGTTGTTGCGTTTCGTGGTTTGGTTCGGCTAGGTAGATTTTTGAAATCCAATCTTCAAATTTGAGAAATCGATACGAATCGATTTTTTTTTGTATGAAATCGGATTTTGAATTCGTTTTTTTCATTTCATTTCATTTATTCATTTTGTGAACATAGGGTACAATTATACAGATGTTATACAGTTATACAGATGTTATGTATGTGTTCGTTTTGATATATCGGACCCATGCCTAAAATGAACCAAAAAAAATATCTATGGTTCAATTCAAGAAAAATGGTAACTGATGACTAGGCAGCATGGTCTCAGACCTTAGCCTGTTCCGTCAGGAACTAAAAAAAAGAAAAATATCTATGGTTCACCTGCCAACGGGAATGTTTACGTTGTGAGGTTATGTATGTTTAATTTCCATTGTTCCGATATTTATTAATATCACCGTGAAATATATCTGGATGTGTTTACTTAATACAAAGTCAATTAATTAATTTTAATGCCGTGACCCTACCGTGTAGGTTGCTAAAACATTTGTTATAACAATGTTTCTGCGATGGTTCATGTACGTATTTTTTAAAACAAATTTCTTATATTATGTTTCATGTTACTTGTCTTGTTTTACTATTTTATGGCAAGGTTTACTATTTATTTATAATTGTAACGTAGTTTTAGTAATAAAATGAGGTTCTGTTACTTACAATGATTGAAATGACGATAAGATATTTTTGTGATTACGATTTAAAAAAATATAGTACTTATTTCATAATTACACTGATAGCACCACACTGGGTTTTCCTTTCTTACACACTCGTATTTAAGTTGCCTATTAAATGTCCTGTTCGACCGAAAACCCTACTAGCACAAAACATAAAATCTATACACAATATCAAGCTATTTTTTTTTTGTTTCTAGCTTACTGGTGATCCTACCGCTGACATTCATAGGGTTTCTCCTATTCATAACATTTGTGCTGATCCCGTTCGCGTTCATCTTCGCGTCATGGTACATGAGGATAAAGGAACGCAAGTTGACAAGACGTAAGAGAGACGGGGCCAATGTGGCATTCTTCCATCCATACTGCAATGCTGGAGGAGGTGGGGAGAGGGTGCTGTGGGTGGCTATCA
This sequence comes from Luperina testacea, assembly GCA_927399505.1. Classification (NCBI taxonomy): domain Eukaryota; kingdom Metazoa; phylum Arthropoda; class Insecta; order Lepidoptera; family Noctuidae; genus Luperina; species Luperina testacea. Next base: position 1,362,472 of record OV656766.1, on the reverse strand, counting down.
AAGCTGTTCTGACCAGGTTTGTTGTTTAATTGGAACTTTAAGAAACATCATGAATCAAGAATATTGTTGCTGAGGCAATCAAAATAGCTTGTAAATCATAGCCATGGAAATGCAATAATTTTATATTTTTGTTAAAATTGGCACAAATTATTAGCCTAGTAGTAAGGCTTTATTTCATTTAAATTATTGTCATATCCTATGCTGCCATTCTGATGAATTAAAATTGAATAATGTCAACCATCTAATGCACTGACTTATCTAGATTTATTTTGACTAAGCTCTTTTTTACATTGTTTGCATAAACATTCACCCGTTTTATACAGGTCTTCTCCATTCCATGATATTGGATTAAATAGGTAATTCAGACCCAAACTGAAACCGCTACTCTTGTCTTGTTCCTAGCATCTATAACCCGAGCCCTCATTCTTAAAATTTTAAAATGTAGGTTGAGAGGAATAAAAAATTTTGAAGGTTTTTTCTTACAACAACATTTCTAAAATAAATCTTGATAGTTAAGTATACTCAAATATCATGTTCTTTTAAAGTGTAAAACCTAACACACAATAAAATGGTTACAAAATTATGTACCCATTCTTGAAATCCTCCAATTCGCTCTATATTTTACAAATCAATGTTGTAATCTGGTCACACAAAACCAGATACCCAAGGTTACTCATCATCTATTCCCCAGGTACCCAGATTCAAACATCCACATATACACAGTAGAGACAGCAGAACCCCAGACGATCATAGACCGCGCTCAGAACCAGTTCAACGTGAAGGTTGACCGTACTAAGGTCAACTTTGTGCGACTTAGTTTGAGGAAGGTTATAGAGGCACAGTCCTATCCTTACTTCACGCTGCTGCTACAAAGTTTGGGATCCATGGTGCTGGGGCTTGAGGCATTTATGAAGCTGAATCCTGGTGAGTTAATGGTTCTTTATCTTTCTATATAATATATTGGTTCTACATTACTGTAATAAGATCATGGCTAACAGATGGCAGACAATCAGTACTTCGATTTTCATCAAACAAACTAACAACATAGCTTTAAAAAAAACGCATGAGGACCTGAAAGTCTGTCTCACAATGTGTGTATGCTTTGCATAATTATTTATGGACATAGGCCCATAAATATTTAACACAATTGGTGATCACAGAGAAATTTATATTTTTTGTGAAATCCATTAGATACAAACAAGGGCCCACCTTCTATCTTGCGCCGCATGCCTGTACCTGTGCACTGGATGACTGTGTCAGTGAGTGCAGTTCGCGTAAATGAGTTTTGGGCCTAACATTTTATGAACTTTTTGTCATTGATATTAAGTTAATAGGAAGACTGAACTTTAACTAATTAACTTTTTCTTTATTCTTCTTTCCAGACGTATACATAGACACAACAGGCTACGCCTTCACGTTCCCCATATTCCGGTACCTCGCGCAGTGCCCTGTCGGCTGCTACGTGCACTACCCGACCATCACGAGCGCCATGATGCGGCGCGTCAAGCATCGCATCGTGTCGTACAACAACCAGGGCGTGATCGCCCGCAACCCGCTGTTCACGTGGCTCAAGTTGTTTTACTATAACATATTTGGATGGGTGAGTCAGCCAGCCTGTTGCTGCCCCACTATTGGGCAAACAACTCTTCTTCTCATACAGATAAGGCATGAGCATTGATCATAACCCTTGCTCAAATCGGGTTGGCAATAATCGAACGAAATATAATTTATGCGGAATCTCATATACATTAAAGTCAACTATACCTCCTAAAACCCCGTTAAGCCAAGGAGAGTTTCTCAACCATCTAGAAGTGATTCAACAATAACAAAGGGCTTGACTGAAATCCTTATCCTTACATAGTATAAAACAAAGTCGCCATAATTTCTGTACGTGCATAACTTCCGAATGACTGCACCAAATTGGATAATTCTTTTTTTGTTGTGTTTGGTATTGCCAGGACAAGGTTTGTATGAAAGAAAATTTCGGAATATCGAAAAAAAATTGCACCTGTACGAAAGAAGTCGGTCAGTCAGAAAATATGTATCTAGTTGCCCATTCCAAAGCGTAGGTACCTATGGAGAAGAACGGACAAGAAACTCTATGGACACTCTTTTTAACGCTTCTGGACGGTTGAGAAACTCGCCTGGTGTGAAATCTAAAGTCAGCCACCATGGAGCCACCAAAATTGCCTACTCCTAATTCTCTGTAAAATTTTGGAAAGTAGATAAAAAATGTATTGTTGTATCGTCAGATGTACGGCGTGGTCGGTCGCTGCGCTGACGTGGTGATGGCGAACGGCACGTGGACAGAGGATCACATCAACGAGCTGTGGCAGATGCCGCTCAGCACCTTCAGGGTCTACCCGCCATGCGAAGTACGTGTTGAAGTCTTGAATATTCGGCTTTTTTGGGGGTACATTCGGCATGACTAGAAACGACTACAGAGATGACATATGTGTAGAAAAAAAAATATGTTTCGCTCCGCACGCAAATTAATTGGGTTGGGGGCAAGACAGTGATGATCTGTGGTTATGTTCGAATAATAAAACGAAAGTTGACTTCCTCGGTCTAGTGGGCGGAAGCGCGAATGCTGAACGTGGGGTTCGATTCCCAAGCCGGACAAAATGTTGATGGGTTTTTCTGCCATGAATTTGATAGAAAAAGAAAGAAAATACATTTATTTAGCACAGGCTAAAAGACACTCAATACACCAGATACGTACATTAGATAAAAACAAATAAAAAGTTTAAAGTCTGATGTAAGAAATTAGCAGCAAGTGTGCTTCACGGATGTGGCAAACATTCCAAACAACTAATGTCTGACGCTGGTTTTCATTCTCTTCACAATTTCTCATTAGTCTGCATTGACATCTCTGCCTAGCCCTTCGAGGAAACAGGGCGACATGTTATGTTATTTTTGACAACAGAATATACCAAAATCTTTCTATTGCAGGTATCAGAGCTGAAGCAGCTCCGCTCCCTAGTGAAAGACTCTGATCCTATCCGCATCCTGTCAGTTGCTCAGTTCAGACCGGAGAAGGACCACCCTCTCATGTTGCAAGCCATGTACGAGCTCCGGAACTTGCTAATCAAGAATGAGGTGCTGTGGAATAAGGTAAGCAGCATTGGATATACATTGAAATGGCATGTTCTACTGAAGCTTGAAGGAATGTTCTGAAAGTAGCCATCAGGTGGATTTAGGGTACAGAACGCTAGGTACCTGCTATTTACATTTGATACTCCTTTTGCTTTCTTTATGTTCATATCTGGTCGTACACGCACGCCGGTTGCGAGTACTGCGCATCTTACCTTTCTGAAGAACATCACCAATAAGGTCACTATTACACATGTCATAGGCCTCCAGTCACCTCTGCCTTATAAATACTCTTTGCTAGACGCCTGTCATTCACCCTCTCAACATGACCGATCCATCTAAGCATACTCTTACTTTCTATTACTTCTTCCCTCTTATTTTAAACTAGGTTCTTCCCGCGACTTCGTTCGCTTAGGGTTCTTTTTGCTCGTCTCCTAACGGTCCTAGCGTGATGTTCAATAGCCTATGGCCTTCCTCAAGAATTGGGCTATCAAATGCAAAAAGAATTTATCATTTCCGACCGATAGTACCAGAGATTAGCGCGTTTAAACAAACGAAAAAACGGCTTCTGCTTTATTATTGGTTTAGTATAGATACCTCATTCTACTTGCTTATTTTTCTGACCTACCTCTTTTTATGATTTGTTTCCGTGTCACTCCCTCATTCCAGATCAAACTAGTGCTAGTAGGATCCTGCCGCAACGCCGAGGACGAGGAGCGCGTACAGAACCTGAAGGACCTGGCCAAGCACCTGTCGCTAGAGGACAGCGTGCAGTTCGTGGTGAACGCGCCGTACGCGCGCCTGCTGCAGCTGTACCAGGCCAGCAGCCTCGCCATACATGCCATGTGGAACGAGCACTTTGGCATCAGTTAGTATTAAAACTGTTTTTTTTTAACTCTCTCTTTAAAGGAGCTTGCGGTAGGAGTCTTCTTCTTCGTAGCACTCTTGTCAGAGCGGTCGTGGTCCTCATGTAGTTTCTTATTTAGGGGCTGATGTGATTCGCCTCACGATTCCTCTCCACCTACTCCGATTTCAGGTGTTTTTTGTGCACTCATATAAGGGATCACTCACTGCGGATTTAATTTGGTCAGTCCATCTCATGGGTGAGCGTCGGCGTGGTCTAGTACCCTCCACTCTACCTTGCATGACAAGGCGCTCAATAGAGTCTCCCTCACGCCTCGAGACATGTCCGAAGTACCTATTTGAGGATGCGCGTTTGGACCATAACAGATAAGACGCTTTTTGATGTTGAGTTTTTGGCGTATAGAATAGAGGTGTTGGTGCCAAACTCAGTCCACGACACCCCCAAGCATTCTTATCCAGCACCGCATTTCCAGGACGTCTATCTTCTTCTCGATGTCTCGCAGCGTCCACGTCTCAGCAGCGCATAAGGAGATAGGGAAAACCAGTGATTGAACAAGCTGTACAAGGGTAACAAGCGGTAGGAGTAAACTGGGACAAATCGTTACGTAACGGAAAAGCGTTATGCGTTTTTTATTACATACTTAAAATAAATAATTTCTTTTTTTTTTTTAAAGTGGCAAAATAGTTACAGACATTAGTTACATTTACAACATACAGAAGTAGTATCTCAGACAGGTCCATGGCTCCCAAACTTTATTTATACCTGTGACTTGGGATTCAGTGTTCCACCATTATGACCACACCACACGTTTTTATTTGGGCTTGATGGTCTGGTTTAAGTTGGTTAAAATCACCGTATTCATGGTAACCAACAGGTGTGCAGCATTTTTTGTTTTACATTGTGCTACCTATGATAGGTAATTAGAATTCGGTTCTTCGATGTCATTAGATTTACATACAGTTAAGGAAAATATGATATAAAACCTTGAATTAGTGAGTAAATTCTTTCTCCTTTTCTGTATTTAGGGGAATTGCCCTTACTGTGTCTGCAGAGGATGTTTTTAAATTAATTTTATTTATCAGTTTTGTGTTATCAGTTATTGGAAGTTCAGTAATGAGCAACTTTGTTTGAAGCAGAAGGCCAAATTCCGTAATTAAAAGCGTTCAAAATTTAATCGTTAGCACATTTCAGCGACAATGTCAAAAACTTGTATCAGTGTGAATGTTCTTAAAATTACGAGAATTGCTCCTCTGATCATGTTACTATAACTGATGTAAGACTTATGAGAACCTCCTCCATTTTTTGTCTGTAAAAATTACTGCCGAGCGTTCGTGAAATGTAATTACAGTACTCTTGAAATATTATTCTCGTAAACTCCTTGTTCAGGTGTGGTAGAGTGCATGGCGGCCGGACTGATAACGATCGCGCACCGCTCGGGCGGGCCGCTGGCCGACATCGTGCAGACGGCCGCGGGCGCGCGCAGCGGCTACCTGGCGGCCGAGCCCGAGGAGTACGCGCGCGCAGTGCTGGAGGTGCTCGCGCTGGCGCACGACGAGAGGAAGAGGATCGTGGAGGCGGCTAGGTAACGGATACAAGACAACTTATTTATTGAATTTCCATACAACGTGGCAATTCTGTCAGTCTTTTGGGTACATTACCAGTCAACAGCCATTTCGAGCAAGTTTTCGTCGCCCAATGAACTAACCGCGGACAATGGCGATTGTGCACTTTTCACCCTTATGTCCTGAGTAATAAGCTTGAAAAGTGGTCCACCGCCAGTGTCCGCAATAGTATACTGTCGGCGTCAGGGATACTAAAATTGATCCTTACTGGCGTCAATTTTAGTGTCCCTGAGACCCAACACGTATTGCAAGTAACCTGTTAAATCAAACTAAATATTTTCTTTTGTTCCCAGAGCTTCCGTTGACCGCTTCTCCGAGATGGAGTTCGAGAAATCATTCCTTAGAGCTGCAGAGCCGCTCATAAGACTAGATTAAAGGTGCTTTTACCCTTCTGTACATTTTGTTCCATTAGTTTTAAGCGTATTAATAAAGTTAAACCAAAGCTTTGTCTGCGTTTTTTCTAGCATCATTTTTCGACCTGGCCATAAGAGGTCGGAATATGGCATTTATTCTGTAAAATACTTCAATCAATCTCAACTCAGCCTATAGCAGTCCACTGCTGGACATAGGCCTCTCACAGGCTGCGCCACAGCACTTTGTCCTCCGCCTTCCGCATCCAGTCTGTCCCAGACACCTTTTTAAGGTTGTCGGTCCATCTAGCTACTTGTAAAATACTGTATGACAATACTGGGTTCTAAGTGTTGTTGTTTTTTTGGGCAATATACTACGAAATTCTTAACAGATACTGGAATTGGATTATCTCAGAATTGAATTCTCAAGTTCTGCTTTGGAAAATATTTAACAAGAATATCACCTTTTGAAACTCATAATATTGCAGAGTAATTTAGTAATTCCTTGGATTTAATGATAATCGCATGTAGCTTGATGACACTGTTTTTTTACCCAACTGCCCCTGCAGGAGGAGTATGAAATTAAAATTCTTTATATCCAAACTTGGAGTAAAAAATCATATATGTAATTATATTAACATAAAAATAAAGTTTATATATTATGTATACAAAGTAATGCTTAAATTAACATCGGAATGATATGTTGTCTATGTGTGACCGACTCTGTCTCTGGGAATCAACCTCAGTTCTGATCCGTGCTTCAGGAATACATTGCCTGGAACAAACAAAATTTTATAAATGAAAAATGAAATTCACGGAAGAACACTAGCGCCTCTAGTGGCGGATTTAAACGCGATAGCCAGCCGGCTAGTAATTAGTGAAGCTGAAGGTCGGTATCTCACCAGCTGTCTGTTGAGGGTTGATGCCGATACCGTCATCGGTGATGATGGCGCTGGTGGCCGGCTCCACTCGGAACTCCTCAGCTGCAAACTTGAGCACTGCGGTGAATGGCGTCGCTTCTGGCACGCTCAGCCTGTGGGCAATTTACCAAAATAGTATAATGAGAATTACATTTGGAAAAGCATTTTCATTACCAAATATTTCTTGTTTTTCATCATTCTACAGCACACACAAGCCACCTATCGATTAGTGTGTTATCAGCAGCATTATATATTTAATTTTGACAATTCAAAAGTGCCTGTACAAGGTTTAATTGAAATAAATGCTTTGAGTTTGCAGAGGATTTTGCCAGCCATTATTTGTGTTGTCTTTGAATCTGAAGGACTACAACTAGAAGTACATTTTTAATAAGTCTGTTTCCTTATTACAGTATTTTTCTATTTCATTTGTGGATATTAATTAAACGATGAATGGACTGTGTGATCATTCACACAGTCCATTCATCACCATCAACATATCACCATTGATATTGTAGCGGTATCTACAACGCCACATGCAAACAACGCGTCATACTGACGTCACACAAAATCCTGCATCGCGCAAGCAGAGTTTACCGCGCAACTAGCATAGATACAACGGCCCGACTTGAATCATGGGGCAGTTGCCCGCCAGACACAACACCCGTCTGGTCGGAGGATCCTCCCTTTTCTATAGAGTATGAGTGAACTCTACACCCTGTTCCTCATACCTCTATAATATGGTTAGAAAAGGGGTGACTACTGAGATGATGACTGATAGAGAAGTATGGAAGAAAAAGACATGTTGCGCCGACCACAAAGACATTGGGATGAGAGCAGGATAATGTTGATGAGTTGTGGATATCAATGAGTCGACAAGGGTTTCTATGTAAACTAACAAAGGAAACAAATGTTTGAAAAGAAACAAAAATATATTCACATAATTCACAAAATATTTTGCCAATAATTAAAATCAGAATCATAATCCTTAATAATATCGAAAAACTGAGATTTCAGGCAGTCATTACTGCATATTCTTTGAACCACACATACTAACTCCGAATAATTTAACTCTATGTAAAAAGATTCTGCGGAAATTCCCTCTCTCAGCAATTTCCCGCAGTCTGCCAAAGCTTCAACTATGTATGTGAAGATATCAGAGTTTTCAACACACATTTCAGTAAAATATTTGCTGTCAACTTTAAAAAGTAGTCTCCAAAAGTTTTTATATGTACTGTCTTTACTTAGCACAATCTTTAAGATCCCATCAGCAATTAACTTTACAGCTGCAGCATATTTTGGATCATTGTTTAATAAACTAACAACTAGTAACTCTACAATATCCTGATTACAGTTGTTTAATAACTTTAGAATGTCTGAATTGCAAGAATTGAGTTCTATTAAGATAACTTTGCTTTTGAATTCTAGTATTTTATCTTGTGGTATTTTGTTGGAAACATTTTTTAGTAAGGTTTCTTTTGATGCTGCTTCAAGCATTAACTCTGTTAGACAGTTTTCTAACTTATCCTCGGAAAATAACTCAAGAAACAATCTAAAACCCACATCCATTTGATTTATTTTAGTATTTGAGGTAATTATTTTTTTAAGAACAAATTTTGCAGGATCCGTAAGACAGTTTTTGAGGAGACTGTTTGACATCTCATTGTAACTATTCAATACAGATAAGAATTCACAGATGACGTTTCTGTTTTGGAGTCTATCAAGACTTTTCTCAACATGTTGTGAAATAATGAAAGCATTTCTTAGTTCAGCCTCAGTTGTATCATTGTCAGGCCAGTTTTCTAACTGACAAAGGTTAATATAGTCTTGGAAGAAGTTGAGGAACTGTTCTACTACAGCTGTTTCCATTTTTAAACCTTGTAACTTCAACGCAGAGCCCTGGGACATTCAGCATCTGTTGAAATGAACAAACTAACATTGACTATGAAAATTACATGTAAAGTAAGTTATTTAAAGATATGCACCACGTTGAAGTTACAGGGGTTTGTAGGTATGTTGTTAAAGCTAGAACTTACACTTTGAACGGCAGTTTAGGGTCAGAAGTTAGAGTAATCTTGAAAGTTACTTTCGACCTGAAGAAATAAAAGAACAATGAGGCAAACACCCATAATAATATACCACATTATACACCGAACATAGGTTTCATATATTCTTCACTTACATTTTTCTAGAATTACCAATAGAAGTATAGAAAATAAATATTTTCGCAACTCGCCCAATATACGAAATCCAGGTGACGTTTTCGTTTGACGTATACACGTTTTTAAATGTCAATGTCAAAATTTACCTTCACTTTTCGGATACATTCTCATTCATCCTTTCGCTGTATTTGATTTGTATAGTAAGATAATTATATGTATTTTAGTAGTCATTTAATTTAGTTCTTAGTGTCAATTGAGTAGTTGTGTAATAATTATTCATTGTTATTATGTCACAAACACATTACCTGGTAACGAATGTGTATAGTCATGGGTGTAGCTAAGGGGTGGGGGATGGCAAGGGTAGACAATGCCCACCCTAGAAAAACACTTTTTATTAGGGTTCCGTACCTCAAAAAGAAAAAACTGTACCATTATAGGATCACTTTGTTTTCCGTCCATTTGTCTCTCAAGGCCGTATCACATACTTACGTACGTCTACCGTCCCTTGGAGACCTATAAGGAACAAATATCTAAAATCAATGCAATAAAAAAATATGGCTACTTAAATGCGACATATTTTGACATTCGCAAATAAATCAAAACCTAAACTTTACTTCCCTATATTCTCAGTCTACGGTTACTTCCCATTGACCTAGCTAGAACGTAGATAGAGAATGAACTCATTCAAGTTCATTCTCTATCTACGACCTAGAATGATAAAATGATGCTTATGATGTGGTTAGTTCAGCTGGAAGGCTGAACCACAGAATAAAGACATACAGTATTGTTACTCGGCCGTAACCTTGATGTAAATGCCTACAGCCGCGCGGTACGTAAACATGCGATAGGGCTGCCCGCCTCCAGTATTTTAATTACATTTGCCTACTTTGTGTTTCCATTTAGTTTTGTTATTGTATTTTACTGTGTGTACATAAATAATAAAATAAATAAATAAATATACCTACTTCTTTTTATATAAACAAATAAAATACTTTGTGAATTGAATAGGAAGTGTTTAATAAAAATGCGTGTTGTTTTGATCGCCGCCGCACGACTCCAGCTAGTGAGCAGCAGCGCGCTGTTGCTATTCAAATTTCGAACTAATCGCCGCGCGGCGCCAGTCAGTAGGCAGCGCTAGCGCGCTGTTAAAATGGCGGGAAAGCAAGTGTGCATTCACAGATTGATTTTATTTAAAATTAAAAAAACAGTTTATTCGGTAATTTAAAAACTTGGCTGCATGCTCTAGTGTCTTTGCCAACATTTTCACGCAGCCACGGCAGAAAATAATCCTCGCGCCATTTTTCTCAAATTTTCTTTTCTTTGTACTTGTATTGTGAAATGTTTTTTTTCTGTTTCCTCGCAAATGTGTTAAAAAACGTCGTACGATATACGTGCGTATTGGTTATAACATCTTAACGCACTAATATCGTAATGTACTATTACAGAATTATAATCATTAAAGTCATCAACACAACTCTCTAAGACCATGTAAGTCCAAAGAATGATGATTTCATGAAACAGTTATTCTTATTACAGTAACAGTTATTCAATAAAAATAATTAATTTTATTCATAAAAGTATGCAATCATTTCATTAATGTTTTGTTATGATGTTGTCACGTTAAACTATCGTCCGTAAATCGACTTTACAGACAACCAATTTTTTTGTAGTATTATTCATACACACAGTACAATAAACAACTATTATTAATAATAAAAACCACGTCTTTACTTTGAATTATACAAACTAACAAAACACACATGCGCCGAGGTTTTAACACAAGCGTACCTACCGTTTAATGATTCATGAACCGCCTATAACTACCTACCTCACTCGTGTTTATCACTTTCCTTTACTCTATTCACTTCATTTATTAATCCAGACATCTTTTTTTCGGGAGATAAAATGAAATACTTATCCATTAAAAATACACACATTATGTACCTACCTACAAGTAAGTAAAATTATTTTATAGTCTTACCTCTCAGAGTCTCCAGGTAATCTAAAAAAAGTTATCTCTGGATGCGTTATTGACTATCATCTAGTTTAAAAAATTTATGATTGACGTGTAAAAGTGTTTGTGCAAACCTACTTACAGAAATAAAATCATTTATCATTATCATTTATCATTTATCATTTATCATTTGACGAATTCATGCAACCAAAAACAGCACAATATAGCCTACTCGTCATATTAAATATGTACTTGAACTTATTTTTAGTGAAAAAATCGCGCGGTTATTGTTAAAAAAAACAACACACCGTCCGTTCGTCACTGCGACACAGTCACGACTGTCTGCATGCTGAAATCATGCCGTGGTCGAGGCGCGTAGGTATAGCTCGCGTTTCGTCCGTTTGTATGAAGACGTCGTACTGTATGTCTTATTTATACTGTGGCTGAACTAACCAATATGTACAGTATAATAAATCAAAATAAAATGTAAAGGAAAAGCGGTTTTCCAAGCAACCATACAGACCATACATTGCTCCTGTGCATTTAAATTAACTCTAAAAAATATTGCATGTTCCTACATAACGTAACCAATTTGTCATTCACCTTCGCATTTACCCGTAGATAGAGCATTTACCTATTCGAAAAATTAATAAAACTCAAAAATATGAATGCGTTTAGATTCTTCTAACAGCTGTCTGACTGGTTTTCAAAATAAAGTCAATACTCATGTCATTTAATCTGTCATAATATTGTCACAAAGTTGCAAAACATTGGATCGATCGATCACGAAAATGTTCTAATTAATTAATCCACATTACAAAAGGAAAAGCACAATGTTACTCAAAAGAAATCTTCTAGAGTGTACAACAATTTTATCATGCGCGGGAACATTTATCTGCGTTCTACTAAACTATATTACGAACATTTCGCCCATAACCGGAATATGGTTTCCTCTTTACGTTTTAACTTTATTTATAGTGTCACTATGTGTTAGTTTTAAGTTTATTCAGTGGTTATTGCGTTTGAACAAGCCTATAAAGTATGATTTGGATGGTATTGTGGCGGATTACCCCTATTTATCGGCGTTGTCGCGGGTGTTGCCTCAGCCGCGGAAGACGTCGAAATCGGAGTGTCGAGAGTATGATACGAATGAGCTGAGCGTGATATCGACAGTGCTGGAAAGGAAGCTGGTGTCGTCGTGGTACGTGCCGTATATATCTCAGGAGATTGGCTTCCCGTTCGCTTGTAAACAAATGTTGGATCAAATGATTGGCAAGGGTTTCCAGGTTTGTGTTCCAAGGTTTTCAATAATCACAAAATTTTACCTATTAGGGGTGTCTAATCTAACTAGCCTGTATTGTCCCACTGCAGGGCAAAGGCCTCCCCTCTCTCTTTTCCACACAATTCTGTCTTTTGCGATTGCTGGCTAGTTCCTACGGTTGGAGTGAACCTTGTCTTGCCATCTTTGTCTTGGCCAGCCGCGATAGCGTCGTTCTTTAGTGGGACCCAATCGGTGGTTCTCTTATTTGGGGTGTACATTCATAAATCTTGTACTTTATTATTTTATCTAGATTGGCCTGAAATAGTTCGACGGTTTTTACAAAAAAGAAAATATACTCCTTGATTTGCCTATACATAAAGGAAAATCCATATTATTAAAAAAAAAAAATACACCCACAGATCTGCAACAAGATAGAAACCAAAGATGTTTATGTAGACATAACCACAGTCCTTACTAGTCACTTGAAGGAATACCAGAAGGCTCAGAAACGCCATGGAAAAATGCCGAACAGCACAATAGAATCATTGTACAAGAAATCTCACCCAGTATTCGACGTTACCAACAAAACAATCCAGTCCGCTGACCACTGTACCAATATCCTTCGCATTGTATTCAAAGAACTTATACCATGGGAACTATGGGACACACCACATTCCGAATTGTTAGTCCGCATACTATCGAAAAAACTTGACACCTTCATCAACTCTACCTTGGCTGAACCTGCATGGCTAAATGACAAGTTGCTAACAATTTTGAAAGGGAAACAAGAACCGGTTGTTGTTGAGGAGCAGCAAAAACCTGAATCTTCTAATAAAGAAATAGTAATGGAAAAAAAAGTAGAAGCATCTTGTACGGAGTCAGAATTACCAGCAGGAGTGACAAAAGGTACGGCTATAACACCACAGTTGGTTCTTGAAAGTGTGAAGGAATCTGAAGCAGAGAAGATAGAAAATATAGTAGAAGAAGTACCGGTTACTAGTACAGAACCAGTTGATATAAAGGCTTCGCCTGTTCTGAGACAGAGGAGAGGCAGACAGGGACGGAATGAAGTGAAGATCTACGACAGAATTATTGAAGGTATGTGTAAGGCAACTTTTTGTATGCGTCATGTTATGCTGCAATCAAAAGAATCAGCATTGCTATACAACGTGGCAATGCTGCAAGTCTTTTGATTATTACCCTCCTTTTTATATACTTGTACATATTATTATTATTATTTTAATACTGTTAGCTTTTAAAATTATATTGATAATAATACAAATAAAAAAAATAGAGATGATTGTAAAAAAAATCAAAGATTGATTCATTTCCTTTACCTATATAAGGTAAAGGAAACAAGTAGAAATTTAGAATTAAAAAAAAATTGGTTAAGAGTCTGATGTTACAACAGATTTTAGCTTTATATCCACAAAAACCACCATCAATTCATCATCATCACCCATAACTAGGCATAGCCATTATAAATTGCTAGCATGCATTATATGATTCATGAGCCTCTCAGAAACATTGACAAAAGTTTTAAATTACATTGATTAAGTAGCACTTATGAAGTTCATCAACTATAGCAGTTTCAAGCTGGTAAACTGTTAGTGACGGAATAGAACTCGATCCACACCCTTATCAGTAAACTTTACTAAATCAGGCAGGAAAATATTTTAGGAGGAGGCAGGACTACGGACTGCAACCTTGATTCGAGACTGGTAACTCGAGTTGCGTGCTAATTCTGGTGTCCAGATTGGCCATTCGTTGAGATAGAGTCAAACTTTTCTTCATAAGTCGACAAATGTTACGTTCCTGCTTTTCGTAAAAGCCTATTTTGAAAATGTAATTGCATTTCCCTGAAAAAAAACAATCCTGCCGATTGCAAGGCCCATGGCGTAGGAAGAGTATTTTTTGCAAAATACGTGTGTTAATGTATTTCTCAAATTTTGTTAGGCAGTGTAAAAACCTGGGAGACGGACATCGACCTGCAGTGCATCAGCATGGGTCAGGACCTGCTGGCGAGCCTGGACGGAGAGATCACGCTGAGCCGGCTGTGGGGGCAGGACGCTGACATTGATAGCAGTCCCAACCCGCCGCGCAGCAAGTCGCCACAGCCTCTGTGGTTTGGTAAGCGTTTATTGGTGCATTATAATAACTATGACTTTTAAATAAAATAGAAATAAACTGCATGCTTTTTCATAAAAAAAAAAACAACTATCCTAGCATAAAAACTTACTCTATTGGCAAAATATATTGGTGAGGTGACAATACACCTCAATATTTAATGATGCAAGTTTTTGATTTCTAAGGCTTCCGTACAATAAGAGTGGTCATGTTTGGCACAACATACTAAGCCCAAGTACGCACGGGCGATTTTCAACCCAATGATTTTATATATTTTCAAATCTCTGAGTTCAGCCTATCATTGAGAAGCCAACAGAGCACATCCCAGCGCGTCAAAAAAGCACACTGTTGGATTTTCAACTCGTCGTTAGCAGTGCGTTCAAAATTTAGTGGCAAAAAAAAATCGCCGCGATAAAAAAAAATACCAAATTAGGAAACACATTTCTAAAGTATAGTCAAACGCACTTCAGTGGTAAGAAACTTTGAACTACGACGAAAAACACATTTTTTTCATCAACATCATCTGCCTAGGCTTTTCCCAACTATGTTGGGGTTGGCTTCCAGTCTAACCAGATGCAGCTGAATACCAGTATTTTACATGGAGCGACTGACTATCTGACCTCCACAACTCAGTTACTGGGTAATACGGATACCCGTTGGTAAAATTGGTAGTCAGATTTTCGGGCTTCTGACGACTGTCAAAGATCTACAAATGACAGCCGGGATCACCGGCTTAACGTGCTTTCCGAGGCACGGAGTGTTGGTATGTAAAGACGGTCACCCATCCACGGACCAACCGCGGCAAGAGTAGCTTAACCTGATCGATCTACATTTTTTTATCAAGGACATGCTTTATTCTAAAATGTTACATTTATTTCCTTCAAAACCCCTAAATTCCAGGTGAAGAAGAAACAATAGAAGGAGAGCCCTTTGACCCCAGTGTATACAAAGAAACGAAGAAGGAACAGAGCCCAAAGCCAGCAGACGCCTTGCTGAAAGACCTGCAGTCCACCGTCAGAGAAGCGAAGACGAAAATAGGGGACCTACAGGTGGACTCCAAACTTGCCTTAGATGTGCCCCGCAAGCAAAACTCCAGTGTATGTTGTTTGCACGATCTTTCTGCTTATGCTTTTGTAAATAGGTGCTGGGCGTTTAC
Organism: Luperina testacea; assembly: GCA_927399505.1. Taxonomy (NCBI): domain Eukaryota; kingdom Metazoa; phylum Arthropoda; class Insecta; order Lepidoptera; family Noctuidae; genus Luperina; species Luperina testacea. The sequence goes on along the minus strand of OV656766.1, from coordinate 1,346,965 downwards.
TATAGACGAGGGTTTTTAACACAGATATTTTTGTTATGCACTAATCCAGTTTCTGAAAGGTTAATCAAGTTAGGCTACTGTCAAATCTCATTTTAAGTTATTTTGACAATAAATAGTGAAAGCTAATAAAAAATAATATTGATAATGATATTTATTTCTGCAAATTAGTTAAAACAAAACACTTTTACACTTCCAAAATGAATTATGTTTAAAACTAAAACCTATTAGGATGAATGGGGACATCAAAGGAAAGGCCGTTCTAAGGATTTCAATAATACGTTTATTATCCTTTGCCGAGTTCGATATTTCCTATTCGATTACTCTGAGATGAAAGACCGAAACAAACTCAAGAGATCACAGTCTCCTTTAAAGTCCAGACATAATCATGGTCTTGGTCAGGCCATCTAGGGACCTGGCAGATTCTGCTAATATGATCGGATTTGATTATTTTTTTTGATTATATATTTTTTTATTTGTTTTGATTTGATTTATCAACCTAGCTTGAAACAGTGGGTGCTGGTCAGATGGCCAGGCACATGCCGTGCCTTGATTTGAAACAGAAGTATGGTTTGATTTGAAGCTTGCAATTTAAATAACAATTGCTGATTTTATAGGGCGCTGGCCTTTTTAACATGCAAAAAAAAATATGTACAAGAAATGGATTGGATTTGACGCCGAAGTTATTGTTTCAAACCATATATTTGAGGTTTTATCTGCAACCAAAAAATTGCAACACTATCACCAATAGTGCACAGCAAAATCGTCACTAATGTCTTTTATATAGGAGCACTCTTAGGTCTTAAGTCCCTTGATAACTGCATCATGTATATTTAAATATTTTGTACCAATTTTGTAGACAGGTACCCCAAATAAGGAGCAAGCACCACACTGGCTCAGGTTACGATTACTTTCAATGTCACTGTCCTACTGTACTGTCCTCAAGACTGGAGTTATACTTGGTGTTACCTTGGGCCTTATTTGATACAAGCTCTTAGATTGTGTTGGATTTTGTCATAACATTACTTTCTAGAATTTGTAACAGTACCAGTATTTTTTTTCTGGAATAAAAAAAATATTTTAGAGTTTAGACAGGTGATCGACAGACATGGTAACAAGAAGCGGCCATGTGCGAGTTGGACATCGACACGAGAGGTTCCGTACCACCGTACAATATTTAGCCGTTGGTCCTGCGCCTGACCTCCCTCCGGTCGTGTCGGATTGCCGTCCCATTGGACTATGAGAGTGAGGGAAGAGAGAGTGCACCTTTAATTTTTTACTTTATTTGTTGTCATAGACACACTCTGTGAAAATTTCAAGTGTCTAATTATTACGGTTGGAAATATACAGCCCTGTGAAGGACGGACGGATGAGCGGGCAGCGGAGCCTTAGAAAACTGAAAACTTCTTTAGCGGCGCTGTGTACTTTTTTGGAATGGGTAAAAACTTCTAAACTCGCGTCAGGTCACGTGACCCTGATCGAAAATTCGTAAGACGTAAAACGTAAGACAGCGCCATCTATGCACATCGGGAAGAACTACGAGGGCCTCGCGTACTAACTACGTGGTTCATCCAACAACGACGAGATGGCGCTGAACCACGGATATATAACTGACGACGAGCTCAAATACATTTTATGTACAAGGCCAATAGTATGTAAAAATGTAACTAATATCAATCGTACCATCTACGTCCTCTTCTAATACGCCTCTGCAAACATTATGGTAATCGAACAAAGGTAACATTGTGTAAAATTTCATACAGGCTCCTTATTAGTTTATCTAGTTACCACTTTAGAAATGATTAACGAAGCACTGCCGCGACCAACACCACGAACTGAAGTCTATCCTGTGTGCTTATTTGTAAATCTGAATAAATTCCTTTCACGAGAAGAACAAACCAGTCACTTTGGTCATCATACCTGATTTGCAAAAAACCCTATAAAATAAGGAACACACCTTAACACGCGTGTTTTGTTTATAAGACGATTCACAAAATACACTCGTAATTGTTCAAGTTTTCACTTCTGTCGGCACTACCGGAGTGCCAGTGTTTAGGGTGTTTAGTGGATAGGCTCCCGTTGGCATTCTTTGGGTACGGAAGCCTTAAAACTTCGCCTCTCATTTTAATTGGTCCTGCTTGAAGGGTGCTTTTGGAGACAGAAACCTCGCATGCACAAAACTGATTTCCATTTAATGTTTTAAATTTTAAAGAATACTTAGCTCACAAATCCAGTCGCAAAAACTACGCAACCTGTTTACAGAGTATTCTATAGCCAGCATTAAAGACTAACAAATAGCTATTAAAGTTTAAAATCCAATATCAAATCTATGTGCACCGTCAAGTAAGGCAGTTTGTTTGAATCTGCATGAAACAAGCGACGAGCATGTCTGTTACTATGCACGGATGTTTAGACCATTTGTATTAACTCAGGTTCGCACGATCGTGTTTTTTCAGCGGCGATTTTTTTTTTCGCGTACTGAATTTTCAACGCACTGCGTAACGAACAGAGTTTAAAATAAAACAGTATGTTTTTTGACGCGCTGGGATGCGCTCTGTTGGATTCTCAATGCTCGGCTCAACACCAAGTGTTGAAAACCCAGTGCGCGATAAAATCTTACCGCGATATTTTTACGTAAGTGCGAACGTTGGCTAACTGTTTCATCCCGAACTGTTGTGTGAGTCTGGTAACTTGAGAGTATATCCTGTTTGTTTACTTGAGAATGTACAATCTTTTTTTGGGAATATGTATATCTTTCTTTTCTTACTTGAGAACACGTCTTATACAGGGCGGCAGGGTCATCGAGGCGCAGCCTGTTACTATGAATTCAGTACATGATTCTGAACTCCACTACGTCAAAATTTGCAATCCCTAATAAAAAAAATTACTGTTCCATATATTTTTGACCGCGTATATGCACTTTATTATGAAACTATTGTTTTTTTTATAACCGACGAATAATTTCTACGCTCCGTCTGGAATCATGTGCCGAATACGTGGTTACATGGTGGATAGCGCGTCAACGTCCTTGCCACTCTGTATACCTACTAATTCATCTATAATAACGTATGTGTTGTCCGTTAACGAACCACTTATGGATGACACCAGAAATAGTTTTAGAATACACCAACTTTCTGAAAATCTATTGAAATACCTAATTAAAGTACGCAAGTTGCAACCCTAAAACTTAAAGAACATGTCAACTGACACCCTTTATCTGTAACCTCAAGTTTAGCTAAAATATTATCAGTTTCCTAAGCTCACGGAAAATCCGTGATTCCTTTTTCACTCTGTTAATTTCGTTGATTCAACATTGTTTCCCGTGCATCAATTGTAATGTGTTGCGTCATATCTTTAACTGTTTGTGTAATGTTCCCTGGTGTAGGACGAAGCGGCCGGCATGATGGAAGGTCTGCTGGATTTCGGCATCGCTGGACTGAAGAAGGGTCTCCGCTTCACTGGGCTCAGCGATCAGGTTAGTATGGTCTAGGCATTCAAGATTATAATTATTTTGAACTCTTTTTAAATATACAAAGCATAAGACCAGTATTATGTGTTTAGGACAAGTTACCGTCTCACAACCGTGAACACCGCGGTAGCGACAAGACGCCGCCGTCCGAGCATCCGCGCAGCAAACCCATTCCAGAACATAAGGATATACACAGCACCATTGGACAGAGAGGTATAACATGGATAGTTTGCTTCTTATCAGTTGATACTGATATTTTGAAAAACTTGTTATTTTACAATCTTCACATATTATCTTGATGTAAAAAAACGTTTTTGTTTTTCGCGCCATACAAGGTGGAGACGAAACTACGGCAATAAATGAAACCACTGGCTATACTAGTAGAAAGGAGTATTTTGAAACTATCAGATAAATCCTAACATCGGAAAAACCGGCCAAGAGCGTGTCGGGCCACGCTCAGTGTAGGGTTCCGTAGTTTCCCGTACGTCACAATAAGATATGTAAACGAAGTTAAAAAAATGCTTGCATATACGATTATACTACAAACTTAGTCCAGAAATTGTTATGTACAACTTTTTGTCTTTTTTGGACAAAAACGGTTGTTTCCATCAAGTTCAAAATAATTTTCCTAGAAAGTCCTTATAAAGTTCTACTTTTCAGATTTTTTTCATATTTTCTAAACTTATGGTTCAAAAGTTAGAGGGGGGGGACACATTGTTTTTTACTTTTGGAGCGATTATTTCCGAAATTATTGATATTATCAAAAAATGATTTTAGTAAACCCCTATTCATTTTTAAATACCTTTCCAACAATATATCACACGTTAGGGTTGAAATTAAAAAAAAAATCACTTCCCACTTTACATATAGGGGGGCTACCCTAATAAAACATTTTTTTCCAATTTTTATTTTACCACTTTGTCGGCGTGATTGATATACATATTGGTACCAAATTTCAGCTCTCTAGTGCTAACGGTCACAGAGATTAAGCGAGGACGGACGGACGGACGGACAGACATGGCGAAACTATAAGGGTTCCTAGTTGACTACGGAACCCTAATTAAAAAAGGTTTTTTTTTTCCGAACAAACTAAATAGTAGTGATGAGCTGACTATGGGTTGTGCCAATCTTTGACTAGCTATAGTGACTAAACTACTGGACATATTTGATTGAATTTTTGTATGCAGACTGGGAATATCATTAGATATACGAAGTTTAATTTATTGTCGTCTCCACCTTGTATATTATTCCCAATTACTGCGTGGGTGGTATTTTTGAAGTGAAAACTTCTTTAGGGGCGTTGGACATTTTTTGAGATGGGAAAAAAACCACTGAACTCGCGCCACTGTTACCGTAAGCGACGCTGCGAGTGTTTTTTTTATAAGATGTTTAAAAAAATACTCGCTTCGGATATGTTCGGCTGTCCTCGGGATGTACATCAACCTACTACAATCTGTCAGATTTCTTAAATAAATTTTCAACTTTATTGCTAAAGCATCATCATCAGCCTATAATGTTCCCACTGCTGGGACACAGGCCTCCTCTCAGTGAGAGGGAGTGGGCCGTAATCCACCACGCGGGCCCAGTGCGGGTTGGTAGATGTCACATGTCTTCGAATTTTTGGTTCTAGGACATGCCGGTTTCCTCACGAAAGCATAAGGTTCAAAATTGATTGGGAAAATTTGACAGTTTCGGGTAGGTTGATGTGCTGGCGTCTGTACTTACTCGGTTTTAATGTATATCCGATATGTCAGTGAGTGATGGCAAAGTATTCTGTTTGTGTTTTGTTTTCACTTCTGTCGGCGCTCCCGGAGTGCCACTGTTTTTTTTTTTGATCCTTTGTTGTCCCACTGTAGGGCAAAGGCCTCCCTTCCTCCTTTCCACTCCTCTCTGTCTTGAGCTAGTGTGGACCAATCCTGTCTCCAAGCGTCAAGCTCATCCCGCCGTCTTCTCCTGGGTCAACCTCGATGTCGCCGGACGTATTCTGAGACCCACATGGTGGTAGATTTGGCTCATGACTTATTTGAGATGTGGCAAAAGGGTCCGGCGCAGTCCCTCTTAAATTTGCCTGCTTTTGTGTTTTATTTAGTCTTCACTGTCCCACTGCTGGGCCTAGGTCTCCCCCAAATCCTTCTATGCGTCCTTTTCTAGCGCCACCTTGATCCAACCCTCGCGGTACGCGTCTGGGTCGTCTCGCCACCTCTTCCTGGGCCGGCCTCGGCGGCGCCATACACGCGCTTTTGTGTTAAATTATGAAAATGTTTTTTTTTCTCGTTTCAGATGAGAACAATGTGCACCCATTAGTTAAGCAGCAGAGAGTCACCTCACAGGATAGCATGGTTAGTGTGTTGGCAGATTTATTGATTGTGAGGTTTCTTGTAAATGATCTTGTTTTGATCCAGTTGCAAAAACTCACCTTTTTAAAGTTAGTAAATATGTATGGGTCAAATCATGCAACTGAATTTTATTCTAAATTCTATCTAGATTTTGCATTCACGTTTGGTTTGTCTGACAATGCACGGTTGGCTAAATGACATCATTCTAAATTCAATATGGCGGACTCACAAAGATGGCGGACAACGATGTACAGACGCCAGCACATCAAACTACCCGAAACTGTAAAATTTTCCCAATCAACTTTGAACCTTATACTTTAGCGATAAAGTTGAAAATCTATTAAAGAAATTTGACAGATTGTAGTAGCTTGATGTGCTAGCGTCTGTACAACTGAGGGGCAATACTCGTAATTTTAAGAACGTGCACAGTCTGATCTCAGTCTCCGTCTGTCAAAAATATCTCTTAAATTCCCTAAATTTTTGGCAAGTTTTTTGACATTTGTTTTTCACTGAGTCTGCGACTAGATTTTAAACGTTTTAAATTACGAGAATTGACCTTCAGATATATTGAATAAACTTGTTTTAAATAAGTAATTTAATTAAAAATTTACATTGTATAGCGACCGCTCCGTTTTACGCCTAAAATAAAATTATTATGTTGATGGTTCTTATTATTTTAGTCACCGATTTTCAGACCTTATTTACACAACTCCCAATTTCCTCTCCAGCTATCTCAACCTCGATCAGTCCCCAAAGCGGACCTCCCATTAGTACCTGAACCGGATTCTCCTGAACCGGAGTACGAGGAGGCAGCCGACCTGTCCACTAGCATTGCCAAGTTACGCTGTCTGCTGCAGCAACGCGCCGAGACCAGTCCCAGGTACTTAAGAAATAATGCCTGACTGTAAAGGCTGACGAGGCGAGCCGTGCGGCATTGCAGAAATCGTCCTACATCACTTTCGTACATTTTGCATGAACTATCGCGCACGTATGGTCTGTTTCAAAAGTATCTGATTTACTTTAATCAGATACTTTAAACAAACCCTGTTTAGGTTAAATTCCACTACAGACAATTAGTAAAACATTCATCTGTATTTAGAAGGTTTCTACTTTATATATCATTACTTTTTCAAACAATTATTGTTCGAATAACATTAAATTATTATATAATAGAGAAATCGTCAACTAAAATTGAGGTTATAGAACTAACCTCAATTATTAAATGAACATCATTTTTCAGGTGATTTTAAATTAAAATTTCGAGTTTAATTATGTAAATCATCAAATCAAAGTAATGAATTTGTAAGTGACACTACAAATTGGCATCCACACTACGTTTTCTGTTTGATCCATTTGTTTACATTTTCATCAGATACTTTTGGAACAGACTATACAGGCCCTCCTGTATTGTATAGTCTGTTCCAAAAGTATCTAACGCACCGCACTGGGCTTTTAGTATTCACTTAGCTTGCGTGCTGGCGAACGAAGGGTTGATCTGGAATAGTTATGTTCATCTAAAATTGCCAGAAGGCTACACAAATAATTTGCTTTCATTTGAACCTCAGAGCCGAGCGCGCGGAGGATGTGTGGTGGGAGAGCGCGGAGGAGACTCGCGGCCGCACGCTGCGGCACTGTGTGCGTCCTGTGGACAGCGCCACGCTCGCGGGTAACTAGCTGCGGCACTGTGTGCGTCCTGTGGACAGCGCCACGCTCGCGGGTAACTAGCTGCGGCACTGTGTGCGTCCTGTGGACAGCGCCACGCTCGCGGGTAACTAGCTGCGGCACTGTGTGCGTCCTGTGGACAGCGCCACGCTCGCGGGTAACTAGCTGCGGCACTGTGTGCGTCCTGTGGACAGCGCCACGCTCGCGGGTAACTAGCTGCGGCACTGTGTGCGTCCTGTGGACAGCGCCACGCTCGCGGGTAACTAGCTGCGGCACTGTGTGCGTCCTGTGGACAGCGCCACGCTCGCGGGTAACTAGCTGCGGCACTGTGTGCGTCCTGTGGACAGCGCCACGCTCGCGGGTAACTAGCTGCGGCACTGTGTGCGTCCTGTGGACAGCGCCACGCTCGCGGGTAACTAGCTGCGGCACTGTGTGCGTCCTGTGGACAGCGCCACGCTCGCGGGTAACTAGCTGCGGCACTGTGTGCGTCCTGTGGACAGCGCCACGCTCGCGGGTAACTAGCTGCGGCACTGTGTGCGTCCTGTGGACAGCGCCACGCTCGCGGGTAACTAGCTGCGGCACTGTGTGCGTCCTGTGGACAGCGCCACGCTCGCGGGTAACTAGCTGCGGCACTGTGTGCGTCCTGTGGACAGCGCCACGCTCGCGGGTAACTAGCTGCGGCACTGTGTGCGTCCTGTGGACAGCGCCACGCTCGCGGGTAACTAGCTGCGGCACTGTGTGCGTCCTGTGGACAGCGCCACGCTCGCGGGTAACTAGCTGCGGCACTGTGTGCGTCCTGTGGACAGCGCCACGCTCGCGGGTAACTAGCTGCGGCACTGTGTGCGTCCTGTGGACAGCGCCACGCTCGCGGGTAACTAGCTGCGGCACTGTGTGCGTCCTGTGGACAGCGCCACGCTCGCGGGTAACTAGCTGCGGCACTGTGTGCGTCCTGTGGACAGCGCCACGCTCGCGGGTAACTAGCTGCGGCACTGTGTGCGTCCTGTGGACAGCGCCACGCTCGCGGGTAACTAGCTGCGGCACTGTGTGCGTCCTGTGGACAGCGCCACGCTCGCGGGTAACTAGCTGCGGCACTGTGTGCGTCCTGTGGACAGCGCCACGCTCGCGGGTAACTAGCTGCGGCACTGTGTGCGTCCTGTGGACAGCGCCACGCTCGCGGGTAACTAGCTGCGGCACTGTGTGCGTCCTGTGGACAGCGCCACGCTCGCGGGTAACTAGCTGCGGCACTGTGTGCGTCCTGTGGACAGCGCCACGCTCGCGGGTAACTAGCTGCGGCACTGTGTGCGTCCTGTGGACAGCGCCACGCTCGCGGGTAACTAGCCACACCCGCTGGAAGACTTAGACGACGACAGAACGCAACTCGCTTTCTGGAGCAGCCGGAATAGCTACCTTTGGGCGTATCTTGCTAGGATCCATGAGATCGACATTACCGCACGCTTTCCGATGTGTTTGTTTAACGCTTTTCAAATACTTTCAGACGAGTACGACATGAACATGGACAGGAACTCGTCGCCCAGTCAGACGTCTAACAACATGCAGAGACTCGACAAGTAAGTATACTCATCTCATAACTCGCGAATGAAAGTAATAATTGCTACAAGTGTATCACGAGCGAGCGTGCGTGTGTATCGTGTGTGTGTTCCACGACACACTATTGTGTTTTTTTTTACTTTGCCCCACACTAGGAGTTTTTCCTGTATTGTGGGTGCGTTTACAAACATAAAAACTCACATACACGAACAGCCAGACCCGGAACAACTACTTGTAGCTCATACAAATATTTGTTCCGTGCGGGAATCGAACCCGCGACGCGCAGCAGTCAATCGCTTAACCACTGCGCCAACCGTGCCGTCTCTGTGTAATTCCAGACTGTTCCAACGCACTGTGACTGGCGTGTTCAACTCTATAAAGACAGCCGTAGGCGCCGAGGGCGAGGAGCCCGCGCCGCGCACTCTGCACGACTGGACCTATGTGTGCACCTCTATTGACCTTAATGTAAGTATAACCAGATCCTAACATAAAAAATAGCAGAGGGGTAATTGCGTAACACACTAATAGTAGCAAAAGATTTCATTTTGACAGTTCAACAACATTAATTGCGTTATTTACGTTACGTTATAGCTGGCAGAATAGTATTCACTGGCTCAGCAGCTGAAAAGAAAAAAAAATCATTATTATTGATATTTCTACTTTCAAACATTACCGTCAGATGTTTATGTTGCCAATGGGATATCACATTTGTTTTGCAATATGAGCGGCACTCCCAGGTGGAGGCCAGCAGGCAACGGGTGCGGGGGCACTCTCGCCTGTATTGCACATGCCTCCAACAGTGTCAGACGGGAATGGCCAGGTATTCCCTGCCATTCCCGTAGCCCCCCAGCCGGGGGGACATGCGGGGCCGCCACCTAGGCGAGCATGCGCCGGGAGGGTTGTGAAAGTAAAGGCTGAGCCGGTTTCTCATGGCCCTCCTATCACGGCGATGTGGGAACACCACCGAGTTTTAGTGGGTATACTGTCGGTGTCATTCCGACAGGAGTCCCACATACCCCGTCTCGTCCCCCGCGAGCAGAAATGCGTAACGCATTTCTCAGCGACAAAAAAAGGGTGTCATTATGCCAACATTCTGTGATCCTCTAGGACCCGCTATCGAGCGCGCGGATTGTCGTATATTCGGGTCCATTCGGGAGCTCTTCCGAAGTGTGCGGTTCCCCCAGGTGTGCGGCGCGGTGGCGCGCCTGGTGGGGTCGCGGCGCGCGTGCTCGCACGTGGAGGCGGCGCTGGACTCGCTGCAGCAGCTCGCACACAGCGCGCCGGCGCGCCCGCAGGAGCCCGATGACTTCGGTAAGTGCCACGACCGCGCGGTAAGTGTCGGTAAGTGTCGGTCGGATTGTAGTATGACTATACTTCCAGAGGAGTGGTGCTGCTTGTGCGGCGCGGCCTGGAGCGGCTCCAGCGCGCTGGCGAGCGCGGCCGGGCTGGTGCGCTCGCACGTCGCGCATCGCCTCGCCACGCTATTGCTGGCAGGTACACACACATCCTAAATATATCGAAGGTCTTAAGGGATATTTCTGTCTACTCATTGCACGATAGGCTTTACCGACTCAGCATCGACGATAAAGACGACACGGCACGACAGATTCTGACAATTAAATTTAGAAAAAATAAACATTTTTATATGAGTAAATAGAAGTCAACGCGACATTGGTCAAAAGTGTATGCTACTTTAATCTTTGTTATCAAGTAGTTAAAATATAATTTTCTATGCAATAGTCTACACAGTGCGGTAGCTTGAAAGGTTATAAAGGTTTCCTGACTTGATAAAGGTTAGAATTTGAAACTTACCAATTTATAAAACACTTTACTGTACGTACAATATAACTTACATACAAACTTGGTACTATTAAGGAAGCATTATCGGTAACGATACTTGCCGCTGCCTAAATAATAACACAGCAAAAACAGCAAAAAATAATCGAAACTAAGTTTTTTTGAGAGTTAATTAGGAAATCGTACTTGACGCCGACATCGTTATCAGCACATCATTGAAATTTTTATTGCAATATGGGCAGCACTGATTACGATATAAAAGAAAACGGCTAAACGTGACTTAAGTGCGGATTTAGGTCACAGAGTGCTTCAATAGTAATTTTATGTAAATCTACTATTGGCAAAAATTTCGAACTTTCATGCAAACTTTAGAGTGTCCATTCATATTTAAAAAAGGGGAAATTAAAAAGGGGAGTTATTTGGGGTACGATTAAATACAAGCCATAAATAATTTCCACATTAACTTCCAGACCTGGCCGAGTCCCTTCTAGACGCGTGGCTGTCAGACCTGGCCGCGTGGCTGCGGAGACAGATCTTCGCGGTGTTCGAGCAGCTGGCGGAGAAGGACACTGGCTTCTTTGAGCCCAAGGGTCAGCTGAGGGAGCTCAACGTGGAAGAAACTTGCGCGGCTGTGCTGGAGAATACTCCAGGTAGAAATTAACTCGTTGTAGTTAAAACGTTCTCGTCAAGTGTGCATATACACGAGCGACACCCGTCGACGACAGAGGCAATTGAAACCGTCGGCGATAGCCGTCAACGCGTGTCTGCGGCTGCCGTCGACGAAAATAAAAATAAATCACGTAACGTGGGAAACCTACCTAAAACGATGGTAACCTCCTACCACAGAGCACGGGGACGCGTCCACGGCCGTGGCTACAGGCGACAGTGGCAACACTTCCCGCACACCGAGCGTGTCACGGTTCGCTCGCGCTGCAACACGGTCCGTGACAGTAGTTGTGTACTCACCGTACTTTCGACACCACGTTTTTTATGAGTCTCTAGACGCTGCCAGCACGACGATTCCGTGCTCTGTTATCATTTGTTTGTTTGCATTGTTATCATTCCAGCACTTCTGTACGCGTTCGGCGAGGAGACAGTGACGCAGGCTGCGGGGCTGCTGGTGAGCAGCTTCACGCACAAGGAAGTCAACGCGGACGTCATCTTCAGGGTGCTGGACCTGCTCGCCGGACACTTCAAGAAGTCGGCCGGCCTCAGAAACCCTTCTTTTGATAATAATTAATAATAATGGATAATATTTAACTGATTCTAAGAAACTTTGTGACCTGCTCATGTACATGTACGCTTTTTTAAATGATTGAACCTCTAACAACTTTTTTGGCTTCTATTAAGGGGCCGGCGAACTACGCATGCCAATGCGTATTTCATACAAACGTAATAACAAAATAATTTGTAAATCAAACCTATTCTTAAGGTAGTGTGTATTTATTCCGATTGGATTATAGAATATCTAGGTTCCCAAATATATATTTTGAAAGGACTCTGATATAAAGACGAGATATGAGGAATTTCAAATTTATATGGAAAAAATATTTTTCTCATAACTCTTCTATCGATTAACAAATTATTTTGGAATTACGTTTGTATGAACTACGCATGCTCCGCCGGCCCCTTAATGCACTTTTTGTCATACATGAGTCCCTATTTAATGTTTTGGCCTTTTCTCACAGTTGCTCCTAGTAACGAAGCTCGGGTACCCCGACCAATTGTGACCAACCACTACATCCAAGTTGGTCGCAGTTACTTAGCTGATTAGTATGTTTAGGACCCCGAAATTAGAATTATTTGAGGCTCACAAAAAGAGGCGCATTCATTATACAGGTTGTACCGAAAGTCGACGTCTAGCCGGAATCGGGTAACAGGCCAAGTCATGATTAGTAATTGACGTCGACTTACGGGAGACGCTGTTGTATGAGTTTTCAATAATATATTTAGGAAAGCAAAATAGGAATTATTTAAGGTTCGATCAAACACATGTCTTTAATAATCCCAAGATAGTTTGAACCGCCTCTTTGGTATAGTGGTCGTAAGCGCTACTACTGAGCATGCGGTTCTGGGTTCGCTTCCCGGGTCGTGCAAAGTGGAGTTTGTATCCGGTTGCTGGCTATAGGCTCGCTCCCTATCACATGGGACTTCACAACTCGCGAAATGTAGGGGTAGTATGGGTACAAACCTGCCGCACCTTCGGAAAATATAGGCGTGGTGTTATGTATCTTATGTTAGTTTGATCTTTAAATTGTAATTTGTGGTTCTAGTCTTACTTCAGATCTGATGTTTAACTGTTGAGATTACAATTAATCGTGATTTTTTAAATTAAAAGTTATTCTAAATGTAATGTATTTTATGAGACATTCCATGTAATTTATTTGTAGAGATTACCAAATAAATAAATATTATTTACATTAAAATTACGTTTCTTTGGAATTTTTTGCCTAAATGCGGGCAAACACGCGAGAAAAAGTAAGTAATAAATTACCATTGTGTGTTTTGTATGCCTGCACCAATCAGAAAAGACCTGATTTTCTTGAAAATGGCTGAACATATTTTCATGAAATATAAGCTCCGCTCTGATTACACCAGACTTCTAAAAAAGGCCTTCCTTGAGGAGTTGGGGTGGATCGAATAATTGATTTCCCGTACGCAAAATACGCCCTTTGACGTAGAGTTGCGGACACCAGCCCGTATCACCTGTTACCTAACACTTCTCTTTATACGTCGGGGATCCCAAAATAAAAATCAAATTTCCAAAAAACCATCCTTTATTATTTAATTGCTAGAAAAATATTAAATATCACAGAGATTGCATATTTGTTATATTTTAAAGACAACGTACGGACAGCAATACAAAGCGTCTGTGTTGCGGTCTGTACAATAATATTAAATTAGTTTTGTTAATCATTACATATAGTGATGTAGAGTCAGCATAATAAACAAATTTAAACATATTCTCCTATAAATAATTTTACGAGTTACACGTTACATGGATGATTTTTAGTACAAAAAGCCATTTGTTTTAATATGCTGACTGTACATGTTTTAATCTCTACTATCTTACAAGTCACACTTTATTGACATTGAAATATATCAATTGGGAAAAGTATTAAATTCGTAAAAAATGTGTTCTTATTGGAAAGTTTGACCTACTATAATACAAGTCTATAAATAAAACAAATATACATAATTACCTACAAGTCTTACCAATTTTCCACTTACCACCCAACTAACCTAACAATTATAGGCCATTTTAGATAACTTATAATAACACCGAATTTTCTAAAATACTATTTCGTAAGTCTGTGATTGATATCGAAAGTACCTATATTATAGTGTACTCCGTGTTTCGAAACGACATTGGTAACTTGGTCCATTTGATTTACTTGACCCATTTAAACGGCAATTATCCTACAAACATTTGGCTAATTGGCTATAAAATAATTTCGGAGTACAAAGTTCTATATCAGAACAATACAAAAGTCAATTTCAGACCCCTGGTTTCCGAGAGTTTATTTCAACATCATTTATGAAATTTCATGTCAACTTACTATAATATAAGCCGTCGCGTTCGCCCGATGTGGTTTTCCATCGGCAAAAATGACCCCTATTTAAACCATTTTAGAGGAAGTGATGAATTTTCAAAAATCCACATTCTTGGAGGACTTTTGGAACATTTCATGCTTGCATGACCCAAAAGTTGAGGCTGTGCTTATGTCTCCTAATGAATGGATGAATTAATAATATTAATTCATTTTAACACCCCATAATTATAGCAGCTGACACGCAATTTGATAAAACATCTAGGTACTCATGGCTTTGAGAAATTGGGATATTTAATTAGGAGTTAATATTATTTTTGTTCTAAATATTTACAAGTCCAAGTTCTTACGGGGAATTTATATCATATACCTACATTGCGCTTGTGGCTAAGTAATAACAGCCGCACTGGTCGATCGATCAGGTTAAGCTATGCTTGCCGCGGTTGGTCCAAAATGGGTGACCATCTTTACATACCAAGACCCCGGAAAGTGCTTCGGAAAGCACGTTAAGCTGTTGGTCCCGGCTGTCATTTGTGAATCTTTGACAGTCGTTACGGGTCGTCAGAAGCCTGAAAGTCTGACAACCAGTCTTACCAAGGGGTATCGTATTACCCAGTAGGTAACTGGGTTGTGGAGGTCAGATAGGCAGTCGCTCCATATAAAATACTGATATTCAGCTGCATCCGGTTAGACTGAAGTCGACCCCAACATAGTCGGGAAAAGGCTAGGTAGATCATCTACCTAGCCTTTTCCCGACTATCTACGCCGTAGATGATGTTTACCTATATTGCGGTGAATCCACAGCGTCGTCCTTCACACATTTACTTGTATTTTAGGTAACGTTGAGCAAATAATACATCGAGCTTCTATAAACTAAGATTTTTCTATATTATACTTTTTATCCTAATTCGTGAGATTCGAAGCAGACGATCTTTCGAATACTCAAAACATTTTGACACGATTTTGGTAATTGAAAAATCATCTGGAAAATTGGCGCTTTAAAACAAGGAGCACAGTTTGTGTTTCTTGTTTGTGTTTTTACACTGCACCACACTATTCACATGCTAGTTCAATCTATAGGACATGCGTCTAAATTTATTACACAATCCCATTATTTCAACCCCGTTACCAGCACACTTGTTGAATGAGACTTCAAAATTATTAATACAAAGTTAAAGAAATTTGCTATACTACTTGTATGTATAGCAAATTGACTACCAACTTAAGTTGTCCGTGTATTCAAACCACAACTGTCATTCTGTGACAGTTGTATAAAATGGCTATAACACGGCAAATTGACGTAGGGTATCCATTTGCTTAACAATTGATTTCCCTGACTATATTTGCGTACATATTTATTTTAGGTTTTTCTCGCTAGTTTCGAACACGAACGGAACTCAAAATCCATGAAAATCCAATCCAATCCTGAAATCTACAGCTTCAACGGTACAAAGATCTTTTGACGTGACCAAAATCGGAACTAACGCTGCCATCTCAAAACAATTTTTGTGACATGTCTACCAGCAACAGCTCCCCCCGTCAATGTCATTTATGCGCCAAAAGATCCTTGTTTTATGCAACGAGAAATACCTAATAGTGTAGTGAATTAGTAGTTATAGTGCGGTGACGACGGCGAGGTCTTCATTTTGTCTGATAGATTCTGTCGAAGGAAGGGGTTCCACTTCTACCGTGTCTGACTCTATGTCCGACTTGTCTGTGAAACTTAGGAACATCTGTGGGGAAATAACAGTAAATTAAATTATGTGCGTTGTAATGTTTTTGAAGCAGCTAGATGTCAATATCGGTGGTCGGTTAGGGCTTTTATATTATAACTGGACACAAAAAATTGGAGGCCATTACTGCATTTTTATGACGTTTTTAATCTCGATCTTCTCAATCTGACAAAAATATCTAAAAATTTTGACTAGATTTAATAGGTTTTAAACGTTTTATAATACGAGAATAATGGCTTTCAGGTGTAACATTTAAAATAAAAAGCAGTTTATCGAATCACTGTTATGTAAAAAGTAGTGTTAACTTATTTTTTTGTTGCTGGCCATACATTTTCGTAGTAAGTTTTGTAAAAAAATAATTTCTTAGAAATTTCTGGACATGGTAAAAACATAATTAAGTTAATTAGTTACCTGGTCGAGAGAGCTTTGGTTGACTGTGTAGTCTTCGATATCACAGGTGCTCTGTAGTTCCTCCATCAGCCGGAAGATGTCGCTAAGATGAGTCGTCACTTCTTTCTTGTTAACTGTAAGAAAAATGGGTATAATTTTTTTTTGCAAAATACATTAGGTAGGTAATTAGGTAATTACCTATAGGTAATTAAAAATACTGATATGAGTGAAAGGGACTCGGCGAAATCGAACCTTTTTAAAAGGCAAATTTCTAACAGACGAGTCGGTATTGGACATCCTTTTGCATGTTGTGCAAAAAAAAAACGACAAATCTGCCCGAAATTGCTTATTCTTCTCACATAATAATTGTTCAGCGCAAAGTTTTATATGCCATGTACCCGATGGGATTCTCTTCTAGATCTTGTCTTTTTCTTTCCTTCTAGAGCTTCGAGACCCAGCGGTAGGACGTGCGCTGCTTGTCAGTGAATTCAAGATTGTTATTGAGTAGATGCTCTTTGCATAAACCTGTGGGTAATGTGTTACCTGTAGTGTGCCTAGGCATGAGGAAGTGCAGCGTGTGCTGGTGCAGCACGCGCAGCTGCGCGGCGGGCGCGCGCGCCAGCACGCGGCGCCACGCGGTGCGCGGCGACGAGCGCGACACGCGGCACTGTACTATGTAACCGGCGCCGAACCTAACAAAACAAGTAGAAAATTAAATAATAGATAAATAAATAATAATAAATCTTTACTTCTCTCTCTTCACAAAGGTGGCCAATTTAACAAAAAATATGCATAAAATATGATCCCTAGTGAGAGACTGGCGTCCATATTAGGATGTCTACTCTGCGTGACGGATCCTCAGGCTCTCAACCCGAACTTAAATGGCGGCGTTAATCATTGCTTCTCACTCACACATTGTACTGTGCGAGTGCAAAGGCAGTGATTGCTGCTGCTGGCGTAAGCATCATCTCTACAAAATGTTCTAACGATAATAACATCGAAACTATCACACCAGGTGACTTCACAGTCATAGCCCCAGCTCAGGCGGTCAAAGTATAGGTAGGCAGAAGCTAACGAATCGACTTTAATCCACGACCCAAAACAATCTGCATCATTTAAGAGTGGACGATGGAAGCGCGGATCAAAAATTAACAAAAAACCAATTCCAATCAATTCCATCAGCTCAAAAATTAGCACCCAGAGCAAAAAGACCATTAGCCCACCTTAGGGAACAATTTTCAAAGTCTGTGGATGACATGTCTACAATAATGGCCCTTTCTCAGAGTAGACCGTTGAAGCCGGTAAAAAACTGCTAGCACTTATTAGCGAGCGACGCCAAGAAAACTGGATGGAAACGATTACTAAAATCGACATGACTCATATTAGCAAACAAGCGTGGACCACTATTCGCAAAGTCACCAGCGAACTCCTTCTAAATGGAAAACCACCAAAACACCTAGGTAGAATTCCCAAAATAAACAGCCCCTCAATCTCCAGTTAATCTGTGTGTGATCCATTCACACTAATAACGGACCGCCACATGCAAACTATGCGTTATACTGATGTCACGTAAAATCCTGCGTTGCGCAAGCACAGTTTACCGTGCGACAGCATCTATGTATACAACAACCCGACACGAATCATCGGGCTGTTGCCCACAGACATGACAACCGTCTGGTCCTACCTTTTCTATGGAGGATGAGTGAACTTTACACCCTGTTCCTCATACCTCTATAAAATAAAGAAAGTGACGGGCGCAGTATTTGTGGACATGTCGGCAGCATATGATACAGTAAATCTTAAACGTTTGCTACGGAAGGTTACCAACGTGACAGAGGATATAAAGTTCACACGAATTCTTAGAGAACTGCTGAGCAGCCGACAATTTGAAGTAAGCCATAGTGAAGAATGAAGTAAATGGCGAATCCAAAAAAATGGTCTACCTCAAGGTACCGTACTGGACCCGTTACTTTGCAACATATAATCCAACGACCAACCGGTTAGCCCGAACACAACCGGCTTTCTATACGCTGACGACCTGGCACTTATTTGTCAAGCTACTATCTATGAGGAGAGTGAAGCTAATATTTTCACAGCTCTCACTGATCTCAGCCACATTATGTTGATAACGTTGAAACCGAATCTCTCAAAAACGCAATCGTGTGTCTTCCACTTCACGTCACCTTTGTACTTTTGACTGCGTCAATCAGTGAGCGAAGTTCGCGCAGTTGGTTTGGGCCAAAGATGTTTGAAGTTTTTGCCATCTAATAACAAGAATATTGAAAGGGCATGATTAGCTGCCCCTTTGTTTGGCTGACATTTTTAATTCGTTTCTTTATTGAAGGGCTATTTATTTATTTATTGCTTAATGTACACAAAGTTACGTGGCTAATTAAATGAGTACTTAACCCTATTAGGTTAGTAAGTAACTTGTGCAACATCGTCCGCGTCACTCACCTATTGAGGCACTCGTCCAGGGGCGCTAGCGCGACCAGCTCGCCGTGGCGCAGCAGCGCGACGCGCGCGGCCAGGCGGCGCGCGTCGTGCAGCGCGTGCGTGGACAGCAGCACGCCGCGCGCGCGCGCACACGCCGCGCGCACGCCGCGCGACACGCAGCCGCGCGACACCGGGTCCATGCCGCTGCGGGTACAAGCCGTTAGTTCCTGAATTCTTAGAGGTTTAGGGTCGTTACCAACTTCTTCGGGCTTTAAATCAAATGTAGGTAATTAGTCTGAATTCCTAAATTACACTTAACATAATCAACCTCTGTGAGAGGGAGTGGGCCTCTCACAGGAGGGAGATCATGATATTCCTAAATTATTTGATCGGAATGAATCCATCTTAACAGGAATTGAAAATTATATGATTCCGATTTGATATTTCTTGGGACCCCTGGGTCCCTGACTAGTGGAAGGCGTACGAGGAGCCGGAGCCAACTCGCAGAGGTCCGTTAGACGTTTTTAATGAAATGAGGCACCAACCGACGATTATCCCTGTTCGCACTATGCAAGTGCACCCAAGGACAACCCCCGATTGGTGTAGGACTATTGCAGGACGTGGAAACAAAGATACTGAATTATGGGTTTGGGTGGCTAAGGTGAATTGGTTATTGAGAACTATGGTACCTAAGTCTATAGCCCCTGCCTGACCACACAAACAAATCACACTGATAAAAGTGTGTTTAATCCTACCTTGTTAACGAGGTAGGTTAGGTAGAAGGTACCTTTAAACGACTCGAATTCTGATCCAAAGAATTGCAGCAATAAAAGTTTACAAATATTTTTCTACTTTAAATCCCTCTATTGAAGTCTATTGGTTCTTGTTGTATCTTGAGTTCGTAAAAACCTAGCCCCAACAAATGGCATATCAATAGCAAAAGACAATAAACATTGATGGACATTCACCTGGTAGGCTCATCGAGCAGCACGAGCGGCGTGCGCGCCATGAAGGCGATGGCCGTGCACAGTTTCCTCTTGTTGCCGCCGCTCAGCGTGCCCGCGCGCACCTCGGCGTACTTGCTCAGGTCGAACATGGCTACTGTTCGCTTTACCACCTGCACAGAAACAAGTCATTTTACACTTTTCGTCATGTTTGGTATGTAGGAATGATATGAAGGGAGTGAGATAGACTAAGAAGAATGATAGAAGAAGAAAACGTGTTACGCCGACCTCAAGTAACATTCGACAAGGCTAGGAAGATGATGATACTCTACCGTAAAAGAAAACCGTCCGTTGTTATTGTTCCGTATGACATTTGATTGAAAGAGTTTAAAAAACTCTCTCTCCCTCGCTCTCATTACAGAACGAGTTCAACTTTACTAAGCTGAATCCTTCTAGTCGTTTTTTGTATTTTGAACTTTAATCCGATTGTAGTAACGTTCTTAATACAAAAACTGGCTTTAGAACTAGGTCTATATGTTGTCGATTTTGTATTTAGCTATTTACCACAGTCGTAATATAAAGTTCCAAATACAAAAATGGCTCGAATGATTAAACTTGGGACTAAAGTTAGAAATTGCTATGTAATGAAACAGATTATTTTTCATAGTTCGTGCATGCCAGGACCGTTGACCCTGAGCAGCTGCAGTTGCTTGAAATAATTCTCGTTACCTCTTCCATATCGGTGATCCCTCTGAGCCGACAGTAGAACAGCAACGTTTCGTTCACAGTCAGCAGCGGATCTAACGCGTCGCTTTGAGGACAGTAACCTGTAAGTAACACCAATGCATTGTATAAACTTAGCTAGACCTATCTAGATGAGTTCTACCTCCCAGGATCCTAATCTTGGAAGGTAGGCGACTTTGCAATTTCAAGAACTAGGAAGGTTTGCATTTCAATAGCCCGGCTAAGAACACTTCACCCTCTTCAAGTGGATTTCAAGGGTTTTTGCTATGAAGCTAGTATGACCATCGTGGTTTTTAGATTTTTTTTAGGTTTTTGCTATGACTATCGTCTCATAAAACATACTGGGAACACCCATTCTTTTGCTACAATGATAACTGTAACAACACAATATTGCGTAGTTAACTGACGGACGGGTGGGACGGGTTGCGGACTTAACTAATGCTCAGGAAAATAAGAAAGAAATACTATTTTAGTTTACGAGAGGCTTGTGGCTACGTGTTAACAGCCGCACGGATTTATCTCTCAGGTTATGCTACGCTTGCCGCGGTTGGGGCATGGATGGGTGACGATCTTTACACACCAAGGCACGGAGGGTGCCTTGGAAAGCACGTTGAGCCGTTGGTCCGTTGGCTGTCAATCATGGATCTTTTACTGTCTTTACGGGTAGAAGCCAGAAAACCTGACAACCAGTCTTACCAAGGGGTATCGTATTACCCAGTAACTAGGTTTTGGAGGTCAGATAGGCAGTCACTCCATGTAAAATACTGGTACTCAGCTGCATCTGGTTAGACTGGAAGCCGTCCCCAACATGGTTAGAAAAGGTTCAGCAGATGATGACTTTCTTAGTTTACTTACTGATTAGTCCTTTGCACAGCTGCGTAGAGTTGACCAGCTCATTGTTAAGGTACAGCCTTCCAGACGAGGGTCGCACCTCGCCCGTCAGCATGGAGAATGTGGTGGACTTGCCCGCGCCGTTCTGACCAAGGAGCGCTGTGCACTGTGGGGAGACAGAATTATCTAAGTTATTGTTTGGTATAAAAGGTATTGAAAAATATGAGAGTTCCTGCATCAATAACCAACCAACCATTGCCGTAAGGCATGGTCAGAAACGAAAGTCGATTAACACTGTTACTGTGAAGTCCTGCATATTTATCGTCTTTTCACAAAATTATTCATTTTCTTGAAATGCTGAAAAGCAGACTTTTGCGATTCATATTCCTTGGCTATAAATATGTGTGTAGTGCTTATTAGATCAAGAATTTGGCATTTCCTAATTGGTAATTTCAAAAGAGGGGTTCACCTTTGTACAGCATGTACATTCCTTGAGGATGGAAGGGTATCTGAAGGCACTTTGCGTACCTAATTGATTAGATGACTACGTGTTCAAATAAACTTATTTTCTTTCATATTTTCGATGGTCGAAAGCTGTAAACTTATTTGTTGGTAACTAACCTGTCCGGGCGGTATTCCGAGCGTGAGGTCCCTGAGCGCGACGCGCCGCCCGCTGAGGCCCGGGTAGCACTTGGAGAGCTCCACGCACTGCGCCACGTCCGACGTGGGCGACACCACGCGCTGCATGGAGTTCTTTTTGCCCTCCGTGTGCACAAAGCCTGGGAGAACATTTATGTCAATGTAAGTATGATAAAGCCAAGCGCACATTATAGCAGCAACGGGCCGCAGCGCAACTCCTTTCTATACCAAAAAAATGCGGAGTTGGCGGTCTGTAGTGCGCGTTGGTTAATAGAATATACAGTATGAAAGTGATGGAGAAGGATTTTTACAATGCGTTAGCGCTAAAGCGGCTGGTGTACCTACACCAGCCGCTTACCCGCAACCCATAGATATTGTTGACTTCGAGGATTAACTCGCTTGGTTCCAGGAGTCGCCCTTTTTGCTGTAGAATCGTATTATATAACTGTGTTCCTCCAAGTCCGTAGTAAAAAAAAGTAAGGTAGTTTGTTTAAACTACCTTACTCTTTAATTGGTTGCCCCACGGAGTAGGGTTGGCCGATGTTATTTTCAAGGTTAGTTTTAACGTAGCAAAAACTGGATACAATAGTTTATTTTTTGTGTTAAACACCTCAATTTGACCGGATTTGATATATATAATCACAAAATGCAGAAGACTAAACACTATTTTGATGTCCCGCTTAGCAGAATCAGCCTATACCTAATGTTCCCACTGCTGGGAAACAGGCCTCCTCTCTGTGCGGGGAGTGGGCCATAACCCAACACGCGGGCCCAGTGCGAGTTGGCGGATGGTCTTCCGCTTATTGTGAATTAAATCCGAAGTTTTTAGTGACCTCTTGCAGAACCAAAATAATGTCTAAATATGTTTGAATTGAATACAAGAATATTTTTAACCTCCTTGAAATCACTAATGCAAAAGACAAAAGGCTCACCTCTATTAATATTCCCGATAGTGTTGACCCTGAGTGGTGCGTGCAGTACCCGCGCGGCGTGCACGCGCTTCCTCTCCGCACTCACCTCCACGGGCTCTAGTTCACCTCCCATTGAAGGAGGGATGGCTTCTGGTCGGAACCTGGATATGAGGACCAAGTATTAACTTATATAGTTACAATCAATTAGTGATTGGTACAGAAGTGAAAAATTAGCTTAGAATAAGGTGGAAGCTTCATTTGTGGATGACGGAAAAGGCCACCAAATATCTGTCTTTAAAAAATAAATGTTTTCATTCATTTAAAAGGTGATTAATTAATGACTGCAAATTCTGTTGTAAAGACACTGCTCGACAGTAGCCCACGGTTAGGCTACACACGTGTACTTAGCTCCGTTATGTATCAAAATGTAGGCTAGATATGCACTGCGACCCTTGGCCATGAACGCGTGGCAGCCAAACAAATGAACCGCGCAGTTAACGTGGCAAACCTCTCCGTGGAGATTCTATTTACGTAGCGGTGGACAGCGAAATTCGTGTCCATACAAGTTTCTGACGTATGTAGTAGTTTAGCAGTAACCTGGCGAGCAGCGAGTCGAAGCAGTTGTACTCGATGGCCAGGTTCAGCAGCAGCAGCAGCGTGCCGACCACGACGAGGTACGCGAAGTGCAGGCTCAGCAGGCTGCTGTGCAGCGGGTCCTTGTACGTGTCCATGCCGAAACGGCTCAGCACCTGAAGAAAAAACAAGCAAAATTATATTAACACTAAATTTTAGTTATTTATAACATAACATCACGTTAAGTTACGTTATTTAATTAATTTATTAAGAATATGAATATTAAAGTGGTAATTTACCTGTGCCTGTATGGTGTTCTTGGCGATGTCGAGCATGCCGTCTCCGAGCGCGAACTGCGGCGCGCACATGAACAGCTTGTGCAGCCACCAGCGCGCGTTGTCCGTCGCCTGCGCACACAATCGCGCTCATTGTAGGTACATATTTATGTTCAAACACATATTATTATGTTTTGTCAAACACTTGTTCTACACACAACATTATTAGACAAAGTGAAAGGTCCTTTTATAAGGCACTGGGTACGGAGGCATGTGCCAACGTGTGTTGGGTCACGTCATTTTTAATTTGTAAAAGTTTAAGTACCTAGTAACATAGTTTTTATAAGTCATTGTTACAGATGTTCTATGTCACGAAGTCCGTTTGGCTATGAATGTTGTCAAGCGTGCACATGCACATTGTGATCAACAGAGACTCAACAATGGGTGAAGTAAAATGGTACACATTCGCGGAAATAGCCTCATGTGACGGCAGCAAGGGGCAGGCTCTGTGGGAGCGCGCTTGTCGGGATACGTCACTACTACAATCAAAGCCGAACGGACTTCGTGAAATAGAATATCTGTACTAGATATATAGTTTTTAGTACTTTTAGTCCAAAATCAATTAAACGTAATGAATGAAAGCCAAATATGTGTAGCTTCGGCTTCGTTGTGCAACAAATATGTGTAGCTTCGGCTTCGTTGTGCAACAAATATGTGTAGCTTCGGCTTCGTTGTGCAACAAATATGTGTAGCTTCGGCTTCGTTGTGCAACAAATATGTGTAGCTTCGGCTTCGTTGTGCAACAAATATGTGTAGCTTCGGCTTCGTTGTGCAACAAATATGTGTAGCTTCGGCTTCGTTGTGCAACAAATAGGTTCTGCCGAATCGAATGCGCATTGATAACATTTTTTAAAAGCACGCTGTTGAATTTTCAACTTTCGGAACTATACTGAGAGTTAAAAATCCATCAGCGCGCTTAGCGTTAGGGTTATAATAATCAGAAAGCTGTATTTTGCCAAAATTACCTCAGACTCGGAGATGATGTCAAACATGAGCAGTACAGCCATGAAGGACAGCCCGAGGAAGGCGTTCCCACAGAACAGGATCATGTTGGCCATGCTGGCGTCGCTGAACAGCTTCTCAGCCACGTGGGTAAAACTGCCACAGGCGTATCTGATGATTCATGAAAAAACAGTTAAAATATCGGTAATCCAAACTAACATTTAATAAAAACACTAGCAGCGTCCCGCGGTTTCACCCGCAAACGTGTCAATCCCGTGGGATTATCAGGATAAAAAGTATCCTATATCTTTACCCGGGATGCAATCTATCTCTCTGCCAAATTTTATCGCAATCCGTTCAGTTGTTTAGGCTTGAAAAGGTAACATACAGACAGATAGACAGACAGAGTTAATTTCGAATTTATAATATTAGTAGGTAGGTATGGATTTGTTAATAAACTACCGAATTGTATTAAGTAAACAAATTATAACACATAGAGCGTAAAGAAATAGAAAAGTTAAGCAAATACCACCTAATTAAAACAGAAACAACGCAATTATGGAAAACATTTTTTGACCCGGTATGTCATTAAAAAATTTGTCCGCATTGCTGTCAACAGAAAAAGTGCCCAAAACGCTGGCAGCATTGCCACGTTGTATGTAAATTTCTATATTTACATCTGTAATTCTTATGGTGTACAAAAAAAAGTAGGTATTCTATTATATTCATTAAATAAGTCTTGGGAAAATTTCTTTGCTCTCCTATATTGTGTATCCTTGATACTTCTAGCTGATACAAAAACCACAAATAAGCGTTGAAGTAACGTAGCATCTAAGTTGGATATAAAACCTGTCAAATTTCGGCTCAACAAACCGATTGTTCAAATTCAAATGATTGATTGTTGTATGATTGATTGGTTGTGTGTTGTTGTTTGTTTGTTGTCTTTAGTGTTCATCATAACGTTCAACATTATATTTTTTGCTAAAGGTTCACTTCGATAGGATAAAAGAAGACACTCACCCATACAGCACGAACAGCATACAGATGGCGGGCAGGTTGTTTCGCTCCACGAACACCGGGAAGCCGAACGCGAGCATCACCGCCGCCGTGATACCGATGTTTATCGCCAATATCTGTACACACACAAATTATTGTTAACTAGCACCGTCCCGCGGTTTCACCCACGTAAGTTTCGATAACTTAACCTAAAATAACCGTTCCCGTTTTTACTTATAAATATTTTCTATTTGTTTTTTTGCTATTGCACCTACTGAGTATTGTTTCTGCATCACCCTAAGGTAGACTGGTAGAAAATGCCCAAGGCATTAAGTCCGCCTTTGTACAGTTTTTTTTACTTGTGTATAAAGTTTAATAAATAAATAAATATCGGGATAAATACTATCCTATGCTCCTTCCCGGGGACTCAAACTATATCTATACCAAATTTCATCCAAATCGGTTCAGCGGTTTAAGCGTGAAGAGATAACAGACAGACAGACAGACACAGTTTTGAATTTATAATATTAGGATAGAAGTATGGATTGTGCACTTATTAGAGTCAAATCTTCTCAACATATTTTCTTCATTATCACTGGTCTAGCTAGCGCCATTAGTTGATGGACTTAACCAACATAGCAGAAGAACAATTTCTCGTACTTAAAAAAAAACGCACCGAGGGTTCCGTAACATCATACTTATGTTTTTAAATTTTCATCGGCGAGGCCTATATTCGTCGGAGAATTTTAACACTGTGTGTTAAAAAAATGAAAAAATGTTTGAGAATTTGCAAACTGCGCTCTTTCATATGATACCCCACATGCCCTAGTAGTCCCACTTCGAATTTTTCAGACCCCCTTGAGTCCCTGTTGCAATAACTATAGGTACATATATTTTTATTCCTTTCTAATTTGCAAAATTGTTGGGCAAAGGTCATCTAAAACTACTCTAAATTTCAAGTTGATAGTATTAGTAGTTTTGAGATATCCAGCTGTGACAGACAGACAGACTGAGTCTCACCATAAGGGTTCCTTTTTACCATTTTGGTACGGAACCCTAAAAACGTTCAAATTCAAGTCGAAATCTCATCTCAGTAACAATCAACGTCAAAAATGTATTCACAGACGCCAGCACATCAAGCTACCCGAAACTGTCAAATTTTCCCAATCAAGATTAAACCTTATGCTTTAGCGATAAAGTTGAAAATCTGCTAAAGATATTTGACAGATTGTAGTAGCTTGATGTGCTGGCGTCTATGTGTGTTTTGAGACAGATTTGGACAGAGACAGATTGAGACTGTGATTAGAATGTCATCGTTTTTAAAAATATGAGAATTGTCCCTCTGAATACACGAATTGAAGGCTGGCTAAAAACTTACACCGTTCGAATGTCAAAATTGTAATAGTATCTAAAAGACTCTCATTCATTTCCTTGTGTGATAAATTGTTCGATATACAGTGGCCCCCAAAAGTTTGTTTACATTTTTCCACTTCAACTGTGACTCACCACATTACGATTTATATAACGTTGTCACTGACTAATTCAACTACCTTCACTTAACATAAAAAATAGGTAATCAAATCCCGTAAGTTTACTTGATTATTTTTTGAGGCCACTGTAGTTATTAAATAACATTATTGTGTTTAATTTTGAAGATTAAAGGTGCTAGTGAAAGAACGTCTCTAGTCAAGTCTAAGGGAAAAAAAAGGTGAAGTAGGTAGTAATATCGCATCCATGAGTAGGTACCTACTGTTTATTTTGATAGACAAATTGCTGACTGGCTAAAACCTTACCACAGAATGAGCTCGCACAGTACGAGTTGTGTGCAAGTTTGAGCCAATACGAGCGGGAGAAGACTGTACCTAACTGTTTCCTGATATTTTTAGGATGTTACAAGTGTCTACGGGTGGCCGCAACCACCTTCCATCTAGGTTCTGAGAATGCCTCACCATCATATCCCACACGAGAGCTGTGCCCCAGTACAAGACAGGGCTGACCCCACACAGCAGCTGCAGCCTCTTCTCCTGGCTCCTGCGCGAGCGCACCAGGTAGATGGCGGCGCCGGCGCTCACCAGCCCGTATGCGAGCAGCACGAGGCCCGAGATGCCCGCGTCAGCTATGTGCTGGTAACTGCGGGGAGAGGCAAAGGGTATAAGGTTACGTTATGATTGGTTAGATAGAAGAAGTGGATAGTGACAGTTTATACAACATTATTTTTAGTAGGTATATGGGACTAAATTTCAAGAGTGGAATAATTAAGGAATGCTTTCGGCACGCACTTTTTGGACGATTTTTTCGCTAAATCCTAACTTGGGGAACTCTTTTGGGTTGCTTTATTAGGATTTGAAGCCGGCCAGCCGATTTGATAAGAAATAACAAAAATAAAGGAATTTGAAAAAAAACAGGAATACTGACTTTCGGAAAACTTGTTATTGTGTGACAAATTATCTGAAACAGTACAGTGACCACAGTGTGAAGAGACAGTTGAGTACGTGATCCCCCAAGGGGAATGACTGAATTTATTCATTATACTTTGTACAATAGTTTTCACTAAAGTCACAATGGATCACTGCATCCTTTTCAGTCATGTTTTCTTTCAGTGCCTTCAGTGTCTGGTACTGGTGTATGATGTTGGTTTCGTGGTTCATAAACTTTGGTAACTCTTACATGAAGCGATAAATTCAGTATTCCACCAGCCGTCATCAGTATTCCGTAAGCCGTCAGTATTCCGCCAGTCGGAATAATGGAATACTGACGTGAAATACTGATGATCGAGGAGTTTTTGGCTAAAAACGGATCTTTAAAATATATTTTTTAAATCTCAACTTTATAAACCAATAAATTAAGCAAATATTTCATCGTTCTACATTAAAATAAAACAAATTATCTAAAAACTTACGATAGAAATCATTTACCAAAGTTTAAGAATCATTTACAAATCGGCTGGCAACGGCACTCTCCTCGTCGATTGATGCGACCGTACTAAAGGGCCGAGGGACTTTAGTCCTTCAAAGGGTGTGCGGGGTGCGGGGCGGGGTGCATTTCTCTAACTTACTAAGCGGCAACGGTGTGAAGTTTTGATAACGTGTGTTTTTACTAGGAAATACATCTCGCCGGAATTTTATCTCAAAACCGAGTGGCAAAATGCAAAACGATTGTAAGCCTATCTATTATGTGAAATATGTTTACAATATGTCTTAAACAGTCAGAAAACTATTCTAGTTTATAGTTTTAGTGACAATTATCACTTTATTCTACAAGTATGTTATTTTAAAGGGCTTTGAGTAAAAAAAGATAGGCCAGTTACAACCGGAAAACTGACGAGTTTTGGTGTTTAGAGCCAATTTTCACGTATTCATTGTAATTAGATTTTAACAAAATCGGGTGCAGACCTATAACTTAGTCTAAATATTACTCTAAAACCTATAAATATTTATATTTTTTGTAAATACTAGTGCTGCATGCCAGTACGCGCAAAATTCCACTTTTAAAATTTAGTCCCATATGCGAAACCCGAAACACGTGTCTAGTATTTTTATGTAAAGAATCTGTACAAAATTTCAAAACTGTATCATGAAAAATCACAAAGTTATTGTTAAGTTACCTGTTTGTCCGTACAAAAACATGCTCACCCGCGCCGCTCGCGCCGCGCCCTCTTGCGCTCATTGATAAGTACTAGGTACAGACGCCAGCACTTCAAGCTACTACAATCTGTGACATTTCTTTAATAGATTTTCAACTTTATCCCTAAATCATAAGGTTCAAAGTTGATTGGGAAAATTTTACAGTTTCGGGTAGCTTGATGTGCTGGCGTCTGTACCTAACCGTTCGGCGCGGAGATTGGATAACCTACTTAGTGTCGCTCGGTGTCCAACTTTTAACCTTTTTTAAATATTTTTGGGACAAAATATATCATGGGGTAAAAATTATTGGAATCGATTCAGTTACTTATTCTGAACAAACTATATTCAGGTTTCGCATATAATGAAAATAATGTTGTATTTAAAGGACGGGAGGTTATATTATCATGTGTAAGAGGGCAAGTCGAAAGGAATGATGTAAAATAGGCACTTCTTCACTGCTATAGGTGTTATAGTACTGTAGTACTAACAAAATATATTCACACAGCAGCCGTTAAGGTCTTCAAGGCCGTTAAGGTTATTATTTTCTTAATCAAGAACTGAGATTCCTTCTAGCTCACTTTATTTTATGAATATTCTCGACTCTGGTATTTTTATAAAGTATGTAAGTACATCTACTATATTCTATCCATCTAACTACGACCCGATTGAATTATTCTCAAAAAAATTCCACCTTTATCTTTTATGCGCCTGCCACACACTCGACGAGTGGCATGGGAAGTAACGAGGAAAGGAGGCAGAGACATAGTGTGGCAACATTACTCGTCATGCCACACGTCATGCTCCTCGTCCTGCCCACTGCCACAGTATAAATAAGACATACAGTACGTCGTCTTCATACAAACGGACGAAAGGCGAGCTATACCTACGCGCCTCGACCACGGCATGCGCTCAGCATGCAGACAGTCGCGACTGTGCCGCAGTGACGAACGGACGGTGTGTTGTTTTTTTTAACAATAACCGCGCGATTTTTTCACTAAAAATAAGTTCAAGTACATATTTAATATGACGAGTAGGCGATATTGTGCTGTTTTTGGTTGCATGAATTCGTCAATAACGCATCCAGAGATAGCTTTTTTTACATTACCTGGAAACTCTGAAAGGTAAGACTATTTTACTTACTAGTGGGTAGGTACATAATGTGTGTCTTTTTAATGGATAAGTATTTCCTATTACCTCCGGAAAAAAAGATGTCTGGATTAATAAATAAAGTGATTAAAGTAGAGGAAAGTGATAGACACGAGTGGAATAGGTAGTTATAGGCGGTTCATGAATCATTATACGGTAGGTACGCTTGTGTTAAAACCTCGGGGCATGTGTGTTTTGTTAGTTTGTATAATTCAAAGTAAAGACGTGGTTTTTATTATTAATAATAGTTGCTTATTGTACTGTGTGTATGAATAATACTAGAAAAAAATTGGTTGTCTGTAAAGTCGATTTACGGCCGATAGTTTAACGTGACAACATCATTTAAACAAAACATTAATGAAATGATTGCATACTTTTATGAATAAAATTAATTATTTTTATTGAATAACTGTTACTGTAATAAGAATAACTGTTTCATGAAATCATCATTCTTTGGACTTACATGGTCTTAGAGAGTTGTGTTGATGACTTTAATGATTATAATTCTGTAATAGTACGTATACATTACGATAGTAGTGCGTTAAGATGTTATAACCAATACGCACGTATATCGTACGACGTTTTTTAACACATTTGCGAGGAAACAGAAAAAAAAACATTTCACAATACAAGTACAAAGAAAAGAAAATTTGAGAAAAATGGCGCGAGGATTATTTTCTGCCGTGGCTGCGTGAAAATGTTGGCAAAGACACTAGAGCATGCAGCCAAGTTTTTAAATTACCGAATAAACTGTTTTTTTTAATTTTAAATAAAATCAATCTGTGAATGCACACTTGCTTTCCCGCCATTTTAACAGCGCGCTAGCGCTGCCTACTGACTGGCGCCGCGCGGCGATTAGTTCGAAATTTGAATAGCAACAGCACGCTGCTCACTAGCTGGAGTCGTGCGGCGGCGATCAAA
Source organism: Luperina testacea (assembly GCA_927399505.1). NCBI lineage: Eukaryota > Metazoa > Arthropoda > Insecta > Lepidoptera > Noctuidae > Luperina > Luperina testacea. Next base: position 1,315,441 of record OV656766.1, on the reverse strand, counting down.
ACAACACGCATTTTTATTAAACACTTCCTATTCAATTCACAAAGTATTTTATTTGTTTATATAAAAAGAAGTAGGTATATTTATTTATTTATTTTATTATTTATGTACACACAGTAAAATACAATAACAAAACTAAATGGAAACACAAAGTAGGCAAATGTAATTAAAATACTGGAGGCGGGCAGCCCTATCGCATGTTTACGTACCGCGCGGCTGTAGGCATTTACATCAAGGTTACGGCCGAGATACAATACTGTGTCTTTATTTATACTGTGCCACTGCTCCCTATTTTGTCGGTTTTTGCGCGCGAGTCAAAGGACCGGCAATACGAGTGCGAGTGGCCGGCCACATAATCGCGCGGTCGCAGTCTGCATGGAGCGCTCGCGCAAGACGCACGCGTATGCAAAATTGGAAATTATGTCGTCGCCAAGCGTGGAATGGTCAAATGAAAAGGTGTTAATAATCCACCATCTCCGTTGGCGAGGACGACAACGATGATGTATATTTCTTTTTACTACATTAATATAATTAGCTATACTAAAAATGCATAGCGCGCACGCTGCCACCGTTTCAACGTCCATTGTCTCACCAAGGCAAATGACAAGTGAGGAGCGTCGCGATTAATTGCGCGAGTAGAGCAGTGTGTGGGCAGAGAGGGCAACATCGCGGCAAATCACGGCAGCGCGAGGAGCATAGCGATGAGCAGCGCAAGGAGCATAGTCTGGCAGGCGCATTACGCAGAAACCTACCAAGAAACCACAATACTGCTACCTACTGAAGTGATGGTTGATAGATGTTGGTTGACACACTCGAAGTAACAGAGCAACCAGGGTCTAAAATCATTTATCAAAAACACTTACACGGTAGCCTTACTGATCTGTTCTTTGGAGATCTTGAGCGGATGCGTGTACGTGGTAATATTAGCTCTGGGTGCGTTGGCGACGGTCCTCAGTATGGCGTTGTTGATGCTGTTGATGTAGGCTGGCATGGCGTGGTGACCCTTGTTGTTGTACCAGGCGACCAGGTTCGTTAGGTTGTTCTTCAGAGATGAGGAGAAGCCACCGTATCTGAGGAGGAAAGGAGTTGTTTAGTCTTCTTGAAGATCGGTGTACTAAGTAAAACATTTGGATAGACTACGTCCTTTTGTGTGGGTGTTTTTTTTTTTCTGATTGAGCCCGCTCTTGACCGCGATCACGCTTGATAGAAACCGATGGATGAGGTATATAATGGAACGAGCGTGCCCAGAAGATGCCTAAGGCACTGGAACTCCCACGCATCGACGTAACACAGCAGGCTGCTTAACGCCGGACTTCGGTGGGAGGGTGGTCGCACACCAGGCGGGCGTAGTGTGGGTTGGTAGATGTCTTTGAATATTTGGTTCTGGGACATGCCGGTTTCTTCACGATTTTTTTCTTACGATTTTTCCTTCACCATTGTGAAATAATTTACACAAAGCAAAGCACCTGTCTAGGATTGCACCTACGACCTACAAACCCGTAAGTCGCGGCGGCGGTGGTCACTGGTCCATATTTATTTCCGAAGACCTGCAAAAATAACGATATAAGACTGTTTTGACTATAATATGGGTAATTAATAACTAAAGTATACCTCTTTTCAATATAAATCTCTTGGGTGTCGACGAGCCAGTGGTTCAGCGTGTCTGCGTCGGGTAGTACCATCATCTCCGGCAGAGAACTTGTCTGATTGGCTGTGAAGTCACAGTGTTGATTGATCTCAGTGCACTCGCATCGGGGGCTGTCCTAAAGGAATCACAAACAGTCGTGTTATTAGAATACTTTTCCCAGTTCAATGCCAGACATTGTCAAAAACCTATTGTGCTTTAAATAGAAATAGAAATCATTTATTTGCCCATAATGTAGGTATACAGATATGATGGTAATTTCCATGAGAGTCCCGATACATTTTACCGTACGGCATGCAAAATTATTTAACGTAAAACATTCAGTAAACAACAAAACAAAATAAACATAGCTTTTATAATTTTAAGCTTCACAATAACGTGGACGTCTACGTCCATAAAATGTATGGAAATACGTGCACGTTAATTTAAAAGCGTCTTCATATCACACAAATATTATAAAGGCGAAAGTTTGTGAGTGAGTGTGTGTGTGTATGTGTGAGGGGGTGTGTGTGTATGTGTGAGTGAGCGTGTGTGTGTGTGAGGGTGTGTGTGTGTGAGTGTATGTGTGTGTGTTTATATGTTTGTTATTTGTTCACGCTCCAACGGCTGGACCAATTTTGATAAAATTTTGTATGGAGGTAGCTGACACCCTGGAATGCCCTGGATTAACATACAGGCTACTTTTTTATCCCGATATTCCCGATTCCCGCGATCGAAACTTATGCGGGTGAAACCGCGGGGCGCAGTTAGTATTTTCGTACATTTTACTGCCCTCCGTTATAGTGACGCCGTGGCGTGGACGTCCACTACAATATCGCCACGTCAGAAATTATCAAAGGGCATATTAGGTATACCTACCCGTGAATTTACACAAAATTGATAACCGATATTTTAATATTCCTTTTGCTACTGCACGTCTACCTAGTCAAAAGTCAACTGTGTGACTGCGAAGTGTGCAATGTGACTTCAAATTAACTAATACAAACTAACATTATGTCAAAAGACCGACTAAGTTAGGTAATAATCGAGTCTGGTTAGGTACTTGTCTGATTCCAAGATACTTGTGGCGAAATTAACAAAACAGTAGAAGGTATACGTACGTCAGAGGTCCAGTTCCTGGCCCGTTTGTCCATCATGAGGTACTGTAAGACGTTCTCCGCAAACGATGAATCCACGTCCTCAGAGTATATTGACGGTTGTGGTCTGCATACAAGAAGGGCAATTATGGAACAATCAAGATAAATTTAGTAAAGGGATATCAACGGGCTTAACAAACGGGTATCTTGAGTATACCTGTATACCTGACGTGTTGTAACGTTTCGGACCCTTCAAAATAACTATACATTTAAAAAAGATTTTACCTACATCAAATATATTTTGCACAGGAATTGAACCGAACATTTATTTATTTTTAAATAGAACGTCCGAAGCCACACTATTTAAACATAAAATTTATTTTTCTCAAAGATGCTTGGAAATTTGAGCATTATTTTGACAACCTAATTCGAGATAAATCGAAATTGCTATTCTGGCCAAATACATGCGAGCAGCGGCCGGAAAAGTTGTATAACAGTCCATATCTGTCGTGGTTTAGTTTAACGGCCAAATAAATTTCATGATAAACTCATATCTGTCGTGCACGCAAAATACGCGCATTGACGTGGAGTTGCGGACACCAGCCCGTATTACTTATTACCTATCTGTCGTGTAATTTAAAAATGGAACGATCTTTTACTCCGACACATGGTAACCAAGGAGGTAATTTATCAAAAATTAAACCTGTTTAAAGTAATCAAGAAACAATTGAACAATTATTGTTGTTCGTCATTGATTTTGGAATTCATAATTAATTTACTCAGTTTGAATTTCCGCGCATTATTTGAGAAAAGTACTATACAAGCCTTGACCACAACTAGGCATTGATGAACTTACGTGTGCCTCGGCTTCGCCTGGGCCCACATTTACACGTTCGTCCTTCAATGCTTCTTATGCTGGCCGCTTCAGTAATGTACGATAACACAGCCTAAAAAGGCCACTTTGGCAGAATCATAAAAGAATAACATTATGAATCATAATATGGCGAAGACAGTTCGGGTTTTTCTTTTTTTTTGCTGCACTACGTAGGTATAATCAAATAGGTTGGGATTGGAGTGATTGGTATTTTAGCAAAGACAAAAAAAAATAACTGAAAAATCCTTCAATGGGATTTGATATAATTAACTTAACTGTTAACTGTCCATTATGATTCATAATGTTAGCTTTAATGATTCTGTCAAAGTGGCCTTTTTAGGCCCCTGTGCTCTTCTCACAAAAATTCAAACATACAGTCAATGTAACGAATTTATCACCTACTTAGGCAGCGGTTTTTAAAATAATTATAAATTTTCATCCCATATTTAACCCCACTAGGGGATGAATTAAAAAAATCGTATACATAGGTTAGGTACATATAGGAACTCTTGTGCAAAATTTCATGCTTCTAAAGTCAGCGGTCTAGGCTTTGCGTTGCCCGTCAGAGAACGATCTTAAGATTTCTATTAGGCAGGAAAAGATAATGTTAATGAACCTCATACTTGTACTTACACTAAGAATTCAGTAGATCCCTCATATAAGTTGTCGTCAAGTTTGAGCGCGATCTCGTCGTCTACGGGCGGACGCAGCATGGAGAAGCCCATCGCCATGGTGATGAATATCATTGGCAGCAAGATCAGCATGAACAGTAGCCATCTGGGTGGACAACGAGTGAAGTTGTAAACCAGTATACCTATGTGGTAGTGTACGGTTGGCAATAGAAGTTGCCTTACAAAGCCAATCATACACGCAACACACACACAAATACGCCACTGCGACACTTTACGCAGAAATTATTATTTTATTGGTCTGACTTACCGAACGAAACCGGTACTGAGAAAAGATTTGGTTTTTACTTTATCATGGTTCATCATCTGCCTACCCTTTTCCCAACTATGATCAGGTCGGCTTCCAGCCTAACCGGTTGCAACTGAATACCAGTATTTTACATGGAGAGACTGCCTGTCTAACCTATACTATACAACCCAGTTACTAGGTAATACGATACCCCTTGGTAAGACTGGTTGGCAGACTTTCGGGCTTCTGACGACCCGTAACGACTGTCTAAGATCTATGAATGGCAGCCGGGACCAACGGCTCGACCGGCCCGTGCGGCTGTTATTACTTAGCAAAGACCCGCTCTACTTTATCATGTTAGTCAGTTGTCAGTTATTTTGGTAAGGTTCTGTGTCAGTCGACTGTCAGTCGAAATTAAGCTGTTGTGACGATTTTTTTAGAGAGTACTATAAATTATCTGTGCTTGAGTGCTAGAAACAGGTGCGGATAGAGGAAGGGGGGTTGGGGGGCAACGGGTGCACTTGTCTCTCCCCTGGGCTTTGACAAAACTGTCTAAAACTCTAAATTAGACATAGTTTAGTTGTAGTCATCCTCGAAAAGGGGAATACATTGTTGAGTTTACAGAAAATAGGTGGTGTTTTTTACCACTCACTTCACCACTACCCCACTCCTTCCAGAGACATTTTCCCCCTCCCCCCTTAAGCGAAAACCTAGATAAGCGCTTAACTAAAAATAAGGTGTTCATTTCAACCTTGTAGTACAAAAGCTATAGCCGGCAGGTCATTAAAAAATTACCCGCAATTAAAGCGTTCAAACTGAGATACAGCAACATTGCTAGGCTTCATTCCCTGAAAAAAAAATCTGTTAATAAAACTAACAATTCTTCTATTCAAAAACCAACACATACCCATTCCTAATATGATGCAAGTATCTGGCGTGCATGAGCGCCAGGAACTGTTGCCTCGCGGTGCCCTTGAGCGGTCCATCAAGCGGGACCAGTTCCTGAGTTGCACGGTCTGTTCTGATACTCGAGGTGGACGCACTCTTGGATGGAGAGCCTTCGGGTACTGTAGCTTAGATAAAATAATTTTCTATTGAAAAAAATGCAGCGCAATATTGTTAGAATATTGTTAGAATATGGTTCTTTAAAAAAAAAACTCAAGATAAAAATAAATAACTAGGCTGCTGTCAATCGAAAATCGAATCGATCGAATAGAGCAGTGGTGGCACAGTTGTAACGACTGTGCCTTACGAGTTGTAGTGTAGGTCGTAGGTTCGAATCCATACAGACGCTTTACTTTGTGTAAATTATTCCATCACCACTGCTCTCATAACGGCGAAGGAAAACGTGAGGAACAAGCAAGCATTAGAACCAAAAAAATCGAAGACATGTGACATCTACCAACCCGCACTAGGCCCGCGTGGCGGATTACGGCCCACTCCCTCCTACAGAGAGGAGGCTTGTGTCCCAGCAGTGGGAACGTTACAGGCTGATTATGCTGTCAATCAGCACTATTTGAGCTTCCAAAGTTGCAAAAACCCATCATTTGAGAATGAGTTCTGTTTAGAGATGTCTAAAAGTGCTTTATTCAAAACAGGGTATTTGCAAACATATTGCTATTTACTCATTTAGCGTGAAATCAGACAAAATAACGTCAATGTCGTTACAGTAACACCATTAAAAATATATTCCTCCGAATCATTTCATTTTGAGTCCTTTAGATTTCTTTTCAATAGCCAGTGTTGAATATTTTCACTATCAGAAAGGAACCAAAATTTCTCCTTTAACACTTTGTATAACGTGGATCCACGCGAGACACAATGGCTTTATAATTGTTTGTGTAATTACGGCACTCAACGGATTAATGTATAAACAGAACATCACTTACGATACTCGATTCCGTTCTGCGGCGCGTCGGCCTGCTGGCAAATGTTGAAGAACACCTGCTCCAGACTGCTGCAGTCCAGGGTGTAGTTCTTGAAGCCCAGAGCTGACTGCGTGGCTTCGAGCATGGAGCATAGTTGTAGGAAGCTGATGGAAGATACACTATTAACACCGTCCTATGAGGCTTGGTAGCAAGCGCTACTATTGAGCATGAGGTCCGGGGTTCGAAGGTGGCAATAGGATCGCCCCCTATTATATGGGACTTCAACATAACAGCGACCTATGGGTGTACTATAGGCATACCTCGCGTGATGTTATGTCATAAGCCGTGTGCCAAATGGGATTTCCTAATAATTAACTTCTTTACAAACTATCATGACATATTTAACCCCTTTTGCGGATGAATTCTCAAAAATCCTTAGTGCTCACTTTCGATATAAGATACTCTCGAGCAAAATTTCTTCTAGGCCCAACGGATTAGGCTGTGCGTTGTCTGCCAGTGAATTTAAGAAGTTGGTAAGTAACACATATCGTTGATTCTGTACCTACGCTACAAGTACAACAAGGGCGAGAACACACGTGTGTAGCTACAGGACTGCTAAGTTCATACAAAGCAAGATAGATGTCACTCTTGTTAGCGACATCTATCTCGCTTCCAGATATAGACACATCTTCATGCCTCCAATAATGTACATATTCTTGGTCAGATCATGTAAAGACCATGTAGATTGGTGTCTGAAATGGTATTTTGAGGAAAGAACCACACAGATTAAGTGGACCTGTTCAGTTAGTGCGAGCATTTGTCAGTAATCATGCAGCTCAACTCAAAACTTAAGGAGCTCAACGAAAATTTTTGAAAATCTACTCACTTATTATTCAATCCATTAGCATCAAAGAACGGCAGTGTTATCTCCACTTCAAGTCCATTAACATCAACTACATTAGCGTTCTTCACGACGTCCCTGACGACGGTCAGCAGTTGCTTGGTCTTCTCCTCCTGGCTGGTCTCCTCCCACGTCTCCTCGTGCTCAGGGTCGTGGCCAGGATACATGACCGTCAGCTTGTAGCCGTTGCCCAGGGTGCGTTTGATTTCTATGGGGGAGCCGGTGGTGTGGATTTGGCCCTAATTGAAAAAAAAACATGTTTTGTTTTTTATTAATGATTCGTCCGCATCGCTGTCAGGGAAAGGTGTCCAAAAGCCTGGGACAATTTGAATGTCTGTATAAGCATAATTAGCCTGTCCCACTGCTGGGACTCAGGCCTCCTCTCTGTGAGGAGTAGGCCTTAATCCACTACGCGGGCCCAGTGCGAGTTGGTAGATGTCACATGTCTTGGTAGTCTAAAGTAATAAAACACCTAACGTAATAAAACACTAAACAAAAATCTAACCAGAGAACATACTAGTTGATAAGTAGTTTCAAAGTAGCCTTAAAAATAATCACAAAGTTTTAATTTTTCACTAAAACTTTAACAAAATATACCTACAAATCCTTAAAAAAAATTAAGAAAATTCAAAAAGAGATTTTCCTATAATTTTTATTGATAAAATTAGCATTGTAATTAATACCCCAACTTTTTGATCTTTTTTATGTGTTTAGTTTTAATATTCTCATGTAAGTGAATATTGTAATTCTTATGAGAATAAATGATCTTAAATCGCAAAAGGAGGTCAAATGGGCTACTGCCGTGGGGTTGAGGCCTGGACCTCTATCATCATTATCTTGACTCAGTTTACTTGTAACTATTACCGTTAGGTGATTGCTTAAATTGCTTAGCATCGCATAGCATGGTTTGTGGCAGGACTTAGACCGGCTCCTGCCTGAACCGGTTTCCGGAGTAGCCACGGACCCCCCGAGGTACATGCCGAAACAAGGCTTCGCTGTAAAACGGAACGGAAAACTTGGCTTGCGAGATGTAGGATTTCAACTTTCAGGATTTATTATGCGATACTTGTTTGACCTTAGTTCGATATTTTGATTCAGTAGGTGAAGAAATCGGATAAAGTTTCGTGTAATAATTTTTGTTTTCGTGTAGAGTTTGTATTTTTAATATTATTTAAAAAGACGTTTTCGAATTGTCATAAATGTATTTTCCTATAAGAGTGAGAGGGATGGATAGAAGATTGCGCCCTATAGTTTTCACCCTAGCCACCCTCGCGTCAGTGATCCCGCCCAGTTATTGATTTTAGGGCGGTTTGCTTTTCCTTTACTTCATGCTACGAAATATTCCTCAAACGTACAAAAGTTTTAGTAACTTTTCATTTGTGTACTGTTTCGTGTCATCATTATTAATAACAGGTAGTAAATAAATAATGTTTGATACAAACTGTAAAGTATCACACTTTAATTGGGAACTTCAAATGGCTACGCACTACCCAAAAATACAGCGTAAGCTACAGCGTAGCAATGTGCCAGTTTAATTATTGTAGCAAGCAGCGAGCTACGCCGTAGCAGTGCTACGACGGGGTAGTCAGCTTTCAGAATACATATTTCCTTTTTTGTCTGATCAACTTAAACCCATCTATTGGTTTTTAGTGTTTTTTTTTTTATATTTGTTAGTCCCTAAATGTTTTTTTATAAAGATTATAATTAATTAATACTTAGTGTACGAGTATTTCGTGCATTCTAGAAAAGTTTGTGGATATTAAGTGATTTAAAAATATTGTCTGTTATTAAAGTCGCATGGAGCATAACGCTGTTTCGTTACGTGACGTTTTCTACGAGTTTACTCCTTCTTTCCAAAAATCGACATTACTCGAGAACGAGCCTCCGGCAGGAATACCCCACTTTTCTACGAATGGAGTAATAATACCTCTGTTAATATCATACCTTGTGCATGATGACTATCTGGTCACTGAGCAGTTCCGCCTCGTCGAGGTGATGCGTGGTCAGCAGGATGGTGCGGTCTTCCTTCAGCTTCACTATCATCGACCAGATGTCCCTGGAATTTTGAATATGTAAAGACTCCTGTTTCAAAGCAACCTTTATTTACAAGGTGTAAATATCTACAAAAATGAAAGTCTAAAAACTTAAAAAATTGCCAAGTTATAAGCGTTTTAAAATAGACAAAGACGGCACTACCATGCAAGTGACGTCACGACTAATGTTACTTCATACTAGCATCATACATTGTCAGTACCGCGCGACAAGGACGGGAATAATCCCCACCAAACGCTTTTAAACGTGTTTTTACCTTTTTCTCCTTTCCATTGATTTTACTATGCCTTCCGTGAAATAACATTATATGTTCGAACATTTCTAATATTGGTGATCCATCATCCATATAAAAAAAAAAATATTATCATAATCAGCCTATAATGATCCCACTGCTGGGACACAGGCCTCCTCTCTGTGAGAGGGAGTAGGACGTAATCCACCACGCGGGCCCAGTGCAGGTTGGTAGATTACACATGTCTTCGAATTTTTGGTTCTAAGACATGCCGGTTTCCTTACGATGTTTTCCTTCACCGTTCTGAGAGCAGTGGTGATGACATAATTTACAAAAAGTAAAGGGCCTGTCTGGGTTCGAACCTACGACCTACAACTCGTAAGTCGCCGATACCACTGGGCCACCACTGCTCTCTAATCCATATTATCTAAGATATAGGGGAGATATTTTTTTACAAAGATTTTCTCTATTACCGATTACAAAGTCAGGCAAGGTTGTACAGACGCCAGCCCATCAACCTACCCGAAACTGTCAGATTTCCCCAATCAACTTTGAACCTTATGCTTTCGGATAAAGTTGTAAATCTATTAAAGAAATTTGACAGATTGTAGTAACTTGATGTGCTGGCGTCTGTATAACTATCAAAAATCATATTTTTTTTCAGTCTATAAAAAAATTTTCAATTGACACTTGAAAGTTGTGAATGGGTGGTGGTACCTAACTTTTGACCTATAAAAAGTGCTGATACCCAACCTTGTCAAATAAATAATTATTATTCGTCTAGGTAACTACTAGGTTAATATAAATTAGTATTCACAAAACATCCATATTTGTGTTATTTATTAGTAAGTACTTACGAACTAAGTAAACCATAAAAGGAAAAACAAACGAAATCAAATAGACACGTGGAGTGCGATCCATGTCTAAGAAAAGGACCGTCTAACCGGTCCGCTATTACTTTCAGAATGCTGTTCGAGCTTGCTCGGATACGGTGCAATATGGAGGCCGCTCGCTTTCTCATGATGGAACGAAAGTCTCCAATCCGAGTATCCACAAACATGCCAGACTCACTTCAGCATCTTGACAGCATCAACAACATTCTATACGCATTTTTATATTGTACACGGAGGGCATTGAGTTAAAATCAGCTCACCTTCTAGCAGCAGGGTCCACTCCAGCAGTAGGCTCGTCCAAGGACACGAGGTGCGGCTTGCCGATGAAGGCGAGCGCCACACACAGACGCCTCCTGGTCCCGCCTGACAGACGCGCCACCGGCTCGGAACACACCGCGCCTAGCGATAAGACTTGTAGCATCCTGAAATAGAGGAAATGTGAGGCTGATGCTGGGTTGGCAATGAAGGACCTTATTGCTCGTGGAATTAGAAAAAAATGATTCTGATGAATTGAGAACTTCCTTTTTAAAAGTTAGTTAATAATTAAATGATATTATTTCTGTAAATAGATCTTTTAAACCCAAGCTAGGTACTCACTTGTCCACCTCGTCCTGCACCTCGTGTGCCTTGCGGCCGCTCTTGAGCTGCGCGTACAGCTGCACGTGCTCGCGCGCGCTCATGTACTCCAGCAGCACGTCGCGCTGCGGGCACACGCCCAGGCGCGCGCCCGCGCCCTCCGCGCGCACGATCACGTGGCCCTTGCTGGGCTTCAGCATGCCCGTGAGGATGTTACTGTGGGAAGGAAAACAGTATTAAGATGTGATATATATGCATTAAAACTTTATGCACAAGTGAAAAGTGTAATCGTAAAAAGGCGGACTTCGTGCCTTAGGCATTTTAGACGAGTCTACCTTAACAAACCAAAAAAAATAAAACATACGTATAAACAAAAATATTCTAAAATGAAAATACGTTGATATAGAAAAATTAACATTCAACACTTCCCAGTCTCTTTGTGTTGATTCTGTGATGTTTTTTCAAATCATAATCTTCCAAGCCAAAAAAGACAAGTCTTAATTGGCTACGGCGTAGTTCGGCTGCGGCGTAGCTCACCATGGCGTAGTTAGGCTACGGCGTAGTTCAGCTACGGCGTAGTTCTGTACGGCCTAGTTCAGTTACGGCGTAGTTCGGTTACGGCGTAGCCAGCTACGGCCTAAATCGGCTACGGTGTAGAACTGCTACGGCGTAGTTCGGCTACGGCCTAGTTCGGCTACGGTGTATATCTGCTACGGCGTAGTTTGGCTACGGCGTAGTTCGGCTACGTCGTTGAACTGCTACGGCGTAGTTTGGCTACGGCGTAGTTTAGCTACGGTGTAGTTCACCTACGGCGTAGTTCGGTTACGGCGTAGTTCAGCTACGGCGTAGTTTGGCTACAACGTAGTTCAGCTACGGTGTTCACCGCATTGAATTACGCCGTAGGTGATAGAGGTATACTGTAGTATACCTCTATAACCTACGGCGTAATTCGGCGTAACTTTACTCGTGGTCCCAGGGTAGTCGTAGTTGTAACTACGGCTACTTAACTTCGAACAAAAAAGTGAATGTTTCTCGATATTCAGAATTCTCATATTTTATGTCAGTAGCTTAGTGAATGTTTCTCGATATTCAGAATTCTCATATTTTATGTCAGTAGCTTTATGTCTCAGTAAATTTTATGGGAAAATATAAATAAGCAACACCTACAATACAAAAGAAACATTAGATACCCGCCTCACACTCGTAGGACAGCACCTTAGATATTTGGCTTATGAGTGGTGAAGGATGCTCGTTTTTGGAGTTGTCTTTTTCCAAGATCATTTGACCATAAAAAAGTGCCGATTCTCAGCCTAATTGAAATAACAGTTTTTCACTTACATAAGCGTAGTCTTCCCCGCCCCGTTGTGTCCCAGCAGAGCCGTGACCTGCCCCTGGCGCAGCTCGATGGACACGTTGTCCAGCGCGACGTTGCGGCGCCGCGAACGTTCTCCGTATATCTTGGTGACGTTCACTATGCTGACGCCCGCCTTCTCGTCCGACGTGGTGCAGTGCGTTATGTTGCTTTTTAAGGTTTTTATACCTGTGATAAGAAAACATACATTAGGTAAAATACATTAGATGAAGTATGAGTATTGATTGGAAGATGGTGATAGATGTAGAAGAGCATGTTATAGTGCACTATTAATTTGAAAGTTATCCATCGTCCATTTCTAATTCATTATCCCCTAGCTGCGCCCCGCGATTTCACCCGCACGGAGATTACCACACGCACCATATTTTTTTTGGCACAAACGTATCCTATGTTATTCGGTAATAGTGTAGCACTCTATAATTGAAATAACTCCTGTAATTGAATCAGTGTATCAAGAGATTACCTGATGCAAACATATAAATCACTTTACCTCTTTGTAATATTCAGTATTCAACCATAAAATAACAAACAACGATTACTTACCGAAATATCGATCAATAATCTTCCCTATGATGAAGTACAGTACAGTATCCGCGCATATCATGAGTGCTGCGAGGCCGATGCTCATGTCCTCGCTGTCATCAGGCGAGGACCACAGGTCCGCCCAGTGCGCGCCGGAGCCGTGCGCCTCGAACCGCGTGATGAACAGGAACGCGTAGCAGAGGGACGAGGACATTGAGAGGCACTGGAATAAAAAGGTTGGGGAATAGAAGAAGAGGAAGTGTTTTCGGAGAGCCATAGAAACATTATCGATAAAAAAATACAATAAACATAGATTTAAGACGAATTAAATAATAGACGGACAAACACTTGTAAATATTTCTTGGATTTTAAATTAATTAAAAGTTGTTTGACTGAAAGTTTAGCGTCGCAGCTGGACAAAACTGATGAATATATGTCTCATTTCTTGGTTAGAGGTTCAATTTATTACTCAAATAAATAATGGGTGTAAAAATACCCGTAACGAAGCCAAGTCATGTTCATCCCGAGGTTATATGTTTCTTTTGTACCGGACCATACCTGGGATATTTTCTTTTTACGGAGATATTGAAGGTCTAACGCACTCCCTGTATAAAAAAGGGGAGGTTATATAAAACTGAAACTTACGATGAAAGTCTTGAGCGTGCTGTAGAGCACGGCCTCCAGCGACAGGATAATGATGAAGGGCATGAAGCTGACCAGGTACATGATGGCGGCGAATACGGCAGCCAGACTGGCCGAGTTGAACAGCTTCGAGAGCATGTAGCTGTGGAAGAGAAGGTGGCATTAGAGAGCTGGTGAGCTACCTTGTTGGACCTTGCAGTGACTGTATGATAATCAAGCCGACGGTGTCTATGGACATCTGCAATACAAGAGGCATGGTAGCTCCGTTGCCATCGTAGAGAAAGAAAATAAAACCTATATATGCCTAGCCTTTTCCGAAATATGTTGGGGTACCATAGCAGCCAGTATTTTATATTGTGCGACGGCCTATCTGACCTACACAACTCAGTTACTGGATAATTCTCCTTGGTAAGACTGGCTGTCAGACTTTCAGTCTTCTGACAACATGTGATGACTGTCAAAGATTCACGAATGACAGCCGGGGCGTGCTTTCCGAGGCACGGACGCGTCTCGGAATGTAAAGTCACCCATCTACGGACCGACCAAGACAACCGAGGCTTAACCTGATCGACCAACCAGTGTGGTGTTATGTTGTTAGCAACGAGCCCCCTAAATAAAATAAAATGAAATAAAATTAAATGGTGATGAGTACTACATCATCATTGTGTAAGTCTTTTCTTCTTTTTGATATATTTTTTTTTCTTTTTGATATTGAATTTACTTCTTTATACCTTTGTTTATGCTTTTTCTACCTTTTGGTTTTTACTTTTGATTGACGGAATATATACTTTTGTTTTACTACCAAGAACCAGTACTTTGTTATTTCAGTAGTTAGTAATCATCAATAAGTAATTCAACAAGCACAGAAGAACATTTAAATAAAATTAGTATCCGTTTGGTTATCTAAGCGATTGTGAGAACTTACCAGAAACTAAGCACGGACAACCCAAAGATGAAGAGCAGTGTGAACACGAGACTGGGGTCAGTGTTGGGCAACACGTGACCCAGGAATAGGATCAGTGTCACGCTGGCGCAGGTCACGGTCATTTCCACTAATGAGGAGATGAACCAGGAGAGAGTATGCCAGCGAAGGTCCACGCCCATCACTGACATCAGCTGGAGACAAATAACGATACTGATTATAATAGTTTTTCTATTTGATTAAGTCACATGATCATCTTATGAAGGGGGTTTGAGTTCAAAATTATTGGGGAAGTCGTTAATATTGTTTCTGTTTGTGTTTCGGCATTTCGTCTCAGGAGGGGCAGATAGGAAATGTCTACTTTAACTAGTTAAAAAATACGATTCAAATGATAATAATATGATTTATATCCAACGCAGTATAAATATTTTTATTTAACCCTTCGTATCGTAAGTGGATCCACGCGACACACAATTATGGCTTTTTGATTGTTTCTGTAATTAAGGCATTCAACCGGTTAATATACAAAAATCAAAGCTTACTTAAAACACATTTTCTGGTTGAACAGATGATTATAAATTCTATCTTACCATAGTATTTCCAGTCTCCTTGTCCGACACGATGAACCTCACAGTCGACGCGACGGTGAACAGCAGCGAGAAGAAGAATGCCACGATCAGCGACTGAGACTCGTACAGAGACGTCTGGAAGCTGTCACAAGAAGAGAACATTAATAGTGACAGAATTCGTACGGAATGGTCCTAGTGAGAGAGCAGTGTGACCCAGTATTAACGGCCACGATTTACGAGTTGTAAGGTCGTAGGCTCGAATCCTGACTAACGCTTTGCTTTGTGTAAATTATTTCATCACCACTGCTCTCAAAACGGTGAAGGAAAACATCGTGAGGAAACCAGCATGCCATAGAACCAAAAATCCGAAGACATGTGACATCTACCAAGCCGCAATGGGCCCGCGGCCCACTCCCTCTCACCGATAGGAGGCCTGTGTCCCAGCCGTAGGAACGTTTTATGCTGATAATCAGCCTATAACGTTTCCATGCACTGAGTATGCGAGCATTGATTTGTGTGAATTAATTGTTTTTAATAAAATATGTTTTTTTTTTAAATACATAATGATTTAGTATGGACGCATTCGAGAACACTTCGCGAAACCACGCAAACCTCTCGTTGATTGCTCGCGAACGTGTCCAAATAGGTCCATACTATTGAGACACGTTCCTAAGATGCACCCTAACCGCTAATAATGGTACTCACAAGTCCTTCCTATAGCACGGGTAAGGCGTCTGCTGCGTGTACACGGCCCAGTCTATCTCCTCTTCGATCTCTCTCTTTCGTCGAGTGGAGTTGTGCGACAGCCGGATGATGGCTTTGTCCACGATGTCCTGGATCATCACGAAGCCGCGCAAGTAGCGCATGTGCTCGATGAAGCTGGATTCAGGACCTGGGATCCAGAGGCTGAAGGAGAAAAATTGAGAATTTTGTTAATGGTGGAAAAAAGGCTTTCAAAAGTACGACAACTGGGCTTGATTTGGACGTCTTCAGGGCGACACGGAAGTAAAAAAAACTTGAAGATACATGCGCTCTGCTGGATTTTTAACACTTGACTCAGAGCTGAAAGTTGAAAATCCAACAAAACGCTTTTATTTAGGCATTCTTTAGTGAAATTTAAGTAAAGACTGCACATAAGTCGTATTTTGAATAAAAGGGTATATCTGCCTAATTGAGGGTGTAGGATTTTAATGTGGTACATTAATATTTAGCACAGATTTATCACAAAAATCTCGATGTTTTGTAGTGTCGCCATTGCACTGCGAAGCAGGGGCGGGTCACTAGTAAGGTAGGGTACTCATAATTGACGTGCGTTCGTGAAATGTAACGACTATGTTAAATATAGCTGCGCCTCGTGGTTTTCTGCCGCATAAGTCTCGATCTCGTGGGAATATCGGGATAAAAAGCATCCTTAGTCCTAACCCAGGTCATGCTCTACCCACGTGCCAAATTTCATCTAAATCCGTTCAGCCGTTTTAGCGTGAAAGCGTAACAAACAAACATAAGTGTTTTACAGAAAACAAATCTTTTCTCTTTATATAGGGTGTAAAAAGACCCATCACAGCCGTCAACTACGCATTCTACACATCAAACTAAGTAACATTGCACAAAAATAATTGCTGGGAAACGACTTTTATTTATGGTGAAAAAATTAGCTGTTTGCGATAGTGCGCAATGTACAGACGCCAGCACATCAAGCTACCCGATACTGTCAAATTTTCCCAATCAACTTTGAACCTTATGATTTAGCGATAAAGTTGAAAATCTATTAAAGAAGTTTGACAGATTGTAGTAGCTTGATGTGCTGGCGTCTGTACATCTAATTGTGCTTAAGGGTGCAAGCAACGGTACCAGGGGTCATAGGGGGGGTAGTTAAAGTTGTGTTATAACATTAAAAAAGGTATGGTCCAGTACAAAAAATGATTACAATGACGTGGAGTACAAATAACTCTTGGTTTTGCTAAGTGTTTTTTTCTACCCGTTATTATTAAGTTAAGACGATCTAGTAACTTTAGAATATACGTACTAATCTTTAAGTCGTTTAGTAGTGGGTGCGTTCTCGATGTCCATCCTGATCTTATACTCCATGTTGGTAAGAGTCTCATCTTGTTCTTCACTGTTCAGGAACACCACGCCTAGGGACAAACAACATTTTGTTTACGTACTGCTTAGGAAGCTAAAGCATAGATCTCAACCTTATTTTGCCCACCGCCCACTTTGAGAATATTTTTTTTCTAGGTACCCTCTATTTTTTTACTTACCATCTGTCGCGAATCTGACACAGCTATTCTCAAGATTTTATATAAACGTGTAATATTATATAGTCGTAAAATAGGATATATAATTTTATCTGGGTCTTCTGCTGCCCCCCTGAAAGTCTCAAACACCCACGAGGGGCGTTATCGTCCACGTCGAACCTATGAGCTAGAGTCCTTAGGAGCGCATGGGCGAGTGTTAGGATCTATTTAATGACGCTTCTAAATTTGTCTCTAGTAATAGGATAGAATAGAATAGATTTTTTTTGTCATGTCATTAAGGGTAGTCTCAAAAGTCTAACAACCAGTCTTATCAAGGGGTTTCGTGTTCCCCATCAACTGCGTTGTGTAGCTCAGATAGACAATTACTTCATATAAAATACTGGTATTCAGCAGTATACATACGTTTAAAATGGAAGCTGACCCCAACAAAGTTGGTAAAAGGTTAGGCAGATGATTGTACAGACGCCAGCACATCAAGCTACTACAATCTGTCAAATTTCTTTAATAGATTTTCAACTTTATCGCTAAAGCATAAGGTTCAAAGTTGATTGGAAAAATTTGACAGTTTCGGGTAGCTTGATGTGCTGGCGTCTGTACAGTTCCTTACCTGCAGAGAATTCGTTGACGATGCTGAGCTGAGCCGCTTCGTGTGTCAATTGCAATTCGTTGGGGGACGGTTGGAACCGGTTCAAGTTGATACAGTGCAGCAAGTCTGACATCTTTGACAGTAGGCCGCCGATAGCCTGGATGATATGGGAGCAATTAAATATTATGGTCTGAGAGCAGTTAAGGAGTTTCAAAATTAAATAAATTTATTAGAATGGATCTGGGAGCAAATCCACGCGAAAATGCTTATTGACACCTACTCGAAACTTTTATTTACCTACAGACGTTAGAAAAAAAAAAAAAAAAACAAAAATAACACGGTTGCTCTTTTTTTAAACCCTCTTTATTTCTTTCTCGCCAAGGGCAACTCTTATAAGCCAGAATCTATAGAGGTCACGAACCAGATACGTCAGTCATGACTATGAAAAGAAAAATCAACTGTCTTTTTCTGTTAGATACATTAGATACTAGCTGATCCAGCGAACTTCGTGCCGCCATCGATATCAATAATCTCGAGATATCATCAAAAAAGCCGTTCCATACAAAACGAGTGAGAAAACGAATCATTTTTTTTTTGTAAATTTTTCCCATGTTTTTATAGTTATAGCAATTCGAGACGGAGACAAATCCAACAAATCTAAGATCATAAAAATCCCTGCAGTCGTTATTGAGTTATAAATGGTGTAAATTAACCCGACTTTGTTTTATTAAATAGGATTTTGCATGTCATTTTGAAATTATATAGAACTAGCGTCCCGCCCCGGCTTCGCACGGAAACATTATTATTATTATACATATAAACCTTCCTCTTGAATCACTCTATCTATTAAAAAAAACCGCATCAAAATCCGTTGCGTAGTTTCAAAGATTTAAGCATACAAAGGGACAAAGGGACAAATAAAGCGACTTTGTTTTATACTATGTAGTGATATGTAACATTAATAACGCAATACCTCATACACCCCGATCAGAGTATTAATATTAAGTTAAAATCATAATACAATGACCAGAAGTTATTTTTATAGCTAACTATTATTACTTATTTAGAAAATCGTGTTGACCCAGCATTACCTTATGCATTTAAAATGAAACCTTATTGCTTTGAAAGAAGATTTAATTTTCTTTGATTCAATCAGCAGTGAGTATGGTAAAATACATACCTATTAATAAGAAATACCTATATTAAAAGTTACTGAAATCGATTTAAATTATGAACAAACTACTTTCAGAACTTGTATTTATTCTGTTAAACTTTTTATATTTTCTTTTGTATAATGAGTAACAAGTACGCTAATTAATAGTGCTTATAAGTTAGAAACATACGAGATAAAAGATTGTGGATTAATGCTGAGTATGTATTTGTTGGGTAAGTTTTTATACAAATACCTAAATAACAAGTAAAGAAAAAAAAAATTGTTATCCTTACATCTAAATCCCCGAACTCATCTAACAGCCCGTCCATATCGAAGTCGGGCACGTCCACGTCCCCGCCCCCCAGCAGCAGCTGGCGCAGCGCGCGCAGCGGCGGCGCGGCCAGCGCGCGGCGCAGTGCGGCCGCGCCCGCGCCGTGCGCGCGCAGCCTGCCCAGCGCGGGGGACGCCGCGGACAGCGAGTGCACGAGGGCCGTCACCTTCACCATTGTTGCGAATGTTGTGTTGGCCTGTGGAATCAAAATAGAATCACCATCTTCCTGCCCTGGTCCCAAGTTACACAAGGTCGGCGCAACACGTTTTCTTCTTCCATTCTCCCCTGTCAACCATCACGCTCTCACTGACTCCCGTCTCTTATGATCTCTTTGTCATAGTCAGCCTATAATGTTCCCACTGCTGGGACACAGGCCTGCTCTCTTCAAGAGGGAATGGGCTATAATCTACCACGCGGGCCCAGTACGGGTTGGTAGATGTCACATGTCTTCGAATTTTTGGTTCTAGGACATGCCGGTTTCCTCACGATGTTTTCCTTCACCGTTTTGAGAGCAGTGGTGATGAAATAATTTACACAAAGTAAAGCGCCTGTCTGGGTTTGAACCTACGACCTTCAACTCGTAAGTCGCAACCGTTACCACTGGGCCACCACTGGTCTCTTATTCCCTTATATTATATTATACTAGCTGTGCCCCGCGGTTTCACCCGCATAAGTATCGATCCCGTAAGAATATCAGGATAAAAAGTAGCCTATATGTTAATCCAGTGTGTCAGCTACCTCCATACCAAATTTTATCAAAATTGGTCCAGCCGTTTGAAGGTGAAGAAGTAACGAACACATAAATACACACACTCACAAACTTTCGCCTTTGTGATTGGTCCCAGCGGTTTAATCGTAAAGAAGTAACAAACATAAACACATACACACTCACAAACTTTCGCCTTTATAATATTAGTGTGATTATTTAGAACACCATAACAATTACAGATAGATGTAGAAATTTTGCAAAGGGTAAAACAATGAGCGGTCTTTTATGCATTGCACTTTTCTAAAACACTGCAGATTTTTTTTTGATAACCGACCCAAAATTTCTAAGTTAGGGGGTTAATCATGAGCTGAATTTATGATTACGGTTTGCGCGACGATACCAGACGCCAGCACATCAAGCTACCCGAAACTGTCAAATTTTCCCAATAAATTTTGAACCTTTTGCTTTAGCGATAAAGTTGAAATTGTATTAAAGAATTTTGACAGATTGTAGTAACTTGATGTGCTGGTGTCTGTACCTGCCACCCCGTATAAAGTCGCTGCTTATGGGTGTCACTACATACCTGCTGTATGATCCTGGTGACGGTGGGTGTGGGTGGGGTGTACAGGATCCTGCCCATGATGAGAGGTTTGATGAAGCTCCACACTATTTTGCCACCTTGCACGTTGATGACGTCCTTGTATAAGGAACGGCAGAAATCAGCTGTAAAACAAAAGAATAATATAACAAAAAGAAAATGAAACGCTGGTTTCTGAAAGTCAAAATATTTACCGGCGGTTTCTGATAGTCTTAATATTTGCTACCGGTTTCTTAAAGTCACAATATTTACTGCCGGTTTTGGAAATCGCAAGAGTAACTTACTGGGAAGTACATCGAGTTGCGCCTGGTCGGGTTCAGTGGAGAAGTCCTGTGTTTCCTTGATGGACTTGTAGAATCGGTTCGTGGTCATCGCGAACGGTTTGCCGCACATCATGTTACCTGCACTCGCTAGGAACTCAGGAGCTGAGAGGGAGAATTAATTTTTGATAATTATGATTCTTACATTACTGGTAAATGTTACAGGTTCAAATTGAATTAGCTAGCGAAATTTCAAGACGAAAGAGAAAAGAAAAAAGATCAATAAAGTGATTTTTCAGAAGCACGCAAGCTTGAAGTACCTATGAGTTTAGTAGATCAGTTTGTTTTTGTGTGAAATTCATATACGTGTTGGGTATTAATATCTAAAGCCGATAAAACAACAAAAAAAAACCTACAATATGTATACAGTATAAGACTAATAATCATTAAGAATCATCAATACAACTCTCTTAGTCAGAATTGGCATTAAATAGAATTTGTGATTCGAACTTGTGAGTTGTATTGATGATTCTAATGATTGTAATTACGTAAATACATATTTACGGTCGCGAATCATATTTCAATCAACATATAACCTGACTACAGGTCAGTGTCAGGATTGAAAAAAACCTAAGACAATTTTTTCTTGCCGTGAAAAACAACGGTTACTCCGCCGTGTGCAGGCACGGTCTTCAGTGTTGTATGGATCTATAGAAGCTTGTTGACGGACACGTTTTTTTACGGTGCGGTTTATGCGCCGTACTGTAAAGAAACCGTGCCGTGTACAAAGGGCCTGACGTTATCGCCTTAAAGGGGAAGCGCTAAGGTACTCCGCGAAATTCAAATCTTACGATTTTTGCAATTTGTAGCTCAGTGTCTGGGTGTACGTTGATTGAAATATGATTCGCGATTGTAACAAATATGTATTTACAGAATTATAATCATTACAATCAGTAATACAACTTGTTAATTTAGTATAATCCTAAATGATTTCATGAAATAGTCATTCAATAGGATTACTTGGTCTTAGAGTTATGTTGACGACTTTAATGATTATTATTTAATAAATACATATTTGTTACGGTCGTGAATAATTTATAATTTTAATCAACGTACAACTTAATACTGACCAGCAAATTGCAAAAAACGTAAGAAAATTTTAATTTCGCGGGCTACCCAGGCGCTTTCGCCTTAAAGCGGTTTAATAGAACTCAACACAATGCCAATACATACACGTCAGTATATCCCCGATGGAGCTGAAATCCTTCAATTTCTGAAACATCGTCTCGCTCCTGAGGGTCTGTCCCACGTCTGCCATCTTCTCCTGGATCATGGGGATCAGTACTACTATCTGTTGGTACTTGGATAGGACCATGGAGCCTTCCTCTTCCGTTAGGTTCGATGCAGAGTAGAGTTTGTTGAGAAGAGTGCTTGCGACCTGCAGAATAAAAAATAATTTTAGTCATAAGTTGGTAATAGCTGGGTTGTGGAGGTCAGATAGGCAGTCGGTTCATATGAAATACTAGTATTCAGCTGCATCCGGTTAGACTGAAAGCCGACTCCAACATAGTTGGGAAGAAGCTAGGCAGAAGATAAAGTTGTTAATAGCATATATCGTAGATCCCGTGTCAGTAAAAGAGATACAATAATTATATATAAATAGTTGAACACTGACTGTTCACACTGCTGGCGAGAACTTTCTATTGTACGTTTCCGTTTTGTTTCGTTTTTGCTGTTTTTAAGCTACTGCGTAGCTTTTATCGCGGGCTTTGAGCGCGTCGACCGAATCAAGAAATTCCGTAACGAAAATAAAACCTAACACGGCGGGTGTTAGGTTTTATCTCTCCGACCGGCACAGCGGCGCGGCGTTGAAAGCCGTGCATCATCTAACGTCGTTTCAGTTCGGCAGACTTCGGCACGGTGTTTGTGTGCATGCGACTAGACGTATGCGTTTAGAGTAGCTGCTAACTGCTCATAACTGATTTTATCTCTTTTAGACACGATGCTAGGTGAGACAGCGTGTTTTCTGGCCGCGTCCACGAGTGAGTTCGAGCCCGGGACTAGTTGAGGATATCAAGTCTCAAACTTATATGTTTCTTATTTCAGTTACCATAAACCTATAGTTTCAATGATAAAAATATTCCTGAATAACCTACATGTATTGTAAGATAATAAAAATATTTTAAACGATATTAACTTCACATTTATTCAATAAAAGAAAAAAAAATGTTTTCTTATCGGTCACCACGCTCAAAAAGTGTAACTTGAATTAATATCAAAGAAAAAAAAATACTGCATAAATAAAAAATAAATAAATAATTATAATTGCATAAGTTGACAAAAAATGCTATGCAATAGCTTTACCGCGGCAGTCCCCGAGTGCCACACGTATTTTTTCTTTAATTATAGAACTCTAACATACCTTATCAATAATCACGCTAAAGTTGAAGTTCCGGAGCAGCACAGGCAGCACTTGCTTGGCGACATCGTCCGGCAGTCCACAGAACTGCTCGATGACGGCGCCGAACACGTCGTCCGCAGTCACCACATCCAGGTCTGCAGGGACCAGCACCTTGGACATGGACTCCATCTGGCACACGTACTGGGCGATGTGGCTGTCGTCCAGCTTTGAGGAGAGGAGCTGAGGAAGGTAAGATGACGTGGAACAGTGGTCGATTATGTCACAAAAAATCATTGTCTTTAAAAAATATTTTATTGTGTTTAGGTATCGATACCTATCGCGTCTGTGAAGTTTAGCTAGCCAATTTAAAATAACCCTGTATAAAAGAGCTTATGTTAGATTGGGCCATAACCTTATCAGAGTTAGAGCCAGTTTCTCAGCCCTAAAATACAAGCCTTGTTTCATTGTGAAAAACTTTCCAATGTGCAGTATTCGAAAGTTTGATAAATTTTCCCGGGAATTAAAGGATTTGCAGATTGACATACTAAGTTATTTTGTCGTGTTTTTTTTATACATATATAATTATTATAGCCATTTCATACGTCTGATAGAAAATGACAGTGATGATTTTAATTTGCGGACAATTTTAGGTAATACTTAAATTTTGTAAGTAACCATTTTCCCTGATTTTAACAGTGAGATGTTTTTTATAAGGCTTTCAAATCATTTATAAGTTCCAACGTACCGGCTTCAGTTGAATCTGTCCAGCATGTAGCCTGGGAGCGGCGATGGACCAGAAGTTCGTGTTGTTGATGCCGAGCGCGCTCAGACTTAACTCCACGTCTTCAGCATCAGGAAACAGCTGCGATACTTCCACTGTTGTAGAAAGTTGATGTTTTAAAGAGACAATTTGTGTGCGTGGTAGGCATACATTACTATTTAACCCTTCGTTTCTTCGCCGTAACGTGGATCCACGCGAGACACAATGGTTTTTTAATTGTTTCTATAATTACGGCATTCAACCGGATAAAATATTTTAATAATGTTATATAAATAAGTCAATATAATAAGATTTTATTTAAGTAGGTATTTATGCGAAGAACAATAAAGAAACATACTTTAAAGCTTCAACGCTCGTCTTTTATTTAAATTAATTTTATGATTTTTTTAGATAGGGTCCAGTAAGTTTATAATTTAGCCTTGCCTATTTTAATTCTGATGTTTTTTCTGAATCGCAAATATTTTTTGTGCATGATTTCGAAGTCGTTATTCGACAAAAAAAGTAAAAGTGCGTAATGATTTTCACCAAATGGCTCGCAAAGATTGTCAAATCAGGATTTGACAATCTTTAAACGATATTAAATCGTGTACATAGTATTTAAACTCTATATTACCAAGCTGCGCACAGCAGCTTGACCGCGGGCGTCTTCCACGACACGTGATCGTAGCCGACAGTATGCTGTGACGCGCGTACTTCTCCGTTCGTCTGTCGTCGTATCCGATCGAATCCTTTCGGCTGTCGTCCAAATTTTTCTTTTCCTCTTCTGTGTTTTATGATTATTTTCGTCTTCTTCTAATGCAATAGCCAACAATACTACGTCAACTTCACCATTTTCAAACATTTCATTAAGAATAACTCGTCAACACGGTAGGAATGAAACTATTTGTCTAGACGCAGAAACGGATATGTTCGCAAGCGACGCGACGGTACGGAGCCGATCGTATGCTATGCGTCGACATGCTGCCGATTGGCAGTCGCCGCATCCGTTCGTATCCTTTCCGATCCGATGCGGTGCGAGTCGTTTGGTGTCATCCTTTAGGAACTGACCTTTGAGATTGACTTCCTCCAGCATATAGTTCTTCAGTTGCTTGACGACGGCGAGTCCAGACGACAGCGCATCCAGGTCCCGCTCCAGGGGCGTGTCGCGCAGCAGTGGGTGCAGCTCCGTTATTAGACCCTGCAGACTGATATGTGACGGGGTTAAAGAAAGCTTTTTTAAAGAAATTTCATTTTATTTGCATAACACATTGTGTCCATATGTGTTATGCAAATAAAATGATGTAAAAAAAAAGTATGTTAAGTTTGCTTCGTAGGTATAGCGTGGGCTGCACGTTACAGGAGGGGCATTTATGATTTTGTTGGTACAGGTCCAGAATTTTATTTGCGGCACCTAGAAAGAAAAGAATTTCCTGGGTGCCATCAATGAAAGAACTATCAAGTGATTAATATTGTCTGTCTCGTGTCTCGAGGAGTCTCGTGGAGGAAAAAAATAAAAATATTTAATTATTTAGGATCTAAGGAGTTTATTGCTTAAAGTTAATTAATGATTAACGTCTGCTTAACTATACATTTTTTGACATTTAAACGTCTCTTAACTTTAAGCAAGTTTATAAATAAACCTTCTACTAGCAAGTTCAGTGCGAAAATGAGCCGCAACATCGGTCCAAAAACATAGATTTCAGCTAACTGGTAAGAGTGTCGTTAAAGTCAAAGCATTTATCTCAAAAAGGCATATAAAAGGTACTTTTGCACGTCATAATTTATAATAAAATAGAATTGATTGATTGGTTATAACTTTTATTATAACACACCCATCTTCATATTATAAAAAATCCAAAAACCCCAGACTCAAACAAAATCCTCTAAATTGAATAGTAAAAAACAATACAATAATGGCCTTTTAAGTTTAATATAAGTCGTAGGAAATATTTAGATCCAAGCGTCCTCGCGTCAGGGGACGGCTAAATAGTCGGTTCAGCCGTTCGAGAGCTACGATGGCGCAGACAGACACACAGATACACACGTTAAACTCATAACACCCCTCTGTTTTGTCGGGGGTTAAAAATTACACAATCTCACCTATACATAACATTATCCAAGGCATCTTCGCTAATGAACAGTATAACGGCGTCCATCATGGCCTCCATCTGGCCATCCATCACGCCCGCCACGTCCAGCTTGCTGGCCAGGCCCAGCAGACGCGCGCCGTGCGACATGAAGTCTCCGATGTGGTGGATGATGGAAGACACGAAGTTGAAGCGCCAGAACTCGTCGATTTGGTATTTTGGGAGCTGTCCGGAATATAGTGCATGGTTTTATAAAACTTAAAAATAATCAAGAAATCATAAGGTTTTTTTGTCACTTCATAAGAATCATCTTTTCTTTTAACAGGGTGGTTAAATAGGGCTTGCACCTACAAAAACTTAGTTATGGCGAGGCAACATTTTTATAGAAAGGCTATGGACCCAGGCCATAGTCAGATCAGAGACCAATGAAGGCATTACAAGATTAGTAAAATAGGCTTTACACGTCTCCAGAAAAGAATGATAAAAACACAAGGTTATACTGGTCTACTATCTAAGTACCTACTTATATCTATATCAAAAGAATTTTAAGAAAGATGAGTTCTATAGCCACACTGAATACTTACAGCTTTTTCAATGAGTGTCTTGTTAAGATTGTTCTTGATGATGGAGGTGATATCAGTGCAGTTGTATCTGTCACAAATGACAGCACATCCACTGTTCGGAACGATGATGTCCTGGTTTGACGGCTTGGAGATACTGGAGATCTAAACATGAATAATAATATTTACTCATTAATTAAGGATTATATTGAAAAAAAAATTGCTCGTTCTTTATAGGTAGTGTATATTTTTCTTAGATATGTTTCCGTCGCACGAATGAATAATAGAGTGAAGTAAAAGTGCGGGCAGGCGACGCGAAGCGACGGGGTGGGCCGGGGGAACAAAAAAATTTCACGCGGACGAAGTCGCGGGCAGAGACTAATATTTATATAAACGAGCGCGATGATCGCGTACTCGCGCAACATTCTCTTTCGGTTAGGACAAAACTTCATAGAGTCGTATTATATATTCAACAATAGACATCAAAAGGCTGA
Source organism: Luperina testacea (assembly GCA_927399505.1). Lineage (NCBI taxonomy): Eukaryota > Metazoa > Arthropoda > Insecta > Lepidoptera > Noctuidae > Luperina > Luperina testacea. The sequence goes on along the minus strand of OV656766.1, from coordinate 1,288,185 downwards.
GTTAACTTTATTGTTTGTTCATCATAATCATAATCGGTCTATAATGTTCCCACTGCTGGGACACAGGCGTCCTCTCTGTAGGAGGGAGCAGGCCGTAATCCACCACGCGGACCCAGTGCGGGTTGGTAGATGTCTCGTGTCTTCGATTTTTTGGTTCTAGGACATGCCGGTTTTCTCACGATAATTTCCTTCACCATTTTGAGAGCAGTAGTGTTAAAATAATTTACACAAAGTAAAGCGTCTGTCTGGGTTCGAGCCTGCGACCTACAACTCGAAAGTCGCGGCTGTTACCACTGGGCCACCACTGCTCTCGTTCTCTTGTTTGCTCACCTTTCGTAAATTAACTTGAGCATTCTCAATATCACCAACAACACCATGATCGTCAACAACCCTCATCAGTTCTCCGTGCAGCTCATTCTTTTCCAGCAGGTAGTCCTTCAACGGCTTCATCACGTCAATATTGTGAGCTACTTCCGTGGATAGCTCCTTGAGGTACGGCAGGTCTCTGACGCCGTCGACCTCGTGGATGTGGGGGAGTTCTGCCCTGATGAGCTTGGTGGTGTGGGCTAGGACCGAAGCGAAGCTGGAAATATGAAGGGTTTATTGTATATTGTGGTCTTAACATAAGATTTTATCACACCTGTATTATCATCATCTCGTCTCATTTAAGGGTGTGATACAGTCAACAAAAGAGATAAGTATGCAGGATCGTCGGATATAGCTGAAGTTTAGTAAGAAACCGATGGATGTTCTCGAAAAAAATTTAATTTCATTAATACAAAACAAACAGCCCATTTATCAAATTAAATTTCAGTCGACAACATCCATCGATTTATGGTTACCTGGGACGAACATCATAACCGCAAAAATATCAACTGTCCCATAGAAAACTTCAATACATAAGTACTTGACCTAAATGCATACGACGGATGATTATTTTTCTAAGTAGAAACTCACAGTGTAGCATTTCCGAACTCATTCCGGGACACGTTCTTGGCGAGACACTCCGTCAGCTTCGTATTCTTAGCGTTCATGTCCTCCAGCAGGTGCACCTTCACTTGTCCCAGGAACTCGTTGATCGACTTGTTCATCTCGTACTTCGTGTAGTTTCGTGTTGATATTAACTGTGGGAAAGAAGAAGGTGATGCTCAAGAAACTTGTAATGTTACAATATAGTTTTATTTCATCTAGATAGGCATAAAAAAGATTCTTACGTACAAAATCGTAGTGTGCAAAGGCTCCAGGGACCCAAGAGTAGCGCTAAGTTAAAGATTTTTGTACGACAACCAATTATTACACTTTAATTTCCGGATCATCAGAGTGCAAAATTGTTCGAAAACCACAGATTTCAAACAGCTTCTTGTGGGCTCTCAATTTGTTAGCAACTATAAGACACTTTTTATTAGATTCATTATTTAATGTCTGTGTAATAAATTCACAGCTCTATGCTCTGTCTTACTTCCACGCTACGCCTCTCTTTATGTTTAAAACTGGCGTGGTAATTGAAAAACACACTTTCAATCATAGTCCTAAAGATTCTGAAGAAAATTGTTAATCCATTGCTTCTTAAGTTTGAAAAATTCGCCTGCTCAACAACGTGAATAATGCAATGAATGTTGCTGAACTGCCGAAATGAAAGCCATTGCCATTTTAAGTGTGGTACGCAATTACCTCGCTGGTTACTTCGTAAAGCACAAAAGACTGACCTCTCTGATGGCCATGTCCCAGTGGAACTCGTTCTTGAGCGAGTGGTACACGTCGTCCAGGCTCATGGTCTGCAGGTGGCACAGCAGGTTGTCGTACTCCTGCTTCTTGAACAGCTGTAGGTTCAGTTGCTTGAACCACGTCGTGAATTGGGAGCAGACAGTGCATTGGCTGGCAGAGAAACATTGATTAAAAATAGTCTTCGTTACCTTCAAAATGGTCCCTAGTATTTGCCATTTTTTCCGAGAAGTAAAATATGTAAGCTCTTGTAATATTTCCATTTTCAAAGGTAAGATAAACTCAAACTCAAACTCAAAGCATTTATTTCAATTAAACCATTTACAGGCACTTTTGAATTGTCAAGAAGTCGGTCAGTCAGAAAAATATGAAGCTAGTTGCCCATAAAGAAACGCAAAAGCAGCAGTACTAGTGTAAGTTTTAAGCCAATCATGTCATACGGGAAAGCCTAATGTTGCGCGCCACAAATAATGCTTGATACATCGCCATGTATCGCCATTAGTTACCACTAGCGCCATCTTGTATCGGGTAGCAGAACTAGTACCTTGGTACTACTAGTACATTGACCCTACTAGGTAGGTACTAGTAATTCCGAGAACTATCGACGTCGAGTCAGTCGGGACCGCTATGTACTCGAACATACTAGATGTTTATAGAGTAGCTGTGTGGCATTATATAAGGCGGGCGCGAGCCGCGAGACATATAGTTTCGATTAAGCGATACGAGCGAGTACATCGAAGGCGATATTCGAGTGCGACTTAAGAGTGATCAGTAAGTGTAATTGTGTTCATAATTAGTGTGTTTGAGTTGTAATTAGTGTTGGTGAGTAAAGTGTCATTTTTTAGGGTTCCGTAGTAAACTAGGAACCCTTATAGTTTCGCCAAGTCTGTCTGTCCGTCTGTCCGTCCTCGCTTAATCTCTGTGACCGTTAGCACTAGAAAGCTGAAATTTGGTACCAATATGTATATCAATCACGCCGACAAAGTGGTAAAATAAAAATTGGAAAAAAATGTTTTATTACGGTAGCCCCCCTATATGTAAAGTGGGAAGTGATTTTTTTTTTAATTTCAACCCTAACGTGTGATATATTGTTGGAAAGGTATTTAAAAATGAATAGGGGTTTACTAAAATCATTTTTTGATAATGTCAATAATTTCGGAAATAATCGCTCCAAAAGTAAAAAACAATGTGTCCCCCCCCCTCTAACTTTTGAACCATAAGTTTAGAAAATATGAAAAAAATCTGAAAAGTAGAACTTTATAAGGACTTTCTAGGAAAATTATTTTGAACTTGATGGAAACAACAGTTTTTGTACAAAAAAGACAAAAAGTTGTACAAAATAATTTCTGGACTAAGTTTGTAGTATAATCGTATATGCAAGCATTTTTTTAACTTCGTTTACATATTTTATTATCCTGAACGTATCCCTTAAGTGTTCGCGCTAAAAACAGTCACGAGTCGGAGCGCCTGCCGCGGAGCGTGCAATGTTGCACGCTCCGTGTTCGCGCACGTACCCACTACCGGGAGCAGTTGCAGGAGCGCGGAGCGCCTGGAGCGCGAACATAATGGATATCCACTTTTAAAATCATAAGTGGGAACACTTATTGTGACGGACGGGAAACTACGGAACCCTACACTGAGCGTGGCCCGACACGCTCTTGGCCGGTTTTTTGGTTACTAAATCGGCAGTTTTAATTGTCACGAACCCCAAGCTCGTAACACTATTATTATTAATCGAAGCCGAATCCGGGCACTTCGAAATCTGGACTCCTACTGAGAAATTTCTGATTAAAACATCCAACAAGACTCTGACCTGGGGATCGAACCTAGGACACCATGTTCAGTAAGGGACTTGCAACTACTAGATCAACGACAGGGAAGCTGTGACATTTTTTAAAGCATTGCTATTACCTGTTATTCAAGAACAGCGTGGCAGCGTCGACTCCGTTGCTCAGCATCGCAAACGAGATCTTCGTCAGCGTTTCTTTGGATAGCAGCTGCAGAGCCACCATCCTCAAGTGCTGGATCTTCTCGTCTGTCACCCACGACGGGTTCTGAGGCGGTTTCGGTCCATCCTTGATGAGGTCCAGTCTTGATTCGATCTTGGATATGTCACCGTCGACTGCGGTGTAGTCGATATCTTTGGATAGTGATAAGGAGTTTTCGAAGCCCTGGGAATTGCAACTAATTAAGATGCTAATTACATAACTATAGACGTCTTAGATATTCCATAGAGGGTTAGGTAGCGGTGTACACCGACATCTTGCAAGATATGTTTAAGTTTTTATTGGTTCATATTATAAATTGTTTTGGAAATTCCAAGTACGACTTGCTATTGTAATTGACGTTCAACGTTTCAAAACGACATCCATACTAATATTATAAATTCGAAAGTAACTCTGCTGTCTGTCTGTCTGTCTGTCTGTCTGTCTGTCTGTATGTTACCTTTTCACGCCTAAACCACTAAACGGATTTCGATAAAATTTGTCAGAGATATAGATTGCATCCCGGGGAAGGACATAGGATAGTTTTTATCGACATACCTCGCGGGCGAAGCCGCGAGCGGAAGCTAGCTATTTTTAAAACGACATTCAACAGTAAAATAATAAGAACCCATTAAAGCGGGTGCTTATTATTTTGCCGTTAAAAGATCATCATAACATATTACCACACAAGAGATACTGAAGTTATGTAGGTATAAATCATCGTATACTATAATAATGTAAACTATAATTTTATAAATGCGAAAGTGAGTTTGTTTGTAACGCTTTCACGCTAAAATGGCTTAACAGATTTGCATGAAAGGCACACGGATATACACTGACCTGGGTAAGGACATAGGCTATTTTATATCCTGGATCGCAGACGAAGTTGCGGGCACCCGCTAGTAATATATTATAATCACTTACTTGAGACGCAAACAGCAGTGGCGGTAGTTCCTTATACAGCTCAACCTTATCCTCTGCACAAATCTGTTGCTTGAGGTCGGACCACAGACCGGTTCGGTCCGGGATGTAGTCGGACAGCGTGATGTTAGGTAAGCAGAACGATTCCGTCTGATTCATGTCGATGTCGTGAAGAAGGCGGACTATCTAAGGAAACCAACGTTAAATTCAGTTAATAGGTATTGGTTATATGGTGTGTTGAATGAGCTAGGGATCATCAAGATTTAAAAGTAGACACGAGTTTATGAACTATTCCCACGCACTGCATCATTTCAGCTGAAAGACGTCCACTGCTGGTCATAGGCTTCCCCTAAGCACCGCTACTTCGACCGCTTCTGTGGTTCTTGCATACAGCGGATTCTTGCTGCCTTCACCAGATTGTCGGCCCACCTTGTGGAGGCCTTCCAACGCTACATCTTCCGGTACGCGTTCGCCACTCCAGAACTTTTCGGCTCAATCGACTATCTGTTCTGTCAATTAAGCACTTAGCACCCAATGCACTTAGATCGATAAATTTCCTGATATAGCTTTTCTACCCTAAAAGACAGATGCGCATAAGATGCAGTGACGGTAATATCAGGTGGGTAAGTAGGTGCAGTAATTAAAAGTCAGATATTGGCCTTTGGCCATTTTGTTGACGAAAAACAAACGAAAAGTTGTGAAAATAAAAATTAATGTAAAGACTATGCGTATGGAGTATCTCGCAAAAGCAAGATACTCCTATAAAAGAAAAAAAATAAGCACATGCTTGTGATACGGCTATGGTTTCCGAAAATATTATAACAATGAAATGTGTCACTTACATGTATATCATCGAAGTTAGTGAGCAGATCTTCAGCGACATCGAAGCTGTTTTCTAAATACCCCAAGAACTTGCTAGCATAGGGTCCATTGTAGAGATCCCTGAGGACTTTCCACCAGTCCTCGCCAGTCAGAAAGCTCAAGATGACGTCATAGCTCTGCATGTTGGACTGCAAGTTCTTGAGGTAGATAGGAATGCTCAGTTCGTACGAATGCTTGGTAGAAGTTCGCAGTACGTTAATGAGTTGTTTTCTGTGGAGAGGATGAAATTTTTGTAAGATTTTTTTGATGAATATACCTACCATCATTTAAACATTTATCTCCAGATAGATTTTTAAATTGCTTGCTATGAACTTAAACAAATGTAAGGAGACTTACCTATTGCTTAGAAATTCGAATATATCTGCAACATTATCTCCACCACTTTTCAATGTGTCAACTAGATTCATCAAACTTTTCCTTGCAGTTTCGTAATCTTTTACTGTTACATTTTGTACAGCGCCATATATCAGATCATATGCTTTAGTACAAATTTGACTTCTTACTCTCTCATCAGTAACTAATATCGTTTTCATTCTATTGGCTTCCAAATCATTGCACATTTTGTCAATGGCATCAACAATACTATAATTCTCATTACTAGTCCATATAACATCTGTTAATATGTCAAAGTGTATATTTAAAGTATCTGTAGGTTTTCTTTTAAACAAATATTTGATCGTGTTCAAGTCACCGGCGACCGCTTTCATTTGTTGATCAGTACCTGGGTATATGTTGTTAATATCTAATGTACTGATTTCTGTGGACAGTTTATTAATAATACTGACTATTCTAGTCAAATAAACATGTGCTACAAATTGTTTCATATTAATTTCATTAAACAACCGATATGAAGGACTGTTTTCATTGAATTTGAAACTTAATACTGCATCGACGATTATCTCTAGTTTTCCTTCGATTGTATTTATTTTGAGGTCATCATCTGTCAGTAGAGTTTGGTTCTTTTTTGATATTTCAGTCAAGTAGTCAGCTAACTCTACAGCTTTGGTGTAAGCGTTTTCAAATCTGCTTGTTAGATTTTCCACATGAATTGTGAAGAAGTAATATTGCTGAAAATAATAGAAATGGCTTAGATGTTGACATCTCTTAACTTTTTAATTGTTCCCCAAACAGGCCGAAAGATGAAGGGGTAACGTAGACCACAGACGTTTTTGGCAATCTAGACTGTAACGGTAAAAGAATCTGCGACATTTTGTAGGACTATTCGTGATATATATTTTTTGTCCATATAATAGTCAATGGTAATAGTTATACATATGAAACTAATAAACAGAAAAGAATACAGAACTCTCAGACTCGATCGCACAACAAGTCTGTCGCCTGCGTACAATATTTGTCTGCACACAATCTAATGATACACCATAGATATTATTTCAGTTTCATACTCACAGGCTTAGAGAACAGATCAAGCAGCGTGTTTTCGCCCCTGGGGAAGGAGAGCCAGTGCAGCAGAGAAGGACACAAGAAGGGCTGCACCTTCTTCATGAAGGTATCGTCGATGATGCTGCCCGGAGGAATCACCATGGAGGTAATTACGGCTCCACAGTCCCAGAACTGAGATTGAGATGCGCGACGAACCTTATAATGGTAGGAGTTCAGTTTGAGTATTAGATAATATTTTAATAAGGGTTTTCAGTTCATCAAAAGCATATAATGGGGTAAATTTGTTTAAAGTATTTAATATAGGTAGGCTGTCTTCGCATCTAGCGTTGGTTGCCGCCACGTTGACGACACATCGTAAGGGTTCGGCGAACTATGTCTATGCTAGACACTGACTGATGGTATATTGTAGCAGAACGTTATTATGTTTATGGACAAATGTTGAGTAAGCCAAGATATTCCTTGCCTTATTATCAATAAGAAATATAGGAAAAATATTGGCAAACTACATAATTATCTATGTTACCTGGCTCATAAACCCGAAGTCCCAGTAGGAGTTGAGCAACACTCCGATGAACTCGGGCATCTTGTCGTACAGGATGTACAGCGCCGTGCTCCGAGTGAAGCCGAATACTTGTAGTATGTTCGCGTTTGGTTCTATAAACAAGCAAATAATGTAAGAGAGAATTATTAAGAGATTTAAAAGTTAACTTTCTAAACCAAGTTTGAAAAAATGTAAGAATGATACCGGGAGTGATAGAAATGTTAGTATAACAAGCTTTGGATCGACCGGTGTGGCTGTTATTTAGCCACGAGCCCCCCAATGAATGAATAGAAGAAAATTATGGCAAAGAGTAATGAGTACCATTAATTTCCGTAAAGTAAGTCAACAAATCATTGGTAATGTTCTCGAGGATGATCGAGAGGGATCCGAAGAAGTTCTTCCAGGCCTTCCTGCCGAGCAGTCTGCAGTCATCATCCATATTGCTGACAATGCACTTGGAGTACCTCTCCCAGAGGCTGCTCATCGGCACGTTGCTGGGGATCGAGGAGTCGTTCATAGCGTTGAAGACTATGTCGATCTTCGTGAAGAGTTTCCTGTCAAAGTGGAATTGATTATCAGTTTTGGAGTGGTGAAATATATATTTGAAATGCTTTTCGAGCGCTTCAAACTTCTTAGTAATAACATAACATCACGCCTGTATTCTCCAAAGGGTAAGGGCAAAGGTGTGTTCTACATAATGTCCAGTTTATTTTATCCTACCGTGCAAATGTGTAGTTACTATAAACTTTTCTAAGTATGATTACTCGTTCTGTAAGGGACAGCTTCCAATATAATTCAATGAGCTTATGAACAAGAAGATAACTATAATCGTCTATATAAATGCCTCGCTGACCTGGCAAGGACGAGTACTGAGTCCTGAGTCCAGATTCCTAGTGGAAAACACGCCAATACCCAAATATTGGCGTGTGTTTTAGTAGCATGCGCTTTTTAATGCTGTGTTATTTTTTACAAACCTTAGTACAGTATCTCTCTCCGTAGTATTGAGAGCCAGTGCAGCATACTGCCAGGCCTCCTTTAAACCGAGGCGTTCATCAGCAGTGTCATTGAAAACGTACTGAATGGCATCCTTGGTGATCAAGACGTCTTCCACCAAGGAGTCGAATATAGACGAGAACTGGAGGAAGAGGTGGGGTGGGTAGTCTGTGGTGTTCCATGTTGAGGGGATCTGGAAGATAAAATTAGGATTGTAGACATAATAAAAATACAGACTGCCAAATATTTTGCTAGCTTCTGGCCATGACTTCGTCCGCATGAAATTTCTTGTTCCCATGACCCACCCCTTTGCATCGCACCACCTGAACGCGTCATCGGTTTTTCTTTCAGATTTGTTTTCTTTTTACTCGGCTCCTAAGGGGCATAGTGTGATGTTAAAAAGCCTGTAGCCTTCCTCAAAAATTAGGCCATCAAATGCAAACTCTTCAGCTTTCTATTTAGTATAGACATATATGTATAGCTCGTGCCAACACAAACACTATACCCAAGAAAAGGTAATCTAAGAATATCTTCTGGCAATCTAATTTCGAATCTCAAGTTGTATTTTAAATTTTATTTGTCCAGTATTAATCATCAATCAATCACATTTATGATCATGAGACATTTCAGCTTTGATCCTGGGATGGCGACGCACCTGCTATGCCTCTGGTGTGGCAAACGTACACTACATGCTGACCGCTTACCATCAGATGGGCAACCTCCTTTTTGACCACCAAAATAGCATAGAAAAGTATTAAATACTTCTAAAATTGTTACTTACTTTGACATAATTATTCATAGCAGCAAGATACTCGACCCATTCCTCCACGAACTTCTTATTCATGCATAGTATTGTTTCTATTCCTCTCACTGCGTCTTTGGAAATAAGGTTCATCTGCAGCAGTTCTGACATGCTGGTGGTGGAACATGGCCATGGGGGCTCGGAGTTCATGAGGGAGATTATTGGGGCCACCTGCAAATGATTTGAGTAGTTTTTCGGGAACTAAGATTAAATCTTTCAATTTAAACAATATTTTAATTAAAACATGATCCAAGGCTAGGTTTTTAGTACGAGAGCAGTCACTTTTGCGATCTCGAAAAAAAAAATGAATTAAGTGCCTTGTGAAATGTAAAACTTCCCTAATGAAAAAAAGCTTCTTTGGTGTTGCTCCACGAGTGTACAATAAAATACCCGATGAAATAAAATGTATGCCATTGCAGAAGTTTAAAAAACACACACGCCGACCGCACAGTAGCGCCCTCATCGTTTGTTTGGTTATAATAAATAACCAAACAAACGATGAGGGCGCCACTAGGCGGTCGGCGTAGCCTTAATGGGTTACTGCTTGAAAGATGTTTTATACTCTAAATGATTTTTTAAAGGACGAATCTCTCTAATTATATAAAATGCTGACATACATTTTATTACTTTACATCAATACTAATCTTTTGAATTGAATTGACATTAAATTCTGACATGAAATGAAATTGACTATGAACTGTAATGAAAAATTTATACGCATGCGTTAATACACTTAGGTACTGAAATACTTATAATATTAGGTATATTGTAATAAATTTATCATTGTAATTTAATAGTAGTTACCCACTCATTTAATTGTCTTTTAATCACATTAATATTTTTTTGTATTTTAAGATGATTGTATGAAATTATCTATGTTTTACAAATAAATTATTCTATTCTATTCTCGTTCTTTCATTCTTCAAAGATATAAAAAAACAAGAAGTGTCTTACATTAGCTTGTTAAGAATAGGTACTCATACACACGAGCGACTCGCGTCAACAGCACGGTGCACAGTAAACGCGTCGGCTCAACATGTCGCTCGTGTATTTGAGCACCGTACTCAAATACACGAGAGGCACGTTGTCGATGGCTGCAGTTGCCTCTGCCGGTGAAGCGTGTCGCTCGTGTGTATGCACACTAATGCATTTTCGATGCTTAAGTGCCGAAAGGAAGATCTAGCTGAAGATACTCACATCCGTATCATCACGCATGATAATGTCCACAACATCCACAGTGAGCTGTGGCATGTTCGGGATGATGCTGCTGAGTGCTTTCACGGTGGTCGGAGGTAGATTACTAGTGTAAGTACTGTTTGTCAGTAACGCTGAAATTGTAAGATCGTTTGTTAGGCTCCTGACATAAGGTAATTAATGTACTGGCCATGGGTTTTTCTTTAAATGATTACCTACGTAATAGGTGCGACAGAATAATTTTGCCTTAAACATTTATCTTGGCAAAGACATTAGTGATCATAGTATAATATCATTAGAATATATGCTTATAGAAAATTATGGTATAAAAGGTGGCAGGGAAATAGATGCGCAATCTGTTACCATGGCATGCAGTATATGACTCTCAACCGCGTTCAAATTTAAGATTGATTATTTTTTTTTAATGCGAAATATTCTACTCCAGGTTGTCTAGAATCATGTGCTGAATTCATGGCTACGGTCTGCGCGTCGTTGTCCCTGCCACCCTGTACAAGGTTCCATGTCATTTAAAAGGCGAAACGCCCAAAAGCGTTTACCGAGCTTACGACTACGGTTTATTTCCTGTCAAAAAGCCAAATAGCACTGGCCAAACTTGGAATCTAACAAAAACAGCCACATTAACAACCAGTAGATCAGGGGGTCTAAAAAGGCTATATTGGCAGAATCATAAAAAGATATCACTATGAATGGACAGTTAACTGTTAAGTTAATCGTATCAAATCCCATTGGTGAAGGATTTTTCAGTAATTTTTTTTTGTCTGTGCTAAAATACCAATCAATCCAATCCAAATCCAAACTCTTTAATTATATCTCCGTAGTGCAGCGAAAAAAAGAAAAACACGGACTGTCTTCGCCGTATCGCTCATTTGGAGAAACATCGACGTAAATGTATTTTTTTCCAAAAATGAGCTAAATAAGACAAATTATATTCACAAGTAATTACTTTAGGAAATACAAAGACGTAAAAAAAAAGTAAAATAGCAGTTACGTTGATGTTTCTCCAAATGAGCAATATTATGATTCATAATGTCATCCTTTTATGATTTGCCAAAGTGGCCTTTTTAGGCCCCCAGAAAGGTTGTAACGGTTCATCTTCTTAAACTACCTCACTAAAGGAAGCTAAATCCGTTACCTAGATTCTTGAATCACAAAAATTAGAATGTTACCTGCAACCAATTTGACAGTTTCATCAAAAATTCTGACGGGTCCAGCAATGGTCGAGATCGTGTACTTCATCCTCAGCCAGAAATCGCCACTCACGTCGAACAGACCATGGTCCAAGATGTCCAGAAAACGAAAAAATAGTTTTACGCTGAAATGGAGAGTTAGAGGTGATCAGACAAATATGAAATTCAATCACAGTTGCGAAAGAAAAAAATAATAGCTATATATAAACAGAAACACACACATAAAGAGTTCAGTATTCTTGTAATGGGAAACAAAAGATGCACACTATTGTTACAGCAAACTTTTTTTGTTCTTAGGGAAACAAGTTGCTGGCAAAATGCGATGTTGTTGTTGTTGTTGTTATCATTTAATTGTACTTTTATATGTTGTACTATGCCTTTTGTGTGCACTGAATAAATGCTCTAATCTATCTATGTTGCAGTGTTGCTGGCTACATTATGAAGTTTCGTAGTCATGCTAAAAAATGTTTAGCATGTTTGTTTACCGGGCGTAAACAAAAGTGCTAAACATTTTGTAATTTTCCTAGTATCACTCAATCACTCTTATCGTTAAGGCGTAGTTGAAAAGGCCATTGATTAATTAAGTTACGCATATTATAACGCGAGTCTAATCTGACAGATGAATGCATTTTGACCTCTTTGATGTTGCCGGATGTAACGATATCATTACCAGGGAAGGAAAACCCGCTTTAGATATCAATAATGCTATGTAACAGAACATCACATCATCCGAAGGAAAGGACCATATTTTAAAGAATAAGTATTTAATAGGGGACGTTAATACAGTTAGTTTTAGTTATCTATTTAAGGGTTGCCAACATTTTGTATTTAGCATTCAAATACCGCAGTGGTGGCCAAGTGGTAACGGCCGCGACTTACGAGTTGTAGGTCGTAGGTTCGAACCCAGACAGGCGCTTTACTTTGTGTAAATTATTTCATCACCACTGCTCACAAAACGGTGAAGGAAAACATCGTGAGGAAACCGGCATGTCCTAGAACCAAAAATTCTAAGACATGTGACATCTACCAACCCGCACTGGGCCCGCGTGGTGGATTACGGCCCACTCCCTCTCACTGAGAGGAGGCCTGTGTCCCAGCAGTGGGAACATTATAGGCTGATGATGATTCAAATAACCTCCATAGCGATACCTATTTAAACTTACGCCCGGCAAACTCTGGAAAACCAACCTCACTACAACCTTCAATCTACGTAATCTACGTTCTTCCCAACTATGGTGGCGTCGGCTTTTTGTCTAATCGGACGCAGCTGAATACCAGTATTTTACATGGAGAGACTGCCTATTTTACGTCCACAATTCAGTTACTGGCTAACACTATACCCCTTCGTAAGACTGGTTGTCAGACTTTTGGGCTTCTGACTACCCGTAACGACTGACAAAGATCTACAAATGAAGACGGGACAAACGGCTTATCGTGCTTTCCTAGGCAATGAGAGTTCAATCCAATCCATAACATCCATGAACCGACGAGCGTAGATTCGCTCGGTCTGTGCGGCTATTATTGTTATGCTATGATCTCCTCAATGCAACCTTGATGACAGTCATGAACTATTCTCATTTCATCTATCTCTTTCTCTCTCTCATCTATTCTCTCTATTCTCTCTCTCTTCTCTCTCTCTTATTCTTTTCTATTCTCTATTCTTCTTTCTCTCTTCTTATTCATGCCTATTTAGAGTGTCTTAAAGTTAAGTATCCTTAGAGTATTGGAAAGTTGAATATTAGCACAAAATCTATAACTATTTCTCCATACCTTAACCTCAGACTTCTCTCCATGTTCTTGAGTCCGAACCAGAACTCCTTGGCATCGCTGAACAAGGAGTCTAGCCGCTTCTTGGTGGCCTCATTCATGTTATAGCTGTTGTACTGGAAGAGGTACGTGTAGTCTCTGTCCAGCTTCTCGTACAGGGACTTCAGGTTGTTGATGAGGTTCTTCCAGTTTAGGTTTATCACTGGATGTGAGGAGTTCTTGATTGTAGTTATCTGGGAGGGTAATAAATAGTTAGAGTGGGTTTTAGGTTTATGAGTTTCTTTGTTATTATAAAGCTGCCTAATGAAAACTTGTATGCGATCAAAATTATGTATTGATGTGTTTTTTATCTATAAAACAGTATCGTGTATGTGACTGGAGAATATAATTCCACGTCTTTAAATATAACCCATATTACAAAACGAAGTCGCTTTTATTTATGTCTTTTTGACGTGACAACGTCTAATAAATCGATGAAGCTGGCTGCACTCACGAAAAAATATGACTCATGTAGTAACGCTACATGAGGCCGCGAGGCAACGCCTCGCGGCCTCGCTCTGTAGCGTGGAGGCGTTCCATGGCGGCTTGAAGTGCAAGCGAATATTAACAAATGCAATGCAACTATTCCATCAGTATTTTCTTATGACGTTGTCACGTTCAACTATCGTCAGTAAACCGACTTTACAGACAACCGATTTTTTTTTCTGTTGTATGTCTGTGCGACCACGTTGTTCTTCTAAACTGCACAACAGATTTTGCTGTGGGTTTCACTATCATGTAGAGAATTTATTCAGGAAGGTTTATGTGTAAAATTCTTTAATAATAAATTTACATAATTATAATAAAGAAATCACAATTATTTATTCGCATGATTTAGGCCGTAGCGGGTCGAAGTCCTATGTTAGACTGGACTGATTTCAACGAAATTGAGCACAGTGCGCGGTCTCATTAGTAGTATCATTTATGCAGCATTTAAACTTTTATTTGGGTAGTGAAGTTGATAGACACTAAACAAACTTCACTGTTCTTAGAAACAGTTATGGGAGATCTGAATAGTTCACTTACAGCTTTCGAAATAGCAGAGTCAGCTGTGAGTCCGTTTTCGATGGCAGTGGTGGCGTCACACAGAGCTACCACTAGCTTGATTTTTCTATCTTTTTCTGTTGGTAATTCCAAGTATTCACTCGCTGTTTCCACACCGTCGCACAGGATGTCCTCACCGAAGGTAGATAGAGCTTTGTAAGTCTATAATGGAAAAATATAAGTATGTCATTTTGGATAAAATCATAGTCATTTTCCTCATACGTAAAATAATCTATAAGCGAAAAATCAGAAGTTACTAGGGCAAGTGCCTAGCCTTCATAGTTTTTTTGTGGAAAAAGGATGGTGATATTCGTTCTATGTAACTATATTCTTTCTCGCACTGAAATAATGATAGCTTCTACACTTGCACCTGAGCATCATAATTCAACAAAATTAACACGTTGACTTATAATTAAACACTCTGCAATGACTATTTTATTTTCAGTAATCCACTAACTTTTACTGTAACGCAACATAATCTTTCTAACAAAATCAATCATCTTTATTCTTCTTCTTTTAATTCTTTTCTGTAACAACATTAAATTAGCTCAACGTACCTTTTTCTCATTCAGGGCCGTCATCAACAGTGTCTCAACCACGTCAACGTACACATCCTTGAAAGCCTTCGCCTGAGCCTCCGTGGACTGCTCCAACTGTTCGTTAATGGCCGACACCAAAATAATGACGTCATTCAAGTACGGGGAGATCTTGAAGTCAAGGATCGGATTCTGCTGGACAATTTCTTTGGCTAAAGCTCCGTGGAGTACTATTCTGTAAGAAAATTAACAGCATAAGAAAATAATTATATTATACATGCCCAGGATTTACAAGTTGGTAGTATAGTATCAATAAAAATGTTTTAATTCTTATTACCACCTGTGCTGTGCTATACAGATGTGACACTATTTTACTGCATATAAAACAGCTTACACGTTATAATGTTATTGAAAAGGTTTTTCTTGTACTGTAACAAAAATAGTATTGCCATGCCACAATGGACTTTATCCGGGCATAATTTTGAAGCATCGAGCATTAGAAAGAGACTCACACAGATATAACTTACGGAGGTGACCGCCAACAAAATCAAGATTTTTATAAAAATCGATGTGCTATATTTATGGCCTAGACTGTAAGCACATGAGGAATTTCTGAGTCTACTTACAGCATCTGTTTCCCCAAATGTCCCTTCACTCTTGCCACCTGCATAAGCTCAGACTCTTCGTTCACCTGAAACAGACTGCCCCAGGCCACTTGAGGTCTCTTCTCCGTCTCTATCCTCACGAGGGCCTGGCTGAAGTTCTTGAGGATTTGGAAGTCTTGATCGATGGTGTACAGCTGGTTACTCGTGTCCTTGCCCAGGGTTTCTTGGATGAGGAGGGATGCCATGTTGTTTATCTGGGAAATTCATATTTTAACCCTTCGTATAGAAAGTAGATCCACGCGAGACACAATGGCTTTTTAATTGTTTCTGTAATTACGGCATTCAGCCGGTTAAGATAGTTTAGTGACACGATTCCGTTGTTAGGGCAAAACTCTCGAGTTTAGGTGTCCAACTTATAATTTACTAGAAATTTTTACATTCAGCTGCTCATGGTACGTAGTGTTGGCATGGAATGATACTTTCAAGTTAAAGTAGAGCCAATTAAAATTTTTACTTAAAACAATAAAGCATAATGTCAACTTACATTATTCCTAACTTCAGGTACTCCAAAAGACTCAATCAAGTCAGTAACATAGTTCTTCCACGCGTCGCTGCACAGCTGTTTCTTAAGAGACTCTGCATCCACCTCAGATATAACGAAGAAGGTTTGAAGTTTATAGACATCGCAGAACATTTGTCCAGGGAAGTTGATTTTTGATGTCAAAATCTGTAAGACAGTAAACCAAATAGCCGATATTTAACCAACATTATTTATCAAAAGCGTTTGCGTTTGCGTTGCGTTTGTTGGTTTGCTATGCACATAAAAAATATTTTTAAGCACTAATTAAACCGTAACTTTGCATAATTTACCTGAGTCCTCTCAGCATCAGCCAAAGCTTCAAAACCCTTTCCAACAATATTCGGTGGTATTTCTTTAAGTATTTTAATAGCACCGGGGTTCCTCAGGGTAACATTATAGGTCAACTGTTCAATATGCATATTTATGTCGATCACTTTATAGGCGCTCTCCATCAGCTTGGCCAGAAGTGTGGAGTAGAACAGTACATCGTGTTTTGTTTTTTTTTCAAGAAATTTGTTGATGAAGTTCATTACTTGGGATAAGCTGAAATATGAACCGTAATCATTAGTGTTAGGATTGATTTTTGTTTCAGACGCCTTTAGTAATTTTACTATAGGTAAATAGTAGGTAAGTTTGAAATTTTCTACTTACATACTGAATGCATCAAGGGACGAATCCTTTTCCATAGCTTCATTAAACACGTTAGCTGCATTGTGGAATACATTAGACACAGCTTGTAAACCAGTTTCTTGTGTGGCAGCTCCACCTATTTGATCTTGGCGTTGTTTGGCAAATACTTTGTCCATATACTGAAGTCCAATCACAAAAGCTTCAGTAAAATCTTTAATTATTTCATATGATTGAGTATCGCCAAATGTTGGTTTGAATAGATCCATTAGTTTTGGTATTCTGTAACAATAAACACGCATTAAAATGGTATCGAGGGGCTAAACAATAGAACTGTTTTAACAATTATTTGAAAACTTACAAACTTAGCTGTATGTAACTAAAGTCCGCCTCTTGACCTTGGAAAATGGAGACCAGCTCCGGAGGCAGGAAGTTCTGGAGCCGCATCATACGTAGCACAGCCGTTAGCATATCGCCTAGAGTACTTAATCTATTGTCTCCAGACAGTTTGAAGTACATATCGCCCAACTGGAACATAATGGTATCATATAGGTTTTTAAGGCTGGCTTTGCAATATAGTTAGCTAATCATGGACCATGGGGGATTTTGTATGGATCCGGTGCCCACCTCCAACAGTCAAGGGATGCGTGTCAATATATTATAAGAATCCAAAAAAAGTCAAAATACCTGTTTTAGTTGTAAAATCGATAAGGTTTATTTTATAATAACTAACTAAATAGATTATAATATCTACAGTACAATTAAAACGCCACTGTGCCCAAAAGTGGAAAATTGAAAACCAAACTTTTCAGCGAAGTCGGGGGACCTGTAAAGAACTGTTCCAAGGAACCGTCCCCTGACTGCAATGAAGAGATTGGTTTTAACTTTCCACTTTTCTTTTGTTTTATGTGCTAAGCAAGATTTAGATGATGATAGTACACGTAGTAAATTTTTATGAAAAAAAAAAACGTTTTTTTTCATGATTCATGGCTCCCCCATTATACTTTTTGTTTTTATTTTCACCAGCCTATGTTACCCGGGATAGTGCAACGCTTCTAACTATAGCACATACATTGATATCGGTTAAGCCGTTTAGTGGTTATCTACCTATATTTATAAAATTCAAAGTCGTGACTGACTGATATATCAACGCACAGCCTAAACCGCTGGTCCTAGAGACATGAAATTTGGAGGGTGTGTTCTTTGTGAAGAGTAGGTATCCACTAAGAAAGGGCTTTTCGAAATTCCACCCCTAAGAGGGTGAACGGGGGACGGTGAATATAACGCGGACGAAATCGCGGGCAGAAGCTAGTGGTGGAATTAAGAAACTCACAAACGTAAAAATAACAAACTGACAACAATAATTTATTTACCCCACATAAACCTCTTCCGTCACACGGTAAATAAGTAAGGATCAGTTTATGTCGTAAACAAGCCGAGAAGAGTAGCGAACAACGAAAATAAAGATAAAGATTATCCTACATAAAGACAATATTGGTCGCTACACTCTATTCCACATTACTGCACACTAAGTAAACGTATATGTATTTAAATTAAAAGAATCAAATAAAAAAGATATTAAAGTATATTATTTAATCCGTAAATCCTAAGCCCCATATATTTAAAGTAAGTCGCCATAAGAAATTATCTATCCTACGACACGCTTCCCCATGACATTTGTTTTAAGTCTGTTGGAGAATGGGTACGTTTCTTCCCAATGTTCTAAGTCAGCTGAAATATAAAGTCTATATCTGTTTATAACTTACCATTGTCATATATTTACTATAATCTACTTGAAACAGCACATCAATAAATATCTTTTGTAAGTCCTCCATTGACATTGAACACAGCTTCTCCACTAAAATTTTCATGTGTTCATGGTTTCCCATTATTATAGTTTCATTTAGGGAGTTTATGCTGCATCTGTTCACCTCGCCTTTCAATAACTGTAAGTAAAAAACACTTAGATGATTAATATACATTTTACAAATAAAACATTTTTTATCCCTAATCTTTTTAATCTTTTATTTACTTAGTCATTTTTTACTACACCACTGTTTTCATTCCATCATAGTTTTTTAATGGTAAAGTAGCGAAATCAATTATTTCCTTTATAAATTCTTTAGTAACAGTACAATTTACACTTATTATTAATTGAGTAACTATTAGTAGAGTTTTCATTTCACAAATCTAGCATTAGTTCATTTTCTAAATCCCACACTTGTGTTAAATTTTACTCTTCATCTACTGTTATTATATTATAATTAATAGAGTTATTTCCAGCTAAACACAAACTTACACCTTGAAAACTGAGCTCGGCATCCATGACGCTCTGTGCGACATCATCGTTCAGCTCCAACTTATCCGATATGTAACGTTTTATTCTTCGCGGTTTGACGAATAGATCTTTCACTTTTAGACCATTTTCTGTAAAAGAAAATATCATTACAGCTATGGTTCTTGTGACATTATTATATTGTTGATTCAAAACCTATTATTTTGCTTTGCCTCGGTATAAACACAACCCGGTAGGTACAACCCGAATAATAACTTCAACTGATATGTTTATACATAGTAGTTTAAGTTTTTCTTCGGATTGTAATAACAAAGATTACAAACATCGTAATGTGATCACCACTACCTATGTCTCTAGGGTCAGATGATGATGATAATTCCAAAATGGTCAATGGTCATTCTTCTCTATACGAAAACTACCTTTTGGAAGGGGCGACTAGAAGCAATTCTATTTTATTGTAACGTTTGAGGTTCAAAATTGCCTTTTATGCGGCTATTGGAAATAAATGCTTTGACTTTGCCTTTGGTCGTGGCACGTATACATAATTTCAACGAAATACAGTGGGTTATTTTTCTTCGTCATGTTTTTGACATGATAAACTGGTACTTACTACTAATATCTATAAAGGCTGGCTCGTCCACCACGTCTGCTAATGTAGCCAGGAGTTTGATAGCATCTGGCACGGAAGCTGCTACATCCAGCACTGAATCATTAAAGATAGGTGCTAGCTTTCGTTGTAGATAGGTTAATCTGTAAAAGATTTTCATATTAACAAAGATCTTCTACTCATTTTAAAAACATATTTTATCTTCTGGATACGCGCCATCGTAAATTTTACCCATCTCTTTCTATTAGCCGAGATCGAGATCAATAATGGGCCCCTGTTTTGAACGAGTAAATGTTACAAAATTTTCAACAAAAAACAAAGCTGTGGTAAACTTACTTGGAATTCTCATAAGTGGGTACTTCGTCAGATTTATTCAAAGGTGAACACTCGTTGTTGATACTGCAAATGAAAGACTGCATAAACGTCATCATACCAGCGCTGGGTAGCGCCCGCGCAGGGAACCCACCTAAACAAGTAACAGAATAGGTATAATATGGACAAAATAATTTATTTTTTAAGTTTTTTACGATTTTCCAGTTGAGGTTTCAAACTCAAATTACATTATTGACCAACGGGATATAATGAAATTTAGTACAAGATTACCCGGCTGGACCCTGGGGCCTAGCCGGGTAATCTTGTACAAAATTTCACACAACTTAATCTAAAGTAAATCATTAAAGCCCTGGGGCTTTAATGATTTACTTTAGATTAAGTTTGCATGACATATAATTTGACATTATCAAGCTGGTGGTGTGAAAAATAATAAATACATATGTCGGCAAACCGATACACAGTATATTACATGATAATCAAATTAACATTGCACATTGAAGCGATAGAAAACATCGAAAGTAAAAATTTCGTCATCACCGGACGATCAAAGAAACTTAAAATAATTTAATTGAATGCAGTTCGCGTACTTAGCGTTAGGTACGTTTGATGTTTGCTGATGAATTTGTGATAAACACATCTGGTATTCACAGTCAGTGATGTATTATTCTGGTCAGCTTGACAAGGAAAAGGTTGAAAAGAAAAGAGGATTGTTATATAACTACTTGGTATAATAACATAACATCACGCCTGTTTACTCCGAAGGGTTAGGCAGAAATGACGTGCTTATAGTACTCCCATATTTCACCAGTTATGTTTAAGTCCCATGTAATAGGGAGCGAGCCTATTGCCATCAACTGGAGACAAGTCCAGGCTCCAGGCTGCTACTGAGATAATCCTGATAGAAAATCCCAGTAATACTTTTCCCGACCTGAGAACCGAACTCGTGCTTAAGAGCGCTTACGCTGTACAGCATTTCATACAAACTTTAAAGCCCTTGTTTTTCGAAATGAATAAAACGATTTTAATGAAACTTCATATGCATAAGCACAAGACAAAGGTCTAAAAAGTTACTTAAGAACCTTTTCGAAATGTCTTATTTAAAAAGAGATAACTGGAAATCTCTGTTTCTATGAAAATTTTAAAATCGGTCTTATTTGGCTGCAACACTATTTTTCGAAAATGTTCTTAAGCAACCTTTTAGAACTTTGTATCCTGCTTATGCGTATGAAGTTTCATTAAAGTCTGTTCATTCATTTCGAAAAATAAGAGCTTGAAAGTTTGTATGAAATGCCGTACTGAGTAAACGCTCTTAATAGTAGCGCCTGTGACTACTAGACCACTGAGACAGTTGTATAACTCATCCTCGTCATTCTCCTGCGTCCCAAATTGTTTCGGGTCGGCGCAACATGTCTTTTCTTCCATATTCCTCTATCAATTGTCATCTCGATAGTCAGCAGCAATATCATCTCTCAGACAGTTGTAAAACTATACTTTGTTCTTGCGAACGACTAAGAAGGAGTGCAGTCATCACCGCCAACACCTTTGCATCCTGGTAAGTATTTTGTCTACGGCACGGACCATTCTGTTCGTGTTAAAGAGAGAGGAGGAGTGTGATACTTACATGTCGGATAGTCTTTATTATATATGTTGAGCCTAACTACGTATAAACTGAACATTATTGCCGACGCCCATACTATGCCCGTTAGTGTGATCTGAAACAAAAGATTGTGGTTTTAAAACAACAGAGTTAAAAATAAAGATTTTGCACCC
The DNA here is from genome assembly GCA_927399505.1 of Luperina testacea. NCBI lineage: Eukaryota > Metazoa > Arthropoda > Insecta > Lepidoptera > Noctuidae > Luperina > Luperina testacea. Next base: position 1,266,332 of record OV656766.1, on the reverse strand, counting down.
TCACCATACTTGGGGCCTTAGAATTTGTTTATTTGTTAACACCCAGTCTCCAAATGAAATATAAGGGTATGTTCACACTATACAACATAATATGTTCATTGTGTTTTCTGCGTTGTGTTAAGTAGTACGTGTTATACATAATATAACAAAAGTTTTATAACATGTTACCTGGACGCACCCTTAGGTATACACTCGTCAATTAACCCAAAAGGCAAATATTTGTTTATCTTTTGCCATTAAACGTATCCAAAGACGGCAAAGCATTATAATATTACAAAGAGCGGTAAACAATTGATAATTTTATAAAAACTGTACAAAGATCTTGCGGAAACATTGGAACTCACGCCGACATTTTGTTTTATCGATACAATTTTACAAATGTTTATCAACAACGCCTCCCCTGCCCCTATTAATGTCATTCAGGTGCCAAAATCCTTGTAGCACTTTAAAACTTTATCGTAATTCCAGCAAATGTTAGTTAATTACGAAGGAGAAAATAAATATATATAAACAACTCACTATATTTCTCTTTCGTATAAGGTAGTCTTTCCACAGCAGCAAGCGTAGTTGCTGCCCGCCCGCCATATTGAACCGCTCTTAGTACCACGCGACATTCCTGAAACAATAGAAACAATAGTTGTAGTTATGTTGATGACACGCTAAACAAATAAACGACATAGTTATCTATTTTTTCGGCTTTCATATAGCCGGAGTCAATTACCCTTCCTTTTGACGCCGTAGTCGGGTTTGACAGAACTAGAAGACATACCTACGAGTATGTTGATATTCACTAAACTTTACACATCTTAAGATATTTCAAGGAATTACATGTTTTATTTTAACAGGAATTTTATATTATAAGATATACATATTGAATGATTGAAAACTTTGAATGATCTTCTACGTCGTGTCACGACAGTGAATTAGATTATTCTGACCCAAAATACCACTCGCCACTTCCACGGCATCGTCAGTGGCAGCGCAGAGATTATTATGGCTGCACTAAGGTTGCACCTTGACTTTGAATGATAAGACAGGAGGACATAACTTTATGAAAGTGATTTAAACCTTTCAGCAATATAATGTAGAATGATGACTGACGAGTCGTACTCACATTCAAGCGAAGTAACGCAAAATCAAATGACAAACAACATAACTCATTCAATTTACAGATTACAATCCAGTTTCAATTTTTAACACAAAAAATCTTCACATCCAATTGTGTTTCAACAAAATTGAATGTTAATGAGACACTTCCGACTCATACATTCGGTTCATATATTGTACAATGTACGTAATGACAATCACAAACATATGTCAAGTCGAGCAAAAAGCGGCACGGCCGTACCATCCTTTTCTCGAAACAGTTCAGGCCATTTTCGACCCCCTATAACTGTTGTAGAAAACTAGAAGCCTGAATTTTCAGTAACCAAGAAGGCATTGTATAATAACGGTATATTTCAAATTTTATTCAATTTGAACTAATAGTTTAAGAATTATAACTAGGTAGTCAAAGTTTCTCAATGTTGTCACTCACTGACTAACTGACCGATCATCAAAACTCTAAGGCACTTCTAGCAGACATAGAAGCTTCAAATTTAGAATACAATTAGTGTTTAGTGTACCTATAAATCAAGGAAAAACTAAAATATTTTGTAATTTCGGTCCACTTTTCTAGATACACCAATTGCATAAATAACTTTGTAATCCTATATAAATATATAGGATTACAAAGTTACATTTGCAGTGAATGAATCAGTATAGCTATATGTATAATATAATGGAATAATATGTGTAGATAGGTACCTAGATATAATTATGTTCATTGGTAACCTGTAAAATAAGTATTACTTGTGAGATACATTGTGTTTTCATGAGATGGCCAAGTAAATCTATTTATTTAAAACCTAAAAGATTTTTAATATTGATATGGTCACTATAAGATGTTGTTAGGTTAGCTAATTACGTTGAATAAATTAACCGACTTGGTATTACATGGATCTCACAACTTTTACAGAACACATTTTCACAGAACACATCGTTTTGGGGAAATCCGTTTCAATTAAGATTCGCTTAAAACGTTGATAAAGATCATAGGAAATTGTTTAGGTGTGACGTTTTAATTGCACCCAGGTAGGTACTAAAGTGTCATTTATAAGATTATGGGAATACCCCATGTCATCATAAGCTTAGAATTGTTCACTGTTGAACGTTGGACTGCTATAAATATGTATATACGTGTATTTCAGCACCGTATTCAAATACACGAGCAGCCGATCCAGCCTGTCCCTTGCTGCCCTCTCCCAGCGACGCCCTAAGCCGAGGTTCATACCCCTCAAGGGGTGTTCGAATTTTTCAGTTTTTAGTCGTTTAATTTATTGAGGCCTCCACAGGCAAGTCCGGTTAAGCAGACGAAAAACTCCTAGGTTGAACTGCGAGATGCCACTAAAAAAACACGAACACGTTGTCGACGGCTGCCACCGACGCGTCGACGGAGGACGGCGACAGTAGCAGTCGCATTTGTAGTTGATGCGTGTCGCACGTGTGTATGCACAATATATTCGTAGGTATATATATGTTGAATATTCGACCGTTTCTTCCGCCACACGAGTTCCGTTGTTATGTCTAAGAGCGTACACTGTCTGGTTTCCAAACAACACCCCGATCCGATCCGGCGCTGCTTCCATTGTCAACTTAGTATTACTTCGTGTTATATAAATAATGTCAACAATAGTTGCTACAGTATTAACAGCTGCAAGGCCATTGTGATTCCAATGAGATTCGAAATGATTTTGATTGTCATTCACAGCCGTCATGAACTAGTGTTCATTGAGAATGGTAATTGAGTTTACCGGTGTCTAATAGCACAATACTATAACGATGTGATTTTGAACACGTTCCGTTTATTCTTCACGAAATGCATGAAATATAATAATATGTATTTAGTAGTACATAGTAGAATTTATGCTGTTACTGAAAATGCCGTAGACGCAAAGTTCTAGTTTTGCCAAGTGTAAGTCGTATCGACACGAAGAAGTGCTTATTAGTGGAGCTTTTTGTAAAATGATCCTTCTGACGATGTTTTTGGTAAAAATTTGTGGTAAGCAATGTGTGCTATTGAAATTGGAGCCATTCCTAATATCATGCGCTTGCTTTTGTTTATTTTAAGTGCTGGGCGCAAAGCAATTAATCTGCATTCGCGATTTATTTGCCAAAAAATGTAAACAAATATGAATTTATGGAAAAATAACTTTTCACACCACCTGCTCGAAAATTTCAAATTATATGTCAAGCAACCTTAACCTAAAGTGAGTCTTTAGTGGCCGCCGGGGGCACAGCCGGTCAATAATGTTGTACTGGATTTCATTATGACCCGCTGGTCAATAATGTGATTTGAATTTGGAATCTCACATGCTCCGCTTAATTGGCAGTATAGTACTAACAAACACCCTTTGGTGCCAGAAAGAGGAAAGCTATTCTCGATACCCTTACTACGCGTGGATGATATTCTCGATTTCCTACAAAATCATAACGACTGCTTCTTCATATCGTTGCCATGTTTTCGAAGACATAATATTGTAAGAATAATTAGATAACTATGAACCATTTTTTAAAAAGGAATGGAAGTGCATATAACTAACTAGTTCTAAATATGTTATTCTTACTGTTTGTTTATTTAATAAATACTTTGTTTTTCGTACTATGGCTATTATTTTCTCACAGTAGGTGTAAAAAGTAGAGTATGCTCCTGTGGACTAAAGGTGTCTTTGCCTTGGGCTAGCTTGAATCCCTCGCTGCATTCAGGATTCTTGTATTAACTCCCTCGCTTCGCTCGTGAGTTAAACTCTTAATTCCCTCGCTGCGCTCGGGAGTTAAATCCCGAATCCTTCATTGCGCTCGAGATTCAATATGACGCCCGTGACATAAGACACAACTTTAGCCCCTCGGTGCATAATCTACTATTAAGTCTTACAATATAAAGTTCAGTTTACACTACAACTTAAAACCTTTTTATAACTTTTTTTATAGTGTTAGTTAACTCAACTACCATTAGAATAAAGTTGATAATTATTTGTTTAACTTGAAATAATATTAATTTGAAACATACGTTTGAATATACTTTAGTTACGTGTATGACATATCATAGATGAAAGAATCCAACTAATTACTAACTATATTACAGAATAGTTGTAGTTAGAGGTCCTGAAATTCCTGAAATCTAGGGCCATCGGAAAATGCCGTCAGAAAAGAAAAAAATTCTGACGGCATTTTCCGATGCCCCTCAAATTTTCCGATGCTACTCAAAAGAGTATGAATGTGGATGGCATACGAGTAGAGGAAGACCAGAGAAGTGATGGATGGACTCTGTGAAAGATGACATGGTTGGAAAGGGAGTGACAACTAATAGACAAGTATGGAAGAAGAAGACACGGGCGCCGACCCCGAATAAATTGGGATAAGGCAGGAGAATGATTATGACAATAAAGTATCCATCCTTGCCATGATGTCAAAAATCACAAAAACTGAAACCGAATCTATTATGTTAGTACATTCATAAAGCTGCCTCCAAATCTTGTATAAACATCTTATAACAATGTATTGTTTCAGTGACGGCCTTCGAGACGTCTTGTTTAATAAGTGTTCGTGTTGGGTCGCATCCTGTCATGATGTCAAGCGAAGCTGCGTGATGGGCAGATGTCACTCTGATTACATGTTTACGCTGAGGTAAATTCATACGGTAAGGTACACGTAAGAGGTATGTGGTGGGTCTTTTTAAGTCTTTACTCGTCTAATTGGTGTGTAATTAGTCAGGTATTGGGTTCTTGGCCCGATCATTGCTACGTTACCTTGCGATTTCACAAAGAACGGTTAAATTATTCCAGTGGTTAAATTATCATAGTGGTTCTATTAGCGGAAAAACTGTATGAACGTAGGATGACGAGGCACTTCTTGTATTGCCACTTTTTACTATCAAACATTGCAGCAGAGAGCATTGGAGCAGGTAAAACATTGTTACTAACCATCGAGAGAGCTCAGAGGGCGATTCTCAAAGTGTCTACTTTCCGCCCTTTCCTTTTTCCTACTAACCTCCTGTACAAAGCCTGTAAAGTATTAACAGTTCGACAGCTATTTATTATGGGCATTGTATTAAAACAACACAAAGCTCTACCCTACAGCGCTAGTAATACTAATAAAAGACGTAAAGATATAGTTTGTCCACAAATCTTAACAAAATATGCTTTTATATCCAAATTTTACCTATACCTCGGACCTCTCCTATATAATAGACTAAACTCGAAAGCAAACATTTATTCTGTGAACTATACAAATTGTAAGAAAATCCTCAAGGATGCTCTCCAAAGTATGTCTTATGAAGAAACAGAAAATTTACTAACTGTGTTAAAGTAAATATAGGTATACAAAATTCACCTGCACTACACATGTATTTATCAAGTTTAGAAACTAAGAGTTAAGCTACTCAACATATAATTATTTGTCTATTGTCATCTTTCGATTATTTATTAATTTTAAAATACTAATTTTAGCTCTTCTCGCTTGAAACACAGGACTACCTAGTTCAGGCACGTAAGTCTTAGCAATATTATAATTTTTATATATAAGCAAAACTGTAATAATTTTCATGCCTTATAATTATTGAATAAATATTTTTTTTTTTATTTTTTTTTTTATTATTGCAGTTCTAATAAAAGCTTGTAAAAAGTAGTCAACACAAAAACAATCAATCTCAATCTGCCTATTCTTTTCCCAACTATGCTGGAGTCGGTTTCCAGTCTAACCGGATGCTGCTGAATACCAGTATTTTACATGAAGCGACTGCCTATTTTACCTTCTCAACCCAGTTACTGGGTAATACGATACCCCTTGGTAAGACTGGTTGTGAGAGTTTTGGGCTTCTAACTACCCGTAACGACTGTCAAAGATTTAATACGAATGACAGTCGGGACCCTGAGGCACGGGAGGGTCTCGATACGTAATGGATCACCCATCCACGAACTGACCGCACCGAGCGTAGCTTAACCTCCAATCGACCCGTGCAACGAGACCTTAGATACAGGCGTAATGTTAGATTGCATTCAAAGATAAACATACAAAGAACCAGGCTAAAATAGAACCCGCATGTTTGTAATTCAATTCCTAATGTAATACCTATTTACCTAGGTGCCAGATATTTGTAAACTAATTTGCAAACCTATAAATTTACACATTACAGAGTACACCGAGGTCACAACATGATTTCGCACTCTAGTTCTGTGTTTATAGCATGTTATTTTAAACACTTTTTCCGCCTTTTTTTATTTAATAGAAGTAGTGTACCTGCGTTCGCCCGTGGCTAAATAATAACAGCCGCACAGGTCGATAGATCAGGTTAAGCTACGCTTGCCGCGGTCGGTCTGTGGATGGGTGACCATCTTTACATATCTTACATACCTTGACCCCTCCGTGCCTCGGAGAGTACGTTAAGCCGTTGGTCCCGGCTGTCATTCGTGGATCTTTGACAGTCGTTACGGGTAGTCAGAAGCCCGAAAGTCTGACAACCAGTTTTATCAAGGGGTTTCGTATTACCCAGTAATTGGGCGGTTGTTGTGGCGCCACTGTCACGTCAACAATATCATCTCCGTAATAAATTAAAATTAATAATAGTTTAAAGAGTATTTACGTGCTTCAAAGTGATTAATCAGTGAATGTGGACTACAATACACAAGTGATACTGTTATCTAGTGGTTACAGTCACAATCAATAAAGTTATCAATAATTTAACTTCCAATGCATCAATTTACTACGGGATGACCAATAATACATTATGGTGAACTTGAGTGAAGTTTATGTCAAGTAGTAATAAAAGTGATAATAATCACAACAGGAATTAGAAACTTGTGAAGATATTAACTGGAAATGAAGTCAAAACAGTGAGTTAATAAAACATTTTTAAAATCATCATAAAACACCCACACTTTGAATGCAACATTATTTCGTACCACCGTCAATAACAGTAATCAAAGCTAACAGAAAAATACACTTCCTATACGAAGGACAATTTGGCGCATAATATCACTGAACAGTTGCCCTTAGTGGCAGAGTGCTCGACTGAGAAATAGACGACACGACACGACGCGACGCGAGTTCGGATCCCCGCGCAAACATAACTTTTTTCTAATTTCTTCGATAAGTTTTAAAATATCAGTAAGACAGTACAAAATGAGCTTCTTCAACAATATCACGTTTCGTAAACCAAAGACACGCTCCTTGACAGATAACTCCGACGAAAGCAATGATGATATTAGTTCAAAGATAGATGGCAGCACCAGTAGTTTACCAAACATAACAAGCGATGAAAACAATATGCAAATTCAAGAACTGCAAAACCAAATTGAACAACTGACTACACAGCTTAACTCAGCACATGAGGAGATACAAAACTTAAACATAGAAAATACAGAACTAAAAAAAACTATAAATACATTAACTACTAAAAATGATGTGCTAAAAAAAGCTACTAAAAAACTGACAAGTGATGTTGGAACCCCCAACAAAAGCTCACGTACATCTACTCCGCGCCCAAACACTCAAATAAAATCACAAAAAAGGGGGACGACGAAACAATCATTTTCAGAAAAACAAGAGACAGTTAATACTTCTGCAATTCACTCAGATAATCCAACAACACAGAGGAAAGACAGTGAAGATCATTCTTACGTTCCGAAAAAAAATAAACTGTGCGTAGTTAGCGCAAACAAGTTTAACAAAGTTTTGTCCATAGCACAAGAGTCATTTAAAAACTTCCAAGTATGTCATTATATTTTGCCAAACTGCGGCACACTACAGCTTGTCAACAACTTACATAAAAAACTAGTTGATTATTCTATGAACGATTATTGTGTTGTTTTAATTGGAGAAGAAGACTTTTTACATACGGGAAATTACGTTGACATCATTGTAAAATTAAGAGAGGCATTAATGGCAGTACAGAATACAAATGTAATTTTGTGTGTACCAACTTTTAAATTATGTAATTACTCAACAATGTTCAATATGCGAATAGAGACTTTTAATAATTTACTACATCTAGACTTACAAACATATAACTACGCAATTGCATTTGACTCTAATTTAAATTTATTTTATGACTATACTATGTTCTCAAAATTGAGCGGAAAAATTAATGACCGCGGAATGTGTAATATCTTTCAAAATTTAATTTTAACCATAACAGATGATAGACCACAATTTGAATCTTCCGTAGATGAAAAGTTTTATGAACATAATGATTTTTTTCGTGTATAAAAATATTAACATTCTACATCAAAATATAAATGGTCTACTGAATAAATCTGGTATGTTTACTGTCACATTAGAGGAACTATTCAATTCAGGAAAAATAATTGATGTGTTGTGCTTTTCTGAGCATAATATGATACTATCTGACATTAACTTGTTACATATTCCTAATTTTACTGTTGCTACTCATTTCACTCGGAAAACCAGACATGGTGGTACGTGTATCATGATACGAAACGGAATTAATTATAAAGTTTTGGAGTCACTGGGAAAATACTGTGTTTCTAATATAATTGAATGTTGTGCAGTTGAACTTACTGATCACAAAATCATCATAATTTGTATCTATAGGAGCCCACAAAGTAGGGAGGTAAAAGGTAAACTTGAGATATTTTTTAATAACCTAAACATTATTTTAGAGTCACTTTCGTTTCACGCTAGTAAAAAACTAATTTTGTGCGGTGATTTCAATATTGACCTTTTAAAAGACACGGCATGTTTAGAGCAATTTAAGCATCTTTTAATGGGTTATAATCTTAAATTTGAAATAAAACTTCCAACAAGATTAAGCAGCGGAACCTGCATAGACAACATAATTCACAATATACGAGGGGCGAAAGGAGAAGTTTTAGAGCTTGCGGTATCCGATCATACGGCTCAACTTTTAAGATGTCCAGTAAGACCGACATGCATGATAAAATACTGGTTCTCAACTAAACGAGATTACTCGAATGAAAATGTTCAGAAATTCATAGACCACATCAAGTGCATCACTTTTGCTGACGTATATGAGGAAAATGACCCCAATAAGGCATTCAAGTTGTTCTATGATTTGTTTAGGTTGCTATACGATTTGTGCTTTCCAAATATAAAAATACGGATATCGACTAAAGTAAAAGCAAAATGGATTAGTCGTGGCATTAGGATATGCAGTAAAAGAAAGAGGGAATTGCTCTGGAAGTACCGGTTATTGCCGAATAAACAAAATAAAGCAAATCTCAAAAAGCTATCAAATCGGCTAAAGAGAGTTATAAATCTCACACAGCGAGCCCATCACAGTCGTTTTATACATTCGGCTCAAAATCTGTGTAAAGCAACATGGAAAGTTATCAATAAAAACAAGAATAAACATAATTTGCCAAATGAAACTATAATGGAAATCAAGTCAAATGATAAAATTTTAACTAATCCTCTTGAAATAGCACAAGCTTTTAACAATTATTTTGTGGATCAAGTGAATCCAGTTAATAATATAAACATTAATAAAAATACACCAATACAAAGTAAATGTACATCTATGTTTATGTTGCCTACAACACCCCTTGAAATTCATCATATTATTATGTCACTAAAAAATACATCTAGCACTGGGTACGATGATATAAGTACAAACATTGTTAAACAGGTATCCACAATACTTGCTCCTGTGTTGAGTCATCTTATTAATATGTGCATAGTGCATGGTTATTTTCCGGAAGAATTAAAAATAACAATTGTAAAACCGCTTTTCAAAAAGGATAGCAGAGAGAATATGTCCTGCTACAGACCTATCGCTTTAGTGCCAATTTTTTCAAAAATATTTGAAAAAGCAGTATATAATCAACTTACTTCATACTTTGAGAAAAATAGCTTATTCGTTGATAACCAAAAAGGTTTTAGAAAAAACAAGTCAATTAACATGGCCATCTATGATTTCTTGCATATGGTTAGCAGCAGAGTCGATAAAAGACTACCAACTTTAGCGCTTTATATGGACATGTCAAAAGCTTTCGATCGCGTAGACCATAAAATACTGATAAATAAACTTAACGCATACGGAATTAGAGGAAATATATTAAATTTAATAGAATCTTATCTATCTAATAGAAAGCAGATAACGACAATTAGTAGAATTTGTAAAAAAACCGAACTCACATATAAATCTAGCCAGAGAACTGTAAGTTACGGGGTACCACAAGGTAGCGTACTCGGACCGATTCTATTTATTATCTATATTAATGACTTTCCTACAGCGTCAACTTATCCTATGACAATGTTTGCGGACGACAGCACTTTACTTTTTAATAATGACGAAGTAAGTACATTAGAGGCTGACATTAATTCTAATTTAAAATCAGTTGTGAATTGGCTGCAAAATAATAATTTGATTATAAATCTAGACAAAACAGTATTAATGAAATTTCAACAAAGAGTAAATCACAAATTGAACTTAAATATTAGATATAATGACAAAATTATTAATGAAACAAATGTAACAAAATTTCTCGGATTAAATATAGAAAACACATTAAAATGGAATTCACATATTGACAAAGTGTGCAGTAAACTAAGCCAATACTCCTATGCCTTGCATATGTTAAGTAAAACAGCCGATCGGACAACAGTATTAACAGCATATCATGGTCTAGTGGCCTCAACATTAAGATATAGAATTATATTTTGGGGAAATGCAACAGGTAGAGATACAGTATTTAAGTGCCAAAAAAGATGCATAAGAGCTATCTACAACTTAAAGACAACTGACAGTTGCAAACCGTTTTTTAAAAATACTAAAATATTAACAATGCCATCGTTGTACATATTTGAAACGTCCATGTTTGTCAAAAATAATCTGCACAAATTTGCTCGAGTAAGTAGCCAGCGCCGTTGTGACCAGTTACAAACAGTTGGGTCTAAAACTGCACTATTTAGGAACAGTGTTTTTGTAATGGCTCCAAAGATATATAATAAATTACCAAAATGTATAAGAAGTGAAGAAAATGTCCACAAATTTAAAAGTAATTTATTTTTATTTCTAATTGACAAGACGTATTACTCTACTGAAGATTTTTTAAATGACAAATTATGATACAATTCCTATAATATTATTTTCCTTTGACATGCATGTTAAATTTAATTTAATTTAATTGACATTTCTACATTTAGTTGACATTTATTTAACTTCATTTACTTTTTAACTACTGTCTAATCTAGATTTTCTTTATGATATAGGTAATACAAAAATTTAATATTTGTACACCAATTTCATTGGTAGAACATTGAGCTCGACTACAATAATATGTATATTTAAGACCTTTTATATGTACCTATGTTCACAAATAAAGATTGATTGATTGATTGATTGATTGATTGATTGGGTTGTGGAGGTCAGATAGGCAGTCGCTCCATATAAAATACTGGAGCTGCATCCAGTAAGACTGGAAGCAGACACTAACATGGTTGGGAAAAGGATAGGCAGGTGATGAAGAGAAGAAGTATACCTACCTACCTTTCTGCTTTGTAATTAAGTATATTAATGTCGGACAAAGTGTTACCTGTTGGGTTTTTCTTTAAGGTGATTCCTTCAATATGGGTTATATTGAAGAAGACACATTAAGGAAACGCGAAATTCAAAATTTCTTCCGTTTTTTGCTAATGGCGGCGCGGCTTTACATTGTAAGTTGATTAAACGCAGCATTCATGGGGAAATATTTACAAAATTATAATCATTTATCAATAAATTTGCTGCAAATTAGACTATTTTGTGAAAATATTAAGACGATTAGAATGAATCTTAGTTCTTTGAATTTCGCGGGCTTCATTGATGGGCTACCCTTTATAAAAAAATACTCAGAAGAAGTCCGGAGTCTGGATTTAAGGTGCGGTCGCCCCCTTCCTAATATGTGGGACTTAATATAACTTGACAAATGTGAGTGTATTTTATGGTTAACTCTGACTAACCTCTCAGGGAATGCAGGCGTGTTCTTCTGGTATATTACTAGTATAGTAAGAAATTAAATAACGTATTATTGAATATTTTGTCACGTTTCAGTCGTACTGCGATAATGCGCTCGCGCAGCATCACGTACTTACTGTGAGGTATTCGAATTAGATCGAATTTTGCAGATTTTGTTACAACTGAGAAGATTTTACGTGCATATAACTAAATTGATAAATAAAATGAAGGCATTTAAGAGGAAATGCGGGTGGTCTTTTCTCCATAGAAACGCTCTCGCCTATTTTTTTTCTGCTTAATGACCATAAAGCAATGATTTTTTAAGAAATATATTTACTTGTATGTCCCTATGTTTTCCTTTTTGATGATACATTATTTTTATAAGCACTGGAATCCTCAAAAATGCTCAAAATTGCCGTTGTCAACAGAGGCCTAGTGTACAAATTTTACAACTATTAATGAAAAAAGAAAAACATAGGGACACAGTATATATTATGCTTCTTCTTCTTCTTATTCTTCTTCTTCTTGTTTATGAAATATCTTTTAAATTGGTCCAATACTGGAGGAGGAAATAGGCGAGAGCCAGACAACGAATTATGACTTTTTATTCAGGCTTTTTCAAAAGTCTCTCTAACCGCATTTCCTCATAAGATTATCCATACTAATATTATAAATTCGAAAGCAACTCTGTCAGTCTGTACGTTACCTTTTCAAGTTTTCACGCCTAAACCACTGAACGGATTTCGATAGAATTTGGCAGAGAGATAGATTGCATTCTGGGGAAGGACATAGGATAGTTTTTATCGACATACCTCGCGGGCAAAGCCGCGGGCGGATGCTAGTTGATAAATAAGGCTGAAAATGAAGTAGTAGTACTTTTGTGCTCTTTTGTAACATACCAACATCTCGCCTGTTTGCCGCCAAGTGTTGGTCAGAGGTGTAATTATAGAACACCCACATTTCGCCATGTTTAGTTCCCATGTAATAGGGGTACGGTTGGTCTCGTGGTCGTAAGCGTGACTGCTGAGCATGGGGTCCTGGGTTCGATTCCCGGGCAAAGTGTTAGTGAGTTTTTCGATTAGGAATTTCTTACTAACAGCCCGGGGTTTGGAAGTTGGCGGTGTGATACCCCGTGCCTCGGAAAGCACGTTAAGCCGTTGGTACTGCGCCTGATCTCCGGTCGTGTCGGATTGCCCTCCCATCGGACTATGAGAGTGAAGTGTGCACCTGTGTCTGCGCGCACACTTGTGCACTATAATATCTCCCGCGCCGAAGGCTGTCTCCGTTGTGATTGGCCGCCGTGGCCGAAATACTGTCTGGAGGACTTCAATAGGGTCGAGAATAGAATAGAATAATCTTTATTATGTACACCATATAAATTACAGACATAAATGTAGATACTGTACAAAGGGTGACTCAATGGGCGGTCTTATCGCTAAGAGCGATCTTTTAAAGACAACCTTTGGATGGATTTAAAAAAGGGAAGGACAGACAAATACTGTAGGTAGTCCATGGTGTACCATTTACATAATACAAAAAATACATACATAAAGTATATTTTACTAATCTAAATATATACATATAATAATAAATATGAAACAGGATCAAAGAAAATATAATGATGATTTTTTAGGGAGAGAGGAAGTGCTATTTACCATAATTTTAAAAGTGGACAAAGATTGAGCACGCCTTACCGACACGGGCAAGTCATTCCATAACCTTGCCCGTGTGTACTGCTTGAAAAGTAAAAGATTTGTCATAGAAACTGGTGGAATGCATAGGCATCTCTAGTCTCAGGTTTTCCGATGTTTCGATGTCCGGTGGCCTGTTGCTCACCGGATACACATTCAGTCTTCGGACTGCTACTGAGAAATTCCAGATGGAAACACTTAATAAATAAATAACTAGAGGAACAAGATACGTTCCACTGATAGGTCACTGAGACGGATTCTAGCAAAAGCCAGGATAATTAAGATAATAATATCAAGCAGAAGACGGTGCAAAGTAATATCATAACCCATATCATCATCATCTGTCCAGCCATTTCCCCTACTACTTCGACATCCAGTATTTATTTATATGGAGCGTCTGCCAATCTGACCTTCACAGCCCAGTCACTGGGTAGCACGATATCCGCTGGCAAGACTGGTGGTCAGACTTTTGGGCTTCTGACTACTCATAGCGGTCAAAGATCTACGAATGACAGCCGTGACTGCTTAACGTGTTTTCCGAGGCACGGAGGGTCAACAAAACCCCTGGACCCTGGAGCTATATTTATTTATACATAGAAGCCAAAATGTGTGGAACATAATTTTATATATTACTACTTGTTAATTACCCAAGACTTAATTACCTCTAAAATAAAACTAGTTGAATGTCAATCACAAAAATATAGCATACGTATGATCTAAGATTCCCAGCGAGCGCACCCAGCTGTGAAGAGTAATGTGAGCACTTACGTTGTTTTTATTGTACTTAGGTACAGATGAAATGATTGTACCTACCTGCTTTTAAGTGGCGTTTTGTTTGTTTGTGGAAGATTCCATGTTTTTTGGACGAACAACGACGGGCTTCTTGGAAGAGTTTTTGTTAGCTCGGCTGATGGAGGTATTTCTAATATTTTCTCTCACGTGTGAAATTTCAAATTATTACAAAAAGTATTTGTTTATAGTGCGACGAGAGAATGCGTTCTTGACTTGACTTGTCAGTTTCATACAAACGAATAGGTATGTGTTTTGCAAATTTGATCTTTATTAGCTCTATACAGTGACGGAGCGAGAATTGTCGCACTGGCAGGTGTCAGAAACGCATTCTCTCGACTGTAACTTGTAATAAAATATGACCTAGATGAGCCCATGAATACCTATAGAATACCAAGTTATCAAAACTGGTCACAATGGCTCTACCTGCGCGATAAAATTTTTATAAAAACTACAATTACACTGGGTTTTGAAGCGAAGTTAAGTGAACTGAAACCATACCAACAGACACTCCTACGTTCATATATCTCATTTCAGATCTACACCCAGTAAGTATGTAGGTAGTTAATGACTATAGTAAAATTACACATCACGCCTGTAATCCCCAAAGGGTAAGGCTTCCCCAATTACCTTTAAGTCATTACATGGGAGATAAACGTAATTCGGAGGTGTACGTATAGAACACCCACATTTTGCCATGTTTAGGCCCTGTAGAGGTATGAGGAACAGGGTGTAAAGTTCACTCAACCTCCATAGAAAAGGGAGGATCCTCCGACCAGACGGGTGTTGTGTCTGGCGGGCAACTGCCCGATGATTCATGTCGGGCCGTTGTATATAATATGCTAGTGGTGCGGTAAACTCTGCTTGCGAGTTGCAGGATTTTGCGTGACGTCAGTATGACGCGTTGTTCGTATGTGGCGTTGTAGATACCGCTACAGTCCCATGTAATAGGGGCTAGCCTATTGCCATCAACCGGACACAAATCCAGATCCGAGACTGACAAATTCCTGAAGGAAAATCTCAATATTCAGATCAAATTAAGTATATTCAGTCAGGTACTTCCTTGTCGAAAATAATTATGTGATTTCGCGAAATCACATTAGTTCGGATTAGATCGAGTCCAGCATCATTCATTACTCCAAATTGGTTCAAGCTATAATATTATATTTACACAACAAGTACAAATTAGCTTGCTTTTTAACAGCGATCATATCGTACCACAATCTATCATTACGACCATAATTTTACAAATGGATAAGCATAATGATTGCTGTGTGAACGATGATTTTTATTTTTCACAGGAAACTCGTGTTTTTCTATATCTCACGTAATTAGTGATCTGAGGTGGTACCGAAATAAAGGCAACGCTCCACAGCATCCCACGGCTGAGTTACGCAAGTTTAGTTAGCTTTGCTTTGTGAGAAAATGTAAGCGGGATCTCGTGCACTGCGACCCTCGGCCACGCTACGCACGAAACATTATGCTGGCAAACAAATGAACCGCGCAGCTAACGTGGCAAACCTCTCCGTGCAGATCCTACGTAGCGGTGGACGGTCGACTATACATAATAATGATTTGAGTTTAGTGATGGCTATGAATTGCTCTTGAATCTTTTTAATGGTTGATGATGAGAAAATCCATATTCCTTTAAAGTTTTCTTATATTGTTTATGACTTGTTCCCTTGTTTCGCAGACAGAAATTTCGTAATTTCATTTCGCAGAAAATGTTACATATAATACTTTGGTCCTTGTATTTTTATTTCGAATATTATTATTTTTTCAACGACTATTGAATGAAACATATTTCACAGAAACAAAATTCAAAGATTTTTATAATCAAGTTTTTTTTATTTATCAAACTAATCAAATAGTAGAATTCTTTTTTAACGAATATTGTTTGTCGATGTATTTTTCCATGATATTTTATTTCAACAAAAATGTAAAAAAATAAGTTTAAATACTAAAACTCGACTACTGAAAAGGATGAAACAAGAAAGTACCTTCCCGTGGTCGCATGCCGCTGTAATAACATACTTACAAGCTATGGCTATAGCTTGTTCTGTTATGAAAGAACAGATGAACAAACAAACCGGTTAAAATCATAACCCTCCTTTTTGATTCGTCGCCGTCGGGTAAAAATAGACGTTAGACTCATTCCCAGAAACACACAAGATTGAACTTGAGAACTTAGGATGCAAGAGCGAGCGAAGCGAGCTCGGGACTTGGGGCACCCCGACTCGGACAGGTTAGGTTCGAAGGGGTTCGAAGGAGATGATAGGGGCTCGTTCACTCGCTTTGGTCGCTCACTCGAGCCCAGTCAGCCCTTCAAGTTAGGTTCCTTCAAACCCTGTTGACAGAAATAGGGGCCCCGCGAAGCGAGGCTCTGTCGACTTGTCTTATATGAAGTCACTATTATTGAGAATAACAAGATTGTTTTCCTGCTTGACTAGAATTTACCCGCATTGTTTTTGTGAACGTGATCTTATAATTTTATAGGAGGGTACGCATTTTGTTAAAGGTATGAATTGAAACGTTTAGAAACTGTCATTCGATAAAATGTTTTTCTTGGTAATAAGTCTCATATTAGCCAAACAATATGAGGATAAAGAATATTTGATTTGTTATTCTATGATATGAATATCGAAACATTAAATTTTATTTGTAACAAAAATCTACGATTTAATTTTTTCAAAGTAAGTCTTCTGCGTATTGATTATTAACGTAACAACCCTTTGGAAAGCTTACTTAAGTATCTTATCAGCAAATCTTTTAAATCCTAGACTGACAAATATTTCGAGCTAATTAGGTAATTTTTAAAAAAATGCATATTTTCTGGGTTTTTATAAATTAACAAAATTAAATTTCTTCTTTTTCTTAGCGTGTCGATGGTAATTTAAATGGACTCTGCCCAGAATTCGGCTTCGTGTTTTTTGCCTTCACTAGCGTCCATCAGTTCCTGTAAGGAGCCGGCACCAGGACAGGTAGGGCATGATAATAAGTGTCCCATCGTTTGTGGTACTACAAATAAAATTTAACAAATATATTTTACAATCATTTTATACAATCTGCAGTAAGTTTAAATTTAACAGAACAGGTAGAACTGGTCTGGTTTTTCAAAACATGTTTACCTATCATTACATTATCTAATGTACTGACAGACTCAGAAGTGACGTCACTTCATCTTTTTACAATTAGTTATAATAGTTATGTATTTGTTTATTTACATAGAGCCACAAGATACATACACAAACGCGGCGCGGATTTTTTATGGAATTTTCTGTCCATATGGACAGAGAAATAAATGCTTTTAGTATGAGAAGTAATTTTCCGGTATAAACGGCCGATGGCCGCCAACGGTTAATAAGCGGCGAAGGAAAACACCGTGAGGAAACCGGCATGTCATAGAATCAAAAATTCGAAGACATGTGACATCTACTAACCCGCATTGGGGTCGCGTGGTGGATTATAGCCCACTCCCTTTCGAAGAGAGGAGGCCTGTGTCCCAGCAGTGGGAACATTATAGGCTAGTTATGTAAATAGATTATGTCTTAGTATGGCGTCTCCTCTTGACGTTTCCACTCACAGCTTCTCGTATCATTTCTCTAATCTTTATGTGTGTTTTTATAGATACCTAGACAACTTTTAAGAGATTGTCTGTTCATGCAAAGAGTGCTATTGTGACCCAAGTTATAATAAAAACTAATAAGGTCGATCACAACACGCGATGGCTTGGTAGCTTGTCAGGTCATGGCATTATTTGCTCATACATAAATCATTAATTGTTGTGAGGAAAGTTTTAAGTATGAATATCGATGGTTATAAGAGTAGTAGAAGACCAAAGAAACGAAGGATGGACTGTGTGAATGATGATCGAAAGGGGGGGACTGAAAAAACATGTTGCGCCGACCTTAAATAAATTGGTATAAGGGCAGGAGAATGATGACATAATTACCTACAGCCGCCAGCACATCAAGCTACCCGTAACTGTCAAATTTTCCCAATCAACTTTGAACCTAATGTTTTAGCTATAAAGTTGAAAATCTATTAAAGAAATTTGACAGATTGTTGTAGCTTGATGTGCTGGCGTCTGTACAATTGATGAGTTTAGTACCTATTCGTTCTTTAATGCAAATGCTTAGGTGCACTGCACCATAAATTGAAAGTGTCTTCCAAAATCTTTATGAATAGTATTAAGGCTCCTACAAACAGGCGCGACACGCGATAAAATCACACGCGACACAAAGGCACTGCAAGTCGCGCAACGAGCGGTGTCTTTATGTCGCGCGCGATCCGCGTCGCGTCGCGCGTCTTTAAAATCTATAAAACTTAGATGTCACAAGATCGCAGTTTGTGGTTTTGACAGATAAGAAGATGACGCTACTGCATCTCAGCCTGACGTAGGTAGTGTCTACTCATGTGTAGGTAGTAAGTAGGTACCTATCTTAGTTACATTTTAAATTTTAATACACAGTTGGGGACGAACGAGGAAATTATTTCCAGGTAAAATACGTAGAAAAGTTTTTTTTTGGGTATTGTACCTAAGCTTCGAAAATAAACAAAACGAAATAATTTATAAAATAAAATCATCATCTGCCTTTTCCCAACTATGTTGGGGTCGGCTTCCAGTCTAACCGGATGCAGCTGAATACCAGTTTTTTTACATGAAGCGACTGCTAATCTGATCTCCACAACCCAGTTACTGGGTAATATGATACCCCTTGGTAAGACTGGTTGTCAGACTTTCGGGCTTCTGACTACCCGTAACGACTGTCAAAGATCCACGAATGACAGCCGGGACCAACGGCTTAACGTGCTTATCGAGGCACGGAGGGGTCTTGGTATGTAGAGATGGTCACCCATCTGCAGAACAACCGCGGCAAGCGTAGCTTAACCTGAGAGATCGACCCGTGCGGCTGTTATTGCGTAGCCACAAGCCCCTCTAATTTTTAAAATAAAATATTTTAATAAAATATTTTAACTTGCTCAAGACGGGTTGGTGATTTCAGACCTTTCTTTTTTGTTTTTTTTTTTGTCGGGGTTAAACCTTCAAAAGGCACCCGACCTCCGGGGAGGGAGGTCGGGGAGTGTGGGATATTTCCCTCACTAAAACCACCCCGCAGTGATCACCATCAGCACATAGGGGTGGTCCCGGTTCCAGCTTCTGCTCACGACTTCGTCCGCATGAAACTTGTTCCCGCCCCTCCGCGCTATTACTTCACTCACGCTCAGCGCTCTGTCAGACTCTTGTTCTTTTGCTCGGCTCCTGAGGATCTAGCGTGATATAAAATACCTTGTAGCCTCAGATTTTCTTCAGCTTTTTTCACAGGCTTTTTTATTATTATAGATAAGTCCAGGTTTCCTTACGATGTTTTTCCTTCAGCGATGTCAAAGTCAAAGCATTTATTTCAAATAGGCACATAAAAGGCACTTTTGAACGTCAGAAATTACAAGAAATAGAATTGATTCTAGTCGTCTCTTATGTGGGCGTTATATGATATGTACCACATGTACCTACATCCGCTGACGATACGTCGCGTTGTCACAAACTTTTGAGAAAACAATATAATAATCGTGTCGCCAAATCAAATAGGAGCCAGAAAAAAATACTTCAAGAAAACACAAATAAATAAATACATGATGCTGAATATTTGATTCAACAATCGCTTATGCGACTACTCAGAAATCGAATCACCATAAAAACAATTTTTATTTTTTGTGTATTAATCTTCCTTAGAGGTATTCTTAGTATCTAACATTATTCATATAATGCAATAAAACTACAAACAACCAGAGATTTATGATCAAATCAAATGTGTAGCTGGTGGATTTTTTATAAAACTTTTTCATTCCAATAAGCTATCGCGATGGCTCTGTGGTTAAGCCCTCGCTTATCACGTTTGAGATTGTGGGTTCAAATCGCGGCAAGAACCAATGTGAGTTTTTCAATTCATATGTAGGTTTCGGAGTTTATCTTGGATATAACTGACATCGCTGAAGGAAAAACATCGTAAGGAAACCTTGAAGCTGAAGAGAATTTGAGGCTACAAGGTATTTTATATCACGCTAGATCCTCAGGAGCCGAGCAAAAGAACAAAAGTCAGACAGAGCGCTGAGCGTGAGTGAAGTAATAGCGCGGAGGGGCGGGAATAAGTTTCATGCGGACGAAGTCGCGAGCAGAAGCTGGAACCGGGACCACCCCTATGTGCTGATGGTGATCACTGCGGGGTGGTTTTAGTGAGGTAAAAATCCCACACTCCCCGATCTCCCTCCCTCGCGGAGGTTGGGTGACGTTTGAAGGCTTAAACCCGACAAAAAAAGAAAAAAAAAAAAGGTCTGAAATCACGAACCCGTCTTGAGCAAGCGTGGTGATCAATGCTCGTGCCTTCTCTGTGTGATTAATAACGATTATTGTGCCACTGCAGGGCTAGGGCCTCTAGTCTTTGCCCACTAGTGGGACAGTAATCATTGGGTCAATAATATCTAATAATTGTACTGGTATTATTAGGTTGATAGAACTGATACCTAGTTCCTCACACTTGTATCTAGACTGCGTTCGCAATTTTGTTTCCAAAAGTGTAAACAAATATGTTTTTGGAAAATTAACTGTAACTGCCCACACATAAAGTTCAGTTTGCGCTACAACTTTTAACATTTTAAAGAATTTTTCTTATCATTCTGAAATCAAGTTTATTTACACTAGTTTAAAGTTGATATTTCTTCAAGTGAAAATAAAATAAATTAGAAGCAAGGTTGGTAATATGGAATAACTATATTTCCATACTTGCGACTTTATGGAATGCATTGACGCACTGTATACGAGAATCGCGCGAAAAACGCATCATCAGGAGTTCTCAGTATACTCAGCTGTTTTTAACAAACAATAACAAAGTTGGCTTAGGGGCAAGTCGTTAGTATTGTTGTGATAACAATGTTACTGTAATGTTATAATGACTGGTATTTTATCATGTATTTAAACAAAATTCTCGAGTTTTTCGTGTAGTAAGTGTTGTGTTATTGCAAACCTTAGGACGATTATGAGAAAAAAACAAGGGATTATTAATTGAAAAAAAAAGCGGCCAGGTGCGAGTCGGACTCGCACACGAAGGGTTCCGCACCACAGTACAATATTTAATGCTACATATTTAAAAACAATACTTACTATATTAAACACGTTTTTTGTATGGGGACCCTTAAATTTTTAACTTTATTTGATTTTTATTATTTGTTGTTATTAGCGGCCATAGAGTTACTTACTCTGAGAAAATTTCAAGTGTTTACCTATTACGGTTCAAAAGATACAGCCTTGTGACAGACCGACGGACAGCTGAGCCTTAGTAATAGAGTTCCGTTGGTCGAAACCCTAGAAAGAATCCGTGAAAGCCACGCCCACATAATGAAGTACCTAAGTTAGAAAAATAGTAAAATGCAAGGAAGATTCCATTAGCCTCGTGTAAACTGTGACGTCATAAGTTTTTTATAAACAACGGAACAACATTATCATTATCCGTAATCGTCTGTAATTCTAGATAATATGCATTTTAAGCGGGTACAGACGGCAGCAACAGTGTTACGGAAAGAAAAAACAATCGAGAGGTGTCGTTGGACACCAGAGGAGCAATTCTCGTAATTTTAAGAACGTTCAGTCCGATCACAATGTCTATCTGTCAAAAATACCTAATTTTTGACAAGTTTTTGACATTGATGTCACTGAGATGAGATTGGGACTAGATTTTTAACGTATTTAATCACGGGAATTGGAGGTTGGAACAAAGTTCCTTTACATTACGTTGTATAATATCCCCTTACTAATAAACGTATCATATCAGATGAAAACACACCGATTTGTCTCTTTCAGTCGTCAGTAATTTGACTTTCGATAGAAGAAGACAAAGCATTGTGTAACTATACAGACGCTATACAACGTTTATTTGTAAGGGTAATCTTTTAGGTTTTTGTAATCATTTCCTGCTTTGGATTAATAAAGAAGTTATTTTTTCAAAATCTGTCTAGTTACTAGGTCTACGCCTAAATTGTTTAAATTAAATATTAAATAATAATGAAGCCATTGTGGTTTTTTACATTTTGAAGGTATGTAGATACCGGGTGACAAACTAAAATAAAAAAAACATTTGTCCATATTGGTAATATGACAAACGACAGCACGTTACAAACAAAATGGCGACCTAGTTTGCAATTGCAATGTAGAAAATTATAATATAAAATGATGAATAGATACGTTGCGAATTTGCGATTATAATTTCGTTTATAAAAAACCTGTAATATAGCTTACTAATGCATGATTGGAAAATTAAAACTAAATATATTTTGATAAAGTCGTCGCCGTTATCGTTTTGTTGGTATATTGGTCGTAAGCGCTGCTGTTGAGCATGAGGTCCTGGTTCGATTCCCGAGTCGGCCAAAGTGTGATATCGGTACCTTTCGGAGATTACAGTCGTGGTGTTATGTTATGTTGTTTTGAAGTCGAGATTTGTTAGAAATACCTGATGGGAATCCTGCCTAGCTATATGATTCGTTGTCGAATGTAAATTCTGTTTAAGAATGTCTCAGTGAGTTCTGCGAAACCGATCCGCGATCGATTAATGTTTGTTTCGCGGCACGATTCGCACGGCGAGGCTCTGAAGCAACATTACACCAGGGACTGAGAACAGCCGAATAATTCTATACTTTAAGGTTTTTCTTTGTATTTATTATGTAAGTTCCACACGCTATTTTTACTTCATCATGGTTGCGTTGCAGTAACGGATGGTAGATCGTTTTATGGAATACACACTGTGGCAAATGTATTTAGAGAGTCCTACAACTTCCTTTTTCGTGTACCTATAATAAACTAGCCGCTGCTCACGACTTCGACTGCGATCCAGAATAAAAAGAAGGCTAGGTCCTTCTCCTGGTCATGGCCTACCCATGTGCCAAATTTCATCCAATTCTATTCAGCCGTTTTAGTGTGAAAGCGTAACCAAACAAACAAAGTTACTTTCACGTTTATAATATTCTTTAGGATACCTATACGTTTCAAATATCTCATGGGTTTCAAATTAAAATACAGCTCCAATATAAAATCCTGTGTGGCACACAGTATTGCTACCACATGACAAAACCGTTGTTTTAGAGTAGACAGCTGATTGGAATCACTCACTGCACCAATTACAACAAACAACAAATCACCTTGTGTTGTCCCATGGCAGGGCAAATTTGACTTTCCATAAAAGTTGAATGAAATATAGCATAAAATAATCAGCCTATAATGTTCCCACTGCTGGGACACAGACCTTCTCTCTGTGAGAGGGAGTGAGCCGTAATCCACCACGCAGGCCCAGTGCGGGTTGGTAGGTAGATGTGTCATGTCTTCGGATTTTTGGTTCTAGGACATGCCGGTTTCTTCACGGTTCCTTCACAGTTTTGAGAGCAGTGGTGATGAAATAATTTACACTAAGCAAAGCGACTGGCTGGGTTCGAACCTACGACCCTATCAACTCGTAAGTCGCGGCCGGTAACACTGGGCCTAATATAAAAAAGAAAAAAGTGCTTGTAGGTATGTTGTAGCTTGGTAGGTACCTATAGGTTGGATGCGCATCTTCAAAATGACATCACGCTTCAACCATCTAACTGCGTGCTGATCTGCTGCCTGATGATTATGAATATCACGGAATTCACGTCGAAATATATTGCATAATATTTTTATTATCATTATCATCAAAAACCGTTTGTATTGGCAACGCTTTCGCCAGGCAGAACCCGTTTTTTTTTAGTAAATTGCATGTACCCAGTTTGTTCCGGTTTTATTAAGGAAATGGTTATAGAAAAAAAGGTCTGACTTTGCATTCAAAAGAAGTTAACAGAATACCTATTTTTTTTGTAGTATTTTTCCTGGTTCAGATAAAGGGCCGCCATTACTTGTTTATAGCGTAAAAAAATAAAAAATAAAAATTCTTGAATAGGTGTCAACAATATTTAATGATTACCTACTAATATAAATGATTGGGTTGTCGTAACACAAAAGACGAGGAGGCAAACAATAAGAATGAATTGAAAAAGGGCAAAAAACAAATTGCCAAATGAATCAAAGATAAGTTTTCCTTTTTTTAACCACTTTTGTGATACGTAATACCCAACTCAAGCGAGCATCAAAACGTCAGTTCATTTTAATATTAAATCTTATCTCAGAAAATAAGGTAACATAACCTAACACGTACCCTCATTGCGTAACATACTATCAATCACAATCTGAATCATTTTAAAGGATATCGTTAATCCATTGCTTTATAAGTTCGAAAAAGTTGTCTGTTCAACAACGTTAATGACGCAATGAATTTTGTTGAACTGTCAAAACGGAAACTATTACAATGAGGGTTTTCGTGAAAATTTACGACACCAGTTGGCACCACTGTGACAAGAGGTCTCCCAATACAAAATATATGATGACGTTCATCATTCGATTCATTCATTCGTTCATCATTCCGTCATGACTAAAGAAAATATAGCCTCTTTGACAGATGCCTGGACCTGACGTGCCAGTGCTGCCACCTAGCGAACGTCATTTCAGAAAACCCTCATTGATAATGTGTTACGCAATCACCCCGACGTTTGCACGCGAGTGTACAGTCAAGACAGTTCTTGAAGCTGTCCCACGCCTGTCCAACGTTTGTGCATTCAGTCTAACTGTCAAACAATAGGAAGTCACCGCCTGTATATCTGTACGCACTCGTATTGGTAATGAATGGACACATTTCGATGCTCTCCGTGTTCAAATAGCTCTTTTAAAAGTTAAATGGCTCTTTTGTGCGACGAAGACTGAGTAACCTTGGCAATTTAAGGCAATTAGACAAAAATATATGCAGATGTGGGAAAATAAATGAAAAATGTATGTATTGTTACGCATTTGTTAAAGATTTAATAGGTTTTAAGGAAGGAGGTAATCTACTATATGCAAGTATAGGTAACATTGTTATTATGCATTTAAGCACCCGTAAGACGTCTTCGTTATATGAAGCGCAGTTGAAAACCAGCGTCAGGCATTAATTGTTTTGTCATTTACGCTAAACTGAGCCTATTTGGCGCAGCCACGGGGCACTGTTATTATAACTAAGCTTTTTTTTTTGTATGTACAATGTGTGTCATGGAAGGACACTGAACGAGACACAACAGAAGTTTAATTGTTAAGTACGTCTGGGAGAGGTTTAGTGTCCCGCAAAATGTCAATCTAAAGGCGGACTTAATGCCTTTATGGCATTCTCTACCAGTCAACCAAGAGTGGTGAAGAGATTGGATTTATTGAGTTAATTAAATTTATTTATTTATTTTGTTTTTATTGCAAGAAATACCAACTTGCCGCGCTTGACTCGGTGGAACGCAGAGCTAAGAGGCTCATTGGCGACGTAAAACTGGTGGATGCCAAGCTTCACAGCTTGGCTCATCGCCGCAAGGTTGCCTGCTTGTCGGTCTTCTACAGATTGTACTTCGGTGAGTGTGCCCAAGAACTCCACGATCTCATTCCACCGGCCCCCTTCTACCTTCGGACATCCAGACGCACTGCAAGTTACCATCCCTACCTAGTTGCTATTCCACCAATTCGAACTAAGCGTTTTCAAATGTCCTTTATAATGAGCACAGCAAAAGCGTGGAACTCTCTACCTGCGTTTGTGTTTCCGAGTGCATACAACCCGAATCTCTTCAAAGTAAGAGTGAACAGGCTTCTTCTGGGTGAGCTCACTCCATCGTAGACTTTGTCTCTGTCATCTCTGACCTAGACTAGAGTCAAGAGCAAACCCATTTCAAATAAAAAAAAAAAGATAAGATTTTATAGTCCTTTACAGTTTGCATTTGTGAACCCTAGGAGGAAGTTTTATCGGTAAACAACTGGGTAATTGGGAACACACTATCAGTAGTAATGGGTTATATTTTGACAGTTCAACCACATTCATTGCGTTATTTACGTTGTTGATCAGACAAATTCTTCGAACATAAGAAGCAATGGATTATGAATATCCTTCAAAATAATTCAGATTGTGATTGAAAGTGTGTTACGCAACGAGGGTGCTGGATCGAGACACGATGTCAAGCTGCATGTCTAACTAAGCTGTTTATTTTATTTGCTGGGTAAACATCGTAAATCAATCAATGGCGTTACACTTGACCAATAACGAATAATAAAATTAGTTCATAGAACAAATCCTATGACCTAATTCGTTATTTTTTTTAACAAGGCCTATTATATTATTCGATTTTCTATTCAATTCCTATTGTTTGTTCCATATGTAAGTATGACACCAAGTTATAACTTTTAGCATAGTGTACGGAAAACCTGACACATAAGATAAATACTGTTTTCACCTAACTTATAAAATCTGTCACACCTTAGTAGCGAGTTAAAAAAAAAACGAAATGATAAATGATTTTATTTCTCTAAGTAGGTTTGTAAGACACTTTTAACGCATTGACCTCTATTAAACAAGTATATACGTACAGGTAAGTGTTTACACGTCAATCATATTTTAAAAACTAGATGAGGTGGCGTTTCCTATACCTACCTTGTCAGGGGTATGTAAAGGACATAGGGTAGGTACCTTTCATTCTGAAAAAAAAAAAACTGTTCCCGAGGCAAATAACAATAACGTTCGACAGTCACAATTGATTTAGGACACTAGATGGCGCTACGTGTCTTTCGAAGATCCGACTTTCTGAGCAGTATTCTGACAAAAAGTAGGTACCAGGCTTGCATGAATTCACGATAGTATTTCAATCATTAGTACCTATTATGCTTGAAATTTGGCACACAGATAGTTTATTAAAACCTGGATTAACACATAGGATACTTGTTGTTACCCCGGTAATACGTCTCCGTGGGATAATTTCCAACCTACACGCGGGCGAGGCCGCGGCAAAAGCTATATAGTTTGCAATAAGTAAATGTTGACTCAACAATACTCAACAATTAGTATAGATAATAAATACCTAAGTATTGTTTCCTCGCATTTTTTCTTTAAATTAGCATTTGCATATCACACTAATATTATAAAGGCGAAAGTTTGTGAGTGTGTGAATGTGTGTGTGTGTGTGTTTATATGTTTGTTACTTCTTCACGCTCAAACGGCTGGACCAATTTTGATAAAATTTTGTATGAAGGTAGCTGACACGCTGGATTAATATATAGGCTACTTTTTATCCCGATATTCCCATGGGATCGACATTTACGCGGGTGAAACCGCGGGGCGCAGCTACTTAATAATAAATGTTAATTAGTTACTTCCTTCTAAGTAATAAAACAAGTGTTCGTAATTAATTATTTCTTAGGTAATAAATTCATAGTTATGCAAATAAATTCCGACAGTTCCTTCTGGTGTAGGCAGAAATTATACCTGCGTGCGTATTTAATTAAGAAGTAATATTGAGTGCGAATCAAGTATGTGCACTTGAAGCACTAGTGACACTTTAAGGTTCTCAACAGACGGACTGCATTTGAACTGCGATGTTGCAGCTGAAATGCTGTCCGTCTGTTATTTCTTCACGCTCAAACGGCTGGACCAATTTTGATAACATTTTGTATTGAGGTAGCCGACACCCTGGATTAATATATTATAGGCTACTTTTTATCCTGATATTTACAGGGGATCGACATTTACGTGGTGAAACCGCGGTGCGCAGCTAGTCACCAATAAGGTAAGTATATTATGTCCTTCTAGAGCGTCTGCTCCTTTTTCCACTCCCATCTGCCTTGTAATTATACCTTTTTTTAGTCGCTTTTCATTTATCCTCTCAACATGACCAAACCATCTAGCATACTAGCACCGCACTGTGATGCACCTAGTAATAACAAATCTGTACAGTACCTGGCGATAAATATTGCACATCGACCTTTGGAAAGAGACAATGGGCTCTCCAAATCTTCCAAAAATCCAAACCTCCAATCTCTCCAAAATCTTCCAAAGAATCTTCCAAACTTCTTCTCCTTTCCCGAAGTTTTTTTTTGAAGAGAGTTTTTTTTTTTCTTCTTCTTTCCAGAATCTTTCCAAAGGTCGATGTGCAATATTTATCGCCGGGTACTGTAAGTAGCTAAGTTTTATGGCGGCACGAGCTTCGAATATAAATAACAGAGAGTAATCGTGTACTGCAGTGAAGCATCGTCCGGGCAATGAACCTGGGACTACACGCCGTGAAACACAATAAGTTTATTTACTTTACTTGGACCATAGTCTAGTCTAAGAGCTTTTGTTTTTGAAATAGAAGGAAGTTTGTGCTTTTTTATTATATAGAGAGGTGGATGGACTGTGTGAATGATGATGTGGTTAGAAAGGGGGTGACGGTCGAGATGATGACTAATAGAGAAGTATGGAAGGAAAAAACATGTTTTTTTTTTAAAACGTTGCCCCACACTAGGAATTACTCCTGTGTCGTAGGTGCGTTTACAAACATTTAAATACACATACACAAACAGCCAGACCCGGAACAACTACCTGTAGGCAATACAAATATTTGTTCCGTGCGGGAATCGAACCCGCGACACGCAGCGCAGCAGTCGATCGCTCAGCCACTGCGCCAACCGTGTCGTGTTGCGCGATGTTGCGTCGACCTTAAATAAATTGGGATGAAAGTAGGAGAATATAACGATGAGAGGTAGGTAGAGAAACATGGGGTTATATCAGTGATGGCTCTTATACATAAAGGCACCTAAGTAGGTATCGCTGAACTCAAAACAATAAAACTAACTAACTAACAATAAAAACTCAAATCAATCAATTATTATGTACAGAAGCAGTGGCGTGCACAGGGTTTTATGCCTGGGTAGGCAGTTTTCTTTTCGCAAAAAAAAAAGTCTCGCAATTGCACTAGTTAGTAAAGATAAAACTCACCAGGGGTTGAAAAGGTTGTAACTACGATTTTCCAATGATGCAAATAGAAGATTTCGGCCACTTCAAATATCTAATCCAAGTGAGTGAAAATTACAAAACACGTCACTTGAAAGGTATTCGATGTGGCCTAGAAAAAGGCTCTTCATGTGATTTGCATTATATAAATATATTTAATAATTACATAAACTACTGGTTTGGTAACAAAAGTAAAAGTAAAGTTAAAAAAATTAAGTAAACCAACTTATTTATAAATTAAATCTACGCGCCTATCCTTTTTTATTTAAATATGATTTTAAAACATCGTCATAAAAAGTTGGTTTGCGTTTTAATTCGACCAATCGCACAGCCAGTTGTGTGTCATAATTATATGTTGAAAATAGTAGACAAACGAAACAAAATAACCGAAGGTACTACATGTATATGAATCATATTGTTTTTTATTGAATTTACGATTGATTTTACCTTTAGTTTGTATTAATTGCAAATCCGGTGTACGACGACCTATCTCGATAACTTGTTTTTTTTCACCGAAAGATAGTTTTGAAAACGCATCATATTTTATTTTCTCAATACACACACCATCTGAACAACTTTCACAGACAATATTATCCATTTTTCACTATTAACAACGTTAAAATCCTAAATATCTGAAAACGTATTCACACAAACAGATCACACATGTCATCAAACAAATTATGGCGACTATTGACTATTGAAATTATCTAGTAAAAGGGAAATGTAATACGACAAAAAATTATGACCATCTAAATATATAAAATTCAATGAAACAATGTTACTTCCTAAAATATTTGCATTGCATAGCAAACTTTCTTTCGGAAATGTTCGCTAGGAGTCGTAATTTTTCGTGTTAGAGACACTGTCTTTTCATGCAGTTGTGTGCGTGATTTTTGTCATTGTGTGTCACCAAAGCCCACGTAGCTATAGGAACGCACACATATTAAATCTGCATGACCACGTCTTACCACGAGAGCACACATACAAAACATTCAGACAAGAATAATTTGTGTCTTTGCCGTGGCAAAGGCGAGGTGGCGCTAGTGCCGCGCGAATCGATGTGCGAACGTGAATCGATCTTAATGATACCACCGGCACTCGATAGATGGAGCTGATTTATGATTTAAATTTTTTATGTGGTTTTGTTTATTGATAAAATAATATTAGATCTATTATCAGAACCAGGGTAGGCAGTGTCTTTCTGCCTATATGGAACGCACGCCACTGTACAGAAGCCAGCACATCAAGCTACCCAAAACTGTCAAATTTTCCCAATCAACTTTGAGCATTATGCTCTAGCGATAAAGTTGAAAATCTATTAAAGAAATTTGACAGATTGTAGTATCATGATGTGCTGGCGTCTGTTTTCTAAACCACCTACTTTAGATACCTACAACTCTGCATAACCCATAGGATACAGGCGTGAAGTTAATATGTCTGTTAGATATCTTGTGACACTGACATATACACACGTAAGTTCACAAACTTATGGTACATATGATAATATGAACATAAGCTTCATGCAAACCAGGTAAAGTTAATGACGTACTTTATAAACTACAGAGATGAAGATGAAAACAAAAACACTTTACCATATCCAGTCACAGAAGGTTCTAATTAGCACAAAACAGATTACTAAACTGTTAGGAAAAACGCACCATATATCACCAACCGTCGCAAGGACGTTCTTAATTGCAGCCTTAAAATACTTTAAGTGCCAGCGCAAACTGTGCGTCTTGTCGCTGCAACAATATGCAGAGTTGCCGTTTGCGTCTGCGACTAGTCATTACGACAGACGTCCTGCAGGAAGCGATTATTTTGTTTAAGTTTTCGAGATAGACGGTGGTGAGAGAGACGGTGGTGTTGTTCATCTTGTGACCTGACCGACGACCGTGTGCACCGTGCACCGTGAGTCTATCCGCAGCGAGAGCATGCGACTCTGCTAGCCTGTCGTTGCGACTCTGCAACTCCGCGTTCAAGAATGCGGAGCTTTGGACAAAATTTATATGAACATTGTCAGTTGCAGTCTATTGTTGCGTCTAGTCGCCAAGCTGTCGCAGTCGCATGTCGCGTAGTGTGCGCCATGTCTAAGTTTAACGGACGTTCCATTAATTGAGCAGTTACCTATGGGGGTCAAGGTACAAGTGAACTGATCAAAATGTCTTAAGTATGTTATGTAAGCTCGTGCTTTGCTTAAACCTGTTTTAAACGAAGCGATGATTCGTGACGATCATTCGTTACGTCAATAGGTCGTGCGCTCAAATTCATGCATTTATTTAGGTATATTTACTTTATTGTGCACCAGAAAATACAAAACAAAAAAAATAACAAAAAGAGTCACAAACATTTTTAGCTAATTTACCTTGTGTACGAGAATAATAAATAATCTAATCTACATTCACAATTTATTTGCCAAAAATGTAAACAAATATGAGTTTATGGAAAAATAACTTTAAATCCTACACAATAAAGTTCAGTTTACGCTATAACTTCCAACTGGTAAGACTTCGTCTAAGAGAACCATGGCTTAAATGGTTCTAAATTGTCTGTACTATCTTCGCCTTAAAGCTTTGCACCCATCTTCCAATCACCCTATATAATACATTGCAAAAATTTGGGCTATCCCGAATGTCATCAGCAGGAATTTCAAAGAAATATTTCATACTTGTACAATGCGAGCCTAGTGAGAACCTAGTGAGACAATCCGTATCCTCCGTAGGTTATGCAGTAGACAACAAAGACAAGGGACACGCTACCCGTCCTGGAGAGCTACCCTTCAAAAGGCGAGCAAAAGTGTCCCAATAGCAAAATATCTAATAACCCACATCGTTCAAACTAGCAGACAAAACAACTTTTTAACTTACCTATCTATTAACGTCCATTATCGATACATATATTACGCAAATTAGCCCAATTTTACAATTTATAATTTGCCAAATTATTAGCAAGGCTTTCGAAGGTTTGGCAGTCTCGGTCATGGCTGACAAATTGGTCCTATTTGGGTCAGAAATGGCATAATTTATGTAAGCTGTAGACCCAATTGCGAAGCCAGAAATTTCTGGTTTCACCTTTCATATCATAATGTTGACATCATTTCCTCGTTCCTACAATGTCATAAATATAGCAAGGTCGATTACATACTTACTGTTAATTTCGGTGAATGAACCAAAAACATGATAACGCAAGACAAAGATAGATATTTACCACACAGCAAATGCAAAATCGCCCTTCGTCCACCTACGTCTTACGTCAACCAACGGTCGGCGAGCCGTAAGCGCGGCGTCACCTAGCCGTAAG
This sequence comes from Luperina testacea, assembly GCA_927399505.1. NCBI lineage: Eukaryota > Metazoa > Arthropoda > Insecta > Lepidoptera > Noctuidae > Luperina > Luperina testacea. The sequence goes on along the minus strand of OV656766.1, from coordinate 1,233,660 downwards.
CGCGGCGTCGCCTAGCCGTAGCCGAGTTGACGTATCGGAGCTTCTGATCCGCTTTGGTTACGTGTTTACGTTAGGTTAACGCCTCTTTGACGCCGAGGCGAAAGGCGATACGGTGACGATCCTTTTCCGAGTTGATACGAGTATGGGTGTTATGACTTAACCCTGGACTCTACGCTCAACAGACTTTCAGAGTGAAGGAAGAGAGAGTGCGCCTCCTGTGTCTGCGCACACAGTTGTGCACTATAATATCTCTCGCGTCGATGGCTTGTTTCCGCTAAGATTGGCCGCCATGCCCGAAATTCAGTCTGGAGAATTATTATGATTAGGGTAGAGTTTTAAGGGGTAGAAAATAAGTCCCGTTTCTATCAAAAATTCTATGTCCTGAATATGCAGTCCCCCGAATATGTAGGCACTACTTTCGATTAGGATGGCTAATACATTAAAATCCATAAGCATTTTTGGTTAGACAATCACCATTGCCATCTCATGCAGTAATGCATTTAGTTAACGAGCACAACCTCAAAGTCAGTCAAGCAATCATATAAAATAAAATACCAACTTATATAACTTGATATCTCATTTCGCGGCGCTTGCACAGATCGTATAGACACACAGGCGGTTTTATATAACATGTAGCTAATATTTATCTTTAACTTATCATTATCCTCGATCTCTTTCATTCAAACTGAATTTACAGACACAATACATATACAAATAGGCCATTCATTTGATTATGACGCTTTTTCCCGAGTCAATAACCTGTCTTTTGAGATTTCAATTTCTCATTGTCAGATTAATTTTGAATACAGACATGAAAAACCTCATTAATGTTAAGACAATTTAAGGGTTTGGTTCTTAATGACGTCGTGATGCTGAAGGGCTTTTATATTGAGTTGTTCACCTTCAAAACTTCAATTTAATCGTTTGTTTCTTCATGGTTGGTATGTTTTAATATTGCTATCACGAATCGCCTGTTTTTGAGCTCGAACCAGCTTGATGGAAAGCCATGGATGATAGCTGAAGATACCTATTCAATCTTACTTTACAGACTGTCGAGTTAGTTTTGAAGAAGACCTGTCAAAATTATAATTAGTTATTATGTTCAAAATAGTTTTTGTGATATAGCTTTTTTGTGATCTTAGAGATCAGCATAGGCACTGTTTGTGTTACGCAGTTGCCTCAACTGCGTAACACATTAACAGTACCTATGGTGGTTTAATAACATTAATTGCGTTAAGGTTGGGTGAGCATAAAATTTTTTAGATCATAATTATAAAGTAATGGATTAGCAATATCCTTCAAAATCATTTAGATTATGATTGAAAGTGTGCAATCGGTATGCAGACTGTCGTTTTTCTTAAAACAACGTGAAAAAGTTAATCCGGTTTAATAGAAATCAGTAAGAAATTTAGTATTTCTGATATCGATAGTACCTATCAAGGATAAAAGGACAGATAATTAGAAAAATTTGGCTGACGATGAATGGTACTTGGAATAATGTAGGATCATCTGTAAACAAGATAGATGTAGAGACAAAAATCTTAAGTACTTAAATATACAACATATTTAAAGACCATCAAACTGAACCAATTTCTCTATGGGACCAACGTCGTTATCGAGAAAAAAATATTAACCGTCCCTTAAAACACTTCAGTACCTACCTGAATGTATTGGACGGCTGATTATTTTTCCGCGATGAATGCGAACATGATTTTGTCATAAACCTGCGACATATACACTTTCTTCGTAGAGACACTTTTGAAAAATCTTCAGTTAGATAGTCTGTACCACACCCTTAAAAGTATATCTACAGCTTTCAGATACATTCTGTATGAGTGATAGGGTAGGGAAAGGTTTTGAAAAACGATTGTCGAGAGTCATGTAGCGATTATTATTACTTTTTACCGCATTTTTTGCACCAACATCAACTTGAGATGGCATCCATCATAATTTTCAACACAAAAACCAGTGTTTATAGCTATCGTGCAGAAGTAAAATTGCAAAACAAGCTTATGTAACTTTTGTCGGTAACACTCTCGCAACTATGCTGCAATTTATTAACCCAGGTACGCACGGGCGCGACTTTTTTCCCGCACTGCTTTTTCAATCCATTGCTGAGCGCCGAGAGTTAAAAACCTGACAGTGTGTTTTTCAAATTCGAAAAGTGTTGAGAATCAGCACTTTTCGAACGTCAAAATTACATGACAGTCCCCGAAAACGCTCGCCCTTCACCACTTCCTAGTGCTTTCGCTGGGGAGAAGAATTGGCGCAATAAATACCCCAGCAGCACAGCTGCATGTTCAGATAGATAAACTTGATTCTATACAATAGTAGATGCAAAGTAACGCGCGGCTCAACACAGAGGGTAGAATATCCAGTGAGCGACAAAATCCCGCCGCGATATTTTTACGCCCGCGCGAATGTGTTTAGTGGAATCAATATTATTGTCGCTAAAGCTATACTGTACTATTAGAAAAATAACAGTCAGTAAATCATATGAAACATTTATTGACAATAAGGGAGATGCAACACACAATCAGTTTACTTTTTAATAATTATAGAAGAAACCAACATACTGTACAATCAGAGAAAATTTACACAATAATTAAATGTATGGAAATAATGTTTTACCAACATTATTTCTGGCTGATACTTATTACCCTATACTCGAAGTATTGCGGTCACGGAGAGATGTTGCTTCGACGATGGTGCGTGTTCCAAAGGGCCCGGCAGCACCGAGCACCATTTATATAAGATCTTCGAAATGAACTGTCATAGCGCGCCCCTCCTACCCTCCTCCGGGTATGGCAAAAGCAAGTGCGACAACAGTACCGTAGCTATACACTATACAGATGGTATTTATCATACAAATTGGTTAAACCTTCGATATTCAGTCCTTTGTGTGTTCATTTGATGCTATTGTTTACACAGCAGTTAGCCAAGGCATCAGCTGTAATAATTATATGTTCGGTGTTTTCGCCGAACAAGGCGGATACAGACATTGCGAGGCATCGAGGCAGCGCACGGCGCTCATCGCATGCTTCGCAATGTGTGGACGTTCTTATTCGTGGTGAGGCATGTGCTACGCCCGTGCTTCGCAATGTGTGGACGTTCATATTCGTGGTGAGCACGTGCGTAGCACATGGCTCGCAATGTCTGTATACGCCTTTAGTTAGCAATATCGGCGCGACGCGTTGACCTAATTTTGTTATTTATTATATTAGATTCTCTTTTGTCTACCGCGTTCGCCGGGTGTATTCAAACATTCCATCAACTTTCAAGTAACATTTTAACACTAAGAACAGTTTTTGAGTACCTAAGTCAATAAGTACTGTTCAATATAAACATTTGTTTCTCCTCAAAAACACCGACACCTACCTCAGTACGTACCCCGACAGTATTTCTTTCATTACTTTTATATAATTTGATTATGTTAATCAATTCATGTATTTGCGAATGTGTTTTGAATAGATTGTTGCTTCTCGTCGACTGCTATCTAAATTTATGTATACGTGACGATGTCCTAATCACACTACGTATACATAGGGAATTCTGCAATTTAGTCTTGCCTAAGGGGCTTACATGACCTAAAGCGCGGTCATTGTCGGACTGCATAGAAAAGAAAGAGAAGCGCGATGACATAACGCTAGTAATTTATCAAAAAATACTATTGTTTGGACTAAAAAATTAAAACACTAGTATTTTAGTATGTTGCTTGTATGTCGTATGGTTTTTATCGTAAAAAGAAAGTTTTTAGAGGTATCTTCATGATTTTCTTCTATCGTATCAAATTAGTTGTATTATGTTTTTAACACACTAGGTATCTACCTAGCATAAACCCTGAAGAATATCATATATTTTTCTGATTTTGTTTACTGTAGTCGATCATACATTTATTGTTTCTAAAACTTGCGTTTTTTTGTTTAAGTCCTGTAAGCCCCTTAAATTAATTTTAGAAATCCCAAATTGAGGCAGTGTCTTAGTCAGTAAAAGTCTGACACGCTCTCCCGCTCTGCCCAGAGCGGGAGAAGTTATACCTATGATAATTTCCAACCCAAAAAAATAAATAAAAAAGGCAGTGTTTAAAAAAAAGCATAATTTAAAATTCCTTTTCAAGCAACGTTGCCAGATCGTAAAACTGGTTTATTTAACTATTAAGTTGCAGGCTTTAATCTCTACAGTTGATACAACCTAGTTCTCAGAATCAGGTATAATGAACAATAAAATTAAATTAATTATTTTTTCTAGGTACGCCTGTATGTGTGCCTAATACATACGCAGTAGGTAAAAACTTCATTGCAATCGTAGTTGTCACGTGTGAAAAATGTTACTGATACCTTGCTTAGATTGATTCAGAGCACTGTGAGAATACTGACTTAGATGACCTGAACGAGACCATCTCTTTTCCTCAGTTTAGATCTTTCTCGCAGGATGTGGTTACGAATCATTCTTGAAACTGCAATATGTTCAATCATCATCATCTGCTAATCCCCTTACTAATAAACGTTATATAGCTATATAGTTACACAACGCTTTGTCTTCTTCTTTCGAAAGTCAAATTACTGACGACTGAAAGAGAGAATTCGGTGTGTAACTATTCATCTGATATAATACGTATAATATCCCCCTTACTAAAAGGGGGATATTATACAACGTAATGTAAAGGAACTTTGTTCCAACCTCCAATTCCCGTGATTAAATACGTTAAAAATCTAGTCGCAATCTCATCTAAGTGACAATCAATGTGAAAAACTTGTCAAAAATGTAGCTTTATCAGTAACGGGGTTAGTCTTATCCCAATTATATTGGGGTCGGCTTTCAGTCTAACCGGATGCAGCTTATTGGTGATGTTCTTCAGGAAGGTCTGGTGCGTAGTACTAGCAACCGGCGTGCGTGTATGACCAGATGTATGAACGTAAACGAGGCAAAAGGCTTTTAATGCTATCTTATTTTATTTTGAATTTTTTTTTGACATTTATTATGAATTTTTATCCTTTATTTGACTAAATACATATAAATTATATTTTTAAATATTAGTATAAAATAATAAAAACATTTAAAAATATAAAAAAATAGTAGCCCATCGGTATCGGGAACAGGGTCCAACGCGACGGTCAGGGCTCCAGAGAGAGGAACCTCCTAACAATGCGGGCCGTGTCCAGAAGTACCGCTTTCTGGATCAAGCCCTTGATCCAGCTGCCCAACGAGAGTCTCCTTAGGTGTTGGTCGAAGCTCTTGGCTATTAATCCATTGGCTGTCACGACTATTATTATTATTAAAAGGAGTATGTAGGATCGTAGCAGATGGCGTTCTGTAGTTTCTCCTTACCCCCATGGGAAGAAGGCGTAGGTTTATGTGTTTGTGTATTAATAACTAAAATTGGGAGATTGGTGTTGGTCGTGCTTCGTGGTTAGATTGGAAGCCGACCCTCCCATAATTGGGAAAAGGCTGGGCAGATGATGATGATGATCCCGGGAACACACCCGGTAGCAGGTACATCAGCGGGGCAATTGCGCAACACATTATCAATCGGAATCGGTTTGATTTTGACAGTTCAACAACATTCATTGCGTTATTTACGTGTTGAGCAGACAAATTTTTCGAACTTATCAGACAATGGATTAGAAATTTGCTTCAAAACGATTCAGATTGCGACTGATAGTGTGTAACGCAATTAAGATGCTGGAAGGTCAGGGTATATTGAAGGACAAAGCTCCTTTCTTTACGAAAACAAGTTTTATAATGTTCTAATTTAACTTTAATACTTCCACAACTAATGTACCGTTATATTATGCATCCATAGCGCAATGTTTTGCGTGCGTTTTATTGCGCACTGCCATAAACAGTCATTATCCAGTATTAATTTGTACTCGATGTACCTCAGTTTGATGTATGTACAGAATGCGTAGTTTACTATCTACACTGAACCAAAATAATGCTCTCCAGGGCCAGTCGTATCACGGAGGTCTTAAATTATTATGTCATTAGAGAACGTTATTTTCGAAACATGTAACGCTTGACAGAACCAGAATACATGTCATTATAATGTTCTAAAGGTCAACGGTACTTTAAACGCGATCATACCAAACTGTTTGGAATGAAGAAATTATATAAATATAAAGAGATTATAAAGACCCTTACATTTTGATCGTTTTAATCCTTAAAAAGGGTCATTATGAACAACTTTTACTATGGGACCAATCCTGAAATCGTGAAAAAATAACTGTTGCTCCATACATACATACATTATGTCGAGTTATGCGAACATAAAAGTATGTATCAGCTAATTTTCTGGTATATCCGTAATCACCTCGATCATCATTATAAATGGTAAACCCCTTTATACTTCAAAAAAATCCTTTTGTTTGTATAAACGCATATGGGAAGAGATAGGACTAAACGTATAAATGAGTTTTCTTTCAACTACGTAGTAATGTCAGGGGCGGATCTACGCTTTTTGGGCTGCCAGGGCCCCGTGGATACAGAGGGCCCCCAACCGAACTGAAAACAATAGACGATATTGTCAATAATAAATATTATCTAGAATTAAAAAAAATCGGATCATAAAAAAAAGGCAATTGGTTGAGTAATTAGGTAGGGCCCCTAAGCAGTATTAGCCCAGGGCCCCACAAATTCATGATCCGCCACTACAAAACCGATCACTAAGGACGTATTTTTTGCTTAGAACCAAAACAGTGCAGAAATGTTGTATGAAATCTCATGGTTGCATGGTTTTTTATTTTTATTTAGATATAAATTTACCACAGAGGTTTAATATCTCCTATTAAGTTTAATATAAAATTTATGCATTCTATCAAAAAGACACTGGCTGAAAATAAAAATCAGCTGAATAAAACCGACTTGGTGAAAAAAAAAAAAACAAATGGCGCGCATTTTGTACCATTTTAAACTTTGATACTTCATATTTAGCAAGAAAAGATAAAAAAAATTGAAATAGCGATAGCGATATGAATGCAACTCCAGAAAGAATAAAAACAGCTGTAAATGAAATTGTAAATAACCTTTTGCGGCTAAAGTCGCGGGATAAATATTTAAAAGCTTAGGAAAACTTTTGTTTTCATTAACTTGAGTTTTTATTTTGAGTAGGTATATTTTATCACGGTTGGTAGATTGGTAGTTGAATGAAAAGAAGATTAAGCACCTTGCTAAAGTGAGTAATTAATGCACTCGTGTTAATTTAGTGCCCTCGCGTACGCTCGGGCACCAACATAACTCTAGTGCATTAATAATTCACTTTGCCCTCGATGCAACAATCTACTATTAATAAGTTACTTAAAGACTTTATTACTTGGTCGACACCTAGGTACATAGTTGCAATGATTATCGTAATAACTATCATCTGGACTGTGGTCCCTCTAATTGTAGTGCCATTGTCTGCCTGAGAATATCCAATGCAGTCTGACGGGTTATTACTGAAGGCTGTGTCCGTTGTAGGAGACGACACGGGATTATGAACTGATTTCATTGTTAACATTGACATTGACAACACGTTCCGACCATTTCAGTCTATTGAGCCGTGTTGTCATGCTGGGCAAACTGTGGGCCTAATTAATAATAATAATAATAATCATTTTATTACCAGGCAACTAAGGCCCAAAGCCAAAGCTAATTAATACAAAGCTAGACACAGAGGTGTGGTCACGGTACGGCACGCAGGAGATGGTAGGACGAACCGAACAGATTCCGCGAAATCCGTAAAGAGAGAAAGCGCAGGGTATCGCAAAAGATGGAAGGAGTGAACGGAGGTCCTTTGTTCAGAAGTGGGAATAATAAAACAAAAAAAAAATACAATCGATTGTAGATACGTACTTTTAAAAGCTGTAGTAAAGTAACTTCCTCGTTTTGGTCTGAAGTGCAGGTGCAAAATTTTGGGCTATAGATTTTTCTGTTACTAGTTCATAGTAGCCGCAGCTTCAGTTTTGTGCTTGGAAAATGTAGTTTACCTACACATCTGCATACCACTTCTACACAAGAGCGCCATGACAGAAAGTTCTAGGGAAAGTTAAGTGCATTGTATCCTGTAATGCAGTAGGTACATACCAGAAAATATAAACAAGGAAATGGAACTAGGGTGAAGAAAAGAGTGCAATCGTAAGTATATATAATTTTCTTTGGTTAAGAACATAAATTAGCAACAATAGGTCAACTGTAGTCGGTGACATGTCGATACTAAGACAATTTAATTAACAATGTATCTCGAATAAAGCGTCATTCAAACATCTTCGTTCTTCCAAGGTGTGCATGTTGAAGAATTTCAATCTCTCTCTGTAAGAACGCACTTTTTTTAGATATTCCCACAGAAAAAGCCAGATGCCAATCATAAGCTAATTTATAATGTCAATCGTGTTGAAAGCCGTTGTACACTTGTAGTCCTTTCAGTCATTATTCTGCCTCAGGCTGCAGTAACCTAATACCAACCTTATTTCAACGAAAATAAAGATCACTATGATTTAGACAGACTTGGCAATGACAGCAACGCAATAGCAACCTTAATGCCACGAATATAAAGATCAGTGTTATTTTGACAGTGTTGCAAATCAATCAAAAATATGTGAGCACCATGTATCTATCAGATAATTAATTTATGTCATGGTTTCGTTTTTAATTATTTTACCTATTGTGGTATAGTAATTTTTTTTAGGTGCATCGTCTTCACATATTATTATTATACAGTATGTTAACTAACAGAGGGCGTTCCCGTTAACCCGCAATAGTATAGCATCCATACATGCTAAAATAGTTATTTGTTATACAAGAGTGCAAAGTTGCTTTTTAACCGCGTGCTCAATTTTGATGACCGAGCAAGCGAAGGATTCTAAAATTGAATCACGAGCGCAGCGAGTGATTCAAAAATTAGAATCCTGAGCGTTAGCGAGGGAATCAAAAGAGCACGAGGTGAAAAATCTTTGCACTCGAGTGCAACACGTAACTTTTCATTCCACCTCAGCGAGGAAATGATGAGGCTCTTTTTAAAAATGCCACTAATTTAGGATAGGTGTCTATATATGTATATGTTTTTTTCATCTTTATTGTTGCTTTTAGTTTGTTCTTTTCATCTTTATTGTTGCTTTTATTTTGCTGCTCTATGGAGTACGTATTCCCTATTGTATACGTACTCCATAGAGTGCTTGATTTCTTGGTCTCGGATAATTCAATAAAATATGCCAGCAAAACGTTTTCTGATAAAGTTTTGGCTCCTTTGGCTAGTCGCCACGTGTTAAACATATCGTACTGTTTCAAATACTTCTCGCGTGATTGTTGAGGGAGAAAGCTCATTTGCGCATTTTTTACAGTTTCAGTCAATTCTGTTGGCGTCAAATAAACTTCGTCGTCGCTAGATTCACCCATTTTAGATTTTTTACTTGTTTAAAAGTTTCTTGTTTTTATTTTTAACCTAAGGTTTTAACAATATGACGTGAAAAGAAAATTGCGCGCGCAAAGCAAATTAAAAAAAAGTATACCAAGAAGGTTCCGAGTCTGAGTTTTTAAAAAATTAAAAAAAAGTTGTATGATAAATTCGGCACCATGGAGGTAGAAGTAAATAGGTTTAATGATGTTTTGAATTCACAAACTTAGTGCACACGATGTTCTAAATTCAATTTACTTTATCCTCTAGCGGATAAAAACAGCTTTTGCACTCAGATATCGAAGAGCAAAAATACTCTTTCCGAGATGGGGGGATGAAAAAAATATTACCATTCGAAAATAAAATGTTTTTATTTTTTTTATATTAAAATATTCACTAAAAATCGTAAATTGATACTCTATTTATTTAATTACATAATTCTAATTTATTTAATTAAATAAATTCCGTCATTGCTGTCCTTCAAGTACGCGTGTACAGAGTGTTTCTTTAACGTATCAATTTACGATTTTTAGTGAATATTTTAATATAAAAAAAAAAACATTTTATTTTCGAAAGGTAATATTTTTTTAGCATGTATGGATGCTATACTATTGCGGGATAACGGGAACGCCCTCTGTTAGTTAACATACTGTATAATGAATGTATGCAAAATATTGTAAAACCTTTTACAAGAGTAATGGTGGAGTTTCTTGCCCATTCTTCTCCATACGAAAACTACCTTTTGGAATGGGCGAATAGAATCAATTCTATTTTGATGTAATTTTTGACGTTCTAAAGTGCCTTTTATGTGCCTATTTGAAATAAAGGCTTTGACTTTGACTTTGAAAGGTAAAATAACTGTGAAAGGACTGCAGAAATAGGTACAAAACGCTTAGCAAACGATTTTTTTTTTCAATCCACTTGTCTAGACTCTCTGCTTGTTATTTTTACAGTTTATCATCTGATCTCACTGTTATTTGTTTCCTTTTCCCAACGGTTGCTAAATAGATTATAGGTAATTTACAAATCCGCCGATTCTCACGTGCGCTATTGGATACGAGACTGATGACGTCATGGATTGGCCAACCGACCGGCGCGAGCGCAGCTTACGACACACTATGGGAACTGTCGCACATTACTGTAATATAGTACTTAGCTTTTTGTTTTCATATCAATACTGAATTTTATGATCTGAGATTGGCTCAGGGAAAGATATATAACACCTATGTTTCAACATCTTATATTGCAGAATATTCAGAGATACGAGTATATGACATGTCTGCTTTTAAAATTAATAGGTGTGAAAGAACTGGTGATCACAATATGTTTTGTTTATGATCCCTAACATGAAAACTTGGGCAACTTCTATCTTCTAACTCATAGCCATGAGTTAGAAGATAGAAGTTGCCCAAATTTACAAGTTGTACAAGTTTTTACGGTAGCCAAGGAAATCGGCCTATAGTTTGACCTGTCCGAGACGTCTCCGGGCCTACTCTTGACCACTGGTACCACCAGAGCTCGCAGCATATCGGGAGGAAGGTATGAATGACCCAGGCACAGATTAAACAGAAGAGCCAACACACGAGGCAAATGGTACCCACCATACTGCAGGTGCTCAATGCTGAGCCTCTTTACTGGGAGATTATTTGACAAAGTCATTATTTCTAGGCATTTGCTTGGCAGTAGTAAAAGTTGTAGCAGAAAAATTGCATAGAATTGCAATTGTTTAGATGATAACTTAAAGTTGCTTACTTAAAACTTCATCCAATACCTGTAGTCCTATCTGTATAAATAAAACAAACTCGGGTTAGTTACACCGTTTATAAATCAAGAACGGTTGAACCGATTTTTATGATCTTTGATTTTTTGGATTTGTCTACGCTCCGAAGCAGAATAACTATTGAAACATGGGAAAAATTCACGAGAAAAATAATAATGAGGATAATTCATTTTCTCATGCATTTGTATGGAACGGCTTATTGATTCTGAGGCGGAGCGTCGGGTTAGCTAGTGAGTACAGACGCCAGCACATCAAGCTACTACACTCTGTCCAATTTCTTTAATAGATTTTCAACTTTATCGCTAAAGCATAAGGCTCAAAGTTGATTGGGACAATTTGACAGTTTCGGGTAACTTGATGAAAATTAATGAAGATAATTAATTTTCTCATGCATTTGTATGGAACGGCTTATTGATTCTGAAGCGGAATCTTAGTTTAGCTAGTAAGTACCTACATGAACATAGTCATACAATTCTAGTTTGTATAATGTATGTCATTCACGGATGTTGTAAGAATCGGCCGTCGCGTCGTCGTAGAAATTATATCAGTTTGGCAGCGTATGTCGATATTAGTAACATCATTTACTATTAAGTAATCTACGATCATAGTGAGATCGTATTATGCAGTGATATACAGTATGTTAACTAACAGAGGGCGTTCCCGTTAACCCGCAATAGTATAGCATCCATACATGCTAAAAAAAATATTACCATTCGAGAATAAAATGTTTTTATATTTTTTTATATTAAAATATTCACTAAAAATCGTAAATTGATACTCTATTTATTTAATTAATTCTAATTTATTTAATTAAATAAATTCCGACATTGCTGTCCTTCAAGTACGCGTATACAGAGTGTTTCTTTAACGTATCAATTTACGATTTTTAGTGAATATTTTACACAATATTACAATATTACTTTGGTTTGGTGAGAGGCTTGTGGCTAATTAATCACAGCCGCACGGGTCGATTGATCAGGTTAAGTTACGCTTGCCGCGGTTGGTCAGTGGATGGGTGACCATCTTTACATATCAAGACCTCTCCGTGCCTTGGGAAGCATGTTAAGCCGTTGGTCTCGGTTGTTATTCGGGAATCTTTGACAGTCGTCCGGGTCGTCAGAAGAAATAGTTCTAAATGTGTGCGTGTGCTGTGAGCATGTATGCACAGAGCGGAGGTGTAGTTTTTGCATGCTTCACTGTATTGTCCGCAGCGCTATGTCTTGACTTTTTATTAGGTCTAAGCTGCGTGGCATCTAATAAGAATAATAGCCATCCCAGGAATGTAATTTTAGTTTTGCATAGACTTAGTCAACAGTTTTTTGCTACGGGGGGTTTTATGTCAACAATTTAAAATCCAGCGTTATAGTTTGTCATAATGCATCTACTAATTTATGTGTATGTTAAACTTGATCAATATATAAAGGTTTTTAGGGTTCCGTACCCCAAAGAGAAAAACGGAACCCTTATAAGATCACTTCGTAGTCGGTTTGGATAGACTCTTTTTCACAGGAATGCGAGGAGTTATTAATTTGAAATTAATATCAAATACACAGGGCTCCCTTGAATCAGTGAAAAAATAAAACTTCTAAATCAACGCAATCAAAAGATATGGGCGTTTATGTTCCGTTTATAACGCATTTTTTTTTTTTAATTTGAATTGGGTTTGCTCTTGACTCTAGTCTAGGTCAGAGATGACAGAGACAAAGTCTACGATGGAGTGAGCTCACTCAGAAGAAGCCTGTTCACTCTTACTTTGAAAAGATTCGGGTTGTATGCACTCGGAAACACAAACGCAGGTAGAAACTCGCAAGGGAATCAAAACCCATAGGTTGACCTAGAATCATGAAATTTAGCAAGAAGCAATGTCATATAGCACAAGTAAAGGAAAAAATCCGAAAGCCGTAAATTTGTAGTTACATACCTATAAATTTGTAAGGAACCCTCGGTGCGCGAGTTCGACTGACACTTGACTGATTTTTTATTAAAATTCATGTCCATCCCATGAAGAGAAATGACAATTGACTTGAGACCAGTGTATATAAAAGACCTTTAAGAATAGCCATATTTACTTCGTCAGTGCTCCAAAAAATCAATGCCAGTGGAATATAATGGACTATTGATAAATAATAAATATTATTTTTAATTTTACCCATTATAAATTACGTCTTTAATGATTAAAAATAGAAGTTTTTTTTTCAATTAAGCGTTTGTTTTTTGTGAACGAATTAAAAACATTAGTGCAGACCGGTTACGAAGCTGGCTTATTATTATTCATAGCTGTATTATGAATACGGACGTAATATAATATGCTATATATATATATATATATGCCACTTAAATTAATGTTCGTAGCACATAAAATAGGATAGTAACAGTGTTTGCTATACAAATAAAGTCCTCGTCACGAGAAACTATACATTTTGTAAACACACATTCAGGGGTTTGAAACCTTATGATCAAATTAAAAAAAAAAACAGTTAGGGATTTAATTATGTTAGGTGATAGGTAATACGGGCTGGTGTCCGCAACTCCACGTCGTGCGCGTATTTTGCGTACGTATGTTTATTATTATGTTAACACACACGTCTAATTACTGTCGTCAGATGATTCTGAGTATTCTGCATCTGCATTCTGCAGCATTGGCAGCGTCAGCGTGAACTTACTTCAAAATGGCGGCCCAAATGTTTACGTTTCATGAGTCAGACGCGTTCCAGTACCATAAAACATTAGACGATAGCGCTTTATATCGCTAAAATATAACCCGACGAAGTGAAATTGCTCGTTAGTTTCGTATTACCCATATGTTACTTTGAGTTGATTGAATTTGGTATTATTTGTTGTTGACTGAATTATCGCTACGTAACTTAGTACAAGTTCTTTATTTACAAAATGTATAGCTTCTCGCGACGGGGACTTTAAGTGTTTTAATCTTCTTTTTATTGTCAGTAATACATGCTGCGTAAGTTTTGAATAATGAGGTCGATTATGAAATATATTTCTCTTCTCATTAATAATATATTACATATTTATACATAAATTCACGCCGTTTTGCCATGAGGGCAGGCAGAAACTACAGAACACTACCTGCTACAAACCTTACTGCAACTTATTTTGCGTCGTTTACGTTCATACGGCCATACACGCTCGCCGCCGCCCGGGTGCGAGTACCTACTACCTTTCTGAAGAAAATAATATTATTTGTTTTGAACTAACCATTTATTGGTTGTTGCCTACCAACATAATTGATTATACCTACAAGTTGTACTATAACGTAAGTAGTAAAGAACATTTTAACGCTGCTTGTGTCATTTTTACTGACAGGGACTCAAAAGTTAAACACTCGTATGCCAGTTATGAGTGTCAGAACGCCAATTTTAACGATAACCAATACTTACTTACATAAAATTATCGAATCTGTCATTGGTCTGGTAATTAAGTAGATTATTTAAATCCGGTTTTAGAGTTGAGAATTAAAAGTTGCGAACGTACTACGTGGTGAAAGCCCGTGAAATCGAAAATTTATTTGCAAAAACATCGAAATTCTCAATTTCAACCGGGTGCTAAACATTTTATTTTTATTTCATTTTTGTTTGTCCACGAAAATAGTTTCCATATTTGTTTGACCGTCACACATCAAAAAATCAAAAACGTGCCCTTGGCGTTAAAGTCTATCATGTAGTTGAACCGTATTCGAAGTCATGTGACATCCACCAACCCGCACTGGGCCCGTGCGGTGGATTACGGCCCACTCCCTCTCACGGAGAGGAGGCCTGTGTCCCAGCAGTGGGAACATTATAGACTGATTATGATGATGTAGTCGAACCGTGGAGTGCTGGGCACATTTTGGTTTGTCATCTATACATGACTGTGGCGGTCAAAAGTTTAAACAACCCAGCAGCAACTGAACACAAATTCATACCTTCTACAGGAAAACTCACAACGTCGTGTCTGTCCTTGTCCACATAATTTCCTTTGTCAGCCTCATTAATCTAGTCGTTCATATTCCTCAGTCACGGCTGCCACGTGCGCCGACGCCAGTCAAATCCAGATCGTAAGGATATTAGATTACACGTATGTTTCTATCTACTTCCTAGTTTTTAAGTTGATCTTGAGATTGTTATGTCGTGAGTCGGGAGATTATCATATCATCTATGTAAAAGTTTCATGATTTAGATGGAAACTAGAGAGCAGTTTTGTTTAGTAAATTAAGGATTTATTGTTTTTGTTTTAATATTCCATTTACTTAAGGGATCAAAAAATATTGTTTATCTATTGATTTAATATAACACGAGCACTGATGAAAGTTGGTTAACAAGTCAATCAAAAAATATATTAGAACAAGTTTTACAACAAAAACCTGAACGTTATATTGATTAATCAAATGAGTTTTGCCGTGTTGATATTCTTAAAGGGTAAGCTTTAGCTCAAATAGGCTATTTTATATTCAACTACAGAAATGCTAATGAACTCGATCGTAGAAGGAAAAAAAAAAACAAAATGTTAAAGCACTGGTTTACAATGGAAAATCGGCCGCCTCGTATTTGATAAACGATAAACGGCTGCTCCTGTTTATCGTTTATCAAATACGAGGCGGCTGTACTGCTGTACAGTCAACACGACGAGGATAAGATTTTGACTTCGCCTTTATTTCGTAGATTTTTTTTTTTTTATCTTGGAGAAATGCTCATGCATACTGCACTACCACGGGGAGATAGTGCAGTTATGTGGGACTCTAACCCACTAAAACTCCACGGTGTCCTCCTCTGCCGCTTACGGCGGGAACACGGGCACGCGTTAGCACTCATCCGCGAACCCGCCGCGGCTGTCCGTTGCCGGACCCTCCTCTGGGGAGTACTCCCCATCACCGGCGCACTAGAAAACACAGCACGCCGTGACCACCCCAGGGACCAAACCAGCACATGGGCGCCAGACGACCCCGTGTCTGGGCACCCTTGGTCCCCCCTGCGACGGGTCAGGACATTGGCCCCGCCGCCTGCCAATTTTCGGCTGCAGAGGATAGGGAGAGCGGCCAACGTAATACCGACACTCCTCTTCCCCTGCAGCCCCACCGCGTCCGCCATCGTACGGTGGCGACCCCGTCAAGGCCGCGGAAGGTAGGGAGAGCGGCGCACCGTAATACCGGCACTCCTCTCCCGCCGCGGCCTCCAACCCTCAGCCGCGATGCCTCAGGTACGACATCGCGGCCCGCCTCAATTGCGATGTCGCCCAAGCGACACCACATGTTAGGTTAGTGGGCGTGTTAGACCAACTGCTACATCAGTGGATTACCAGGCTACATAGGATCGTGGGTAAGACCAATGAATCCTGCCACAAAAACGACGATACCTTCTGACGTATAAGGTATATTGTGAGGTCTTTAGTCTGTGCTAAATAAATATATTTTCTTTCTTTATTATTGGCAGTACAGAGTCAATTTAACTCTGGTCATATTGTTTAACTTCTTTGGTTGAATAACGCATTCAATTTTTGCACGTACCTACTGCACGTTAACCTTTGGCTTGACAATACATATTTACTTAAAATGACGCTGCGATCGTCAACACACGGGGTCAAGATAAAATATTTGTACATCAAATATGTATATACCTCATACAAACTTGTTGATTTTTCAACCATCTATTCCTTCAAAATATTTTCCTCTATCTTATAATCTAGGTTATAATCGCATGTTGAGGAAGGTATACTTGACCGAAAAGCATGTCAAGCGGCTGATCCCTGACCCGGCTGTCATTCGTAGATCTTTGTCAATCGCTACCAGACAGAAGAGCAGCAGTTAGTCAGAAGCCCGAAAATCTGACAAATAGTCTTAACAAGGGATAGCATGCTACCCAGTAACTGGGTTGTGGAGGTCAAATATCCTGTCACTTCATGTAAAGTACTGGTATTTAGCTGCATCCGGGTTTCCTAACTATGTTGGGAAGGCGAAGGCCTGAGCAGATGGTGGTGATGTCGAGACTGGGGTTATAATTTATGACAAAGCTCCTCTCTCATTTGCACTTCCGAATATAATATTTAAAGTCAAGTAGGTAATCACAATAATGAAGGACGTTTTCAGGGAAGTTAAAAACAATAGATTCGCGAATATATATCCTGTAGTTAATGTGAATGTCATTATAATAAAAAAAAAGTCGTATCATTAAATATCATAATTGAAAAAAAAGACCTTTGTTCGAGGTTCTGCGATGTGTATCTTTAAAAGATATTTAATAAGTAGTTAGGAACGATTTATGTCTGAAGTTGATTTGAATGGCGATTTGCTAATGCTTGTAATGTTTCTAGATTCATTTGGTTAGAATGAATGGCGCTTAAAAGCCTGAGAATATCTTAGCTAAAAATCATAATCATAATAATACAGTGAAGGAATACCTACAGTGCTAAATGCTGGTTGAAAAACAGACCTAATGAAAAATGGACACTACGGTACCCAAACTGTGAGTGCGTGCAGCATTTTGCTGGGTTTTCAGGCTTGAAAATTGTCATTTATTAACTTATTTATTAACTGAAAAACAGCATCGTTGCTTTGTGACTGAAGAAAACGTGGATAGTAAAAACTACCAGCAGAATATTTTCAAGGGCAAAGTCTTTCAAAATGAAGTACTACAACTAACCTTTAGGGCTTTTTCAATTTAAGCGTTTGATGCGGTGCGGGAGTCGTACTGCGCACGGACAATTGTTTTTTTTTCATATAATTGACACGTTACGAGCGCAGAACGACGTCGTCCTGCCGTCGTGCGCGCTTAGTACCGGCGTCAAAAAACGCTTAAATTCAAAGAGTCCTTAAGTAGTTCGCTCTTCCCATAATATATAATTATTTGATATACCGAATGTGCAGGTAGCACATTTGGTATATCAAAGTCCAGCGCACTTTCTCACATTCGCCGGTCATTGGATATGTTGTGAAAACAGTCCGATGTTGACACGTTGTACTTCGTGTGACCACGACTAACGCGTCTTTAAATACGCACTCTTTTATAAAAAAAGCTCTGTATCAGTGACGGTACCTACACCAGTTCTTATTAAGTATGCGTTATCCTGACCTGGTCTCAGCTGTGGAAGTGTGTAGCTAGCTTCCAAGCGGCGCGCGGCGTAGTGTTTTCCGTACGGTACGGCCTGTATCGTAATCGTGGTGGCGTATCAGTACTTCACCGTGCCTTAAAGACACAATAAACTATCGGTAACGGTTATCATAATATAAGTAGGTACGGTGGGAAAGGTCTTTCCATTGAAGACCTCTTAAAATCTCAATCAAACAACTCAGTCATCGCAGTCGATTGCTGAAGGCCTCTCCCAGGCTGCGCCACCACACTCTGTTCGCGCCCTCTGCATCCAGTCCGTCCCAGACACTTTTTAAGGTCGTCCGTCCATCTAGCTGGGGGGCATCCCACACTACGCTTGCCGATACGCGGTCTCCACTCGAGGACTCGTCTGCTCCACCGGCCATCGGTCTTTCGACAGACATGGCCGGCCCACTGCTACTTCAGCTTGCTTACTCTGCAAGCTATGTCTGTAACTCGGTTCTTCTCCGGATAATTTAATTCCTTATTTTATCCTATTAAAATCTGCACTACTTTGAAATTATGCAAAGCTTGCCAAGTAAATAGTCATGGGTTTCACATGAATCGGGGGACTGGAACTATTATGGTAATTATTTAATTACATCTCTGTGCTTGCTGTGCATTTCAATTCCGTTATTTCTTGTCTATATTACCGGTTACCGAAATGACGCATTCAATTCAAGTGGGCAGCAGTGGCTGAAAATCAGCGTCAGGTGGTGCACTTTGTGTTGCCATCTGGCATTATGCTGAGCTGAGGCCCTTTTGGCATTATTATTTTTAATCATTTTGAATTTGTTTTGTTTATTTTTAAGGGTTTTTTGTTTTGCCAAATAAACGCAATTTTCTTTCTTTCTTTCAATCTGCCTAGCCTTTTCCCAACTATGACTACTTATCTGACCTCCACAACCCAGTTACTGGGTAACACGATACCCCTTTGTAAGACTGGTTGTCAGACTTTCGGGCTTCCGATGACCCGTAACGACTGTCAAAGATCTACGAATGACAGCCGGGGTCACCGGTTCAAAGTGATTTCCGAGACACGGAGGGGTCTCGATATGTTATGGATGGTCACCCATTCATGAACCGACCGCGGTAAGCGTAGCTTTACCTTCGATCGACCCGAGCGGTTGTTATCAATTAGCCACGAGCCTCAATTACCGAAATGACTAAAAGGCCATAGTACATACTTTTTAATTATGAGTTCATGGCGGCAAGAGCGTTCTCTTACAAATCTTTATCTCAACTTGGTAACTGTTATTGAACCCGTGAGCAATTAAATTGATGGGTGTGAAGGCAATGATACTCGTTGTGGGGCGATAGATGGACGTAAATAATAACAACGGTTTCCCAATAAAAAGAATAATTATATAATAATTCATTAAAACATAACATAAGTTAGAAAATAATAAAGTGATATTATAGTGGGTTGTGGAGGTCAGATAGGCAGTCGCTCCATGTAAAATACTGGTATTCAGCTGCATCCGGTTAGACTGGAAGCCGACCCCAACATAGTTGGGAAAAGGCAGATGATGAATAAAGTGACATTCTAGTTGCGCAGAATTCTGAGAGGCAATTCTCGTAACTTTAAGAACATTTACAGTCTGATCTCGTTCTCAATCTGTCCAAAATACATCTAATTTCCCTAAATTAAAAAAAAAAAGTTTATCTATCTATCTATTTTTGACAGATTTTGTAATTTGTTTGTAGCGGAGATGAGACTACGACTAGATTTTGAATTACGACATTTTAAATTACGAGAATTGGCCTTCAGGAATCTTCCAATCTTGTCATACGTGCATATGTCTGTATGCACTTGCAATCATAATATGAAAGGCGTTAACAACAGGCTTGCTTAGCTAGCAATGGTAGTAACAGTATCAATCACAGATATAGATACACCTAGATAACACATGAGCAACTACTTCGCGTGCCAAAAATCGCACCAGCTTACGTTCAAAAATCGTAAGCCGCCACTTTCGTGCTCAGTCCTGTGTACTGCTGGTTGGGTAAGCGTAAGCGAGAGCGCGAGCTTGTGACGTCATAGTAGGTACCTAGTCAAAAAATGGCACGCTTGGTTTTCATATAGTTCGTTCAGAATACACATTTACTGGTTAGGTAGAAGTTATAGGTACTTTTACTGATTGACTGCCGCGTTGGTTTAGTGGTCACAAGCGTTAGTGCTAAGCATAAATTCCTTGGTTCAATTCTCCGGTCGAGTAAAGTGTTATTGAGTTTTTTCATCAGGCTCTGTAGCAGCCTGGAGCCTGGACTTGTGTCCTGTTGATGGCAATAGCCCCCCCCCCCCCCAAATGGGACTTAAACAAAAGTGGCGAAATGTGTGTGCAGGTATTAGTACCTACAAACACCTAGGCACGGCTCTGCCTTACCCTTCGTAAAACACAGGCGTTATGTTATTACGGGTTGGTAAAATATTAAAACCGCCACAGCTCGTCATGATGTTTTAAGTCCGTAAGCCCTAGGAAATTTACTTACATTACTATGCGGTACATCACAAAAGCTAATAAGTAGTCATCTACCATTCAGATCAGGGTCCGAAGTCATTACAGAGGTAGCGAGAGAATACATAGCTTTTAATTATTGAAATAAGATGTCTGTGTTAGTCACCGTCTTGTAAACACATGGACCGGAATTCCGCTACCAAAGCTCTTGGAAATATTCTTGAAGTTCGCTTTTGAAAATAGTTTGATTATTGAAGAAACACCCCTTTAATTCTGATTCCTGGGTAATAAAAGAACAAAATCTTTTATATTTTGACCTATCTATATTCACCAACTTATTTCAAACTAGCTGTGCTCACGACTTCGTTCGCGTGGATGTCTAATATGTAGCCTAAGTTACTCTTTATAACATCAGATATATGTCAGCGAAAGTCCCCTCAAAATCGGCGCACCAGCGCACCAGTCGGAAATTAGCCGGAACAAAAATTAAAAAAAAAAGTTTTTTGTCGTACTTACCGTCTATACTTTCACAAGCATTGAATAAAAATATGTTCTGTTCTTTTCTGTTATTTTGACATTACAAAGACACTTCAATTTTATTTATTCCAAAGTCAAAAATCAATAAAGTGATTTGTCTCAATAACAATAAGTACACTCAAGTCACCCCCTGCCATGTCATCCGTATATATAAAAAACATTGATGGTGATCAGGCAGGGGCCATGATAGTCCTTCCTAGTTCTTGGTAACCAGTTCACTTTAGCCATCCAAACCCAACGTACAATATCTTTTATTCCATGTCCTGCAATAGTCCTACACCAACCGATGAATGTATATTCCATGGACCGACGACTGTTATACCTAATCGCAGGTCCAACCTTTTCACGACTTCTGCAACCTACCAAGGTCAATGGCATAATTGAAGACGAGGCCAAGAATTATGAATAATGATAAAGCTAAAATCTAAGACATAGCAAAGTCCATCTGCGATTGCCAATACTCGATAGCACTTAAACGAAGGAGACACAAACATTACCAACGTAACTGATACTATATTCAATAACCGCGGCATTGTTTTCACACACTTCATTACGCTAATGATGGGAAACCACACGATTTTTATTAATGTTGCAACCCGAGAGACAAACGTCAGGAAATCTAACCACTCAGACCGCAAGGATGAATAACCAAGCGAGAAGTAATTTGTTGTCATCAAATATGCGACGGATGGTACTGATCGGCTGTTTGTCATATTGAGGGGGCTCGTGGCTTAATTAGAGTGGGGATTTATCAATTTCAGAGATTCAGCTGCGGTTGCTGCGTCAGTCCCTGAGTTTTATCAATTCTGATCGCGTTTAGAGTTCGTTTTGGAGGGTACGTTAACCCGTGTCATACGTAGTTGTCATACATCATAATTAGTTACCGCAAAGGTCTTTACATGGTACCCAGAATTTTAAAAGACCGACACTATATTTAATCGGGGGATATCTGTATAATTTAGAAATCAGGCAAGAGTGTCCATGGAGTTTCTTGCCCGTTCTCCTCCATAGGAATCTATGACGCTTTGGAATGGGCAACTAGCTTCATCTTTCTGACTGACCGACCTCTCGACAATTCAAAAGAGCCTATAGTGCCTGTGGTGTGTGGTTTTATTAAAATAATGCTTTCAGTTTGTTTTGAATATTGGATACTTCGTAGTTCCGTTTATTATTACCATCTACTAATATTTACATACAATATGCAAATAATTTCACCTATTAGTTATTTTACGCTATAATTAGGATCGAACAAATTAGACGATGACAAAACTTTTCACAATTCTAATTAAGAGCCGCGACCTTGATATTCAAGACGTGTCGTAGTGGATGCCTAGTGCTCGAAAACAGAGGAGTTGGGGACCTTGACCCCGTCTTAGCTAATTAAGGTGAGAAATTTGCACATGGAGCAACTGATTCGGTCGGATTTGGTGATAATTTAAACTCTGCATTGAAAGTATTTTGAAAATCATCGGTCAATTTATATGGTGTACATAATAAAGAGTATTCTATTCTATTTTATTCCATCTTGTGGGAGGTGGACCGATGATCTCGTGAAGGCCACAAGAATCTGGTGGATGCGGGAAGCACAGGACCGGGCGATATGACGGTGCTTGGGGGAGGCCTATGTCCAGCAGTGGACGTAGATTTTAATATAAATACATACACACTATGTATATTGTGCAATAAATAAATAACAATTACAAAGCAGACGCTCCCTTCTTCGGTTACTATGCTTCTGCTTCCTATTTCAGGCATCCCTTTTATCAGGATGGGTAACAGTATCCTCCTCTGTTTCCAAATTCTTTCGCCAAACCCGGTAATTATTCTCTCGCGGCAGCTAATCTTTACTTATCAGTAGAAAGGCCAGGTAGAAAGTGAAAATGACGATGGTGAAATAATTTGTGGTATTTTAACTTTTAATTTGGCAGTTAACGCTATGGAATTATTTTCCAATTACCTAAGTGAACGATAACAAATGAAAGACAGCCTGTGTACAGCGAACACAAACGAAGTGTTTGCAAAATATACTTGCTTGCTCAATGTGAATCACCATTCGAATAAATTCACAAGCTATGCAAATACTCGTGTGTAATATTTTTATTCAAATATTTAGTAAAGTGTTTGTTGATTATGATGGAAAAATCGTGCGTTTATTTTAAGATATAGTGTTACACCACTGCCAATGGCGAAGTAAGGCAAACAAAAATCGCTTGGTTTTATAGCGTAGACATTGTGCAGTTCCATACACTTTGTCCGCGTAGGACTTTTGTATGAAACAGCAGTTTTTTTATAACCGGCGAGAAATTTTAATGCCGGTTCAGAATCATTTACTGAATCCAGTAGTAGGTTGCGCGTCGATGTCTCTACCAGCCTGTATATTCGGGAATATATATAAAATTCTTAAAAAAAAGGTGCTGATAATCGCAAAGTCAACTACGTGCAACAATATTTGGACACAGCGTCACAAATATTGGCACAAATCGATGCTAATAAAGCCAACGAGTGCATTAGCACCAACATACACACAACACAATGTTTGTTGTGACCATACAGGACTTTAACACGTGATTCTTATTGGGGACTTTTCTATGACAGTCGTTACTATTAGTCGAAAGCCCGAAAGTGTGACAATCAGTCTTACCAAGGAATCGTTGTCAGTAGTTGGGTTGTGGAGGTCAGATAGGCTGTCGCTGCATTTAAAAATACTGGTATTCAGCTACTAAAAGCCGACCCCAAATAGAAGATTATTGGGACTTTAGAAAATGCATGCTTTCAATGCAACTCTTTACGATATTTTCAAAACCACACTCATTTGTGTTTTATCGTTCGTGAGAATCATTCATTTGTTTATTATTGTTTAGGTTTGCAATCACGTGTGTGATTTAAAGCACGCTAAACACTATTGTTCGGGTTGCCATAATTCGGTACACAGCTGGAAAAATATATTATGTCCGCGGGAAAAAACGCTCGGCTTAGCTCGACCTGTGTCGCGCTGCCCTGAACATGATTCAGTGACGGTAGGTGTCGTATGTATTTTGATCACGGGATGAAAGCAGTGTGTAGTAATTGCTTTGGTTTGGTTTTGTTGTTCAACAAATACTGCTGCATCGAAATATAGTCGTCCCGAATAAGGAGATGTCCCATTATCTAAATGGATTGACTAGGTCTATTAGAATTTGGTTGGGTTCATTATTATTTTGTTTCTAGCAAATTTTTACGATAGTAGGTATAATCTCGCTTTACCAATGACCTAATCATCTTCGAATGCATTGGATCAATTCCCAGAAGAGGTTCCTCCAAATCAATTGCCTTATAACAATAATGCAAATGATTTTGAGGAACCTCTGATATTATTGTCTTGTTCTCAAAATAATGTGTTCAAAATCTAAATCTTTGACGTTTATTGTTTTTTTTTTCTTTACTTTGTGTAAATTATTTTATCATCATTGCTCTCAAAATGGTAAAGGAACACATTATGAGATAACCGACATGATTTAGAACCAAACATTCGAAGACACGTGACATGTACCAACCCTTCACTGGGCCCGCGTGGTGGGTTACAGCCCACTCCTTTTCACCAAGAGGAGGTGTAATATTATAGACTGACTATGTGACTATGCTTGCTATAATTATATCGCTTAACGTTTCCGGGATCACTGTTTTTGCGATCAATGGGAAGTGTCCTTTCAATTTCTTTTATGGGATTCTTTACAAGATTACCGCACAGACAGCTTTCAACAGATTTGGAACAAATAGTAAGCTACAAGGTCAAGTCCACATGCATATCTATATACATCTGGCATATCTTTTGATTGCGTTAACTTAGAAGGTTAATTTTAAGGGCTTACAGGACCTAAACGCAAAAAAACACAAGTTTTAGAAACAATAAAAGTGATGATCGACTACAGTAAATAAAATCAGAAAAATATATGATATTCTTCAGGATAAATGCTAGGTAGATAGTGTGTTGAAAACATAATACAACTAATTTGATACGATAGAAAAAAGTCATGAAGATACCTCTAAAAACTTTCTTTTTACAATGAAAACCATACTAATATAGGGGAGAGGGGGGCATAATGGGGACGTTAAGGAAAATACACAGTAAAATAATCAACGCAATGTATTTATTAATTAAAACTAATCACAACACTTTGGTTACTTATTCAACTATCATTTGGCATAGAATTTGGTAATGTACATAATCATATGACGTTATAATTTTTATTTTTTGAAACTATAATGAAAACCCCATCGTGCCCCAGGGTAGGGGCAGTATGGGGTACGTATTTATTTTGCGTCACAGTACAAGCAGATGTGGATTTCTTCTGTATTGTCGTCGTCTACACCAGCACAAGCTGTATGAGCCCACTGTCCACATTGTTGGCAAGCCACCCAACCTTCCGAAGACAGTTTTGCTTAAGACTGTATCAATTGCCTGTTTCATGTTTTCCATGGACCAACTAAATCTCGAACTTTTCTTCTTATACGTCCGTACCATTTTTATACCTAAAACAAAATATTTTCTATTAAGAAATGAACAAGAACGATCCTTCAGTTAATTTACAAAACAGGGGCATAATGGGGACAACGGTTGCGCGGCATAACGGTGTACCCCATCGTACCCCGTAGCCATGTCCCCGTTATGCCCCAATTCTCACATTATTTAAAATAACAAACCAAATAAAATGAGTGACGGTTAGAGAATTTTCGTTCAACACATATCAATAAGTAATTTATCTGCAAAAACAAAATAAATACATGATAGTAGCGACATTAACACTTACCTTTTTATATGCGTATTCGTAGTCACTCAAAATTACATAAAATTACGTTGAAAATCGTTCTTTGTTTTAAAAATCAAACGCGTACAGTTTAGTCGCCGGTCACTGTCAGACTAAAGAGAGATACAAAATGGCTACCTAATAGCGAAAACAAAACACATCCAGAGCGTATAGTTTTTTGTAAGTATGGGTGGCCCCGTCGTGCCTCGTGTCCCCGTTATGCCCCCCTCTCCCCTACATAGTCAATCATTCTGATTTTTTGTCAGATTATTTTACAAGTAACATACTAAAGCACTAGTGTTTTAATTTTTTAGTCCAAACAATAGATTTTTTGTAAATAGATAATTGCTTCATATTTTGCAATAAATTACCAACGTTGTGTCATCGCGCTTCTCTTTCTTTTCTATGCAGTCCGACAAATACCGCGCTTTAGGTCATGTAGTCATCTTAAGAGATGTATTCTGAGAAAAAGGGTCTTGACATACGGACAGACAGACGGACAACAAACTGGTCTTATAAGGATTCCGTTTTTCAGTTTGAGGCACGGAACCCTATAAAGGAAGATAAAATTACAAGACAAGCAAGTTCACTCAGGAGTAGGTACTTCAAGTAAGTATAACATGTTTTTTCTAAGAACCTGTAAAAACCCAGGCAATAAAAAATACCTATTACTTGACATCGACATGTCTATTTTTTATATTGGGGTTTTTATCTAACTTCCTGTTTGTTTTAGTATGAGTTTATACTTTTACATGCCTTTTAAATTACGACTGTGAGCTGTTTATTGAAATAAGTCATGTGGTTAATTTTAATTTTATTATAATCACTAGCTTCTGCCCGCGACTTCGACGGCGTAGACTTGTTTCGCCGGCCCAGCACGTCACATCGCATCGCCTGCCCGTGTTATTACTTCGTTTGCGCTGAGCGTTCTTGCTGGCTTTATTTTTGATCGGCTCCTAAATGCCCTGGCGCGATGTTAAATAGCTTATAGCCTTTCCCAAGAACTAGGCTATCAAACGCAAAAAAAAAAAAATTAATCCGACTGGAAGTTGGAACAAACAAAAAACTCATCAGCTTTATTATTAGATAGATTACAGGCAAAAGCTATCAGGAATTAGCCTCGGTAATTAAGTTAAGGGGATTACAGGACCTAAACGCAAAAAAGAAACAAGTTTTAGAAACAATAAAAGACTACAGTAAACAAAATCAGAAATATATAATATTCTTCAGGATTATATGCTAGGTAGATAGTGTGTTGAAAACATAATACAACTAATTTGATACGACAGAAAAAAATTATGAAGATATCTCTAAAAACTTTCTTTATACAATAAAAACCATACTAATATACATACAATCATTCTGATTTTTTGTCAGATTATTCTACAAGCAACATACTAAAATACTAGTGTTTTAATTTTTTTGTCAAACAATATATACCTATTTTTCACACCACCTGCTCGAAAATGTCAAATTATATGTCAAGCAACCTTAACCTAAAGTGAGTCTTTAGTGGCCGCCGGGGGCACAGCCGGTCAATAATGTTGTACTGGATTTCATTCACAGAACATTAATACTCAAGAGAAGAATAACAAGCGCATAGGAAAAAAATGAGACAGGAATTCACGCCATCTAGTGCCAACCCCTCCTAAAACTTGACAAACCAAAATTAGGCGGCAAATTTGAATCTTGTGGATTCAAATTTGCCGCCTAATTTTGGTACCTATATATAGGTATACTTATATTTATTTATAGGTTTGATATGGTTATACTTTCGAAAGGGGATTCAACTTTGTTTACCGACACTGCCCTGCGAATTGGAAATGTTTCTGATATTTGAAAGCTAAGTCTAAATAATATTATCATTAAAAAACCATTTCACTGTCTGTGTCGGACCAACGGCAGTACCAGTAATACTATATTTCAATAATTGATTATGATTATGTTATACCTGTAACAAGGTATTATTGAAATATAATAGTAAGCTGTTAGAATAAAAATAAAATTAGTTTAAGATATTTATTTCTGTAACAGAATCAGTACACACATGAGTAGTATCAAATAGTCCAAGATCCCAGGGCCGCCAGACCATACTTATTTTCTCAGAAATGAAAAGTCACTATCTCACAAAGAGTCACTATCTCACCAAGAGTCACTGTCTCACCAAGAGTCACTATCTCGTTAGAATTTCTAACACTTGACAATGGAACGGAGGAACTGGATGCTCGACTCACGTTTTAGTGGCACAATAATAGTTTAAATTAAACAAAATAAATATAAACACAAGAAAAAACGACCGACCTCAACGGAAGACATTTACCTTGTGGTGTTGCCATAGCAAGCTACCAATCAGAGTCCATTTAATATTTTTAAAACTGATTATATTCTTTTATTTTTCTAAATGCAGTTAATAACCGTCAAATTTAGTTAAATAAACGAAAAATCATAAGATTGCTATTTAAAAGCTACATATTATATTGAAAAAAACGCTTTTATAGCACATCGATATTTCAATTTATTTTATATGGTAACAATATAGTGCATGACAGCTTGTTAGAAAGAGTCTGCAACAATCAACACTCGCTGTTCTTGTCATATTTTGTATCCCTAGTCGAGTCCAAGGGTGGTCCAAGGTCACCTATACACTGTTGACTGGGCCTGATTTCATTATGACCCGCTGGTCAATAATGTGATTTGAATTTGGAATCTCACATGCTCAGCTTAATTGGCAGTATAGTACTAACAAACACCCTTTGGTGCCAGAAAGAGGAAAGCTATTCTCGATACCCTTACTACGCGTGGATGATATTCTCGATTTCCTACAAAATCATAACGACTGCTTCTTCATATCGTTGCCATGTTTTCGAAGACATAATATTGTAAGAATATTAGATAACTATGAACCATTTTTTAAAAAGTAATGGAAGTGCATATAACTAACTAGTTCTAAATATGTTATTCTTACTGTTTGTTTATTTAATAAATACTTTGTTTTTCGTACTATGGCTATTATTTTCTCACAGTAGGTGTAAAAAGTAGAGTATGCTCCTCTGGACTAAAGGTGTCTTTGCCTTGGGCTAGCTTGAATCCCTCGCTGCATTCAGTATTCTTGTATTAACTCCCTCGCTTCGCTCGTGAGTTAAACTCTTAATTCCCTCGCTGCGCTCGGGAGTTAAATCCCGAATCCTTCATTGCGCTCGAGATTCAATATGACGCCCGTGACATAAGACATAACTTTAGCCCCTCGGTGCATAATCTACTATTATGTAATTAAATAATCGCTTCATATTTTCCAATAAATTACCAACGTTGTGTCATCGCGCTTCTCTTTCTTTTCTATGCAGTTCTACAGTGACCGCGCTTTAGGTCATGTAGGCCCCTTACGCCCAAAGAAAATTAAATTATTCAAGAATAACCCTGCTGACGCGGAACTCCTAACGAAAATAAACAAAAAACATGATAGGTTTTACCCACGTCTTCAGATGAGGGTAAAAAAATATTATGATTCTCGTGACGTCAATCTTTTAATAGGTGCTATTTGTGATATGTTTAGATTCATTGTTTATAAACATATAATTCCGATAAGGGAATAACTAACTTTCCTTGATTGGCTGAAATCACTCTCCTATTTATTGTCACCTAACTTTTTCCCCCGACTTTGTCCGCGTAAAATTATTTCAGCCCTCGACCGACCAGTCCGACCACGTCGCGTCCCATCGCCCGCCCGCGCTATTACCTACTTCGTGTTGTTTCTAGTTTTTTTTTCCTTTTTGCTCGGTTCCTAAGGATCATAGCTTGATGTTAAATAGCCTAAAACCACTCCCAAGAATTGGGCTAGCAAATGCAAATAGAATTTTTCAAATTCGACCGGTCGCGGTAGACGGTAGTTCCAGAGATTAGCGCGTTCATAAAAAAACTCTACGCTGCGTCGAGCTGCGTTGCGAAATGTGTATCTTTTCGAGTAGTAAATAGAGTTAGATTTTGAATAGCTCTATAGAAATGTGCGCGCAGCGTCGCGTCTCGGTGTGACTTGACCCTTAATCAATACACGAAATTCACTTTTTTTCATTTTCGGTATTTAAGAGGTTGTCTGCCTTCAATGGCTGTCAAATACAAACTAAATGACACAGCTTGCTCAAAATATCGCAGTAGTCAATTCATAGACAGCAGTTGATGGGAGCAGTTTTGCATTTAAAGTTACTGCGCGGGAAACTCAAAAATCACTGACTTATCAAACTGCCCTCGTATAAAATATTATAGGTATTATTGAAACAATATAAAAATTCAAGTGAATAAGTTTACTCATTTGAAATTTTATATTATTTCGTTTAATTAAAAATTTAAAATACACATGTTAACTTGATTAGGCATAAACTGTGTGAATTATGAATTTCGTCACTTTCTGTTTGGAACATAATCTGTATTACCAGAGTAAATTTTCTATGGTTACTTTGCAAAAAAACATTTTTCACGTTTGAAAAACCAAAATCAAATCGGAAGGACATTGATTACGAATACTACACACACACACACCCCCACTCACACACACACACACATATACATACATACATATTACTTGACTTTGAGTTTTGAGTTGAGTGTGATTAGATTTTTTTTTGTGATTTTGTTTCTCCATCTGGAATTTCTCAGTCGCAGCCTCCAGTCTGGATTTGTGCGCGGTTGATAGCAGGCTCACTCCTTATCACATGGGACTTCAACGTTACTGGCGAAATGTGGGTGTACTATATCTATAAGTGCACCTCTGCCTAACCTTAAAAGAGATGACTGCTGGAGGAAACATGATTTTACACGATGCACGATGTCATGGTTTTGAACTAGGAAAAAATATATAAATAAAATAAATAATAAATATTTTCGTGAAAACCTCCCTAATCACATATTAATCCACAAAAATGAATAATTAGCAAAAAGTTTAGAATTAGTTAATTAACTATGAATAAAATTAATGTTATCTTTTAATTAGGTAAGTACATATTTAAGATTTCGTTTTCCCCGATGTTCTTAAAGGTATCTTAGAGAACAATGGTAAGCAAAAAATCTAATGATAAGAATTATAATATTATTATGTAACGACAAAAACAGACTAATTTATAACAATAGTTCCCACGCTCATCTTGCTAATTATTTTAAGAAAACATTAAGACAACTACCTAATGACAATTTATCTTGCATTATAACTATTAAAAGTATTATCTAGATATAATACTTTTAATAGTAATAATGCAAGATAAATTGTCATTAATATTCTGTCTAATAATATTCTGCTGAAACGCTTAGAACCTGTGATCGTGCAAGGTGGATGGTTTTGGGATGATTGTTTTGTCGTGCAAGGTGTAACAAACAAAATAAACGCAAGTACTGAAAGTAGTTTGTTTAAAATTGACTACTGAGTCGATTTCAGTAACTTTTAATAGGTATTGCACGACTCATAAAGGCTCGTACCTACAAACAGGCGCGACACGCGATAAAATTGCGCGCGTCACAAAGGCACCACAAGTCGCGCAACAAGCGGTGCCTTTGTGTCGCGCGCGATTATGTCGCGTGTCGCGCCTGTTTGAAGCCTTAATGCGAAGCATTAGAGAGTGCTCTACTATCGACAACATCTTGTTGCCTCCTTTCTGCAACTGTTTCTGTTGTTATACTTACTCCTGCTAGTACACAGAATCTACTTAATTTATATACCATTGTATAAATTTAATAATTTAATGGACAAATTAATCTCCGTTAAATTATACAGAATTAACTGTATTTTAAAAAAAATTGTTTTAATGCAGTAAAAACGAAAAATACATCAAAATATTTCTAAAAAAATTCCCGCCAATTAATCTGAGTCAAGGGGCTGAATCGTAATTATAAGAACGTTCACAGTCTGATCTCAGTCTCAATCTGTCAAAAATTTCCCTACATTTTTGACA
The DNA here is from genome assembly GCA_927399505.1 of Luperina testacea. Lineage (NCBI taxonomy): Eukaryota > Metazoa > Arthropoda > Insecta > Lepidoptera > Noctuidae > Luperina > Luperina testacea. The sequence continues at coordinate 1,201,721 of OV656766.1, read as the reverse complement.
TTGATTGTCGCTGAGATGAGATGAAGACTAGATTTTGAACGTTTTTGATTACGGGAATTAGCCTTCTGAAAACATTGTAGTTTGCGGAAAAAATCAATTCAAGTCGTGTACTTTTGGATTTTCCACTTTTTTAAATATGTATTTTGCCATACCTACTGGCCACCGATTGAGCCAAAGAGAATTAAGTCTCATTTCAAGGCAATAAGACTCAATTTTAAATGCATAAAGTAATGCTAAGGTCAACAAACATTTTTTAAATAATAGCTTAAAAAAAGCTTTGGTCATTGTATCATATTTTTAACTCGAAATTCTAACTTGGCTGTATGAGTTCTTGAATTATGTAACAAATTGTATAATCATTTATTTATTTTCACTTCAAGACACTGACATCAGTCAGCTCTGTATCACAAGAACCAGAGCTCTTAATTTACAGGGAATGTGATAAAGAAGCGCGGTAGACAAAAACTTTTTACAAAAAAGACACTACAAAGTGAAAAATAACTTTAATTTCGGAAGTCGGTGTCGTTTGGTTCGCATTTTCGTTGTTTGCCACAGAGTTCCGAAATTAAAGTTACTTTTCACTTTGTGATTGTCTTTTTTTGAAATCGGTTGTTCTTTTTTGTAAAAAATATTTTATTTTTCACTTTTAAGTTTTACTTAACACAACTAGCTATGTAAATGTGTAGGAAGTGTGGTAGGAAGTCATTATAACATCATCAATATAATCTTAGTGGCAAAAATACGTATTGTTGAAGCTAACTCAAAAACTCCCCAAGCAAAGTTAATCAAATTTATATGGGACCACCACTGAGGCATACCCTAACCATTTAAAAAAATATTTTTGAAATCGATTTACAATTGCCGAAGATATCGCGTAACAAACATACGAAAAAAAAAACATACAGTCGAATTGAGAACCTCCTCCTTTTTGAGGAAAAAGAAATGTTGGTAAATTAAAGGTCAGCACTGAGAATAGAATGCGACCTTTCTTAAAAATTCGGGAAGTGCCACTCTGATAAATTCCAAAATATTTCAAAGTTATACCAAAGACTGGACAGCTGCGAGTTCTTTTTCTGAGGTTTCTAGAGCAAGCAACTAGATATCCAATTACAATTCCACCGCAAAAGGATCCTAATTTAGTCTTACATAATTTATTTGAACCAGATCTAGGTTTACATGAATGTCTTAAGTGTTAGGCGTCCTACACGCTTGTTCGGGTCCGGCATAGTTCGGCACAGCTGGGTGGCAAAAGTGTGTAAGCTAAGCTTGTGCATTCTGAAACTTGGCAACGTCACAAATACTTGTCAAATATTCCGCTGTGACTAATTTATCAATATTACTAAATTATATGATGGAATATTGCTTTATACTGCACTAAAATATTAAAATAATAACACTGAATTAGGTGCTGCAACAGTTTTAGATATTAATCGCTCCATGTAAAATACTGGTATTCAGCTGCATCCGGTAAGACTGGAAACCGACCCCAACATAGTTAAGACAAGGCTAGGCAGATTATGATGACAATGTACGAAACCGCGCTTGAAGGGTTTCCCCAATTATTGCTCCCAATTATTTCAAAAACCTGATGCTTTATGAAAGCACCCTAAGTTCTTATCGAATCTAGGTGAACTCCATTATATCAAACGGTCCATTATATCAAATTAGTAAATACTAAAATTTTGCGAAGGTTTTCATCTAAAATCCATATTCATGTATGTGTGTGTGCGTCTGTGTTTCTGTGAGAGGGATGTATGAAAGTGTTGTTAACTTTTACTTGACGATTTTATATTTAATCTTTTATGTGTTTATACGAGTACAAACTTTGTCTTTAATTTCTGTAATTGGTTTTAAGCAGAAATAAATAAATATTCATTCATAACATCTTGACATTTGGGCCTCGCGAAACCGGCTGCATATTAAAACTAGGTTTTTTGTTGCTGTATCAAGTGAGTCATTGATATATTTTATTGATAAAATAGCTACAACAGCTTTAGTTATTTAAAGAATATTTTATTCATCTTGTTAATTATTTTGATTGTCTGCCTAATCAAAGACAACTTTTACTGCTTCATCTTCATAATTCGATGCAGCGGTGCTATTCTGTAAAAATCTCACCGTAAAAACTTAGGTGAAGTGAGCGTGGAGGGAGCTGCCAATAGTGTCAATTCCTAGCAAAAACAAACTCACTTCATCTAAGTTTTCACGGTGAGATTTTTACAGAATCGACCGGCTGTTTCGATCATCTTGGTATTTTGATGCAGTTCGTCAATTTCTTTTCCATCTAATATTATCTAATGTGTGACATTTGTTTTATAATTACGCTTTAATTTATCGATAATGATTTCATTGGATATTTTATTTAGGTACCTGTCTCTTTAGTTGGAGCAAATGTAGAAGGTTTTGTTTCGATAACAACTTTTACTATATGGGATCCAAGCTGAAATCGCGAAAAAATAATCAGTTGTTCCCTACATTTGTATTTGCATAGCTCGCCAAAATGTACTAAACAGCAGATTTTTTTTGCGATTTCAAGTTTGATCCCATAGTAAAAGTTGTTCATAATTATGAGTACAATGACTTCTTAAGAGGTTTTGCGCATTTAACGTTATATGTTGTTATATTCAATGATTATAATCGTCAAGGTGTTCTAATCGGTAGCATAATGTGAACTACATTGACGACCTGCTGCAGTGCTCGCACAGTTGCATCAATAAATTGCATCCGAAGCCACGGTGATAGGCACGAGTTCAAATGACATGAAACTCAGTATTATCTTCAGTGCATCCGGTCAAGGAAGTGTGCTTGACTGTGCATACAAACATACACTTAACTGCGAACTCAAATTGCCAAGTTAAATTGCAAGTTAAACGTTCACAACGAGTATTCTCTCGGCGAGATGTTGTAATCGTAGATCTTGAAATCACGACTGAATTCAAGGCAAATCTCAGGCAGAAGCAATAATTATCCGATTGTTATCTTAGAAATAATTGCACTCTCTTCGTACAGTTTGAGCAAAACAAACTGCCCTACAAAACGAAATAAAAAAGTTGACATAAAAACAAAAAGTACTCACACACACAATCCTCCTTGTGAAAAACCTCCTTTTTATCACTTCACTAAACAGCACTGTTGTTTAATTGTGAAATAAATAAATTTATAAAAACTTAATTAATTATTAAAACACTCGCGGTCTAACTTGGTGGGTGGAGCGACGGACGTGCGCCTGACGGGAGGTGCTAACGTGAACTGAGTAGGTATTGAGAAATATCACAGGTGAGTCGCGACTCGCGAGGGCTGGTGCGTATGCGCAGTCGAAGGCTCTACCAGGCTGTAATTTATTGATAAAGGTTAATACATACGTCATGCGCGAATGATCTGTTTATGTTTTAGGTAATTATTACACATAGGTGTCACGCATCACGCTTGCATTACTCGGAGAGGTAGGCTGAGATGTAGGAACTTTTGTATAAATACATCTTCATATTTGAATAGCGAAACGCGAGTTATTTTTTCTTTTTGTGCCAATATCATTTTATTATTACTGGTTTTGTTTGTTCATTTGTGTATTATTTCGTATTGTAAATATGTCTGTTTTTATTTAAGCTTTTTTTTTTTTTTTTTGAGGATGGGAAATCATCAAATGACTCCTCCCGCTCTGGGTGGAGCGGAAGGGAGTGTCAGACTCTTACTGACTAAAACCTACCCGTGTTCCTTCCTTAGCCCTTTCTGTTCCGGGCCAGCGGTAACCCTTTCGGACAATCCCGCTGACCCGGCAGGCTTCGGCCCTTACGGGCCCCTTCTTTAATGCTGACATCTCTTTGAGGCGCGCGTGGAACACGTACGCGCCGTCCGGCACGGGCCTGGTCCTGATCGAACGGTGAGCTACCCATTACTCTCCGCCCGCAGGCCCGCGCCTACGGTGGCCGGGAGTCGTCGCGCGGCTCCCGACGCCCGGAGCGTCTCCCGCGGCGGCTGGGACGGGTGGCTCTCTCCCTCAGCCGTCCCGCCGCCTCCTTTGCTAGCATGACTGCTTCGCAGAAGGAGGCGACTGCCCCCCACTCCCTCTCGCCCCGGACCATGGCTTGAACCAGGCCCGGACGCGAGAGGTCGCTGCCGCTGCCGATCGCCTCAACGAGGACACGGCGTTGCTCCGCCCAAGCGGGGCAGACCTCCACCGTGTGCTCCACCGTGTCCTCTGGGCGATCCTGGCAATGGTGACACCCGGGCGTTTCCTCCCGCCTGATTATGTGCAGGAACCTCCCGAAACTTCCGTGTCCGGTGAGGACCTGCGTCAGGCGGTAGGTGAGGGCGCCGTGACGCCTCTCTAACCACTCCTCAAAGAGGGGTCTTACCGCCGCTATCGTGGCGTGCCCTGCGCTGGGTTGCGATAGTCGCTCTTTCCATGCCGCCATGAGATCGCGCCGGGGGTCCGTCCGCTCCGCCGCAATTTGCTGCGGAAGCGGAGTTTCCCCCCGGCGTAGTGCCTCCGCGCGCCACTCATACAGGCGCGCGAGGACTATCGCCTCCAGATCCCATGGCGGCAGTCCGGCAAGGAGGCTTGCCGCCTCGCCCGAGATCGTGCGGTAACCCCGGATCAGCCTTGTGGCTACCACCTTCTGGGGCGCGTTCAAATAATGGGCGGCTCGCCGCTGCAGTGAACGCGCCCACACCGGGGCCCCGTATAGGGCCATGGACCGCACGACCCCCGCGTAAAGCCTCCGGCAGGAGGCGTTTGGCCCCCTCAGGTTGGGCAGGAGCCGCTTGAAGGCGGCCCCGGCCCGTTCCAGTTTGGGAGCCAAACGTCGGAAATGCTCGACGAAGTTCCACCGGCTGTCGAGGACGAGACCCAGGTATTTCATCGTCGTCTCGACGCCGATGTGAACCCCTCCTACCGTTAGTTGGGATCCCGATGATGGCATGTTCCGGGACCCATGAAACGACATGGCCTCGGATTTGTGCAATGCCACCTCGAGACCCAATGCCACCTCGAGACCTTTTATTTAAGCTTTACTTTGTAATAACTTGTGTGTAAAATGTAAGTATGTAATGTTGTGCATATTTTTCCCAAAGACCTACCCATAAATAGGATGTTTGTTATGTGTAAAGATGTTTCAAATTTATATTATTTCAAATTAAATAAATATCAACTTTATTTTAATGGCAATTAAGTTGATTTCCGAGTGACTAGCGCTATTGAAAAAGTTATAAAATATTTGAAGTTGTAGCGTAAACTGAACTTTATTGTGTAGGAATTAAAGTTATTTTTCCATAAACTCATATTAAATGTTTACATTTTTGGATAATAAGTTGCGAATGCAGATTAGTTCGTAACATTTTTATAAGACTTTTGTGTTATATATTAATACCTATACTTACATTCGAAAGGCTAGCCCAGCCTTGGTTCTGCCGACCCACGAAAGCGATTTCATGAGACTATTGTGTAATTTTGGGTACCTAGTGATAGCATGACAATGTTGATTACAATGCTCAGTATCTACCATCAGCTTGGTGCACTGCAAATTGTAATAAAAAGCGATGTAACAATACTATAGACCCATCTAAACCAATGTTATAATAAGAAAAGACTTCATTTTTGGTATGTTTGTTTGTTACGCTTTCACGCTAAAACGGCTGAATTAATTTGGATGTAATTTGGCACACGGGTAGACCATGACCTGGTTTAGGACGTAGGATAATTTTATCCCGATATTCCCACGGGATCTAGACTTATGCAGGTGAAACCGCGGGGCGCACCTAGTATCTCATAAACTGATGAACCAATTTGAATATATCAATGTCTTGCTTGCATTGCAACATTAACTGCGGATGGTACTATCATTGTTTGGTTTATAATTAGAATTATAAGCAACCAACCGGTTTAGGTTGAGCAACCAGTCATACTGGGCTACGAACATTCGAGGCTTCATTCTGCCTAGCCTTTTCCCAACAATGTTGGGGTCGGCTTCCAGTCTAACCGGATGCAGCTGAATACCAGTATTTTACATGGAGCGATTGCCTATTTAACCTTCACAACCCAGTTACTGGGTAACGCGAAACCCCTTGGTAAGATTGGTTGTCGGAATTTTGGTCTTCTCAATACCCGTAACGACTGGCACAGATCTACGAATGGCAGCCGGGACCAACGGCTTAACGTGCTTCATTGGAGGCTTATCAAATGTGATTGTAAGTATTATGAATTAACGGATACGGTCTGCTGAGAGCTACAATAATAAATAATCAAAGATCATGCGTGAAAATCATTGAATAAATTAAACGTTCGTTTATTAAAATAGTTGATAATTATGCAACCTAAAAACATACTTGATAGGTAAATTTTTTTTTTATCTATATTATGTAGGTGTATTTAATTTTAATATAATAAAAATACCAGCCTAGTATAGTCCCACTCTTGGGAAAAGAAGAGAAGGCACGAGCATTGATCACCACGCTTACTCAAGGCGGGCTGGCGATTTCAAGCTTACGTTAACTATGTATATGTCCAGGTTTCCTTCACCGATGTTATTAATGTCCTAGATAAACTCAGAAAGTATATAAAAAATAAAAAATTAATCCGGGTACATACCATTATGACTTTTTTAATTCATATAAACTCAGAAAGTATATATGAATTGAAAAAGTCATAATGGTATTTGCCCGGATTTGAACCCACAATCTGGCCCTCATGCCAGATTGTGGGTTCAAATCCGGGCAAATAGGGAGGGGGGGAAGCTTAACCACTGAGTCATCACGACGCTTTTTTGTCGTGTTGTTGTAGTAGGTATTGTCGTAGTGTATGTATGTATGTGACTAGTCTAGCTACACAATTGCAGGAGATATTATAGTGTACAAGTCTGTGCGCAAACTCGAAGGTGTACACTCTTATCTTTCTCTATCATATTCCGATGGGACGGCAATCCGCCACGACCGGCGAGAGATCGACTGCCTATCTAACCAACACAACCCAGTTACTGGGTAATACGATACCCCGTGGTAAGACTGGGTGTAAGACGTTCGGGTGTCTGACCACCCGTAACGACTATAAAAGGTCCATGAATGACAGCTGGGACCAACGGCTTAACGTGCTTTCCGAGGCACAAAGGGGTCGCGGTATGTAAAGGTCACGGGTAAAGATAGTCAACCATCCACGGACCAACCGCGGCAAGCGCAGCTTAACCTGATCGATCGACCCGTACGGTTGTTATTACATCGCCACCAGCTCCTCCCTTCCTTAGTAATGTCCGAGATAAACTTAGAAAGGACATTATGAATTGAAAATACTATCACATTGGGACTTACCCGGATTTGAACCCACAACCTCGTTACAATTACCTAACCCAATAAAATAAAGTTTTTGGTCGCTGTTTTAATTATCCCCTGTGGCTGTTGTCATAGGATGTCAGGCATCCTGCCGGTGCCGTTAGCTTATGTTTTAACTTGAATCTTAATAATATATATTTCAATAACAATAGTCTATTGTGAAGGCACCTTTTCCTAAGGATGACACGATATTCTTGTTTATTATGTCATTTTGTTTTTCTTAATTTAATCCGTGATCCAATACCTGTTTAATTAAATAGGGACACACACAGTTCCTTGTAGCTTAAAAGGCGAAATAAACAATCGTGTTAAATATTGACATTTGATTGACAATTATTACGTAAAATTGCTTTGACATTTATGTCATTTAATTAATGCTTTCCTTTATTACCATTGAGCCAATTTAATATCATTTTGTATTTTTTAAATGCATAGTTCAATTTCATACATAATCAGTCTATAATTTTCCCACTGCTGGGGCACAGGCTTGCTCTCAGCGAGAGGGAGTGGGCTGTAATCCACCACGCAGGTCCAGTGCGGGTTGGTAGATTTCACATGTCTTAAAATTTTTGGTGCTACGAGTAGGACAAGTCAATTTCTCCACGATGTTACCTACATTGTTTTTGTAACTGGTTTGTGGAGGTCAGATAGGCAGTCGCTCCATGTAAAATACTGGTATTCGGCTGCGTCCGGTTAGACTGGAAGCCGACCCCAAAATAGTTGGAAAAAGGCTAGGCAGATGATGATGATGTTTCCTTCACTGTTTTGAGAGTTGTGGTGGTACAATTTACATTTTACAAAAAGTAAAGCGCTAGTTTGGGTTTGAACCACCGACCTACAAGTCGTAAGTTGCGGCTGTTACCACTGGGTCATCACTCTCGTTGTACAATTTTATTTTAATTTTACATCGCAAAAGGCTTGAGTAAACATCTAGTATATCTCTCTAAAAGCTGTAGTAATAATGCCTTCACCTTAATTGAGAGCGTACATCACAAACTCAACGCGTCATACTATTGGTCGCTCAGAGCTCAGTGCGAGCTCAACAAACATTAGGACATCTTCAATGAGACGGCAACTGGCGGGACCTCCGACCGGCAAAGGACGCAAGAATAGAGTACTACATATCTATGTATAAGAAGATTATGACATACCGCATTGCTTAAATATTACAAACTAGCTTCTGCCCGCGACTTCGTCCGCGTGAAATTTCTTATTCCCCCGACCCACCCCGTCGCATCGCATCGCCTGACCGTGCTATGCTTCGTTTTCGATTAGAGTTCTTTTTTTTTACTTTTTTATTTTTGATCGGCTCCTAAGGGTCATAGCGTGATGTTAAATAGGCCTATAGCCTTACCCAAGGATTGCGTTATCAAACGCAAAAATAATTTTACAAATCCGACTGGTAGTTCTTGAGATTAGTATGTTCAAAAAAATTAAACATAAAACAACTCTTCAGTTTCATTATTAACTAGCTGTGCCCCGCGGTTTCACCCGCATTAATTTGAGGAAAAATCCTACTAAAATATCTCACTAATAAACTTTTACGCACGACGTAGGTATACCAGAGTTACAAGAGCCTATGATTATTAATCAATTTATACCCTCATGGAGGGCCGTCTTGCGGAGTTAATTTAAAACTATGATATCTCCTATGATATTCATTGAAATCAAATGATGTCATGGGCAATTTTGTTCAAAATTAAATACTTGTGATGAACAACGTATTTAGTTGGATAAGGATTAATATTGTGTTTATAAAAACACCTTCCCAAATAATGCATTATTTTAGAACAAAATTTGATTACCATAAAAAAGGTTATAGTGAGTCAAGCTTAAAAGATAGACATAATTATGTAGTAGCGGTTTTTTTCAGAAACAATTCCGTTATACATGATTTTTGCGTAACTTTAGCCGTTTACGCAGCGTACGCAACGAAAGCTCTCAAAAGGAACAATTTTTCCCGTTTTTGCAACATTTTTCATTGATGCTCTGCTCCTATTGGTTGTAGCGTGATGTTATATAGCTTATAGCTTTCCTCGATAAATGGATTATCCAACACAAAAAAACAAAATCAATTCGTACTAGTAGTTTCTGAGATTAGCGCGTTCAACCACACAAACAAACTTTTCAGCTTTTTAATATAAGTATAAAGATAGACTAAGATAGTATCTTAGTCTACCTTTATACTTATATTAAAAAGCTGAAGAGTTTGTATGGTAAGGTTGCATTTCATGCAAATGTTGATAGTTGTTTGGAGTTTAAAACATTTTTTTTTTCATTTTCGATTTTTTTGATACTTAGGTACTTTTAATTTGAAAAGTACATACAAAGTTTTTTTTTATATTTTTCTGATAACTGACTTGGCCTATCACCCGTTCGGGCTTGACGTTGATTTCTGGGACACCTCGTAGGTATATGGGCCCTTTGTGTGGGCCTGTGTTGGCCCTTTGAACTCTTGGTCACTCGCGACCATAGCTCGCGACACTCACGAGTCGCCAGCGAACATGTTTATTTATTGACCATTAACATGTTTGTGTGATTAAATATTATAGTTTACTAATATTATAAATTCGAAAATAACTCTGCCTGTCTGTATGTTACCTTTTCACGCCTAAACCACTGAACGGATTTCGATAAAACTTGGCAGAGAGATAGATTGCGTCCCGGGGAAGGACAGGATAGTTTTTAATAATGCAAATAAATGTATTTTCTTTCTTTCAGCTTCTATTCATAAAGACTTGGATTTAACGCCTATGCCTAAGACAACAATCTCGCATGCACAAATACCAAGAATTCGTGCAGAAATTGAACCTGCGACTTTTAATTGCTCAACTACTGAACAATTAAGTTGTTATTTAATTACGATGCCATTTTATTCAAGGAAATAAAACACTCCACTTTTATCAAAACCGGTCTACCAATTGTAACATCGACTAACAATAATAGTCATATCAAATCGGCACATATCATCATCACACCGTTACGTAAGGGACTGAGCAGAACAATACGCTCTTCGGTTACTTAAGTTAGGTAATACTGCACGGAATCGAACCGGTCGACCGTGGACCGCATACTTTCACGGCTAAGCCATGGGGCTAAGGGCCGTTTGTATCAATGAAGTTGTGTAATGGCTGGTTAGTATGCAAAAAGTGTTATCGTGTTCGTTATACAATGTTAATAGTTTTGGCAGTTTCACTTCATAGAGTCAATAGTGGCTGCTAGTTGATTGTTGGCAGGATATTAATCTGGGCCGATCTAGCTAGGTATATAGTGGCGGTTAGGTTATCACATTAAATACTACAGCGGGTATTAAAAGTTATCAGTCGGTAATTTTTTTTTTTTCTAGAAATAGAAATCTAAGTTTTTTAAACAAAATACTTAGCTTCAAAATTGTCACGAAATAAACCATCCATGATAATATAAGGCACTACACACGCGGGGCGATGGTATCAACAATTCAACACAAGTTTTACGGTAATGTTGCCAAAGATATATACTAAAACCTTTAAAAAAACAACTTAAAAAAAATGTGGGCCATCGGCATCAGGAACAGGGTCCAAGCTGCCGGTGGTCAGGGCTCTAGAGAGAGGAAGCTCCTCACTATGCGTGCCGTGTCCAGGATTCCTGCTTTCTGAAGCAAGCTCTTCACTCAGCCGCGCAATGAGAGCCTCCTGAGGTGTTGGTCGAGGCTCTGTGCTATTATTAGTGCTTCTTTTTTTTTCATATTTTAAAGTAACATGAAAGTCTAGAACGAACCTTGTCGAGCAAAAATTTTCCCCCTGAGCTAAGTTTTGGTTACTTTTTTTTTTTTTGGGATGACTTTGGGGGATGTTTAGCCAGATAGTATTTTTAATCGATCGTAGACCACAATATAAGAATATAGCGTAAAAAAAAAATTAAACACGACTCGGAAAGAGAAAGGGAAAAATAAAAAAGTCAAGTGAGATTTTCTCAATAAATATTTAAAAAAAAGTTTTGCTCGCAAACACTGCTATAAATAATCGCTAAACATAGGTACGTGGGGGTGTTTCACCTTTAAAAAGAGGCTTGGAGGGTTTTACCACTATCGATAGCGGCCCTTCTACATAATCTTGACAAAGACTGTTTTCTAGGTAGATACTTAATTCAATAAAATAAAATATTTTAGTTAATTCAATTAACAAATCAATTCAAATTATTTATTTCAGACATGAGTCCATAGTGTTAGTATCAACATAATAACTTATTAACCGGTTTTAGTAATAAGGAGATAATACTTAAAATATCAACTGGTATTGATTCTTAGTATTCTTACCCAGTGACGCAGCAGAGGGAGTCTGACTTATCTGAGAACACGCTCATATCCTCTGCTGCACGTGTAGAAAGACTGACAGAAAGCTTTGAAAAGTGGTTTAACTAATAAATTATAAAAACTAACTTTAATATTGTGTCTTAAAATCCTAATATTAAAAAGTCATAATATAAAACAAGTGTGAAAGGAAAATAACTTAATATAATTTATTTATTTATTTAGGTACGAATGCCGATTAAAATATATAATTATAATGACAAAAATATAGGGATAAGAATATAAGGATAACTTAAACTTAGGAATTAAAGTAAGAAGCCAGTCTGGGAGACTAGATTTGGTAAATATTAATTGGATAATTTTTTATAGTTAAAAATGTACTTGAGACACTTTTGAGGTGTGTAAGTTGGAAGGTGCAATTTCAATGGAGAAATTAAGCTACCGCAAATTAGGTACATATTGGATTTAATGCCACCAGTCTCTTGGATACATTACCAGTCGACAGCGATGAGGATGAATTTTTCGACGCCATATTTGAGTTTGTGTATAGTTTTAGTTAAGTTAGGATTAGTTTTGTTATTTTAGTTATTATTTGCTTACTTATTATTTTAAGTTAGGTACTTAAAGTACTTCATTGTATTTGCCCTTGAAATCCTAAATCCTTTATCCTCAATAATGCAAAACATTTTCCCAATCCATATTGCCACAGATCGATCTACCTTGACCTACAATACCACATATTAGATCACATAGTATTTGCGAGCGCTTATCAGCGTCAAACAACGCCCCGTATCAGGTATCAGTGATAACGCTGAAGATACCATGATTCATTTTAGTCGAGACTAACAGCACTACAATACTTGGAAACTGTTTTGTTGTAACCTTTTTGTTATGTACAAGTAAATAGAAAACGCTTGTTTTAAAAAAAATGGATTTGAAAGCAGTGTTGTTCGAGGTTTTAACCAATTATTCTCAAGTTTTTCTTCTTTTTAAAATCAAAATACGCTAAAATAGTGGTTGATTAATCTATTTTCCGGGAATTGTTTTATCAATCGACACGGTGTTATCTTTCTGGTTGGTTAAGTTTCGGTTAAAGTGTTGGAGTGAGTACTATTGGTGTTAATAAAAATATTGTAAGTGGTCCTTTTGTGCAAATTGAGGACTGAGCTCGATTAATTAAAAAAGGTAAGATTTTAATGTACCTAAATTGATAAATATTAGGCAAAAACAGACCTCATGTCGATATGAATAAAAGCGAAATAATAGGTACTAATTCACCTCGCATTCTTGTTTGGCTATTAGAAAGGGTTTTACAAAGCCACAAATTAGGCATTCGGTGAGAATCAACATAGGTAGGTAGGTACCTATTTATCTTCATTTCCGCCCTAAGCTAAATGATGACCAAGTGATTATGTTTTAAATGTAGGAAATTGTGTTTAAGAAAAACAACTGAGTACGCACTACAATTCAACCCAGATCTATACAAAGAGTTCTTACTAAAACACACGTTTATTTAATCATTGTTTATGAATTATTGATTAATTGATATATACATACATACCTACATATAATAAAATTTAAGTGTCTATCTGTAATGTCGAAATAACAGCTTTACTAAATGCTTGTGAAAGTATCTACCGTTTGAAAGAAAGAAAGAAAATAAGTTTATTTGACCCAGGTTAAGTAAGGCACACAATATTCAAAAAAGCAATAACAAGGAACAGAAACATATTGTCTGTTTGTTCCGGCTAATCTCTGAAATTGCTGGGCCGATTTTGACAGGACTTTCACTGGCAGATAGCTGATGTTATCTAATGGAGTAACTGAGTACTTATTATTTTACACAAAGGTTTCAAGCAAAAAATCAAAACTTACGAAATCCAATTTAGTTTCCGACATGCACGCGAAAGAAGTCGCGAGCACAGCCAGTACTTATTATAAAATACAAGGCTATAGTGATGTCACCCGGATTAAAAGGATTTGGTATTCGATGAAGAACTAAACATAATATCCACTAAGCAGGCAATTACTCATCCACCAGCCCGCACTGGGCCCGTGTGGTGGATTATGGCGTCTTACAGAGAAGAGGCCTGTGTCCCAGCAGCAGTGATGTACAAGATACCTTAAATAAAGTATCTGAAATACAAAATGCAAAATACTTTTAAATTAAGTATTTCAGATACCAGATGCAAATACCTTTCTGTAATGGTATCTGAAATACAAGATATAAAATACGTATCTTTCAAATACTTTTTATAGATAAAATACTTTTGTAAAAAAAAAAAACATTTTTTTTAATGAAAGTTTATTTTTTTACATGTAAATCGCGTTGATTGCGCAAACGTGATACAACATAACAGATGCACTGTCCATAAAGTAGACACAATAGTTAAACAATCAACATGAATCACATCGTGATTCATGGGACAGGGAATGTTTATAGTTTTCAAAACTTTATATTTTTAAAGTTTTAATTGAGACTTAAGTAAAACTAGTTCTTCAAACAGTTTATCACTCATTTTTCTTCGATGAGGCCTCATGATCATGCCCCCAAATGAGAAGAGTCGCTCCACAGGGGCAGAACTTGGCAAACAGGTGTTGTATTTGAAAAATATTTTTTTATTGTAGGGTAAGCATTTAAGCTCTTTATGTTGTTATCTTTATTATATAGGTAAGTATTGCAATGTTTCTAAGTCAGCTGCCAGTAGATCCTGTGTTTTCGGCACTTGCAATGGAGGAATCAGAATCCTCTAAAAACATGTAATAAGAAAAGATTCATCTTTTGACTTTTTTTTTATGTCAATATTGTTTAAAGCCTCAGATTTTTGTTTTTCAGTGCGATTAATTTTTCGTGTTTCAGTCAGGATAAGTTCTTTTACATATTCTTTCTGCGCTTTTAGTACCCGTCTCATTTTAAAGAATGGATGTGACACTGAGGCCAATATCATCATAATATCATTTGCTGTAGTCTCTAACTGCTAAAACTTTTTAAATTTTCTTCAATCACATCTAACAGAGAGCCGCAGTATTTTAAATTTTCCGTCCTAAAACATTTGATCACATGTTCAATTCTTACTAGCTCGGGTAACAGAGAACCATAATAAGTGTCTTTTTCCCCTTGCAGGCTTTGAATAGCTTCTGCTATTGGCTTTGAACAGTCCACATATTCACTTAAGAAGTGAATTTCATTTTCCTTCAACGGAGATAATTTTAACATTTTCATGGTTTCACCAAGAACCGAAAATAACTAAATCAATAGTGCGTTCAGTTTCATCTACGACAACGTTAATATTTAAAATTATTGTCACCTATGATGTCACAATAAAATCACCAATTACTAAAAGTATTTTAGCAAACATAGTATCTACAAAATACTAAGATACCAAACAACAGGTATTTAAATACAAGATACAAAATGCATTTCAAAAAAGTATCTGAAATACAGATACAAGATACGTATTTTGTATCTTGTATCTGTATTTCAGATACTTGTATCTTAGATAAGTCACATCTCTGCCCAGCAGTGGGAAAATTTAGCCCACACTACACATGCGTACGGGGCTACGGTATCAACCTGCGACCCTGGCAGGCATCGGCCCTAGTGGACCCCGTCAGATAGTGCTGACATCACTTTGAGACGTGGAACACAACGCGCCATTCGACCCGGGCCGGTCCTTGCCGGCGAGTTGTGCGAAAAGTTTAAATAAATAAATAAATACTAAGTAAGTATATGATAGGTTAGGGCTGTAGGGGCTTGTAGAGCTTAAGGTCGTG
The DNA here is from genome assembly GCA_927399505.1 of Luperina testacea. NCBI lineage: Eukaryota > Metazoa > Arthropoda > Insecta > Lepidoptera > Noctuidae > Luperina > Luperina testacea. The sequence continues at coordinate 1,186,339 of OV656766.1, read as the reverse complement.
GGGACTGTTAGGCTTGCAGGTCTTAGTAGGTTCCTTTAACTTATCATATATTTTCATGTACCGTCACACTCTTATGCAGTATTGCGGCAGTATTTACGTGACTATTGTTAAGGGTGGATATATATTTTGATCCTTCGAGCCGGATCACTGTGATCACTTATTTCTGAGATTGCTGGTAAACTTATAATTGGCGACTGTGTAAGACCGAGACTTTTGTGATCTATAGTACTTAAGAAAAGCCCGTGTTCGCTTGGACGTAGAAATATCGCGACGCGATTTATCGCTCTCTCGGTGTTGAGTCATGCATTGAGAATCCAACAGAGCGCACCCAGCGTGTCAAAAAAACACACTGTTGCGTTTCAACTCTCGGCTCTAAGCAGTGTGTTGAAAATTCAGTGCCCGAAAAAATTACACAGGGCGACAAAATTTGACGAACACTCTTTCCCTGAAACCAGACTATACTTTTCCGAAGGATTTTGACGCGCTGAATTCGAATCTGGCAAAATTGCTCTATCACGTCAGGGTTTCGAGATATCCTAACCTACAAGTGCAAAAATACAGTTTTTTCTCATTTTTGAGGTTATGTAGCACAGCCGATCCTATTTTCTTTTAAAAAAGATAGGAGGAGGAGGAGGGGGATAGGTTAGGATATCTCGAAACTCTGACGTGATAGAGCAAATTCAGCGCGTCAAAATCCTTCGGAAAAGTATAGTCTGGTTTCTGGGAAAAAAAATTGTCAGCCTGTGTAATCGCCGCGAGAACAAAGCGCCCGTGCCTACCTATGGGCTAAAACTCTAAACTTCTTATTATTCTTAATTTCAGAAGAACAAATGGAGCAATCATGACAAATTAAATTTGTGACTAAAAGAACATACAGATCGACTTCAAAATGAATTTGAACAGTTACAGCCAGACCCTCGACGCAACGATGAAGTCCAAGAACAGTCCTTGTTACTTCTGCAATGAGTTGTTTGAAATGGGACAGCTGCAGGTAAATACTAGTAAAATAATAATAATATCCTGCGGACCGAACACCCGCTGATTGACACTAGCCAAGTACGCAGGCGATATTATAGTGCACAAATGTGTACGCAAACACACTCTGCGTATTCTTTGTTCCCTTACTCTTATAGTCTGATGGTTCGGCAATCTGACATGAGCGAGAGAGTAGTACCTAAATACATAACATACAAACGTAGAATAATCGAAAAATAGACCCATTCGATTATTCTATGCATTTAAACAACGCGAACGTCCAAAGACACCAAGCTAGTCACCGTAGCATTTACATGTTCATTAATTAATAGCCAAATTATTAAGGGGCTTACAGGACCTAAACACAAAAAACGCAAGTTTTAGAAACAATAAAAGTATATGATCGAATACAGTAAACAAAATCAGAAAAATATATGATATTCTTCAGGATATATGCTAGGTAGATAGTGTACTGAAAACATAATACAATTAATTTGATACGATAGAAAAAAATGATGAATATACCTCTAAAAACTTTCTTTTTACAATAAAAATCATACTAATATACATACAATTTAACATAACTTTAATTTAAGAACTGTATTCACTACCTATGTTACACAAATAAAAAATGATTATGATTATTATGACAATCATTTCGATTTTTTTGTCAGATTACTCTACAAGCAACATACTAAAATACTAGTGTTTTATTTTTTTCGTCCAAACAATAGATTTTTTGTAATTAAATAATTGCTTCATATTTTGCAATAAATTACCAGTGTTGTGTCATCGCGCTTCTCTTTCTTTTCTATGCCGTCCGACAGTGACCGCGCTTTAGGCGTGTTCTTGAATCAAAATTCGAAGACATGTGACATCAACCAATTCCCACTGGGCCCGCGTGGAGGATTACAGCCCACTCCCTCCCACAGAGAGGAGGCCTGTGTCCCAGTAGTGGGAAAATTAAAAAGGCTGATTATTATCAGATGTATAGATCTTGTTTTATGTCAATAAATAATTTTATTATTAGGAGATCTATCTTTAGTATTGGTGGAAAATCTCCATAACTCCCGCACTACCTTATCGTTCGGTACAAATAGGTACCTACGTCTATTTTTAGTAGTTCCGATTGCATTGCTGTTTGTGTATTTTCCAGAGATAAGATCTCCGCGAGGTGTTTGTTATCACATACCTACCTACTGTTGATTGAAGTGTCAATTGTTGCAACAGCAGGAGCGGCCGTGTGGATGTCTTGATTTTATTTTATATAGATACGTCGACGAATGTTTTCAACTAACTTTTTAGACCTTTGTATCCTACTTATGCGTATAAAGTTTCATTAAAATCGGTTCATTCATTTCGAAAAATAAGGCCTTGAAAGTTTGTATGAAATGCCGTACGGCGTAAACGCTCTTAACGTGCTTTCTGAGGCACGGATGGGTCTCGATATGTAAAGGATGGTCACCCATCAACGAACTGACCGCGGCAAGCATAGTAAGCTATGCTTACCGATCAAAGCTGCAAGCTGCTGCTGCTTGCTTGTCACAAGTCGATCAAAGGTCTTAACCTTTGATCGACTTGTGCGGCTGTTATTATGTAGCCACGAAAACTTTAAGCAATAGAACAGAATAGAAGATAATTTATTGTAAAGCTGATCAAAAGCTAAGCTTAGCGGGTCCAACCTATAGGTATAGTTAATAATGCTCAATGCGGTTATGATGCTGCATGGTCTATCGATGAAACTAGTTAATGAAGTTTGAAGGCACAAATCCACAGTCAATTATACTCAGAACTGGTACAGTGTTGGGGCACGGGCACTGGCGGACTAAGGGGCGGCAGGGGCGGCCCACCCCCCCGGGCCCCTGGTCCAGTGGGGGCCCCGAATCTTAAGAAGTACTTTTTAGTCAATCCCAAACAAGGTAAAAATACGTTTAGTTCAGCAGTAGTTCGAGTTGGAGGCTCCGTACTACATATACAAAACATAAAAGTCCCTAGCTACTCAAAAATCAAAAGAATGGCCATTGAAATGCTGAAATAATAGGTAATATTTTCTTAATTTGGTTTATTTTTAAACAGACGTGCGCGCTTAATTTCACTCTTTTCAGTTATTCCGCGGGTATAAGTGAGTGTTGAATTATTACTGGTTCTAATAGAAAGAAAAAAAGAACACTGTTAGTTAAAGTAGTGTTACACGCTCTGTGGTTAAAGTAAGACGGGTGCAAACTCCGGGTGTAAAATTAATCCTCAGCATGCTTCAGTCACATACATCTCAATAACCCTAATCCTAATCCCTTGACCCTTGACCCTGACCTTTATCCTGACCCTTGTCCTAATTTTTTTGACCATTCTTTGGAACCGACTAATTATAGATATATTGAAGGTCATTCTCAATTTCTCTACCCAAGTGTAGTAAAGCGGCATGTCCTAGAACCAAAAAATCGAAGTAATGTGACATCTACCAACCCGCACTGAGCCCGCGTGGTGGATTACGGCCCACTCCCTCTCACAGAGAAGAGGCATGTGTCCCAGCGTTGGGAACAGGCCGATTATGAAGTAGTTAATTTGTTAATGTACAGAAATCATAGATTTTGGCATGGTGACAAGTCTTTTTACAACTAGAGATATGTTTACGTGACAATAAAATAAAAGCATGCCATTTATTGTAAAAAAACTTTACAGTACCTATTCAAGCTTGTGATTTCACACACGTTGGATGCATCCGGCTCGAAGGACCATAAAAGGGGATTAATTAAATTAAAAATAACATCACGTCTGTGTTCCCCAAAGGATTTGACAGAGGTATACAGGGTCAACTTAAATTAGCTAGCGAAACTCCGCAGACGTGATAGGTATCGATATCTCAACATGAGACAAAAAAGAAATTAATTTCACGATTTTTTTTGTGGCGGTCATCGACCGCAGTTTGTGTTGATTTATCAGTAAAAAAAAAAACAGCTTTTTATTGTGAAAACTTCACAGATGTGCGGTCGTTGAACTTCAAAAAAACATAACATCTTTTTTGTTTTTATTTTATCGTGTTTAGATATCGATTTCGCTAGCTAATTTAATTTGACCTTGTGTAGTAAACACACATTTCGTTTCTATTAATTAATGTATCATCAGGCCCACCTGAAACTATGCGGCAGCATACTGGAACAGTGTCCACTGCGCTGCGGCGCCTGGATCCAGAGGAAGCACAGGGAGACGCATGTCAAGGAGTGCCCCAAGATGGAAAAGGTAAGAGAAAGTTCTAATACGTTACGAGACTGGCTATTTTTATAAAATAATCACCCCAATTTTTTTGCAATCTATACTTATAATAAAGCTGAATTTGTTTGTATGTTTGTCTGAACGCGCTAATCTCTGAAACTACCAACCTTTTCTTCACATGCGTTTCTTCTCTCCTCATCACATGCCCATACCGAGCCGTACGATTTCCAGCAATTTAATGCAAGTAGGCATTAATTTGTTTTAATTAAATAACCTTAAGCATTTGCGATAACCGCAAGTCACTGAGTCATTAGCTACTCGCAGTAATCTGCACTGACGTGCGCGGTTGACAGAATCATCGTCCGCGTAGCCTTTTTTCCAACCTTCAAATCTTACCGGATGCAGATGAATACCAGTATTTTATAAAGAACGATAGATACCTAATACGATACCTCTTTGTGAGACTGGTTGTCAGGCTTGCTAAAATATTTGCGAAAGACAGCCGCAACAAATTGATTTCTATACAACGGTACAGTCAGCACCAAAAGTCGATTAACACCTCAGTTTTTTTAAACTCGGTTATTGAGCAAAATATTAACACTTCACATCAAACCATTATCATTGTGTCTTGTGAATTTCCTCATCATCTCTTGACCGCAGACTCGCACGTCTTCAAGTCACGTCAGTGTGCCTGCGCCGGCGCCGCCCCCACCCCCCGTACCAGTCTCCAACCACACGTGGTCACCCAAACGGATCCCCCTGGACGACTGCGTGTCCTATCTGGAGAAGGAAGTTGCTTCTATCAAGTAAGATATGTGTTTAATGTGTAACCATGAAGTATAAGACTTCTATATCCGGATAGGCATTATGCACTAAAAACGAACAAAAAAAGAACGAGCTGTATGTAATTAACTGTCGGATAAGTAACCGGAACTTATCCGGCTAAGCTTAAAGCTGTGCTCCGAGGAACCGGTGATTGAGGGTCATTATGTAGTTTCAAGTCGGGGCAACAAGACTCTTCAGAAAGCCGAATCTCCAAAGAAGAAGAAGAAGTATCTCCAAAGAAGAAGAAGGATCTCCAAAGAAGATTAATAGGTAAGTAACTTTTACTTACCTATTAATCTTCTTTGGAGATTCTACCCCATAGTCTTGACATAGTGGTAGGTACCTACTAGTTCATAGTTTTCAGATATCTACAAGCTCATCGTTTTAAGAAATTTGTTTATACTTTTGTTCCCACTACTAGGACACAGACCTCCTCTCTTCAAGAGGGAGTGGGCTGTAATCTACCACGCGGGCCCAGCGCGAGTTGTTAGATGTCACACGTCTTCGAATTTTTGGTTCTAAAACATGCCGGTTTCTACGATGTTTTTCTTCACCCTTTTGAGAGCAGTGGTAATAAAATAAATTACACAAAGTAACCCGTCTACCTGGGTTTAAACCTACGACTCGTAAGTTAGGCCGATACCACGGGCCACAACTGCTTCTTCCTCCTCCTCCGTATTACCTGATAGCAGATAATTATATCTATTAGATAAATTCACGATGCATCATTGACTATGATTTACACAACTATGAATTACTCCTAAAATAGGTATTAGGTACCCTGTTTTAATTTTACCCAAAATTCCAGATTAGTCCTAACCGAAGAGTCCGGCCGCCGCGACGTCCAAACGACAGAGATAGAAACTATCCGCTCCAAGCTGGTGCTGGTGGAGGAACGCAGCCAGCATTTCCTCTCGACCCTGGTCTCCTTGAGAGCAGCCGTGGATGACGAGGCCGAACGGTCTGCCAACTGGGCCGCGCAGTTCAAACATGACCTGGCCAATGTGCAGTTGGCTTTGCAAGTATGTTTTATGAGCTGCTTAGGTCTACAATCTATGTATAGATATGGTGGTTCTATTTTAGATTTTTTCGTAATCATTTTGACGGTAATACCTACCTTTTGTCGTGGTGATAAAAAAATCGGTTGTCTGTAAAGTCGGTTTACTGACGATAGTTGAACGTGACAACGTCATAAGAAAATACTGATGGAATAGTTGCAATGCATTTGTTAATATTCGCTTGCACTTCAAGCCGCCATGGAACGCTACAACGCTACAGAGCAAGGCCGCGAGGTAACGCTACATGAGTCATGTTTTTTCGTGAGTGCAACCAGCTTCATCGATTTATTAGACGTTGTCACGTCAAAAAGCTATATAGTATTCAAGAATGGTAGCGCGGCTGACTGTCCAGCGGGGTAATTGCGTAACACACTTACAGTAACAACGGCTTTTATTTTGACAGTCAAACAACATTCATTGCGTTATTTTCGTTGTCAACCAGACAAAATTTTCAAACATATGAAGCAATGGATTAGCAATATCGTTCATTATCATTCAGATTGTGATTTAAAGGGTGTTCTGAAATTACGGTGCTGAATGCTGCGCACGTTGTGTGTACCGCTATACGACGAAAACTCAATGAAAATTTTTCAGTTATCCTAACCAAATACAAGAAAACGCACGTGACTATCTACATAAGAAAACACTTCCAATTTACCCAATTCCTAATAAGTAGCTATTCTTTTATTCATAACGGAATGTTGTACAGACGCCAGCACATCAAGCTACCCGAAACTGTCAAATTTTCCCAATCAACTTTGAACCTTATGCTTTTGCGATAAAGTTGAAAATCTATTAAAGAAATTTGACAGATTGTAGTGAGTTCGACTGTACTTCTGGGGATATACCGTCTAAGCGTCTAGATTGCATCATATAATTTCCCATTATTTTGCAGGAACTTCAAAGCCAACAGCTGACCACAGTAATGCGGCTTGAGAGTGCGGTTAGCAGTCTCGTACACGAACAACATGAGAGGGAGCTGCTGGAACAAGCTTTGACGCAGCATGACAACAGGATCAGAGCTGTCAATAAGTTAGGTAAGTAGCAATATTGTAATTGAGTCTAACATTGCTCAAAATTGTACTTAAAATGTAGGTAGAATGTAACATAGAGCCGCCGCAGGAGAATTTAGCATCAACTAAAACAGTTGCAAAAGAATATTGCTGTTGCGACGGAAAATAAAATGCGATCGCAGTACCTACGTTGTTTTATTGCAGAGCATGACTGTAGGTAACCTCTAGTTTGAAATAATTAATTTATTTACTTATTATTCGGATATCGAGATTTGAGAGAAAAGGGGTTCCCGTGCTTTTACCCTCCTTTCTTTTCTCCCTTCTCTATTCGCGCGTTACAACGGCGCCATTAGAATCTTCAAACGTGTAAAAGTGTTGGGAAAAGTAAATAAAGGGGTGAATATCAACTTTCAGAGGACGTGATAGGCTACATCAAACAAACAGTCGAAGAGGAACGGCAGAGGAATGCGGAGAATCGCGCGGCGTTTGAGGCCGAGCTCATGGACGCCAGGAGGTCCTCGGAGCAGCTGGTCAACCTGTCAGCATTGAGGGTCCAGTTACAAGCCACGTCCAGCGAAAGACCGGTGGGTAATAATTAATTCAACTTGATGCTCAGTTGTCTAATCATGTACAGTCAGCAACAAGTCGATTAACACTTCAGTTTTTTAAATCTCAGTTATTGAGCAAAATATTAACAGTTCAGTAATCTCAGTTATTGAGCAAAATATTTGTTCAAAATTGCATTGTATTTCTGCTGCAATTTTGAATAAATATTTTGCTTAATAATACAATTAAATTAAATACAAATTATATTATTATTATAAAAAAAAAAAAAAAAATATTATTATTTTAATTTTATTATTATATTATTTATTATTTAATACAATTTAATTTAATATAATCTTTAATATAATCTGTGTATCTTCTATGCTATGGGTGAACAGCTGTATGTGCAATGCCTGAAATAAAATGATTTATTATTATTATTTCGTTTATTTATTTACTTTACTTATTTAATTACATTTTTAAATATTTCTTAAAATATAAAAATAAGTAAAAAAAAAACATTTAAAAATATAAAATAATAGTTTTCCGCCGGTGTCGGGACCAGGGTCCAAGCTACCGGTGGTTAGGGCTCCAGAGACAGGAACCTCCTCACAATGCGAGCCGTATCGAGGAGTACTGCCTTCTGAATCAGGCCCTTGATCCAACCGCCTAACGTGAGCCTCGATAGATGTTGATCGAGGCTTTCGGCTATAAGATCATTGGCCGACACGACAATCGGCACAATGATAGCCGAGCTCACATTCCACATGTCAACAACCTCGTGTGCTAAGTCGAGATATTTAATTTGTTTCTCTTTCTCAGCTTTCACGAGGTTACCGTCATGTGGAATGGTAACATCGACAATCATTGTGCGGCGCGCTAATCGATCTATCACCACTATATCAGGCTTATTGGCAACAATAGTCCTGTCAGTAATGATAGATCGATCCCAGTACAACGTGACATGGTCATTTTCAAGAACTGGGTCGGGCACATACTTGTAATTAATACGGTACCTCAGAATCCACAAGCTTATATTTCAAAGCAAGTTGCTGGTGAATAATCCTGGCCACTTGGTTAAGGCTTGTGCAAGTACTCGCCGTTAGCCAGACGAGAACAACCAGAGACAATATGTCTAATAGACTCACCCGGACGGTGGCATGCCCGACACACGTCAACCGTCCCGTCCTTCATAATATGTCTCCGATAGTTATTCGTCAAGATAACTTCGTCCATAATTGCACAGACGAAACCTTCAGTTTCCCCGAAAAGGTCACCAAAACGTAGCCAGGATACGGACGCTAAGAAATCTACACCGGGCTCATGAAGAACTCGATAGAAGCGCCCGTGAAGCTCCTTGCTTTGCCATACCTTCTTGCGGTCATCAGTAGAAAGTACTACAGGTTTGCGCCAGTTCTCTTTAGCCATGGAGAGCGGGGTGAGCCCCTTGTCCACTGCGACCACATCACGGTGCATACCCACTTCGGTATTTAAAAAATATTCCCTGAGACTGCATACCTCACGGTTGTGGAGGGTCTTTGCATTTAAAAAGCCTCGACCCCCGCACTTCCGCGGGATATACAGTCTCATCACCGATGATCGTGGGTGATGCATCCGGTTTGCGGTCAGTAGTGTACGGACCCTTCTATCCAGGGCGTCGAGTTCGGTCTGAGTCCATTTGAGTATGCCAAAAGAGTACATCAAAACCAGCATGACCCAACCGTTGAAGGCGCGCACCTTATTTCCGCCCGAAAGAAGACTATTTAATACCTTCTTCAGGCGACAAAAGAAGCGCTCCTTCAACGATTGCTTCATGTCAGTATCGTTGATGCCTAACGCTTCCGACATACCCAAATACTTATAGTTTTCGGATAAGGAGAGGGATCTGAGGCCGATGGAATCCGAGAGTTGAATTTCCTTGGATTCCATAATCTCCCCTCGCTTTACATGCATGACTGCACATTTGTCCACACCAAATTCCATCCTGATGGCGCTACTGAAAGTTTCAGTTACCTTCAGTAGCTCCATCAGACGTAATTTGTTGGGGGCAAAGAGTTTCAAATCATCCATGTAAAGGAGGTGAGATATGACCTGACCACCTCTCCTCAACCGATAGCCTAGACCTGAATCCTCCAGTAGTGTACTTAGAGGATTCAGGGCTAAGCAGAACCAAAGTGGACTCAAACTGTCGCCCTGAAATATTCCCCGTTTAATCCATACAGGCTCATCATTCCCCTGGATCTGTCGACATCCTGGATAACGAAGGACCGTCTGCCATTGCCCCATACACGACTCAAGGAAGGTGCGTAGAGTTGCATCTATCTTGTACAACTCCAGCACCCTCATGAGCCATGTGTGTGGCACCGAGTCGTAGGCCTTCTTGTAATCTATCCAACATGTGGACAGATCCTTGCGGGATCGACGAACCTGTTGACTAACCTGTTGCTTATTATTATTATTATTATAATTGATATTAAAAAACTTGAAGTGTTAATCGACTTTTGTTGCTGACCGTACCTAGACTTGTTTCCTCACTAATTCACGATTTTTTTCGACATTGTATGTCCGTGGTGTTCCAGTTATGTATATTATGTAGTAATAGTACCTACATTACGATACGTGTATCTTAATAGTCCATTATTGCACGCCGGTCATACGCCGTGAATAAAGACTGTTTAAGTCACACGTGTCGTATACTATTTTATAGCACGTGTGACCTAAACGCGCACTCAAGTCACGCTTTTCTGTGTAAACATGAACTACTTACGAGTAAGTCACAGAAAAGCATGACTTAAGTGCGGGTTTAGGTCACACAGTGCTATAAAGTTAAAGACATTTTGGTTCTTGCCAAAACTGCCCTAATATGGGCTCAGTCTCAGACCACGGAAACGTCTTGGTGGCGCGATTTCGAGCTCTTTAACACAGTGTAGAAATAAATTTTGGCCTTACATTATGAAAAATACAAGCCAAGAATCGCAAACACTCAATGTGCATGTGGTAGAGTGGTGATCAATGCTCGCGCCTTCTGAGTCTCTCTGTATCAGAACTATGAGAAGAAGTTTTTGCCTTCTATCAGGAGTGGAACAGTAATAGACTGGTATTATAATGCAGATTCATTCCTTCAATTTATACATTTTCTAGTACCTACCTCGCTGAATTTCAGATGATAGACCGCGTAGCAGTTCTAGAAGTAGCCACGGCAGACTCCAGAGCGGAACTATCAGAGCATTCTACTAAAGTGGACGCCGTACTCCGAGACTTGAGGGCGCTCACCAAGTCTTACCACAAGCTGAGGAACGAGCTCGCTGATTTCCAGGCCAGGGTCACGTTTGATACGAGTGAGATGGGCACTGATGATGGTACGTATGAGGTGTCCAATGGCGAGGGAAGGTACAGCTGTATGGCATCCCAGAAGGTGTTTACTAGAATGTATTTATTCTAGTTAAGTTTTAATTGTCATAAATACCATTGCACCCTACCTTCTCCATAGCCAAGAAACCTCAAACTCGATAACTTAGTGTTCATACACACAACGGAAACGCGGCAACAGCAAAGCAGCCGTCAACGCGTGTCGGTGGCAACCGTAGACGCGTCGGCGACTGTCGTCGACAATATGCCGTTCGTGTATTTGAGCACTGTACTCAAATACACGAGCGGCACTTTGTCGATGGCAGCCGCCGACACGTCGACGGGTGTCAATGGCTGCAACTGCCTCTGCCGTTAACAAGTATCGCTCGTGTGTATGCGCACTTAACCTTATTCTGAAAACGGATGGAAAACTATAATAGGCCGCACGTTAGTGGGAACAAATCCAGTATAGGTTGGTCTCTTATTTGATTGAAACTCTGTACTACGCTAGGCCAGTTCAAGGTCAGACGACGACGTGCGATCAGGGCTTGGAACCGGTACCAAAAGTACAGGTTCTGTAATCCCTACTCAGCGGTTCTTCCCATTTCATTTCGGTACCTGGGTACCGGTTCCAGTCGGGTACTGGTACTCGACCTAACAAATACCGAACCCAAATTCGGGTACCCGGTGCGTACCACGATTCTCATATTTGTACGAGGAACCTCGTACGATTGGCAACTATTTCCTATTAATTATACTTTTCACTTACCTACCTATTCACTTCCTAACTTAACGTACGGAAAAAAATGTTTGGTACCGGCACAGATTGGAATAGCAATAGTACAACTACTACTCTGGTACGGGTATCACATCAAGGCCAATGGTACCGGTCCCCAAAAATACCGGTATTTCAAGCCCTGCGTGCAATCGACTGTACCTACCTAAGTTGCTTTATCTTGTTTCATTAAATGTTCCAGGCCACTTCATCTGGAGGATAGACCATTTCCTAGCGCGAATGAAGGAAGCCAAAGAGAATGACACAGTGCTCAGCAGTCCGATGTTCAGGACTAGCAAATATGGATACACTTTGAAGGTATTTTATAGTTGTACCTACTACAGGGTCAAATTGAATTAGCTAGCGAAACTTTGCAAATGTAATGAGCTTCGATATCTAATAACGATAAAATAAAAAAGAGTTACATATTTTGCTTAGTTTACGTTCATAAATCTGGTTATACACGCACGCCGGTTGCGAGTACTACGCACACCTGACCTTTCAGAAGAAAATCACCAATATGTGGTCCTAGGGCGTGGGGTCCCAGCGTTTCCACTCACATCTGCATTGTAAATACCTTTTGTTAGTCGCCTTTCAATCATTCACTCAACATGACCACACCATCTAAAATCTAAGCATAGGTACTCTTTTCAATTTTTCTCACGACATCTTCAAAAAATATTGTCTAAACTGATTGTTTGAGTTTATTTCTTTTTATGTTTTGTTGTGGGTAGTTTTAAGTCATTTCATTTCAAATATCTTTATTTACCAATGAACAATAAACAAAATGCACTTATCCTAAGTTACATTAACTCATTAAAATTAGGCACTTTATGAGGCTAGCTATTCACCTTTCAAAGCTTATGACAGATATGTAGTTTTAACTGCTTACAACATACACTTTGCACACAATAACCATGGGTACATGATGACAATATACAAATTATTTAGTTATAATTTACTGATTGCAAGGTATAACAAAAAAAATATTTAACTATTATGCTGATCGCACGGTGTACGTATGTAAATAAGCAACCGTGCGACCAGTCAATGATCAGCGGACGGAGCCTCCCTGCCGCCCGCGCTCCGGTGTATCTGCGGCCGGGGCCGGGGCGGCAGCCAGCCTCTCGGGGGTCAAGCCACTGGTCGCTCGCGCCTTTGGACACTCCGGTGGAGGGAACAAAAGGTAGTGATGCGGTAGACCAGGGATGGCGAACCTCTATATATCTACGTGCTATTTTTTCCAACTAAATTTTTCATGCGGCCATGACGTGCCAACGAACAATCTTGGCTTAGTGATTACTGGAAAAAACTATATTCTTTCGCATTATTATTATTATTATTTTTAATCTCTCTTGACATTTCTCGGGATCCTGGGGTCCCGGACCTTTGGGTGGCGTACGCAGGGGCCGAAACCAACTTGCAGAGGCCAGTTTGACATTTTTAATAAAATGAGACGACCGAACCGACGATTATCCCTGTTCGCACTATGCAAGTGCACCCGAGGACAACCCCCGTGTTGGTGTCATACTAATGTGTATATTAACAATTTTATATTTATTTTAATAAAATGATAAATTAGTGCGACTTCTGCTGTTGCAAACTGGATGACTTGGGCACCTAAATTTCTGAAATTATGCCGTGCCGAAATTATTTTGTTACGTGCTACCAATGGCACGCGTGCCATTGGTTCGCCATCCCTGCGGTAGACGGTAAGTGCCGTATCTATCGATATATGGTAATTTGTCTAAGGTTAATGAACACAAATTTGAAATTAACGGGTTAGTAGTATTAATTTTGTTTTTATTATAAAATCTTGAAGATATTTTAATTACGTGATTGAATAATAAGGGAAGTTTAATTTGTTTATGTAACTTCTTAAGATTAGTTTTAAATTTGGTATTATAGGATATTTTTACTGCTTTATTTTGTACAACTTGCAGTAGTTGATGGTTAGAGAAACATGTGCTACTCCAGACAGGGCAGGCGTAAGTTATACACGGACGGACAAGCGTAGTATAAATTCTTAGTTTAGTATTGCTACTTAATTTACTTTTGCGATTCATTATAGGGTTTAGAGCGCCAAGGGCTTGGGCGCCCTTTAATCGCAAGTCAGCAATATGTTTGGACCAATTTAGATGGCTATCCATTTTGATCCCAAGATAACGCACACAAGTTTTCCAAGGCACTGTATGGCCTGCTATTTTTAAAGTTCTTGAGGGGGGTTGCCTAGCACGGGAGAAAAATATTGCTTCCGTCTTATCCTCATTAATTTTAAGTTTCCATTTCTTAAAATAGTCAAGAAGCAAATCTATAGAATATTGTAGGCGACCTATGATCAAATCCGTATCATCCGAAGAGGTATAAGAGGCAGTATCGTCAGCAAAGCAAGCTAATTTGGTTCGAGGTTGGATAGGTATATCATTTAAGAACAGGAGAAATAAATAGGGTCCTATTATGGAGCCCTGGGGAACGCCAGCTGGGACATTTTGAGGTGATGAGGTGGTGTTTCCGATGTGAACCTGGAATTTACGATCAGCAAGGTAAGATTGAACGAGTTTAATTAGAAGCATAGGCACATCCAGAGTGAGCAACTTGTGTAGCAGGCCTTCGTGCCACACGGTATCAAACGCTTTTTCGATATCCAACAGAAACATACCTGTGGACTGTTTGAGGTAGTTTTAAGTAAACACTAGTCTATAAGAACAAAATGGACACCATGGTCTGAAAATAAAGTATTTATTATTATTATAAATTCATAGTTCAAGTAACTTCATACCGCCTGTTGAGCCCGTAGTCAGCTGTAGTTACTTGGAATTAAGAGTTTATTTCTGTATTGTCTTGCCTACGGAGTGTCGCTAGCCAATTGAATTTGATCCTGTATTATGTTGGTTTAAACCTAGGTTTCTTTTCAATGTTACTTCGTTCATATAGCTAGGATGAACGCCACAACTCGTTTTTAATCAATTCGACAGATGGCGTTGGCGACGAATAATTAGAACTTGCTAATGTTTCGTTCACCAAGTATCAACTTGCTTATACAGTGTGTTAGGTTAAACGAGGGACGTACTTTAAGAGAGTGTAGTACTCATAAAAATGAACAACTTTTACTAAGAGACCAACACTGAAATCGAGAAAATAAAACCAGCCTCTCTATACATTTTCTGTTCGCATAACTGGACAAAATGTAGGGAACAGCTGTTTTTTTTTTCATATTTTTGAGTCAGCCCCATATTAAAAGTTGTTCATTTTCATGAGTACTACACTCCCTTAAAATATGTCCCTCGTTTAACCTAACACACTGTATATCCATAAATCAGGGATACCTTCAGTACCTACTCCGTCCCGACCCTTGCTCGAGCCAGACCGCGCCGCTCAGCCTGTAGCTTCAAATTCGTTCCTAAATAATTCCGATCCAGCCAGTCCCTTGCTGTGCTGCCTTCTCTCATCGACGCCTTAAGCCGAAGTCGTATGGACTTCGGCTTACAGGGGATGCTCTTAGCGTGTAGTCGCTTAGTTTTTAAGCCCTGGCTGGAGGCCTTAATTTATTTAGGCCTCCACACAGGTAAGTCCGGTTAAGCAGTCGACAACAACAGACTACCAGGTAGGCAGGTTGATCTGCGAGTTGCCATTCCAGACTTTCGGGCTTCACAGCTGACGTCCCGTAACGACTGTCAAAGATCCACGAATGACAGCTGGAACCACGTTAACGTGCTTTCCGAGGGACGAAGGGGTCTTGGTATGTAAAGAAGGTCACCCATCCACGGACCAACCGCGGCAAGTGTAGCTTAACTTGATCGATCGACCAGTGCGGCTGTTATTACTTAGTGACAAGCCCCTATATACCCAATACTACCTAAATACCTGCTTCCATTGAATGTTTCCAGGCGGAATTAAACTTGAACGGCATCGGCAAGTGGAAGGGGCGACACTTGACGTCCACGGTGCGGCTGGTGGCGGGGCCCTACGACGCGCTGCTGGAGTGGCCCTGCGACATCAACATCAACATCGTGCTGAAGGACCAGCCCAACAATAGGAGTCAGGTGAGTCTGAATAGCGTTGACAAAGCACGATGCCATGAACTGTATGGAAGCTGGTACCGTCCAATAGGAATAAATGATATATCATTAGAAAGGTACAAGACTTCCAAGCACCTTTGTATTGATTCCTTGTCCGATCGGAGTAATACAAGGTGGAAGTTGAGACGAGGTAGTAGGAACCTACCTGAACTGTTGAAGCTACAGAAAAACGTTCATCGGAGACTGTCCTTAAATTCTTGAGCTAACTGCATTAACAGATTTTGGAAAAATGGTACAGTCAGCTAGAAATACGGCAATTCTTACATTTTATTTTTATGATGCCATTCGATTAGGATAAGGATTTAAAGACTCTTTTGGGCAAACTGAGGAAGTATCTACTAGATAAGTCACAAATCGCAAAAAAACTTTTCTCATAACTAGTAATGACGTGTTGATCATGTTTGGAACGGTATAACGATGAACGGAAGAGGATTTGGAGTTAGGCGCTATAGTACCTTCTATTCAGTTTAAAAAGAGCTATCCAATGATGTATGGCTGTTGTACAAGGATCGAGGAAGTAACGGCGTCATTTTTTTTTAATACATTTCACAAATGTTCTCCAACAGCGCCCCTGTGTTAACGTTATTCGAGCGCCACAAAACATCCTTGTATCACAGTACTCAAATCAATCTGCCCCGCCTTTTTCCAACAATATTGGAGTCAGCTTTCAGTCTAATCGGATGCAGCTGAACACTAGTATTTTACATGGAACGACAGCCTATCTGACCTCCACAACCTATTAGGTAACACGATACCCTTTGGTAAGACTGGTGGTCAGACTTTTAGGTTTTTTGGCTTTTGGACTTTTGGGACTAGGTACCCGTAACGACTGTCAAAGATCTATGAATGATAGTCGGAACCTATGGCCTAACGTGCTTTCCTAGGCACGGAGGGGTCTCGATGTAATGGTCAACCATGCACGAACCGACCCCAGCAAGCGTAGAATAACCCTTCCATCGACCCGTATAGCAAAATCATAACCAGCCTATAACGTTCCCACTGCTGGGACACAGGCCTCCTCTCTGTGAGAGGGAGTCTGACATTTTACCCATCACTCAATTCCCAGGCAATGGACATAGTGAAGTCCCTTCAACTCCGGCGCAAGTCATCGTCGAATCGCCACGATTACGACGACGGCGACGAAGAGAAGAACAAGTCCACTGAATTCCTGGACAAGACCGTGACGCAGCTGAAGAGGCAGTACATCTTCATACCACACACAAGTTTGGACAAGTTCGAGTATGTCAAGAATGACGTTATGTTTGTTGAGTTTATTGTTAATCAGTGAGGTAGGTGGGTGGTTACAGAAAGTACCTATACGTATTTGCGCAACACAGCTGCGCAAATAACTAACGTTGTATCAAGGTGGCCACTCGACACCAGATAAATTAAAAAATGGAATAGAATTCGATTGATTCTGATGCATAAATAAATTAGAATTTATCCGGATTGCGAAACAGATCCTCAGACTCATAGATGTTCTTATTTTAAACAAAAACGTCTACAGATGGTTTTCTTTAACATTTCATGGCGTTAAAGAAAACCATAGCGTTCTATACTTTTTCGTCGAATTTGAGGTCCTTTTCCTTGCAAAACTAGAATAGCTAGCTAGCCCAGGTTCACCCGTCGCGTTTTTCCCGCGGCGATGTTTTTCGCACATTGGATTTTCAACGCAATGCTTAGCGCCGAGAGTTGAAAATCCAACAATGTTTTTTGACGCGTTGGAAGCACCATTGGTTTCTCAATGCTCGACTTAACACCGACAGTTGAAAATCCAGTGCGCGATAAAATCACGCCGCGATATTTTTACATCCGTGCGAACGTGGGCTAACAACAGCAATTGACAGTTCAACAACATTTATTGGGTTGTTCAACGAAACCCTAGTTTTTTAATAAATAAAGTGAACATTTTTTAATAAACGTAGTTCTAGTAAAGCCAACATCACAATCTTTAATATTATCTGGATTTGTTTGAGTTTAGCTAATCAACCTCTGTGCTTGAGCTGATAAGAGATGAGGTAGTTAACGGTACCTTATCGATAGATATTCTAATTAGAACAATGGATTCGCGCACAGGTAGGTACATACATAAAGTGTATTCTAAATTTGTTTCCTATTCATGTTATTTCAAGTTAAACAAATATCAACTTTATTTCTGTAGTAATTAAGTTGATTTCGGAGTGACTATTGAAAAAGTTATAAAACGTTTGAAGTTGTAGCGTAAACTATACTTTATTGTGTAGGATTAAAGTTATTTTTCGAAAAACTCTTATTTGATTACATGTTTGGCAACTAAAATCGCGGACGCAGATTAGGTATTGCAAGGCAGAGGTAGGCAGTGTTTATAGGCCGACCGCTTAACTGAGACGTTGCCTGAGGTAGCTGCGCGGTGCGGGAGGGGTGATAGTTGTCACAAGTCGACGAATCTCTGAGCTCTCTCGCACACGTCACCACACCCCTAGACCTACATTTCGTCAGTAAAGTTAAACTCAAATCAAATGTAATAGAAACTGAAGACCTTTAGTCTACAGATTCATGATGGACACAATTTTATACAATGTACACTCCACAGGGACCATTTGAATGTAAGTTTATACCATGTATAAGTATGTCAATGTAGAATACTATAATATAATTGTTGTTATACCTAGATACTAAGTAACACTAGTACTTTTTTCACCCAAATATTTTAACTTTGTACAACAAAACATGAGCTTTGCCTGTGCGCATCTGTGAATGCTATTAGGAGGGTTTTTTTTTTTCTAAACTCTATATTCAAATTATCCTATTGAATTAATATCATAAAATCACGATATTTGCGTGGCCAATTTACGAGTAACTTAGAGGGTTGTATTGATGATTTTAAGGATTATAACTCTTTATATACGGTCACGAATCATATTTTGAACAACATAAGATGTTGTCAGTGTCATGTTTTATTATAACCTGACACTGACCTGTAAAATGCAAAAAACTTTTTTACTAGCTTTTACGAGTATTTAACTTGCAATGTATGTTTGTTCGGGTGGAATCTTGCAACTCAATTTTGAAGCAGATATCTTTTTAATGAATGTCATATGCTACCCTGGTAGTTTCCGCTTTTAATTCGATTGACACATGATTTCAACCAATCCCATGACAGCAATTACGCACACAGATACAAAGTTTATGTGTTGTTATGAAAACTGTTCTACCCTAAGAATATAAGACTAATTAAACAAATTCTCTCTAAACTGTACAATGAAATTATTATTAAATAAAACTATATTTACTGTATACATATTTTTATTTAATACAATCTAAGTATTTTATACTTATTACATAGAATTCATAGATAAATCAATAAAAAATATTTTTGACAAATTATAACTCATTTCCAGGACATTTTTTTTTAATAATTACATCAACTAGTATAATAGTTTTAAATTATATAAAACTATTTTTTTAAATGGCACTACTGGTACAGTCGGTCGTATAAATGTTGACTGCTGTATACAAAGATAATATACGTAAAAACAGGTAGAAAAGTTATACACGCGTCAAAACTTGACTAATTAGCCCAGTTACGTATCGTCTTCTCTTTCTCGCTCCCGATAATTACAACATGCCGTCCTGCTTCCACGTGTCATCTAATAATGTGACATTGTGACGTTTTTGAAGATTGAATGTTGGGTAGGTAACCTATCTACCACTTTTTACTTATATTATCATTGGCTGTATATTTAAAAGGTCTTAGTAATCTAGGATGAAAATCGACCTTACAAACTATCGGATATATTTTTCTACTTTAAGTATGTGAATTTCATCAAAAACTGTTCAGCCGTTACAACGAGATTGAATACAGACATCCAGAAGAATTGAATAATATTATTATTAAATGTGAATATTACTTATTTCTTTTATTTGATGGTATGTCAACATTGTCAGTGAGATCCGAATTGATAGAATGCGAGTCTATGGTGATGTGATCACTAAATATTGATTGTTGAACGACTCACGTATAATATAAATACACATGAATCTTTTGGCGCGTGGCAAGAAAGTCAATTAACGCCACCATCTTGTTTTTCCAATATTAAAAAAAAACTATTCAAAAATGGCAACTAACAACGCGCCGAAAGATTCTTAAAACACTTCACGCGCGTGTAAGCGCGCTTTAATAAATAAATGCAAATATAATAACATCCATATAAATATAATTCAAAGTCCTGACTGACTGTTATATCACCGCACAGCGTAAACCGCTGGTCTTAGAGACATGAAATTTGGAGGGTGTGTTCTTTGTGAAGAGTAGGTATCCACTAAGAAACGGTTTTTCGAAATTCCACCCCTAAAAGGGTGACATTTCACGCGGACGGAGTCGCGGGCAGAAGCTAGTATGTGGGAATAATACGAGCGCGTAAAAACGTCGCTTCGCCACCCTGAAGTTGTACATACATACCCAGTTAGGCGTGCTACGCACTTGTTCGGGTCGGCAAGGCCGGGCCATTAAATATACAGGATTATTGGAAAAACACCAATAACCTTTTAAGAAGTCACTGTACTCATCATTATGAACAACTTTTACAATGGGACCAAACCTGAAATCGCGAAAAAAAAATCAACTGTTCCCTACATTTATGTTCATAATAACTCGTCAAAATGTAGGGAATAGCCGATTTTTTTTCGCGATTTCTGTCTGTTTTTTTTCTGTCTAGCTGAGCCGACAAACATTATTCTGTCCAAAGGGGCTTGAAGATCCGTGGCAGACCTATCTACAAAATGGCGCGACAATTGCTATGCCAGGCTCCATATAAAAAAGAAAAACGTACTTCCCCTTGTTCTTTGAACATTTTCCGGATTTTCTTTCCACAAAAACCTAATTCTAATTCGACTGTTACGAACATTTTAAAACAAAAGATAGGCAAATCGCTCCAGCCCGTCCAAGTGATACGCTTACCAATAAACAGCATTTCATTTTTAGGATTCCGTACCGAGAGAGTGCCAACGGAACCCTATTACAGTACCCGGCGATAAATATTGCACATCGACCTTTACCTTTTTTTGTATTTTATACAAAGAATAAAAATAATTATCAAAAGAAGCAAATCATAATTGTTTTTAACAGCTCCTAATAGATACCGGACTGTTTGTATTTCGTGCGACAGGGATAACGCTCTACGAAGCCGAGATTAGCGGATTGTCTCTTTCCAAAGGTCGATGTGCAATATTTATCGCCGGGTACTGTACTAAGCCTCCGCTGTCCGACCGTCTGTTTGTCAGCGGGCTGTATCTCATGAACCGTAATAGTTAGACTGTTGAAATTTTCACAGACAGGGTCTCCATATAAGAAACGTGTTTCTTGTCTTATGGTACGGAAACTTTCGTCTGCGATTTCGACTCGCACTTGGCCGGTTTTTTAATTATATAGATTTTGCTGCTCAGCTTTACCGAATCATGCCGACCCGAACAACGTGTTTAGCACCCCTTTCCGCTGACTATGTGGCGTAATGCTATACAAAGACAGACACTATATATAATAATAATGTCTAATATTCAATTATCACGAGAAAGAAGCTCGATTAAAGTTAATACACATCGAAGTTTCACAATTCCATACAATCATGATTGATACACACAAATTTTATCCAAATTGATAGATTACATTAAATAAATGTACAGTCAACAAAAGAGATAAGGTATCACTGAGAAATCGGTGTACAAACATGAAAAAGAGACCTTTTTTGTCGCGTAAAAATACTATGTCGTGCTTCTTAAGGCTACACCGACCGCCTAGTGGCGCCCTCATCGTTTGTTATAATCACTAAAACGGAAAATAGTGGCCACTATTATCCGTTTTAGTGATTATAATAAAACTAAACAATGTAAAACTACCTTTTATAAAAATATTAACGTATAATCTTGTGGAGCACAACTTAGCGTGCTTATTTTCTGCATTTTCATTCTAAAATGAAAGAAATAACCAAACAAACGATGAGGGCGCCACTGCGCGGTCGGCGTTTGGTCGGCGCCCTCGTAATAATAATAAAAACACACGAGCGACACGCATCAACGGCAGAGACAACTGTAACCATCGACGGGTGCCTGTAAATGTATATTAAAAATGTATATTTCTTGAATGTATATCAAGTTCTTTTGTTGTCTGTACAATATTACACATCGTATACATCGTCATGTTTAGGTAAACCTGTGTAGAGATCGTCAAATATCTTGGCCGCTCTGATTATAACGCTTTATTGTGCAAAGATTACGAATAGGTTGTTCCAAAAGTCATCATCTGCCTAGCCTTTTCCCAACTATGTTGGGGTCGGCTTCCAGTCTAACCGGATGCAGCTGAATACCAGTATTTTACATGGAGTGACTGCCTATTTAACCTCCACAACCCAGTTACTGGGTTACCGGGTAGGTTGTTTCAAAAGTATCTGCTGAGTGTAAACAAATAGATCAGAAAACGTTTGTAGTGCCACTTACAAGATGAATGCTTTGATTTGATTATTTTAATACTAAGACCCGAACTTATAATTTTAAATCACCTCACATATATGTATGTTTTCTTTGCGCTAAAGACACTGAGCCTATTTCCTGTGCAATCATTCTGCGCTAAATCAGAGCGATCAAGAAGTTAGTGTGATAGCCTGTATTACAGAATCTAACTCGAAGACTCAAATTAAACTAGTTTCAACCAATGTAATGATATTAAACTAATCCATACTAATATTATAAATGCGAAAGTGTGTCCGTCTATTACCTCTTCACGCTTAAACCGCCGAACCGATTTAGATAAAATTTGGTATATAGAGTTTGAGTCCCGGGAAAGGACATAGGATAGTTTTTATCCCGATATTCCCACGGAATCGACACTTATGTGGGTGGAACCGCAGGGCGCTGCTAGTAAATAACTAATGCCTTTCTCTCTTCTAGGTCGCGTACTTCATTACTGAAGGTCGTGTCCCTGAAATGCCTTTGTGGCTTTATGCACGATGTTCTTCCATTTCGTTTCGTTCTGTTTCTCTCAAGCCGGTCGTAACAGAGTCCAGTGAGGGCGGTTACCTCGTCGGACCAGCGGTAATCATCACGAGATTAATTGATGGTTCTTGAGGTGCTCCGGGTATAAAAACAGTTTTGATTGATTGAAGGACGCTGAACTGGCACTGAGAGCGTTTGTTTGTACCCGACGCGAATTCATGAAAATAGAGGCGGAAATTAAAGATGTAAGTAATGCTTGAGTCTCGAGTTACGTTCTGTAATGTTGGATACATATATGTGAAATGTAACATACGTTGAAACGAACATGCCATCCAAATGTATGCGAAGTGTTCGCGCCGATTCTTCACCCAATCATAGTGTAAGTTTTGGGTACATTAGCGCTTCCAGTTTAAGTTAGTTACCGAGTGAACAAACGACGGGAGTGTTCGGAGCGCCTCCGTACATTCGTCGTTCGTGGACTACCCCCCCGCGCCGCAACGCTACCTGGGGCCGCATTGTGAAGTATTAATGCCTTCATCACACCATTGTAAAAGAGATGGTGCTATCAGCCATCTTTTTTATTATCTGCACATATACTAATAATCGAACAAACAGCTTGTTTGTTTGAACGCGCTAATCTCTGGAACTACCAGTGGAATTGGAAAAAATATATTTTTGCCTCTGATAGTCCAATTCTTGAGGAAAGTTATAGGCTATTTAACATCACGCCACAACCCTTAGGAGTTGAGCAAAAGAAAAATAGTCAAAAAGAACGCTGAGCGAAAACGAACTAGTAGAACGTGCGGGCGATGCGATGCGATGCGGTGGGTCGGGGCCAAAATTTCACGCGGGCAGAAGCTAGTATACCATTAACGCTTCACCACAATGCAACTTCTCCACAATGCAACATGGTTTTAAAGGTCCGTGGCATACTTAAAGCGTCCGCCATTTTGTTTTTTTTTTCAAAATGGTCCAACTGTAGGTATGCCAGGCTTCATATATTAACCCTTACCCTTACCCCTTTATTTACCCTTTATCACGACAACAAGGCGAATTCGTTTCAACGTGTGTTACAAATGTCACAAATGTGTAATCCATCTTAACACCGGTGCAAGTGTGCTGTGCGTGTGGACGTCAGTCTACAGCAGTGACTTGTACTGCGCGAGGAACTCCTCCTCCTCGGCGAGCGACGTGTCCAGGTAGTCGTCCTCCTCGGTCCGGATGGCCGCGTTCAGGCGACGCAGAGCTAACTCGCGCTGTTTTCGCCTGAAAATATTAAGAATATAGTGAGACTGAAATATACTATATGCTATACTTAAGGTCTATTCAAATTTATGTTGGCAATTGATGTTATTTCAAGTTAAACAAATATCAACTTTATTTCAATGATAATTAAGTTGAATTTACGTTAAGTTGTTTGAAGTTTTACATTTTTGGCAATGAGGGTTTTCGTGAAAATTTACGACACCAGTTGGCACCACTGTGACAAGAGGTCTTCCAATATAAAATATATGATGACGTTCATCATTCGATTCATTCATTCGTTCATCATTCAGTCATGACTAAAGAAAATATAGGCTCTTTGACAGATGCCTGGACCTGACGTGCCAGTGCTGCCACCTAGCGAATGTCATTTCAGAAAACCCTCATTGAATCGAGAACGCAGTGTTATTCTTAAAGAATAGTTTGTCGATTTCAAAACTTGTACAACAATACTCTATTGCTTACTTGGAGGCTTGTAAGTGGCTTGTCGAGAATTATCTCACTATCAGTTTTGTATTGTCAGACGTATTCTATTTATTGGTATATTGGCGTGGCTAGCTGATAATGGCAAATAGTTTAATTTAATGTTCTGTGTCTCAAAGTCGAATCATTTAGTTCAAATAGGCTGAGGCACAGTCTTATGTTATTTTGTCGTTCGATAAGTACTGATTCTCAGCTTAATTTGAATAAATGACTTTAGATTTTTTGTATTGTATTGTACCCAAACACAATAAAATAAAATCTCCTGCCATACATTTTATCGAATTATATGAATATTATGAAAAGTATTCATGAGTTAGTCTGCTAGCTAATGAATAAGTATATTTCAGGTTTAAGGGAAACAAAAATTAAGGTGGTGTAAGGTAACATACTTTTTATCTCTCTTGTGTTTCCTCGTCTTTCTCTTGTTGGCCACTCCAGCACTCGTAGATGGATCATCTTGGTCATCACCTGTAGTAGAAACAAGGTTACGTATCACAACTTTATTCACTTTGGAAACCCAGCTATGGTCACAAAATCAAGCTTAACATAACGAAACAAAAATTAGCAAACACAACATAGCATTATGCATAAAATAAACATAAAAAAACAATGTTCAGGCAAGCTAGGAACGCGAAAAAAGTCTTTATTATTTTCTGAAGTGCAAACGAATTTCAACTTTGAAGACCACTATTTTGGTCGAC
The DNA here is from genome assembly GCA_927399505.1 of Luperina testacea. Lineage (NCBI taxonomy): Eukaryota > Metazoa > Arthropoda > Insecta > Lepidoptera > Noctuidae > Luperina > Luperina testacea. The sequence goes on along the minus strand of OV656766.1, from coordinate 1,161,097 downwards.
TGTACCCTTCGAAGTCGTCTGTCATGGTCTTTTTATTAAAGATGCATTTTTACTTTGCATTTCAGCCCGGCCATGCTGTTTCACTATGATTATATTACTTACGCGGTTGCCTGGCGACGTCTAGCATGAAACAAAATCACAGGGAAGTTAGCGGGTCCACACTCAATTTGAGCACAAATGCCAAGACTTGTGGCAGTCACGGTCATAAAACGTGCGAGTAGGATAGAAAACAGTACTGGATTTTTAAAAAGAGTAAATCTCGTGTCCTCTCGCTCTCGGGTTTTGTGACCGCGGCTGTCACGAATGTTGTAATTTATGTGGTCGGCGTTGCATTTCTTCTTCCGTACATTTCTATCAAGCATCATCTCAGAAGTCAACACCTTTCTAGCCCTATCATCAAAAAAAGAAAAAAGCAAAGAAGAGAAGAATAAGAAGAAGAGAAGAATATTCTAAGAAGATTCATTCTTGAGAAGAGTATTCTATTCTATCATCTTTCACACAACCCTTCCATCGTTTCTTTGGTCTTCCTCTATAGTAATAGCTACCCACATTCATACACAAACCTTTCCTCACGACAGATGTTCCTCATTCCTCATTCTCTTACCAAGTGTTATCGCGTTACTCAGTAACTGGGTTGACACGATATACCTCGGTAAGAATGGTTGTCGAGACTTTCTGGCTTCTAACTACCCATAACGAATGTCAAAGATTTACGGTCCATAAGTCTGAGTTGAGCTACACGATTACTGACAAATGACGTCGTGCACTTGATAGATCCATTCAAACCTGTGTGTTTATTTTTTCTAAAGACCATCTCAGGCACTAATCTGCTTAGTCGTCATATGGCCTGACCAAGATTATGTCTGGACTGTAAAAGATACTGTGATCTCTGGAGTTTGTTTTGGTATTTTTTTCTCAAAGTAGTGAGATAGGAAACTCCGAACTTATCTAGTTTTAAAACATAATTTATTTTTGCTGAAATGCGTTTTTGAACCAATTCAGAGAAACATTTACAAATGAAGTCAGATGAATAGTGTAAGGTATACTGACTGAGTACAACCCTGCCGCCTCCCGCCAGCAGCCGGTCGACAGCGCCGCTGATGTGGTTCCGGGACAAGCGCAGCGCTGTCTTCGCCTCCTCAGGGTCGTAGCCCATCGCTTCCAACTGTGGAATATATTAAAAAAATGAACATTAGCCCCCTGGTCAGCGGGATTGTCCGAAAGGGTTACCGCTGTACCGGAACATAAAGGGCTAAGGAAGGAACACGGGTGGGTTTTAGTCAGTAAGAGTCTGACACTCCCTTCCGCTCCACCCAGAGCGGGAGGGGTTATTTCATGATTTTCCATCTGCAAAAAAAACCCCCTCATCATAAACATGAAAAATAAAGTAACAGATAGGGGTAACATTATTGCGGGTTTATTATGGAAGTAATAGATCTACAAAACGAAAACCGGAAAACAAGATTTTGATTTACATAAAAATAATTAGCTCTATTAAAGTAGCAGTTATTGAGAAGTCCACATTCATCTATAAATCTACGAAAAGTATAAAACAAAGTCGTTTTTCACGACTGTCTGCGAAGTGACTGCGTTGCTAAAATTCACGATGGATTTTTGATTCGGATTTTCCCCATCATTTAAGTAATTTATTCCGGAAACTTTATGTGTATAATATAATAATATTTAAGTTAGATATAGCACAGACATTTCGATGTTTGTCATGTTACTAACCCTACGGACTGTTTCTAAAAATAAAAGCATTCTGTTCTATTAGTAGATTGCACATGCATCTGTGCGATGCTGGGGTGGGTTACCATTTACCAATATTTCAGGGCATATCAATACATACACTTATTACTACTTACTTATATTTATTGCATTTCACAATGTGGACTTATGCTGTAGGTTTACAAAGACATGGTTATTGGGGACCCTGTCGGGCACAGCAAAGTAGAAGTTGTTAACTTCGTGTAATCGGGTGGACTGTATATTGCTGTAGGTTTGATTCCAATTGAAACGACTTGCTAATTATTACACTTTTAATGCTCACTGAAGTACAGACAAACACGGTGGATCAGAAATAATGGCGGACGTAAAAGAGCATAGATAAAGCTAGACGCCCAACGTTGTAGTTTCTTAGACTTTTTGTGTTGCCATAAACAGAAGTGAGGAAGAGGGCTTTAATTTGTCAACTTAGTTGTTACAACTTCTGTCTACAAAATAAATGGTGATGCGATCTTACCTATTTGTATGTATGGATCGTAGCAGTTGGCGTTCTGTAGTTTCTGCCTACCCCCATGGGAAGAAGGCGTGTGAGTTTGTGTGTGTGTCTATGATCTTACCTCGGCGAATAGTTTGTTGTGTGTGTGTGTGTGTGATCTTACCTCGGCGAATAGTTTGTTGTGTGTGTGTGTGTGTGATCTTACCTCGGCGAATAGTTTGTTGTGTGTGTGTGTGTGTCTATGATCTTACTTCGGCGAATAGTTTGTTGTGTATGTGTCTATGATCTTACCTCGGCGAATAGTTCGTTGTGTGTATGTGTCTATGATCTTACCTCGGCGAATAGTTTATTGTGTGTCTATGATCTTATAGTTTGTTGTGTGTATATCTATGATCTTACCTCGGCGAATAGTTTGTTGTGTGTATACAGGGTGTTATTGACAGCCCTCCGCAAACTGATAGGGTGGCTTCAGTACATCATATTAAGATAACCGGTACATGAAATTCTTTCAGGAACATTAAGGGAATCCAAAAAACTAGATTTGTTTTATTACCGTGCACGCAATGTATCGTTACCGTGGCAAAACGCACGTAGCGGACGGCAGCGCAGCGAGCTTGAGCAAGGCTGCCCCCGCCCCCCGCGCGCTCCCCGGCGCAACATCCATTGCTGTTTTTTTGAATTCAGCTGTTTTATTTACATAAATGGAGTGTTGCATACAGAGAATGTAATTTTACATTGGAATAAAGGAATATCAGCAGAAAAAATAATAATAATAAAATAATAATAATAATAATATAAAAAATTTTTTTTTTTTTTCCTGAGAAAATTTCCAGTGGGATATGATTCAGAATAAGGAGCTGAATCACTCCTGTGTTTTTGTGGAGGGCTGTCAAAAACACCCGGTATCTATGATCTTACCTCGGCGAATAGTTTGTTGTGTGTGTGTCTGTGATCTTACCTCGGCAACTAGTTTGTTGTCCGGTATGACCGCGGACTCGTCCGAGCTGAGTGTAGACGTGTCGTCTGACGACTCATCACTATCCGCTAGCTGTAAAAAAACAAATACTTCATTAAAAATATCGTTGTTGTGTTTTTATTTTACTTGTTAATATTTTATGATGCAAGTGATTTATAACTGATATCGTCGTTGAAGTTCTAACACCACGTAAGTCAGTTTTGGGGGTTTTGACATTATATAGTTACTTTTTCTAAAATAATAGACATAGATACATAAACAATAAATAGTTACCCACTATTTATTGTCTATGTATCTATACTACTGACCCATTATGGAAATTTGCAATAACAGAAGAATCGCAGGCGCAGAGATAAAGGTGAAAATCAAATGTGATATCTAATATAACAACAGATTCTACTATTTCACTACTAGAACAGATTTTTCTGATCAGAGGACTTCTGAAGGGATATTCCCGTATTTTTAATAACGGTCGCATTTTAAATTCAGTCTCAATTTTCATAAATATCTCTACAGTACGACCGTCGACAGAATGCATTTTTGACACCTGTCAGCGCGACAATTTTAGTAGCGAATAAACATCAAATTCGCACAACACGTATTCGTTTGTATGAAGTTGATGTCAAGAACGCATTCTCTCGCGGCCGCACTGTAGTTTATTTTCTTTTTTTGACATTACTTGTCCCTGAGATGACATTGCGATAACATTTTTTATATGAAAAGGAAATAGGTTTTCTGATCAGATTCTGAGGTAAGTGGTAACGAAGCTCACCAGCTCTGGCTGCTCTTGAATGAGCCTGACAGCTTCAGCGACGTGGTTGTTGGAGTTCCTCAGCGCCATGGCGGCGAGGCGGCGCGTGTAGCCCATGCCCACCAGCGCGTCGATTAGCTGCTGACTGACCACTGAGCCGTCCATGCACACGCCTATAGCTCGGCGTTGCCTGCAAACAAGACAATTGAAATTTTAGCACGAAACAATCATCATCATCATCAGCCTGACGCCATTCAACTCGATTTTGTGGGAACTCTCATCCAGCTGCTAGCAGCCACCCTACGAAGATCGTCGCTCCACCTAGCCTGAGGGCGTCCTACCTTACTTTGCAGAATCGCGATCTCCACTCAAGAATACGTCTACTCCAACGGTCATCGGTTCTACGGCGAATATGGCCGGCCCATTGCCACTTCAGTTTGCCATTCCAAATAATCGACTGTTAAATATTATTATGTAGGTCATCATTCTAGTTCGATAAGGCAACTAATGACATCATCACCTTCCTTAGCATAGCCAAATTCTGGGCCGAGTGCATTTAGATTGCCATCGACACTCTAATAATAAAATTTATTCAAAAATATGAGGACTAACAATAAATACAGTTTTTCTTAAATTTATGTCAAATTCACCCATGATTTGTGCCAGAATTAGGTAATCCAGTGGTTCTGGCGATTGGAGATAACATTAATTATTGATTAAATAATCACATACCTATCCATATTTATTTTATTGGTACATATGTAAAAAGGTGTATAAAATTATATAATACGAACAATATTTACTTTAGCACAAGTAATAACTTCTCTATATTTTCATAGGATATAATTTGAAGAGCCTCCATAAGGATTTTCTTGCAGTTACTACGATTTAAGGAGTAGATATTTCCTTTATCATTTAGCCTATTATAGTGTTCCGAGCTACATATAAAATTTGGCTGTGAAAGCATGTTTTGTACTTTTTTAAGGGCAAACTATATCTTTCTGTCTCCTTTTTGTAAATTCAGTGCTGTATGGAAGCGCTGCGTGTTGTTTTAGTACAGTGCTCATTATAAATAACTGTATTGAGAATAAGTAACTGTCGAGCTGTAAGTACTTTACAAGCTTTATACAGGATGTTAGTGGGGAAAAGATAAAAACTTTTTAACAAAAAAAAAAACGACTTCCAAAAAAAACACTACAAAGTGAAAAATAACTTTAATTTCGGAAATATAATACCTGTCCACCCGATGCGCCTCCCGCGCGCGCTCCCGCTGCGCGCGCCGCTCCGACAGGTACTGCTGCGCGCTCGCGCTGGAGGGAACAGTGTGACGCATACCTGTCCACCCGATGCGCCTCCCGCGCGCGCTCCCGCTGCGCGCGCCGCTCCGACAGGTACTGCTGCGCGCTCGCGCTGGAGGGAACAGTGTGACGCATACCTGTCCACCCGATGCGCCTCCCGCGCGCGCTCCCGCTGCGCGCGCCGCTCCGACAGGTACTGCTGCGCGCTCGCGCTGGAGGGAACAGTGTGACGCATACCTGTCCACCCGATGCGCCTCCCGCGCGCGCTCCCGCTGCGCGCGCCGCTCCGACAGGTACTGCTGCGCGCTCGCGCTGGAGGGAACAGTGTGACGCATACCTGTCCACCCGATGCGCCTCCCGCGCGCGCTCCCGCTGCGCGCGCCGCTCCGACAGGTACTGCTGCGCGCTCGCGCTGGAGGGAACAGTGTGACGCATACCTGTCCACCCGATGCGCCTCCCGCGCGCGCTCCCGCTGCGCGCGCCGCTCCGACAGGTACTGCTGCGCGCTCGCGCTGGAGGGAACAGTGTGACGCATACCTGTCCACCCGATGCGCCTCCCGCGCGCGCTCCCGCTGCGCGCGCCGCTCCGACAGGTACTGCTGCGCGCTCGCGCTGGAGGGAACAGTGTGACGCATACCTGTCCACCCGATGCGCCTCCCGCGCGCGCTCCCGCTGCGCGCGCCGCTCCGACAGGTACTGCTGCGCGCTCGCGCTGGAGGGAACAGTGTGACGCATACCTGTCCACCCGATGCGCCTCCCGCGCGCGCTCCCGCTGCGCGCGCCGCTCCGACAGGTACTGCTGCGCGCTCGCGCTGGAGGGAACAGTGTGACGCATACCTGTCCACCCGATGCGCCTCCCGCGCGCGCTCCCGCTGCGCGCGCCGCTCCGACAGGTACTGCTGCGCGCGCTCGGCGCCGCCGCCCGCCGCGCGCAGCCCCGAGCGCGCCGCCGCGCGCGACCAGCCCAGCTCCATCAGCGTCAGCACCGAGTTCTCGTCCACCTGTACCCACACACACACATAACGGGTGTAAACAGACGCTTAACGAAGCCGAGAGTCACTTATATTGCCCGTCTATTGAGTTTTTCCTAGACAATTTAATTGAAGTCGATCGATCCACGTCAGTCAAATTATCGTCTTTTTACTTTGCTTTCCCACCAATTCAAGAATACAATAAACAACACTATTTTAAAACTGAAAGTTTTATAAGTTTGAATATCGTAATCACATGTCCCATTATAGCTTCTGTTGTAATCCCTTGATCATTATCAATACCACACATAACCGTGACGATGTTAGGAACACAGTACTGCGCTCCGAAACAAATCGCCGACGTCACTCAAAAAGCAGCCAAGCTTAAATGCGACTGGATGGGACACGTTTGCCGCATGTCGAACTGAGAATGGGCCAAATCTACCACACATGTGGGTCCCAGAAAACGTCTGGTGACATTGAGGCAGTCCCAGGAAAAGACGGCCGGACGAGATGTCGCTGAGATGTCTTTGTGAAAACGTGATAATCACCGTCCAAACTCAGGACCAGCTAACTGAACATAATTATCTTCCTGCGTCGAGGGGTGAGACAAGAGACGTAATATTCCCGAAATTGTTCTCTAACGCATTGGAAGATTTGTTTAAGACGCTGAACTGGGAAGGACGCGGCATTAACATTAACGGCGAGTACATCGCACATTTGAGATTTGCAGATGACATCGTCATACTGGCTGAATCGGTGCAGGACTTGCAGCAGATGCTGGACGGCCTAGTTGATTCTTCTATACGCATTGTTTTCCGGATGAACTTGAGTAAAACCCAGGTTATGTTCAATGAACACCTTACCCCGGGACCGATTGCTGTCAATGGCGGTGCTCTCAAGGTTGTTCAAAAATACGTTTGTCTCAGGCAAACTCTGCAGTTTGGTATACGAACAATTTTGAGAGGGAGACTAACAGAAGAGTTCACCTGTGCTGGACAACGTTTGGGAAGATTCGTCGAGTCTTCTCGTCGCGTATTCCACAGAGCCTAAAGACTAAGATCTTCAATCAGTGCGTTCTATCAGTTATGACTTACGGAGTGGAAACGTGGACACTCATTGTACAGCTGGTCCATAAAATCAAGTTCGCTCAGCGAGCTATGGAACGGGCTATGCTTGGAGTCTCTCTGAGGGATCGAATCCGCAACGAGGTGACCCGGCAGAGAACCAAAGTTGTCAACATAGCTCAAAGAATAAGCAAGCTGAAGTGGCAATGGGTCAGCAATATTAGCCGTAGAACCGATGACCGCTGGGGTAGACGTGTTTTTGAGTGGAGACGGCGAATCGGTAAACGAAATGTGGGACGCCCTCAGACTAGGTGGAACGACGATCTTCGCAGGATTGCTAGTAGCAGCTGGATGATAGTTGCCGAAAATCGAGTTAAATGGCGTGCAATAGGATAGGCTATGTCCAGCAGTGGACTGCTATAGGCTGGTGATGACGAGTACCAGTAACCTGCTCCTGCATCACCCAATAATATTCATGTCTGAGAGTAAAATAAGCTATCTTTTCTAGACCCTGCCTACTGAACAGTAATGAACAAAACTCACCCTCAACGCATTGAGCTCTGTCTCAGCCTTCAAGAGCAACGCCTTGGCTTCGTTCCGCTTGTTCTGATGGTACGCCACGATGCCTTGCAGCAAGTACAGGCGCATCAGTAGCACTCGCTCGTTGGCTGTAAGGAAATACTCGAGATTAGTGTGCATACACACTAGCGCCACGTGTCAACGGCACACGGCAGAGGCAACTGTGGGCGACGCTTCGACGACGGCCGTCGAGCAATTAGCCGTAGAGCAATTTAGCTATTTGGATTCGAGGGGTCGCTTGTATAGTAAGCTATTTGGGTTAGTTGCCAAACAAAGTAAATTGGTCCATAAACAAAGTTTGCAGCATTTTATTTGTGATTGGCTCGGTTGACGGGTTAAGCAGAAGTGTATCTATGGCATAGTAATAGTATAGCAGTGTAGTTTTATTATTATTAATAATAATTGTGAAGTTTGATCTTTTATTGTCACATTAATTCAAGATTCCCTCGAGGTGGAGAATTTTGTAATACGTTTAATTTGGGCACCGCTCGCGAATATGTGTGATAAAGTCTACTTTATGCACATCCAATACGACAGTGAAACATGTCGAGCCAACTGACCAGCACTCCCCTTGAGCGCGATGAGCCGCTGCAGGTCGTCGCCGTACGTGCGCTTGAAGGCGCCCTCCGCCGCCGCCAGCCGCGCGCGCGCGTCGCCCGCGTGCGCCAGGCTGCGCAGGCACAGGTAGCACCACGCCACGTCCAGCTGCAGCACGGCCCAGTTGTCCACGCTCTTCAGGATGGACGACCTGCACTCGCTGCGGGGGACCAATGTTTTGCGAATACATTACATGGAAATGGTGTGACGGCTCCCACACTGAACTGCGTCAATAATCGACTGGACCGACAAAATATCTCCAAGCTATACGATACACACGCATCAGCTAATTAGCTGCTAGTGTATCTAACTAAATCTATCCATATATAAAATTCAAAGTCCTAACTGACTGATATATCAACGCACAACCTAAACCACTGGTCCTAGAGATATGAAATTTGGAGGGTGTGTGCAGGTGGTAGGGCATGCACTGCAAGATGTGAGATGAGTCACATTGTCTGTGAAGAGACACCGCGTACACACCGGAGGTCTGAGCCTTCCATGACCCCCCACTTGTGGAGGTTGTCCTTGCTGCGGCCTACTTGGGTACGAAATCTATTTAAGGCTTTCCAAGTAGACTACGGTAACTTGTGCCTGGATGAGAGACTCTCTGGTGGTTTTATAAAAAAAGAAGTTCAACTGACCTGAGCTGCCTGTCAGCTTCAAGTAGCAGCACCAACGCCAGCGGGTAGTGGTGCTGCTTGGCCGCGGCCCGGCCGCGCTCGTGCAGCGCCAGCCCCACCAGCAGCGAGCGACGCTCCGCGGCCGGCAGCTCCACCGCCTTGCCCGACTGGTCTTCTAGCTGTGAGCAATGGTCTATAGTGATATGGGAAGTGGTCATTTTGGCATTGCTATTTTTGTAACCGTTATTTTCAAATGACCAATATTTTTTTTAAATGATCTCTCTGTTACTGAGCCTTAACTGGGTCTATAATTTCTATAAGCCTTTTTTTACATCTTTTATTAATTACTAGCTTTTGCCCGCCACTTCGTCCGCGTGAAATTTCTTGTTTCCCCGACCAACCGCGTCGCATCGCCCGCCCGCTCTTTTATTTCGTTTCCGCTTAGCGTTCTTTTCTGACTTTCTGACTAAGTCGCGGGCAGAATCAAGTAATATATAATCGCAATAGTATCTGAGCACAAACAATCATACGAAACTGTCATATTTTTTTAAACTGTAGCTTTCTTGTTGCTTGTAATTATTTGTCACTGTCTCTTTTGCGTGCTGTCTCTGTCGCCCCTTTATTTTATTTTTTTATAGTTCACAGTCGCTCATGTAATTTTCACATTGTTTATTATTATAGTTTTTAATAAAAAAAATGAGTGATGTATGTATCAAAAGCCTCGTTTAATTCAACTGGAACTTTCAGGCTGCAAGAATTAATGTAGTTATTGATAAGTTACCTGCATATACTCATCATCCTCTGCGAGCTCATCCACATACTCAGACAGCAGCGTGGCATCATCACGCACTGTCTTCATCTCCATGTACATGGTGTCCTCTTTCTTCACCTCCTCAGGGGTTTCTATTAAGAATGTTACATTATCCATACTAATATATCATAAATGCGAAAGTTTGTCTGTCTGTTACCTCTTCACGCTTAAACAGCTGAACCAATTTAGATGAAATTAGGTATAGAGATAATTTGTTACATGTACATGTGCCCAGTGCGTCAGGTGAGTGCAACAGATAGAAGAATTAAATATATTGTATTAACTACATTTGTTACTTACTAACATAGTTTATAAGTGTGTATTACTAACATCATATGGATAAACGTCTGAAGGAAAGTATTTTTACTTTATTTTATTTTTTTAGAAATGTAATTATGTAAAATCAGTAATGTTATTTATTGACAGGATAATGTTGGAAAAAGTGGTGATATACGAAGATGAAGCCTTGGCAAAACAGATCAATATTAATTATAAATTATGGTGTATGTATAGTCCAAAACAGAGTATTGTTTCTATATTCTTATAATATCTATAATAGTGTTTTATCTCCCTGAAGTGAGTGATTTTGTAAGAATTGTTAGATTCTAATCAAAGTGGCCTTACTACAGGATTCTTAAACACAGGTTTTGAATTGTGTTTTTATGTAGATAATTATCATACAATACACACCTGCCATGACAAGTGCCATCAGTGTGGCACCATTCTTCAAGCCCTGCTCCTCTAAACTTGGGGTAGGTTTTATGACTTTGCCATTGAATATTAATTTAACCCTGAAATAAAAGAAATTAGTGTTAGAACGGCAACATGTCGGGATCTTCTTAGCGTGTTGATGGCAATCTAAATGGACTTGGCTCAGAATTCGGCTACCTACATATTCGACGCAATCACTAGCATGCATCAGTCCCTAAGGCGGAGTTGTCTATGAATCTTCATCTGAACACGTTTTCCCTGCTTCGGCCAACCTCTACCTCCCATTCTATGCAATTATGAAGAGTTGAATTCATGGATTTGCAGCAAGACATTGTATTTTAAACTTGTGCATAACTACAACAGAAATCTCTCATTTAAACAATAGTATTAGGTATTTATTACTTTTAAACCTTTAAGTAGATATTAAACAGGCATTAAGTTTGAAATCAAAGAAATAAAGAACTACTTCAGGCTGTGTTGTGTGCCTCTTAGTTTTCGCTAAATAAATGTTATTTCTCTCTTTTTTATTTCTTACCTATTCTCAGCCACCCCAATCTCTCCAGCAACAGCAGCGATCAGCTCCTCCCCCATAGCCTCCAACTTTTTCTGCATTTTCATCAATCTGGGTTTCTCTCCCGGTATTGTTGCTTTGACCCTGAAGGTCGCAAACCCGGTCTCCTGGAACTCTGCATTGTCCTTAGATCTCTCGAGGGAGTGGAGTTGAAGTTCACGCAACGCTTGAAGCATTACTTCATTGTCCAGTGAGAGATCTGTTGCGTACTTTGCAACAACATCCTGTAAAAGGAGTAAGGCTGTTAGCAAACCATTTGCATGATTACTACTTCAGAAACTGGAACTAAAGCTATAGAATTGTTTGTAATTATTATTATTCCTGCATTTAGTAGCAGCCCAGAGTCTGACTCTTTGTCCCGTTGATGGCAATAGGCTTGCTCCGGACTTTAACATAACAGGCTACATCATGTATGTCTTCACTTCTGCCTAACCCTTCAAAAAAAAGGTGTGTTGTTATGCATTCAATAAAGAAGTAACATTATAATTGGTAGTGTTACTTGTAAAGATACAATTAAAACAATTTGGTAATTGAATTAATGTTTACAAATAAAGAAAAAAAAGAGTTTATTGACATCAAAAAAATACACCTTAAAACTATAAAAACAGAAAACAATGATGATGAAGATGATTATAAGAATTAAGATACTGCATATTTTTCGTAAATCTTGGTCAAATAATAAATATAAGTACAAATTTTGAAATCGGGTCAGCGGTCCTCTCTATCTTTTGAAAACTGGTGAATCATGATGTGACTGTACCTACGATTATATTTGGCTTCCAACAACAAAACATACCTAACTATATAACCAGGATGGCAACTACTTACCTATGATGACATCGAGAAATAATAATCCATACTTCCATACTAATATTATAAATTCGAGAGGAACTCTGTCTATCTGTCTGTCTGTCTGTATGTTACCTTTTCAACGCCTAAATTACTGATGGGATTTCGATAAAATTTGGCAGAGAGATAGATTGCATCCTGGGGAAGAACATAGGATAGTTTTTATTCCAATATTCCCATGGGATCAAAACTTATGTGGGAGAATACGCAGGGCACTGCTAGTATTTTATGTATGTACCTACTTTCTTTGAACAAGGCTCGCGAAGATGTAAGTTAGGTTCCTTCGTATTATTTTATTTTTTTTTTTATTTTAAAACACATACAACTACCATCACATGCTTACCTAATACAATAGTGTAGTTATACTAGCTTAACATTGGACTACAATTATATATTATTATTAAGGGGCTTACACAAAAACGCAAGTCTTTAGAAATAATAAAGGTACAATATTGACTACAGTAAACAAAAACATAAAAATATATGATATTCTTCAGGATATATATTATGTTTTCAACACACTATCTAGGTAGATAGTGTGTTGAAAACATAATATAGGTAACTAATTTGATATGATAGAAAAAATCATGAAGATACCGCTAAAACTTTCTTTTTACAATAAAAACCATACTAATATGCATACAATTATTATGATTTTTGTCAGATTATTCTACAACCAACATAGGTACTAAAAAACTAGTGTTTTAATTTTTTAGTCCAAACAATAGATTTTTTGTAAAAAGATAGGTAATTGCTTCATATTTTGCAATAAATTACCAGTGTTGTGTCATCGCGCTTCTCTTTCTTTTCTATGCAGTCAAACTCAAAAATAACTCAAAAACCAGCATCAACAATGAAATACCGTCTTATTTTTTTACCTATTTACCTTAAAATTTTGGGTGATTTCATTATCCGGTGTTATATAGGGCGGTTCCCATAATTTCACCTTCTCCTCGTTCAATTTAGCACGCAGTTTTATCAACAAATCTTCGTGTTGGAGATTATTCTCCATTTTGAAATTCACAAACAAAGAATTAAACAGAATGATTCGCAAAAACCAACTATAAACAGACTATTTTTCACGAAATTCAGTTCAGTTCTGTATGTGACACTGACAGCTGACATTGACAACTGCGCAGCTGGGACAGATAACAATCGCGCTTGTTCGACTCAAGTAGAGATTGTTAATGATTCAAATAAAATTGCCAGGCAATAATATTAAGGCCACGAAGCCACCTGCTGCGATTCTTACATACCTTTATTTGTACCTTAGAGTTGCAGGAGGAGTTCTATAGTTTCTACCTACCCGAATGGAAAAAGGCGTGAGTTTTTGTGTTGTGCTTATCATTGAGTCATGGTATGTTCTATAATGCAATAAGTATAGACGCCAGCACATCAAGCTACCCGAAACTGTCAAATTTTCTCAATCTACTTTGAACCCTACGGTTTAGTGATAAAGTTGAAAATCTTTTAAAGTTTCACAGGTTGTAGTGACTTGATGTGCTGGCGTCTGTACAACATCTTCATTCGGGATGCTCCATAATTAACAGTACCTAGGTAACTAGAATTTATTTGTTAGTTGGTTTTTAATCGTACCTACCTATAATCCCTAGGTAGATGTACTTACCTATAGAAATTGTACTTTACTTATGATGGAGATGGGAGGTATATAGGTACCTGAGTGATGCTATAAAATATTCATAATTTACTGCTAATTAACGCTCTTAACTGTTTATGCCACACTCAATAAAACACGATAATTCAATCTTACTACACAATAGGCTAATATTAATTTCCTAATGCAATAAAATAACATTTTCAGTGGAATCATGTTTACTTACAAGATCTGTTTAGCGAGTAAGTTTTTAATAAATCATACTTAAGTACCTATTAAGATCGCAGACCAAGCTCAAGAAAGCCAGGGAAAATAGGCAGATACATATAAGTAGGTACCTAGGTAGCAGCGTTGGCAGATGTTTTTTTCGGGCAAAACGGTATTTTGATACCTTCTGAGTAATAAAGCGGCATTATTTTATCAAAAGCGGGGCATTATAATAATTATCTATTATAAAAACCTAAATAACTAAAAGCTTTTTTATTTTTTACTACTTTATCCTTTTATCCGAGTTTCAAATTAAATCTACAATGATGATAGATGTCTATAAAAAGTATCCCGCTAAGGTAGCCCGCGAAATTCAAATTTTCTTAGGTTTTTTGCAATTTGCTGGTCAGTCTTAAGTTGTACCTACGTTGATTAATATATGAATCGCGGCCGTAACTAACATGTATTTACAGAATGAAGAATGTTACTAGGTATGCCAAATCGCTTGAAATTTTGTCACAGTAAAGCCTGTATGTATACATAATACACTAGTTTTTGTTGTAGTCAAAAATACCTAGTAGTTTTGATTTTATAGGCATTCAAAGTTTCGAAAAATATCGAGACCCGCTAACAGTCACGTGACCGCTTGTGATGTCATGTCACAACGCCCCGCGCGGGCCGCGGCCCGCTTAGTATCTAGTCGCCAGCGGTTATAATAGGTGTAATAGCTTGCGCAGTATTTTGTTGTGTTTTCGTCCGTTAATAGTCTAATAATAGTAAATATTATTCGATTAATAAAATGGATGAAGGATTCGAAAAAGGGCAATCGGATAATCTGCCTAAAATAGATGGATTAATGGTTGCGCATTATTTATCTACAAATACTTAGGTAGTGATTTCGTTGCCGCCGAAATGCGAGGAATAAAAATGCAAAGTAAGCTTAATAGTTTATCTGTTCTAAATTGTTTGATCAAAACAAAATACCCAACTAATGTCGTAATGGAAGAATGCAACTCAAATAGTAGAAGTACCTACCTACCATTAAATTTTTACCTTAAAGACAACAAAATGTATTATAGTTTTGTAGCTATAGGTAGGTACGTATGTATATATAGGTAGGTACTGCTCTTCTTAGTAAATTTAAATGAATATGTACATACATTGATTTATTGCAAACTAGCTTCCGCCAGCAGCTTCGCCCCCGTTTCCCTCGGGAACTGTACATTTTCCCAGGATTAAAAGTAGCCTATGTGTTATCCCAGAATTCGTCTAGATTCGTTATCCAGTAGTTTTTGCGTGAAAAATAACAAACACACACACACACACTCACAAACTTTCGCATTTATAATATTAGTAGGAAGTAGGATAGGTACTTAGGATGTAGATGTAGTGGGTTGAACGTTACAGATGTACTAAACCTTTTTTATTTGTATTTTTTTACTAACAAAATACGTAAGGCCATTTTATTTAATTAAATTTTTATTGCAAATGTAGATGTTCGAACGGATGTACTAAACCTTTTTTATTTATTTGTATATTTTTACTAACAAAATACGTAAGGCCATTTATTTTTATTTGAAACTTATTTCAGATCGGCAAGATAGGTACTGCTATGGCGATGATGCTATTGGTTATGTTCAAGTAAAAAGAGTAGGTGATGTATGTACGGTTAAATGTAGAAGCACGCCAGAACACCGCTTCAATCGAACGAACAATCTTCATAGCTTTTATCCATTTTTTTCGCATTTTAACGTCCTTTGGAACTATAAAAAACAACTTTTCCGGTGAATTGGTAGTTGTATTTTTACATTTAGGCACAACGCATGATTTCCTAGTATTTGGATTGGACATTTTTTTAAGTATTTAGGTATAATTTCGACGGCACGGGCGCGCGACCGCGAGCGGACTGAGTGAGCCAGACTGAGCGTGTTGTGCGATGACGTCACACCGTCACCGGCAGCCCGCGTCGCGCGGTTACAACTTGTTTTATTTCTAAATCGGAAACTAATTGACGTATCGAAGTAATTCTTGCACTAGTATTTTTTATTTTTGACAGAGAATATGGAGTGCTAATAATCAAAATTAGGTAACATTCTTCATTATAATCATTAAAGTCATCAACACAACTCTCTAAGACCACGTAAGTCCAAAGAATAACTGTTTCATGAAATCAGGGATGTTAGGGAGCTCCGTAACCGTAACCGAAACTATCGGATATCCGATATAAAAAATTATCCGTAACCGTAACCGAATCCGAAATAAAAGTTTCGGATAATATCGGATAGGGGCGGAGCCTAATTGAGACACAAGATAAAGATAGCTATGATTGTTATGTTAAACTTAAATCATAGTAAATAAATATGTGCAATGTGCATTCTAAATTTAAATCTAATTTTAATATTTTCTTTGAATACGAAATTACTAAATAAGTATAAGTAATAATTTTATTATTACATTTTCATTTTAGGTAGATTAGATAACACTCAACATTTATTTATACTCATTTTTAATTTAAATAGCTGTAATAACTCACAGACTGATTGTAATTCCTACCAAATAGTTGCATATAAATAAAACTATTTTATTAACTATTTGTATTGTACTTTTAAAATTCCTAAAAAAATTAATAACCGTAACCGAAATTATCCGAAACTAACAGATAATCCGAAATAATTTCATATCCGTATCCGTATCCGTATCCGGTATAATAATCATTCCTATATCCGTAATTAATCCGTATCCGAAATTTCATATCCATAACATCCCTACATGAAATTATCATTCTTTGGACTTACGTAGTCTTAGAGAGAGTTGTGTTGATGACTTTAATGATTATAATTCTGTAAATTCATGTTAGTTACGGCCGCGATTCATATATTAATCAACGTACAACCTAATACTGACCAGCAAATTGCAAAAACCTAAAAAAAAAAACAAATTTCGCGGGCTACCCTGGCGCTTTCGCCTTAAATAGACCTAAATTCCCTAGCGCAGAAATATTTCGCCGGTTATGAAAAAAACAAATCAGATGTTTCAAAGAAAAGTGCAATAGGTAGGTACCTACGAGAACAATATGTATACAACAGCATTTTTTTTATCCTAAATCGCTGGTCCTGGAGATATGAAATTTGGAGGGTGTGTTCTTTGTGAAGAGTAGGTATCCACTAAGAAAGGATTTTTCGAAATCCCACCCCTAAGAGGGTGAATAGGGGAGGGTGAAATTTCACGCGGACGAAGTCGAAGGCAGAAGTTAGTTCTCGACATAAAGTTGCAACGCGCGGGGGTTCAGAATCATATACCTACTGAATCCATTGCAACAGGTTGCGCAATCGATGTCCATGTCGCCCTGTAGGTACAGTACCTACCTACCTACAGTACCTACTACCTAATATTTACACTCTGTCCGGGAAAATAACATTTGGCCACTGTTGAAATGCTGAATAAAGGTCATAGCACACGTATCAAACCGGAAAGGGATCGGCACCGTATCAACTCGAGCCGTTCAGTATTCTTTG
The DNA here is from genome assembly GCA_927399505.1 of Luperina testacea. Classification (NCBI taxonomy): domain Eukaryota; kingdom Metazoa; phylum Arthropoda; class Insecta; order Lepidoptera; family Noctuidae; genus Luperina; species Luperina testacea. Next base: position 1,143,735 of record OV656766.1, on the reverse strand, counting down.
TATGAAACTCCTTACTGCAATGCACACTAATCGGAATCGTAACGTAATTGCTCATAGCCCAGCGAAAAACGTATCCGAAATAGGTACACACTCGCTACTCGTTGCTAACCGAATTATTTCTAGTTGCTAGCTCTACTGTAGTCGCTAATCGTACGCGGTTGGACAGGCGCCCTACTAAGTAAGGAGTGGTTATTAGGAGACGTAACGGGGGTAAACATTTGAACAGTGTTTTAGTATTTAATTATTATTGATGTAGGTAATTAACGTCATCCTCGTGTGTTGCTCATGTTTGCCTATTTCTAAGTTTACTATGTATGAAATGACTGTGTGGTAGTACCTAATTGTGTTCGCAATGGTGGTGGTTTAGTTTCTTCCTGGTATCGTCGTAGCGTGCGTCATTCGGTTTTTATTTCACCGCTAATACTACAGTATTATGAAATGGAATGGAATGGAATCGAACGGAAAAAGATTTCACCAGTACGGCTAACCTCGTCGAGCACGCGGTCGCGCCGTAGTGAACTTTGTTTTTATATCTTTATCACTTTATATTTTTACCAAGCATTCATTTAGGTATAATCTACCTATTTGTCCTTTAGCATTATACCGTAAACAAAACATGGTTATTCATGTAACGTTCCATTACAATACGATGTTTCCAAGTCAGATGACTATCTATGTAAAAGCCCAGAAATTTTGTGATGTCACTTTTAAATATTGCTACGCTACGTTACCATATTTTATATTCAGTTTCGGTTTATTTGTTCTTTGATTTAATATCATTATTTTATAAGTTTTGTTAAGATTTATTTTTAGATTGAAATCATCATATATTTAGTTTTATTTTAGATTATTATTATCTAACCTATTTATTATATTTTTAAGATCTTCATCTTCATCATTTTCAAGAATATTAATGTGATTACTAGAGAATAAAATGTGCTGTCATCAGCAAATAAGACCATCTGCGGGGTAATTGCGTAACACACAATCTATCAGTAGGAATGATTTTCATTTTGACAGTTTAACAATACCCTATTCATTGCGTTATTAACGTTGTTGGGCAGACAAATTTTTCTAGCATGCGAAGCAATGGATTAGCAGTATCCTTCAAAATTATTCAGACTGTGATTAATAGTGTGTTATGCAATTAGCGTGCTGGTGTTTACTGACCTTAGGCATATCATTTTTGTAAATGTTAAAAAATGGAGTCGACGAGCCCTTTTGTCATTTGTCCGTTAGCTTGGTTACGGGTTGCGAGCTAATTGCCTAGACAGGATGCATAGGTAGGTACTTGCGCAGAGGACGATCATTTGGTAAAGGTACGTCGTCAAATCACTTTCCCTATTATTAAGGTATATACTTAGGTACCTACCTGTAATGTTAGATACTTGGGTTATTTTGGGATTAAATAAGTACGACACTCGTCACTTTTGATGGCTCGCGAGGTGTCAAAAATTAAATTATATTTGATTTGAGTTCACTCACCCTCCCTCTCGCCTTTTTGCCGGAAACTCCCAAAATAATCGTTTTAAGAATTGCCACCGATCAAAGGAATTTGCTCAGACATCCATTTATTACTTAGGGCACAAAATTGGAGCGATACTGGTGTTCTTTCATAAAAATATTTGACGAATTCCGAACAAAATCTTATTTTATTACTCACGATATCTCTGTTTCCGACAGACCGTACCTTTTTAAGCATTTGATCAGAAAAGTATTTTTTGTATGTAGTAGGTACCTATATACCTCGATCAAATCGCCATTATCACCTGCGTAATTTGAGTAAAGGCTCCTACAAACAGGCGCGACACGCGATATAATCGCGCGCGACACAAAGGCACCGCTCGTTGCGCGACTTGCGGTGCCTTTGTGTCGCGTGTCGTGTCGCGCCTGTTTGCAGGAGCCTTAAGTTTATGCCTAATAATCTATCAATTAGACTCTGAGGAGTAATGTAAAAAGGCAACAGTGGTAGTGATAAACATTCAAAAGAGTAGATATAATGCTTAGATGGTTTGGTCATGTTGAGGGGATGAATGAAAGGCGACTAAAAAAAGGTATTCACAGGCGGATGTGAGTGGAAAAAAGCCGCCAGAAGGGGCCTAAGGAGGACATAATTATAGTGACCTCATTGGTGATGTTCTTCAGAAAGGTTAGTTGCGTAATACTCGCAACTGACGTGCGTGTATGACCGATGTATGAACGTAAACGAAGCACAAGGAAGGAGTATGGAAGGATCGTCGTAGCAGGTGGCGTTCTGTAGTTTCTGCCTACCCTCGTGGGAAGATTGGGAAGTACGTGAGTTTATGTGGGTACCTAATCTGCATTCGCGATTTATTTGCCAAAAATGTAAACAAATATGAGTTTATGGAAAAAATAACTCTAAATCCTACATGATAAAGTTGAGTTTACGCTAAAATTTCAAACATTTTTGAAACTTTTTTAATAGCGATAGTCACTCTGAAATCAACTTACCTAATTACCAATTAAATAAAGTTGATATTTGTTTAACTTGAAATAATATTAATTTGAAACAAGTTTGAATAGACTTTATGTATACCTAGCTGCGCCCCGCGGTTTCACCCGCATAAGTTTCGATCCCGTAGGAATATCGGGATAAAAAGTATCCTATGTGTTAATTCAGGAAATGGTCTATCTATGTGCCAATTTTCATCAAAATCTGTTCGGCAGTTTACGCGTGATTGAGTAACAAACATCCAAATATTTTCACAAACTTTCACATTTATAATATTAAGTAGGAATAGTAGGATTATGTATGTATTTGTATGCCAACCAACCTTTTCAAAATTCTGGCAGAGTGTTGGAAAGTCTACAATGTTTTTATCTTAATTACAAAATGTAATTACTTATTTAATAAATAAAATTATACGAGAGAAGAGTGACGCACCATCGCAAAGTTTTTAACAACATGATAATTAGACTGTTCAGAGTTTCATTAATTACTTTCAGACCTCTTCGTTCCATAATATACTTGGTGTAATTACTTTGTGTAAAGACTAAAATCTAAATAAAATCTAGTTAAGATAATGAATTGTTATTCTAGTCTGAGCGCGATGTAAGCTAAAGTCGCTTTACACAAAAAAATAAATAAAAGGTAAGTAAATGGTTACAAAACGATTATATTCACTTGCAAAATCTTTGGTCTTTTGAAGAAAAAGCATGTCAAATTCTGATCTTATTAAATTCGACCATAATATTTTCGTGTTTGTGACCCATTTTACTGCTGAACTTGACAACGCTAACAAGTATATCTCTTTGTTGATCTTTCACTACCCACTTCCTGTGTTACTTCCTGACAAACCATTTACGAACAATGTTGTTTGTTTTCAAAGAAAACACGCGATTCGGGGTCATTAGTAGATATTTGTCATTTGTTGTTTGAGGGATTGGCTTTTAAAATAATTGGCTTTAAAAAAAAGTCTCGACCTTACTTAATACTGCCAGTCGATTCTGTAAAAATCTCACCGTGAAAACGTAGGAGAAGTGAGTTTGTTTTTGCTAGGAATTGACACTATTAACAGCCCACTCCACGCTCATTTCACCTAAGTTTTCACGGTGAGATGGTTACAGAATCGCACTGCTGTAATAGCAAACTTAACTTAGCTGTTTAAAATACTTACTATTTATTTATTTTATTATATTCGGGAAACTTAGGTAGGTACAGCTAATATAAACAGTGCTCTTAAACAATATGCATTTGAAGGCCATTTACAAGTTTCCACTGATAAACACTTGAAACAAAAAGACAACAAGAAAGGTCGGCAAACCAACCGGATATGTCCGGGGGGTGTCGATATTTGCTTGCCGTAAGGTAGAATGTACCTACACAATACAAAGAAATAAAAACTTTTTTACAAAAAAAAAAAAAAAACAACTGACTCCAAAAAGTCGGTGTCTTTGGATCTGTATTTTAGTTTTTTGACTCGAGACTATTTTCAAAATTCTATCTTATCTGTATACCTATTTTGTAAGCTAATAACTGATGTCTGAGAGTGCAGTGGTGGCCCAGGTAACGGCCCCTACTTACGAAGTCATGGGTTCGAACCCAGGCAGTAGCTTATTTACTTTGTGTAAATAATTTCATCACTGCTGCTATCAAAACGGTGAAGGAAACCATCGTGAGGCAACCGGCATGTCCTAGACAAAATTATAGCCGACTCCCTATCAAAAAGAGGAGGCCTGTGTCCCTGCAATGCATGGGAACATGGCTGATTACGCTAAATGATTTATATTACTTTTTATATTAAAAGTAAACACAATATGGAGTTTCAGGAAAAGGCATAATTCACCAAAAACCTCCTTTATTATCTCACAGCCGTGCTGCTCTCACTCCACGCAGCGCACTCCTACATCCTGCTGACTGCGAACCTGGACGATGTGCACTCCTTAGCCAAGCAGCTAGCGTCCTCCCCGGTAGCCAACCAGCTCCACGACATCATCCGGCGCGCCTCTTCCATCTTCAACCAGCACCAGGAGAAGCATGACTTGGGAAACAAGGCACAAATGCGAACTGACCCCAATTTGGATGAGGATCGGCCTCCAACAAACGGGGGACAAAAGAAGCTAGAAGCAACAGAAAAAAGTCAGCGAAACCCAACAGAAGGACAAGAACCGACAATAAAAACTGGTATGTATGTATAGATATGACTCCCAGAATTCGGCTGCGAGTTTGTCACCATCAATAGTAAAGTCAAAGGATTTATTTCAAATAGGCACATAAAAGGCACTTTGAACGTCAAAAGCGTAACATTGATCAGTTCCTGCAACGTCAGACAACCGGACACGCAGAGCACGATTGCATCGTTTGTCGATGTCTTTAATCTTGAGATATTTAATTAGGTTATCTATATCAATGTAAGGTCTTATCTAGCAGTCCACTGCTAGACATAGCCTCTTCAATTGCACGCCACAGAGTTCCATCTTCCGCTACTCTCGTTCATACAATACCAGCCAACCTACAAAGATCACAGGTCCATCTACAGGGCTTTGATGTCCACTGCGATTCATTATTGGAATATGAACCTAAAATCTTTGCTATACATGCTGGCAGGGATATCAACGCGCAACCAGTTACCATATGTATTCAGTACATAATGATTCTGAAGCCATTGCGTTGAAACTTATCATCGATTATTAAAAAAAAATAGCGATTCCATATTTTTTGACCGCGTAGGTACCCACTTTTCTGTGAAACAGCATGTATTTTTTTGACAACCGACGAAATCATTTTACGCTAGGGGGGTCTAATTAATTATGAGCTGCAGAGCTATATTCATGGTATCAGGTGTCCGTGCCAAGCTGTATAGGTCCTTATATACTAACGTTTTTTATAATAATTGTCAATCTACTTCAGATGCGACAACTGTGAATAATGTTGAAGTCTGGACACCTGACGAAAAAGGTAATATTGAATAGAAATCAGAAGTAAACGTACCTAAAGATGAAAGATTGTGTGATGTCGGGATGTTGCAGATATGCTAATAGCGCGGATAACTTTTGATTGCGCGATGCACGATTTTGCGTGACGTCAGTGTAATGCGTAGTTCGCATGGGGCTTTGTAGATACCGTCACCATCTCATTCATCGTTTTCCACCTGACAAAACCTAGGCCAAGAACGAGACCCATTTATCAATAACTAGCTTCTGCTCGCGACTTTGTCCGCGTGAAATTTCTTGTTCCCTCGACGCACCGCGTCGCATCGGATCGCCTGCCCGCGCTATCTTCGTTTTCGCTTCGCGTTCTTTCTGACTTTTTTCCTTTTGCTCGGCTCCTAATGGCCGTAGCGTGATATTAAATAGCCTATATAATATAACCTTTCTCAAGAATTGGGCTATCAAATGTAAACATATTTTTTTCAAATGCGACTGGTAGTTCCGGAGATTACCTCCTACATATAAACAAACAACGAAATTTTACTTCTTTAAAGTACAGATAGGTTAAACTACATAGGTAATGAATTGTATTCAGGTATGACACAAACTGTTCTTGCTTCAGAATTGACTGCGGAGCTAAACGCGAAAATGTCGGATTCTTCGAGCGAAAGTTCAGGGGAGGCGAACGCTATACATGCCCAGCATCACCGCATCGCGAGGAGGGCCGACCCGGACCTCGCGGAGCTGGGCAGGAATGCCAGCTTCTACCTCAAGTCTATCAAGAAGGTCTTTGAGGGTTTTTAGTTTTTAATAAAGGCTTCTGATTGGGTATTTGGTGCTTTTCTTAAGCTAAGGTCCGTCAGCGTTAGCAGCCTATAATGTTCCCACTGCTGGGACACAGGCCTCCTCCGTAATCTGCCACGCGGGCCCAGTGCGGGTTGGTTGATTGTCGCATGTCTTCGAATTTCAGGAAAGGTACACACTCTCGAAGAGAGGAGGCCTGTGTCCCAGCAGTGGGAACGTTATAGACTAATAATGCTACGCTCCTTTTGAATCAACACATGGTTTTACTATTACAAATAGCCAGTAGCCCCACTGACGCTTGCTGCTACGGTGCATGATTTGTTACACGTGCGAGCTACGCGACTCACTCAACGAAGCTCCTAGCTAGGTAGCTTCGCCCTAAGGCCTACCGTCCACTTCGCTACTCAAACGTAATCAATGGCGGGCCGCACACGACGCAACAAACTGTAGTTATTACGAGTTAGAAAGTCGTGTAGTTTACGGGCTGCCATCAAAATAGAAACAGTGCGGCATCGAGATATAAGTACTAACGTACGTTAGTACTTATATCTCGATGCAGTGCGGTGACATTCTGGCTACTGAATGGTGATTTGAGTTTGTATCGCGTTCAAAATCACATGGGCACATAGGAAATGTCAGAAGCTACACGGTTCCAATTGGTAGTTTCCTATGGAGAAGAGCCGGCAAGAAACTTCACGGTAACTCTTTTAAAAATAATGGCTTTTGTAATTATTAGTATAAATATTACAACTTAATAAAATAAAAAATGGTCTACAAATCTACAATCTACACTATAAGGCCTACAACGTTCTCACATTCACAGAATATAAAATAATCTATTAAAAAGATAAATAATTACATAAAAAAACCTATTAAATCCAATTAATATTGCTGATTGACGTTACTTTTGAGAAGGGCTGTGGACGACATGCCTGCGGGGCATTTAGTTCCGTTTCCCGCGCCCCGTCGCGTGGCTCGTTGTAGTGTGAGATCCGCTTTGAATGCTCACCGCAATCTACCTCGGTATTTACTATGCTAGACCACGGCTGCTATATCACAACAATAAGCTTTGTCTTGGCTTGGCGTTACAGTATGATAATAGGCTACCTAACTAAGACCTAGGTTTGTTGCGGTAAATTAATGCAGTGTAAAGAATTAGATGAGAATTTGTAATAATAGATTCTGTGATATAAAGCAGATGAGATTAACCCAGAATAATGTATTAAAAGCATATAAAACTATTTTCTTTACAAAAATAATAAAAATAATTAAACCAAAAGTTTATGACAACGATTATTGATTTTGGTCTTCTTGCACCAGGTATTTAAAGTATACATAATTTTACTAGCTATTCATTAAAATACTACGTACCTATTTTATCAAGAAGAAGAATTGAAGTACCTAATCTTTCTCTCGTTTAGAAATGTTTTTAGTTAAAACTGAAATATTGAAATGAAGTACTTATTTCGTATGATAACGAATGGTAAACAAAACTTCAGGAACTTGCATTAAATCTTTATACCCACTGAAATACTTTTATCCTGAAGAAAAAGTAACACACCCACTAACACATCAGGATAGTCTGTAAAAAAACGTTCTAAATCTCGTTACTTCATCGCGCTGTCTCAGATAGAGTAACTTTCAAAGGTAAAGGCAACACGTTTAGAACTTTCTTATTTGAAGTACAAGTATCAAAGAAAGTTGTAGCTTAAGAGAAACTATATTAGCTTAAGGCGAAAGCGCCAGGGTAGCCCGCGAAATTAAATTTTTTTTAGGTTTTTTGCAATTTGCTGGTCAGCATTAAGTTGTACGTTGATTAATATATGAATCGCGGCCGTAAGAAATATGTGTTTACAGAATTATAATCATTAAAGTCATCAACACAACTCTCTAAGACCACGTAAGTCCAAAGTATACCTAACTGTTTCATGAAATCATCATTCATCAGTCTGTTTGTTCCGGCTAATCTTAAAAACAGCTGGAATGATTTTGACGGTTACTGGCAGATAGCTGATGTTATAAGGAGTACTTCACTTTTTTTTAGCCTATACTGTCCTACTTTTGGGTAAAAGCCTCCTCAAGTCCTTCCAGGAACTCCTTTCCCGCGGAATAACTTGGCTAGTTTTATTTTAGAAAAAATATTAGTGTTACGCGCAAAAAAACCATGAAATCCAGTAAGTTTTCCAACATGCGCGCGAAAGAAGTCGCGGGCACGGCTAGTTCTAAATAAATTTCTGTTTTGAAATAGTGGTGGTGACAGCTATTATGGACGTTGTGTTATGTTATTTAGGAATGTTAGGGTTTAGCTAAAGTATTTGTTGTGTTAAGTATTTAGATACGTAATGATGGTTTACAGTTGGATGATACCTACAGTTTCTTTTTATGAGTTTTTATCGACATATTATTTGAAGGTACAAACCTTGTTTCATTCGTAAGTGTACTTTTTTATTTCAAGCCGGTGATTAAAAATGATAGCTCCTAATTCAAACTAATTTATACAGAGCGCTAAAACGAAATCTGTGTAGTTAATTGGGTAATTTTTTATTATTAACCTCAATGATTAATTGAGAAAATTGATTGACTGAAATAAGTTATAAAAATGATACAATAAAAATATTTTTATGGCAAATAGGTTTCTCATTGAACACGAATAACACACAGGTGTTCCAGAAACATTAGATTTAAGTAAATGTGCTAAAACAGGTCTAATTTTCTAACTAGTATGGCCAGACATTTCCATGCAGAATGGGATCCGAATGTTAAAATAAAAAACCAACAATGCCCCTCTGTCAATGTTATCCAGGTGTCAAAATAATTATCCTTTGAGCACTCTACAAAAAAAAAAGTGAAAACAAAACACAAACAGAATACTTTGCCATCACTCACTGACATATCGGATATACATTAAAACCGAGTACATCCCGAGGGCAGCCGAACACATCCGAAGCGAGTATTTTTTTAATCGTCTTATAAACTTATAAACTTATTTTTTTAATCGCGTTGTCGCTTATGGTAACAGTGGCGCGAGCTCAATGGTTTTTTTCCCATCTCAAAAAATGCGCAACGCGCTTAAAGAAGTTTTCACTTCAAAAATATTTGAAAGTAAATATTTGAAATTTTGTATGTTTGTTTGTTATGCATTCCCACTAAAACGACTAAACGGATCACACCGGGTGGACTATACCTGAATTAGGATATAGGATACTTTTTATCACAATATTCCTACGGGATCAAGAGTTATACGGGTTAAACCGCGAGGCGCAGCTAGTTTAAGATAATTATGTAACCAGTCTGCAAAAGTCTACATTGCCAACATGCAGTAAGCAGGCGTGGTGATGAATATAATACTTACCTCTATGTGAGAAAGTCCTTCACAGTTGGACGATCGCAGGCAAGTGAAAATACTTATATAAATAATCTTGTATTATAGAGTAATCAATTAACTTAAGCAATGCTTTCCGTCGCGTGCTGTTTAGTTTTACGCAATCAACATAATATTAAAAATGGTACAGACAAACTTCAATTCATCTACTAAAACTATTTAATAAACCCGACTACCCTAGTAATTACTCAAAACTATTCAAATAACCATTTCGCACAGATATCAAACTACAAAACTCAAATAAAAGTAACTTCAAAAGTTGTAGACTCGTTAGAGTTTTAACATAAAAATGGCCGCCCTACGTCGTAGACCTCCTTTGAGCTGAAGACCATTATACAGACATATTCTGTTACAGGCAAGTAAGGATATCCATCAACTAGGTAATACATGGAGAAGAATAGGAAAAAGTCGCAGATGATTTTTTCCCAAACAAAGGCTTGTAGGATAAAATATTACTTTTACCTTGATCGCTTTTTGTTTAGAAACATCGGTTTAAGGTGCGTTTTCACTTAGCGTTCTGAGTAGATCGGGGTAATGAGGGTTTTCTGAAATGACGTTCGCTAGGTGGCAGCACTGACACGTCAGGTCAAGGCATCTGTCAAAGAGCCTATATTTTCTTTAGTCATGACTGAATGATGAACGAATGAATGAATCGAATGATGAACGTCATCATATATTTTATATTGGAAGACCTCTTGTCACAGTGGTGCCAACTGGTGTCGTAAATTTTCACGAAAACCCTCATTGCGTTTCACACTAACGGTAGGAATGGCTTTCATTTTGACAGTTTAATAAGATTCATTGCAATGTTTACGTTGTTGAGCAGGTAAATTTTTCCAACATATGAAGCAGTGGATTACCAGTATCCTTCAAAATTATTCGGATTGTGATTGATGTTACGCAATTAGGGTGCTGTTCTGAGCGAGCAAGCGTTTGTTCGCGCGGTAAATGAAAGCAAGCGAACATGTTTGTTCAGTGATGATCGGTTGGACTCGGCGAACGATTGCGCGCTCGCTCTTTCATTCTGTGAAAACGACGTCACCGGCGAGCGAACATAAATGCTCTGTGTATTTGCTCGACGTTGGAGGTGCTCGGTTTGGGTCCGATGTTATATTACGAGCTTTCGTTCAAAACTAGTGTTCGGTTTTACGTTGTAGTGAAAACAGAGGGGCAATTCTCGTAATTTTAAAAACGTTGTCAATAGTCTCAATCTGTCAAAAATACCTCTAATTTCCCTAAATTTTTGACGAGTTTTTGACATTGATTGTCGCTTGAGATAAGATCATGACTAGATTTTAAACGTTTTTAATTACGGGAATTGGCCGTCAGATGTTTCCTGTTTTGAGGGAACATCGGCAGAACAGCAAACATTTGCTCAAAACAAATGTTCGCTCGGTAGGGAAAACCTGGCGAGTCGTGTTTTCAATCATTCTTTTTGTGTTTTAAAATACGAATTCATTTGTCAGTTGTTTCTTATCAAGTGCCTACGACAGGCTACGGCGTAGCGGGCTTGCTACGTCCGCGTCGGCTACGCTGTAAGCAGTCGCGTGCGCACACTAATCAATATGAGTGTAAGCAGAGTCAGTATAAACTCTTAACGTCTACCTATAACAGAACGAGTTTTAAGTTTATACACTAATTTAAACCATCGACCCATTTTTTAATTTTCAACTCTATTGTTTGACGGTTTAAATCTGGGTCTAGAAAAGATAAACATTGTAGTTTAATAGGCCACTGAGGTTTATTCTATACCCTAAAAATAAAGTTCTGTATACTATAAATCTTTTGTTATCATTACATAAATTGTCATTAATAAAACCGGCATTAAAAAAGTGTGAGTCGGGCTCGCGCACGATGTGTTCCGTACCACAAGGCAAAAACGCCGAAAAAACACATTTAATTTTTATTATCTGTTGTTATAACGACAATAGAAATACACACTGATAACTGTCTACCTATTGCGATTCATGAGACACACTGACCCACTGACAGACAGACGGACAGCGAAGGCTTAGTAAAAGGGTGTCCCGTTGGCACCCTTTGGATACAGAACCCTAAAAAAAACATAGTAAGGAAATGTTATCAAAAACTAAATACCATCCAAAATACGATTTTTGGACGGTAGGTATTTAAGATGTTGTAATGAAATAATTTAAAGATTCGTTACCTTAAATTGCAAGAAACTGTACTGTACTAAGAATTCTGTTTAAAAATGTTACATGTGCCTTGGATTGACAACTTTTTTTTATCCTAACTAATATTATAAATGCCAAAGTATGTTTGTTACTTTTTCACGCCTAAACCAATAAACCGATCATCCTGAAATTTTGCATAAACGTTGTCAGGTGTACAGAAACGGAGTAACGGACATAGGGTACCTTTTATCCCGAAAAAAATTGCTGTTCCCGAGGAAAACAACAATAAAGACTCCTACAAACATGCGCAATACGCGATATAATCGCGCGTGACACAAAGGCACCGCTCGTTGCGTGACTTGCGGTGCCTTTGTGTCGCGTGTCGTGTCGCGCCTGTTTGAAGGAGCCTTAACGTTATTATCATAATAGATGGGCGCCACGTGCCTTTGGAGTCATGATTGAATGATATTAGAAATCACGCGATCGGGGTTTATGCGGGTGAAATCGCGGGGCGTAGCTAGTATCAAATATTTTCGAAGCCATTGCCTGTAAAAATATAGTAAACGACGAAAAACATAGAAGATATATTTAAAAAAGAAAATTAATGTATATTTATTGCTTCATTGACCCTGGCTCATAAAATATTATTGTTTACACTCTAAATTAAGGTTACAAAATACATTAATTCAGCTTTCATGAGATTAATACTAGCCCTATTGCGTTTATTTCGCCAATTTGCATTGAAATGAAAATATAGCAGTTTCGCTTACATTTTTGAAGTGAAAACTTCTTTAGCGGCGCTGTGTACTTTTTTTGGAATGGGTAAAAACTTCTAAACTCGCGTCAGGTCATGTGACCCTGATCGAAAATTCGTAAGACGTAAAACGTAAGACGCGCGTTGTTGAGGACAGCGCCATCTATGCACATCGGGAAGAACTACGAGGGCCTCGCGTACTAACTACGTAGTTCATCCAACAACGACGAGATGGCGCTGAACCACGGATATATAACTGACGACGAGCTCCATGCGAGCGGTCATCATACCTGATTTGCAAAAAACCCTATAAAATAAGGAACACACCTTAACACGCGTGTTTTGTTTATAAGACGATTCACAAAATACACTCGTAATTGTTCAAGTTTTCACTTCTGTCGGCACTACCGGAGTGCCAGTGTTTTTTTTTAGAAATGTGGTTTTTAGGCCTCTAATAATAATTATACCAGGATACTGTACAGGCTCAATTTAAATAAGCTAGCAACGAGAAGGAAATCAATTTGATGATTTTTTTTTCGTGTGGTCATCGACCGCGATTAGTGCATTCACTTGAAATATCAGTTTAAGGCGAAAGCGCCAGGGTAGCCCGCGAAATTCAATTTTTTTTAGGTTTTTTGCAATTTGCTGGTCAGTATTAAGTTGTACGTTGATTAATATATGAATCGCGGCCGTAACTAACATATATTTACAGAATTATAATCATTAAAGTCATCAACACAACTCTCTAAGACCACGTAAGTCCAAAGAATAACTGTTTCATGAAATTATCATTCTTCGGACTTACGTGGTCTTAGAGAGTTGTGTTGATGACTTTAATGATTATAGTTCTGTAAATACATGTTAGTTACGGCCGCGATTCATATATTAATCAACGTACAACTTAATACTGACCAGCAAATTGCAAAAAACGTAAGAAAATTTGAATTTCGCGGGCTACCTTAGCGCTTCCCCCTTAAAAAATATTTTTTTTTTGTGTAACCGTCTCTGTGTTGTTTTTGAAATGAAATGAAATGAAATAATTTATTTTGCAAAGAATATGTGGTTGTTTTGTGTCTGTGTTGTGTAATCAGGTCTGTGGAGTTTACGTGTACACGATAAAACATATTATCTCAACTCATAGTTCAAGTAACAACACTATCAGCGGTCGTTGATAAACACAGCGGTCGATGACCCCTAAAAAACTTTTCATTTTATCGTGTTTAGATATCGATACTCATCACGTCTGCAGAGTTTCGCTAGCTAAATAGTAGGGCGGGCAACCCTACATGTGACAATGATGTACAGACGCCAGCACATCAAGCTACTACAATCTGTCAAATTTCTTTAATAAATTTTCAACTTTATCGCTGAAGCATAAGGCTCAAAGTTGATTGGGAAAATTTGACAGTTTCGGGTAACTTGATGTGCTGGCGTCTGTACAATGAGATAATTATACTCATTTGATTGTACGTCAACCCTTTCATACCGCGAGTGGTAATACCTGTAAACCGGTAAGTACCTATACATTTGACCCAGTAGCATTATCCTTCTCCGCTCGCCTTGCTAATCGAATGCCAGTCATTTTCAATGGTCGGAGCTCCATTCATGCTCGAACAGCATCCGTATTACATCTGACACGTGTTTAGGTAATCATTATGTGAAGAGTTTGAAGGGTTAAGTCAATGTATTGTGTTCGGTGCTCTGGGAAATGGGACACGATATTTTCTACATTGACATTTTTACGCTCTGTATTTTTTGTGAATGGAACTTTGATGGGTCATGTATCTAATATGCGGACAATATCGGTGATTTTTGAGTTTTCTTTTAAATAAGTTAAAGAGAAGAAAGCAGTGGTGGCCCAGTGGTAATGACTCCAACTTACGGGTTGTAAGGTCACGGGTCTTGAGTTCTAATCCAGGCAGGCAGTTTACTTTGTTTAAATAATTTCATCACCGCTGCTCTCAAAACTGTGAAGGAAAACATCGTGAGGAAACCGGCATGTCCTAGAACTAAAAATTCGAAGACATAGGACATCTACCTAGCTGCACTGGGCCCGCGTGGTGGATAACAGCCCACTCCAAAGACTATATATAACCACTTGACTGCGCATACAGTGTATAGTGTGAGTATTTTGTCGCCTATGTATAGGCTACGATAGTAGTAACCATTTTAGTTGTATCGTTGCAACTGCTGCTGTTAATATGCTTTTTATGTATAAAGAGAAAGCACGAGACGGGTTGGATATTTCAAACTTATATCCATCCATACTAATATCATAAATTCGAAAGTAACTCTGTCTGTCTGTTTGTATGTTACCTTTTCACGCCTAAACCACTGAAAGGATTCCGATAAAATTTGGCAGAAAGATAGATTAGGTACATCCCGGGAAAGGATATAGGATAGTTTTATCGACATACCTTGCGGGCCAAGCCGCGGGCGGAAGCTAGTTAACTATAAGTCCAGGTTTCCTCATGATGTCAGTACGTGCAACTCTCATTATTATTAAGTATATTTATTTCGTCTGAAAGCGGACTTATGAATTCGGCCATTTGCAATTTCTCAGACGAGACGCTTAGGTATTAAGTAGTCTGACACATTTCATTGGCAAAATTACGAAAAGCTGTCGATAAACTGTCTAGAATGTAATTATATTTCTGTGAGAAATATTAAGTTTTCTTTGTAAGTCTCCTTACATTACCTACTATTTTATTTGCAGAGTTCAATAATTATTAAATTTTATTGGACTGCGACTGACAGTATCAATAAGAACTCTCTTGTTTATTTTTATCGTTTGGACAAACAGGGTATAAAAGGCAAACGGAGTAAAAGCCTATGGCACAGGAAAACAAGTCAGACAGATTGACAAATAATATAAAAAACCCTTTTCTACGCGCGGAAGTTATCAATGTATTTGTAGCGACATTCAATTCTTTGATTGAAGTCATCGGCCGGCTTCAACTAAAGAATAGAATGAAAAAAAAAAACAGACTTTTATTATAATATTTAGAGAAAAAAAAATCTGTGCCATTGGATTCTACTCCGTTCTGGACCAGAAAAACATTTCTCCTGTAAAAGAGTCCGTCGATATGTGTTCAAGTTTTGTCGTGATTTTCCTAGAACCAACTTTTCAGTTTGTAAATTGAATTTCTAGAATCTGAGAAAACTAATTTTCAGTTAAAAAGAAATATGTCAAACACATTTCCTGGTACCAACATATTATACAGTTCCTGTAAAACTTACCGATTTTTCCTTATTACCCGATTAGGCAAAGCCAAAAGGAAGAGTTATGATTTTAGCAGTCTATGTATGTATGTATGTTTGTAATTACGTGTGTTCCACCATAGCGCCTTAACTACTGAACTAATTTTGATGAATGATGTATCAACACGATAACAACAAGACCATTCACCCGGACCATTATTACGAATCTATCGTAATAATGGTCCGGATGACATAGGCTTATAAAAAATGGTCACAATGAAGCCCTGGTCGCATGCCATTATAATTTTGCTGGTGATCCTGGCACCCACATGGTATACGGGCATGCGACCACAGCTTTATCTTGACCATTTTTGTACTTATGTCTTGATTTCTGGGTGACATATTTTCTTGTTTCGTACTTTTAGATCATTTTTATTTTTCCGTAGTCGGGTTACAGATTTTTTAAATTATTGTTTTTAAATAATTAACCAACAGTCCGATATACAGTCAGGGAAATTAATTGTTAAGCAAATCGGCGTATTATTGCATTGTATACAACTGTAAAAAAATTACAGTTGTGATTCATATATACGGACACTTAGAGTTTGCAGTCACTTTGCTTAACAATTACTTTCTCTGACTTTACCATCTGATACCATTCATTTGTTTACCTTTATTGGGTTTGCAAAAAGAGTATTTATTTATTTATTTGAATAACATGGGAGACTTACAGCTAAAACAAACAGATCAAGGACAGTACATTAGTCTGAAAGCCAATTACAGGTCTCAACTTATAAAATACAGAGAAGAAAAAGTAAATTCTAAGGACATTCACACCAACTTACTACCTGTATTATTTATATAGCTGACAATTATAAATCAACAAGCTTCTGCCCGCGACTTGGATCGTGTGAAATTTCTTGTTCCTCCGACCCACCGCGTCGCGTCGCATCGCCCGCCTGCGCTTAGATTTATTTCTGACTCTTTACAGCGGCAAAGCGCCGCAACGGAACGCATTTTCATACAAGAAAGTGTGATGCGGCCCGCCTGTAGTGTGTGTTAGTTCATAGAAACTATACGAAAGTGATATAGTATGATTTTTGCAATGCGTTGCGTTCAGATGAAATTGTAGAATCAATGTACTAATATAAATAAATAAAATATTGTAAAACATCTTTAAACGGTGGAGTTTCTTGTATTTAACTGGTGTGTTGTGTGTCTATTAGTCTGTGCTAAATACATGTATTTTGTCAATTGTTTCTTGCCCATTTTTCTCCATACGAAACTGCCTGGGGGTGACTAGAATCAATTCAATTTTTTAAAGTTTTTTTATTGCTGAATGGGGCCGCTCTTGACCTCGATGACGCCTGATGGAAAGCGATGGGCGAGGTCTATGATGGAACGAGCGTGCCCAGAAGACCTATGCCTATGGCACTCGAACTTCCACGCACCGATGAAACACAGCAGGCTGCTTGACGCCGTACTCCGGTGGGAGGGTGGTCGCAAACCAGGCGGGCGTTAGCCCTACCACCGCAAGGGAAGAATTAGCCAGTCAAATAAGTTGTTGGGTGTGACTATGCAAGATGCACCGAACGCTCAGTTCAGTTGAGTAACTAGCGGAATAAACTTTGCTTCACGAGGAGGCTTGTTCATGCATCTATTTTCTTGTAAATTTGACGTTCAAAAGCGCCTTAGAAGTGGCTATTTGGAATAAATTATTTAACTTTGACTTGCGGGGCTCGCCCTAATTTGCGTAAGCCTTTATTACTTCAATATTAAAAGAATTTTAGTATTGCATTTTAATAAAGATTGGCCAAATTGTAAGAATCGCACGATTCTTTAAATTAATGAATTTATAACCGTTTAAAGTGATTTCCAATGAAAATCTTACTTGAATCAATTAATTGGACACCCGCAGCACTCGACGAAGATTTAATGGTTTTGCTTGAAGAATTTAAAGTTAGTTTTTTTCTTTTGGTTCCTTTGAATTTCCTCTAAATTCGTTTTCTACCTTTTTATACCATTTAATTTATTTTCGACGAAATCTTCTTTCTGTAAATGAAGATGACTAAAACACATCTTCAGTTATTTATGAACTTCAGCATCGTCCTGACCTTATTCTATTTGCTTAGGGGTCAGAGTAGCCTCTGCTTTTTCCATGCAATATCAATCAGCTGTCATCTCAGCATTTATATCTAAGTTATGTGTTGAAAACACGTCTAATTTATTTTTTTCTTCTATTTATTTTGAAATGGACCCATAAAAGTCTCTTACTGTTGTTCACTCAAAGCTTTTATAAACTGTATTTAAGGAATATTAAGAAAAGTTCACATTACGAAGCTTTTAGAATTTCAATAAAAGCCTTTCAGAGTTGCATCAAGTTGAACCGCCAGTACCGTGCATGCCACCGCGCGCTACGGTCGTAGCCGCGTAGTCGCGTAGCAACGTAGCGCTACGATCGCGTAGACATCAACTTTTGAAGTTAAGGTGAAGTTTAGTGTAAAGTTTGGTTATTAGTTGATATAAATTATAGCTGATAAAAATAATAATCGTCTAAATGAAATGATTAATGGAAAGTTAACTTAGGAAATTTTAAGTTAAGTGGAAGTAACATAAAAAAATTACAAATAATATTCATAGAACTTAAAATAATATGAATCAATATAAATATTAAAAGTTCAACTACACAGTGACACATCAAAAAACTTGAAAAAAAATGAGAGCAACATAAATCTATTTTCAAATATTCAAGAACAAAAAATCTATAAAAAAACTAAAATGGCGGAATTCTTTCGCGCCAACGAGACAACCAGCCAGTTCTTCCAGCGCTGCACCAACCTGTCTTACTTCGACTGCTCGGAAGAAGAGATGCTGTGGGTGATGATGGGTCCGCGGACCCTGCCGCTGCAGAAGATAGTGCCCATCTCCGTGCTCCTCCTGGTGATCTTCCTGACCGGCGTGGTGGGCAACGTGGCTGTGTGCGTGGTCATAGTGAAGCACCCCGCCATGCACACCGCGACGAACTACTATTTGTTCAGTTTGGCGCTGAGCGACCTGCTGCTTCTGCTTTTTGGTGAGTGGGATTTTTTTTGACTAAGATCTCCTTACACAACTGTCTTGAAATATAATGGTGTTTTAAATGTTTAGCGCTAAACTGTGGCGCGAGTGGCCCTTAGCCATTATTCACACGTATTACGAATATTCAGACTGTTTGGTTGGAAGATTTTAATTTAAGCAAGGTACAACGATCGAGTCATCATATGAAAAATAACTTATTTAAATAGTCATTTTTAAGCTAAGAAACTATTCGCACATTAAAAATGACTTTATCTTCATGATATTTTATTATTGAATTCCCAAAACATTGAACATTCAGTTAATAAGAATAATTTCTATTTTACGTCATAAATCGACGTCATTAATCTTCATCAACTTTGAAACTCTTAATAACTCGCAATCAGCATATTCTGAAAATACGATGCTTAGACTAAATTCCCTTATTGTTTCAATATCTTAATAAATAGATTTACTTTAAATAACCATAAATAATGTCTTTAATTTAAAAGGGCAAGAGATTTGGGGCAATACCTGTCATCACTTGAATTTGATTAAATTCGGCAGAGAAGTACTCGCAGCTCGACACTTGAACAATTATTATAACATTTAATTTTGCAGAATATTGCGCTGTTAGATTTGCGAGCATCAACAAATATCGCAAATTTATTTATGTAATATACTAATACTACATATATATATGTAGTAGTAGTAATATATATATAAATATATTTCCATACATATATTATATATATATATATATGTCTGGAAATATATATACTATTATCAGCTGACAAAGCCCTTATATTATAATATCGAGATTTTTATACGGTTAGTGGAACTACGTAGGTGTACACTGCCTCTTTGGTCACATGGTTGCAGGCGCGGCTGTTGAGCGTGGTGTCCTGGGTTTTATTCCCACGCTGGCCAAAGTGTTATTAGGTTCTTCCATTAGGAATTTCTCTGTAACGGCCCGGAGTTTGGAAGTTAGCAGTGCGATACCTGCGTGTCTCGGCGCATCAGCGGTATCCAACTCTTGGTCGTGTCGGATTGCCGTCCCATGGGACTGTGAGAGAGGGAAGAGTGAGTGTACCTGTGTCTGCGCGCACACTTGCACAGTGTAATATCTCCCGCGTCTCCGTTGCTGAGAGTCTCCGTTGCTGAGAGTCTCCGTTGATGAGAGTCTCTCATTGATGAGAGTCTCCGTTGATGAGTCTCTCGTTGATGAGAGTCTCCGTTGATGAGAGTCTCTCATGATGGCTAGTCTCCGTTGAGAATGGCTGGCATGGTCGAAATTCAGTCGGGAGGACTCTATGGTGTAAACTTATAAGTCTATAACTTCTTGTCACATTAGTTGTCAGACTTATACATTCTGAGCATGTATTTAATCGAACCTCCCCACATTTACCCTCCTAAAAATATTATTTAACAATCTAATATAATGTTTGCGCCTCTTTTCTATAAGACAGCCCATTGTGTCACCCTTTGTAAAATTTCTACAAATATATCTGTTATTTATATGCTGTACATAATAAAGAGTATTCTAATACCTATATTATATTCTCAGATAATTCGTATTCCGAGGTCTAACCTAACCCATTTTTTTGAGGTTAGTTAGTTACTTAGCTTAGTTAATACGGCTAATTCGGCTCGTGTCAACTATGACTTCTTTTAAAAGAGTGTGCATCGTTAGAAGCTCAAAATTTTTTTTAGAGGTTCATTAATTTATAAAAGGGTGTAATCATTATGTCAATAAGTTTTTAGAGGATCAGTTCCATGATTCTGCTATAGACAATAAAATAAATCCAGATAACGAGAGTTAGGTATGTTGTTCATTATTTTACAACATCTTGTACCTGTAGTTGAACATGTACTAGTAGGTACTAATCTCCAAATGACTACTGTATCTACTATACCAGTAGACACAGTAGACGAAAAGTCGAACGTTACATACCTACTCGCTTTTACTTACAACAAATGTTACATTTAGAGTTCATTATATTTTTAGAGCCGATTTCAAAAAAAGGAGGATGTTCTCAATTCGTTTGTATTTTTATTATTTTTTATTTTTGTTACCTCAGTACGCCGTCATTTATAATCCGATTTGGAAAATTATTTTTTTATTTAAAAGGATATACTTTCAGATTAGTCCCATTTTTATCGAAATCCAGTAATAATGATGGGATCCATGGGGAATTGAGGGGAGGGGGGGTCATCATATTATACGCACACCTATAGCGATTTTGGTATTTTTATAGTAACTCGTGCATTTGCTCTCGGAAACAACCATTTGGTGAAGTGGAACTGATGAAGAAGACTACAGATGGCCAACGGAACTACTCAATAATAAGTATTTCACGGGTTGCGATTCGATTACTTTAATATGGTTGCTAAACAATTTATGCTCGTCATAATGCGAATGGTAAAATGGGGCTGATGGTGGAATACTAGGAGAACTCCTAAACAATTAACGTCCCTGCATAGGTAAAAGCAATATTTTGTAAAAAGCGATGGGCAAGTTGACATTGGGCTATTGTAATAAATAGATACATTATAAACAGAATCGGGTCAGCGGGATTGTCCGAAAGGGTTACCGCTGACCCGGAACATAAAGGGCTAAGGAAGGAACACGGGTGGGTTTTAGTCAGTAAGAGTCTGACACTCCCTTCCGCTCCACCTAGAGCGGGAGGGGTCATTTAATGATTTCCCATCCTGAAAAAAAATCCACTTAAAAGCGAGAAATAAAAACTTTTTAACAAAAAAAAAACTCGACTTCCAAAAAAAACACTACAAAGTGAAAAATAACTTTAATTTCGGAAGTAGGTTGCAAAAACACAGTACACAGTATACAGTACAGTACAGTATACAGTTTTGTTAAAAAATTTTTTTTGGCATTCAATTAAAGTTGTGAATTGCGTGGCACTGGCCCAGTCGACTCCTTCAAAAATATTAGTAGCTTGTGGCACTTTATTTTAAGTTTGAAATTCATAACCCGTTTCGCTTTCTAGGGTAAAAACTTTTGATCTCTCGCTCGCAGCTTAATGCTTTAGCCACTAGATATTCATCATCATTTCAGCCGAAAGACGTCCACTACTGGACGTAGGCCTTTATTTTTGGATGGAAATCATCAAATGACCAATGAGTGTCAGACTCTTACTGGCTAAAACCCACCTGTGTTCCTTCCTTAGCCTTTTATGTTCCGGGCCAGCGGTAACCCTTTCGGACAATCCCGCTGACCCGGCAGGCTTCGGCCTTAATGGGCCCCTTCTTTGTTGCTGACATCTCTTTGAGGCGCGCATGGACCACGTACGCGCCGTCCGGAACGGGCCTGGTCCTGATAGGACGGTGAGCTACCCATTACTCTCAGTCCGCAGGCCCGCGCCTACGGTGGCCGGGAGTCATCACGCGGCTCCCGACGCCCGGAGCGTCTCCCGCGGCGGCTGGGACGGGAGGCTCTTTCCTTCAGCTATCCCGCCACCTCCTTCGCTAGCATGACTGCTTCGCAGAAGGAGGTGACTGCCTCCCACTCCCTCTCGCTCCGGACCATGGCTTGAATTAGGGCCGGATGCGAGAGTGAGGACATGCGTCAGGCGGTAGGTGAGGGCGCCGTGACGCATCTCTAGCCACTCCTCAAAGAGGGGTCTTATCGCCACATCAAGCGATTCTGTAACCAGCATCCAGCTGATTCCTGCGGCCTTCATAAGGTCACCGTTTCACCTTGTGCGAGGCCTTCCAACGCGTCTTTCGGCCTCATCGGCCATCTGTTCTGCGGGCAATGTGCTCTGCCCACTGCCACTTGGTAATTCTTCAGGTTATGTCGATTGCCTTGGTTACTAGATAATACACAGTAATACCTAATAACACCCGGACACCACACACCACACACACACCACTTGGATTACACCTGGATTATACTTAATAATAGCTAAATTACACAGATCTCATAATTCATGCAAATAGTCAGTTAGGAATTAATAGTTTCCAATTTGGTATTTTAATGAAAAAGTTTTGTTTTATGCCTATGCCGTTATTTTTAATGGTCAATATTGAAGTCGGAGTGTGGCTGTAAATAATGTGTTGTTGAAAATAAAATGCGATGTTTTCATAAAACTTTTATTAAAACATTTTTTAATGGACATGATAAATAACGGTAACAACCTTGTTGCTGACAGGTAATCCAGGCTAATTACTTTGCAAATTGCACTTGTGTGTGCTTTTTGTAATAATATTATACCTGTAATGACTGTTTGTAACGAACACTGGCCTGTTTTAGGCAGCTGCTTCTACACGCAAGGATTAGAATAGACAGCTAAGCCTTTACGCATAAAAATGTAATTCTTTTAAACTCGAATCAAAATCGATGGCATGCATATATTTAATGGATGTTAAATAGTAACATATAATTATACACAAATTAATAACAATTTTTACATAATTATTAAATTCGAGTTGTGGAGCGGTGGTGGCCCAGTTGTATCGGCCCCAAATTATGAGTCGTGAGTTCGAACCCAGGCAGGCACTTTGTGTATTTATTTTCATCACCACTGCTCTCAAAATTATGAAGGAAAATATCGTGATGAAACCGGCATTTCTTAGAACCAAACATTCGAAGACATGTGATTTTCACCAACCTGCACTGGGCTCGCGTCGTAAATCATGGCTCACTCCCTCTCACAGAGTGGAGGCCCGTGTCCCAGCAGTGGGAACATTATAGGTTGATTAAAATTAACGTTAAGAATTATATGAACAAAGAGAATAATTTATTCTACTCAATACAACTGCGACTTCAATGGCCACGTTCAATATCCAGTCGCAGTCTCAATTTTGAACGTGTCTCAGCAACAATCAACGTCAAAGACAGATTGAGACTTAGAATAGAATGCCAACTTTTAATACAACTTAGAATAAAATGCTTTTTAAAAATATGGGGATTGTCCCTGTGGCAACCATCATGATTCCGAATGTTTTTAAGTTTCAGCTTGTTTTCCTTTTCCTAAGTCTCTGTTATTGGCTTTCCTCCTCTGTCTGTCTCTGTTATTGGAAATCCTCTCAAACTAATACTAGTAAGTTAACAGGGATAAGTTATTATTAAACTTAAGGGTTACCGGATTGGAGTAAGTTGAGCTGACTATCGTTCGCGCTAGGGTTAGACAGAACACACACTCGCGTCAAAGCATAAGTTTTGTTTATAAGGGGCTTACAGGACCTAAACACAAATTAAAAACGCAAGTTTTATAAAACAATAAAAGTATATGATCGACTACAGTTAACAAAATCAATTAAATATATGAAATTCTTCTGGACATATGCTAGGTAGATAGTGTGTTGAAAACATAATACAACTAATTTGATACTATAGAAAAAAAATCATGAAGACACCTCTAAAAATTTCTTATAAAAACCACCTACTAATATACACACGATTATTATGATTTTTTGTCAGATTATTCTACAAGCAACATACTAAAGCACTAGTGTTTTAATTTTTTAGTCCAAACAATAGATTTTTTGTAAATAGATAATTGCTTCATATTTTGCAATAAATTACCAGCGTTGTGTCTTCGCGTTTCTCTTTCTTTTCTATGCAGTCCGACAGTGACCGCGCTTTAGGTCATGTAGTTCCCTTAAATAAATTTCGGAAGTCGGTGGAAAATACGAAAATATAAAACTAAAGACACCGACTTCGGAAATTAAAGTTATTTTTCACTTTGTAGTGTTTTTTTTTTGAAGTCGGTTGTTTTTTTATAATAATGTTTTTCAGAATAAGAATACTAATGTCCTAATGTCTGTTCTGTTCTGAAGAGGGTTTCCTTACACTTTTAGCTGATCCTTTTGTATCAAATGACAGTGACCCTCTTCAAGTTAAAGTGCGCAATCGCTCACCGAAGGGATCGAGTAACACATGTATCTGTATTGTAGGTTTCTTCTGTTTAATATATCTCACTATTACCTAATATTGTTTAACCCTATGCATAATCTGCCTATTCCCACTGCTGGGACACAGGAGCTCCTCTCTGTGAGATCCTGGCTCGTAATCTACCACGCGGGCTCACTGCCGGTTGGCAAATGTCATATGCATATGTCTTCGAATTTTTGATTCTAGGACATGCCTGTTTCCTCATAATGTTTTCCTTTATCATTTTGTGATTCAAATATTCAAATATCTGTTAGTTGAGAACATTTTCACCCGTATAAACAAACTCACATACCTCTTAGTAAACAAAATGAGATTATGAGTGCTAATGAGAGTATTGTTATACACCGCGTTCACAGAGTTAACTGCAACTTGCCGAATTCAGACTACAAACTAACTTATAAGATTAGTCATGATATTTTCATCCTCCATACTACCTACATAAGACGTCAGTGTGACCTACGAAGAATACATTTTATTCATAAGATGTTATCATTTCTTGTTCACCCGAGTCACCCGGTTGCATCGCATCACCTGCCCGTGCTCCCTCGTTTACGCTTGGCGTTCTTTCTGTTTTTTGTTTTGTTTTTCTCGGCTCCTAAGGGTCCCTGTGTCCCGAGATGTTGCCTAAAGAGATTGAGATATAGCCTAAAGAATTGAGCTATCAAATGCAAAAAAAAAAAACGATTCCGGCATGTAGTTCCAGAGATTAGCGCGTTGAAACAAAAAATTAAACAAACTCTTCAGCATTATTATTAGCATTCTATACATAATAATATAGGTACCTACTATATGCATACCTCTCATAAGATATCTATAAACTAAGTAGGTAGAGGATAGTATTTTAAGCGATCTTGATGCAAATGTATTTTAATCTGAAATTGCAATACCTATAAATGGATCAGTTTCAAACATTTCTAGAAATATAATCCTGTGGGAGTGTTGCCAGAGTATCGTATTGAATTCATTATTAGAAGTTGTGGAAGACGGGCCGGGCCATTGATACGCTTCACACGTATTCTCTTACAAACAAAATGAACGTTGACTGTTGAAGTCAACGTTCATTTTGTTTGTAAGAGATCTTCTATTGATAGTTATGGAACTAAAGATTTATTGGAAAGAAGTTCTTTAATGGAGCTTGCTTTAGGAGTAAGCTGGTAGAAATCGTCACGTAACGAAAAAGCTTTATTATCGTAAAGCGCGCGTCGCTTCGTGAGATAAAAATACTGTGGTGAATAGATTAGTAGTAGATATCTATATAGTTTGGGTTAGGTATTAGTTTAGTATTTTATAATCTTTGGGCCCTAGTTACCAAACAATAAAAAATATATAATTATTATTATTTATTGCATGGTATCCACAATGCATCGAACAGGTCGAGCATGATAGTGTTTTTTGAGCTGAATGGTGATAATTCATTGGTAATGTTCGTGAACTGGCGGCGGCAGTAGGGACTGCTAATCTTTTAGCTGCCACGGCTTATTTTAATTTAATATTTGGATTGTTTTTTTTGAGTTGTGGAGGTCAGATAAGCAGTCACTCCATGTAACATACTGTTAGACTGGAAGCCGACCCTAACATAGTTGGGAAAAGGCTAGGCAGATGATGATGATGATGAGATTTGAATTGTTTTTTTTTAAATCTTTTCAATACGGACGCTTTTAACGCTCTGCGTCATTCTCACATGCATTACCTATATGAATATGAATGATGTTACTAATATTTTGATTTAAAAGTGTATCTGTAGAGTTTCTTGCCTGTTCTTCTCCAAAGGTACCTACAACGCTTTGGGATGGGCAACTAGCTTCATCTTTCTGACTGGCCGACCCTAAAAATCAATTCAAAAGTGCCTGTAATTGGTTTATTTTCAAATAATTGCTTTGAGTTTGAGTTTAAAACGACGGATCAACCTCACTGGGTCTACCCGTATGCATGTGACATTGTATCCGGTTCTATTCAGTCCATACAAGCTTAATATCTCGCAAAAGATCACAACCGGGTGGAGCCACAAACAATAAATTATCGCATTGTAACCACATACAAAGGACGTTTCCAATTTATTCAAGCGTCAAATAAATATGAACCGTATGAGGTTTGGAGTAAAAACATAATGGAGTCGTAATATCAAACAATAGATAGGAAAAGATACTGAGGGTCACACAACAAAATAGGACATGCAGAATGTCTACTAATGCCAGTTTTTTACTAAAACTAGTCGACACCAAAGTCAAAGTTAAAGCCATTTATTTCAAAGAGACTGAAGTCGTTGAAAAAGATAAATCAAAGGCACTTTTGAACAACGATTTCAAAAGTATATAAGTCGCACCCTTAGAAAAGGTAATGTAGAAGAATGGGCAAGACACTCCACCGTTAACTCTTTTAATAAGTTTTAAATATTTTGTATACATTAATTGATATAATTATATTTATTTATTTATATAACAATTGCATGCTGCACTTACAGTAAACACCAAAACGCGCAGCAAGCTAACAACATAACAATTAACTAAAAAACTTCATACAAACATTTAACATAAATACATAATATGTATATCAATTTCCGACGCCTGAGCAAGCAATGAGCAGCGACCTAGTGTAGCCGCGTCATCAATCTTATTAGTGAGCAATAAGTAGTATTGCATCAACAGCGCACACTTACAGCTCAGTTCCATTGTGTTGACTCTTGCCATTCCCGCAACAAACAGAGACGCATACAAATAGGGATAATACCCATATATTTTTTTATATAGGTTTTATATAGGCAAGCTAATTTTCGTTGGACCCGTTCTATCATCAGAGCTTGTATTGTTGCTCATGCGGATCCCATACCAACGATTTGTATTCAAGTTTGCTACGTACCTACAAAGGAATAATAAAGAGCGAGAACAACAGTCCTGTTTTTAAACCTACTTGGCTGTCGCATAACGGAACCAAGTGATTGAAAGGCTTTGCCACAGAGATTATTAATTTGATTTTTATTTTTTATAATTACCTTTACAACTATCATAACAGGATTAACCTAATGCGATGGTGTGGTATTTATATACTTGCAATATTAAATTAACCTAATAAGGAACTTCTATAACATACTACCTATCCTAAAGTACTTATTAAAAGCCATATTCACGTTTAAGGTCAGTCCAAGATCTTTTATTTCGCTGACGCGCTCCAGAGGGACCCCCGATGTGTTAGGTATGTTGAATGGGCGCACGCAAACGGGTAAAAGACAGGTAGTTTTGCACATAGAAGTGTTAAATTCTAAGTGATTGGCTTCACTCCATTTTACTACCATATCGATGTCCCTCTGCAGTGCCTCATAGTCATGCTCGTTGTCAATACCCAAGAATAACTTCAGATCATCCGCGAACATGAGACATCGTACCGTCCTGACGACCTTCGGCAGGTCATTAGCCATGTCAATAAATTGCGTAGGCCCAAGGGTGCTAGCCTGGCTTACACCAGAGCAAGTTAAATATGGGGCAGATTTATGCCCAGAGATTTGGACATACTAAAAACGATTAATGAAATAACTCGAGAAGAGTTGAAGCAACTTCGGGGTAAAACCTAATGCAGATCATTTTATAAGTAGGAAGTCATTTTGGACGCGATCGAATGCCTTCTTAAAGTCAAAGTAAGTGCTTATTTTTATCCATTTCGGTGACGGCAAAGTCTACAAAATTAATGTGGTTTCTCACAGTGGATTTATCAGCCCTAAAGCCATGCTAACACTCGGACAGTTGGGTCTTCATCTGCCTGGTGATGTACTGATTAAGTATCGACTCAAAGACCTTGCCGAAGGCTGACAGAACCGCAATAGGCCTGTAGTTGTCCACTTTTGACCTGGCGCCACCCTTGGGTACAGGAGTACCTAATGTATGTAAAGACGATGCACCTATAATAAAATTACTATACCACAATAGGTGAAGAATTAAAAATATAATAATGTCTATCACCAATAAATCAATTATGTTATAGAAACATGGTGTTCACACCTAAACGTTACGTGACGCCACCATCAGGGGGATATTTTTAAATAGGTAGGTTTTTTCCTATACCATTTGTATAACCTTACAAATATCTCCCTGATGGTGCGACGTGTGTGTTTTGTTTTGTTTCCCCGGTACCACGGTAACCACGGTAATGTTATCTAAACAAACTCTTCAGCTTTATTATTGGTATAAAACTATAGATATAGATATCACCTACTAGCCGCCGTCTCCGGGACGTCACTGGGAAACGAAATGTTTTGAACTGAACACTGAACATGACGTTCCGGTGACGGCGAATAAGTACCTACATAATAATGTTTTGTGCATATTTATAGTTTTTCTGCATACTTATTTATATATAATGTTTTTTGGACAGTTGCACGACGTTTTCACGTCAAATTCATTTTAATTCAGCGCTTTGCAACGTTATTTTGTATATATGTATATATATTTTTTTTTCCTTTAAAAAATATTAAGGTGATACTTTATTTACATTACAATCTAGCCTATTAGCTAATAAGTAATTTAAATATAACTTACACTGGCTAAGTAGATTTATCTATAAGAATGCCTTAAAACGGGATGCTAATCCTAATAAAGTGCTGGCTTTAACTGTCTGTTAATTTGCACGTTAAATCCGTAGAAAAGACGCTAGTTACAACTGCATAATGAGTCCAATTCAATCTACCGAGCCTTTTTCCTAACTATGTTTGGGGACCAGTGTTTTACATGGAGCGACTGCCTATCGACTAAGGTTTTACATGTGAAAGGTAATTTAATGCAACAAAAATACAAATGGATACAAAATGACCTATGCGTTCCCGTGAGATAATTTCCGACATCCACGCGAGCGAAGCCGCACGCAGAATACTTATTATATGATACAATTTTCAATAAGACCACTGCAATCGTCTTCCTGCAAGCAAATTATGCAAAGAGCTCTTCGCTTTGCATAAAATTATAGAAAAGGAATAAAAGTGCCATGATCGCTGCATGCGTTTGCGATTTTTCCCCATTAAATGCAGATTTCTTCGGTTAAAAATTTACCTCTGAAAGCTGAATCTAGGTTAACTTGTAATCTTTGATTGTTATTGTCGATTCTTAAGGACGCGAGTCAGCATGCGGTATTTTTCCGAAGGGAAATCCCAACGGGCACGAGTGCTTGTTGATAGATCAATAATGGACGTACCTACATAATATGGACAAGGTCGAATTAAATAACTAGCGAAACTCAGCAGACGTGATGGCTATCGATAACTAAACATGCTAAAACAAATAAAAAACAGATGTTGTCAACTCATACTAATTACTAAAATCATCAAATGTTTTTGTTTTGGTTTTACCGTGTTTAGAAATCGATAACTATCACATCTGCAGTTACGCTAGCTAATTTAAATTTACCTTGATTATGTCGCCGATGGATTGTCGAATCCGCTGTTTTAACCGCTAGCTGTTTTGTAAAACCGCTCCATTATGTTAAAAAGCTGAAGGACGTTTAGGAAAAAAAGTATCTGGGACAGACTGGATGCGGTTTTATATAAGGAGTTGGTTTGTAAAACAGCTAGCGGCTATATAAAACCGCGGATTTGAGAATCCATCTGCGACATATACATTGTATGTAGGTCACATATCTTACTGTAACTTATCTAATATTAAGCATGACTGACGACCACACAGTTATCTCACTCGGGTTCAAACCGCAGGCTAAGACTTCGGGTTTAGTGAAGGTACTTGAGATAATCTTCGTAGTTTTACTTGTAGATTGAGTTGAGCTCTCATGAAACAAGTTTCAACTGGAAGCCTGCATTAGCAACATTGTTTATTCTATACTAGCTTCCGCCCGTGGCTTCGCCCGCGAGGTATGTCGATAAAAACTATTCTATGTCCTTCCTCGGGATGCAATCAGTCTCTCTGCCAAATTTTATCGAAATCCGTTCAGTGGTTTAGGCGTGAAAAGGAAACATACAGACAGACAGAGTTACTTTCGAGTTTAAAATATTAGTATGGATTCTTTACTAGCGACCCGCCCTTGCTTCGCACGGTTTTTAAGAATTGGCAAAATAATTTCTTAATTATATTTTCATCATTATTTTAGGCCTCCCCCTTATTAATATTATCAGGTTAAATAATATGAATGTATTAATACACAGGTATTTACAACACCACATGCGAATAATGCGTCATACTGACGTCACGCCAAATCCTACATCTCGCAAGCAGAGTTTACCGCGCAACTTGCATAATAATTATATACAAAGGTCCGACATGAAACATCGGGTAGTTGCCCGCCAGACACAACACCCGTCTGGTCGGAGGATCCACCCTTTTCTATAGAGGATGAGTGAACTTGAACCTGTTCCTCATACCTCTATACACATAAACTTTCCGGAATACGCTGCGTCAAAATCCGTTGCGTATTTTCGAAGAATGGAGCGGGTTATGCTCGTAGTTTCTTTGAAGGATAAGATCCGAAATGAAATTATATTAAAAAAAACGGAGTTACCGACATAGCTTGCAGAGTGAGCAAGCTCAATTAGCAGTAAGCTGGCCATGTTTGTCGAAGGACCGATGGCCTGAGGAGCAGACGAGTCCTGGAGTGGAAGCCGCGTATCGGCAAGCGTAGTATGGGACGCCCCCCAGCTAGATGGACCGATGACCTTAAAAGGCGGCTGGGACAGACTGGACGCGGAAGGCGGACGACAGGGTCTTGTGGCACAGCCTGAGAGAGGCCTCTGTTCAGCAGTGGTCTGCGAAAGGCTGAGTTGGTTGTTTGATGACAGATATAGAATTGACTAGCTGTTCCAATCTCTCATCAACTTTTCTATCTACTCAAAAGCTATTTTCGATGTATATGGGGTTTGGTTGGAAGTGGATACCTAATGGTATGACGTAAGTATATGGTATTGGTATGGCATCCCCGTCGGCCTAGCCTTTCTCCAACTATGTCAAGTTTAGCTTTCAGTCTTACCGATGCAGCTGATTACCAGTATTTTACAAGGAGCGACCGCGGATCTGACCTCCACAACCCAGCTATTGGTGCGACTGATTGTCAGACTTTCGGGCTTCTACCTAACGTAACGACTGTCAAAGATATATGAATGACAGCCGGGACCAACTGCTTAACGTGCTTTCCGAGGCACGGAGGAGTTTGGGTATGTAATGGATGATCACCCATCCGCGGTCAAGAGGTGAGTACCTCGGCAAGCGTAGTTTAATCTCGACACGTGCGGCTGTTATTACTTAATTCACTAAAAATAACTTTGCTTAGATCAAACTTCCTTCTCAAAACATTCTTTTTAAACCCGACGCTTATGAGAGCGTTCAAATAGAAATACTTATTTTTATTAATAAGGGTCTTAGTCTGTTCGCACTAAAGCTAAGCTTTGCCTGATTGACACTTAAAAAGTTAGCCACGCGAAGCTTTCATCTTTTAAAAGCATTTACCTACAGGTGAAATTGTGACAACATTATTTTGTAGCGCCAGTAAAGTCAAGAATTCAAATGCGAGCCCATTTGAATTGATAGGTAAAGTGAATGAATGAAAAGTTTATTTCAGTAAGTAGATTTTTTAAGACACTTTTACAAGTCAATATTTTGTTCTCTGAGAGGAAATGCCGAATTACACTCAGAAGTCATGGTCTCTTTTAAAGACCAAACATTATTATTAGAAAAAAAAAAAAAAAAAAAAAAAAAAAAAAAAAAAAAAAAAAAAAAAATTGTTCGAACTTGTCGGATTGCTCCGCGGTATTTAATTGCACTAAATTAGTTTTCTTCACCCAATAAGCTCAAAACTCTAATACATACGCTAATTATACTGTGATAGTCATGTGAAAGTGTTATCTCGGTGAACGATATCGTATTATGGTAATTAAAATAATAAGTTCACAAGTAGTGACTGTTGGTGATTGAAGACAGGAAACAATATAAAATATGTATTAGAAAATAAAACACAATGAAAATGACCCAGAGTGAGTGAGATCTACTAACAAAACATTAATTAAGTTCTGTTATGACGAAAGTTACATTTATACAATCAGTTGCAAATTTGAAATAAGTGATTTGGCATATTGTAAACAAACCACAGCTGACTCATTGTCTATTTGATTAAAGTATAGTGCCACAAACTTATCTGGCCCGGTGGCAAAAAGAGAAACTAACGACGCCATTTTGAAATGTCAATCTGCCAGCCATCCGTTGACATATCCGCCATTGGTTGTTTGCTCTGTGTGTTTAATTTTCGTTTAGTGGTTATAGCTAGTGAAAAATGCCGAAAGCTTTAAAAAGTGACGCGAGGAACATTATATTACAAGTCTTAGATTTTATGAAGGAAGAAAAGCGCCTTCAGGCACCGATAATACCGTTCGAAAAATTGTATGAACGCGTAGCTGCCGCCACAGGTTAGTGTTGTCAGCTTTTGAAAATAAATTCCACGAAAACACCATTTCGCACGTGCTAGTAGAATAGACGTATGATTTTCAAAAAATTTCGTTATTTTTGTTGTAGGTGTTGGGGAGCGATTTGTTAGAAAACTTGTCAAGGAAAAAGAACAGGCAGATGAAACTGGAACAAAAGTTTCCACGCCAGGAAAAAAAAGGAAAAGGACGAAAGGTAAAATTGAAGTGGATGATTTCGATCTTGGTGTCATAAGAAGAAAAATTCATGAATTTTACACTATGCGGAAAGAAATTCCCACAATACCAAACTTATTAAATGTGCTCCAAGAAGACATTGATTTTAAAGGGAGTCGAGAAACTCTTCGGAAAATACTCCATAAAATTGGATTTCGTTACAAGAAGACAAAATCGAACAGAAAAATTCTAATAGAACGAAATGATATTTCAGCATGGAGAGCCAATTATCTTCAAAAAATTAAAGACAATGAACGAGGTGAACAAAAACCAGTCATATTTTTGGACGAGACCTATATTCACGCATCTCATACAGCTGGGCGCTGCTGGCAGAGTGATGAAATTGACGGTGTGCTAAACCCAGTCTCCAAAGGAAATCGATCGATAATTGTTCATGCGGGAGGACAAGCAGGGTTTGTGGAGAATGCTTTATTAGTGTTCCAATCGAACACAAAAAGTGGCGATTATCACGACGAAATGAACAGTAAGAATTTTAAAAAATGGGTGACCGATAAACTTCTGCCCAATTTACATCAGCCAACACTGATTATATTGGATAACGCCCCATATCATAGCATTTGCATAAACAGAACTCCTAATGGAAGTCATAAAAAAGCTGAGATGCAAAAGTGGCTGACGGAAAATAATGTAGAATTTAACGAACAGTTTACAAAACCGCAACTCTACGAACTCATTAAGAGACATAAACCAAAACCTATATACGAAATAGACGAACTGTTGAAAAACAGTGGACATAGCGTGTTAAGATTACCGCCATACCATTGCGACCTAAATGCAATCGAAATGATTTGGAGCTCTATGAAACGAAACGTAGCTAATCAGAACATTAATAAATCAAATTCTGAAATGCCTACTTTGATTGCAGAAGCCTTCAATAAGATAACAGTGCAAGAATGGCAAAAGCACTGCAATCATGTAAAAAAAATTGAAAACGAGTATAGAAGTAGGGATGCATACTTAGACGAGCCTTTCATCATTAATTTGGCCAGTGACAGTGAAAGTGAAAGTAGTGACTCTGATGATGAAGTGACTGATGAATCAGGTGGCTCGGGAATACCTGGAGTATTCCCGTTAGAGAACACTCGCCAGACATTTTATGTAGATGATCATAATTATTGTGTTAAAATATAGATATTTTCGAGGAATATGCTTGTTTTTGTTTTTTAGGTACCTAATTAACATATTACCTACATTCTTTCAAATCGCCAGGTGTTACGTAGGTAGTATGTGCATAATTTCATAGTTTTAACTTTTAACCATCTTCAAAAAAGGAGGTTATCAATTTGACACGTATTATGTACCTACTTATGTAATATTATTGGAATTGCAATATATTTACATAATTATAATAGTCTATTACGGCTTCCAAACAAATATGCATATTTTTATAGGTATGTATGTATGTGTATGTTAGTCCACGTATTTCTCCGAAACTATTAATCGGATTGAAAAATCGGTTCAGTAGTTTTCAAGATTTGGACCAAAATGTTTTTGTTACATCGACTTGCTTTCCCACTTTATTGTAAAATTTATTTTTCCTGGCGACACCAAATGCGATATCAGCGACTCCCTCACCGGGCCAGATAAGTTTGTGAGACTGTATTGAGTTATTGTCCAATCACAATTTACTACGAATTGATTTGACAGAAAAGTGGTCGTTCAGAAATTTAAATCTTAAGACTTGGACACTAGTCTTTTGAGACTGCGTTCCGATATACGCATTACATGCGACTGAAGTACTGAGGTTAGTTTGAATAGTCTGATAATATTCTGTACGTGATAGAAGCAAATTAATATACTACGGAAAAATGGACTGCGATGACAATAATATAACTTATCGTAATAAACCGCATAGAAGAAGCTCATTAATCGATCTGTCTAAATTGAATGATTTATCTAACTCTGAAATACTAGACTCAACAATTACAAGTTTGCCAAGCACATCCCCAGCTGGAAATCGCCCATGCTGTGAAGTCCTTCAAGAGCAAATAAATCAACTAACATGTGAACTTCAGTCCGCAAATAACGAAATCGACATACTAAACGAAGAAAATATAAACCTAAAACATGAGTTAGCAAAAGCTCAAAAAACCATAAACTTGTACAAAAAACTGGACTTTATTGAACAATCACCTAAAACGTCGAACAGAAAAAAGAAAAGAAATAAAATAAACGATAGCAACAGACAGGTTGCTCGCCTACAGTTTATGACACCGGAAAAATGCAAACCTATACGACCTATTGAAGAAATAACAAACATACAATTGGTGACTTCCGAAAAGATGGTACAAACCGAAGGTAGCTTACAAATTGATAATAATATAAACTCAATGATGATGAATAATTTAGAAAA
This sequence comes from Luperina testacea, assembly GCA_927399505.1. Lineage (NCBI taxonomy): Eukaryota > Metazoa > Arthropoda > Insecta > Lepidoptera > Noctuidae > Luperina > Luperina testacea. Next base: position 1,108,109 of record OV656766.1, on the reverse strand, counting down.
GGCACAGATAACCAATGATGACACACTAAGCTCTAAAAATCAAACGCCAGAAAAGGATACAGCATCCAACGATATAAGAGTGACTGAACTCATAAAGAAGAAAACTAAGAGACCATGCGTTTACGACGAAACCAAAGAAAGAAAACTGTGCGTATTAAGTAATAGTACACAAAGAGGCATATTACAAGCGGTTGAAGAAAATTTTTCTAAAGACTTTAAGTACATTAGTTATTTAATGCCCAACTCAAAAATAAGTCATCTATTAGCTAACATAAAATCAAAATTACAAGATTTCAGTATAAATGATTACTGCATAATTTTATTGGGCGAAACAGATATTAAATTTAACAATAACTTTATCGATCTTGTAAAGGTAATTAATGAAAGCTTGAGGCAAATGACCCACACAAATATCATTTTATGCACACCCACGTACGTACGTGGGGCCCCTATCTATAATTATAAAGTTGAGAGTTTTAATAACCTACTTTACATGGACCTTGAACATCATAAACACGCATACTTTTTTGACACTAACAATGACCTAGAATTTAAATTCGAATTGTTCACAAATACATCTGGAAAACTAAATAAAGGTGGAATTAATTTTATACTTAAAAATATAATGGATAGGATTAAAATTGACTTAGAATTATTTCCTTACGTGAAAAATAACGCCAATGAGCAAAACTCACAGTTTTTTCTTTTATAATTATATACACATTTTACACCAGAATATTGCAGGTCTGATTAACAAAACTGACATTTTGACGGTACATTTAGAAGAACTAGACATAAAGAATATACCTATTGACGTAATATGTATCACTGAACATTTTATGACACCAGAACAGGAGGCTACAATAAATTTACCCAATTTTCGCCTAGCAGCAAGTTTTACAAGAGGCGTAAATAGGGGAGGTGCCTGTATATTTACCAGAATAGGGCATCCATACACAGTACTAAATAATACATTTTCTATTAAAGGTATCATAGAATATAGTGCAATAGAACTTACGGAACATAAGTTGATAATTATTTGTGTGTATAGAGTACCCAACTCATGTATGACTATGTTTTTTAATAATCTAGATAAGTTGCTTCGCCAAATATGTGACACAACTAATAAGAAAATTGTTGTATGCGGGGATTTTAATATCAATACATTAAAAAGAAACCGACAAGCCCTAGATTTTGAATACATTCTGCAAAGCCATAACTTAAAACTAGAAATTAAAGTTCCCACTAGACTCATCAGTGGAACTTGTATCGACAACTTTGCTCACAATACTCGTAAATGCAAAAGTGAGATAATGGAATTCGGGTTATCGGATCATACTGCTCAATTATTGCATTTTCCAGTTAAAAAAACCTGTATAATAAAGTCTTGGCGTATTAAAAGACGCGATTATAGTCAAGAAAACTTGACAAAATTTAAAAATTGTATGAGTAACTTGACATTCTCTGATATTTATTTCACAAATGACCCAAACGAGGCATACGATTGTTTTCTGGAACTGTTCCTATGTTTTTACAACTTGTGCTTTCCCTACAAAGTCATAACAAAAACATTACATAAAAAAACTAAATGGGTTTCAAAAGGTATAAAAACATGTAGCAAAAGAAAAAGAAAATTACTATGGCAATATAGGACACACAGGACAAAAACAAACAAACATATATTTACGCAATACGCTGCTAAACTTAAAAAAATTATACGCCTAACACAGAAGGCACAAAATAACCATCACATAAACACCGCACAAAATAAATCAAAAGCAACATGGTCAATTATTAATAACTCTAAATTTAAATTTCCCAGGGAACCAATCAGTGAAATATTGAAAGATAATACGAACATTACAGATCCAACATCGATTGCGGATAGCTTTAACGACTATTTTATCGACCAAATTGCAAAATCAAGACAAACAAATAAATGTGATAGTAAAGCACCCCCCAATCAAAATATTAACACTAACTTAAATTCTATTTTTCTTACCCCCACAACCCCAATGGAGATAGATAGAGAAATTAGTCAGCTTAAAAACACCCAAAGCGAGGGTTATGATGGTATCTGTACCAAGGTAATAAAACACGTGTCGCATTCAATTGCGGCTCATTTAAGCTACATCATAAACCTATGCATTTCAGCTGGAATTTACCCCGAAAAACTCAAAACATCTGTTGTTATTCCTCTCCACAAAAAAGATGACAAGATGGATATGGGAAACTATAGACCTATAGCTTTGATTCCTATCTTCTCTAAGCTATTTGAAAAGGTCATACATAGTCGTATATACAGCTTTCTTGAAAAATATAATATCTTGGCTAGCGAACAAAAAGGATTTCGCAAGGGTAAATCCATAAACACTGCAATATATGAACTTGTTAATAGGGTATTGACTAGTATGGACAGTAGAAATCCAATATGTGCTATATTCATGGACATGAGTAAAGCTTTCGATTGTGTTGACCATAGCATACTGTTACAAAAATTAAATATGTGCGGCATAAGAGGTAAAGCACTCGACCTCATTCAATCATATCTGCATGAGCGAAAACAAATTACAGAAATTACTAGAATATGCCACAAAACGCGGTATGAGATGACATTTAGATCCGACATTAGAACCATAAAACTAGGAGTTCCACAAGGTAGTGTTTTAGGCCCCTTACTCTTTCTAATATATATTAATGATCTCCCCCGACATATCAAAGAACCAATGGTACTATTCGCAGATGACAGCACGGTAATAATAAAATGTGACGAAAAAACCAACTATGTAAATAAAATCAATGAAACATTAAGTATAATAATTAAGTGGTTAATGGACAATAATTTGAAAATAAATATGGACAAAACAAATATAATGCACTTTCACCAAAGAACTCAACAAACAAGTATTAATGTAAATTACAATGGACAAAGAGTAAAATCGGTAACAAGCACAAGATTTCTGGGAATTGATATCGACCACAGACTATCATGGACAACCCATTTAGACAGCCTCTGTAAAAGAATAAACAAATCCTCATTCGCTCTATACAAACTCTCTAAATTAGTTAGAAATGAAGCCGTCTTAACGGCCTATCACGGACTTGTTGCACCATTACTCAGATATGGCTTAATATTCTGGGGAAATTCGGTAGACAAGGAAACTATATTTAAAGCTCAAAAGAAATGCATCAGAGCAATGTGCCAAATAGATAGTACAACAAGCTGTCAACCTCACTTTAAAAATCTTAAAATTCTTACATTACCCTCCCTGTACATCTATGAAGCTAATATTTTTGTAAAATCGAATCCAGGGTACTATAATACTGCATTTAAAAGCTATTATCGAAAATTAAGAGATAAAAAAAGGTTAGAGGTAGAAATACCCTATGGTAAAACGGCACTATTAAATAAAAGTATTTTATGCATGACATCGTTGATTTATAATAAATTGCCTGATGACATAAAACAATTACCTATTATCCAATTTAAAAAAAAACTACAGACATTCTTAATAAATAAATGTTATTATGATGTCAAAGATTACTTAGGTGACAAAAATATTGTATTTTAATGACAGCAAAGGTCCGGATAGTAAATAATGTAATATATATTATATGTTGGACATAATTAATCATAAATTTGATATAATGTTGCACATAAATAATTTATAATATAATTTCTGGATTTAATTTAATTTTATTTTATTTTAATTTTTCATTTTTAATTTGTATGACATTATTATTTTTAATTCCTTATTTTGCTGACTGATCTGTAAATTAAAATTCTTGTTTTATATTTGCACACCTTGTATGGTTATTAACAGTGTACCATTTTGACCGTTTATAACATCCACTGAACCTGTTTTATGCAAATAAATGATTTGATTTGATTTGATTTGATTTGATTAGAATTGTATGTGAGTCTAACAATGCGGGGCCATATCTGGAAGGAGCTTTTGAACAAAGAGTCATTACAGCTTTGAGTTGACTTGTCCCAACAGACAGCATGCATGCATTTCAAATCAAATCAAATCAGATTGGTAGATGTTACATGTCTTCGAATTTGTGGTTCTAGGACATGCCAGTTTCGTCACGATGTTTTCCTTCACCGTTTTGAGAGCAGTGGTTATGAAATAACTTACGCCAAGTAAAGTGCCTGTCTGGGTTCGAACCCCCGACCTACAACTCGTAAATCGCGTCCGTTACCACTGGCCCACCACTGCTCACCAGCATGCATTACGTAGACCATATTCAAAATACTCAAAACCGCCAGACTGTTATAAAGTCATGCACGCGTATTCAATATTACCTGCATGGTATCATTCATAGTCAGGCAAACAATTACTTTTCCCCTTTTTTCAGGACCGGGCCCACAAAAAGGAGAGTTATGTTTTTTGAGATACTTGTGTGCCATTTTCATTATGCCCAAAAAGTTTTAAATACCTGAGCCTGAAATTTTTTTACTCTGTCTCTGGGCCTTAGCCAGGTTCATCATCTGCCTCGCCTTTTACTGGATAATACGATACCCCTTGCCACACTATCGAGCTTCTGACGACCCGTAACGGCTGTCAAAAATCTAAGAATCAGAGCCGGTGCCAACGGCTTAGCGTGCTTTCCGAGACACGGAGGTCTCGATATATAAAGATGGTCACCCATTCATGGACGGACCGCGGCAAACATAGCTTTACCTGATTGATCGACCCGTGCAGCTGTTACTTAGCCACGAGCCCCTGTCTCTGCCGTAGCCAGGTTTATAAACCTGCCTAAAAGTCGTTATTTTCGACGCTGGATGAAATTTCTACTTATTTTAACGAGATTTTATTTATTCAAGCGACATTTTAAATAACTCTGTGAATAACTCATTGGATATACTTGCTAGCCGACGTACCTTAGGATTACTGGTGCCTTTATACTGCATGCACAGGTACCTCAAACCAAAATACTTGTGATTGTTGAGTTACCTTTGACTGAATTCTTGTTACCAACGGTAGGTAAGCGTGTGTGGTCACTTTCGGAGTCACACTGCTGAAGTGGAAAGTAAATATCAAGTTCCTAAATACTAGTATAATTATTATATAAATGATTTTTAAATGATGTTTGTTTGGATACATTTTCAAAAACTGGGCGTTATTCATAAAATATAAATTTACACACGAATTATACGCCACTCTAACAATTCAAAGTAGGAAGTAAAATTAGTTTCAATTGGTTTCGAGACTTACACTGAATTTCAAAGTTTAATTTCAAAAATTGGTCGCGAGCAACGCGGAAAGTGAATGGACGAAATGCGGATACTCTACCTAATTAGTTTTCTAAGGATTACATTCTGTGTTGAAAATTGAATTTTTTTTCAACACAACTAGCTACGACAATCTGTGAAAGAGTCTGTTTTCTACGATTACACTCGTATAATAAATATCCTATTTGATATAAATTAAATTATTTTTTTTTTGCTTAGACAACAATGATCCATATTATGTTAATGGTTACGTACAAGAAATTTAAAAACTGTTTAGTGTGTTACAATTCAAACTAAGTACTAAGCTACCAGAAAAACAATATTTACTTACATTCACCGGATGAAATGAATCACTCTGACACCTGCACGAAGTGATTCATTATCACCGAGAGGAGATCATGTTGGGGCCAAAATCTAGAATGGTCGGCCAACGAAAGTAAATGTATTACTCTGGTCGTGGACGTCTTCCTTATCATTTTTACTATTGCGTTGAATCTCTATAACGACCATTCCTTCAGCTGTTTTTTAAAGATAAAAATCTAGTTTTATACTTAAAAAAAAAATCTGATTTTAGAACTATTATGAAAAAAATAGTTATAGGAACACTCGCAGAGGTCTGTTGTCATAGTAGGTATTACTTATTTAAGGTCATCTTTCGTTTATTTTCGCCAATCGGTAGTTTTATATTTTATTAATATGTAAAAACCTATTTTTTCAACTTTAAAAAACAGCTGAAGAAATGGTCGTAGAGATTCGGCGCAATAATTTTTTTTGTGCTAGCCAGTACTTTGGATTTTGAGGCCAACTTTGTATGAAACGTGACTGGTCTCCTTTCTAGTAACATCTTCAGAATGCTATTAGGACTTGACCGCGTTCTCTCCAATAGCGACGCCCGCCTCCCGAATGCGGAAAAATATGTGTACAAAAAATAAATGAGCGATAAGTATGCGAAATGTTGCACCCCCATGCCTATTCCTTTGGGGAATAAATAGGTATAAATTGTTATGTTATGCACACAAACGTTAAAAACCTCACATCGAATTCCTTCTCTGAAATTGGTAACAAAAAGTATAAAAACCGCTCAAACAATTAACCAGGGAGTAAAAGTTTTCAAAACTCGCTTATTCCCAGCAGATCGAAAAGTTCCGGCTGCGTTAATTCCTGGATTAGTTTACCAATTACCTAAGTACTGCATTTTATTGAACGCCTCACACCTCCTGCAATTAACGCAACTCGTGGAAGTGGAAAGTTTATTATGATTATTAACAAGGTAGATGAGGGTAGTAGTGAAGCGGAGAATCGAGAATATATTCAGCAAGTAGATTCGATTTCCAGGATTTGTATAATAATGTAGCGGTATCTACAACTCCACATGCGAACAACGCGTCATACTGACGTCACGCAAAATCCTGCATCGCGCAAGCAGAGTTTACCGCGCAACTAGCATAGATACAACGGCCCGACATGAATCATCGGGCAGTTGCCCGCCAGACACAACACCCGTCTGGTCGGAGGATCCTCCCTTTTCTATAGAGTATGAGTGAACTTTACACCCTGTTCCTTATACCTCTATAATACCTAGGCTCGGTTTTTGCTCGACTTAGATTAATTAATCTTCACTGTGTCATGAAAACACTATTGTTTGACGAAATATATCATTCCACACGTCACACTGAACCCATAAGGGCTTCGTTTTTTGACAGACAAACTGACAGACGGACAATAAAGTGTCCTGTAAAGCTTATGCGATGCCTTCGTTGTGCGTCCGTCCGTTCGTCAGTCTTCCAAGACCCTTTTTCTCAGAAACGCGTAGAGGTATTAACCCTTTGGGGAATACAGGCGTGATCATAAGCTATGTAATTAATTCATAAGCATGCTTTTATAGTATTGCCGCGTCAATTAGTCGGCTGCCTAATTATTCAGAAGCTATCAATATGCAGTAAACACGTGGGTATGGATACACTCGGGTTCTATTTATCATCTTGCACCCGCCGTGTGTGTTAGGCAGTTGCCACATCGAGCTACAAGCGATTTTGAATGGTTAAGTTGAAATTGATATCAAATTCGTAGGTCTACGGTCCCTTGGAGCTCTCAAAATACGTTTAAAATTCAAGGTAATATACTGCTACCTATATAAGCGTCATATTTTGATACGCGTAAATAAATATCATGAAAGGCTAGAAGCAAGGTATCACCGCACAATTAAAGAGAAAGTTCGAAAATCATTAATTTCTTGTTTCATCACATTTTTTTTTTGCGATTACTGATTTGCATTTCGATCACAGTCGGAGTCGGTATTTCGATGTATGGGAGATTTTTTTAAACTACAATGTTAAGTTTGTTTCTGGGTTTCATCTCAATTCATCCCAACTGTAGAACCATTCGTTGTGCGTGATCCGAAACGCCCTTGGCTGGTTTTTCGGCAATTCAGACCCACTTTCATACTCAATTTTAAAAGCATTATTTTCGAATAAATTCCTCGAACCACATTGTCTACAACCCTTTGACAAATATTGTAATTGTGTTCGTAATTTATTTGCCAAAAATGTGAACAATCATGAATTAATGGAAAAATAACTTTTCACACCACCTGCTCGAAAATGTTAAATTATATGTCAAGTAACCTTAACCTAAAGTGAGTTATTAGTGGCCGGGGGCACAGCCGGTCAATAATGTTGTACTGGATTTCATTATGACCCGCTGGTCAATAATGTGATTTGAATTTGGAATCTCACATGCTCAGCTAAATTGGCAGTATAGTACTAACAAACACCCTTTGGTGCCCGAAAGAGGAAAGCTATTCTCGATACCCTTACTACGCGTGGATGATATTCTCGATTTCCTACAAAATCATAACGACTGCTTCTTCATATCGTTGCCATGTTTTCGAAGACATAATATTGTAAGAATAATTAGATAACTATGAACCATTTTTAAAAAGGAATGGAAGTGCATATAACTAACTAGTTCTAAATATGTTATTCTTACTGTTTGTTTATTTAATAAATACTTTGTTTTTCGTACTGTGGCTATTATTTTCTCACAGTAGGTGTAAAAAGTAGAGTATCCTCCTCTGGGCTAAAGGTGTCTTTGCCGTGGGCTAGCATGAATCCCTCGCTGCATTCAGGATTCTTGTATTAACTCCCTCGCTTCGCTCGTGAGTTAAACTCTTAATTCCCTCGCTGCGCTCGGGAGTTAAATCCCGAATCCTTCATTGCGCTCGAGATTCAATATGACGCCCGTGACATAAGACACAACTTTAGCCCCTCAGTGCATAATCTACTATTAATTCCTACACAATAAAGTTCAGTTTTCAAAATTCAGTCACTTATTATTGTTGTTTGTTACAAAAGTAGTTATTTTTCCACTCTGCAATTGGCATTTTTGTTTTCGTTTGATTGTTGTTGTTTTCACGTTTTGTTGTCATATACTCGTATAAGCCAAAGTCGCGGTAGCATCACGGATTGATGATGATTGTATTGTCAATGTCAATTAATAATGTGTGTTGACTTTGGTGCCTGGCCCTGACATCAAGCAATGGATAAAATTGTCAAAACATTTTAAACTTGAGTACGAGGCTTTTAACTACGTTGTGTGTGTGTGTATTTAGTCTTTTTTAATTTTTTTTTTTAATTTGCAATATGCGTTTTTGTTTGTGCAGGATAAACAAATTTTCTTTCTTTCTTTTGTTTTTTTCTTTCTACAACTTCAAACATTTTTATAACTTTTTCAATAGTGCTAGTCACTCTGAAATCAACTTAATTATCATTGAGATAAAGTTTATGTTAGTTTAATTTGAAATAGGGTCCCTACCAGTCCCTATGCAGTTTCTCTAAAGTAAAAATGCGCACGCCCCTGTGTGCGCACTTTTACTTTAGAGAAACTGCATACAACTGGATGTCTATTGTTTACATACATCCCTACGTACCTCTTCTCATACCTCTGCCTTCTCCCCATGAGGCAGGCAAAAACTACAGAACGCCATCGCCTTCTCTTACGTTTCTTACATACCTACAGGTGTGTATGACCAGATGTATGAACGTAAAACGATAAAAAAGGAGTATATCTATTTTTTCGGTCTCCTATACAAAATATAATTTAAGAGTCTTCTACTTGTATAGAAACTTACTATATTACTAATAGAGATTTCTATAGAAATAATTATCACCGTTGTGCCTTTTTTTCTGTTCTTTTTGGAACGAAGTTCCTTTACGGAGCTTGTGGTAGGCCACAAGCTCCGTAAAAGAACTCCCACAAGCTCCCATTTTACCCATTTTTTTTCAAGATTCCTCCCATTTTACTCCTAAGTAGAAATCGTCACGTAACAAAAAAGTGATATGCCCCTCCGTGTGACTTTTCATTTATGTTATAGAAAGAGATAGAGAGAGATAGTTTACATGGTTTTCGAGGGTGTAAAAGCTGATAGTGAGGAAAATTCAAGATGGCGACTGCAAACATTTTAAAATTTTTCATCATGGGGGTCGTTTTCATGGTTTTCGAGGGTGCTAAAGCCGATATTGTGGTCAAAGTCAAAGCATTTATTTCAAATAGGCACATAAAAGGCACTTTTGAACGTCAAAAATTACAATAAAATAGAATTGATTCTAGTCGCCCCTTCCAAAAGGTAGTGTTCTAAATGAAAATCCAAGATGGATTGGCTGCAAAAATGTAAAAATTTTCGTCAATTTGAAATTTTCGGATCTGCCATCTTGGATTTTTATTTTGAATTTCATTCCTGCCGGGGTCCTCCGACCTTACACATTTTTTTTCTTATCTGTTTATATATGTGTGTACATAGGTGGTTAAATAAATAAATAATAAAGTGAAGAGTTTGCTTGTGTGTTTGAAGATTGCGCTAATCTCTGGAGTTACCACTCGGATTTGCGAAATTTCTTTATGCATTTGGATTCTTAGGAGCCGAGCGAAACGAAAAAAAAACAGGCAGAACGCTAAGCGAAGACGAAATAATAGGACGGGCGGGCGGTGCGATGCGACGCGGTGGGTTAGGGGAGCTGAAACCTAACGCAAACGATGTCGCGAAGCTAGTTTAAAATAATAAAAATCTACTGGTAGGCGAGCACCTTATTACCCTGCCCGCTTCCCGGGCCGGCTGTCGCAATAGAAGCGTATTGTTTGCTCATATTTATCCATTAGCTGGTTATTGCTATTAGTCTGTTGAACCCAGCTCAATATAATAGCCCCCCTGATAAAGTGTCGATATCGATAGAAAAAGGAGGTTTTATGCCTCGCGCATGACTGGCTTTATGATGCGAAATGGAGCTTTCTAGTAGACGCCGGTTGAATGCCGTAAATTTATACAGAAATGTAATTAAAATCAATTGGATCTCGATTGGATACACGTTCGACGTATACGCAGGGTTAAGGGTGTGGTATAAAACATCAAACTGAACGTCTTTCTCCATTGGAGCAATATCGTAATCGCAATAAAAGTATCAGCTGTCTCTTAAATTTTGTCATGTAGGCATTGAAGTTTTGTATGGGATAGCTGATAATTTTTTCGCAATTAAATACGATGTTGGTCCCATGGAGAAAATTGTTCAGCTTAATGGTCGGTAGCTGTACCACAAACTTAAATATAATCACACATTTCTAAAACACGCTGTTTCAGTTATGTAAACACTGTTACATACCAGCGCTGCGACTTATTTTTAAACTGGCTGACCCGACAGATGTTGTTTTTTCCCAATTACGAGGTAGGTACCATAGAAAAAAGCACTCAGTTTTTCCGATATTCCGGGCATCTGTTCCAATTTGTTTTGCCTTAGAAACCTTATTCGGTCTATTATGAACGTTTAAAAAATATCTGATCATCCTTTCTGTTCTTAAGTGAGTCGCTTCGCACTTAACCGCATATTATTTTTTAATAGATAGATGTCGCATGACAATGCTGAGATATGGGCCTTTTGACCTCGTACAGGAGATTTTTATTATTGAAGTGAAAACTCCTATAGGCGCATTGGGCATTTTTTGAGATGGGAATAAATTATTGAACTTGCGCCACTGTTACCGCAAGCGACACCGCGCCTGTTTTGTTTATAAGACGATTAAAAAAATACCCGCTTCGGATGTGTTCGGCTGTCCTCGGGATGTACCTACTCGGTTTTAATGTATATCCGATATGTCAGTGAGTGATGGCAAAGTATTCTGTTTGTGTTTTGTTTTCACTTCTGTCGGCACTCCCGGAGTACCACTGTTTTTTTTTTAATTTAGTTTGTATCCTCCTGTGCGTGGACCAATAAATAATAACTCTTTCCTTCTTTCATCGGCCAACTAATTATTATTATAAAGCCTCCGTCTCTTCTTTGAAAAATACACATAGTTACATTAGAACATTTTTAACGATAACATTTTTAACATTTTTACAATCTTTAGAATTTTCACATTCAACATCCTGCGAATTTTGGCTGTGCAAACTCATGGTAGAGCTACTGTAGGTACCGACGACTTGAAACACTCCAGTTCAAATGATGTTCTCTGTTTGTACACTTTGTACAACATTTCTACATTTCCTGACACTCGAGCACTTTGCAGGAATGACTAGGATGTCAACCTCTTACGTGATTACCTATTAAGGGAGTTTAGCTGTAGCTTCTAAAACATTTGAACTACAAGGTCGAGTAATTTGTTAGCACACAGTAAATAAATAACGAGATAAACTGGAGCTCTTTGGTCATTGGACATCAATCAGCCTAGCCTTGGGTTCAGGTTTCAATCTAACTGGATGCAGCTGAATACCAGTATTATAAATATAAAAGTATAAATGCGTCGTGGAGGTCAGATAGGCAATCGGTCAATGTTATTTGACCGATTGACGATTGTTGATTTGATTGATTGTTTGACGCAGGAGATAATTATGATAGTACACATATACACAGATGCACTTTCGCTTCCCATTTTCTTTTTTGTGGGTGAGAAATCATCAAATGACCCCTCCCGCTCTGGGCGGAGTGGAAGGGAGTGTCAGACTCTTACTGACTAAAACCCACCCGTGTTCCTTCCTTAGCCCTTTATGTTCCGGGGCAGCGGTACGGTAACCCTTTCGGACAATCCCGCTGACCCGGGCTTCCCTCACTTTCACATTCTGATGTAACGGCAATCCGGTACGACCAGAGAGAGGTCAGGCGCAGGACCAACGGCTAAACGAGTTTTCCGAGACACGGGGTTATCACGTCGCTAACTTCCAAACTCTGGACTGTTACTGAGAAATTCCTAATGGAAAAACCGGGGCAGTTTTTGGTTGTAGGAAGTGGGTGAACTTTAGAACAATAAGACTATGTTGTCCGTGACCTATTTTGCTCTCCCGCTGACATTCTGACTGATTTGCCCTTTACTACGACGTTTCACAAACTATCCTTTTGTGTATCCTCTAGCGAAATAACCTTAAATTAATGACTTTTTGACCTCCCTCGGAAAAGTTACAGTTAATTATCTAGTAGATATTTCCATACATCATGTTATATTAGGACCACCTTTATATTAGGAGATTTAGATAACTATCTAAATCTCCAGAAACTACCCCAGATGGTGATTTTAAGAATCAGTGAGAACTTTTGTCAAGAATAATCAGCTTTGATGTTCCCACTGCTGGGACACAGGTCTCCTTTTTTCGAGAGAGAGTGGTTAGTAGTTGTCACATGTCTTCAAACTTTCGGTTCTAGGACATGGACATGCCGGTTTTCTCACGAATGTTTTCCTTCAACGTTTTGAGAGCAGTGGTGATGAAATTATTTACACACAAAGCAAAGTGCCTACCTGATCTACAACTTTTAAGTTGGGGCCTTTAACACTGGGTCACCACGGCTCTGCTTTGTACAGCTGTGAAATAGTTCAGGAAGAAAGGGATCAGTCAGGAGCCAATGAAGGGCGCATCTATATAGACGCTCAAAAACAAAAAACGGTTCAGGTGCTGGCGTACACTCCCTTGAAAGTTAATATTAAGGATATTAACTTTCACATACCACTAGGCACACACAGTTCGATCTTTCAATGCGAATGTGTTGCCTTAACACAAGCTGCAACAGCAGTACAGCACTTAGGCATCCGGAACTACGGCATTAAATTCCTATCCGACAGTAGGCTGTCGGATAGGAAGGATAGGAGACAGATAGGTCTGTACTCAAAGCTTTAGGAAGCACACAAACTAACAACAAAGTAATTTTTGAGTGCCATCTAGCTCTGGAGAGTTTATCGACGTCCAATCGTATTACTCTCCAGTGGATAAAAGGGCAAAGTGGATCCTTGGGCAATGATGCTGCAGATGAACTTGCGAAGACTGCTTTTCTTTTTGTTTGTTTTCGTAGTAACTGTATTTAGTACTACATATTTGTTTTAGTTTAAAATAATTACAGCCTCTTTATTCTCTTACTGTCTTCTTCTTTGTGTTTCCGTAACTTGAATATTGTCTTCACTGTATCATTAACCTAGGTAATCTGTGGAAACGTTGTGGATTGTACATTTACACACTTCCAATGTAATCTTAGATGTAATATATAATGTACAATTGTTTGTTTACATTAACAAAACAAAAAAAAAATATAATAAAAAATATATATTTGACACTAAGAATTACATGTTACTTACAAACCAGACATCATGAAAATAAACATGAATGTAAACAAAAAACAAAACAAAACACACACACACACAAAATAAAACTACAAACAAAGCAGACACACACACACAAAACAAATGAACAAAATAAAACACACGGGCACGCGCGTTAACACTAATCCGTGAACCCGCCGCGGCTGTCCGTTACCGGACCCTCCTCTGGGGAGTACTCCCCATCACCGGCGCACCAGAACACATAGCACGCTGTGACCACCCCAGGGACCAAACCAGCACATGGGTGCCAGACGACCCTGTGTCTGGGCACCCTTGGTCTCCCTGCGTATAGACGACTAGATACGATACGACGATAGAGCACTTAATATCGTGTCCTGCGTATCCTGTCGTCTGCATGTTACAGGAAATTGATGAACGCTAATGATGGCGCCAAACACGTAGCCGAATTCTAGATCGAGTCCATTTAGATTGCCATCGACACGCTGAAAAAAAGATTAAAACTAACAAAAACGTGAATACAATAAAAACTGGCCAAGCGCGAGTCCGAGTCGCACACGAAGGGTTCCGTACCACAAGGCAAAAACGCCGAAAAAAACACGTTTGTTGTGTGGGAGCCCCCCTTAAATATTTATTTTATTCTGTTTTTAGTATTTGTTGTTATAGCGGCAACAGAAATACATCATCTGTGAAAATTTCAACTGTCTAGACGGATCATGAGATACAACCTGGTGACAGACGGACAGACGGACATTGGAGCCTTAGTAATAGGGACCCGTTTTTACTCTTTGGGCACGGAACCCTAAAAAATAGACCCGTGCGAGGCCAAAAAGGCTCCTATGCTACATAATGCAGCGATATTAAAAAAAATTACAGTAACTTGATAAAAATGTCTAAGTCCAAATCAATCGAGTCCAGTTGAAAACCCGCGCTATACAATGCAGGAATGTTAAGCTTGTAGCGGTATCTACAACGCCACTTGCGAGCAAGAGTTTACCGCGCAACTAGCATAGATACATAACGGCCCGACATGAATCATCGAGCAGTTGCCCGCCAGACACAACAGCCGTCTGGTCGGAGGATCCTCCCTTTTCCATAGAGTATGAGTGAACTTTACACCCTGTTCCTCATACCTCTATAAGCTCTACAAAAAGTTTGTTTTGTTGAACTAACTCAACAGAGTTCAACGCACTAACGTTGAACTTTGTTGGACTTTGGAACAATAAGTAGACTACAAAAACGTTGTATGAAACGCGTGTAGGTACTGTTTTGTAATTTGTATCATTTTCAATGTGTTTTATTACGGGGAAAAGCTTATACTTACGTAAATGTTACGTTACTTAGATACATATATACATAAATTCACGCCTTTTTCCCATTGGGGCAGGCCGAAACTATGGAACGCGACCTGCTATGATTCTTATACACGGTGTCCCGTAATTAATGGATAACCACTAAAGGGATATTTGTACTTAACAACTTTTACTATGGGTCCAAACAAGAAATCGTGAAAAAAAATTTGCTGTTCCCATTTATGTTCGCATAACTCGTCAAAATGTAGGAAACAGCTGATTCTTTTTTCACGATTTCAGGTTTGGTCCCATAGTAATAGTTGTTCATAATAATAAGTTCAATGCCCACTTAAGAGGTTATCCATCTGGTTTTTTTTATTTCCTAACAAGATAATATTTACTTAACACACCAACACATTTTCGCATTTATAATATTAGTATATACCTATAATCTAATATTATAAATGCGAAAATGTGTCTATCTGTCTGTTACCTCTTCACGCTTAAACCGCTGAACCGATTTAGATGAAATTTGGTATAGAGATACTTAGTTTGAGTCCCGAGAAAGGACATAGGATAATTTTTATCCCGATATTCCTACGGGATCGACAATTATGCGGGTGAAACCGCGGGGCGCTGCTGGTATAATATGTATATTGTAAGTTAAGAGTTACGCCGTTTACGTTTAGAACATTTTGGAAATATCTTATTTAAAAAAAGATTATAACTGGAAGTTTCTATGGAAAATTAAAAATCGGTCTATAATCGGAAAAAGGGTAAAGAATAAGAGAGCATCAAAAAATTCGTCCGCATCGCTGTCAGCGGGAATAGTGCCCAAAAGGCTGGCAGCATTACCACATGTATGCCAATGCTGATTCTTTGCCAAAAAAATGGGCCAGCCCTATGGTGTGACGTGAAGAGTCAACCAACCGTTTGGCGATATCTCGAAAAACCAAGTGGGTAGGTACTCGGACCCCATGATCCTACTAGTGTCAAATGTGTTTAGTGATTTATTCATTATTTACACCAACATCTTCTGTACCTATACAAAAATTCAAATAACAGTAGGTAACAGTTATGTGCTTATCATCATTTCAGCCAAAATACGTCCACTGCTGGACATAGGCCTCCCCCAAGAACCTCCACTGTAACAGGTTCTGTACATCTCGCATCCAACGGGTTCCTGCGGCCTTCACAAGTTCGTCGGACCACCTTGTGGGAGGCCTTCTAAAGCTACGTCTTCCGGTACGCGATCGCCACTCCAGAACCTTTCGGCCCCATCGGCATCTGTTCTGCGAGCAATGTGCCCTGCTCACTGCCACTTAAGTTTGGCAATTCTTCGGGCTATGTCGGTTACCTTGGTTCTCTTGCGGATCTCCTCATTTCACGCTGGGAAACTCTATGTGCTTATACAGTTGCCAGTAACAAGTGAACCAACATTCTCAAATACAGTGATAACCTAATGTAAAAACGAAATGTATAAAAATTAAGTGGTAACAAACTATGTAAACAGAAATATAAAATGATATAAGTTAATACGAGTAGGTTGCAAGAAATACCTAAATACAAAATACAAAGAATCTTTAGATTGTGTGGGTTGCGTGCTTTGAGGTGCCTTAGTTTACGTACCTCCTCGTACCAATACCAACTAAAAACCATACTTATTAAAGAAACGCAATACCGACATACTCGAAGGTCTTTTAAGAAACGCAGGCAAAAATCCAGCTTTAAGGCACAAGAGAAACTACCATCAATCAAGTTCTGCTAGCGTCAGCGTGTTCAGGCCATTAAGTTCAGGTTTCCTTACGATATTTTAATTTCATAACAACATGCAGAAAAAAATTGTATCTACATCTACCAACATACAACATAGTTCTGTGGTTGACCGAAAGACTGATTGTCAGAGAACGTACAACCTAAACTCACAACATGACAGCGTGACAACATCACACCTGTTTTCCTCGATGGGTTAGGTATACGTAATAGTACGTCCACATTTCGCCAGTAATCCTATTGCCAGCAACCGGCCACAAAACGAAACTCCGAGCTCTAACTAAGAAATTTTCAAATGGAAAAATTCTATAACACTTTGCCCGACTGAGGACGACATCCAAATTCAATCTCACCATCTCTACTTCAACAGATGAGATCACTGAGATAATAATTGGCTATAGTATTAAACGAACTCCTGCACGTACGGCTGGCAAGGATAGCCGGCCAATTATTACTGCAATACAGACAGAGAGATGAAGATATTTTTATTATAAGCTTCAGATACTTATTGGATTTTATAGCCAAGATGAATATTGTTGAATATTTTTCAGCATTTATTATTCTTACAATATTTTAAAATGCAATGCTCTCTGTCTATTGGTAGGTCCATTAACCTTAGTATTATAATTCGAGAAGCACTTTTCCGATTCGCGTTCATTTTAATTAAAGAATATTATATTACAAAAAGTGTAAATATACAAGTCACTTGCCAGGTTTAAAATAATAGCTATCACCGTTACTAAGAGTTCAATTCCCGTAGGTATCCGCTAATTAATAATCCCGGAGTTTTTCATTTAGGGGAGTTTTCATTAGCAGACCGCACCCTGACATTACTAGTGGCAGATGAATAAAAAAAATGAAAAATATCAAAGTTTAAAAACGCAATATCCAAGTCATAATGATTGTTCTTTTTGTTTATTGTTTTTTTATGGTTATTATTTATTGTTATTATTATTCATCTGTTTTGTTTTATTTTCTTTCCTATTTATGATTTTCGTGTTGTTTGTTTTATGTTAATATTTTCGCTTTGTCAAACTTTCTGCATCTACCTAGACTATACGAGATTGATGTGGTCTCCTACAATTGGAAGCGCACACTAGTATTTGTACCTGTTCTTGTAAACTTGCATGAAATTGTGTAGCTTCTGTTGGAGATCCACTTAAATAAATATATGCTCGCCCTCTAATCCATAGGATTTTATACCATCAATCAAACTCAACGCATCTATTTCTATTAAACCAATTACAGGCACTTTTCAATCGTCATTGCGGCGGAGCGGACGGACCTCCGGCGCGATCTCATGGCGGCATGGAAAGAGCGACTGTCGCAACCCAGCGCGGGGCACGCCACGATAGCGGCGGTAAGACCCCTCTTTGAGGAGTGGCTAGAGAGGCGTTACGGCGCCCTCACCTACCGCCTGACGCAGGTCCTCACTGGACACGGAAGTTTCGGGAGGTTCCTGCACATAATCAGGCGGGAGGAAACGCCCGGGTGTCACCATTGCCAGGATCGCCCAGAGGACACGGTGGAGCATACGGTGGAGGTCTGCCCCGCTTGGGCGGAGCACCGCCGTGTCCTCGTTGAGGCAATCGGCAGCGGCGGCGACCTCTCACGTCCGGGCCTGGTTCGAGCCATGGTCCGGGGCGAGAGGGAGTGGGGGGCAGTCGCCTCCTTCTGCGAAGCAGTCATGCTAGCGAAGGAGGCGGCGGGACGGCTGAGGGAGAGAGCCTCCCGTCCCAGCCGCCGCGGGAGACGCTCCGGGCGTCGGGAGCCGCGTGACGACATCCGGCCACCGTAGGCGCGGGCCTGCGGGCGGAGAGTAATGGGTAGCTCACCGTCCGATCAGGACCAAGCCCGTGCCGGACGGCGCGTACGTGTTCCACGCGCGCCTCAAAGAGATGTCAGCATCAACCGAAGGGGCCCGTCAGGGCCGAAGCCTGCCGGGTCAGCGGGATTGTCCGAAAGGGTTACCGCTGGCCCGGAACATAAAGGGCGAAGGAAGGAACACGGGTGGGTTTGTCAGTAAGACTCTGACACTCCCTTGTCTTTTTCATCCATACTTCTCTGTCAGTCGTGTTCTCGACCGTCACCCCCATTCTAACCACATCAACATCACACAGTCCATCCATCGTTTCTCTGGTCTTCCGCTACTCTTATAGCCATCGACATTCATGCTCAAAACTTGCCTCACGACTTTTGCTCATTCCTCCGTAGGTATCACATGCCCATTGCCCATACAAACAAACAACAACCGATTTCCGCACAACTTTTCAGCTACCGGGGCCACTTTCAGACTTCCTCTTATGTACTCATTTCTTATTCTATCCATCATCACTGGATTTTACCTCCTACTGCTTGTGTCGGTACATTATTTCGTAATATTATTATACAGTTTCGTACAATTTTGAGTAATATATCGTCTTAGTTTCGGTAATTCGCCTACATACTCATACATATGTTTTCATCTTGTATCGGCTCGAGTTGTATGAGAAAAGCTTTTAATACATAATTAGCTTATAACGTTCCCATTGATAATACAGAGGCCTCCTCCTTATGAGAAGGAAAGGGCCGTATTGCACCACGCGGGCTCAGTGCGGGTTGGTAGATGTCACAATTCTTTGACTTTTTTTATCCTAGGACATGCCGGTTTCCTCACGATGTTTTTCTTCACCGGTTTTGAGAGCAATGGTGATGAAATAAATTACACAAAGTAAAGTGCCTGCTTGCGTTGAATCCACTACCTCTCGACTCGTAAGTTAGCGGAGCCTTCACCACTATGCCACCACTGTTCTAATACCTAATAATTCTAATACTGTATTTTAAATGAAAATAAGCTTATTTATAGTATATGAACACCACATCGCTTATGCTAAATGAAAAAGAAAGTTACATTAGAATTGTTTAAAATGACATTTAAAAAACAACAATAGTTTTCTTTCTAAGACGTGGCCCACGCTATGCGACTTCGTCTGCAACAGCTCGACGACTAGAAGCAACGACAGGCTGCGGTCGACAATAAAATTATCGACGCTCGTTGACCGCGCACACTCGTCGACAGTCGCATGCGACAGGTCAGCGTCAGTCTTCGCAAGATAAGCACCAAGGCAAGTGCAACTAGAGGTTCCATATTCACTCACGAGTGTCCGAGAGAGACGCTCAAAGAAAATTATCGCTTCCTGCACGACGTTTGTCGTAACTAATAGTTGCAGATGCAAACGACAGCTCTGCGTTTGGTCGCAGCGTCAAGAGGCAGATGTAACCAATAGTTCTGCGTCTGGTCGCAGCGTCAAGACGCAGATGCCAACGACAGCTCTGCATCATTCTGGTCATAGCGTCAAGACGCATAGTTTGCGCTCACTCTAATAGATTAACATAATCGCAAAACATTATCGTTAGTATGTTGTGTAGTATTTGTGACGTGTCTTTCGCGTCATATTGAGGAAAATAATGTTTTTTTTTCTGTACGTAAGCAAAATGATTAGGTCTTCATGCGAAGGTTGATTGACATCGGTAAAAGATCGCAATCGATCTCAAATTCAAAATAAAATGTATTAGGAAGAGATATAGTAATATTGTGCCCCCGGGCTAAAATATAATATAATATCGTGTAGGCGTAGCGTACGTTTCCAATATAAATTCTTTGACGGCTTATGGACGAATACTCGTAAAAAGCACACGGTTCGATCGATTTGTATGTACAAACTAGATAGATAGGTACATCTACAGAGTAGATATTAAAGAACATAATCGGGTTTAGAACTATAGATCTAAATCCGATTATCGTCTTTGTCTATCTACTAGCTGCGCCCTGCGGATTCACCCGCGTAAATGTCGATCCCGTGAGAATATCGGAATAAAAAATAGCCTTTA
Source organism: Luperina testacea (assembly GCA_927399505.1). Taxonomy (NCBI): domain Eukaryota; kingdom Metazoa; phylum Arthropoda; class Insecta; order Lepidoptera; family Noctuidae; genus Luperina; species Luperina testacea. Next base: position 1,087,352 of record OV656766.1, on the reverse strand, counting down.
TGTTAATCCAGGGTATTAGCTACCTCCATACTAAATTTTATCAAAATTGGTCCAGCCCGTTTGAGCGTGAAGAAGTAACCAACATATAAACACATACACACACTCACAAACTTTCGCCCTTATAATTAGTGTGATAGTAAGCTAAAGCGTTTGTTTGTTTGTTTGAACGCGTTAATACATATGTGGAACTACCTGTCGGATTTGAAAAAAAATATTTTTGCCGTTGCCGTTGGAGCCGCAATAATTTATGATTGCATAGAAAAAAAAGAGAAGCGCGATGACTCAAGGCAGGTAATTTTTTGCAAAATATGAAGCAATTATTTAATTACAAGAAATCTATTTTCTGGACTCAAAAATTAAAACACTAGTGTTTTAGTGTCTTGCTTGTAGAATAATCTGACAAAAAATCAGAATGATTGTGTACACAATCATTCTGATTTTTAAAAAAATAATAAAAATAATAATTTAAAGCAATAAAACTAATATACACGTGTATATTAGTTTTATTGCAATTAAAAGCAAAGTTTTTAAAGATATCTTCATGATTTTTTCTATAGTATCAAATTAGTTGTATTATGTTTTCAACACACGACTTATTTAGCTAGCATATATCCTGAAGAATATCATATATTTTTCTGATTTTGTTTACTGTAGTCGATCATATACTTTTATTGTTTGTTTTTAATGGCTCCTTCAACCGGGCGCGACACGCGATAAAATCGCGCGATTATATCGCGCCTGTTTGTAGGAACCTTAAAACTTGCGTTTTTTTGCGTTTAGGTCCTGTAAGCTTGTAAACCATAAATGATAGGTGCCCAGTGGCGACGGCCGCGACTTACGAGTCCGCCGTAGGTTCAAACCCTGAGAGGTGCATTACTTTATGAAAATTATTTCATCACCACTGCTCTCAAAAAGGTGAAGGAAAACATCTTGAGGAAACCAGCATATCCTGGAACTATAAATTCGAAGACATGTGGCATCTACAAAGCCGTACTGGGCCCGCCTGGTGGATTACGGCCACCTCCCTCTCACAGAGCGGAGGCCTGTGTCCCAGCAGTGGGAACGTTACTAGTAGTCCGGTTATGCTTATGATTGTTAACCATAGATACATCTAAATACATTATTTTCTTCTTAATGTAAAACTAGCTTCCACCTGCGGCTTTGCCCGGGAGGTATAAAACTATCCTATGTCCTTCCCAGGGATGCCATCTATCTCTTTGCCAAATTTCATCGAAATCCGTTCACTGGTTTAGGCGTGAAAAGGTAACATACAGACAGACAGACAGAGTTCCGTTCGAATTTATAATATTAGTACTGATGAAAACAGAAAGGCGTTGTCACTTGTATTTAATATTCAAATAAACAAGTTTATCTTAGATCTAGCAGATCTACTTTGGAAACTGTGTCAGAGGAAACAACTGTATATTTCTTTGTTTCGCAGTAACGATAGACGTTAACTTCGAATCGAATGCGCGATGCTGCTCCATACAAACTTTTTGGAAGTTAGTTTCGAACAACACAACTGACCAACAACAGTATTTCGTTCATTTAAAGATTAAATACAGGCGATACCTACTCTGTTCATCTATAACGGGTATTTTAAAAGACCAAGGCTAGTGAGAGAAAGCTGCTGAGAGAAATGGCGAAATAAACCCAAGAGTTTCTTCTCTTCATATTGGAAATGTCGGCTCAATCTAGCTTATTACTTTTTTATAATACGTAAAAGTGACTCCAGTGATGCAATGAATGAAATTGTTTGTATATATATATTTTACAGAATAAACAATTTCATTTCATTTTATTACGGAATTATTGAAGGTCAAAATACCAACTTTATTTTCACGATAGCAGTATTTAAAATATCCGCACAACACAACTCATGTACCGGAGCGTGCACCAAAAGTACACAAAAATAAAACAGCGATTGTTGGTTATTTGCCAGTAATAATTTTTGCTCAATGTTACTGAATTTGATGTACAGAATGCGTAGATTACGGCTATGTGATGGTTGTTTTTTACACTCTATACCTATAGAAGAAGACAAATTGCATAATCGAATGCCAAGTACTGCAAGAAATTCAGGATTCTCCACATACTTACGGAACCCTGTAACATTGCTATCCGGACAGTAATTACGAGATTATAGCAGTTTTTTTCTGTACTCGAGTGTATTTTCATTTGTATATACGCTGTTTCACTAATTACAAATAAAGTGTCTCTCATATAAGAATATGATACTTTATTCATTGCTTTCAGTGGAGAGGCTTTTTGGATTTTTTATGTTGTCGATACTCGCTTCAGGTGCTTCAGGTTCGCGTCTTTTTGTATCGCGTGTAAGATTATGTGTCTGGGGATAAACTTAAATATTACAAAAATTTGTATCTGCAAATAAAACATGTTAGCATGGTAATAATCACTTTTATTATTTTGTATATCAATACTTTTTATATTATTATAAACAAAGTGGATTTTTGGGATGGACCTTAAGGTCCATACCGGACATAGGTCCAGACCGTTTTCCTGTGGGTACAACGGTTAACCGTTGTACCCACAGGAAAACGGTCTTAGGAGACTTTCCTCAACTTTTTGAGAAAGGACGATGGGACTTAATGTCCCCAAAATTGAAACTTAGTCAACAGACTTGAGACGTACCTATCTCATTCAAAAGGTATTGGCTTGCTGATCACTCTTTACTAAGGCGACGATCGTCAAAAGTATGGGGTTTTCAGTGAAAAGAAGGAAACGTAATGGTACCTACCACCAATGAGGTACAACTGTGTAATTGAAAATCCTATTGGTTTTTACTTTAGGTACTTCATATTGTATTTTATTTAAAAAAAAATGGGGGACGGCGTCTGTAGTACTTTGTCACTCACAGTTTTGGAAAAAAAAATCATTTTTGCCACTGAATTTCGGAAATCACTAACAACCAGGCAACAAACTATCTCGATTCTATTTTCAAAGCAAATTAAATTATGACGCCTCGAAATTAGAAGTTTTAACACACTCAAAGCATTCCCTTATAATTTCCACTTCGACTGATGGGAAGTTTATATTTCTATTTGCAATTTTACGTTACACAAGACTCCAAATGAGCTCTATAGCATTCAGGTCACAGTGGTAAGGAAGCAAACGGAGTACCTACTTCATGACCATGCTGTAGGGAAGATACGTATTTACGCGACCAGGTTTTTACACCGGGTATTTGCTTCCAAGTACGCACACCCGGTACCGACCCAAAATACTTGCAAGACTTCAAAGTATTTTATACGGCTACTCGCTCAACTACGTAGGTTCAACCGCGTTAGTTTCCGCAAATGCGATCATGCTCCTTATCAGTAAGTGTACGGAACAATTTCGTAACCAAGTACGTTTACTTTAATGGTTTGTAAGTATTTATTTGTATTCGCGATTTTGCTCCTTATTTATATGAAGTCACGGATCAATTTCCTATGCAAGTATTTTTACTTCCAACAGGGCTTTTGAATACGCGATTGTGATTTGTACTTGTATGGACTTCATTTATTTCTATGCAGATAGAAAATACTTGAAAGTATCTTGAGCTCTGGTTTTAGACCCTGGTTTCTTAAGGTGGACGTACTTGGAAGCCCTGATACTCCTGATATTTTATCCATTTTATGAAGAACTTCACATTGAAGAATAAAACAACATGTTCTGGTCTATAAGAATCGTACAAGAACCTTATACGCCTTGTCCCTCACTAAGGCATGGTCTATATTCCGCAAGAACGCACAAGAAGCCACGACACCGACTTTTCCAAGTAAAATTACATTATCTTGTATTAAAACGAGAACTTAATAATCTTGATGGTCCATCTCGCAGTTGACAGCGCTCGCACAGCGGGAGGGTTGAGATAAAACATCATTGTACGCCGTTGTTATCCCATGAGTCGCTATAGCCGCTGATAACATTAAGGAGCAGTGTTAAAGACCGCTCCCTTCATCTGTATAATTCTTCTGTATTCACTTTTGCTCGCGGTTTTATTCGAGTGCAACAATAAAATGGTATTTTAAGATGTATGTATACACACACAAACTTACGCCTTCTTCCCACGAGGGTAGGCAGAAACTACAGAACGCCACCTGCTACGATCCTTACATATCCCTTTTGCTTCTTCATAAATCTGGGCATAGACGCATGCCGATTGCGAGTATTACACACCAGACCTTTCTGAAGAACACCAAAAAGACACGCAACTATAATACATTACATACCTACCTACCACAAGATCACTCTTGCTTGAGTGATGTAATACTTAGCAGATAGCACATAAACTTACTTTTCGTATCACTTGCTCAAAAAAGTGACATTCTATGCCACAAAAAGCGAACATAACAATAGTCATTTTTAATCTGTTAAAAACAGGGAAAGAAAATTGTACTGAATTTCATTCATCCTCTAGGGGGAGAATGTGATTTAAATTTGGAATACTTACTTACCGAAATTTATACTGAACTACATCTGTGTTTACACCATTGAGTTTGTATATAAAGCAATATACATCTTGAAAAAGGAATACGCATTTATTATGCAGTTATGATTATTAAATAAAATTACGAAAACCGACGAGGCCGTATGAGCTTGATGCCTTTGCTTTTCCGACAAAAAAATATTAGTCTAGTAATTTGCCGTGTTTTTGTTTTCTTCAAATACATAAACGTTAAGTTTATTTTAATTTATTTTTATAAATAAGTTAATGTTCTAAAATGCTTATCTCATATTATTATTGTGTTAATTTTTTCGCAAATGGTACGAAAAGTAGAGTATTTTCCTCGGTGATAAAGCTGTCTTAGTCTTGGGTGAACTTAAATCCCTCGCTACACTCAGGACTCATCTTAAATCCCTCGCTTCGCTCGTGATTTAAGTTTTTAACACCCTCGCTACGCTCGGGAGTAAACCTCGAGTCCTTCGTTACGTTCGTGACTTAAATCGTCACCCGCGACAGAAGACACTGCTTTATCCCCTTGGTTAATAATCTACTATTTCGTACCACTTGCTCAAAAAAGTGACATTCTATGCCAAAAAAAGCGAACATAACAATAGTCATTTTTAATCTGTTAAAAACAGGGAAAGAAAATTGTACTGAATTTCGTTCATCCTCTAGGGGGAGAATGTGATTTAAATTTGGAATACTTACCGAAATTTATTCTGAACTACATGTGTTTACACCATTGAGTTTGTATATAAAGCATTATACATATTTTTGAAAACGGAATACGCATTTATTATGCAGTTATGATTATTAAATAAAATTACGAAAACCGACGAGGCCGTATGAGCTTGATGCCTTTGCTTTTCCGACAAAAAAATATTAGTCTAGGAATTCGCCGCGTTTTTGTTTTCTTCAAATACATAAACGCTAAGTTTATTTTAATTTATTTTTATAAATAAGTTAATTTTCTAAAAATACGTTACGATGTTAAATCAAAGCGACAACAAAGTGACAGTGAATTGTCGGATTCCATCAGTGCAAATGCTGCCGCAATTATAAATAATTTGCTTCCAACAAAATCCAAGGAAAATTATTTAAAAACTTATGAAGAATTTTCAACGTGGAGAAGTGCGAAAGGCCTATCAATTTCAGAATCAGTACTTCTTGTCTTTTACTTTTAATTGTCATTATTTTTAATAAATGCTTATCTCATATTATTATTGTGTAATTTTTTCGCAAATGGTACGAAAAGTAGAGTATTTTCCTCGGTGATAAAGCTGTCTTAGTCTTGGGTGAACTTAAATCCCTCGCTACACTCAGGACTCGTCTTAAATCCCTCGCTTCGCTCGTGATTTAAGTTTTTAACACCCTCGCTACGCTCGGGAGTAAACCTCGGGTCCTTCGTTACGCTCGCGATTTAAATCGTCACCCGCGACAGAAGACACTGCTTTATCCCCTTGGTTAATAATCTACTATTATATCATGAAAAATTCGACATTTTACGTATGCAAAGTCGTGAAAACCGAAAGTCACATACATATTTATTGCGTTTTACGTTACCTTGAACACTTCAGCTCGACTTCAAGAGATCTAAATACCTAAAAATGTATATCGCATTGAAATAAAAGCAGCTGTATTGGTACTCACAGACACAGCAATTTTCATAGTAGGCTTGTGTCAAAGCGTCCGTCGCTCCACAGCAGCCACGGCTAAGCTACACACGTCAAATCAAATCAAATCAAATCAATTTATTTGTGAAACATAGGATAGATAATAGATGGATCTTAAGAACTAAATAGTGCGCTATGTCTTGTCAATTTTGACATACAAATATTTTTAGAGAAAACATGCGTAGTCAATTATCAATTATTAAAGAAAAAGAGAAAAAAAAAAATAACATAATGAATTAAATAGTTGGTTTACAGTGAATTTCAATATTAATTAACATTATCATTTAAAAAGTCTTCAATTTTATAATAACATGACGTGACACTAAGCTTCGTTTTCTATGAAAATGTAAGCGGGATCATCCAGTGCGACCCGCTGCCACGCTACGCACGGATACGTGCTTGGAAAACCAATGAACCGTGCAGCTTACGTCGCAAACTACTCCGTGCACATCCTAATGTCAGTTCCAAAAGTATCAGATGAAAGTGTAAACAAGCCCTGTTTAGGTTAAACTCTTACGCGATGCACGATGTGCCAATAACTCGCTGAAGAGTACATTTCATCTGTATTTAGTAGGTTTTTATCTCACCGCTTTTTCTACATTAAATTGTAGATATGTAATTGAAAAATCATCTCAGAAAATTGAGGCTATTAAATTAACCTCAATTGTCAAATGAAAAACATCTTTAAGGTGAATAAAAAATAGGATTTCGAATTTAAGTACCTATTCAAATAATCAAATCAAAGCATTCCATTTTTAAGTGCTATTACACAAATTACCTACAACTACAAATTGGCATGCACACTCCACAGGCACGTTTACAGATCCATTTGTTTATATTTTCATCGGATACTTTTGAAACAGAGCATAGGTAGCAATGGACGGTCGACGTAAGTACATAAGTTCCACAGTAGGAGCTCGTGTAGCAGTATAGTGCTGCGTCACTAATAGATGCCTGCTCACGACCGTGTTATATTTGATACGGTTTCAAATACAGAACTGTGATACGTAGGTACTAATGGAACTTGCGGATTTGCGGACAAAGTACGGATTGTTTGAAATATTGTAAAGGCAGGTACAGGCGGGTTCTGTTAAAGATAATATTGAGGACAAAAAGGCTTGGGATTGAGCTGCTTCCAATTTCTGCATTTTGAGTGTTTTTTTTTTTTATAATATACACATTGACTTTAATGATTTTTTTTAAACTATGACATTTGCTTACTTTGTAAAGTATTACATTATTTTAATTATTGTGAATGTGAAGACGACGTGGGTCATTTATTTTATTCATTTTATATTTTTTTATTATTCTATCCATGGTTTGGCAGTTTGAGTAATTTATGTGACCTACCCAACTGTCCTTTCTTTGGTATTGTTCGTCGAATCGTTGAGCTCCTTAAGTCTTGACTGGACAGGTCCTCTCAATTTGTGTGGTTCTTTCCTCAAAAGACCATCTCAGACATCGACCTACATGGTCTTCATATAACCTGACCAAGATTATGTCTGGACTTTAAAAGAGACTATGACCTCTGAGTTTGTTTCAGCCTTTCTTCTCAGAGTACTTAGTTAGATAGGAAACGCCGACCTCATCTAGTTTAAAAAATATATGATTGACGTGTAAAAGTGTTTGTGCAAATCTACTTACAAAAATAAAATCATTTATCATTTACAGAAAAAATTATGAAAATAATGAATATACTCTGGTAGTTTGACAAATCTTAAGCACAATAAATCTAATAGGTACTAAAATAAATATAGTTACATGTAGAAGAAATGCCTCAGGCATTAAGTCCGGCTTTGTACAGTACTTTTATACTTGTTCATAAAGTTTTAATAAATAAATAAAGGGAAAAAAGGCAAGAGCTTAATGTGCATCAAAAAATCATCCGCATCGCTGTCAGTGGGAAAAGTGCCCAAAAGGTTGGCAGTGTTGCCACGTTGGATGGCAATGCTGATTGTTTGACCTAAAAAATGTTAATACAAAAAAAAAAAAACAACCGACTTCCAAAAAACTACAAAGTGAAAAATAACTTTAATTTCGAAAATCGGTGTCTTTGGATCTGTATTTTAGTTTTTTGCCACCGCCTTCCGACATTAAAGTTATTTTTCACTTTGTAGTTTTTTTTGGAAATGGGGTGTTTTTTTTGTGTAAAAAAGTGGGACTCCAGGAGTGTCGACAGAAACAGCTCAGTGAACATGAGAAAATATGTATTCTGTCGGCAGCCAAATTTAGCTATTTGCGAGTAGTAGTAGTCAGGCCTCTTGAAAATGATTACTGACGCTCTATATGGAAACACTAACTTACTTTCATAAATAACGTTTCATTGACGTCATTCGACGGTAGCTTTACTGACTAGAGATATTACGGTAATCCGTGCCGAAACGAGTAAAAGAAAACGACCGAGTTTCTCTAGCCGGGTGGCCCGATTTTATACTTATGTAAGTAGGTACTACAATTTCTCTTCAACCCAGCTTTTCTACAAATGTTTGAAATTGCTACCTATTTACAGTAGGTACGAGGTAATAAATCCTCCTGATTCCGTATAAAAATGTTATGCAGGGCTGGCCTTACATCATATCTAGATCAACGGATTTTGACGCGGTTTTCACTATAATTTAAAGAAGTTCAAATACTAACCGAAATTATAATTATATTAGCTGTGCTTGCGCCTTCGTTCGCGTGCATGTCGGAAATCAAATTAGGAATTTCAAGGGTTTCAATATTTTTTGTGCACAGCCCTATTTGTTTTTCTAAAATAAACGTAGCCTAAGTTACTCCTTATAAATTACGCTATATGCCTGTGAATAGATTTATTAATACACATAGAAGGTAATATGAACATATTTCAAAGGGAATAGTCTTAGAATAATAATATGTACAGGTATATAAAACTTAATACTGTTATGTTGGCGGCACAGATGGGCGTCTATGGTGTTATAATTGGAACCAAAACGTGGCTGGACGATGGTATAAAAGATGGCGAAAGATTCGATTATAGGTATCGTGTCTATCGCAGAGATAGATCGTCAACTACTCTGGGAACCAAGAGGGGCGGAGGTGTTCTGATTTCATTATCTAAGTTTATTGATTTCGCACGTATGCCAAAATGGGAATCTGACATCGAAGATCTGTGGGTCAGGCTTAGAATTACTAAGGGAAAGAGTCATCGAAATTTGAATATCTGCTCTGTTTACCTACCCCCACCAGTCCAGCAAGTCACACGACTCATTCCTAAACAAAGTATCTTCACTGATAGAATCTACAAAATGAAGATACAATTATTGCCGGGGACTTCAACCTTAGCTTCAGAAGTGGGAACATACACAATACTCTTAACCCTCCATGTACAATTCCCACCAATCACACCAATAGGTTAGGCTACTCTCTTGTTGATTTCATGTCTGAAAACAATATGTTGCAAGCTAATATTGTGAAAAATTGCTATAATAAATCCTTGGAACTGATTCTATCCAACTTATCTGTAAGTGTTAGCGAATGCAATGGTTTTCTTGGGTGACTGCAGTTTTTGGACGACCTTGACGGGGATCACTGAGCTTGACACGTCCACGTTGAAATTCAGCAAACCAGCGATAAATTGTGGTTTTGGATGGGGCTTCATCACCAAATGCAGAAATCATCCCGTCAACACACTGTTTTTGTGTTAAACCACTTCGAAAGTCATAATAAATCATCGCTCTTGAATTTTCTCGAGTCAATTCCATTTTCTCAACGACTAAACAAGTTTGACAAAACCTTGTGATAAGACCGAGAATCTTTTTTTTTTAATAAATAAATGGTATTCGATTTTTAAAACCAAGGAGTTTTCAATTAAAAAGATTTTAATATGACAGGAACAGTGGAAATATTCCATTCCCGATACTTTTAGTGCAGCCTATGTATCTTGCATTGTAACAGAGAATAAGTTTGTTTATTTTTGAAATAATTCTCTTAATTTGTAGGTATGTATTTTTTGTTTATGTCCAAGTTGTGTACTTCTACGAGTATAAGTGACAAATTCACCATACTAATAGATATAATATGTAAGTTCTTTTATATAATAATATTACTCGTACTCGTACGTAATATTAGTACTCCAACGACTTGTTCACTAATAACATATTATGTTATTAGTGAGCAAGTCGTTGGAGTACCTATAATAAATAAATAATAAATATAAAAGGAGCGGGGCTCCCTTTCCTTTTATAAATGGGGGGAGAAAAATTACAGGGCAACAAAAAAATCGTCCGCATCGCTGTCAACAGGAAAAGTTTAACATGAGTGAATTTGGACATCAAGAGCCTTGGAACACTTGAAAAACTATCCATTTGGAAGGATCCACGACCCCACCCCACTTCTTGAGGAAGACTTTAGGCAGTTAACATCACGCTAGAACTCTTCGGAGCTGAGAAAAAAATCAGAAAGAAACGAAATAATAGCACGGGCAGGCGATGCGATGCGACGGACCCAGGACCTCATGCTAAGCGCTAGCGCTTGCGACCACTAGACCTACAAGGCGGTTACCGATTAGCTTTTGAACATTTAAAATCAATATAATTATATACCAAAGCTGATCTTTGACAGTCGTTACGGGTCGTTAGAAGCCCGAAAGTTTGACAACCAGTCTTACCAAGGGGTATCGTATTACCCAGTAACTAGGTTGCGGACGTCAGATAGGCAGTCGCTCCATGTAAAATACTGGTGTTCAGGTGCGTTCAGTTAGACTGCAAGCTGACCCCAACACAGTTGAGATAGGGCTAGGCAGATGATGATGATGGTAGAATAGAAACTGTCCTTCCTTTTTTAAGTCGGTAAAAAATAAGTTATTATTGAAGTGAAAACTTCTTTAGGCGCGTTGGGCATTTTTTGAGATGGGAAAAAAATAATTGAACCGTAACCGACTCCTCTGTTATAAGTTTTGGCCATTATAAAAACATCAACACGCGGTAAATTTTCTTTGGGGAGAATGACTTTCAAACATATTCATAAAATTACTATGCTTTTTCAAGTTTTCACTTCTGTCGGCACTCCTGGAGTGCCACTGTTTTTTTGACACGGCAACTGTTTAGTAATCTAATGTCACACTATGTTTACCTGCTGCTGCAGTAACGATAATGACATGATCTCATGTTAGATACTGCATGCAGGTCACGAACTGCAGTGAACTAGATATTTACTGGCACTAATGTAGTTGGCTGGCACACGGTTGGCACAGTGGCTGAGCGATCGACTGCTGCGCTGCGTGTCGCGGGTTCGATACCCGCACGGAACAAATATTTGCAATAAATTATTGCCTACAGGTAGTTGTTCCGGGTCTGGCTGCTTGTGTATGTGAATTTAAATGTTTGTAAACGCACCCACGATACAGGAGTAATTCCTAGTGTGGGGCAACGTTTATTATAAAAAAAATAGTTCTCGAATGAAGGTTATGTAAATAGAGGTAGGTATAGTTTGTTCCAAAAGTATCTGATGAAAAGTAAACAAATCCTGTCCGGCACACTAATTGCGTAACACACTATCATTCACAATCCGAATCATTTTGAGGCATTTTGCTAATCCATTGCTTCATATTATGTTCGAACAATTTGTCTGCTCAACAACGTAAATAACGAATGAATATTGTTGAACTGTCAAAACTAAAGCCATTGCTACTGTTAATGTGTTACTCAATTACCCCGCGGGTTAAATTCTTACGCAACAATTACTTACTAAAGTGAATTAGTGACACTTTTTCCAACAGTAATTGTTTGAATAACATTATTAAATTGTGAGTAATTAAAAAATCGACAAACAAAATTGAGGTTATAAAAGTAACCTCAATATTGTCAAATGAAAAACCTTATTATGGTGATTTAAAACAAGAATGTTGGGTTGAGGTAAGCATTCAAATAAACAAATCAAAGCACTAAGTTTGTTACTGGCACTACAAATTCGCTTCCGCGGGTACGATTTCTAACCCATTTGTTTACTTTGTTTATTTTCATCAGATAGTTTTGGAACAGACCAAAGGTAATTATAGAATAGTTCCTTCTCTGTATGAGATAATGCTGCTTGTTCCACAACAAGCAGCATTATCTCATACAGAGAAGGAACTATTCTATAGTTACCTACCTATGTTAAATATTTAATTAAAAGCCTGTGACTGCCCCACGGCAGTCACAGGCTTTTAATTAAACATTTTATAATTTAGCGGGGCTCGTGGCTAAGTAATAACAGCCACACGGGGCGATCGATCAGGTTAAGCTACGCTTGCCACGATTGCGCAGTGGATGGGTGACCATCTTTACATACCAAGATCCCTCCATGCCTCGGAAAGCACGTTAAGCCGTTGGTTCCGGGTGTCATTCGTGGATCTTTTGACAGTCGAAAGTCTGACAACCATTCTTACCAACGGGTATACAGTATTACCCGATAACTGGGTTGTGGAGGTCAGATAGGCAGTCGCTCCATATAAATACTGGTACTCACTACTCAGCTGCCTCCGGTTAGACTGGAAGCCGACTCCACCATAGTTGTGAAAAGGCGGCAGATGATGATGATGACAGATTATAGTATTGGGAGTAAGTTACTGTTGAACATAGTTTATGACAAAGTGTTAATATTGTTATATTATATAGTATGGACTAGCTGCGCCCCGCGGTTTTACCCGCATAAGTTTCGATCCCGTTTATTGTTTCTAAAACTTGCGTTTTTTTGTGTTTAGGTCTTGTAAGCCCCTTAATACAACTCTCTTAAGTTCACACGTTCACGCCACACGTTACGGACGTACGTTCACGTTGTTAGTTTTTAAAATATGATTGACGTGTAAAAGTGTTTGTGCAAACCTACTTACGGGAATAAAATCATTTATGATGCCGATTCTAATTTAAGGAGTTGTCTTGCAGATTCTAATGAGTATAATTCTGTAAAGCTATATTTGTTACGGTCGCAAATCATATTTTAATCAACATACAACCTAACACTGACCTGCGAATTGCAAAAAACGTAAGAATGTTTAAATTTTGCGGGATATCCTGGTGCTTTTCCTTTAACAGAAAATAGGCAATTTTGAACCTTAATAGCACAAATTTGTTATGTCAAAGACACGATCAACGCGCCAAAGGTGAATCTACATACAAAACAGTTCAGCAGAACATTGCACTGGTGCCTCGAATATCAAACTATAAAGCTCTCTTGCAACTCTTAGAAGATCGCTGAGAAGATAAAGCAAAGGTCAACGACTTCAAGATGGAAATTCTGTAATCTGTTAAGTAGGAATTCATGTCTTATCTCTTAGAAGTCCATAGAGTCAGAAGTAGATTATCTTGAAATGAGGTGAAGTAAGCATTTTGGATGCGACCGAACCCCTAATTGAGTAACACATTAAGGATATTGTTAATCCATTGCTTTTTAAATGTTCGAAAAATTTGTCTGCTCGGCAACGTAAATAATCCAATGAATGTTTTTAAACTGTCTAAATGAAAGTTATTGCTACCGATAGTGTGTAACGCATTTACCCCGCTGAAATAGATTTCAGTGTTGCTTATTAGTGAAAATGGATCTTCCAAGACGGCAACGGTGAATGTATTTAGAGACCATCATTGAACTGACGATATGCACTCGTGCGTTCGACCCCGATCAATCGAAACACTCATGACGTGAGCCCGTCCTAACAAAACGAGAGGTTGGCGGATCTTCTAATGAGACTCAATCCAAAATGAAGTTTTAAAACCAAAGCATAAGCTACCGTTTCCTAGAAGAGCGGAGGCCACTACAAAACGGCCGCAGTGACGGCTTTCATGACAATAATGGCAAAGGGGTTTGACTTTACGGTGTCAAAAATCCTCTCTAGGAAAACACAGCAACTTACTTGCATAAATAATGTCATGGTAAGTATATATACCTACATTAATCTCAATGTGTATATTATATTTTTTTTATGTCCGCGTGGTATCACTAAAAAATAACCTCTGTATATGAAAAAAAAGTGAAAATTGAACTTTTATATGAAACATCAGATTTTTTTTTCACATATACACACAGGCAACTTTTTAGCGACATACCACGCGGGGGAAGCCACGGGTACCGGCAATAATATACGATGGCGTTCATCATTCATTTCATACATACGTTTATCATTTAGTCACGACTTAAGAAAATATAGGCGTCTCAGTGCTGCCACCTACTGACCTTCATTTCAGAAAACCAGCATTCATCATTTTTCACGCTGGCAGGATACTCGACATCGGCTCAGTTGCTAAATAAGAAAAACAAAGCCCTCATAATAATATAAGTACTCACTCATCAATTCCAAAATAGATCCACATTTGTGTAGGTAGGTATCTATACTCGGCACGATTAGGACCATCCTTACATTACGTAATGAGGCCCTCTTGATTTGATTGTTAGTATGATTGAGGCCCATTCTCTGTGGGAAACCCTTAGAAGGAGCTCGTGTTGATAAGGGCCTTTTGAAAGGACTCTGGATCGTGCGAAATATCCTAGGTCATGTATTTATTAGTGTTATATGTATAGACGAGGTACAATTGAATGAGTTTATAACAAAGCATGGAGTTAATTGTCAAGTAAAGGCTTCTTCTCCTGCAGAAACACCACGCTAGCTTTCTGCGTGAGAGCAATGTTTTTGGTTCCTTTAAAAATAAAACAAAAAATAACATAATACTAGCTTCTGCCCGCGACATCGTCCGCGTGTTATTTCGGCCCCCGCCCCATCGCGTCGCATCCCATCGCCTGCCGACTTTATTACTCCGTTTTCGTATTACGTTCTTTTGAACTTTTTTCTTTATGATGGGCTCCTAAGACTTCGTAGCGTGATGTTAAATAGCCCATAGCCTTCCTCAAGAATTAGGCTATCAAATGCAAAAATAATTTTTCAAATCGGACCGGTAGTTTCAGAGATTAGCGCGTTCAAACAAACAAACTCTTCAGCTTTAGTATTGGTAGTATACAGGGTGTCCCTGGAAGTATGGATCAAATCGAACGGGGGCGTGGGCAAGGTCATTTCCAAATTTTTTAACCCTGAGAATGTCGGTGATTTTTTTTTTCGGTACAAAAGTTATGACCAATTTTTGTTTTTTTCAATCACTTCGCATAGTGCTCAAAGAAAAAAGACAAAAAATACTAACAGCCTTATCTAAAAAAAAAAATTAGTAGCCCTGATAGTTTTTTTTTTTTATTCGATTTGATCCATACTTCCAGGGACACCCAGGATAGATAACGCCTGTATTCCCTGATAGGTTAGGCAGAGGTGTACCTATAGTACCTACACCCACATTCCGCTATTTATGTTCAAGTCTGACGTAATAACTGGATATTGCCATCGATTGGACGCAAAACTAGACTCCGGCTGCTACTGAGCACCTAGATGGAAAAACCCAATAAGACTTTGCCCAATCTGGGAATCGAATCCAGGACCTCATACTCAGCAGTAACACTTGCGTCCACTACACTATCGAAGCAGTTCCTTTGAAAAAATCTCAAGCCACTTATTTACCTACAGATCATACAATCGCATTGACGGCACGGTTGGCACAGTGGTTAAGCGATTGACTGCTGCGCTGCGTGTCGCGGGTTCGATTCCCGCACGGAACATCATTTTTTTCATTTCAAATATCTTTATTTACCAATGAACAATAAACAAAATGCACTTATCCTAAGTTACATTAACTCATTAAAATTAGGCACTTTATGAGGCTAGCTATTCACCTTTCAAAGCTTATGACAGATATGTAGTTTTAACTGCTTACAACATACACTTTGCACACAATAACCATGGGTACATGATGACAATATACAAATTATTTAGTTATAATTTACTGATTGCAAGGTATAACAAAAAATTATTTAACTATTATGCTGATCGCACGGTGTACGTATGTAAATAAGCAACCGTGCGACCAGTCAATGATCAGCGGACGGAGCCTCCCTGCCGCCCGCGCTCCGGTGTATCTGCGGCCGGGGCCGGGGCGGCAGCCAGCCTCTCGGGGGTCAAGCCACTGGTCGCTCGCGCCTTTGGACACTCCGGTGGAGGGAACAAAAGGTAGTGATGCGGTAGACGGTAAGTGCCGTATCTATCGATATATGGTAATTTGTCTAAGGTTAATGAACACAAATTTGAAATTAACGGGTTAGTAGTATTAATTTTGTTTTTATTATAAAATCTTGAAGATATTTTAATTACGTGATTGAATAATAAGGGAAGTTTAATTTGTTTATGTAACTTCTTAAGATTAGTTTTAAATTTGGTATTATAGGATATTTTTACTGCTTTATTTTGTACAACTTGCAGTAGTTGATGGTTAGAGAAACATGTGCTACTCCAGACAGGGCAGGCGTAAGTTATACACGGACGGACAAGCGTAGTATAAATTCTTAGTTTAGTATTGCTACTTAATTTACTTTTGCGATTCATTATAGGGTTTAGAGCGCCAAGGGCTTGGGCGCCCTTCAATCGCAAGTCAGCAATATGTTTGGACCAATTTAGATGGCTATCCATTTTGATCCCAAGATAACGCACACAAGTTTTCCAAGGCACTGTATGGCCTGCTATTTTTAAAGTTCTTGAGGGGGGTTGCCTAGCACGGGAGAAAAATATTGCTTCCGTCTTATCCTCATTAATTTTAAGTTTCCATTTCTTAAAATAGTCAAGAAGCAAATCTATAGAATATTGTAGGCGACCTATGATCAAATCCGTATCATCCGAAGAGGTATAAGAGGCAGTATCGTCAGCAAAGCAAGCTAATTTGGTTCGAGGTTGGATAGGTATATCATTTAAGAACAGGAGAAATAAATAGGGTCCTATTATGGAGCCCTGGGGAACGCCAGCTGGGACATTTTGAGGTGATGAGGTGGTGTTTCCGATGTGAACCTGGAATTTACGATCAGCAAGGTAAGATTGAACGAGTTTAATTAGAAGCATAGGCACATCCAGAGTGAGCAACTTGTGTAGCAGGCCTTCGTGCCACACGGTATCAAACGCTTTTTCGATATCCAACAGAAACATACCTGTGGACTGTTTGAGATTTAGGTGGTGGGCTATGTGTTCTGTCACCCTGGCTAGCTGTTGGGTAGTTGAATGAGTGGCACGAAACCCAAACTGCTCTTGGATCAATAACTGCCCAGTGGCTCGTAATAATCTTGTGTAAATTACAGACTCAAAAAGTTTACCAACAGAAGGTAGCAGACTTATGGGGCGGTAGTTTATGGGTAAAGTACTGTCTTTTCCAGGTTTTTTAAGGGGTATTGTTTTAGCATTTTTCCAGATGTTTGGGAAATAGCCCAGACCAAAACAGCCATTGAAAATTTTAGTGACATAGACTATCGCTTTCTGTGGCAAGTTCTTTAAAAGCAAGTTATGGATCCCGTCATGACTTACAGATTTACGGGATTTAAGCCTAGTCAAAGTTTTACGAATCTCAAATGGCCTCACCGGCTTTATAAAATTAGAAGCGAGATTGTAACTGTTAATGGCAGACATAGAATTCGATACCTCATCCCTCAGTTTAGAGTCACTATCCCAGTTAGTGGTAAGGCTCATATTGTCGCAAAAGGCATTCGCCAAAGCGTTACATTGTTCGGCCGTGCTAGCCGTCAAGGACCCATCCAAAAGTTTAAGGGGAGGGATGTTCACAGATCTAGGCTTGAGAGATTTAGTTAGACGCCAGATATCTTGACTGGGGTTATCAAATTTTGCCAGTTTGGCATTCCAAACGTTATCGAGGTAATTTCGGATATTAGTGTTTATGTATGTTTGTAAGATGTTTATATTACTACGATTGAGCCTTCTAAGGTAACCACTGGGCAGTTTTTGTTCCATACGACGCAAATGATTTTTGTAGCGGATTAAATTTTTAACATACCTAGGAAGTTTGGTAGGGATATCGCTAAACACAGCAGTCGTGGATGGTATGGAGGAGTCTCTAGCATCGATAATAGTTTCTTGCAAATGAACTATGGCAGTATCAATCTCTTTTTCAGTTTTAAACGTCTTAGAACTAAGTATGATGTTTTTATTAAGATGAGAACGATATTCAGTCCAGTTGGCGCTGTTAAATTTAAAATATCGAGTTTTAGCCTTGCGACACAGTGAGCCTCCAATGGTAAAGAATATGGGGTAATGGTTAGATGACAATGCTATTATCGTTTCGACGTCACTAATGCAGCTTACATTTAAGGACAGCACCAAGTCTGGGCTAGTTGGTTTGCGATTGGGACAGTAATTTACTTGAGTAGGTAAGCTAGGACTCTGCACGACGTAGTCGGATTCAAGCATGTGGTTGAAAAGAGTTCTGCCTCGCGTATTAGTGTAGCTACTGAGCCAGTGGGAGTGGTTGGCATTAAAGTCTCCCATGATAACAACATGGGAGCCCAAGCCGAACAATAGGTCAAGGTCACTACGAAGCATTGGCAGGTTTGGCGACTGGTAAATAGATAAAACAATGTGATCAATTCCTGATATTTTAATAGTTATACCGACAACTTCGATATTTTTAGTGTTAGGAACAGTTAAAGCCGTATGATCAAGGACATTTCTTACAAGAATAGCAACTCCCTGCCCGCGGCCAGTATGATGTTTATCTTTGCGATAGCAGGTAAAGCCAGGTGTAACTAAAGTTGAGTTTGAGGTTAGTCTAGTTTCACAAATACCAATAATATCAACAGACAAAACACTTACCGCCAAATCGAGTAATTCGTGAGTCTTTAAACGTACTCCGTCGGAGTTCCAGGATAATAGGCGGAGTTCCGCGGAATCAGACATATTTACCAAGATGAGACAGTACCAGCATGACCTTGTCCAACCAAGATGTGCAAGCAGTAAATTGGGATTTTATGTTTCTTAATGCTAGTAAAATTTCAAACATCTCCTTTGAGGCCTCATCATTCAGGCCAGGAGGAAGGTGATCAATGGGAACCTGGTTTTTCATCGCTGCCATGTTCCTGGTTCCTACAGTAGGCCAGGGCCTGGAATTTGAAGTCGGTGTTGGGTGAGACATCGGATGAATCAGATTTGGGGGAATTGCCGAAGATATTGATTTCGGAGGAATCATTGAAGGTACGGGTTTACGCTCTAAAGCCTTCTTTTTCTCGATACTGTCAAGATATGCTATTCTTACACTGCACTTTCTGTAGTTCGCCGGGTGAGCTTCATTGCAGTTACAGCAATGAGCAGGCTCAGTGCGGTCAGACTTGGAACACGAGGCAGTTGCGTGAGGAGCTACACACTTGACGCAGCGAGGAGGCTTGTTGCAGTTGTGGGATGCGTGGCCAAACTCTTGACAGCGAAAGCATTGAGTGCCATGAGCTCGATTTGGCTTGAATTTGCTGATGGTAACCACACAATTACACAGGTACCTTATTTGCCGAAATTTTGTGATATCAGCTCCTGCTGGTAGCTGTACCAGAAAGGGTGGACAAGGATTGTCCAAACCACTGCGAGACTTAAGAGGTTTTGCTGAGGCTCCAGCGAATCCAAGTTTCTCCAGCTCCTCAGGTAGTTCCTCTTCAACATATGCCGGAAGTCCGCGAATCACTGATTTAGGCACCTTTTCGTCCTTCCGGGTGAAAGTAACAAAGGAGGCATTTTGAAGACGAAGACCATCTTTAACTGCCTGGTGGCCTTCAGCTGTGTGACATATAATGGCAACTTTGCCTCCATTTCTGTATTGAAGGTGGTAGCGATTCGTAAACTGAGCAATTTTATCTTTTACGTCCTCATGGGTCCACTCGGTCTTCAATTCCAGGATAATTGGAGGAATGTGACCGGTTTTCTTGACTTTTACGGTCGCTTTGAGGTAGAATTCATTACCAGATGTTTTGGCGTCTCCATCTACTGGCAGATCTTGAAAATTGTTGTGTGTTGGAATGTCTCGGGCGCTATCGAACTTTGCATGTTTTGCGACAGCTGGCCGTTTAGGCGTACGCCAATCATCCACATTTTCGGTTGCTGGTCTCTTGGAGTTGAGACTACTGCTTGAGTCCGATCGTTGCAGGTATCTTTCCATTAGTACCAAGGGCTATCGTTGTTACACATTTTATCGACAACGGTTTGTCGAATCTTGGAATCACTATTATAAATTAGGTAGAACGAGAGCTATTTAGTACGAGCACGGTAACGAGCGTGCACACGATACAAGCGCGAGACGTCGAATGCACGCACGGAACAAATATTTGTATTACCAACAAGTGACAATGATGACAGCAAAGGTCCGGATAGTAAATAATGTAATATGTATTATATGTTGGACATAATTAATCATAAATTTGATATAATGTTGCACATAAATAATTTATAATTTATGAATTAGATATAATTTCTGGATTTAATTTAATTTTATTTTATTTTAATTTTTCATTTTTAATTTGTATGACATTATTATTTTTAATTCCTTATTTTGCTGACTGATCTGTAAATTAAAATTCTTGTTTTATATTTGCACACCTTGTATGGTTATTAACAGTGTACCATTTTGACCGTTTATAACATCCACTGAACCTGTTTTATGCAAATAAATGATTTGATTTTGATTTGATTTGAAGTAGTTGTTCCGGGTCTGGCTGTTTGTGTATGTGAGTTTAAATGTTTGTAAACGCACACACAATACAGGAGAAATTCCTAGTGTGGGGAAAGTATAAAAAATAACAGTGAGATCTATGTGAATAGCTGGTATATACATCAAATGACCCCTCCCGCTCTAGGTGGAGCAGAAGGGAGTGTCAGACTCTTACTGACTAAAACCTACCTGTTCCTTCCTTAGCCCTTTATGTTCCGGGCCAGCGGTGACCCTTTCGGACAATCCCGCTGACCATTAGGCACTCTTTGGTGAGACTTGCTACTTACTGAACACTCCACGATAACAAAAAACCCTTCTTTGTTTCAGGTCTCCCCAACGACCTGTCCGTCTCCTGGCACCAGTACCCCTACAGCCTCGGCATCGTGTTCTGTAAACTGAGAGCTCTCATATCTGAAGCGTAAGTATTGTATTACTAACATCTTCTAAGACATTAATATCAATATAATTTGGGAAAATAGCAAACCTTTTCATATTTTCAAATATGAAAGTGTTTTCTTTTCTTTCTTTATTTTATTGAAGTTGTATTAATAAAATTAGTATCGTATCTGATCTACTAATGGAATACCACCATTCGTTTTTTCGAGTGCGGACAACGTTGATATATGTCAATGGTCATCTTTAAAACCAAACGAAATATAACAACTTTTTTTTAAAATGTACATAAATAAAAACATTCTACCTAGCCTTTTTCAACTATGTTGTGGTGGACTACCAGTCTACCCGGATGCAGCTAAATACCAGTATTTTACATGGAGCGACTACCTTTCTGTCCTCCACGACACAATTACTGGGTAACACAATACGGAGTCACTATAGTCAGACTTTTGGGCTCCTGACTATTCGTAACGACTGTCAAAGATCCACAAATGACAGCCGGCTTAACGTGCTTTCCGAGACACGGAGGGGTCTTGGTATGTAATGGATGGTCACCCATTCATGAACCGACCGCTGCAACCGTAGCGTTGAAACATGTTTTATTTAATGTAGTTTTTATATAATACTTATTATGTACCTACCTAGCACAAAAGAGCAAAATCCGCTCGTAATATTTTATTCGACCCAAAAATCGAAGAAGGTACCCCACGATTCGTTCCTCTTCTAAGTAATTACCATCGGGTCTCATGCCTATCCATTTGAAAGACATTTAATTTAATCCGGTACTATTCTGGTAACTGACAAAGTGCTTGTAACTTCAGTTTCTAAAGAACCCATCAACTTAAGAACTTGTAAACTCAGAACTTACACTAGGTAACTGACAACTATTGTATTGAGGTGTTGAACTTAAGTTTCGGACTGATAGTTGAGACGCAACGAGCTTTGTAACAAATTGTTGTAGTTAAATTTAACTTCTCTTTGTTGTTAAAACTTACTTTAACTTACAGGTAAATTGATCAGGCAGTTGGGCCTTTGAATTATATACCTAAATTATCGGGAAGACATTTCAATGTAATTTAGCATTATTAATTTGAAACGAATGTTCTTATGGCTTTGCCATTTAATCACTTAGGTATTTCTACCTTAAAAATATTACAAATTAGAGTCGCTTTTTGTATAAATGTTTGTGTGACCATGTTCTTCTTCTAACATTCACAACAAATTTTGATGCGGTTTTATCATTTAGGAGTAATCTCAAAAATAGCTCACTGCTTGCTAGCAGATATTTGTCACATGGTTTACAAACAGAGTAAAATAGAGAATTTATGACAGTAAATTTAAAGAATCACAACTTCTAAACTATTGATTTTAGTCATAGTCATTTATTTCATAACAAAATACATTGTGTAGAAAATAACTTAAAATTAGATTTATATTATATGTATATTTATAGTCAAAAAAATTATATTAAATTAAAAATAAACTCATTTCAAACAATACATTACATTACATTGGAAACTTATATGAAGAAAAATACAAATAATTTAAAAAGATGAAAATAAGTAAATAAATATACATTTCGCGAAACATAATGTTACGAGCTTGGGGTTCGTTACAATAAAACTGCCGATTTAATAACCAAAAAAATGACAATTTACTCACCAACACTAATTACAATTCAAACACTAATTAGAAACACAATGTCACTTACTGATCACTCTTAGTCGCACTCGAATATCGCTTTCGATGTTATCGCATGTATAGCTTATTCAAAACTATGTGTCTCGCGGCTCGCGCCCGCCTTATATAGTCCCACAGAGCCATTCGATAAACATCTAGTATGTTCGAGTACATAGCGGTCCCGACCGACTCGACGTCGATAGTTCTCGGAACTACTAGTACCTACAGGAAGGGTCAATGTCCTAGTACAAAGGCCAAGGTACTAGTTCTGCTACCCGATACAAGATGGCGCTAGTGGTAACTAATGGCGATACATGGCGATGTATCAAGCATTATTTTTGGCGCGCAACACTGCCCCCTCCTAAGACATGCTCGTCCCGAGCATTATTGGCTCCATAATAACGCGCCAGTCGATCCACATGGACGATCTTAGGAGTACCTCTTGCACCTTTCTGTATCCGGTAGGTTACATCATTGATCTTTGTCACAATCCGGAACGGTCCGTCCCATTTAGCTTGAAGCTTAGGAGATTTCCCTTTGCTGCGGACTGGATTGTGCAACCACACGAGTGAACCTTCGTCGAACTCTTTGTTGTTCATTTTGCGGTCATAACGGGTTTTCATTTTTTCAGACATTTGCTGGCCCGATTGTCTGACGTGCTCATAAATGTCGTTCATTTTGTTCCGCAAATCATTCGCATAATCAGTTACACTGCGTGGGGCATTAGGTGGTATTCCGGTGATCAGGTCTGCAGGTAGCCGTAGTTCTCTTCCGAAGTTTGCAAAAGCTGGCGTCACCGATGTACTCTCGTGAACCGCGCTTCGATATGACAACAAAAACGGTTGTATGTGCTTGTCCCAATCTCGTTGCCGATTTTCCACCACTTTTGCTAGATACCTCTCCAGTGTCTGGTTAAATCGTTCCACCATTCCATCCGATTGTGGGTGGTAAGAAGTCGTTCTTGTTTTATGAGTACCCATAACTCGACAAGTTTCCTGGAATATTTGTGACTCAAAATTCCTTCCTTGATCACTGTGAATCTCCAAAGGTACTCCAAAACGACAGAAGACTTCATGAACTAATTTATCCGCAACTGTCGAAGCTTCTTGATTTGGAATTGCGAAGACTTCCGGCCACTTCGTGAAGTAATCCATCACAACCATGAAATACTTGTTACCACTTTCACTCTCCGGAAACGGCCCCGCAACGTCGAGGGCTATCCTCTCCCACGGTGCACCAACATTGTACAATTTCAATGCACCTCTACTACGAGTCTGAGGTCCCTTTACAGCTGCACAACTTGTACATTTGCGACACCAATCCTCGACATCGTCCCGACAGTGGATCCAGTAAAACCGTTCTCGTATCTTCAGTAGAGTCCGTTTTACTCCCAAATGACCTCCTGAACAACCATTATGGTACAGCTGTAGAACATCCGGTACTTGAGCTTTAGGGACAACCATTTGCAAATGACAGCTGTCTCCCCGAGCATTTTCCCATTTACGGCACAGGACTCCATCCTGAACCACCAAGCTGTCCCATTGGGCCCAATAGCTTTTTGTGACCGAACTCATCGCTGAGACGTCGCTCCACCTGGGCTTAGGAGCTCTGGCCTTCATCCACTCCAGAATTGGCTTGATGTCCAAATCTTCCTGCTGTGCACGTTGTAGCCTTTCCTTCCACTCGTTGCTTAGGTCTGTCCTGAGCATCCTCACAGGTACCACTTCCTTACCCTCTTGCCTGGTACAATGCTTGCGGTCTTCAGGACAAGTTCTTCTTGACAATGCATCTGTGTTGCCAAGAGATTTCCCGCTGTGATGTTTAACCACAAAGCTGTATTCCTGCTGCTGCTGGGTGGTGCGGTTAGCCACACTATCCTCTGGAGACCAGCCACCTTTCCTTTCTGCAGTCCGCTTAGGGCAACTGGATCGAAGGTGGCCCCTTTCCCCACAGCCGTAGCACCTAGGGCTGTATCCTTTATTGCGGTCGCGAACTGTAGCCGCTGCAACCTCCCTGACGCGATGGGAACGATGATCCTGCCGCACCGCTTCCACCTCTAATGCATGGGCCAAGGCGTCCTTAAGCGTCCCGTGGTGACCGAGCCTCACAGCAGCTCTAACTTCAAGGTCGCGGATGCCGTCGATGAATGCCTGCACCAGGTTCCCATCAATAAGCGCAGGTACGGACTGGTAAGCTTTGCGAACCAGCTTCTCCACTTCAAGAGCCCACTGCTGCAGGTTTTCATTGCTGTGTTGCACGCGATCCTTGAGCTGCGCACGAAACACGTGCTCCAGGTGAGCGTCGCCATACCGAGCCTCCAATGCCTCAAGAAGCTGCTCGTAAGTCACTTCTTTACCGAGAGCTTCCAGAACAGTTAAAGCCTGGTCGCGCAAGCCCAGGGTGAGGGCAGTCATGGCCTGACTTTTATTCCACCCGTTCGCCTTCATGACAGCCTCAAACTGGATTTTGTAGGCCGACCAGGAAGAAGTTCCGTCGAACGGTGGCACTTTGAATCCACGTAGCGAAGGTGTTATAGCTACGGGAGCTGCGATTCCATCCCCAAGTTTAAGGTTACCCAACTCTTGCTTCACATTCGCAATGACGTCATTAAACTTGCTGATCTGAGTTTCAGCATCTGACAGGCGGTTGTCATGCTGGGCAACCTTCTCCTTCACCTCCTTCATCTCTTTCCCCAAGGTTGCGTGAAGATCCTTCATGAGGAGCATCTGCTCTTCCTGGCGGCGCACCTGCTCCTCTTTATCCCGCTGGAGCTGTTCCTCCAACCGGCGTGCCTGTTCCTCCTGTCGGCGAGCCTGTTCCTCCTTATCCCGCTGGAGCTGTTCCTCCAACCGACGAGCCTGTTCCTCCTGTCGGAGGGCCTGCTCCTCCTGTCGGCGGGCCTGCTCCTCCTGTCGGCGGACCTGCTCCTCCTGTCGGCGGGCCTGCTCTTCCTTGTCCCGCTGGAGCTGTTCCTCCAACCGACGAGCCTGTTCCTCCTGTCGACGAGCCTGTTCCTCCTGTCGGCGAGCCTGCTCCTGCAGCATCATCATCAGAGCAGCAAAATCTGGTGCTGATGATGCTGGAGCAGCTGTGGATGGGCCCGCCTCCGTGGTCGGTATCTGGCCTTCCGACCTCTGTGGCGTTGTTCCACCGAATCGCCTCTGGTCCGTCTCTTGCTGGCGTTGACTCCGGGTACGGATACCCTCCATGTCGTCTTTCGGTAAAATCGGCATTTTAAACCTCGCTTCTGACACCAATTGTTACGAGCTTGGGGTTCGTTACAATAAAACTGCCGATTTAATAACCAAAAAAATGACAATTTACTCACCAACACTAATTACAATTCAAACACTAATTAGAAACACAATGTCACTTACTGATCACTCTTAGTCGCACTCGAATATCGCTTTCGATGTTATCGCATGTATAGCTTATTCAAAACTATGTGTCTCGCGGCTCGCGCCCGCCTTATATAGTCCCACAGAGCCATTCGATAAACATCTAGTATGTTCGAGTACATAGCGGTCCCGACCGACTCGACGTCGATAGTTCTCGGAACTACTAGTACCTACAGGAAGGGTCAATGTCCTAGTACAAAGGCCAAGGTACTAGTTCTGCTACCCGATACAAGATGGCGCTAGTGGTAACTAATGGCGATACATGGCGATGTATCAAGCATTATTTTTGGCGCGCAACAATAATATTTAAATTGCGTTTAGGTGAATCCATGGAATGTCAAAGATACAAAAAAAATTGAGCTATAAATTAAATATTTAACCACTATAAATGGACCAACCTGTATTATAAAGAAATCTCCTTGCTTTGTATAGTCGTACAAACCGTGCGAAGCAGGGGCGCGTCGCTAGTCACCGCAGATATAGATACTTACTTCGCGTGCCAAAAATCGCGCCAGCTTACGTACAAAAATCGTAAGCCGCCACTTTTGCTCAGGCGTCGATCCACTGTGCGGCGGCGGCGTCTTTGAATCGATTTGATTTTCTCATCACTAAATAGTGCTTGTGACGTCATAGTAGGTAGTCAAAATGGCACGCTTGGTCTCCATACAGGATCGTGATACTTGCGTTATCTAGGTCTATCTATATCACACATATTACACTAATAATATAAAGGCGAAAGTTTGTGAATGTGTTTGTATGTTTGTTAATTCTTCACTCAAAAACTACTGGACGACTGAACGGATTTGGATGAAATTTGGCACACATATTCCCACGGGAGCTAAACGTATGCGGGTGAAACCGTGAGGCGCTAGTTCGTTTATAGATTAGAAGTTTTCTTTGCGAGAAATTATCAAAAAAGAAAGAAAGAAGAAAGAAAGAAAGAAGAAAGAAAATTTGTTTATTCTGCACAAACAAAAACGCACATTGCAAAAAATCCACATCTTGTCTATAGTTTTCTGTATTCAGTACCTATATTTTGAGCACAAAATGTAGGTAGTTTTATTTGATCTCAGTTGCGTGCGTATTACAGGGCTATTTGTTAAGGCTCTGTGTAAACGCGGCTTATAAATGAGTGAAGTGTTGGAACACACTAGCGTTAGAGTTGGCAGCATAGACAAAACTGTAACTAACTTTTCTTTTTAATTTTCCTGAAATTTGTGTATAGCGTTGTGATAAGTTTTGTTATGTTATATTAACTTATTGTTCATAAACTCAACAGCCACATTAAGGCTTTGCAGTGCCCTGACAAGGTTAATTTACGAAAACCGACAGTCATTTAATGTAAAATGTGTAATGTGCATGAGTGCAAATAAATAACTGTACTTTAAAGTTTTAAAAGCTACTTATTATGTATGTCTTTAGGAAAAATAGGGAATATTTTACGGTCTAATTATGCCCGTGAATTGACTGAGTAATGTTGGACCCAAACGCAGCTCTTATCATGACTCGATAACGAAGTGATATCGATTTTTTTTCTTTTCAAAGATGTCAAAACAAAAACCCGATGTGTTAAATCCATAAATTATCTGTGTGCCAAATTGCATCGAAATCCGTTCAGCCATTTTTGCGCCAATCCGGATCATACATCCAGACAAACCGACAAAATTCTAAAAACTATATTTTCAGCATCAGACTCGTTCTCGCCTCTCGACGCGCTCGTAGCAATTACCTATTTTTTTTTTCAAAAATATTCAATGTACAGTTTTGACCTCATTACCATTTTATTATATTATGTAAGTATATAATACGTAGATAGACATATAAAAGACACTTTTCAAAAAATTGAATTGATCCTTTTGCCCCTCAAAAAGGTTAAAGTTTCGTATGGACAAAGAATTAAAAATGAAGCAATGCCAGATAAATTTGTTATGTGATTAATACATGGTGCTCACATATTTACAAATATTGTAAAAGTAGACGATTTCTTATTTTTACCCGACTACAAATGAAAATTTTACAAATGAAACTGGTAACCCTAATAAGTAGTAAGATACTGCTATTATTACTGCTATTATACTATACTGCTATTATTCTTTTGTGCCTTTGGGTTTTGCCACTTCATCATATACGCCAAGTCTAATCGATACTGTATGGTTTACGTAACATTATAATTATTAGAAAGTAGACTGACTAGAATAGTGAGGACCATAAACAGTCAGCACCTTAATTGCTAAAATACAACAAACAATCACAATATGAAACAAAAAAAATTTAAATCTTAACATTTTAAAAGATGTTGCAATGCTAGTTTGAAAAATTTGTCTGCCTAACAACGTAAGTAACGCAATGAATCTTGTTGGAAAAATGACAAAATGTCAAATGTCAAAATGAAAGCCATTCCCACTGTTTGTTTGTTTGTTTGTTTGTCTGTTTGTCTGTTTGTTTTTGTTGTTTGTGTGTTACGCAACTACTCCGAATTACATGCACCACAGTTGGCTAACATCATTGATGGATAGAGTTATTCTGAAATTGATAAATATTTGTTGCAGCTGCGAATCATATGTAGTTCAACATACAACCTGATACTGACCTGCAAATTGCAAAAAACTTAAGAAAATTTTAATTTCGGGGATACCCTGACGCTTTCGCCTAATAAAATGTAGGGAACGCTAGTTTTTTTTTCACTTTTTCAGGTTTGGACCCTATTAAAAGTGGTTCATAAGGACAAGCACCTATCTAAAATTCAATTACACCTCGTGGATGGTGCAAGATTAATTTACCTGTGTAATTTTTTTTTTTTAAAGATATTTAAGGACACGTTCTGTGTTCATGTCAATCACCTTTATCTTCAAAGACTTTCATTTTAAGAAGACTTTAATACTTGTCGAACATAGCTCTGCTGTCAATATACTTGGTGTGTTTACGTTAAGTGAGTTATGAAGGGGTCAAAAGTGGCTCCAAATGGTTCGTCTATTATACACGGGTGCTGACCACGAGTTCTCTTTTCTTGGCTTGAAGTTGGCTGGACACGCTCCTGCGTGTCTAGATATCAATAAGGTATATATAATAACCCCTGAACTAGGACACCTGTATGACAGGGGTTGAGGTTTCTCCAGTTACATGGATCTGCATAAGAAGGCTTAGACTAGGGAAATACAATTAAGTGATTTTAAAAATAATGAAACAAAAAAATTTGAAGAAAGAAAAAAAATTAAAAAGACAAAACTATATGGTACCAAAAAAGTAAAAATAATTAAAATAAAAGTAGCATACATATGTATGGAGAGATAATATACATATATGTAGGTAAATCGTTAATTTGATGTACACAAAAGACAGCACAACATACACAAGCACGTTTAAATATTAACTAATTACATGAATGTTAGAAAACAGCTACAAGGTATATGCGAATATAAAAAGAAGAAAACAAGACATATTGTGATGGCACTATAATATTGTCTAAGTACACACTTAAATACACTTAAACAATAAAAAAACGATCATACAAAGTGCGGTGTGCGTCTCAAGGTTGCACCAAATGGCAGTCCAGCTCAGTATGTGTCAGGCAAATGTACCTACCTATCTGCCCTGGAGTGATATAAGAACGTCGTCGCGCGTCGAGCAGATGATATAAATTCGCGAAGTATTAGTGGACTTGTCTTCAACAAGTCTTGTAAATCACTGGTCAAATAAATGTCATGTATAAAACATACAGGTTTACATGTTTTGCCGTTGTTTCAGAGTTTCAGACAACTTTTGTGACAGTTTTGACTTGTTATATACAAGTTTTGGATACAAGTATAAATAAATAAATAGCCTTAACAACTCATTTATGGAATTGGGTTGGATACGTCTGCCGCATATCAGACGATCAAACTTACGACCCTGTGGGTCCCGCTTAATGGCGTACGACAGCGCGGCAGGCCCTGACGGAGATGGCAGGATGAGCTGGATTCCTGGATTTTGTCCTTGGCAGCTCTGGACAGAGAGAAGTGGAAAGAGAGTAGAGAGGCCTTTGCTTAGCAATGGGGCATTAACGGATAATAAACATATATAAAAAACAACATACAAACGCTCAAATAAATGCGGAACTAGCGGGACCTCACACCGTCGCTGCCATGACATAATAATGCCAACAGTTTTATGTTTATGCAGTAGAGAGTACAGAGAGTCACAAAATACAGTGTGTATGTTGTGACTATCTGTACTCTCTGTATTGTGTGGTAGATTGGCGTCTTATTGCTGTACTTATCTATAATAAAGCTGTAGAGTTTGTTTGAACGCGCCAATCTCTGGAACTGCCAGTTGGATTTGAAAAAAATATTTTATGCCTTTGCGTTAAAGGCACACTAGGAGCCTTTGGAGCCGAGCATAAAGAAAAAGAAATCGGAAAGAACGCTAAGCAGCTATGGGACGCGAGGCGGTGGGTCGGGGCCGAGGGCGTTATCTTACGGTTTCCACGCGAGCAATGTCGGGCGCAGAAGCTATCCCTCTCTAATAAAATGCCAAATAATGGACATCACCAACAAAAGGGAATGTAAAACCGGTGAGCTCAAAGAAGACCTTGCTTTATTTTTCTTAGTTATCTTCAGCATCTCTTTGTACCGGAGACTCGGCCTTTATCTTATTGTTCTCCGAAAATACCTCCTGCCCCGCATCCAGACTTCCTAAAAGCTTCCGTTTTTATAAATAACT
The DNA here is from genome assembly GCA_927399505.1 of Luperina testacea. NCBI lineage: Eukaryota > Metazoa > Arthropoda > Insecta > Lepidoptera > Noctuidae > Luperina > Luperina testacea. The sequence continues at coordinate 1,056,511 of OV656766.1, read as the reverse complement.
TGACATTTTTAAACGCTTTGTAATAATGTCCTTGTTATTTATATGTGAATGGAGCGAGATGGAAGTTGACCATGACGCCATTTTAGATTCACTTCTTGAATGATACTGACAATTTTTTTTTGTATTATGCTGTAATTATGAATGATGAGTGACTGCTTTAGATACTTTACTAATGGAAATCAATGCTAACTCAAAATAGACTGGCATAGACTAGAATAAATATACTCTTTATTGTGCAACAATGACGAATGAATGATGAAGAGCAGTTGCGGCCCAGTGGTAACGCCCCCGACTTAGGAGTTGGTGTAGGTCGTGTGTTCGAACGAAATTGTGTAAATTATTTCATCACCACTGCTCTCAAAACGGTGAAGGAAAATATTGTGAGAAAACCTACATGTCCTAGAACCAAAACATTGAAGACATGTGACATCTACCAACCCGCACTGGGCCCGCGTGGTGGATTACAGCCTACTCCCTCTCACCGAGAGGAGGCTTGTGTCCCAGCAGTGGGAACTTTATGGACTGATTATGCTATGTACACCTTACAAATTAAATGTAGAAATTTTACATAGGGTGACACAATGGACAGTCTTATTACTAAAATCAATCTCTCCAAAGGTTGTCTTTGGATTTGAAGGGAGAATGGGAGATAATACTGCAGTGGTGTGGTGCAGCAAAAACGTATCTATTTCCAAAATGAAACCTTAAAAAACAGATCCACCGACTTCGACTGTGTCATTCAACTCATACATTCTATAAAGAGAACGAGAGAGAGATTAGTGGCATCAGTGCAATGCATTTTCACTAATGAGACAAGGTCAGTCCCCAGCCGGATTTGAGAAACAAGCTGTTGCTCCTTGCTAATCCTTACGATGTTTTCTAACTCCGGAGGTAAGACAGAGGTGTTTTTGGTCATAAAAGTTACATATTTTATCTGTCAAACAATCAACTCAGCCTATCGCAGCCCACTGCTGGACATAGGCCTCTTCCAGGCTGTCCCACAACACCCTATTCTCCGCCTTCTGCATCCAGTCTGTCCCACACACCTTTTTGACGTCGGGGGTCCTAGCTAGCATATTTTATGCCAACGAAATATTCCTACATGGCAAGTTTTAAACCGCTTACGGCCCCAAAAACAACGTAGGTACTTACAGTGCAACGTAGACACCAGCACATCAAGTTACTACAATCTGTCAAATTTCTTTAATAGATTTTCAACTTTATCGCCAAATCATAAGGTTCAAAGTTGATTGGTAAAATTTTACAGTTTCGGGTAGCTTGATGTGCTGGCGTCTGTACGTCCGACATATAATTAAAAAAATATATTAAATCCCATTCACATTCATCCGTCCCTACGTATTCGCCTGCACCTGTGCTCATGCATAGTGAACTTTCCGCTTGATTGCAGCGCTTGCATCTACGAGTATGTAGTAGCAAATAATTTTGAGCGCTTTCGAGCGCTCCCGAGTGTAAAACGACTGACTGCTATCGCTCCTTCACACACCTCGATCGTTTTGAAAAGGTGCATGTAATAATAATTCCTGAATACCTGCGAACGTATGCAATAAGGTCGTTCCGATTCGTAGCTCGTAGCTCGGCTTTGCGGTTGGAATTCTATTTGAAAGGTTTATGGTGGGGTGGTAGTGTCGGAGCTCATCGTGTAAGCTTGTTATTTACTATAGTTTAGTGAGCTATTCTCGTAGAGCTTGTATGAAAGAAGGAACGTTTTCTTACAGGAAGATAAATATTCTAAGGAACATTTATTTTTACTTATGTATCTTTCCAGAACTATGAATACTCGTAATAAGCAGTAAATAAGTATATTTCCGCACTATCACACTAATATTAAAAAGGCGAAAGTTTGTGACTGTGAGGATGTGTGTGTGAATGTGTGTGTTTATATATTTGTTACTTCTTCACGCTCAAACGGCTGGACCAATTTTGATAGAATTTTGTATGGAGGTGACACCCTGGATTAACATATAGGCTACTTTTTATCCCGATATTCCCTTGGGATCGACACTTATGCGGGTGAAACCGCGGGGCGCAGCAAGTAAATAATAAATTAATCTTTGTCCGGAGCCCGCTGTCCTTCCCGGATGTGGTAGAGTATCTATATTGTACCTACTTAAGTGCAACCTATTGCAACAGATTGGCATCTGTCTCTTTATCAAGAAAGCTACATCATCTGCTTGAGTTTTCCCAACTATGTTGGGGTCGGCTTCCAGTCTAACTGGATGCAGCTGAATAACAGTGCGACTGCTGACCTCCATTACCCAGTGACTGCAGGTCATACCCCTTGCCTTGGTAAGACTGGTTGTTAGAATTTTAGACTTCTGACTACCCGTAACGACTGTTATAGATCTACGAATGACAGCTGGGGCCAACCAGAGTAATGTGCTTTCCGAGGCACGGAGGGGTCTAGGTATGTAAAGATGGTCACCCATCCATGACCAACCGCGACAAGCGTACATAACCTTCGATCGACCCGTAATCACGAGCCCCTTGGGCCAGCTTGACCTACATAAATATGACTAAATATAACTAGGACCGAGAAGCTAGGTATCTTATTGGACCATTGCTGTAATACCTACCTTTAGGTACAAAGTTTATGAGAACTAAAATTGGTTTAATTAGAAGATTTTCGTTTAAATTTCTTTAGGAAATAAATTAAACGCTTTCGAATGTATTAATATCCAGAGGAGGGTGGTCAAAGGGGTTCCTTTTGAAATGACTTGTGCCAACAAATTTAGCATATGAGAGGTCTAGAATAAAAAGAAAAAAGAAAATCAGCTGTTTCACCGCGTAGGTATTGCAATTTTCTAAAAGTGCAATAGCTATGCGGTCAAAATGTATGGAATTCCTATTTTTTTAGCGTTTCGTACCCAAAGGGTAACAAACGGGACCATATTACTAAGACTCCACTGTCCGTCTGTCTGTCTGTCACTGTATCTCAAGAACCGTGGTAGCTAGACAGTTGAAATTTTCACAGATGATATATTTCTGTTGCCGCTATAACAACAAATACTAAAAACAGAATAAAATACATATTTAAGGGGGGCTCCCTTACAACAAACGTGTGTATATTTCGGCGTTTTTGCCTTGTAGTACGGAACCCTTCGTGTGCGAGTTCGACTCGCACTTGACCAGTTGTTTTTTAATAACTGACGAAAAATTTCAACTCTGGGGGATCCGAATCTTGTATTAATCCATGGTAACAGGCTGTGCGTCGATGTCCCAGCCTCCCTGTGTATATCAATATTTGTCTGCCATCAACTTATAATAGACTCGCGGCTCGCATGCTTAAACCATGTCAGGTTAGAGCCTCTACAGTACCTACTCACTGTTATCTTACAAGAAGTCACTAGTCCATACCGAGGGATACCAGAAAAGAAAAATAAGTCAGTTTTAAGTCATTTGTATTAGAAAAGCAATCTACTTAACGGTACTTACTTTGACTCAGAACTTTCTTTGAGACTCTTTGTAATAGCCACAAGGGGCACATTCAATAACTACTTCTAATTTAATCTGCCGAGTTTCAAACAATTCAGAAAACAGAAAATATCGTTCAAGCTGTCAGAGAATATTAAATAGAGTCCTCATTTAAAATTAAAAAACAGTCAAGCGTGTGTTGGGTAACTTTAGGGCATAGGGTTCCGTGATGATCATTATCTTCTGAATTTCGCTTATTTATTATCTATCCAAGATTATCACTTCATCTCGGTAATACATATATACTCGGTAATACGTATGCAAGACCTATACATATAATAAAGTAGTAACGAAGATTTTTTTCCGTTTGTCTGGATTGGTGCAAAATCGGCTTAAAAGATTTAGATGAAATTAAACACACAGATAGTTTATATCCTGGATTAACACACGGAGTACAGTACCCGGCGTAAATATTGCACATCGACCTTTGGAAAGAGACAATCGGCTAATTTCGGCTTCGTAGAGCGTTATCTCTGTCGCACGAAATACAAACAGTCCGGTATCTATTAGGAGCTGTTAACACAATCATGATTTGCTTCTTTTGATAATTATTTTTATTCTTTGTATAAAATCCATAGGATCGAATAGGTCGATGTGCAATATTTATCGCCGGGTACTGTGCTTTTAATCCCGGTAACGTTCTCGTGGGATATTTTCAGACATACACGGGGGTAAAGCCGCGAGGAAAAGCTAGCTCTATATAAAATTGTATAAACTTATGCGTCAAGATATGGTTCATTTGCAATTAATTAGATACCTACCTACTAAGATTTATCTGAAACCATTTCTAATTAAACTATTCCAGCTTTTCGCCATACAGAAAAAAAAAAATAACCAGTAAAACTCCGGTGGCTTTCTTTACTTCATTACAGATGTCTTAACCTAAATTCTTTGAGGCGCGTTTCAATTTAAAAACCTGGGCAGTTTTAGTTGATTGCTTTCAGATAAACGACCGACGATAAGATGTTTACTGAGCGCCTCTATTTCTGTAGTCCGTTAAACGATTTCGAAAAAGATCCTTTACTCAAGATGTTTGAGCAAATAAATAAAAAGAATTGAACAATCCAAAACTGCACGACTCATTCATTTGATCGTATAAAAAAAAACTACATTGAATAAAAGAGCCATTTTTAATAGGGTTCCTTTAATGGGTGAAACGAATCTATTAAACAAAATTACACAATTAATTTATTTTTTCGCAAATTACAATGTTTTCAGGTTTCACACTTGATTGGCGGGAATTTATTAGAAATATTTTGTTGTATTTTTCGTTTCTACTGCATTAAATAAATTTTTGAAAAGTACAGAATGAATCTCCATTAAATTATCTATACATTGGTATGTAAATTAAGTAGGTTCTGTGTACTAGCAGGAGTGTAACAATAGATACAGTTGCAGAAAGGAGGCAATACATTTTTTTCGATAGTAAAGCACTCTCTAATGTTTCGCATTATAAGTCGAGCAATAGAATGATTCGGGGTTAGTGTTGCTTCGAGGTTAATTAATGAAATAATCTTTAAATAGCTTCAGGTTGTTTTGAAGTTAGATTCAGGTTGCCTTGTAAGAGTAGGAGGAAGAGGTCAGGGGGCCTAAAAGGCCACTTCGGCAGAATCATAAAAGGATAACATTATGAATCATAATGGACAGTTAACTGTTAAGTTAATCGTACCAAATCCCATTGGTGAAGGATTTTTCAGTTATTTTTTTTTGGTCTGTGCTAAAATACCAATCAATCCAATCCCAATCTCTTTGATTATACCTACGTAGTGCAGCGAAAAAAAGAAAAACACGGACTGTCTTCGCCATATTATGATTCATAATGTTATCCTTTTATGATTCTGCCAAAGTGGCCTTTTTAGGCCCCCAGAAGGGTAAGGCAAAACTTTTTGATATTAATATGTAAATAATACGGGGTTAATTTTTAATCACTGCCAGAATTTGTCAAACAAACAGTGCACAGTGGGGCAATTGCGTAACAGACTACCAGTAGCAATGGGTTTCATATTGACAGGTCAACAACAGTCATTGCGTTATTTACGATGTTGAGTAGAAGCAATGGATTAGCAGTATCCTTCTAAATGATTCAGATTGAGATCGATCGTGTGTTTCGCAATTAGGGTGCTAAGTGTAGCTTACAACAGCCATTAGTGTAACCCATCAAACTGTTATTATGTCGATTTGTATCTAGATGCTTACTTGGATATGTCTTCCAATTATTAAACATTTAGTCTTAAACTAGCTTCTGCCCGCGACTTCGTCCGTCGCATCGCATCGCCTGCCCGCAATATTACTTCGTTTTAGCTTAACATTTTTGCTGTCTTCTTGTGTGTGCTAAATAAATACATACAAACTCTTCAGCTTTTATTATTAGTATAGATAGATAATGAGAGCAGCGGTGGCCCAGTGGTAACGGTCGCGACTTACGAGTTGTAGGTCGTAGGTTCGAACCTAGACAGGCGCTTTACTTTGTGTAAATTATTCCATCACCACTGCTCTCAAAACGGTGAAGGAAAACATCGTGAGAAAACCGGCATATCCTACAGCCAAAAATTCGAAGACGCATCTACCAACCCGCACTGGGCCCGCGTGGTAAATTACGGCCCACTCCTCACTGAGAGGAGGCCTGTGTCCCAGCAGTGGGAAAGTTACCGGCTGATTATGTATAGATAGATAGATTGTTCTTGGATATGTCTGAACTTTGGAAGGCTCTTAACAACCCAACCCAACAGACAAATACCCAGGAGCTCCAAACTTTTAATAAGTTGAGCATAGTTGGAGCATAAGTGTGCAACGCGGCACGTGCACAGATAATACGATGTGTAATGTGCAAAACTCTGTTTTCAATGAAACCGAGGAAGTTTCAATGTCATGTAATTCGTTTCACGGAAAAGCATTTTGAAAGGGCCTTTGTGCGCAGAGGCCCCAGCGCGAACAGACGAAGTAAACTTATTGTAAGTTGGAACGATTTTTTGTATCGAAAATTATACCAGCATCCGAATTGCGTGACACACTATCAATCATAATCTGAATAATTTTGAAGGATATTGCTAACCTATTGCTTCATATATTTGAAAAAATCGTCTGCTCAACAACGTAAATAACGCAATGAATATGAGGGAACTGTCAAAATGGATCCCATTACCCTGCTTAGCTATATTCCCGTCCGTTTTTGAAATAGATATGAGAACTGCAAGATCCCGTAAATCTCCCCCTAGGGAAATCTATTTACTTAAGGCAAAAAAATGTGTTTCTGTACACAGAAACATTATTCCAATCACCATAGACACCTGTCTGTAGTCCGCGGGGATTTATCACAAGAAATGAATGGGCTTTGATATTTTTGTGAATCAGTATCTCACCTATATTGTTGATGGTCTATCTCACATCGTGGCTACCATATTTTTTCTTTGGGTTTTTTTTAGGCACAAAAAAAGACTTAAAGCCGAAAGTCATTGTGATTTTTTTGTACTAGATCATACCTGGGAAGGGAATCCTCTGCTTACGGAGATATTGAAGGTCAAAGTTCCAATTTTTTTTTGACAGGATATTCATGTTTCAAATGGCCACAACTTAAGCTTCACTGCCAAAAAAAATTGCACAAAATTATGAAGATGTCGTTTTTGTGAAAATATATTGAAAGTGTGAGGACAAATATTGCGTAGAAAAGGGGTATTCAATATTTTGTGGGGCATTCAAAAGTTTTCTGAAAGCTTAGAAAATGTTTGCGGACCCATTAATATTTTCTCAAAACCTCTTTGTCCATTCTCAGGAAAGTATATAGGTTCCAGGCTCAGTTCACGAAGTAGGTTATGATGACGATTCTTTAGCCCATTCCTGAGCCACTGCACTCTTTACTTCTTCTTCTTATTAAATGTCTCTACCAACGCTGCAGACAATACAACTATGAGACTTGCAACCTCCGTGTCAGCCCTGAGTAAAACGACGTAGGCAGCTATGGCTCAGTATAACGCGAGGCGGAGTCCTTCCATCGCGAAAAGTTTAATCGACACTGAAATGTTGTGCAATATTTTTGTGCAGTGTGATTAGATTATAATATGCGCTGGCGAAAACGACACAATAGAATCGCAAGCCCGATACATAGTCCCCGACCCGGAAAAGGGGCCGGAAGCAGACTTTTTTAACTGGTTCCACATCCACGACAAATAATATAGGGTGTTACACCAGTGAAAAGACAAGGCTTCCGCTGAGAGAGCACATTAGCAATCCATGATCATTCAATATTTTGCACAAAAAATAAGCTCAATATTTTTGCACAAAATTTTGTGCGTTATTTTTGCCAATGTGACCCCACCCCGCTTTAAAGTTTATTTACAACTCCTTTACCGTTGCAGGCATCCATAAGCACAATGTTTTGCGTTGGTTATATTACCCGCTAATGTAAACAGTTATTTTTTAAACCCAAAATTATAGCCATTTCCCAACAACCGTTTCTGCTCAATGTTACTTATTTTGATGTACAGAATGTGTAGATGACGGCGAAGTGACAGGTCTTGGTACTTGTATTATCTAGCCTAGCCTGGGTCAATTCAATTTATTTCTTTCTCTCATTTCTTTCTTTCATGCCCTGACAGTGACACGCAGATGAAACTAATGGACACTGCCATGTAGCAACACTACATAATGGGATAAAAAACATACCATCTGAAAAAACAGCAATGTGCAAGTGTGAAGTCATCTCGCGTGAAATTCAAATAAATAATTATCTCATTTCCTACCGCACGATTGTAATGTGATTTATACTAAAACTGAGTCGAATGCCTGCCGTGGCACGTACGAGTCCCGGCAAGCGACATTTAAAGGTGAGTATGCACTAGAGCACTTTCTCGAGCATTTCCATGTAATGTTACGTTCTTGTGAATGGTGCAATACAAAACCAAAAGCATTTTTATGTAATGTCACTTGCTTGCGAATGCTCGACGTAATTGCTCACGGCGAGTGAGCATTTACCTGTAACATTTTTTCTACCTTGCGTTTATTGTTGATGATTATGCGTTCTTGATTGCTCGTGTCTTTGCTCGATAAAATGTTACTCTAATACGTTCGTTAGTTTTTAAAATCAGGTGGTACATTGTTCTCAAATTAAAATAGTTTAATGGGAGAACAATGACCAAACAACACAACACGAAGTCATAGGACTTCAATGGCGATTGTGATTGGAAACAAAATGACTGATGTCATTTGCAGAGCGAGGTGATGCATTCGCTGAAGAATTGAAAATATAGTTGACTAAATTTCACATTGGGATGAGAAAACACCGGGTGTCATATTCGAAGTGCGGATCGATTAAATTATATAACGGCGAATGCTCGATGTTCTGTAGTTAAGTAAATGCTCTAGTGTATACTCATCTTAAAATGGTACGGCCATTTTGTATGAGTTTATTTTTATTCGTGCAGTAACCACGTCGCTGACTCGCTGGAATATAAGTTTACACTTCAGTTTCCGGCTTTAAAGCTAGCACACCGGACTTCCTACATCCTTTATATTACACGCATTTTTTTTTTCAGGATGGGAAATCATCAAATGACCCCTCCCGCTCTGGGTGGAGCGGAAGGGAGTGTCAGACTCTTACTGAATAAAACCCACCCGTGTTCCTTCCTTAGCCCTTTATGTTCCGGGCCAGCGGTAACCCTCTCGGACAATCCCGCTGACCATCCTTTATATGGATTAGTTTACGTTACACTGAGTCGAGCTCAGGCCGTGCGCACAGAGCCTATGGTTGATCAAACGCTTTGTTTTAAGATGTGGAATAATACCAAAACAATCTATCACTATCTACTAAAACACTATCTACTAATTACATCTGTAATTACTAAAAGAGGGATATAACAGGTATTAAAGCCAATCTAGATGATCTAGTGATGTGAAAACGTCGATAATAACGATGAATGGCTCAAGGATGGATTTCCATTCGTTTCCATTACGTTACCATCACTTTAGCTAATAGGTTGATGGCGGTGTTAATGATGGTATTCTAGACAATGTAGGTCATTCATTAGGATTATGAAGTACAATCGTGCTGTCAATGCTGATTGAATGATGGTTTGGTCATACATAATTAGGTATGTACAGCAGTGGCGGTACCTTCATAGAAGCCGAAAAGCCCGGCTTGCTCTAATAAAATCATAATTCACAACAACAAACGTAAGTACTTATTAAACCTATCAATAAAAAATATATTTAAAAAAATACCAGTCAAACATTCGCAACACACACGTACACAATAAGAAAATCAGCCAATCCCTCAGTTGGCCGTTTTTTTATACGTTGCAAATCTGTGGGCTATCCCTAATTTTGACCCCTAGGTACGCCACTGATGTACAGACGCCAGCACATCAAGCTACCCGAAACTGTCAAATTTTCTCAATCAATTTTGAACCTTAATATTTAGTGATAAAGTTGAAAATCTATTAAAGAAATTTGACAGATTGTAGTAGCTTGATGTGCTGGCGTCTGTACAATGAATGAGGGCAGTGGTGGCCCAATCTGCCAACGCGCGCTGGGCCCGCGTGGTAGATTCTGGCCCAATCTCTCTCACAGACAGGAGGCCTGTGTCCCGGCAGTGGGAACAGGCTGATTATGTTACAGTGAATGAAAAATATAACCTTTATTGCGGCTCTGAAGTGCGCAGTACCTCCCCCCTCCCCCCGCGCTGACAAGTGCATTTGTTACTGCGCAGCTTGCGAGCTCGCTATAAACAATGAATCGGGCTGTTCAATCAAATCAATCTGCCTAGGCTTTCCCAACCATGTTGGGGTCGGCTTCCAGTCTAACCAGATGCAGCTGAATACCAGTGATTTACATGGAGCGACTGCCTATCTGACCTCCACAACCCAGTTGCTGGGTAACACGATACCCCATGACAAGACTAGTTGTCAGACTTTCGGGCTTCTACTAGCCGTAACGACTGTCAACGATCTACGAATGACAGCCGCGATGAACTGCTTGACGTGTTTTCCGAGGCAAGGATGGGGTCTCGTTACCTATGTAATGGATGGTCTATCCACGGGCAGACCTCGGCAAGCATTGGATTGTTATTATTTAGGCACGAGCTAAACGAATTTAATATTAAATTTTGCTGGAAAATTTTAACAACACTTCTTTTTTACTTGTGCAAAAAGTCTTAAAAACATAAATAAAATAAGCTACTTTTGACGATCAAAGAAGACGAATTCGTAGTATCTACAAGTGACCCCTTGAGTTTCAAGTTTGCACCGAACTCAATTACTGAGGCTGAGATAGTCAGTGATCCAATTAATTAGTGCTTCTAGATTCATCCAAAGCTCTGGCTGGTCAGGTACTCAGGCGTATGAGTTTAATTGTAACATAAGACAGGGACGAAGACATCGACGCGCAATCTGAAACGTTCAAATGTATCGTCGGTTATTAAAAGAAAAAAAAACGTTGTTGCATACATATTTGACGCGTAGGTATTGCACTTTTCTACGAAACTGCTGTTATTTTTTTGATATTCGACGAAAAATTTATACGCGATCGTGCGGTGAATTCATGCTTAGGCTGAGGCTACATTAGGCCGCGACGCGACCTGCGACACATGAGCGATTAAAACAAGTAAATGAATGCTCAGTATATGGCTACACCGTACATCAAATATTACTAGCGATCTTTGATTTCTTTATGCGATATGAACAACATTACTGAAATCACGGCATCGGCTACATCAACATGAGCGAAATTGAAGCGAATTTATTAGAAAATTGCTTTTTTTTTCGCATGTAATGTAGCCTACCATGTTTTTCTCGTTTCGCTCTTCCAGTCGCATCGCAAATCGCTGCCTACTGTAGCCTCAGCCTTACAGTTAGCATGTCGATGTTCCCTGTCACCCTGTATTAGTGACGAAGGTTCCATAAAACTCGAAAAAAAAAAAGTGATATTGTACCTATTGCAGTTTCTTATATGTATTATTATGTTTCAAGCACCAATAAACTAAGATTGACTATTACTGCGTTAGTGCCACAAGTAACAACTAATAATTGCCTGATTTGCGACGGAGCTTGTAAAACAATTCGACAATGATAATATGATATGGTATCGCATCAAAGCACCTGCCATGACATGTTCCGAGAATTCCAAGGTATATCAACCTGAATTCTCGGAAAATACAATGCTAGATAACGGATCATAACCATAGATAAATCTAAAAGGGGAAGATACGGTACGCTCTAACATCGCAATCACTAAACCGAGGCTCGGTGCACACAGTTTCATACTAAGAATTATCGATTGACAAGGACAGAGATAGGACTTGACACAGTCTTACGAGCGCAACCGCGTTAGCCGCCGAAACTTCATAATCGTAAAGATTATGAAGTCTGATTGTACGTAACGCGCGAGAGTCGCGCAATGCGTCGAATCGTGTCACGCCTGTTTTGTATCATCTATCTCGCTCTGACAAGAATGGCGAAGCGAACAATGAATAAAATGATAACTTTCAACAAATTAACATTTTTGGCTGTACTTTAAGTAACACTTATAAAATACACAAGAAGGCATTTTGATGCGTATATGATATACAAAAACTGAAATTATTGAGCTGTATCGACACGCGCTGTTTAGACGATGGTCCTGTGAGTGTCACTGCGTCCATTGGACTTATTTTAGTAGGACTGCGCGCTGTGATCAAGTAATGTATCTTCTCCCTTATAAGTTTATCTGAAATCACGACCGTGTTTGTTGGTGCTGGTGCTACAGTAAGTAATTGGCAGTGTGTTAGCACGGGTTCCTAGAAGATATTGTTAAGATATGATAATGGTTTTGAATACTCGATAGATTAACAATAATTATAAAAAAAAAATGTATCTGACGATTCATGAAATAACTCGTGGTAGATTAATAAAGTAGGCATTGATCCATCGGCGTTGATTTCGTTGTACATACCTATTTCGAGTTAATTATAATTTATCGTTTTTCATAAATTTGAACGAGTCGGGAAACTGGTAAAAGTACACACGGCGACATTTCAAGCTATACAGTTCCAGTTTTGTCTGACTTCGCAATGTATTTAAGGATAAAATCAATAAAACACTGTAAATCACATAGACGCGTGTAATGGCTGACAACCAACTGCCCAGACAAAGCCTACCCACATATAAATTATTACTAGATACACCACATCCCTCCACCACTATTTTAAAGATACTTATTATTATAACTTATAATTTAACTGGTTCCTAGTGTTCCTTATCGGATACCGGCGGACAACTTGAGGTTCCTGATGTGCTTTATTGCTTGAATGAGACTGATTTGAGTCAGGAGAGCCTGCGTCCACAAACTCATCATCCGAGGCCGTTCCAATTTCCTCTTCCCCATCTTCTCGCGCAGGAGACACGGGGGAGGCAGAAACCTGTTCCGGTGATGCCAGAACCGGTTCAGATACTATACCAGTGTCACGATCATTTGACTGACCGGTTATTTTAGGGAAGCAATCTCCAAATACACTGACATCATCATCCGGTTCAAATGATGAGTTTCCTTTGTACGCCAGTAACTGATCGACATGTTTCCTTACATTTATGTTTTCATCTAGAATATACACTGAATACATTCGTGATCCTAAACTTCCATTTACTATGCCCTGTTTCCAAATGTGTTTAGTACCGTTATTAAAATATTGTTTTAGTAAAACCTTGTCGCCTACTGAGAAAGACACATTTCTTTTCCCACCAAACTGTTTACATTGGTTCATTTGTGCTTTTGTGACATTCGCTTTGGCCACGGACGACGAGGATGATGTATTTTCTTGTGAAGGTAATCTTAACAAATCGAGTCTGCACCGCAAGGGACGTCCAAACATCAATTGCGCAGGAGAAAATCCAGTAGTCAAATGAATAGAATTTCTATAATCGAACAAAAATTTATTTAATATTTTCACGAATACTTTTTGTGTGACGTTATTGTTTAAAATAGCTTTTAAACCATTTTTTACGGTTTTGACACTGTTTTCTGCTTGCCCATTTGACATAGCATGATACGGCGCGCCCGTCAAGTGTTGTATTCCGTTTAGCCGACAAAACGTCTTAAATTCATTTGAGCAAAAATTGGTAGCATTGTCAGTAACCAACGTACGCACTAACCCAAATCTACTGAACATCTCGCAAAGTTTACTAATAATAGATTCACTATCTGTTTTTTGCATTGTAAAACATTCCACCCATTTAGAATGAGCATCCACCGCAATTAAAAACTGTTTACCCCCTAACATAAACATATCTAAATGAACGCGTTCCCAAGTGCGCTCTGGGTATGGCCATGGAGCTAACGGCATTCTAGGGGGGTTATTTCGCAGCGTGTTACAAACACTACATGAACCTATTTTTTCTTCAATGTGTTTGTCGATACCGGGCCACCACATACGCATTCTGGCTTCCGCTTTGGTTTTGACTACTCCAAAATGAGAATTGTGCAGCTCATTTAGAAGTCTTTCCCGAATACGTAAAGGAATCACGATTTTATGACCCCGTAATATACATTCATCCTCTACAGCCAAATCCAACCGACATAAATAAAATGGACGTAAATCCTGGTTGGTCACTTTAGAAGGCCATCCGTTTTTTATATATCCCATTACCTTTTGCAATACCTCATCGCGGTTGGTTTCATTTCGGATATCATTCAAAGTCAAAGGTAGTAAAACTGATTCACCTACAAAATTAATATATCGTGACTGATCTTTTATTCTAGTTTTACCTACTTCGAGCTCATTTGATTGAGCAGGTACAGACCGCGATAAAAAGTCTGCCACGTTTTCCTCACTCTTTACATATTCTATAGTGAAGTTATATGCCGATAAAAACAAAGCATAACGTTGTAATCTGTTCGCTGTTAAAACGGGCACCCCTTTTCCCTTTCCAAAAATCGACAACAGTGGTTTATGATCCGTTCGCAATACAAATGGCACCGTACGGCCATATAAATAATGATTAAATTTCCTAATCCCGAATACAATAGAAGTGGCTTCCTTCTGAATTTGCGCATAGTTCACTTCGGATTTCAGCAACGTACGCGAGGCATAGGCTACCACGCGCTTTGTCCCGTCGGGCTGTGTCTGCGCGAGGACCGCACCAAGGCCGGTCGGGCCGGCGTCGCAAGTAACGACCGTCGGGTACTCCGGGTGGTAGTGGGCCAGCACGCGATCAGAGGACAACTCTTTCTTTATTTTAACGAACGCTTCAGACTGATCTTTTCCCCACTCCCATTCCATACCTTTTTTCAATAACTTGTTTAGGGGACTAAGTACCGATGATGTATTCGGAACAAAGCAGCGATAATAATTCACCATCCCTAAAAATGACTTTAATTCATTAACGTTTTTAGGTGGTTCGCACTTAATAATAGCTTCGATTTTACTGTTGGATTTATGCAGCCCATTCCTGTCTATAACATAACCAAGGTACTCCACTGAGCTTTTGAACAATTCGCATTTATCTTGTTTTACTCTCAACCCTGCGTCTTGCAATCTTTTCATCACGAGGTCTAACCTTTCTAAATGGACCTGCCTATTGGGAGCAGTAATTAAAATATCATCTAAATATATACATACACCGTCAATGTCGCCTAATAACTGTTCCATGGTACGTTGAAATATAAAGGGAGCATTAGCTAATCCAAATACGAGCCGCGTATACCTATATAAACCTCTATGCGTGTTTATACAACACCATTTCTTTGAGTCATCGAGTTCTAGTTGTAGATAAGCCAATTTCAAATCTAGCTTGCTGAATTCTACCCCACCATGAAGCTTAGCAAACAAATCTTCGATCCGCGGCAGTGTATAATTGTCTAGATATAAAGCTTTATTTAACGTTACAGAAAAATCTCCGCAAATTCGGACGTTACCGTCGGAACGTAATACTGGTACGATCGGGGTAGCGACGTCAGAATGATCTACTTTTTCTATAATACCTGCTGCCAATAATCTATCCAATTCCTGCTCAATTTTCGGTTTCAAAGCTAGCGGTACGGGTCGAGGCCTAAAAAACTTCAACTGTGCATCTGGTTTTATTTTTAAGCTTACTTTGTACTTGTTAAATCTGCCCAACTCATCGGAAAATAATGTTGAATATTTTTTTATTAACATTTCCCCTGTGTTATCGCTTACCAAATTGTTACAGTTTAAACTACACAAATGTATACCAAACAACCTCATGAAATCACGGCCCAAAAGTGGCAACCGTTTTTCATTTGTTTTGATAACAAAAAAGAATATTTGCTTAGTGCGGCCTTCGTAGGCTATAGACAATGACAAACAGCCTAACGGTGAAATTTTGACTCCTGTATAAAAGTTAAAAATCTCCTCACACGGCTGTAAGCGATAATTGTTATTGTTATCGCCCCCGAACAGCTGTTCGTATATAATAGCCGGTAAAACGGAGACAGCACTGCCACAATCAATTTCACATAAGATTTCCCTGTCATTTAACTTGACTTTACATGTGATGGGCTGATCCTTCATAGTGTTTTTTAAATTAAATAAATTATAAATACCTCCGTCAACAACATCATCGTCATCCGTTCCCAAGAAATTGCTATCACTTATCTTAGCCTTGCACACTCTTTTTAGATGTCCTTTTTTGTTACACTTTTGACAGGTATAATTAACAAAACGGCACTTCTCTTTCGAGTGATTTTTGTACCCGCACACTTCACAACTCTTAGACACTCGCGACTTATTATCGTTATTAGAAAAACCGCTCGGCCTCTGCAGCGCGAACACAGGCTGCGCCTGCGCCACCTCCGCAGGGCTCGCGCCAGCCGTGCCGGGCGCGACGTTGCCAGCTTGCGCGGTTTGCAAAGCGGCGCGTGCACACCGCACGCTCTGCGCCATCTCCAATGCCTTGTTGAATGTGAGGGTTTCAATGCTTTCTGCGAACAACTTCTCTTTTTCCTTCGTATTTTCTAATCCTAAGACGAATTTATCGCGTAAAGCAGTATCTAACTCAGTCTTGAATCCACAGTACTGTGCCAAATTGCGCACTCGCGCCGCCCATTCGGCTAAAACTTCCCCAGGACGTTGTTCCGCCTTGTAAAAATTGTACCTTTCAGCGAACGTACTCTTTTTTGCTTGGAAATGGACGTTCAATTTTTCTAACAGGTTTTTATACTCGACGTTGTCCAAATCGTCAGGAAAAACCAAATCTCTTGCGACGCGGTAGGTATCTTCCACCAGCGCAGTGAGCAGAAGAGCTCGTCTTCTCATCCCATCCTCGTCGCCAAATGTTCTGTATTTAAGGATAAAATCAATAAAACACTGTAAATCACATAGACGCGTGTAATGGCTGACAACCAACTGCCCAGACAAAGCCTACCCACATATAAATTATTACTAGATACACCACAATTGGCTTTTCGTACAATGAGAAGTCAGCTTATACTGGAAATGTACAGCTTGATATGTCGTCGTGTGTACGAGTACAAGCCATTTTTTCGACTTGACGAGACATTGATTACCAAGTAAGACCCGGAACTCTGTCTGAATTCAATAATATTATGTCTGATGAGATATTTATGCTGGTATCGATTAATTAAACAGTAGGTAACGCGTGATGGTATACGTTCTCGCGAAGGTGATCGAATATGTAAGGATGTGGATACACCGTCGACTGTGGCGTGAATGGCGTTCATAAGATTTTTGAATTTTTGAAGTGAAGACTTCTTTAGGCGCGTTCGGCATTTTTTGAAATGGGAAAAAGCTATTGAACTCGCGCCACTGTTACCGTAGGCGACAACGCGCGTGTTTTGTTTATAAGACGATTCAAAAAATACCCGCATCGGATGTGTTCGGCTGTCCTCGGGATGTAGGTTTTAATGTATATCCGATATGTCAGTGAGTGATGACAAAGTATTCTGCCTGTATTTTGTTTTCACTTCTGTCGGCACTCCCGGAGTGCCATTGTTTTTTTTTTACTAGACTCTCTGACTGTTTTTGCCCGGATCCTCTGGGTCTTGAGATGACAGAGACAAAGTCTACGATGGAGTGAGCTCACCCAGAAGAAGCCTGTTCACTCAAAAAAAAAAAAAAAAAAAAAAAGCCTAGCCTTCCACAAGAATTGGGCTATCAAGCAAAAAACAAACACTTTAGCTTTATGAATAGTATATATACCTAGATTGATGAGAGGGCCTGCTCATGACCCCGATCACGCGTGATGGAGAGCGATGGATGAGGTCTATGATGGAACGAGCGTGCCCAGGAGATGCCTGTTCACTCATGCATTGAAGGCAGACGGGTTAAATGTGGAGGGGACCCTACCTCTTACTTTATTTCACACTTCCTTCGCCTTTCGTATGGCTTTTTAAACCGAACATAGTAAGTATAAGTAATAATTTATTTACTAAAAAACTTAGTCTAGGTAACATCAGAATTAGCCTAGGCATTTTATTATAAGTTATTGTTTTTCATGCATTCAGGCTTTCACTATCATTTATGTAAATGATAGTGCAGCTGCGTCGTACGTGTTAGTGTATAAGTGATATTCTCATAATGCTTCATATTTCCTGGTGAATAACTTATTGGCTTTGTGGTTATAGGTAAACCTCGGAGGTGTTCGTGGCTAAATGATAACAGCCACACAGATCGATTGAAGGTTAGGCTATGTTTGCCGCGGTTGGTTCGAGGATGGGAAACCATCCATTACTCTGTGCCTCGGAAAGCACAACCACTCTTACTAAGGGGTATTTTGTTACCCAATAACTAGGTTGTGGAGGTCAGATGGGCAGTCGCTTTATGTAAAACCCTGGTATTCAGCTGCATCTGGTAAGACTGGAAGCTGAATTCATCATAGTTAGGAAAAGGGTAGGCAGATTCATTTGTTATAGATACACATCTGCCTAAACCTTCTGGTTACAGGCATGATGTTAGGTTTCAGGTGCCGCTAAGTTATTCTAATTCCAGTTGGATGTGAATTAAATAGCTCGTACCAGTTGAAAGTTCACGTAGAGCAATTCAATTTCAATGTCACGGTCGGGAAAGCAAGCGGCGGAAAATAAATTCAGGTCACGCCCCACAGAGGGCGCTCTACTGACCCGAAAGGGAGGCAGGAGAATAAAAGCTTTGGTAAGTATTGCGTAGGATTGAGGTCATGAAACCACTCGGACAAAAGTTTCATAACGTTTTTATTGGATTTTTATTCACTTCACTTCGCACGTTCGTGCTAGGGCCTCTGATCAGCGTCTAGGGCGACAAGCGCGTTTTCCGCCCAAACATCTAAGGAAGTGAACACACCAGGCGCGGTTTGGTGAGGTAGTTGATTTTCTCTTTTGATTATTGTGCTATGTTTCATGTTTATAAGTAATCATACAAAAATAAAAGTAGGTACTTCACATACACAAACAGTAACAGTATATTATGCGAGAACGACGTAGACAGTGAAAACAAAAAGAAAATCCAATTCAAGAAATAGAATAATTAAAGTAAACCGTGGCAGCTAAGAGATAACCAGTCCCAAACATCAACTGACAGTGCCCGTTCACCAACCTGACGCATGGAATGCCTTGTGTTATTAGGTCCGTCTGTAAACATAAAGATTGAAATAAAATTAAAAAAAAATCACGCTTTGTGCGTGATAGCACTAAAATTATAAAATAATTAAATTAACCTAAATTGAATTCAAAACGCTAGGAACTAGTAGACACTGAAGGGTCCCACTATCCACGTCCTGGCTCCATCATCAGATTAGCTCCAAGATACCAAAT
Source organism: Luperina testacea (assembly GCA_927399505.1). Taxonomy (NCBI): domain Eukaryota; kingdom Metazoa; phylum Arthropoda; class Insecta; order Lepidoptera; family Noctuidae; genus Luperina; species Luperina testacea. The sequence continues at coordinate 1,037,290 of OV656766.1, read as the reverse complement.
TATAATTTTGTCATCCGAACTACATAAACACACAAAGTTTCATTTGGATACGACAATTAGAAGTAGGTTAAAATTGACTTTTAAGTTTGTTTTTACAAGTAAAACTAATAAAAGCGTGTTAATAAAAAAAAAATCGCGTAAAATGAGCATTTAAGCAGTTATAACGGCTATGTTGAATTACAAAACCAAGCACAACACGCCTGACCAAAGTTTCTTTGGTGAAAACGTCTCGGTTTGGCTCACAATAATTTTCACAAAAGCTGAGAATATTCGCTAACGAATGCTCCAAGTGTGAGAACATCCTAAGAAGTGAATCTTACTTTGTCAAATTCTTGTTCTACACGGCATATATTTGAATAACAAATATCTCCGTGCAAATGATCCGTGAGAGATGGCGCTGTTGCCACGGTAAACATCGTCTCCGTAACAAAAATATTAATAAAATTGCAAAAGTAATATATTTTATAATTTTAATTCAGAATATCGTCAAGTGTTAAGTAAATCACGACATGTATTGTTAGTGATATGAAAAGTTCAAGTTTACGGGAAGAAATAAACAAAACAGTTAGTGGAATCATATTAACTAAATCAGTGAAGTTTTCGGAAATATAATTATACCAAAACATTGGTCAACTAGTGCAAAAGACCTCATCAAAAAAAACCAAAGGATTTTGTGAAACCAAATGAGTGAATTTTTAAATATTGTACAAAAGCAAACCGTTAAAATACACATTACTACGTTTGCTTTGTCGCGAAAACTGACCTTTGGACTGTGCCAATCGACTGACACATAACTCAAAGCTCAACACTTCAACCTATCGTCTATTTCAACTCACTTGCATAAATGACGTTTGGCTCTGCGGCTAAGGCAACTACTTTACATAGAAAGTGGTGCGAGTTCGAATCCAGCCTTGATATATACTTTTTGGATTTTTGTTTTGTTGTTTATCACTTGTGAGATATAAATAGCAACAAACTATTCTCGATTTTAAGCCTGTTGAATAATATAAGATGGAGCAAGAGAATAATATAACGCTACGAAGACACCAAATTGCAACTAAATCGAGATCTACGGAGTCACTAAATCGTAGTCTTAATACAAGTTTAATGTCATATGATGAAGTATTAGGCAGAAGCCTGGATCTCTCAACAAATATGTCTTCTACATTTATGTCGGAGCTAAAGAATGAAATTAGAGAATTAAAAGTCCGTTTAGAAAGTACACAGCATGAGATGGAGAATATTATCTTAGAAAACATAGACCTAAAAAAACAAATAAATACCGTGAATCAGGAGCTGAGTGTTTTAAGACAATTGTGTAGAAGTCCATTATCTACATTTAGACATAACATGTCGTCAAGCACCAAAAAGAGTGTGAGACGTAGACTCACAAACAGTTTTCATGTATCACCTCTAAAACTAAACGGGGAAAATACGAATCCATCAACAAAACCGGAAAAAGAAATAAATTTACAACCGGAAGTTATCGTCAACACCAATCAACCCACAACGAATATAGAAATCCAACCATTAGACACCTTAAACCCTTCCTTAGAACATAAAGTGCAGATACACACAGACAATGATTTTCTTAAACATCCTGAGGCAAGCAATAGTCTTCAGAAGAATCATGTTGCACTTGGCAATATGTGCAACACTAAGACGTACAGCAATGCACTAAGATCTGAATGCAGGAACTCGAAGTTAAAATGCGAAAAGAGGGCATTTATTATAGGGGGCAGACAATGTAGTGGATTAGCTACACGACTTTATAAATCTCGATTGTACAACCCTTATAATAATTATCGTTTCCTATCAATTGTCAAGCCAAATGCTTCTACAGAGGAAATCTTGACTAGTGTTAAACTGTTTAACATTACCCCTGATGACAAACTAATTATATCTGTAGGACAAAATGACTATAATACTTTAAAAATGGTGACAGAGTTGTGCTTGTTCCTGAAATCAATAAATTGTCCTGTTATTATTTTAGGTGTGAATAAAAACATCTGCTATAAAGAAACTAAAATGAATGAAATGCTGCATCTTATCTGTAGACAGAGTAAAGAATGCTCATTTATCGCAAAATATCACAAGTTTCCATCGCTATGCTATCAAATAAATTCGATTTTAGATCAATTGGACTATGACAAAACCTTTTTGTCACATGATTCTAAGGTTCGGAAATCAAATGCGCATTGTACAAAAAACCAGAGTACACAAACGAATTACTCACTTTTAGAACAATATTCGAATGACGCTTCTCACGTTAATGGCATCATAGGTAATATGGCAGACGAAGCCTTTTTTCGTACCTAAAACAGCACATGGAAACCATGTCGTTTTTCATCAGAATATTGCTGGTGCTATAAATAAATCCGATGATATTGAAATGGCACTTAACATACTTCGAGACAAACAATGTATGGTTGACTTTATATGTCTAACTGAAACATTTATTAAATCGGGAGATGAAGAAAACATGAGATTAAAATCTTATAAATTTGCGAGTTACTACTCCAGGAAAGATCAGAGACGTGGCGGTGTTTGCATTTTAGTAAAACAAGACATTGAATTCGAAAACATAAAATGGCTAGACAATATTGCTCTTGAAAAACATTTTGAAATATGCGGTATAAGACTACAAAAATATGGCATTAACTTATTTTGTGTGTATAGAACTCCAAATTCAGACGTGAGCATATTTCTTAGGAAACTGCAAATAGTGCTAAATAGGATACATGACAAAGATAACAAATATAATAATATAATATGCGGTGACTTTAATATTGACATTCTAATTGACACTAAAAATAAAAATGAATTTATCAATATTCTATACAATTATAATTTGACATTCCATATAAATGAACCAACTAGACAAAAAACATGTATTGACAATATAATTAGTGATATAAAAGATGCGAAGGGGAAGGTACACGAGTTAGGACTGTCTGATCACAACACGGGGCAAACTTTGTCAATAAAAAGAAAAGCAAGAAATCTTGTTAAACAATATTGGTTTGTATACAAAAGAGACCTATGTATAGATAATCTGCAAAAGTTTAATTATTACCAAAGTAATATGTCTTTCTCACATATATTTGATGAAACAGACGTAAATAAAGCGTTTTCTTTGTTCCATGATGATATTTGTCTCTTTTTTAATCTTTGTTTCCCACTGATAAAAGTCAAAATGAACCAAAACTCGGCAAACCCAAAATGGATTACAAAAGGCTTGAAAAAGTCTTTTGTAACTAAGCGAAAATTACAAAACGAATATTACAAAAACAAAAATAGACAAAACAAGATAAAATACACTACATATAGTAAAATATTAAGAAAATGTGTTGCCAACATTCAAAGCAGTAAAAATAAAAATACTATAGAAAAAGCTAAAAACAAGTGTAAAGCCACATGGAAAATAGTAAATGAACGTCTAAAGCAAAACAATGCAACCAATGAAATCAAGGAAATTTCGGATGGAAAACGTATCTTGGACAAAGGAGATGACATTGCAACATATTTCAACAACTTTTTCATAAACATCGCGAAACCAAAACCTATCGAGCACCCAAAAAACAAACCAAAAATGGGAAGAAGGTTAGCAAACTCCATCTATCTTGAACCGGTTGATAAAGTGGAGGTTTATAAAATAATAATGGAGTTACGAAATACGAATTCAGCAGGGTATGATGGTATTACAACTCGAATATTAAAGGACAATATATCTGCTATCATACAGCCACTGACCTATTTAATAAATCTGTCCTTGGAAAACGGAACGTTTCCTGATGCTCTAAAATTCTCTGTCGTAAAACCGCTACATAAAAAGAGCTCGAAAACAGAAGCGGGGAATTACAGACCAATTACTTTGGTACCGATTCTCTCCAAGATATTTGAAAAAGTAATGTGTGTTAGGCTTATGAATTTCTTTGAAAAAAATGAAGTAATAAGTATACAGCAAAACGGTTTCATTAAAAATAAATCCACTACATTGGCATGTTTTAAATTAATAACAGAAATTCTTAATTCAGTAGACAAAAAAGAAATTCCAATAGCTGTGTTTTTGGATATGACCAAAGCGTTCGATATGGTATGCCATGATAAACTATTGAATAAGTTAGAGCAATACGGCATAAGAGGCCCTGCCTACAATTGGTTTGAAAGTTATTTAAGGGGTCGAAGACAATGCACAGAGATTGTAAAAATGCATCCGGAGACTAACACTCAGGTAACCTATAGGTCCCCATACTTAACAAATAAGTATGGCGTACCACAGGGGACTGTGCTAGCCCCGATATTGTTTTTAGCTTATATAAACGAATTGCCAGAATCAACGGATCAGTATACTGTATTATTCGCAGATGATACCACTGTACTGATTAAGGAAGCTACTATTGATCAGGCGATAAACGTCACCAATGTCGCTTTAAAGGCTATACATGACTGGTTAATTGTAAATAATTTAGAAATAAATACGGAGAAAACTAAATTCATGAGATTCCTGACATATAATAACAAAAGAAACAAAAAAGATAAATTCGACTTGCCAATAAAATATAACAATAACACCATTGAAGAAGTAAATGAAATAAAATTTCTAGGAATAAATATTGATAACTATTGTAACTGGAAATCTCATGTAGATACTGTTTGTAAAAAAATTCACAAATTCGTTTACGCAGTTCGTAAAATAAAAAAAATTACTAATAAAGAAACAGCATTAATGGTCTATCACAGTCATGTATGTTCGGTATTGAGGTATGGGCTAATCATATGGGGAAACTCTACAGACGCCCAGAGAGCTTTCATAGCCCAGAAAAAATGCATTAGGTCAATCTTTGGTCTCAAGTGGTCTGATTCGTGCCGGCCAGTGTTCACTGATAAGCGTCTACTTACACTTCCATCCCTTTATGTCTTTGAATTGTGTAAATTCGTTAGAAACCACCTTTCACTTTTTGAGCAGGATGATAAGGCCCAATTTAAAAGGAAAATAGTACAAAAACCTCTGGTAGTACCTCGAAGCAGATTAAAGTTATGTGACAGAAACTGCTACGCCATGGCGGTGAAAATTTATAATAAACTACCGGAAAAAATAAGAAAATTGAATAACTTAGAATTTAATAGAACTTTAACCAATTGGCTTTGTGACAGATGTTTTTATTCAATAGATGATTATTTAAATTTTAAACAGACATGATGTAAATAAATTAATGAAGACTTATTTAAATTTAAATTGACATTATTTATAAATTAATCATTGATGAATTGTCATAACCATGAAATATAATATTATTCCTAAAAATAGCTAATTTACTAACTACTTATTTTAATAATTATTTTAATAATGTAATTAATGTTCCTAACTAATATTAATCGAAGCAAGACTGTAAATTCTATTATGTATGACAATGATGTGTATATTGTGTATGACTAATGTCATTAAATGATATTATTATGCATGTACCCTACAAATATTTGCACGACTGATAAGTCGAATATAGTGAATCTAAAATTATTTTACCATATCATGTAAGCACCTATATTCTGGCAAATAAATTTCATTTCATTTCATTTCATTTCAATGTTCGCTATGTGCACATAATAATTGTCATTGCTAACATGGTAACACTGGTTCTGCCACTTTGGTATGGCATGGCATATTTTGGTATTTCATGGCTATTGTACGGAAAACAATATAGCAAGGATTATTGTTGTTATATGGCATCCCGGAATACCACTGCTGTGATTCTGTCCAATTTGGTACAGCTGAATTAATTATTGTGTATTCATATTATTATTCAAGTCTTGTATAAAACGCACACTATACAGTCAGGCATATTATAAGTTAGGGGATTACATCTCTGATAAAAATGCCTAGCTCAATGCTGCTCCACAACCACAACTAATTGATTAAAACTTGAAAAAAAAAAACTGATGGAGCTGCTGAAGATTGTAAGACTATCTTTGCATTGTATGTACTCAATTTCCTTTGGATTGTATAATTGCATAGCACAGATGTGAGTTCTATGTAATTATGTACTTTACCCTATGAACCATTAATTAGTAATTAGTAAAATGTCTTTCATTGGCTTGAATGTGCCCTGGGGGCTGATAGTATGTCATGCTCACACAAATGTCTCGCTGACGGTGGCGTGTGTGTTGGATCATTTAGCTTCCTTAAAATGTTTGAGCTGAATGGTGCTGATCTATGCGTCAAGTTCGTGAACATGCGCCGTCAGCTGGTCATCACTTAGCTGCCTCGGCTTATTTTTAATTATTTTATTTTTGGGTTGTTGTTTTCTTACTATTTGCTGTACTCTGGACGCTTTTAATGTGTACGTCTTTTTTACATCATTCTCACATAAAATTATAAATTCAACATTAATGATGAACCTAAGTAATAATTTTGTAAAAATATAATTTAAAAGAGTGTCCATGGAGTTTTTTGCCCATTCTGCTCTATATATCATATTATCTAACTGACCGACTTCTTGACAATTCAAAAGTGCATGTAAATGGTTTAATTGAAATAAATTCTTTGAGTTTGATTTTATAGGGTAGGCAAATGAGCGTGTCCCAATGTAATTTGCATCGCCCTGCGTTGAAATTTGTTTTTGATACCATATAATAATCACTACACTACACAATAAACAGTGAATTAAGATTACTTAAAATAAGTTCCTCTGCCTTCTACCATAAAGTAGAATTGCAGCTATCTTTTTTTCTACAATAGCATTCATTCATTATTGCTAAGTATATCTAAGCTTCCTTTGTTTGGCGTTTTCATTGACTCCGCATCATAGTAGTTGCGACAAACAAATATGCAACAAATGTTAGGGCGACAGCACGATATGCCGACCATCAATGGTGCGACAGCACATCAGCTAGACGTATGTACATTAGTGCAACTGATTGTTTCCTCGACGAACGACTGGACGACGGAAATTCTGATTGACGAAGGATATCGTGACATACTCGTATTTCGCTCGACAAACTAAAGCGCGACAAGCGTTTCTATATTTTGTTGCGACTTTGCAGCGCCTGTGCTGAACCCTCTTTTTCCATCGTGTGTTAAAGCGTAAAGCTATACTATGTTTAATAAGTTAAGTAAGTAGATTGGATAGCTGTTATAATTACACTTATAAATCGATCCTAATTGTCTTCCGATCAAAGTCAAATCATTTATTTCAAATAGGCACATTAAAGGCACTTTTGAACGTCAAAATGACCATAATACCCTGGAAGTTAGGCAGGCCTTTGGTGCGTCCTAGTACGGCGAGCTGTGCAGGGATGCCTGTTGCAGGTGCAGAAAACCTCAAACGGCAAAATATTCCAATCTTATTGGGAGTTATATGTTCGAGCTGTTTGGAGTTGAAACACGAGGGCCATGGGGTCCGGGTGCCCACTTAGTTTTTCGAGACTTCGCCAAGTAGCGTGGTCGACTCTTAACGTGACCAGAGGGCTGGCCTATTTTTTGGCAAAAGAATCAGCATTGCCATAAAACGTGGCAACGCTGCCAGCCTTTTGGGCACTTTTCCTGTTGACAGCGATGCGGACGAATTTTTTGATGCTCTATTCTTGCCCCGTTCTTTGTTTTCTTTTTTATATACATCTACATTTATTAATAATATACTTTTAAGTCTGTTAGCCTATAATATGTTTGGTGATTAATAGAAAAACAAATATATTCGTTCTTCTAACAGTTCTTCAGACACAGTGTTGCTGGGGAGTTAATAGCGCCACTTCTTCTTCCCAGCATTGGAAGTGGTCAGGGGCGGGCGTTTTGAGACTGTCTTATGTAATTTTGACGTTTGAAAAGTGCTGGTTCTCAGCCTAAATTTAAATGACTTTTGATTTTGATCTAATAGGTACAGTGAACACCAAAAGTCCTAATTAATAGTTTCACAAAGCTGTGTCTGAAAAAGTTTTTGTGAATGAAAACTGGTTTATTATAAAATTAAGTATTAGTAAGTTCATTGTAGGGTAACTTAACGAATATAAAAAATAAGTTTTTAAATAATACATTATTGACACAAAGAAATCCAAAAATCATTCTCATTTTATAATAATCTTTATCTTTTTCCGCTGTAAAGCTTATTTAAACTGAGGAAAATATCGTAAGGAAACTTTTGAGTAAAAGGAAAATTTGTCTGCTGACGATGAATGTTGTTAAACAGTCAAAATGAAAGCCATTCATAGTGTAAGTGTGCGCAATTACCCGCAGGTCTTCAATCTGAGAAGGAAAGATAAATGGCATACGATGGCAGTAACATGGACAATGCGGGGCATTGCTACGTCAGCTGTAGCCGCTATGTATGTCTGCTTTGCTTCAGTCCAATTATACCTCATCCCAACTAATCCATCATTAAGTACAGTCAGAGGAGCTACAAAGATTGTAGACAATTACATGAATTTGGAGCGTGCTGGCCTACTGGTAACGGCCGCGACTTACGAGTTGTAGGTTCGAACCCAGCCAGGTGCTTTACTTTTTTGTAAATAATTGCATCGCCACTGCTCTCAAAAAGGTGAAGGAAAACGTCATGAGGTAACCGGCATGTCCTTGAACCAAGAAATCGAAGACATGTGACATTTAACTACCCGCACTGGGCCCGCGTGGTAGATTACTGCCCATTCCTTCTCACAGAGAGGAGAGGCCTGCGACCCAGCAGTGGGAACATTATAGGCTGATTATGTAATCCCTGGAACTACCAGCCGAATTTGAAAAAACATTTTTGCATAATATGGTATTTTAATTCATGAGGTCGGTTTCAGGTTATTTAACATCACGCTATGACCCTAAGGGGCCGATCATGTTAGCCCCTCAAATCCGGCCCTGATTCAAGCCATGGTCCGGAGCGAGAGGGTGTGGTATTCAGTCACCTCCTTCTGCGAAGCAGTCATGCTAGCGAAGGAGGTGGCGCCGGGCGTCGGGAGCCGCGCGACGACTCCCGGCCACCGTAGGCGCGGGCGCGGGCGGTGAGTAATGGGTAGCTCACCGTCCGATCAGGACCAGGCCCGTGCCGGACGGCGCGTACGTGTTCCACGCGCGCCTCAAAGAGATGTCAGCAGGGGTTATATGATGATTTCACATCATGAAAAAAATAAAAAAAGGGGGCCGTTAAAAAAAAAACGGAAAGAACGCTAAGCGAAAACGAAATAACAGCGCAAGCGGGCGATGCGGACAAGAAATTTCACGCAGATGAAGTCGCTGTTCTTTCCATAACTATAAAAATACACTCGTAGACAACTAAATGAATTATTCTCAATGTATATATCGACGGGAGCAAAGTAAAAAAAGACAACTGCAATTTTGAGATTTTTGGTTTTTTGTAAAAACTAACTTAAAATATCATGTTCTACAACATAGCAAAAACAAAAACACACATATCACCTTATTTTTGGTACTTTTGTCACGTAAAAGAAGACAACTACGCCTGTTTTGTGAAATTGCACGATGTAGATGCGGATAACTACCGCCTGGCCGTTTATACGCGGGACGCGCGGGTGACCAGCGGTCAGTCATATTGTGTCATCAGTCAGATGACATGTTCTTCGCCGGCCGGCACGAATATTTGTTTGTTTTGATTTGTTAAGTGATAAGTGTGTGTAAAAGTGTTATCATATTAGTAAACAGTTTGGGTTCAACACAATAGACATGGAAAGACGTAAATTATTGGTGAATTTGGGCAAAACGAGACGACAATGCGATGAACCGAGAAGATCTATTTGAATTCCCACGTAGAAACGACCAAGTGGTAGTTAACACAGTTGTCATATTTTTAAGCGCAATGTAGATGCAGACAACTACAATATCTCGTAAATTAAACATAATTAGAAGAAATGAAATATACATATGGATATATTATTAAATAATGAAGCAATGATGAAAATTTCAATAAATTTGGTTTAAAATTGACAAAATGGGAGCATTTTTTCCTATTATGCGCTCTCCTGAAAAGTAGCTGTTTTGTAGATGACTCTTTTTACTTTGCGCCCGTCGATATATTTTTGAGGCTGACTGTACCGTAACAAGCTTATCAATTGATTAATGGAATGCTCATGTATGGCTTAGCGGTACAGGCAGTACTAATTGTGTCGTCAAAATTCGCTATGTAACCCTGGGTGACTGGGTGTCGTGGTGAAGATAGTACCTAATGACTTGAATTTGTCTGGCTTCTCGCCAGCCGCGTCCTAAACGAGGGTTACTCGTGATTACTTTATTATTTTTATATATTTATTTCTTTAACTAAAACAGTTTCTTTACAAAACTAGACTGAGAACCAGCACATTTGTACCTACCTATTAATTAACCAGCGTTATTTTATACAAAACCGTCACCACTAGTGTGCTGCTAGCTGGGGAAAAGTAGTGACGCTACAAACTCGCCAATAACGAACGGAGCTCGGTAACACTTAACTATTGCATGCCCACAATATGGCGTCTGGTAGGTACTCTTGAAAGCCGCGCCAATAAACGCTACGCTAATGACGAGTAGGTATAGGTGCTTAATCCCCGCGGTGAACTTCACTCACTTTGTGTTGCGCGTGGTGAGGGTACAAATTGAAGTTATGACGTTATGTTGTGTAGATATGTGTGGTGTGGGTGCCGTAGTAACTGCTTATTAGCACAGTATACTGAAGTAGGTATTCGGTTTAACTAATCTCAAATCTGAGGTTATGAGACGATTAAAACAAACAAGCTTTCCAAAACAGTTATAACATCTATTATCATCATTGGAGGGGCTTGTGGCTAAGAAATAATAGTGGCACGGGTCGATCGATCTGGTTAAGCTACGCTTGCCGCGGACGGTCCGTAGATTGGTGAACACGGGGTTGGTGGGTGGTCGGTGGGTGGTTAAGCTGTTGGGCCCGGCTATCGGTCTTGGATCTTTGACAGCCGTTTGGACTCGTCAGAAGCCTGAAAGTCTAACAACCAGTCTTACCATCGTATTACCTAGTACTTAACTGGGTTGTGGAGGTCAGATAGGCAGTCGCTCCATGGAAAATACTGGTATACGGCTGCATCCGGTTAGACTGGAAGCCGACTCCAAAGCAGTTGGGAAATGGCAGGCAGGTGATGACCTATTGTCATCATCATCATTATCTCACCCATATTCTAATTTTCTAGCCAGCCGATCCATCGTTTCTTTGGTCTTCCCCTACTCTTATAGCCATCCATAATTACCTTCAGAATTATTCAGATTGAGATTGGTAGTGTGTCATGTAATTAGGGTGCAGCAGACCGTGAAGGATGGTCTTAATAAGGGCTGTTTTTTGTAACTTTGATGGTCGGAAATTGCAGTCCCAGCATAATTTTAGAGCTAATTTTGAGACTTGAATTTTGGAACATCATTATAGAACTGACTCACTCGTTTCGTTTTTTCTACACGATGTAAGGGACATCGATGCGCGATGCTACATAGTTAAAATGTAAGGAACAACTGTTTCTTTTAAATAACAACGAAAAATTTCAATGTTGCGGGTCTAGAATTGGGTTCGATTCTTAGTAACAGTTGGCGCGTCAATGCCCCCCTTACATCCACCACTACCCTCATCGCCCTTAAATATGGTCTATTTGAATGGTTTGTGGCCAGTTGGTCCAGTGGTTCCAAGTGAAAAACTGAGTCTGGTCCTGGGTGTAATTCTCAGGGCATAATTATTCTTCATCTTAACCTTAGAAAACCCTGTGACAGTCCGGTTGTCTTTTTGTGTTGGCCGATTGTTGGTGTTGGCCGGTTGTTGGTGTGTAAGCCGGTTGTTTGTGTGTTGGCCGGTTGTTGGAGTGTTGGCTGGTTGTTGGTGTGTTGTATGTTGTACAAAATATGATTCGCGAGAGCTTAGGGTCGTATTGATGATTTTCATGACTATGTTCGTGCATCATATTATGTTTAATATAAAACCTGACACTGACCTGCAAACTGCTAAAACCTTAAGAAAATTTTAATTTAACGGGCTTCCTTATCGCATCGTCCTCAAGGGGCTTACATGACCTAAACGCAAAAAAACGCAAGTTTTAGAAACAATAAAAGTATAATTATGATCAACTACAATAAACAAAATCAGAAAAATATATATTCTTCACGATATGTGCTAGGTTGATAGTGTGTTGAAAACAATAAAACGAATTTGATACGATAGAAAAATCATGAAAATACCTCTAAAAACTTTCTTTTTACAATAAAAAGCATACTAATATACATACATACATAATTATGATATTATGTCAGATTATTCTACAACCAACATACTAAAGCACTAGTGTTTTAATTTTTTAGTCCAAACAATAGATTTTTTGTAAGACAATTGCAATAAATAGCAATAAATAAATAAATAAATAGCAATAAATTATCAACATTGTGTCATCGCACTTCTCTTTCTTTTCTATGCAGTCCGACAAAGACCGCGCCTGAGGTCATTTGTAGTCGCCTTAAAAAATAACTTTTCTTGTAAAGTTCATTTAACGAAATAATTCCCTTCGCCGTAATGTTGGCACCGTTGCTTTTCATTGAAGGTAAAATAATTCTTCAATGAAAAGTAATGGTGCCAACATTACGGCGAAGGGAATTCTTTCGTGAAACGAACTTTACCGAACGATATTGTAGAGCAAATGGCGGTAGGAAGGGAAGTTTGTGTAGTATTTGAGTTACTGCTAACAGGTGGCGCGGACGGGTGTGCCACACAAATATTGAAAGTAGGGGTTTGTTCTATTAATTGTTGTTTCTTTTCAATATCAGCTGTCAACAATGTGGGTGGGAAAGGAAATACTGAGCCAATACAGTTTAAAAGCCTCCGTTTAGTTTCCTGCATCGCGAAAGCAGAGTTTCCACATCAATTGTAGCCTATCAGACACGGCACCCGGCTGGTCGGAGGATCCTCCCTGTTCCTCAAAATAATTATAGATATTGATTTAGAATCAGCTTTACAGTTTGTAGGTAATTTAATCTGGGAATTGGGATTCTTCCTTTTCCAGATTATATTAACAGAGATTAGATTATATTCAATTAATGATAATTGAACACAATACGTACTTCTAAAAAATATACCTACTTATAATTTTAACAAAAAAATAATTTCAAATATCAATCTTCCACAACTCTGAATAAATCATACTTACAGAATAATGATCGAAAAAGTATTGTTGGCAGCAATTAAAAACAACGGCTACCCGTAGTGGCAAGAGGTTCTCGACAGGACTCAGAAAGCTTGCTGCCACCTACGTACCGTTTAAATGCCGATAACGCTGTTTGAGCGAAAAACCAGGCCACAAAGTGTGCGGGCGCTTTCAAAACAGCCACAAAAAGTGTCGTGGCTCTTTTGTTTGATTTTCGCCATTGTGGTCACGTTATGGCTATGAAGAAAGCTGTAGGTACTCGTACATAAGACAAACGACAACAGCACACAGACAAGCGGACAAAATTTCTTCGTTACAATTTTATTATTTGTACCTACAGATGAATAATGATGAAAAATGTTGAAAAAAAATGATGAAAAAAGATGAAAAATGTCACAACAAACTTTCACAGAAAGACACTTCTGCAGCACTCTTTACTTTAGCAGGGGTGAAGATAATGATATTAAAACAATATAAATACTTTCAACCGTGTATTGAGCTCATTTTCGCTTGACAATAATTTTGACCTAAGTAAATCCACTACGCATCTTGTCACCGCGATTCAGAAAAGTGACGTAACGGTACAACGCCATCTATCGGCACAAAACTAAACAATTTTCTCAAACATTCCGCCCACCAAGGGCAAATTAACAAATTTGGCCTTCCATTACATTTTTCCGTTTAAATTCCGCCCACCATGAAACACTAGTTACTGCTATAAAATTAAATCCTTAAAATTAATCACATTAAACCTTATAATTCTAAATAAACGCATCTGTTTGTCTAAGTGGACATTACAGGTAAGATGCAAATCTTTGAAATAGACCTTTTTATTATACCATTTTTTGTACGTATAGATACAACTCTAGTGATGTCATCGCTGCCAGGGTGTGTAGCAACCACACGACCAAGCAGCCATCGACAAGGCGGCAAGTCGTCCTCTTTAACTAAAACTAAAATACCGACCGATGGTTCTGGAGTTTGTTTATTCCACTTATAGCGATTCAGAAACATTAATAAGTATTCCTGCGACCATCGTCGCCAAAATTGTTGCGTCATCCGTTGGGTCAGTTGCCACCGGCGTAGACTACTCAGAGTGCTAGATTCAAAGTTATACTCCGGCACTGCCACTAATGGCTCACCCACCAGAAAATGACTTGGCGTCAATGCGTCTAAGCCATCCGGATCCCCATCCATCCTCGACAGTGGTCGCGAGTTCAGGCAAGCCTCAATTTGTGTCAGAACTGTTGATAGCTCCTCGTAAGTAAGGGTTGAATCTCCAACCACTCGCCGAAGGTGGAATTTTATCGATTTGATTCCGGCTTCCCAAAGACCACCAAAGTTAGGCGAGTATGGAGGGATAAAATGCCACTTCGTTCCCTTAGACGCTAAACAGTCAGCGATTTCCTTTGTTAGACTAGCTTGCTCCGCCGAGAATAACTGCTTTAACTCCCTTGATGCTCCTACGAAGTTAGTGCCATTGTCTGACCAAATATCCGAACAATGGCCTCTGCGAGAGACAAATCTCCTGAATGCTGCTAAAAATCCTTGAGTAGTCATGTCACTTACAGCCTCGATGTGTACGGCTTTCGTGGCCATACAGACAAACAAACAAATGTAGCCCTTGTAAGCATGATGACCCCGACCTTTGGAAGTCCTTATATTTATAGGACCAGCATAATCAATCCCAGTACATTTAAAGGGTCTTGTAGGCGTTACCCTCGCAGCCGGTAATTGCCCCATTAACTGATTTGATATAGTTGCCGAATGTCTAACACATTTAACGCACTTACGAACATGTGATTTGACCAGTTCCTTGGCCCCCAAAATCCAGTATTTAGTCCTCAAATACGCCAACATGAGTTGAGGCCCCCCGTGCAAGGTGTTGTCATGAGCGTCTGCCACGAGTAAATTGGTTAAGTTTGACTTCTTTGGTAACAACATTGGGTGTTTCTTATCTTCACTTAGTTCCGACTTTTGTAACCTACCTCCTACTCGTAATATTCTGTTTCTGTCTATGAATGGGTTTAACGATTTTAAAGGTCCTTTTAACGTAACTGAATAACCATCCTTTGAGATCTTTTCTATTTCTTCTCCAAAACCTTCTGTTTGACACTGTCGGATACAAACACGTAACGCTTCCGCTAATTCTTGCGCTGACAACCCTGTTTTTTCACCTTGATCCTTCTTTCGTTTTATCCACATACGTCTGCAGTACGCTACCACTCTTATTAATTTCGTTAGGTTTGAAAACCGATCAAATAAGTTTGTTTCTGTGCCCGAGAAGTGCACCCTTTTTATAGCTTCTAAGTCTGTATCTATGTCTTTAGGTTTGTTATAATCTATTTTTTCTGAATATAAAAAGGTAGGACCATTAAACCATGCTGTTTGTTTCCTGAGATCAGACGGGTTGAGTCCTCTTGACGCACAATCAGCCGGATTTACGTCAGACCGCACATGAGACCACTGTTGTGCGTCTAAAGTGGTTAAAATCTCAGATACCCTATTCGCCACAAATGTTTGCCACCGATTTGGGTGGCTATTAAGCCAGGCCAGCACGACGGTGGAGTCACACCAGGCATAAATGTTCTCCTTCGGAATACTCAATGTGCGAGCTACCTCAACCAATAACCTACTCAGAAGAACTGCTCCACAGAGCTCCAAACGTGGAATCGATATTTGTTTTATTGGTGCTACTTTTGTTCTTGATGTTACCAAGTTCACAGACACGTGGCCCTGATCGTCGATGGACCGAAGATAAATCACGGCTGCATAAGCCATCTTGGATGCGTCGCTAAATCCATGTAATTCAACGAGTGTGTTATTACGTTTTGTATTGATCCAGCGAGGTATTTGCAACTCCGACAACTGGCACAAGTCATCACGGTAAGTGAGCCACTCATTTAATATTGTTTCGGGAACTTCATCATCCCAGCCTATACCTGATAACCACAGCTTTTGTATGATTATTTTTGCAACTATAACACTTGGAGAAACCCATCCAAGTGGATCAAATAAACGTGATATGTCCGATATAATTATTCTTTTTGTTACAGGCTTCTTCGTCGGTAGGAGTGTCACTGTGTAGCGGAACGCATCTCCTGTTCGATCCCAGGTAAGTCCCAATAATTTAATAACTTCATCTATTTTAATTTTCCTTCCTTCTTCTGTAGTATTTTTATCTTTAGTTTTCAAACTTTTCAACAGCTCCTCACTATTGCTTGACCACTTTTGCAAAGAAAACCCTCCTTTTTCTACTAAGTGATTCATTTCAGAATACAGTTTGACTCCTTCCTCAACGCTTTCAACGCCCGTAAGCAGATCATCCATGTAAAAATCTTCTTTAACCTTTACAGCAGCTGTAGGGTATTTCTCCTTCTCGTCTATGGCTACCTGTTGAAGCACCTTAACAGCAAGATATGGGGCACATGCTGTACCAAAAGTAACCCGCAATAAACGGTATTCTTGAGTTTGATTATCTGCAGTTCCTTTCCACAGAATTCTCTGAAAGTCCACGTCGTTTTCATCAACCTTGATTTGACGGTACATTTTTACTATGTCCGCAGATAAACATATTGGATATGTTCTCCATTTCATTAAAATATGTCTTAGCGTTGGCTGTAAAGTAGGGCCTATCATTAACAGATCATTTAATGAAACACCGTTTTCACCTTTACAGGATGCATCGAATACTATTCTCACTTGCGTGGTATCCTTATCCTCTCGAACAACCGCAAAATGAGGTAGGTAAATTCCTTTACGGTTATTTATTTCCATTTCAGGTATTTTCTCCATATGACCCAGCTGTAAGTATTCTTCCAATACCTCTTGATACTTCGTTTCCATGTTTGTATTTTTACTTAACTTTGTGACTAATGAAGACAATCTTTTTTCAGCTATCCTTTTAGAATTTCTTACTATAGGTGTTGCATCTTGGCTTTTAAATGGCAACCGTACTATATAGCACCCGTCACTGTCTCTTCGCGTTGTTGTAGCGAAGAAACGTTCGCACTGTTTTTCTTCCTCGGATAATATGTTGGGACTGTTCGTCATATTGTCCTCCAGTTCCCAGAAGCGTTTCATGAGGTCTGTTTCCTCCACATGCGAATGCATGACTAAAACATTGTCATGTGGTTGGTGTGATTTTTCCACCACACCCGATAAAACCCAGCCCAATGAAGTCGCTTGCGCCACGAGATTACCCTGAGGTCCCTTCTTAACTCCTTCCTGGATAATTTGCCCATAAATTTCTGCCCCTAGCAACATGTCAATTTTGTTTGGTGTGTGATAATGCGGATCCGCTAACGGGAAATCACAAACCCACCCCACAGGTACAAGTTGCTTGCCAGGTAGAAAAGTGGTTATGCTCTTTAGTATGTATGCGGCAACCTTAAGCTGAACGTTGGGGTTGTGTATGGACCTCAGAGTAACCTCCACCATAAATTTTGATATAATTTTATTATTACCTTCCAATCCCGAGATGTGTCCCCTTACTGGCGTCCTTTTCAGCCCTAAATACTGTGCCGTGGCCTCGGTTACAAATGAGGCTTGGGACCCTTGATCTAGCAACGCCCTTATTGTACGATAACTACCGTTGTTGGCTGTGGCGTTAACTAGAACCGTGGCCAACAAAACTTGATTTGTCCTATGTAATTGGTTAGCCGAGAAGAACGTGGCCACTGTGTCCGAGTTAGCCGATCCGGATGATTTAGCACTTTGCGCCGCGTCTCTCTCATTCTCGTTTTGAGATACATTACTATTTTTATGATCGGAACTGTCATCGGTATGAACTGGACCCGCGGCATGCAGCAAAGAATGATGTTTGCGTTTGCAAACACGACATACACTTGAACTCAGACACTGCTTAGCCGAGTGGTTGTTCCCTAAACAGTTAAAACATAAACTGTTTTGTTTAATGAATTCCCGTTTGGTATTTACATCCATTTTTATAAAATTCTTACAATGTATAATTTTATGGTTTTCCTTACAGCATTTACATTCTAATACAGAATCAGTCGCCGCGTGGAAGGCTTTTGACGTCTCTGTGTTTTTTCCTCTACCCGCATTAGAGCCAGCGGTCAAAAATTCAAGAGCGCGATATCGGCTGGTCAAGAAACTTTTAAATTGCTCAAAGGTTGGAATCTCATTGCTGCACGATTTTTCACTAGTGACGTTTAATTCCCACTGTTTTCGGGATTCTGGATCTAACTTCAAAGAGATTATATGTACAACGATAAGATCCCAATTACCGACATCGATACCAAGATTAGCTAGAGCATTTAAACAATCGGAAGTGTTATCAATCAATTCTTTGAGACTAACAGCTGATTCGTTATTCATATTCTTCTGACTAAGCAACCTTTTTAGTATATAATGTGACAAGTATCTCTTATTATTGTATCGCTCGTTAAGTTGTTCCCAGCACCGTTCATAATTGGACTCTGATATAGGAATGTGTCTAAGTAGTTGTTCCGCTTCCCCAGATAAATATCCTTTTAAATATTGCATCCGCTGTACGTAGGGCATGCAAAACCGGTTTTCCGGTTTTGCGCAAAACCGGAAATCGGCCAAAATTTAACGATTTTTGAAAACCGGTTTTGAGAGCCAAAACCGGAGCTCAGCTCCGGTTTTCCCATTATTGAGTAACAATTAACATTTTGATTTTTATCAACATTTTTTTCGAACACTCAAAAAATAATAAATTTTGAGGCATCAAATGTATCCGAACCGAACACAGCGTGCATCCACCCACTTACACGCCTCCCTCCACTACCCCCGCACCCCGCACCCGTAACCCGCCAGCCTGCGCCTGCGTTGTAGCAGTAATACCCTTACCGGGAGTGCAAGTGCGTATATTCTTGAGATCACATTATCAAGAACAGCGATCTCTTGAAAACCAGTGATTTATGCTTTATTTAAATTAGTATACATAGTTGATTATTGATCTCTTTTTAGTGCAATATGAATCATATTATAATAATGTTATTTTGCAGTTCGTCTTCAAAGTCACAAAAATGTTGATTTTTTTGGTAATTGTGGGTGGCTGTGTTTAATATTTGAAGATGCTGATTGTGTTTTCTATGTTTAAAATATATTATTTTTGATAGCAGACTTAATAAGTACCAAAGATACCAAAAACTTACTTGTCGATTTGATCTCAGTTAATTAATCTTTATACTATTAGTATAAGTTCATTGTTATCTGTACAATTATTATGGTTTGGATTAAAAAGAAATGTATCATACAATTTGTTTTATTTGTAGACTTAGTGGGTATTTAAAAAAAATGGTGTTTCTTTTTAAATTATACTACATTCGATTTTTTTGCTAAAACCGGACCTAGCTCCGGTTTTCGGTTTTGGTCCCAAAAAAACGATGTTCAAAACCGGTTTTGATGACTTTCCGGTTTTGCATGCCCTAGCTGTACGTTATCTATAGACTTATTATGGTGAATGAGCGATACGAACAAATCTCGAAAGGTTACCCACTCAGTGTATTTCCCGGAAAATGTTGGGATAACAATTTTTGGTAATTTAACTTGACACTGTTTTACATTGCTTTGTACATGTTTAGAATATTCTGTTTGGCTTTCCTCTTTTACTTCAAATGACTCTAAAATAGTTTCTAACTCAGTTTTATATTGAATGTAAAGTTCTTGTGTCTGATCATAACTATCTTGCTTAACATAAAGACATGCTTTTAACTCCTGTGGACCATATGCTTCGTACAATTTACTATGATCCTCTGTTAATTGTTGCCACAATGTATCTAAGTTTTCCAATCTTACTTTAACATATGGACGTGTTATTCGATCCTTAGGTGATTTCTTAAAGTTACTATAAGCTTTCACTATTTTTGAACAATTGTCTTCTAATTTATTGCTTAACGATTCCATATTAAAACCAGTGGCAATTGAACTATATAACAGCACAAAAGTTGGAACGAGAAAATTATAACTAAACTAACTTGAGAATAACACAGAAATATCAATTCGAGACCCACAATTCAAGTATAAAATTGCAAGTTTTTAAAACACTACTACTAAATTACACATATACCCACAACTTTTAAGTTCTAAAATAATAAAGTTTTTATCCGACGTAATAGTCCCAAAACTCCGAATTATGAAGATTAAATCACAAACTGCACTAAGTTATTATTGAAAGTTCACTCACGGTTATAACTTCATTTGATACCACCTGATGAGTCCACGGGTAGATTGACGTTGCGTCACGTCACGCACGTCCCACACCTCCAGGTCCAGAGTTCACCCTGCTGCTGATTCCTGACGATGCAGATGTCGTTCACCCGGCACCGTCTGCAGTAGCTCGCTTCTCGCGCTGCTGCTGCTGCTCCCAGAGTTGCTGCTGATTGTCACCGCCGCTGATGCTGATGCCACTAGCACTTCACTGATGCTATGAGCTTGGTCAGTTATCGCAAGCGATCCACTTGCCCGACCAAGGTTGATACCCAAAAACACATCCGCTCCGTCTCGAAGGACCATATGAACAACCCGTTTACTAGGCGTCACAACAAACTTTCACAGAAAGACACTTCTGCAGCACTCTTTACTTTAGCAGGGGTGAAGATAATGATATTAAAACAATATAAATACTTTCAACCGTGTATTGAGCTCATTTTCGCTTGACAATAATTTTGACCTAAGTAAATCCACTACGCATCTTGTCACCGCGATTCAGAAAAGTGACGTAACGGTACAACGCCATCTATCGGCACAAAACTAAACAATTTTCTCAAACAATGACAGAAGGCAGAAAGCCAAATATCGTACTTAAAAAAACGTTCAAATTCAAATCGCAAACTTGAATTTGAACGTTATTTAAGTACCTACGAGAATTGACCTTCTATTCATTTATTAACTTTTCTCTTTTGTTGGAAACAATGTGTGGACATCCGTTTATTGCTCAGTCAGTACCGAGCGTGCATTGTCGAGCGGAACGATAAAAGCATTATTTAAAGGAATGGTGGAATTGTTTCGAAAACAGATAGTTCCATGATTTACATAGTTCGACGACAGCTGTTAATGTTAGGGTTGTCTCATGTGTTTAGAGGTTGTTAATACTTTTCAGTCACTCAGACAGACACGACGAAAAGCGACATGAATATGTATAGATATGGATTATCTACATCACAGTAAAATCAGCCTTTAATTTTCCCACTGCTGGGACACAGCCCTCCTTTCTGTGAGACGAAGTGGGCGATAATCCAACACGCGGACCCAGTGCGAGTTGGCGGATGTCACATGTCTTTAAAATTTTTGTTTCTAGGACATACCGGTTTCCTCGCGAAGGTTTCCTCCAACGTTTTGAAAGCAGTGGTGAAGTAAAGTGTCTGCTGGGGTTCGAACTCACGACCTACAACTTGTAAGTCGGGGCCAATGCTACTGGACCACCACAAAACACCCACTACCAATATTGTGATAACATTACATGCCACTGCGCTGGATCCTCAGCCACAACCAGACTCTCACTCGCCTATGTCAGTCAGGGCAATTAAATATTAACTAAATTTACACCCTTCGTCAACTTGCGGTATTATACCCATTTCATACCACTGTCAAATAATTTCAGTTGTGATTTGAATATACGGACAATTTAAATTGTAACCAAATCAATTTTTTATTTCAATTAATTTCCATGCGGTCACCACGCCTGAACCCGTTTGTATAATAATTCTCGCAAAGTTCAGTCCCGTACTAAGCTAACTACTCTGAGTTCAACTGTATAAATGGAAGATTTTTATGTGCCTTTGCGCTCTTTCTGAACAGTGAACGAAACTAACCATCTCGCTCAGGGCGGTGACGCTGAATCGGGTATACTCGGTTCCAGTGGATCGGTGACGCTGAATCAGGTATACTCGGCTCCAGTCGGTCGGTGACGCTGAATCGGGTATACTCGGCTCCAGTCGGTTGGTGACGCTGAATTGGGTATACTCGGCTACAGTCGGTGAAGACACAAAGATGCAAAGATACACAGATAAGCGTCAAAAAAATGACACAGTCTTTGCTATCACGCAATCGGGTAAAAAGTCTTACAAATGTGACAGCCCTGCCTGTTAACTACAAGGCACTAGAAGCCTTTCAATAGTGATTGAAGTCTGCAGCGAGTAAAGTGCTCTTATTATTGCTCGTTGTTTTGTGTCGTCAGTTCGTCACCCTTTCATCCTCTACTGCAGGTCAATAGTAATTCCACTTACCTACAAAGCTACACGAAGAGCAACCTCTGTATCCTATAACTTATATCATTTTATATATCTGTTTACATAGTTAGTTTTTTCACTTAATTTTTCTACATTTCGTTTTTACCTTAGGTTATACCTTAGGTTAGTATTTGAGAATATTGGTTCACCTGTTATTAACAACTGTATAAGCACATAACTGTTACCTATTGTTGTGTGTGTTGTTGTTGTGTTGTGTGAAATTTGACTTTGATTTTGACCAAAAATGCGCCGTCATTTTCAAATTGATACTACTGATGTGCAGCTGACTGTACATACTAGGGATGTTACGGAGCTTCGGTTCCGATTCCGAAAAGTCGGAACTTCCGATTAATTTTACACCTCCGATTCCGATTTCGGTTCCGATAATTTTGAATCGGAGTTAGACCGGAGTTCGAAACGCAGCGATACACGTGACTAGAGCGCCTACAAACAAGTTTTCACGTGTCGCCAGGGTAATGTTTTTTTATTTTATACACGCTCGCGCTCGAAGTCTCAGTTTATTGTTTTGTTTGTGGATGTTAGAAGAAAGTAGAAGAAAGATGTTTTAAGGAAAGGCCCCTTAACACATCTTTCTTCTACTTAAACCCCGGTTCCGGCTCCGATTCCGGTTCCGATTCCGGTTCCGACTCCGGTTCCGATTCCGATGAATCAAATTTAAAACCTCCGATTCCGGTTCCGGTAAAACGACTTCCGTAACATCTCTAGTACATACTTATATTATTTAGAGCAAGTTGTCGCTCTTAATTTGATATTTAATTAAAAACATATTTCGTAATTGCAAAAACGAAATGAGAAAATTGTGCGCGGTACACACTCCACATTAAATTAATAGGTAAATAATACTTACAGCTGGCAATACATTCAATTGGAAACTTTCTGACGACATCCAATTTGAGTTGAGTGCGGATTCGGGCGAATCGAGGCGTAATTGCCTGTATCCGCCATATTGGTTTTTCCACAGAATTTAATTAATAAAAGAAATAAAATTATCTACCTTCCGTATGTTGAGAGTTTCGTAACTTTGGATGTTTTATTTAGGATTAGGTTAAAATTATTAAAGTTAAACAAAATTGTGAGGACTTGGTAGCATTGACTTAGTGGTGGTTCAAGTATTGTTGTGCAGCAGGATTTAGATTTGATTTCCAGGTCAAGCAAATATTTTAGTAGCTATTACTTATTAGTTATGTTGTTCTTTTGGATAAGTAAATCAGTTGTTTGAGATTTTCGTCAAATCGTAAAAGTCAGGCTGGAAATTGTGTCACGCCGACGTCGCCGTCGCTCGCTGATGTTGTATGGACTCGCGCTCTCTGATATCAGTCGCATACCGATTTATATGGACTCGCGATCGCATACCGTCAGTGCTACACTGTAGAAAGAAATAAAAATATTTTATTTGGGACGTGCACAGCAAATACAAATAGTAAAAAAAGAGAATTTAAAACTAACAAAATAACAATTAAATACGAAAAATAAAAAAGAACCTGCCCAAGGCCAAAAATAGATACTCCTGTTTCAGCATAACGCTCCGATATTAAAAACATAGGTATCGCTGTGCTGGTATTCTGATAGGGCCCGCTGTAGTGCGACTGCACCTACGGACATCTATAAATATCACTAGGGGAATAAAACACGCACACTGCACGCCCTTTTATCGTCAGCATCATGGTACGCCTGACTTGCGTTTTTTGCGTTTAGGTCCTGTAATAAGCAGAATATGTACGTTTCTACCTAAAACTCAATCTGCCTAGCCTTTTCCCAACTATGTTGGGGTTGGCTTCCAGTCTCACCGGATGCAGCTAAATACCAGTAATTTACATAAAGCCTATCCGTAATTAAAAACGTTCAAAATCTAGTCGCAAATATGTAGGGTAGAAGTATTTTTGACAGATTGAGACTGAGATCAGCTGCTTGTGGTAGCGTCGGGGGTCGGGTTGCCTTCTTCCCTCAAATATGGCGCGGGGGGTAATGGCTGATCTTTGCGTTATGCTCGTGAAGGGGTGCTTGTGGTGACTGGTCGTCTTGCTGACCATGGTTTTATTGTTGTTATTAGTAATAACTTGTTTATTTATTTTACTTGGATAGTCCTAATTTAACATTTGTGACTTCAAGTGAAGACGACCCACTGACCCAACATTCATACCCTTTATACCACCTGGAGGCTTTTATTTAGGTAATAAGTTTTTTACATTTTTAATGTTGGTTTTTCTTTTGTATGAGTTCGTATACGCACGCCAATATACCAACAAATACAATAAAATCTTATTGTATCAGTTGGTATATTGGCTTGGCTAGCTAACATATGGCAAATAATTTAATGTTGTGTGTCCTGTAATGTTAATTATTTTACATATCTAGTATTGTATACAATCAAGTATTTTCTAACTGAACAGACAGCTGTGCTGCTGGGGAGTTTGTGGCGCCACTTCTTCTCCTCAGCGAAAGCACTAGGAAGTGGTGAAGAGCGGGCGTTTTGGGGAACTGTCTTTTGTAATTTTGACTTTCGAAAAGTGCTGATTCTCAGCCTAGTTTGAAAAAATTTTGATTTTGACTGACGAACCGTAACGACTGCCAAAGATCCACAAATGACAGTCGAGACCATGGCTTAACATGCTTTCCTAGGCACGGTGGGGGTCTTGAATAATAATTTATCATTTATTCTCTCTTCACAAAGCTGACTTAAAGTTAATGGTACAAAAAATGTCTTAGCTGTATTCCACCTTTGTGAGAGACTGGTGCCTTATACAGGTTTTTTGGAAAAGACTTTTCCACGGCTAGAATTAACTTTTACAGAGATACCGTGCAAGATTTGAATTAAAGTCGAATTCTTGAATAACCCATTCATGGATCAACCGTAGCAAGCATAGTTTATGCTGATCGACCGACCCTTGCGTCTGTTCTTACTTAGCCAAAAGCCTTTCTCCGTTCCAAGTTCCAACCTACAACAGCAATATTCTATTTTTCTAAGTTTCCATTTCCTTTGTTCCAGAGCCTCCTACGTGTCAGTGCTGACGATAGTGGCGTTCTCTTTGGAGCGGTACCTCGCCATCTGCCACCCCCTCCACCTGTACGCCATGGCGGGGCTACGTCGCGCACTACGCATAGTGGCGGCACTGTGGCTGGTGTCACTGCTGGCTGCGTCGCCCTTTGCGCTCTACACTACTGTCAGCTACCATGATTACCCACCAGGTGAGATGGATCCTGTTACTGTAGCGAGGTTTGAAACACGGATAGAATTATTATATGGCAAGTGTCAGCGTTCGCTGCACAGATTTAGTAAATAGTAAAGCTGTGCGTACTACCATTCCATTCTCACTGAATAAAACCAAGTCAAATCAAATATGGTTAAGGTTAAGTAAGGTTATAAGAATCCGCAGGAGAACCAAGGTAACCGACATAGCCTGAAGAATTGCCAAACTTAAGTGGTAGTGGGCAGGTCACATTGCTCGCAGAACTGATGGCCGATGGGGCCGAAAGGTTCTGGAGTGACGACCGCGTACCAGAAGACGTAGCGTTCGAAGGCCTCCCACAAGATGGTCCGACGACCTCGTGAAGGCCGCAGGAACCCGCTGGATGCAAGAAACACAGAACCGGTCGAAGTGGAGGTGCTTGAGGGAGGCCTATGTCCAGCAGGACGTCTTTCGGCTGAAATGATGATGAAGGTTATAAGGTGATACAACTTTGTAATGTATTATATTTGTATCTCACGTCTTCGCAATTTGCAACAGATAGGTATGTTGCAATAAAATAGTTTTTATTCCAAATTTTGTAATATTTGTGTAGGTACAGACGCCAGCACATCAAGCTACACTTAACTGTCAAATTTTCCCAATCAACTTTGAACCTTATATTTTAGCGATAAAGTTGAAAATCTATTAAAGAAATTTGACAGATTGTAGTAGGTTGATGTGCTGGCGTCTGTACTATGGTAAGACACAGTGATAACTGCATGTTTATCTCACGAAGCGAGGCGCGCTTTACTTGTGGTTACCAAGTGTACAAACACGCTGTGAATGTGTTTATTTAACGTTACGCTAGGACCCTTACGAACCGAGCAAAAAAAAAAGTCGGAACGTGTTAAGATAATAATTTAGTCGATAGATCAAAAAATGTTAGATAACAACTCTATGCAAATTGTCTATGGAAAATAATTCTATATTGTCGTTACCCTAAAACAAATCAACATTAGGTAGTAGAAATAAAGTTCCAAGTATATAGAAGTAAGTGCTTTTATTTATCTGAAGATAACTGCCCACATAGACCTCGTCCCAATGAAAACTTAATAGAAAGAACCTTAGGCGAAAACAAAGTAACAGCGACGGGACGGGGTGGGTCGGGGGAGCAAGACGGATAAAGTGGCGGGCAGAAGCTAGTCAAGAATAAATGTCTGTCTTGAATGTTTGCTAAAGTAAATAACTGTCTACTGAGAATGATTTATCGTCTAGAATACCCACAACATTACGACTGTTTTAAGATAATAGTAGGCATCGTCTGTCTCGTTACAAGAACTAGTAGACTCCTCCCTAGGGTCTCAGTTTCTTAGGTGATTGGGTAGTGACACTTGTTCATACATTCTTTAGGGGTACAATTCTCGATACATAAACGATTTTTGCAGAATAAATAATTAAGTTGTTATGGTTTATTATTGACGCATATCGTCAAAAATCTATAAAAACACTATTTGTAGGATATCTAGGCCTGAAAAAACACGATAAATCTCCGTATGTGTGCACGGGCGGAGGCACGCCCTCTACAGGATATTTTAAGAACCATCGAGAAGCAAACATTATTTTTTGCTAAGGTTATCAGTAACAGTCGATCGGTTGACGTTTTTTCTCAAGGGTCGCACAGGCTGGCCAATTTTATAATAAGCGTGATTTTGTTCACAAGTTTAGTTGCAAATCGTAGGTATGCAATTTTTGACCGAGTTCAAAAAAGGAGGAGGTTCACTTTCGCAATTTGTCGAAATCTTTTTTTATTTTTTATGTATGTTACCCGATTACTCGTAGACGTCTAGACCGATTTGAAAACATATTTTTTTGTTAGAAAGGGTATACTTTTCAGGTGGTCCCATTGTCATCAGGTCAGGATCTGATGATGGGATCCTGGAGAAATCGAAGGAACTCTTCAAATATTATAGGCACACCTTTAGAGATTTGGGTATTTTTTTATAGTAACTCGTGCATTTGCTCTCGAAAAGCACCATTTGGTGAAGTGGAACTGATGATGAAGACCACATATGGTCAGTGGAACTACCTACTCAATAATAAGTATTTCATGGGTTGCGATTCGATTACTTTAATATGGTTGCTAAGCAATTTATGCTCGTCACAATGCGAATGGTAAAATGGAGCTGATGGTGAAATACGAGGAATATGAAATACGATTGAGAGGCCCAGGTCCGTCTCTCGTCCCCCAACGCGAGCGTGGTCGAAAAGCTTGTTGTTTCATCCAGCGTAATGTTTGAAAAAGAGGCAAAGCGAAAGCGAAGCTCTTTTCGCTTTGCCTCTTTTACCCTCTTTTACGCTCGATCGGTTGGCCATTTGGTAACTTCCACCGCTCACTCGCAGGCGACATCGGCAGGCCGCTTGGGCACGGTAATAATAATAATTATTATCTATAAACGCGCCATTCGACGGAGTGCGCGCCCCCACGTTTGATTTTTTACAAACAAATTCAATAAAAACGCGCTTCCGCCCCGGGGGTATTGCCTCCTTTTCCCACTCCACGTCGCGTGCCGCGATATAGTGTGATCTGCCTTACTCTTCCAGAAGAACAGGTGTGATGGTATAATTATGTCAGTGGCGTGCATTGGTTTTCAGAATAGGTAGGTAGGCACTAGACCGGGTCTAGTCTGGGCAGAAGCGGTCACTAATCAGAAACATAAAACAAAAGTATCTATTAACAACGAAAAAAAAGTTTAACAGCAGCCATCTTCGATTTTCATTGGCTCCAGCACCTTCGAAAACCATGAAAACGACACCCATGATGAAAAATTAAAAAAAATTACAGCCGCCATCTTGGATTTTCATTTTGACTTCACTATCGGCTTGAGCACACTCAAAAACCATGAAAACGACACCCATAATGAAAAATTTGAACATTTTTGCAGCCGCCATCTTGGATTTTTATTTTTACCTCACTGTCGGCGACCTCAATATCCATCCCTTTCTTTCTTCGCGGCCTAATTACGAACGAATTACAAATTACGATTTTAACATTCATACTCGGTCGGTTATTTGAGTAGGCATGCCTACTTTAGGATGATAAATTGCGAAGGTCGAATGTCATGGTATTACGCGTGAGACGTACGCATTTTTAATTTCGAACGAGTAAAATCCAATGACAATGTGCGAATAATACGGGAGCCGAGTAGGCCGTCTGGCGACTGCTCTTGCCGCGCGTGTTTGTATGAAGATTTTGTTTTTTGTTAAGTATGATAAAGTGAGTTTCTTAACTGTGTGGCACACACTAAAATTGAATTGACAGGTGATTTATCAAGATAGGCACTGCTTAAATGCCTTTATGCAATGCACGCCACTGAGCAAAAATCATCTACTTTTCCAATATTTGTAAATAATTTGTAAGTATGTGAGCACCAGCATCTATCACACAATTGATTTATCTGTAATGTATGTTAAGA
This sequence comes from Luperina testacea, assembly GCA_927399505.1. Classification (NCBI taxonomy): domain Eukaryota; kingdom Metazoa; phylum Arthropoda; class Insecta; order Lepidoptera; family Noctuidae; genus Luperina; species Luperina testacea. Next base: position 1,008,295 of record OV656766.1, on the reverse strand, counting down.
AAGGAAACATTGAAAAGTGCCCAGTGCCTGCGATACTATCCTTCCTCCTTCACTAGTGGAACCGGGTCGCGCCCGTTTGGTAACGCTCCCGTTTGGCAACGCTACAATCATATACTTACTTAAAGCGGTGTATCGCATTCACCAGGTACAGTCAGTATGTTAAGTATAATTTTTAAGCAATGTTAATATTTGTTTAAAATGAAATTAGTAATTTAAGATTTTTGTAGTGTATATCTATTTATTATGCTTTAGTAGCCTAACATGGACCTACCTAAGATTTAGTTTATAATTGGAACCACCGGGCGCCGACCAAGATAAATGACGCCTGAAACTGAGTGGTTTACGTTTTTTTAATCGGTGTAAAGATACTGGATTTACTCATATCCAGTATCTTTACACCGTATATTTCACGAGAAACTCTACTACTAACAGAAATCAAAAGAATAATGAAAACTGGATCTGCCCATCGAAAGAAATATTGGAAACTGAATGTTGGCGCGATATTTCAAGTCAACATATTTTCGATATCTGCAGTGACAATCGTAACGGACGCTTGTCATTTGAACTTTATCGCGATATTTCAAGTCAACATATTTTCGATATCTGCAGTGACAATCGTAACGGACGCCTGTCATTTGAACTTTTTTTCCAATGTGTTGTAGTGACCTCGTGTTTGGTATGAAGGTTAGAAATAAAACATAAATGATAGATGTGTTTCGGGGGGCTCGTGGCTAAATCATAACAGCACAGGGTCGGTCGAAGGTTAAGCTACGCTTGCCGCGGTCAGTTCGTGGATGGGTGACCATCCATTACATATCAAGACTCCTCCGTGCCGTGGAATTCACGTTAAGCCGTTGGTCCTGACTGTCATTCGTAGATCTTTAACAGTCGTTACGGGTAGTCAGAAGCCCAAAAGGTTGACAACCAATCTTATCAAGGAGTATCGTGTAACCCAATAACTGGGTTGTGGAGCTCATTTAGGCAGTCGCTCCATGTAAAATACAGGTATTCAGGTGCATGCGGTTGCAAGCACGGGAACTGGAAGCAGACCCCAAAATAGTTGGAAAAAGACTAGACAGATTTGTTGTTTTCTCTTTCGGTTAGCTCTAACAGGGCTATTTGTGTAGCATATCTATTTTGTCTCAAGGACTAATAAAGGATAAAGTTATTCGCAGATCGGTCATGTCAAGGAGATAGAAGTATAATATCAAAATATAAGTCCCTTTTTTTGCTTTCAGGGACAAAAACTTTATTGAGAAAATTGACTTGTATCAAAACAATGCTATTGGTTGATCCATTTGTAGGTTTTTGTGGTGTAGACATAAATGACAATAGTCTAGCCTGAAATGAGAATCTGTTTGAGTTATTAAATTCTAGGTACAGGGTGACAAGAACATCACCACGTAAACTACATGCGTCCGTAATGTCCAAATAATGTCCAATGTCCGTACGCAAAATACGCGCATTGACGTGGAGTTGCGGACACCAGCCCGTATTACCTATTCCCTAATGTCCAAATACACACATTTTTGACACCATAATGCTAAATACTTGTGAAAATGATAGATTTTCATGAAGACCGTTAGAAATATGACTGAAACGCTCTCCTAAGAAACGGTAGCTCTGCTGTCATTCTTTAACGTCTGTATGGAATGGTTATAACACGGCCAATAGAGTGTCAATATTTATTTAACAATTAATTTACCTGACTGAATTCCGCTTTGTGACGCTCTTTCGTTCAATGTTCGATCAACACTATATCGATCTCTCTGTCCCAAGGTTCCGGCAATGCGTCCCTGGAGTCAGCGTTCTGCGCCATGCTGGAGATGCCGTCTTGGTACCTGTGCGAGCTCAGCAGCCTGCTGTTCTTCATCCTGCCGGGGCTCATTATACTCGGCCTGTACGTACGCATGGGGCTCAGAATTAGGTACGTGCTGGGGTATGTATCTTTGTTTTATTTACAGTCTGTAGGACAGGTATGCATTTGTGCTGGTGTCTACGGCTAGTTCCCGATTCACCACTATAACAAAAGTTCTAAAACACTATCTACATATTTCCTTAAACACCATTTATTTTTGATCTTTGCACTTGTTTCATGATTTTTATTGTGTAAGATTATGTTTTATGTATTGTATCTATTGGATATATGTATCTACCTTGTACAGCACAGACTCATTGTACACCACCGCAGTATTGTCTCTCCTATTCCCTTAATCCATCAAAAGATCGCTGTTAGCGATAACACCGCTTATTACCTATGCCCATCCCTTGTAAAATTCTAGATTTATATCTGTAATTTTTATGGTGTGCCACCCTGCATTCATGGGGTATTGTTATTGAGTTACATGAAAAAGGCTTTCTTTGTTTAGCCCTGGGCTTTTAGCCTCATTATGGTCAGCTCCTCTACCATTCTTTTGATAAGGAAACTATGTTTACGACGGTCTTCTTCGTAATTACTGAAGGCCGTGTCCCTGAAAGGCCTTCTTGGCTTTATGCACAATGTTCTTCCACTTCGTTCGGTTCTCAGCTTCTCTCAGGGCGGTCGTAACAGAGAGTCCAGTGAGGGCGGTTACTTGGTCTGACAAGCGGTTAAGTGACCGGCGCGAGGTCTTTTCCCATCTACCTTGCCCATTGCCATCAACTTTTTCAAGGTTATTTAGTTCCCGACGTGTGATGTGACCTGGCAGAACATTGTGCCAACAGCTCCAATGTTTATCCAAGCTATAGTAATTAAACTCAAAAGTTTGTATTATATTGTTGGTCTATAATATTAAGTCAATGTAGAAGTTTACTTAGGCGTAACCCTTTGTGAAATTCACAAAGGATTACGCTACCTACTGCTAAAGGTAGCTCCCGAAAGTCATCGGTGGGTGTAAAATAACACTCCAAGTATTGTTATACTATGCTAACTCATTGTTTCGCTAGCAAAGGCTCATCTCTGAGATAACTTTGAACTCTGAAAATTTACAATGTTTTCTTTGTATTTATTTTGCTGAATATTTTTGTGTCGTTTAGTATGTGCTAAATAAATGGTTTTTATTGTTTCTATTTATAATTATGATAGTTTCAAACTAAAGCACCGTATACTTGACACCTCTGTGCATCCCTTTGGTGTTCATTCTCAAAGGATTTATAACAAACTTTAAAATAGAGTAATAGTATCGTTTATGGAACACAACATTACGCGCCAAAACTAAGATCGCAGATGTTACCCAGAGAGCCGCTCAGCTTAAAGGGCTTACAGGACCTAAACGCAAATAACGCAAGTTTTAGAAGCAATAAAAGTATATGATCGACTACAGTAAACAAAATCAGAAAATGATATGATATTCTTCAGGATATATGTTATGTAGATACTGTGTTGAAAACATAATACAACTAATTTGATACGATATAAAAATATCATGAAGATACCTCTAAAAACTTTCTTTTAACAATGAAAACCATACTAATATACATACAATCATTCTGATTTTTTGTTAGATTATTCTACAAGCAACGTATAAAACACTACTGGTTTAAGTCCAAACAATAGATTTCTTAAAATTAAATAATTGCTTCATATTTTGCAATAAATTACCAGCGTTGTGTCGTCACGCTTCTCTTTCTTTTCTATGCAGTCCGACAGTGACTGCGCTTTAAGTCATGTAAGCCCCTTTTTTTTTTTTTTGAGGATGGGAAATCATCAAATGACTCCTCCCGCTCTGGGTGGAGCGGAAGGGAGTGTCAGACTCTTACTGACTAAAACCCACCCGTGTTCCTTCCTTAGCCCTTTATGTTCCGGGCCAGCGGTAACCCATTCGGACAATCCCGCTGACCCGGCAGGCTTCGGCCCTTACGGGCCCCTTCTTTAATGCTGACATCTCTTTGAGGCACGCGTGGAACACGTACGCGCCGTCCGGCACGGGCCTGGTCCTGATCGGACGGTGAGCTACCCATTACTCTCCGCCCGCAGGCCCGCGCCTACGGTGGCCGGGAGTCGTCGCGCGGCTCCCGACGCCCGGAGCGTCTCCCGCGGCGGCTGGGACGGGTGGCTCTCTCCCTCAGCCGTCCCGCCGCCTCCTTTGCTAGCATGACTGCTTCGCAGAAGGAGGCGACTGCCCCCCACTCCCTCTCGCCCCGGACCATGGCTTGAACCAGGCCCGGACGCGAGAGGTCGCTGCCGCTGCCGATCGCCTCAACGAGGACACGGCGTTGCTCCGCCCAAGCGGGGCAGACCTCCACCGTGTGCTCCACCGTGTCCTCTGGGCGATCCTGGCAATGGTGACACCCGGGCATGTAAGCCCCTTAAATGGGACTGGGCCGGTCATGCCTGCCGCATGTCAGATGACAAATGGGCTAAGAGAACTACCGACCGAGTCCCACTACACGCACGACGCCATCGCGGCAGGCCGAGGCGAAGGTGGCGGGACGACCTTGACTCTTACGAAAAGGACTAGCAAAATATAAAATTGTGTGGAAAAAGGAGAGGAGAGGCCTTTGCCCTGCAGACAATACAGGCTAGTTAGGATAGTACTTACCTAATAAAAATTAAAATCTTATAAGTAAAAGTCTCGTGTTTGTTATCGAACTCTTCTGAAACGACTTGACCGAATTTTATGATTTTTTTTGTGTATATTTGGTAGGTCTGAGAATAGGTCGTAGACAATTTTTTATAAGTACCTGTAGGTAATAAGCATGGCCCTCTCCATAATTTTTTTGGAATCGAAACTTACGCGGGTGAAACCGCGGGGCACAGCTAGTAATTATATAGAAATTGCTTCGGGTCGGTTTTGTTGTCCAACAAGCAATTAATTACGTACTACGAACATGTGAGTAGCAAGCCCTTCTGCGGTTACAATCTTCATTACTCATCCAGCTCGACATTTATAAAACTTAACTGTCGACAATTCCACAAGTTCGGTTACTTTACATTAAAGTTTATTTAAGCTCCTATTTGTTAACTAAGCTAGTTATAATAATAATGCTAATATTTGCAGTCACATAAATTCGTGTCAACTTGTAGGTAATAGCGACACGTTTGAAAACTGACATCATTTAGAACATTTTCTTAGAAATAACTTTTGACTGAAACTTTCTTTGCTCTTTATTTTGTATTCTCGTGAATTTTGAACATTCAATTTTTAAGCTCATTGAAAAGCGTCTCGTAGTCGTAGCTCTTAGAATATCTAGCAGATCGATGATATTCATATTTCTGTTGACTCTCTCTACGGCCTGCAGGCATACTTAGTTATACAGGCCAAACTGTATAACAATGTCTGCAGGCCGCAGTAGCACTTAGCATACAGTGCAGTGGTCTCAAACGATTTCTAGAAGCCTCTCGCCGACAGCATGCTGGAATACCTTTAGAAATATGTATGTTTAGTGATTATTTATAGTTTAGGAGATAGCTTAAATATTTTGTTCGACAAAATTCTTTCGAAATTTTCAGTCCGCGGCGAAAGGGCGTCAAACTAATTATTTTGGACCACTGTAAACGGACCAGTCTAAATCTATATTCAGGTTATATCAATAATAACAGTGTTCATAATCTCAGATAATTTACGTTCCATCGCCACTTAGGGCTGATTTTTCCAACGCCAGATAATTTTATCCGAGTAATATTTTTGAATTTTTGACAGTTCTTCAATACAAAATCTGTCAGACGTCAATTTTGTTCCACGAATAAGAATTATCTGTCGATTGAAAAATCAGCCCTTAATAGTTATCTACTTTGATGAAATATTTTTGAGTGACCATTTGTAACAAAAAGGTCTTAATACGTTTTTGGTTGCAATGGAACTTGAACTTTATTTAGTATGACATTCAGTTTGTTGTTCTATAATTTGAAAATTTTGTTAAATTCTTAATTCAAATGTTATAATGTTGAAAGATAACGCCAGCCACACAGTTTGGCATTTACAGAAAAATATAATAGTGGTCTTGGATATGAAACATTTAAATCAGAAAAGTGTGGGCCTTTTTCGGGGACTATTGGATTAATCCCGACATAAACATCATAATCTGCCTATAATGTTCCCACTGCTGGGACACAAGCCCTACATAAAATGATTATTATTATTAATGCAGGGTCCTGCCTCACTTATCACGAAGAACCACTTCAGATTAATATAAAGATTGAATTTATTATTCTAGGTAAAATTAGAGATGTTTATTTGGGTCTGTTTGAGGAGGGTTCTCAGTAAAATAAAAGTTATGGTAATGTGTTCGTGGACGAAGATAAATAGCCGTTCGTGTTCGTCTTCGTCTTCGTCCTCGATTTCTTTTAGCTATTAGATAATTAAGGGCTTGTTTGCTGGTTTCGTCTTTTCTTGGTAATATGTTTTATTTTTAGCTTAATTATATTCTTAGGAAAAAAAATTAGTTACGTTTTTTGTAACATAAATACTAGTGTCATACATTAAACATACACAGACTAATTAGTGCGTAGGCATAGGTATTGTGGGGGGTGCCGTTGGGAGCTTCACAATATAATTGAAAAGAGCTTCGACTTGAATAAAATATAATTTTACGACTTTACATTATCATGTTATTTCTAGCACTTCCTACTAAAACAAAACTACCTTATTAAAATATTTGACACTTGCTTGAACGTTCAAATGGAACACACCGGCAATTATAAACAACCTGTACTGCTAAAGGTAGAGCTACACAGATAGTCTCTACAGTATCATCTATAAATAAATACAAATGGAAGTTGGTATATGTACAGTCAACAAAAGAGCTAAGTATGCAGGACCATCGGATATAGTTGAAGTTTAGTAAGATACCGATGTATGTTTTCGACTGAAATTTAATTTGATAAATGAGCTCTTTGTTTTCTATTAATAAAATTAAATTTTAGTCGAGAACATACATCGGTTTTTTACGAAACTTTAACTATATCCGATGATCCTGCATACTTATCTCTTTTGTTGACTGTACACAGAGTAAAAAATTCAAAAAAAAGTGTGTAAAGTTCAGTTTACGATTCAACTTTAAACATTTTTAAGACTTTTTAAATAATTCTAGTCACTGACATCAACTTAATTACCAGTGAAATAAAGTTGATATTTGTTTAACTTGAAATAACATCAATTAGAAACTTAAATTGGAATAGAAGTCAACCCAAGCATTTTTCACTGCGGCACCAAATCTCTACGACCCTTCCCACAGCTATTTTCTTTAAGCCTATATTCTATAAGTACCTACGCCATGTAAACTAAATTGTGCACGCTAAATTAATACAATATTTTATAACTTTATAATGCAACTGTAACACATCAAAATGCTTTCATGCGCGATGAAGTAGTGTGGGAAACATTCCAAGACATCTAGTTATAAAAAGGATGGCATTTTAATGTTGTATGTATTTATACTATTTTTAAGTTATATTAATATTGTATTGTATGTGTTTTATATGGTCCTTGACGCCTGAAATAAATGGATAAATAAATAAATAACGTGTCATCGGTACTTACCGATGACACAAAAAAAAAAAAAGTCAAAAATAATTTTTATTATACTGTTATTGTATACTGTTACTGTATTTTTATTATATTGCTATTTTTGTACCGTTCAATTGAACAGTACGAAAAATTATTTTTGAATTAATCAGATTATGAGCCACCGCAGGGTCTATCTAAAATGGTAGCTGGATAAACGAGCACATTTTTGAGTCGCGCGTTGATGTCTTTTGGAAAGCTTCGTTCTTGTATTAGACAATTCTAATGCTTCCTTTTCTTTCCCTTTGTATGTTTATCGTAAAAATAGTGGTTTTACCTTTAATAGCTGAAAGTTGATATCGAAAATAATAAAATTAATACAATTTTTATTCAATTCACTTACTGTAATAAAATACCTATCTACTTTTAACCGACTTCAAAAAAAGGAGGAGGTTCACAGTTCGTCGGTTTTTTTTTAATGTATGCTTCGGGATTTTTTATTCTCTCTCTCCCCGACCGGAACCGATCGGTCAAGGATAATTTTTATGTCGTCAGGCACCGCTGGGACCGATCGGTCCCAGTGCTGTCGGGCAATTTTACACCGTATTATTACGAAGCCACACAACAACAAATTACCTAGTACAACTTTCACTTGGATTCGCGGAAGACGGTCATAAAATCATACATCATAGTGAATTTGATAATGGTTAATTTTTTGTTTTGTATAGTAAATACTTTTCAATTTGTAGTGGGCGAAACCGCTGGGCAAAGCTAGTACCTATTAATTAATAATTAAATATTTGATGTGAAATTCGTTTATTTTAGCTACAAATACTTGACTTGAGACTTAAGACTTATATCTTAATTCTTAAGACTTACTTGAGACTTAATTCTATAAACGCAGCTAAAATTTCTTAATTCAATGCGATGTAATTCGTTAATTCAGCACAAAATTTGGCTATTGTTTCTAGTGTACTTTCAGATTGATTGCTCTTTTGTGATTTGAAAATTGAATGCTAACTTTAAATACGCTATTTCAGATCTCATAATAGATGCAGACTTTGATAATTATTGAATTAATTCAAAGCGGCGATTTACCCACGGACTGGTGAGATAATAATCACTTTGAATCCCAGACATTGCACTTTTAACGAAAAACCACTCCCACACCAAGCATATTAGTTTAGCTGGAACTAAAATAAATACTGGTTTTATCTTAAAATAAGTATTATGTTTCATACCTTGGGACGAAAAACTCAATGTCAAACGAAAAATTTAAATTGAGGTAACCCGATTAAAAACAGATACCCCAAAATATATTGTAAATATAAATAAAAATAGTAAAATAATAATAATAATAAAAAATATAGTATAGTGTAGTATATAATATAATATTGTATATTATAAATATATTAATATATGTCCCTAACTAAATAATATCAACCTGCCTCTCACCCGAATCTCATTAAAATCTGTTCTTTTTTAAGCTTAGTAAAAGACGAACTAGCAGGGGATCGAGGAGGAGGTAGTGGAGGGGGGGGGGTGTTCAGGGGATCAGACCGGAATAAATCAATATTTAACACAACATTATTAAAAAAATAGACAGAGGTCTGAGTCTCTTTAATTTAAAGGATTTTCGCAAAGGTTACAGTACTGAACCCTCTCGCTGCATACAGGTTGCGTTGGGTTGAGGGAAGGTCAAAGGTTTACTTGGCCCATATTTTACTCTATTTTACTTCAGATTTTTATAATCCGTGCAGACCGTCCGGAGGCACGGGTTTGTCTGAGCTGATTACACATACATTTGCGACGGCACCTTTAGTAGCCAGAATATGTAGGTTATAGTCAACTCTAGAATACTCTGGTACCTTTTAAGCACTTAAGTGTCGTGGCATCAAAGTGCTAACTACTAAAATAAGCGCATATTGCGTGTCGCGCCTGTTTGTAGGAGCCTTGAATGTTTAAATAAAAGCGCGCTGTTGGATTGTTGTAGTGGACATTTGTCGGCTGAAGTCATGGTGATGATAAATCAACGAGTTTACCAAAATAAGTAAAGGTCTATGAAATTCAGCCTGGAGCCTGGAAAATGTAGGGTTGTAGGTTTCACTAGTTTCTCACTGAAAATACTTTGAGAACGTTCAGATAATCTGTTTTTATTGTATAATTACATTAACCACTTACAGCTAAACCTTTAAGTAATCTGAAAGTTACGAAACGAGATGACAAAATGAGACGAGATGACAAAATGAAACAGTGTCTTTTGTTATTTAGTGCTTAGTACTTAGAGTAAACTTAGCTAAAACATTTCGCTTTTTGGAAAAGCCAGGTTTAACTACGGCTATAGTACTTATTTACGTAATACCTACTTACCATTAGTGTTTAAAGTAAAATCTTTTGTGCGTTGAGAGAATTTGGGGAACATCTTATGGCGCCTGTTCACAATCGGCGATCATAGATGATTACCCGCGAGTATGATTGTTTTAATTTGTTTGTAATACCTAATAATAATAATCATTTTATTATCAGGCAACTAAGGCCCATAGGTAATGGGCGCTTTGTATGTGCAGAATAAACAATTTTTCTTTCGTATACTTACTTTTTTCTTTTTATTATATCAGCACCGCTCAAACACAGCAAATAACTGGCCATTCAAGTTAGGATTTTAAATCAACTGCACTATAGTAAATCGCGTCAAGCGAGCAGTCCGCTCCCAGGCGCCAGGCCGCGCGACCGCGCCGCGCCGCTACTGGCCGCCTCCGCCGCCCGCGCACCCAGCAGCCTCAAGGCTCCTTCAAACAGGCGCGACACGACACGTGACTCAAAGGCACCGCAAGTTGCGCAACGAGCGGTGTCTTTGTATCGCGCGCGATTATATATCGGGTGTCGCGCCTGTTTGTAGGAGTCTTCACACGGCTGTCGCCCCGTGTCGCCCGTTAATTCTCACACTCATTAATGTTTGCAAACCCGTCTGTAAGCTGAAAACTAGCCGTCGGCGCGTGGTCGGTGAGCTACCAACTAGTAAGCGGTGCGTGAACAACAAGCTGTCACATCACTGGTGACGTGCCAGCAGCCAGCGATACTATCAATCAGCAAAGGCACGCGCGCGTGCGGCAGCATCGCGAGTTTCCTAAAACGGATCGTGCAAAAGGATCTCCGATCCATGATCGTGGATCGTGGAGCACCGATCCAAATTTGGATCGTCCGGTGTGGCCCCAGCTATTCAAGTCATAGAGATCACTAAGACATGATACAGGGTGTAAAGGACATCGACGCGCTAACTGTTACCTAGCATAATTGCAGCACATGATTCTAAATCACCAGATAATAATTAGCTTATTTTGTTCCCACTGCTGGGACACAGGCCTCCTCTCTTCGAGAGGGAGTGGGCCCAGTGTGGGTTGGTAGATGTCACAACATGTCTTCGAATTTTTGGTTCTAGAACATGCCGGTTTCCTCACGATGTTTTCCTTCGCCGTTTTGAGAGTAGTGCTGTTGAAATAGTTTACACAAAGAAAAGCGCCTGCCTGGGTTCGAACCTACGACATACACCTTGTAAGTCGCGGCCGTTACCGCTGGCCCACCGTTACTCTCCTTGACCTGCGACGGCCGAAACTTTGTTTGGTTTTTTTTTATAACCGACCCGAAGAATTCAAGTTGTGGTAAGTACTTATATCTTGTGTTAAATCAAATACAGGACAACAGTTTGCGCGTTGATGTTAAACAGTGTTTATTGAGAATAAATAAATATATACGTTTTAACTAAAACATGTAAATGGTTTAAGCTCGGGTCCAATAAAGTGAAAGAAGGGTTTCACAACTTTATTTGACCCGATCACCATTTCCTGGGTAATCCGATTTAAATAAAAATATATAGATACTGTATTAGAGTATCTATTAGATTCGATTGAAATATCCCAATAAATTGAATAGAATGCGCCGCTTTCCAATTCAACTGAAAATTCACGCTCGACTTCACTCGTAAGTTGCGGCGTCTTGTTTTAACAAATATAAATCATTTTGATTCAATTAAGCTTGTATTGTAACTTTCCGGGTCGTTTAATCTGATAGGGTTCAATATATTACTCGTATAAATGTGAAAGCAATTCTGTCTGTTTGTTTGTCCGTTTGTTTTACTTTATCACGCTTAAACCACTGAATCGATCATTATGATGGAATTTGACAGATAGCTTGGGACCTGGAGAAGGACATAGGCTACTTTTAATCATGGATATTTTTATTAAAAAAGGATGAAAAGCAAAATATACGCAGACAGAAGCTAGTTTTTTTTATAACACCCTAATTGCGTAACACACTATCAAACACAATTTCAAGTATATTGCTAATCCAATGCTTCATGCTTTGCTTCATATGTTCGAAAAATCTGTCTTCTGAACAATGTAAATAGCGCAATGAATGTTGATGAAAGCCATTCTTAGCTGGTGGCTTTGGTATTTCTATCACTAAGTTCACTAAGTTATCAGGGCCAGCCCTGACTTTGGTACCTATTCTGTTTGTTAACTGTGTCGCCCTCATTATAACAAATTAACTATTTATTAACTTAATCACCCATTCATAAAAACTTTATGTTGTAAAGTGAAACTAATTTCATAATGACATGAATTAATGTAATATTGTACCTAAAAGTTTGGTACGCTAACTTTTATAAAAAAATTTTTTCTTCATTACCTATAAAATATGTTAAGAATAATAATATATCATAAAGGTACATTATGTAGGTAAATGTAGGTATTACCTTACCTTGATTGATGTTAAAGTTTCATTTTATTTGGGAAACAAACAATCGTACATTGTACATCTAGAAATACCATATGATAAAAGTAAATGTACGTATACAATCAACTACGGTTCCACGTGTAACTAGCTTATATCAAATACAGCTTTGGTAAAATGAAATAAATCAATACAACACTTACCTATATAATAATAAAAATAAAAATTTTTAGTTATCTTTAAATCCAATAGTTAATAGATACTTAATTAATAAGTACATAAAAATAAAAATTTTTGAGCAAGGAACTTAATAATTTGTTTTTTAGATAATAATCACACTAATATTTATATGTTTGTTACTTCTTCAAGCTCAAACGGCTGGGCCAATTTTGATAAAATTTTGTATTGAGGTAACTGACACCCTGGATTAACATATAGGGTACTTTTATCCCGATATTCCCACGCGATCGACATTTACGCGGGTAAAACCGCGGGGCGCAGCTAGTAATTAATAATAATATTGAGCTTAATATTTTTTTTTCATGTTTCGATAGGGCAAATACATTGATATCGTTAAAATTATTATTGTAAGCTTGAACCAATCTCTGGAGCGGCGGTCTCTCTCCTGCATTTGTACAACAGGGAGTTGTAGCAAACAATGCTTATAAGAGCGCGCCTCTCGTGTCATTACTGTCCTAGGTACAATATAGCATATTTTACTTATCAATTTAGAGCATACAAAGTCAAACGTACAAGTCCATGGAGCAACAAGCGTCTAGAGAGTAATAGCGTAGGTAGTCAAAGCATTTTTATAAGATAAACGTTCGATGCGACATTTGTACTGCATAGTACTGAGGAACTTACGCTGAACTCTCTCTATTGCAGTTCCATATTTTAATATAATACGGATCCCAGAGCATAATTATATGCCTATTCAACTTGCGAAATAAAGAATTAATTATAAACAGCTAGCTAAGTAAGTGGTTGGTCGTTTAAAATCTGTCGCGGTTCTCATAACAAGATAACGAGTATACATTTGAAATGCTTTACAAGTAATTTTAGCTATGTAGATTTAAGTGAAGTTTGCAATCAAGAATAACGCCCAAATCATAAATGATAAATGATTTTATTTTTGTAAGTAGGTTTGCACAAACACTTTCACACGTCAACCATATATTTTTTTAAATAGATGACGTCGGCGTTTCCTATCTGACTACTCTGAGAAGAAAAGCCGAAACAAACTCAGACGTCATAGTCTCTTTTAAAGTCCAGACATGATCTTGGTCAGGTTATATGAAGACCATGTAGGTCGATGTCTGAGATGGTCTTTTGAGGAAAGAACCACACAGATTGAGAGGACCTGTCCAGTCAGTGCACGCATTTGTCAGAACATAGATACAGGTTTCTTTAACTAAAGTTTTATTACAGAGTGAATAATCGTTCATATTGTTAGATTCATATTTTTTTACCTTAGCATTACTTTTGCCAATGGCTTGACTTAGTGTTTTGATATAAACATTGTTTATGAGCGTATTTGGGTACTCTCTCCTTCTTGCATTATATTCATTCAAACGTTGAGTTTAAAATATCGCTTTTAGCGATAAGACCGCCCATTGTGTCACTCTACGAAAAATTTCTACATTTAGATCTGAAATTCGTATTTGTCGGTATTCTATTCATATTTATTTTAGAAAATTAAACCGTTGCTCCATTTTAAGAATGAAAACCTTTACGTATTCGTTTACTTTATTTATATTTGTTCTTTATGATTATGTTCTCAACAATGCAAACAAATTACATCGCAGGCGCCTTTCAATTACTAAAAATAATTAAACTCTAGAAAAACAATGTTATTTGTTTTCCTTTGAGTGATAAAAAAATATTTTCTAGATCTTTGTTTGGCTCACGATGTTTTTCTTTACCGTTTTTGAGAGCAATAGTGATGAAATAATTTACACAAAGTAAAGCGCCTGGCTGGGTTTAAACCTACGACCTACAACCTGAGTGTTCTAAAACCAAAAATTCGAAGACATGACATCAACCCGCAATGGCTTGCGTGGTGCGTTATGGCCTACTCCCTCTCACCGAGAGGAGGCCTGTGTTCCAGCAGTGGGTACATTGTAGACTGAATATGCTACCCAACCTGCTTCAGTAATTAACACTGACTAAATATTCATTCATCAATTTTCCGCGCTATTAATATGTTCAACTAAACCTACCGAATTCTGTATATGTAAACTGTACGATAATACTCATAAATAACGGCCTGTCTTCTTCATGTACCGCGAGGACATACTCGCTCTGTGTCCTCAGAGCTGCGCGGAGAGATAACGCTAATTAGGTGTCTTTCATCAGCCTTATTAATTGTATTACGGACGTAGATACGAGTCGGCGTATTTATGAAAAGTTGCCAGTTGTTCATCATAATACTTAAGTTAGAAGGCACGTAGGCACTTCGTTAAAAAGAACGAGAAACAAGTCAAAAGTAATATTATAATATGAATTGGCTGCCATTTGTTGGAAATGAAAAAAGTTGAGTTCTGTTTTACGGAAAGTAACTTTTGCACCACAAACCACCAGATAAAGGATCATGACCGTTGATGTATGGAAATCCGTCTTAAGTTGAAACACAATAAATCTTTATTTATTATAGACTACGGTTTATATACTATTAAATAAAAGTGTTTATTTTCACACAAGTATCCGAGTTTTAAAGTAATTAAACAAATTCGGAGATAACCTAAAAACGTCCTGGCGTAATAAAACACAATTAAATATGAAAACGTCCTATCGTTAGTTACATGAAACATGCTAAGTTGTTTAAAACAAACACACCAACGAATTTCCGTAAGTATTACTATTTAAGTGGAGAGATTAATCGCGGTGACTATTCTCAATCGACACATACTTAATCAATAATAAACAGTAATGGCGGCTTCCGCAGGCGCCGGCGCTTAGGGATGGCGATCGATTTTTTAATCGATTTTAGAAACTTGAAAACGAGTTCCAATGTTTTTCCTGCGGATTGCAACTTTTAAGTTTTGATACGCAGTTTCCTTGTTCTGTTTTTTGTAACCAACAATATTATTTAATTTATTTTGTATTCGATTATTCATTACATTTGACTAATTATGCTGGTATAAAGCTGTCGATGTAGAATAATAGCGGGAACAGATCTATCAGAACTCAATTTATTGCTGAATCGATTCTTTCCTGCGATTCGGATAGATTTAAAAATCGATATTTTAGGAATAATCGTCATCCCTACCGGTACGTCTGTCATCTGCCTTGACAGTTGCATCTGCGTGAGACGAAACACAAAAATAAATATTTTCAAAACGGAAATATGAAATACATATACAGTACCTACGTTATAATTATGATATTACTAATTATTTAGCTATTTATGAGTTTAATATCATTTTTGTGATGTTTTTATGTAAAGGCTCATACTGACGTAACTCGTACAAATGAAGAGAACGAAACGTCCATCATCCATCACTATACGGAAATGTACCTAACAATCGTTAATTGACTGTTTATCTTAAAATCATAATTCCGGATACGAAAACAAAATTCCTGAAGTGAAAAGCTTGTAAAAAATAAGCAAATAATTTGTATATTAATTTGGTTTTCATACGTGCAACTTTCCTAGACTGGTTTTGAACAATCTCCTTTAGCGCTATTAAACGTGTTTAAAACATCGTCTGTCTCTGTCTTCTTCAAACGATTGACAGAAAATACCGATGTTTTAATTCGTACAACGTGACATCTATTTAGTGATTTGTGGTGTAAGTGGGCCTAAGTAGTTTATATTGATACTAGTTTCTGCCCGCGTCTTCGTCCGTGAGAAGTTATCCCGCCCTCGCTATAGCGTTTTTTTTTCATTTATTAAAAATCTGTATTAACATTAACTTATATAAAGTCTGCCAAGCTGCATAACACGTAGATTTTGATGAGCGTTTTTCCTAAGTTTTTTTTCTTTATGCTCGACTCCTTGGGTGCGTAGCGTGATGTTAGATAGCCTATGACCACCCTATAACCTTCCTCAAGAATTGAGCTATCAAATCCAAAAATATTTTTTCAAATCCGACTGTTCCAGAGATTAGTGCGCGCAAACAAATAAACTAACTCTCCAGTTTTATTATTAGTATTGGTTTTAGCCAAGTTTTTCTTTATTTATTTACTAACGATGCGTAGAAAGTATTAAAAGCTTTGCACGCGAGCCAAGCCCAGGGCATGATCAGTATTTAATTTGTTCGCTTTCCAAGTCTCTAATGGGAAACCTTGGACTCATCGAAGGTCACAAAATTAATTAGGGATCATTAATTCATCGCAACAAGTCTGCGTCCCTTATAATGGACGTGCTGAGAATAATTGGTCTACACATACTTACTAGAGAATGTTAGTAGCGTTCACCTTGTGAATTTAATATGGGTAGTTAAATACATAAGATGCTTAATAGCGTTTACGACGCACTATGGAAAATAAAGGTCTGTTTCTGATTAAAAATCAATAACTTTTTTATTTCTGAATATTATGTTCTGAAATTTTGCACAAATATAGAATAGTATATATGGCTTCAAATGGAATGTAATTAATTATGACTGAATTTAAAACCATACATTAAAAAATAAAACAAATTCAAAATTATCAAAAATGTCCAATATTTATTTTTCTAACAATGAATACTATTATTTTAATGTTTACAAAAACCAAATATCATATAGTAAATCAAAATAAAAATCAATTTAAGGCAAAAGCGCCAGGGTAGCCCGCGAAATACAATTTTTTTTAGGTTTTTTGCAATTTGCTGGTCAGTATTAAGTTGTACGTTGATTAATATATGATTCGCGGCCGTAACAAATATGTATTTACAGAATTATAATCATTAAAGTCATCAACACAACTCTTTAGTTTTATTTCATCCACAACAGCTTTAGTTTTCTCGGGAGTTTCTTTGCAAAATTCTATTAATATAGGCCGGCAAAAACGAACACATGAAGGTACCGGATTTTGCCAGACAATATCTCCTGTTAGCTCGTTAATTAACTTTATAAACACCAAAGAAGTGATAAATTTGCATCAGAAATTAGTTCAGATTTTTCTGGCAGTTAATTTCTGTTTGTACTGGCTTTGACTGGATGAGCCATCACAGCCCCATTTACTGTATAGAAATAAGTTATTCAATCCATTCCTATACACTGAATCTATTGTCAATATTCTAGCTGCAGTGTGATCTAATAAATCTTGAAGTCTTACTATTTTTGCACTTGTGTCTGTAATTTCTATAGCTGAAGATGGTGGATAGCAAGTAGTTTTAACTTCTTGCACTTTGTAATATGGTGGAAACATTTCATTTTTCGTTCGTTGGTTAAATTTCTCAAGTACAAATATTGTGCTTTAGTTCACACATTTCGTTCGTTGGTTAAATTTCCCAAGTACAAATATTGTGCTTTAGTTAAATCCAAGTCATCCGTTAACATTTTTGTCTGCCTTGCGCATTCTATGAGACTCGAGAATAAGGTCTTATTTTCACTGTCAGCAAACCTTAATGTTTCCACAAGTTTAGCTTCTGTTCCTTCTCCTATCGAACGTAACCCTTGAAGATATGCATTATAGACGTGTTCAAATCCATATTCATTAAGTAAAATTGTATTTTTCTTCTTTTACTGGATTCTGACAAGTCTAAATAAGATACGCACGGTCTTCCACGTTTTCCAGAAGAAGTAGATGGTGTGAAGACGGTTGTAACGTCTTCAGAGTTCGGTAAAGTTACTGAATATTCTGATTCCAACCAATAAAAGATAAACACCCTAATATCAATGATAAATTACAAAACTTACCGCAAACTATTGATGTAAACAGCAATATTTCAAACCGCAATAGATAGCGAGCGGTTTTCCGTTTTCTGACTTGTATCACATTTTTGATAATTACTCCGAAAACCGCAAATATCCGCAGCTTTTTTTTATTTGCTTATGTTTATGGATAGCTAGGCTACAAATCAACATTAAATGTAAAGCATGGGGAAACGTGGGCAACTGTCAAAAGTCTCCATGAACTTTAAAAAAACTTTTTTTTCGCCATATTTTATTTTGCAATTATTTTAAGGTAAACGTTAACCTAATATTAAATACATATTAGTTGTTTCATATTCTTCAAAAGACAAGGTTTCCAGAAATATATAATACATTATACCTTTTCCTGTAACAATAAAATCAATTTGAAAGTGATGAAGTGAACGGGCTTAACATGGACGTCCGTCAAAACTATAAAGTTTGTGGTGTTGTAAAAAAATCATTTCATATAATATGTATAATTTTTTGATATTATAGTCTAGTTTGGTCCCTAAACTATTGAGTAAAATAAAAAAAGCCTGCCAGTAGCGACATTGACAATAACCATTTTTAATCAGCAGTTGTTCTACGATTTTCCACAGTGCGACGTATAAAAATTTCATAAAAACTTTCAAGCCATTGTTTTTCGAAATGAATGAACCGATTTTAATGGAACTTCATATGCATAAGCAGGATACAAAGGTCCAAAAAGTTACTTAAGCACATTTTCGAAATGACTTATTTAAAAAACATAACTGGAAATTTCTGTTTCTATAGAAAATTTAAAATCGGTCTAATTTGGCTGTAACAGTATTTTTTGAAAATGTTCTTAACTAACTTTTTAGACCTTTGTATCCTGCTTATGTGTATGAAGTTTCATTAAAATAGGTTCATTCATTTCGAAAAATAAGGGCTTGAAAGTTTGTATGAAATACCGTACGTCGTCAACGCTCTTAACTGCGTTACCTCTCTACCTCGATGTCACCTTCATGTAAAACAAATGCATGCTAATAGACACGCACATGCCGACCGATACCTCACCGCGGCTGCTTGGAGGTTTACCTCGATGCTTATGTGAAAATAAAGAACGGATTTCAACAAACAATAACAACAAACAACAACCACAACAACAAACAACAATAACAACAACTAAAACAACAAACTACAGTAACAACAACAACAACAAACAATACACATAACACATAATTTTTTTGTCGTTGTTGTTTAAATGTCGATCTCGTGAGAATATCGGGATAAAAATAGCCTATATGTTGATCCAGGGTGTCAGCCTCCACACAAAATTTTACCAAAATTGGTCCAGCCCTTTGAGCGTGAAGAAATAACAAACATATAAACACACACACACACACACACTCACAAACTTTCGCCATTATTAGTGTGATTATTTTTACAAAATAGGTTTTTTGTTTTTACATCACGGTCGACGGTAAGCGTTGATGTTATCTGGCTCGTGATTGGTCAAAATTTGTTCAACTTGTTCTTCTGGAGGTAGAGTACAGCACAAACACAGGACTGAACAACTGAGGTTCCAAGTGCGAGTAAAGCGACGACGTGTTCGCACCGCCAACCATGTTAGTAGACATCTAGGTATCGAGATAGCGATCGCGATCGCGAGCATCTTCGGCATGTAATTACCCCCTGGGATCACCAAACTATCTGCCAATCTGTTAATGACTTAAGCATTTTTAGGGTTCCGTATCTCAAAAGGAAAAACGGAAACCTTATAAGATCACTTCGTTGTCCTTCTGTCTGTCCGTCTGTCAAGACCCTTTTTCTCAGGAACGCGTGGAGTTATCAAGTTGAAATTAATAACTAATAATCAGGGCAGCAATCCCTTGAAGCAGTGCAAAAATCAAACTTCTAAGTCAACGCAATCAAAAGATAAGTGCGTTTATGTTCCGGAATCAAAACCTATAGGGTATTTCCGTTGACCTAGAATCATGAAATTTGGCAAGAAGCAATGTCATGTAGCAGAAGTAAAGGAAGAAAATCCGGAAACCGTAAATTTGTAGTTACATCACCAAAAATATATTGTTTCCCGTGATAAACTATTTACATACCTATAAATTTGTACCCTCTTGGAACCCTCGTACTTGGAACCCTCGGTGCGAGAGTGCAACTCGCACTTGACTGATTTTTTCTTTTCGCAGCCTACTCTGGACTGATCTTTATAAATATCTTCGCCCTGCGGTTTTACCCACATAAGTCTCGATTCCGTGGGAATATCGGGATAAAAAGTATCCATGTCCTAATCCAGGTGCCATCCAGGGTCCATTTGCCAAATTTAATCCAAATCGCGCGTCACTTGAGAACGGCTATTTATTATAATCTTCGTAATAGTCCGAAGAAGGTTTTTAGAGAAAGAAAAATTGGAGAGTTACCGAGAACTAATTTCTGTCGGGCCGGCTCATGCAATCAGCGCCAAATACTCGTTCCAAAGCGCAAATTCTAGATTCAATAGGGATGAACGAACGTAAAACTTATTTCAACCAAATGAATACTGATTTTCTTCAGCCCTCGTGGAGGCTATCAGAGTAAATTGAATGATGAGTAATGAATGTATTAGGACGCCATTATCTCGCCATTATCGCACAGTGTTCCGGAAGACGGCCCGGAGTGGAAGCTGGCTTCAAATAGCAATCAACATGAGGTGGGGCGGCAGTGGCTCAGGATGGAGCCGTTAGGTGAGGTCGCAGTGTTAGCGGGTCTAAAGCTAAGGTTTCCTACAAGAGAGGCCACATAAAAACATGGCGCCGGGGTTTGCCCTCACGGTGTCAAAAAACGCTCTTTAGTAAAACAACAATTTACTTTCACCAATAACGCTTCAGTGACGTCATTCGACGCTATGCTTATATGGCAAGGATATTAATTAATATGTTGTAAATTATTTCATGAATTGTTAATTAACTACACTACCGAATTGGGACACTCTAATGGTTACGTGTGTATGTAAATAAATAAATATGTTATGTTATTTTTTTTTCATATCATAAGTACTTCAAATATGTAACTAAAAATGGTCGCCAAGCCCAAAAAAAATCATCTGGTAATTTTTTTCAGTTTAGATATTGATGCCAACTACGTCGGTGGAGTTTTGGTAACTAGTTTCATTCGACCCTGTATTGAGTCACTTTCCTGATTCTCATAACTATGTATACTCATAACTACGTAGGCTGTCGTCCTTCCGCAATTAGGTAAACCCTACTTCCCAATCCAAATGACATGTTAATGGAACACCCACCGCATTCCCCAATGAAGCCAGCGAATACGCCGAGAATTAATTGAACAACCCGCATAACAAAACAACCCATTAAGGGGCTTACAGGACCTAAACACAAAAAAGATTTTTCTACAAGCAACAAAATAAAGCACTATAGTGTTTTAATTTTATTAGTCCAAACAATAGATCTAATTAAATAGATAATTGCTTCATACTCGTATTATACAATAAATTACCAGCGTTGTCATCACGCTTCTCTTTCTTTTCTATGCAGTCCGACAAAGACCGCGCTTTAGGTCATGTAGTCGCTTTAAAATCAAACGACAATAATCACAACCATTAATCTTTAATTCCGGAGTTCCATAGAACCGGAATTCCGCTCTGCGTATCATCGGATCTAATCTAAATCACACGACACAATTTCGCGATTCATTTGACTCGTCTTCTGCCAAACATAACCAATAGTATATCGTTTGGTAATGTTTGGTAGAAGGGTTGCGACACATTTTTCGTTCTGATAGTGATCGTGCAGAGTTAGGAAAGCTGTCAATGTGATAGATGAGTATTTGAGGTGGTGCCGCGTCGTAGGAAAAAGTTTAAAGCTTATAATATAAATTAGAGAAACAAGAAGTTATTTTGTCTAAAAGCTTTTCACTTCTTTCACGAAAAGTCGATTTGTTAAAACTATAGAGAACTTCCAATAAAAAACTCCTTACGTGGAACAATTTTCATTTGTTTCTAGGCTTATTTATGACCTCTGGACCTCTGAGCCCCAATTCTGTATTATTCCCTGCGAAATCTTTCCACGTGCAAACAAGGCAAGTAATCGAAAGCCGTACGGACAACTGCATGATGTATTTTGACAAGAGAATACGTCAATAGCAGATGTCGTGATTAACTGAGGAATTGACGTGGTTTCGAAGTAAGGAGTCGTTAAATGGTCCTAGTGAATAAGGACCCTGACATTGTTTTATGTTTGTCGTAGCCTAAGAGATTTAAGATACATACTATAGAGAGATAGTCTCTCTAGACGAAAGGTCATAGAAAAACTGTAGGTATCTCAGTGACGCCATCTAGCATTATAATTTGCTTTTGCACACAATGCGACCTGTCACGTGGGGCGTATGACATGAGACAACACTAAAGTCAAATTCAAAATACTTTATTTCACATAAACCTACATGGGCACTTATAAAACGTCAGAAGCTAGGTGCACGGTTCCAATTGGTCGTTTCCTTTGGAGAAGAGCCGGCAAGAAACTCCACGGTTACTGTTTTAAAAATAATTGGCTTTTACAATGTTTTCAAATTAGTGATAACAGGTATGGGAGGACAATGTCAACAAGTACTAACAAAGTAGAAAATGGTCTACGAATCGGCAGTCTACAAGGCCTACAACGTAGTCACATTCATAGAATATAAAAGATTTTATTTTTTTAATTATTAGATTAAATAAAATATATGAGTATGGTATACTAAACTGAGCGAGGCACTACCTGTAGATAAATAACGGTATACTAAACTGAGCGAGCCACTACCTGTAGAGAAATAACAGTAGGTATACTAAACTGAGCGAGGCGCTACCTGTAGATAGATAATCATCTCAGCCTATCGCAGTACACTGCTGGACAGTAAGCCTCTCCCATGCTGCGCCAGAAGACCCTGTCCTCCGCCCTCCGCATCCAGTACCAGCCGGTCTTTTCTGTAAAGATCTCACCGTGATAACTTTGGTGAAGTGTTGCTTAGTGCTGTGAATATTGTCATTCCGGTGAAATTACGGCTCACTTTAACCTCAGAGCACCCAAGTTTCCACGGTGATATTTTTACAGAATTGAAGGCAGTAGCAGTTGTGGTCTATCTGTAGATAATTCAAATAAATAAATAAATAAATAAAAAAGTAATCCATGTAGATTTCGAGGTTGTTTGCTTTGACCCGTCTGCCGAAATCTATTTTTAAATGTCTTTAGTCGCACCTGTTCCACTCCGGGTGGTCACTCAGGACCCTCGTACCTCAGACACCTATCTCTATTTAAGATTGTGCATTTTATTAATCAGTGCCTGTATATGATGTACCTAGAGATAAATAAAGATTTATGATTATTATGATTATGACTAACTGTGCCCGCGACTTCGTTCGCGTGCTTGTCGGATTTCATGGGTTTTAATTCGATAACCGTATACCTTATGTTACTCCTTAGCTATCTGCCAGTGAATTTGAATTTGAAAATTCCGTCAAAATTGGTTCAGCCGTTTCGGAGATTAGCCGGAACAAAGAGACAGACAGACAATTTTTTTTTATTGTTTTAAGTACCGTATACCTTCATATGCATTTGATAAAAAGCTGTTATTTCGCATTACAAACAGTTTATTTATTTTATTTATTTCAATACTGTGTTTTTATTGTATTTACTTGATTAAAATTTTAGGTAAGGTATCTTAACAACAGATAAAAATAAAACATATTATTATTTATAACATGTTTTGATAAAAAAACATTCTCCTGATCAATTCCAGTGAGGAGCAATAAATAATGTATTATTGCATTGATTTAATAAACTTATATAGAATACAATTGGAGTTTAGGGGCGATACGATTGTAAATTGCTAGATCTAACTTTATTATCCTTTAGAGACGCTATTCATTTTGTTCGTCGCCCTCTGCGTGTTATTTTCCACACATTAGTCACCCTTTTAACGCATATATTTTATTCAATGTGATTTTTTTTACTTCTTAATGGCGCCGATTCGGTTGTCGACGGTTTTACACAAAAGAGCAAAAACGCAATACGTTCGCGTTTTTGCAATTTGTGTGCTTTTCTTAACAATCGGGGTTTGTATTGTATTCCAATGTCGATGAGCACTGACAATAACGGTTTTAAAATACGATCTTTAAAAACTCGCTAGACGCGCGTTTGTATCTTTCTTTAGTCTTGAATAAATTTATATATTTGAAATACGTAATCTTAGATAATTTACGTGATATTCCACTTAGGTCTGACTTTTCAATAGTCAGATAGTATTTATTTGGGGAGTAAATATTGCGGTTTGTCAGCTTTTGTAGAGAAAATTTGTCAGGCTGTCATAATTATATTCTTCAGATAATTATAATTATGTTATCTCACTATTGAACAATCTGTAGTTTAAATTGATTTTTGATTAACTATTTGTAATAAAGAGTTCCAAAAAACCGGTTGCAATTGAATTTGAACTTTGTGTGTTTAATTTAGTTTGTGTTCACATAACTTGATAATTATCTGAGATTCTGAATACAAAATGAAGGTACCTACACAGCTAGACTTCGTTTTAAAACGTTTTTCATCTACTAAAAAAACATGTACACAAAAAACAAGACCATGCATGAGGTTGTGGGTTCAAATCCGGACAAGTACCGATGTCACTTTTCAAATAATATGTACTTTCTGAGTTTTTCTTAGACATTATTGACATCGGGTAAAGTACAACATCGTGAGAAAACCTTGACTAAGGCGATTCGCACACTGCACCGCACTGCGCAGCAGGACACAGATAACGTGCCCCCGCGCGCGCGTGATTTTTTACATACAAATTCAATAAAAACGCACTTCCGTGCGGGGAATTGGGCTCCGTTTCCCGCGTTCCGTCGTCGCGTGGCACGTTGTAGCGTGTGATCCGCCTTATATATATAACTAAGTCTGAAATCGCCAATCCGTCTTGAATACGCGTGGTGATTGATCAACGCTACAACATAAACACACAAGTGCTTGGTTTAATGTGGGAATAGGTCTAGCTATACCCTGCAGTGGGCCAGTAATATGCTGGATTAAAGGGATTTCAGGGCCTAAACGCAAAAAACGCAAGTATTAGAAGCAATAAAAGTATACGATCGACTACAGTAAACAAAATCAGAAAAATATAATATAATGAATATGATATTCTTCAGGATATATGGATATATGTTGAAAACATAATACAACTGATTTGGTACGATATGAAAAAATTATGAAGATACCTCTAAAAACTTTCTTTTTACAATAAAACCCATGGTAACATACAAGCATTCTGATGTTTTCTCAGATTATTCTACAAGCAACATACTAAAGCACTAGTGTTTTAATTTTTTAGTCCAAACAATAGATTTTTTGTAAAAAGATAATTGCTTCATATTTTGCAATAAATTACCAGCACTGTGTCATCACGCTTCTATGCAGTCCGACAGTGACCGCGCTTTAGGTCATGTAAGCCCCTTAAGTTTAAAATAAGTTGACGGTGACCAGGGGGCCTAAAAAGGCCACTTTGGCAGAATCGTAAAAGGATAACGTTATCAAAATATGGCGAAGACAGTCCGTGTTTTTCTTTTTTCGCTGCACTACGTAGAATTGGATTGATTAGTATTTTAGCACAGGCAAAAAAAAATAACTGAAAAGTCCTTCATCAATGGGATTTGATTCGATTAACTTAACAGTTAACTGTCCATTACGATTTATAATGTTATCCTTTTATGATTCTGCCAAAGTGGCCTTTTTAGGCCCCCTTTTCACTGGGTTTTTACGTGAATGGGCGCGTGAAAAGTGTCACTTTTTGAAGTGAAAACTTCTTTAAGCACGTTGAGCATTTTTTGAGATGGGAAAAAACCATTGAACTCGCGACACTGTTACCGAGACCGCGCTGCATTGGGATGTGTTCAGCTGTCCTCGGGATGTATATACTCGGTTTTAAATCCGATATGTCAGTGAATGATGGCAAAGTATTCTGTTTGAGTTTTGTTTTCACTTCTGTCGGCAGTCCCAGAGTGCCACTGTTTTTTAAGGTGATCCTTTGACTTCAAACGTGTTCTCAAATGCCAGCTTTATTTGTTACCTGGTTATTATTAAAACTGTTGAGAGATGTCGTGGGACACCCGGTCGGAACGATGGTCCTTACGCGTTTGCACACGAAAAAGGGCTAAAAAATAGTCGTTACGACACGGTGAAAATGTCACACTTTTTTCGGTCTAGCTCTCATTCGTCAAGTGTGCAAAGTATGACGTGTGACAAGGAACTTCGCTTCCTCTGCTGCTGTCCATCAATGGTGTCAGTGGGTCATTCTCGCTCGCATTCATTAAAGCTGATATGCTAACAGTTCACTAAGCAGCACATTATCATCAGTATAGCTTACTAAAGTGTCCTATTATTAAAACTAGCAAAACTTTCAGAACGACACACGCTAGCAAGCCGGGCAGTCCTGGCACTTTAAACGGCGTCAACGGCAGCGTGCACGGAGAGGCGCGACAGGCGCAGTCCAAGAAGACCATCATCAGGATGCTGGGTAAGAACTCCTCAACCAACTATTGTCTCAGTTTTCACGAGGAAGATTTGTGGTTACATTTTTTTATAAATCTTTTTATTACGGACACTAATAAACGTTCTGCATCGTTCTCACGTGCATATTTTCAACATGAAATAGTATGTAGTGAGTAGCTTTTTACCTGGTCTTCTCCATAGGAACCTACTACGCTTTGGAATGGGCAACTAGCTTCAACTTTCTGATTGACCGATCCCTTGACAATTCGAAAGTGCCTATAATTGCAATCGCTGTACGCGTTTTTTGCAATCACCCGAAATTTTGTAGCAAGTTTACATACAGCAACACGATGATTGTGTTCTAGTGTGTGTACCTATTTTTTTACACAGCCTAAACTAACATCACACAAGCATACACACAGCACAATTATTATCCCATAGATATAAATAGATTCTTAAAACGAATGTTTCTTACTAACTACCAAATACTATGAAGGTACGAAACGAGTGCCTATTTCCAATTTTAATTCGAATTTACGTGACGTGTCCTGCGCGCATTCGCGCTAGCCTCACTATAGTAGGTGATTATCTGTAGTCATCTCTGAGAATATTGAGGTGTGAATTCGTGCTCATCTTGTGTGACGTGCGAATTTGAACTTTCCGGAATGGTACTAAAGCTTGAGTTTCCTATGACAGCGCTGGCTGGCCACCTCATTACGGCCGCAGTGACGGTCGTCATGAAAATGATGGCACTGGGGTTTGACTTTACGGTGTCAAAAAAGCTCTGTAAAGAAACTCAACTTACTTTCATAAATAACGTTTTAGAGACGTCATTCGGCGGTTAATTGCAGACGCTTTCTAGCGGCCGCCGCAATCTAAGTAAACCTTAGCTTAACTTGACTGATCCTATTTTACGTAACTCACTGGTGACCCTTCCCTGTTTCGCACGGCTTTCACAACTCGACAAATCATCGAGGATTCTTTATTATATTGAAGAATACATTGTATTATCCACGTTTACTTTCCGGAACAAATACTCTAATCTTCATCCGCCTAGCCCTTCCCTAACTATGTTGGGGTCGGCTTCCAATGTAACCGGATGCAGCTGAACAAATACTCTAAATGACGATGAAAACCGTACCAAAATCAATTTTGAACTTCAGAAGATATAAGCGGGCATGAAAGCAACTTTATTTCTTACTATGATAAGTATATAATGCTTCGTTGGTCTCGTGGTCGCAAGCCCGACTGCTGAGCATGATGAGGTCCTGGGTTCGATTCCCGGTACGAGCATAGTGTTTCCTATCTCGAATTTCTCAGTAGCAGCCCGGAGTGCGGATTAGTGCCCGGTTGGCGGTATGTTTAAGTCCCATGAGCCTATCGCTCATGGGACTAAACTGGCGAAATGTGGGTGTTTTATAGGTGTAGGTACCTCTGCCTACCGCTTCGGAAAATACAGGCACGATTATGTTGTGTTAATAAGTACCTATAGATACAGATGTGAAGAATTAGGAAATGTGAACCCTATCTACCTAAGCATCGCAGTTTATGTCACAAAGGGATTTTCACATCGGGTTACTGTCTAGCTAACTGAAAACTGTTGCTATTGCGCCATTTAAGGTAGACACACCGTTCGCAAATTAGACCGAACGGTTATCCCCTGTCTGGCCAGGTGTCTGGTTAATTCATTTTATCCCGGATTTGTGCCTACATACCTATGCCAGGCAGGAGTGTTACGTAGGTGCGTGCATCTTTATTAAGGTAAAAGGGATCGGTAAGTCGCTTAGACCATTTCATGAAATCAAAACTGACAGTTTGCTAATAAACAACGAAACATAAACAACTATTGACGCGATGCCAAACAGTCGTAAGTGTTCCGGGGTTTTGTGTTTTATGATATGCTAGCTGACCCGGCGAACTTTGTACCTACCGCCTCTGAATCAATAAGAACGAATGTATGAGAAAATTAATTAGGTATCTTCATTATTTTTTTTCGTGAATTTTTCCCATGTTTTAATAGTTATTCTGCTATTCGGGGCGAAGAAAATTCGTTCTTGAGTTATAAATGGTGTAAGTAACCCGACTTTGTTTTATATTTAGAGATGATTTTATTTCGGTAAGTAGGTTTGTACACTTTTAAACGTCAATCATATTTTAAAAACTGAGGTTAGCGTTTGTTATCTGATTTACTCTGAGAAACTCTGAAAGAAACTCAGAGGTCACAGTCTCTTTTAAAGTCCAGACATTATCTTGGTCAGATCATGTGCAGACCATGTATTTGAAATGGTCTTTAAGGAAATAACCACATTGATTGAGCGGTCCTGTCCAGTCAGTGCACAGTTTAAAAATCGCACAGGATACAGAGTGTTTTCTCATTAGCTGTACAAGGATATTTTGATGCCCGGCCAAAGTCGGAACTAATGCTGTCATCAATATAATTTCACAAATCTTTACCAACAGCGCCCCCTTCAATATCATTCAAGCGCCCAAAGATTCCCAAAACGTGATAAAGTTATTTAACCTCTGACAGCAGCAACCTAACGGCAACCTTATTGTGACGAGAATAAAGATCACAATGATTTTGACAGACTTGGTAATGACAGCAAACCAAAGGTAACCTTAATAAAATATGAAAAAATATCACTGTGATTTGGTCAGTGATGCAAGATCGATACCGTACATATTTGATAGATCTCAAGGATAAACGTGTTATGTCGCAAAACTTTTAAAATATATCTCAATGGTCTAATACTGTCTAATACTCTTCGTGTCTTAGAGGGGTTGACAGGGGTCTGTTTATAAATATTTACATACCCGCCACTCGATTGATTTGGGTCAGAGAGGTGGCGTGATCGAGAGATCATTGTGCTTTTGTCTTGAATGTCGAAGTTATACACTAGTTTATTGATCTAGCGCTCAGAGGCGAACTGTGCAATGGTTTGATTCTCCGTTATAATTAACAAGAGGGAAACAAAGATGGAAACAATTGTAGCAGCTGATACTTACGTACATACAAATTAGAGAAAGACTGTTTTAAATTTTTTGTCTGATCAATGGCCTAGATTGATGAGGAAAGTGGTGTGATGACTTTTACCTAGGACCTACCAAATTATTTTTTAGCTTTTAGTACCATTATTTTCATTAAAACCGTTTAACTTAAAAATATGTTTCTACTCATTAAATTAATTTCAAGATTTTGGTTTTTATTTAAACTCTATGAACCGCCATGCACTGTGTTTTACTTGTAAAGCCCTTCCATTTGAAACCCATTACCCATATTGAAACAAATATGAATTCTGGCATTTTGTGCCGGCGGCCATCTTAGATATGATTTTTTTCATAGTGTACAGTATTCTACTAGTCAAGCCCTTTCATTTGATACCCATATTGATGGTTGTGAAAAAATATGTAATCCGCCATTTTGTATTGGCAGCGATCTTAGATTTAAAATGGTACTGATTAAAGATTAAATTAAGCTGTATTATCACTAAAACTAAAGGTATGTACCAAATATCAGATCAATCTGCCAAAAGGAAGGGAGTAAAATTTCAAGTAGTACTTGAAATTTTACTAAATTAGACCTAAATAAATAACAAACAGGGCAAGCTAAATAAAACCGTGTAAAAAGGCTCTACTTTTATCTAACAATAATATCCTAGGTAGGTTTTAATCCTCTGCCCACCTACTCTTTCTAGAAAAACAAGCATTAGATATTTTTAAAGTTAGTTCTAAACTACTTGGTTAATGCGTTCTTTCCTTTTTGTTAAAGAATAAAGGAAGGCTCTGCAGCAGTTTGTAAGTGCTCCATTGTAAAGAGCTTTTAACGTGAGTACAATGAGGAAAACACTTATGATAATTATGCAGACGAGAATCGTCTAGATCTTGTCTAGTTCCATTTAATTGGCACTCGGCTAGACTAATGCGAATCTCATGTACAGGTGTCTCATCTGACGGTAAAGTTTCTTTGTTTAGTAACAAATTATCCCTAGATTCACTTACTCCGAAAATGTGAAAATAACTGTTCACATTTTGGCGGTTATCACACTGAACCGGACATGCTTGCGGGGCTAAGAAATAACAGCTGCATGGTTCGATCGAACAGGTTAAG
This sequence comes from Luperina testacea, assembly GCA_927399505.1. Classification (NCBI taxonomy): domain Eukaryota; kingdom Metazoa; phylum Arthropoda; class Insecta; order Lepidoptera; family Noctuidae; genus Luperina; species Luperina testacea. The sequence goes on along the minus strand of OV656766.1, from coordinate 977,694 downwards.
CTACGCTTGCCTCGGTTGGTCCGTGGATGGGTGACCATCTTTACATACCAAGACCCTCCGTGCCTCGGACAGCGCGTTAAGTCCTTGATCTCGGCTATCATTCGTGGATCTTTGACAGTCGTTACAGGTTATCAGAAGCCCGGAAGTCTGACAACCAGTCTTACCAAGGGGTATCGTGTTACCCAATAACTAGGCTGTGGAGGTCAGATAGGCAGCCGCTCCATGTAAAATAAATTAATATTAAGTATGCTGATAACATGGTGCTGCTGGGCCCGTCAATCAGTTCCGTGAGGTCACTATAATTGAACATATGTGAACGGTATGCAATGGCCTATGGGCTCGAGTACAATGTTCAGAAGAGCGAGCTGCTAATTTTTAAGGCTGGGACTAAAACCTACCCTGTTCCTCCGAACACACTAAATGGAACCGTCCTTCAGCAAGTACTTGGGTCACTGGCTCAATGAGAAACTAAATGATGGGACATGGATAGGGAGCGCAGGGTTTTGTCGGTGAGGGGTAATATGCTTTCTCGCAGGTTTGCGCGATGCTCACGTGACGTTAAAGTCACACTATTCAAAAGCTATTGCCAAACGTTATACACGTCCAATCTGTGGAGCAATTACACTAAAAAAGCCTGCCGTGCTCTGCGCGTCCAACGCGTTCAAGGGTTTGTTGGGGCTCCCGTGGTGGTGCAGTGCCTCCGGCATGTTCGCCGACCACAGCACGGACGGCTTCTAGGCGGTGCTTCGCAAAAGAACGACCTCCCTGTGGTCTCGGGTAAAGGGTAGCATCAACACGCTTCTGAGCATGGTGTCGGACAGAGTGGACAGACCAATCCGGAGGCATTGGTCGCTCATGCATGTCCAAAATAATAATTATTTTAAATTCTATTAGCATAGCTATAAGTATCTACCTTCTAAAATAATATGGATTACTGTATGCTTGGTCTGAAATAAATATTTTCAATTTCAGAAATACTGGGATTCGGCTGCGTCTGGTTAGACCAGAAGCCGACCCCAACATAGTTGGGAAAAGGCTAGGCAGATGATGATGATGATGATAACACTGAACGGGACACCGATCCAGTATGCGGTGCTGCGGTATTTAAATTTGACTGTAGACCACACGGAGATGCGGTGTCAGTGTGTTATACCCTGCGGTTTTAAGCAAATGTTTTTTTTCATCTCGCAGGTTCCTTTGGTTGCCTCAATAAATCAAGGCCTCCAGCCAGGGCTTAATACAAATCAAGATTCTACAAAGCTAAAAACCGCACGCCGGAGCGGTATTCGGTGCTGTGATAACCGCCTGCAACCGAATGAAAATGTACCTAAAATCTCGGGTCATTAGAACAATATTGTGGCAATTCTTGAGGGAAGCCTATGTCCAGCAGTGGACAGTATTCGGCTAAGATCTTACCATTGGGAACACTGCGTGTCGAAAATTGAGTCAGAGAAACCGAATCCAAAACAGACTTTTTTTTTTCATTTAAAGTGTCATAGTCGATTAACACTTCAGTTTTTTTAATCTCTGTTATTGAGCAAAATATTTGTTCAAAATTGCATTGTACTTCTGCTGCAATTTAGAACAAATAGTTTGCTCAATAACTGAGATTAAAAAACTGAAGTGTTAATCGACTTTTGTTGCTGACTGTACTTTACTCACGTACATGTACAAGCTAGCCTATAAGTTAGCTTATAGGCTAGCTTGTACGTGAGTAACTTTAAAAAAAATGGAAAAACCAAAAGTGCACGACTCATAATGTTCATTTGATCGTATAGAAAACCATAGATATAGATATTATATTAGTTACTTTTTTTATTTATTATAATTTTAAAAGCTAACAGTATTAAAATAATAATAATATGTACAAGTATATAAAAAGGAGGGGAAATAATCAAAGGGCATCAAAAAATTCATCCGCATCGCTTAATTATAATTAAACTACTTTGAATAAAAGAGCCATTTGTCCTATGAGTGAAACGAATCTATTAAAAAAATTGAATCAATTAATTTTTTTTTTACAAGCTACAATATTTTTAGGTTTCACACTTGATTGACGGGAAAATTATTAGAAATATTTTCATGTTTTTTCTAATTTTTTTGTAAATATGTATACGTAATTAATCTCCAGAACTAAAATAAGTAGATTCTGTGTACTAGCAGAGTATAACAATAGAAACAGTTGCAGAAAGGAGGCAAAAACATTTTTTCAATCGTAAAACACCTATAATCTTCGCATTATGAATCGTGCAATATAACTTAAACTGCTAAGTAACTATAACATTAAGAAATAGTTCAATAAAGTCTTTCTTATTAACCAAGTTAAGGGGAAGACACTTGATTCACGTGTTCTTTATAACAGTCAGCACGTTCACTCACACTGCACTAAACTAACTCAAAAGGAGACAATGAACTCTAAACAGAGTGACGTGTATTTTAAGGTTTTGCTGTTAGTTTTCAAACTGTGTTAACGAGTTCTTTGATCAAAACCACGACATGGCGCACGTGTGTCACGACGGAAATCAGCCTCTTTTTTTTCAAAGGAGACTGGACGAATTTGCATGGGAACTGGCCTCTTGACCAAAAACGATACGGTTTTGATATTTGTGTAGGGATATTAATTCATCTATACCCTTGTGTAATGAGGCATCAAAATCTAACGCGGCAATTTTGAGAAAATATACTATTAGAATTCACAGGATCTTCAAGGCTGTTTGCCGCTGTAGCTACAGGAAAACAATCTTAGAAGACTGTCCTTAACGCTTCTTAACCATTATGAACTGGAAAAAAACAGTAGTCAGAAAAAATATGGGCCATATCAACTGTTTTTTTAAAGATCCTGTTTCACTTACGGATCAAAAAAATAACCTACTATTATAAAAATGCTTTTATCTCAGAATTGCCGACTCAGATTTCACTTTGCACAAAGGTAGAGATGAAGTATCCTTACACAAACATCACAATCATATCGCTATTGCTCCATAGACCACTTTCTATTAATAGAGTCCCCTTTCTATTAGTTTTTATTGCTATAAGATACTGATACCCACGTCTGAAGTTTCACTAAGTCATTTAAAAAGTCCTTGTGTAGGTCCACGGGTTGTCATTCAGTGTAATCTGAAATATTGGAATAGTTTGTTAACAAGAATTTATAACACACCCACACCACACCACAAACACCTAACACATTTATTTAAAAACACCTGGATAAACTACAATAAATGCTATCAACTTATTTTCTCCAGCATAAGGGTGTGTGTATAACCCGATATACACTCCGACTGATATATTTTCTACAATGTACACCAACATTTTAGGGGAGCGACAAAATCTAGACGCAAATAAAGTCTCCTGGTTACTACAAACATTTTCATAATGGGCAAAATCTAGTCATTCTTTGCAAGACTGATCCCAGGACTCCAAATAATGAAAAAGTCTAATACAACACATTGCCCGATCATCGATCTCAGAACCCGGTTAATGTATCCTTTTGGTTCCAGCGGCGGTGGTGGTAGCCTTCTTCGTGTGCTGGGCGCCGTTCCACTTCCAGCGGCTGTTCTTCATCTACGGCACCTCGACGCGGCACTACCACACCATCAACGAGTACCTGTTCTACGTGGCCGGAGCCTTCTACTATATCTCCGCTACAGTCAACCCTATACTGTACAATGTCATGAGCCATCGGTGAGTAATTAGTCTTGCTGGATGGATGCGGATGCACGTAAAAAAATTTAAAATACTTATAAAAGAGATATTTATTGATGACACTTTTAGCAGCTGTCCGCGTCCTTTTTTTCTTTTTTCCTTTCCTTTTTCCTTTTTCAACTTTACATAATTCACGGCGATCTTGGTAGCTCTATCAATTCAAATAATGTGAGATTTTTTTTTTGCTTTGATGACTGATAATAAGACCTCTAGTTATTATATTTTATTAAGCTTAATTATGTCACAGCTTCACGCCCACAAAAGCTAATTGCGATTATGAAATAGCACCAATAAACGCTTTGACGGAAGTTTACCCATCCATTCTAGTTAAAGGCTGTTTTTATCACTGGTCGAAAGGTGTCCGGAAAATGCCAAAACTCTTGGGCCACACAAAAAGTAAGGTCGAAAAAAGTTACATAGAAGATTATATTGTAACAACAAAGAATTCTACGCGAACTATATCCAGAAAAATCCGCGCGTAGCTGAGGTCGAGAGCTTCTTAATAGTGCCACGCGCACGGAATCAATTACCTTGTACAAACTAACAACTAAACTTCTAAAGTCTTGCAAACTTTGTCGTTTAACCAACGTCACCTCGGTTATTTCTTTAATGGCTTATTGATCTCTCCCACAGATACCGCATCGCCTTCACAGAAACCCTATGCTGCGGGAAGGTCAGTGGGAAGAAGAGCAGGTGCCGCGAACACTCCAGCATTCGGGAGACCACTGTCAACCACACCTCGGACGGGACCCACCTCGTCCGCGTCCGCTCCGAGATCCAAGATAAAAGAAACCGCCTCGACAGGAGGAGCAGGAGATGCAGCTACTACGGAACCGAGACCACCAGTCTATGCAGCGAGAAATGGAGGCAGGAGACCCCAAAGAAGATGAACAGCATCCTGATCAATGATAGGCACAGCGTCACGTCGACGTTGTGTAACAATAATGATAGTCAGTTGATGTACAGTGATTTTAAAATAGATGGCGATGTTACTTAAAGTTAGAGGCGTGAAGTTTGTGTGACAGCATGTTATTCAGCGGATATTGTGATAAAATGATCGTAGATATGTCATATTAAAATAATCCTCTTTTTCTGATAACCTAATAAAATCTTTCATAAAATATGCTGCAAGTCGATGTCAGTCAGCTGTTAAATAAACATTACAGTGGTTATGAGATAGGTACCATAAGTTGTGTTTATTGAGAGAAAACAGAATATTTTACAATGATTGCAAGGTAAAAATAACAAAATTAAATTCTAACTTAACTAAAAATATACATAAACTAAAAAATTGCGTAGAAATATTCAAATTCAAGTTATGAGATTGAACTAAGTTTCATTAAGGTAATTAGATTTTTTTATCACAAGCGTTTTTTGTATCGCTCTTGTTTATATTTAATCAATAAAAATACTATTATATTATTATAACGAGTATCGAGAGCTGGCTGTGAATAAACTATCACTCCGCACAAAATATGAACAATACTCGTACCGGTCTAAAGAGAGTGTTCTAGTCAGGGCTCAGCGAAATTGGCACCATTTTTTTAAATGAAAACCTATTATTAATATTTGTCGCTGAATATTTCATTGTTTATGACGAACAATGAAAAAAATTCTTCCAAAAGACTCGATTTCTATTAATCAGCCTATAACGTTCCCACTGCTGGGACACAGGCCTTCTTTCAGTGAGAGGGAGTGGGCCGCAATCCACCACGCGGGCCCAGTGCAGGTTGGTGGATGTGACATGTCTTCGAATTTTTGGTTCGGCAGGACATGCCGGTTTCCTCACGATGTTTTGAGAGCAGTAGTGATGAAATAATTTACACAAAGTAAAACGCCTGCCTGGGTTCGAACTGACGACCTACAATTCGTAAGTCGGGCCCGCCACCACTGCTCCTAATTTACTTCCTTTGCCTCAAGCAAGGAAAGGAATTCACTTTCTTAATATTCAATTTCTGTATACGTTACAAAAATATAACTTAGTGTTGGAATAAGTAGCTATTAGCCGAAACTACAAATAACATTAATACATACTTCCTACTTACAGTTCCAATTTACGAGATTCTCAAGGGAATGAGGCCCAAGAATGTAGTATGGTAGAGGTGGATCAATGTTTCATTCATTTGTGTGATTGCTTATGGTTATATTATGAAGGGAACAAGTAAGGGACGTATGTATTCTTTAGGGAGTGGACGTTATAAATTGAATTTCAACGAAAATGTCAATTTGGTTGTTATTATGTACCTACACACCAACGCGGTCACTATTGAACAAGGCATCAACGCGATGTCGAAGGTGTGGATATTTGAGTTAGTATGACTTTCGTAACTTTTTAGTTATTGAAAATAAACAGGCTACGTTTGCGACGCGCAAACAGTAAAAAAAAATCTGTTCTATATATTTTGATTGCGTAAGTACTATTGCACTTTTCTTTGTTTTATAATCGACGATAAATTTCTCTGCTTGGAGACTATCGAATCAAGTAGGTACTAAATCCATGGTAACAAGTTACTCGTCGATGACCCTGCCACCACGTATTATTAAAATACTTTATTTGTTTAATAGGTAATTAAAAAAGCGTGATTTAGTTTGAATTATTTTTGACATAAATATATGTAAGTAGGTACAGTTACGGCCGAACTCAATTACCTATCTATCACCAGTTTTGTCCTACTGGTGGTAGAAAAACCTATCTATCTCTGGTTTTAACGTCTCAATAATCTATGTCAGTAGCGATCTGTATGAATATACTATACTAATAGTTATTATTATACTGGCTACCATGAGAAGCGATCCGTCATTAACTGACAGGTTATTGGGTTCGGCCGTTAGGCTGTAATACAGAACCTCACTCAAGACTCAAGCACCACTTTTAACGAGTTTAAAGCCGTTTGATTGGATACAATTAGTTTTATGTAACTAATGTTTGAGTCTTTCGTGAGGTTCTGTAATATATTCTTTGCCTTTATTTCTACAAATATTTTTGTTGTTTTCTGCGCATGTGTGAGATAAGATTATTGTATATTAATCATAACATTAAAATAACGAACAAAAAATAAAAATAACATTTTCTCTCTACTTTAAGATAAATATAATTACTTGAAACGAGTTAATTATAAATTAAAATACATTTTGTACATAGATATAACTAAATATTAATGTAATAAAGTTGATTCATGATATCATTGTAACAACTACTTCTAATTAATATTAAAGACACTATGTAAACAATAATAATAAGAAAATATACTAAATAAATTCTTAAATAAATTGCTGCCATTTCATTTTTATTTTAAGAACTCAAAAGCATTAAAAATAATGTTGAAAAGATAGCATTTTCAAGCAAATTGTACTTAAACGTAGCCAATTTAATATTTGAGTCAGCTGTCCCTTAAGTGACACTCAGGCAACCCTCCTTCAATTGGGTCAAAAAGTCTTTATGTAGAATACCTGCTACGGCCCGTGGCTAAATAATAACAGCCGCACAGGTCGATCGATCAGGTTAAGCTACGCTTGCCGCGATTAGTCTGTGGATGGGTGACCCTCTTTACATACCGAGACCCCTCCTCGGAAAGCACGTTAAGCCGTTGGTCTAGCTGTCATTCGTGGATCTTTGACAGTCGTTACGGGTAGTCAGAAGCCCGAAAGTCTGACAACCAGTCTTACCAAGGGGTATCGTATTACCCAGTAACTGGTTTGTGGAGGTCAGATACGCAGTCGCTCCATGTAAAATACTGGTATTCAGCTGCATCCGGTTAGACTGGAAGCCGACCTCAACATAGTTGGGAAAGGGTTGGGATGATGACCTATTAGGGCCCGAACCCCTTAAAACCCTTATCGCCCGTATCGCCTTGTTTCCGAAAGGGTTAGGCAGAGCAGCCGTAGCCATACGTAGTACCACACAGAATTGAAAAGTTATGTTCAAGTCCCATGTAATAGAGAGTGGCTCTACTGTCATCAACCGGGCACTAATCCAGACTCCGGGCTACTGAGACATTCCTAGACCAACGTGGCAGTCGATACAAATTTAAGGCTCCTTCAAACAGGCGCGACACGCGATAAAATCGCGCGCAACACAAAGGCACCGCAAGTTGCGCAACAAGCGGTGCCTTAGTGTCGCGCGCGATTTTATCACGTGTCGCGCCTGTTTGCAGGAGCCTTAAATATTGCGGTGCGACCCGTCTGTAGTGTGCGATGGTTCATTTGAAATGAACAAAAGTGATAAACATTTTTGCAATGCGGACGGCCCGCCCAAATCTGCGTTAGGCTTTACAATGTATGAAAACGTTTGGAAACGTTATTTGAACTATGAAAAAGATGATCAGAATAAAGCAGTTTTATTGGTAGGTAATCATAGTAGGCACAGTCAGCAACGAAAGTTGAATAAAACTTAAGTTTGTTGTTAGATTATTATATTGTAATAATATATTGAATAAAAATTCAAAGAAGATTAATTCTTAGCTAAAATGCTGAAAAACAGTTTATCAAATCATTTTGATTGAGTATATGTGACGCTGTTAATAATGGACTTTCGTTGCTAACCGTACAACGCTACACAAACGGCAGCGCTTGCACAAACAAGGAATTTAATAGGAAATGTCCTGTATGACTGAGCGTGGCTTTCCTTTTATACCTTACCAGCTCCTGCCCGCGGCTTCGCCCGCATGGAGTCTAGATATTTTCCCATAGGAACGTAGATATTATATACGTAGATATTATTATTTGTACAACTATAATTTAAAAGAGTGTCCATGGAGTTTCTTGCCCGTTCTTCTCCATAGGTACCTACGCTTTGGAATGGGCAACTAGCTTCATATTTTCTGACTGACCGACTTTTTGACAATTCAAAAGTGCCTGTAAATGGTTTAATTGAAATAAATGTTTTGAGTTTGAGTTTGAGTTTGATACCTAATACTGGAATAAAAATTGATAGTAAGTCAGGTCATGGTCTATCCGTGTTCCGAAAGACATTGTACACATTATATGGGAATTGTAATGAAGTAATAACATAATGTATGAATTAATGAAGTTCGAGTAGGTACTATCAATATGTCAATCAATTTCAGTACTTATTAAATAGGTACACTATTCGTGAGCGTAAGTCAATACAAAAGTATAGAATAATTAGCGTTTAAAAAACTAAACTTGATTTTTGATTCATTTGTTTCTTTTCGAGCATCGTGCCCACGCGAAGCCGAGAAAGGACAAAGTGACAACACAACACAACAACACATGTGATTGCAATAAATAATTGAATTGAATTGAGTTCTTTCATACAAATCCGTTCATTCGTTTTTACGTTATTGAGTAACAAACATTCAAAATAGTACGAAAATGGTCAAGTCTAGCTCGAACCGTAAAAATCCCATCACCTGACTTTTACGCGAGTTTTCAGACATTTTTTTTATTCACTGCCGCATAAAACAGAGTTAATCAAAAGCCAAGTCATATAAAACCAGTATTGTACTAGCCACATAAATATAAACTCACATAACGAACACTCAACGTCACATTGTGTGGAATCCTTCCATTTGTAATGAATTTCCAGGCTTACTCATAACAATAGCTATTTTGAACTCTGGCTTGTAGACAGTAAGGTTCAATATTGTAACACAAAGATTGGTAAGGTTTTCATTTAGGAGTTAGGACGGAAGGAACAACGGCTGAATAGAACTCATTTTATGCAAATGGCCTATATTTATACTAAAGCAATTTGCGGCATACCCGAGTGCTTGGATTTGAGAAATAGCCGGTTCGTCTGCTCTTAAAATTGTTTTTTATCACATCTATAAAAAAGAGCTAGTGTATTCTTCGTAAACTAAAATAGTTCTTTAATCCCTAGGGACTAAAAGTGGTTTGAATTTGTAAAGTGGATATTGTTCGTACGTAAACGTTCCAATCACCAAAGAAATCAATCACGAACATTTTATGAACAAGTAATACGCTGATGTATGATACAGTAAAAGGCGCGCGAACCAAATAAAAAAAAATTGTAAAAATATAAAAAACCCGCGAAAAGCATTCTGCCTTCGTTCCTAATTGTTTACTCAAAATTGTATGTAAAAAAATAAACGTACTATTCTTATTAATACGTTGCACTTACTTATTTTTTCATAGAGGGTGATAAAAAGTAGAGTGTCCACCTCGGGAGCAACATTATTTTAAGCTCGAATGATACTTTGAATCCCTCTCGCCTACAAAATAGTTGTTTGCTCCCTTGGCAAACAATCTACTATTTATGGTTGCAAACTTTGATACGCTCATGAGGGCTCATCCCACGTCCTAAACAAAAGCGATCGACGCGATCGTTTTTAGGTAAGTGCGCGTGCCCGCTCTGTTAGCCCACGTCCGTACGAAAGTAAAAATATCGCGGCGGGGTTTTTTCGGACACTGGATTTTCAACTGTCGGTGTTGAGCCGAGCGTTGAGAAGCCAACAGAGCGCATCCCAGTGCATCAAAAGACACACTGTTGGATTTTCAACTCTTGACACAAGTGTTTGACCAGACTGGCAGCGGGGAGCGGCGCGGGTGCGGGAACGCGCGCGGTCTGCCTGTCCACCGTGGAACGTGGCTGGGTTGTGCGTGTTGTCGTGTTTGTCAAAATATAATACGGATGAAGAAGACTTATTTTTACTAGAAAAAAAGCTCGAACTAATTTGAGAACCCCGGTCCCACGCGGACCACCAGCGCACCCACTGCGGCCACTTGTATGAACGAGCTATGGCGTGAGCAGCCCGCGCCGCTCACCGCGCCCGCGTGCCCACTATGGACACTCAAATGAAGTTCATAATAATTATGTCAAAGATAGCCGCGCCGCGCCCGCGCCGCGCCCGCGCCGCGCCCGCGCCGCGCCCGCGCCGCGCCCGCCCCGCGCCCGCCCCGCGCCCGCGCTGCCAGTCTGGCCAAACACTTACAGTGCGTTGTAAATCCAGTGCGAAGAAAAAACCGCCGCGGAAACAACGCGCCCGTGCGGATCTGCGCTTAGACGTGCTAGCGGTGAGGACTAACTTACTCAAGTGCACCCCTATGTCACGAGCAGCACGTATTATTAATGTTATTACGGTATCGGAGGATATATTTGGGCAAAATCTAAGTTAATTATTAAACGCTGGTCCTGCTCCTTATGGACGCATAAATGAATCGATTAGCATTTGAAAATACTGTTGGAGCTGCTGAAGATTTAATAAAACTATTTTTGCATTGTACACATAAATTCAGTCTCCTAGTATTGTATAATTGCATAGCACATATCATGTGTGAGTATACTTTGTACATACTATAAACTATAAAGCTATTATTTACTGGGTAGGTAGGTACGTTTTTTTTTAATAACATGTGTAGCTCATTCAAAATCAAAATATTTTATTTCACTTAATTCACATGGGCACTTATGAAACGTCAGAAGGTAAGTGCACAGTTCCAATTGGTGTTCGTCGGTTCGTTTCGTTTCTATGGTAAAGAACCGGCAAGAAAATCCACGGTTACTCTTTAAAACATATTTGGCGTTTACAATGTTTTCAAATTACAGTGTTGACAGGTACGCGAGGACAGTGTAAGCCTGTCAACAAGTACCAGGTACTTATTAAATTAGAAAATGGTCTACAAATCTGCAGTGTACAAAGCCACAACGTTCTCACAAAACATAAAATAATCTACTTATCAAAAAGATAAATAAAATATAAACACCTATTAAAAAAAATAACATGATCCACTAATAAAGAGTTAAAATAAGAAATGTAGGTATATAATGTTAAATAATGAGAAGAGCTATATTTAGTACCAGCATTAACGTACATACTAGGTAATAATTTTATTTACCTTATTTACATAAATCACCCCCCTATCCCCTTCCTATCTCACCATGTTTATCCTACGAGACATTTGTTTATTCGAACAAGGATGACGGCTGCTGGTCGGTGGGATCAGATCAGACAAACCCGCTGGAGTCCCGGGGGACACGATAACAATGTTGTGTCTGGTTATATCTCGTATCTTGTTATTTTCGACAATACGTAAGACTGAGCTATAGTGCGGCGAATGAGGGCTGATTTTCTATGTGGAATCGCAAGGGACTTGGCCACGTAACAGAGGTAAGTCTGATTGATATATCCATCGGTTTTAAGGCCTCAGAATGTTTGTATTTGCACGTTGTATGTACCTTTTTCATATTTATAAAATATGTTTATCCTGTTACAAAAGTATCTAATTTAAATGTAAACAAATGACTCCGCTATGTGTCCTTGAAATAATGGATCAGAAAACGTACTTGGATGCAACTTACAAATTGATTGCTTTGATTTGATTACTCGTATTTGAATACTTAGGTATAGGTACGCGAAATTAAACTTTTAAATATGTTTTTTATTTGTATTTGTTTTCATAACCTAAATTTTCGTTGATGAGTTACAATTAATAATGTTATTCAAACAATAAGTGTTGGAAAAAGTGCCAAGATATAAAGTAGCAACTTTTCTAAACAGACGAATGTATTATCTGAAAAAGATGAGGATGTGGATGTGGACTGTAAACCGAATATGTAATAAAAACGTGTAAATGAATATATTTTGTTACTTTAATTAAAATGAAGAAAATCACCTTTTGACAGCACCGAACCGAAACATAGAATCATAATGTAGAAAAAAAACAATTTTAAATTTGAAATACAAAGAAAAAGAAATATAAAATACCAAAGAGTACGTAACATCCTGCCCCTCGTGCAGCACTGCACCAACAGTCAGGGTTAGAGAAGCCTTATGTGGCAAGCTTTACAAGTTTTTTGAGGGGCCGGCGTAACGTACCTCCGGCAGTCGCAACGTCCACCACCCTATTAACGCCGTCTTTTCCAGGGAACACCTTCACTATACGGCCTCGAGGCCATGTCCCTCGTGGTAGCGATTCGTCGACGATAATAACCACGTCTCCTATCAGGAGGTCTTGACCACGATCTCCCTTAACCTGGGTTCGTGTTTGCATAGTCGGCAGCACTTCGCGCACCCAGCGGTTCCAAAAGTGATCCGATAACTTTAATGCTTTCTTCCATTCAGAGCGTCCTATCAGGTCATGGTCTTCCAGTGTCTTTGGCAGGGTTTGGTTCGATGAAGACCCGATGAGAAAGTGGAACGGTGTCAACGTGGTTGGGTCATCTGGATCTGTGGACACATGCGAGAGTGGGCGTGAATTTACGATCGCCTCGGCTTCTGCTAACAAAGTCAAAAATGTTTCCTCTTTGGGATATCTTTCGTTCAATGTAGCGTTCAGCGCTACTTTTACCGTCCTGACGAGGCGTTCCCAGCATCCTCCGAAAGTAGGCGCCGCCGCTGGGATGAAACTCCACTTAATGCCCTTTGTGGCGGCAAAATCTTGCACATCATTTGTGTAAAATTCGCGTAGAATCCTGTTTGCGCCAACGAATGCGGTTCCATTATCCGAATACATAGTCTGAGGGATCCCGCGTCTGGCAAAGAAACGCCTGAGACCCATGATTGCAGAGTCCGCGGATAGGCTGTGTACCAGTTCCAAGTGGAGGGCCCTGGTCGTGAGGCACGTAAAAAGGGCCACATATCGCTTCTCATGGCGGCGTCCAACGGTTATGTTGACAGGACCGAAATAATCTACACCAGTGAAGGTAAACGCTCGCTGGTGATGAGCTAGTCTTTGTGGTGGAAGATCTCCAGTAGTTGGATTTAGCGGCTGTGATTTACGAATTCTGCAGAAGAGGCATTGGTTTGCTACAGCTCTGACCGTGTCGCGAAGTCTCAACAACCAGAATCTTTGCCTTATCTCATTTATCACGGACTCATGATTTGCGTGACCTGCTTTGCGATGGTAATATTCTACCAATAACCGTGCGACTGGGTGGCGACCGTCAAGTAGGATCGGGAAACGGGAGTCGGGATCGATGCCTTCTACAGCCTTTATCCTTCCAGCCAAACGCAAAAGATTATCTTCTCCCAGAGAGGGCGATAGTTTGATGAGACGGCTGCTTGGAGGAATTGGTTTCTTGTTCAAAATGCAGAGAATTTCTTGCAAAAAACTGTCTTGTTGAACCCGCTGCAATATGTGCCTTTCAGCGGCTTTTATTAGATCGGCATTCAAGGGTGTTAGATTGGTCGACGTTGGTGAAGAGTGGGAGCGAGGGTGAGCTATCCCACTGTTTGATTTAAAATTTCGAATGGTTGCCAAAATATTTCCAAAAACAGCCGCAGCTTGGTGAACCCGGGCTGTGGCACGCAACAATCGTAGCCAGTCACTGAAGCGAGCTAAATGCGCCGTGACAGGAGTAGGTAAGGCTGTGCTTAGTGAAGTTAGTCCCACCAGCTCGTTCCGTTGACACTTAAGCTCTTCCCGAACTGGTGCGACGCTAAGTGGCTCCGTGGGCCAATCCTCTGGGGATTTTAAAAGAAATGACGTGCCGCAAAACCATCTGTGTGAAGGTTCTAAAAGAATTGGGCGCAATCTGGTTGCATCATCAGCGACATTCAGATCTGTCGGTACCCATCGCCAATCTTTGACCGAAGAATTTTCTAAAATTTCACCTAGCCGATGGGCAACGAAAGGTCTAAACGCTCGCGCATCACTGCGCAACCATTGGAGGACAGTCATCGAATCAGTCCAGAAGAATGTACGCACTGACTTTTTTCGATGGCTCTCCTTAATGACAAGTGCCAATCGAGAAGCTATCAAAGCGGCTTGAAGTTCCAAACGTGGGATCGACGTTGGTTTCAAGGGCGAGACTCTGACTTTGCTTGCGATGAGAGCGAGCTTGATGCTGCCGTCAGGGTATAACAAACGCCAATAGGCAACGCAGGCGTAAGCAAGCTCACTTGCATCTGCGAAGACGTGAAGTTCTCTGTGGGAAGGCTCGTAGCCTTTCGCATTTGCATACCAACGCGGTATCTTCAGTAAAGAGACTTTTTTCAGGTCTTGAAACCATTCGAACCACTTGGATGCTTCTGATTGTGGGAGCTCTGTGTCCCAGTCGATATTAGATCTCCAGGTTTGTTGAAACAGTATCCGTCCTTTGACGACTATGGGTCCTAATAATCCTAAAGGATCGTAAACGCGCATAACGTGTGACAGCACCTTGCGTTTTGTCAGTGAACTAGACACTGTTTCAATTAAGCCTGTTCGAAAACCCAAAACATCGGCGGTAGGGTTCCATGCAATACCTAGGGCTCGGATGCTGTTATTAGATTCGCCAAGATCAATTTCCAAAAGTTGAGTGGCCCTGAGCTTCTCAGCGACAAGGTTTAGTGCCCCTGGCTCATTGGAAATCCATCCTCGCATCTCAAAGCAAGCTGCATTGTGCACGGTCACAATATCCGCCGCTAACTGGGCTGCTTCGTCAACGCTATCTTGTGAGTCGATGTAGTCGTCCATATAATGGCTGAACAAAATAGCGTCCACGGCTCTTGGATGTGTATGTGCGTGCTCTTGAGCATTCTTGTTTTTTATAAACTGTGCTATGAAGGGGCTACAACATGCACCGAATATGACAGATGTCATCCTAAACTCCTTTATGACATGTGATTTATCAGGTCTCCACAGATACCGAAGAGCGTCTCTGTCCTGCTCTCTAACCCGAATCTGAGGAAACATCTCTTTGATATCCGCGGTTATTCCGATGCGACCCTCCCGGAAACGAAATAGAATCTTAAGTAGCGGCTGGAGTAGGTCAGGACCGGAGAGCAGTAAAGAATTCAGGCTGACACCTTCATTCCTGGCCGCTGCATCATGAACTGCCCTGACTTTTCGTTTTTGGGGGTGGTACACACCAAAATGTGGTAGATAAAGACGAAAGCCGCCAGATTTGCTGTCACGTAAGCCGTCAGGTTTGATACCACAGTGTGTGTAGTATGTATCTGGAGCACATTCCTCTGCATAACCCTTCGTGAACATGTTGTCCATGAACGCATTGTATGCTTTAGCAAACTCGGACTCTTTAGCCATACGTCGTTCTAAACTTAAAAAACGTGACATCGCCTGTGGGTAGCTGTCTGGAACACGCTGTATATCGTCGCGCCACGGCATTCCTACTTCAAACCGACCAGTAGGCAATCGTTTGGAAGTCGCTTCCAAAATGTTGACTGCGCGCTGGTCTTGTTTACTATGCAGAGTTTCCGTTTTAGTAATGCCTATAGAGTCGAGTTTATACTGTTCCTTAATCAACGATTCTAAATTGTCATCATTATTCGTATCCATGTGCGTATGATTAACGAACTCAATCAACTTCGTTTTGCTAGAAGCAACGCCGTATAAAGTCCAGCCCAAAGCTGTCAAACAGGCAACGGGTTCGTTCCTTCTACCAACTCGAACTTCGCGGTTGATTGACAAATGCCAATGTTCAGCTCCAATGAGGATAGTTGGAGTTGCGTCGTCGTATGTCAGAACGTCAACCAGATCGGACAAATGTGAAAAAGACTCAATGGTTTCACGTTTGACCGACTGCGGACGCAAACACAAAGACTCCATAGATCGAGCATTTTTTACTAAAAATGTTTCCTGTGTGTATCTACCTTTAATGAAAAAGTCTACATATGATATTGTGGTATTTCGCTCGAGACCACCTATGCCATTTACCGTTATGATCTGTTGTGGCCCGGTCGCCCCTATCAGTCTGGCGATGCTGGAATCTATGATGGTCGCGGTGCTTCCGTCGTCAAGGAGCCCATACACGTTGCAGGTTCCAGCAGGGCCCGAGACTGTAACTGGTATTATTTTTAAATAAGCACGAGGGCGAAGAGCTAAAATAGTATTCGGTTTATGTGCACCTGTCGAGGTTGTAGACACAATCACTTTTTCACCGGTCGGTTCAGAAGCATTTGACGTAGGGTGTGTATGATGTTCAACAGTTATCGGGTGTGTAACGGTATCCGTGGCTTGCTCGTTAAGTGTACTGACGAGCAGCGGTGATGGCTGCCGGTGAAGAAGCGCGTTATGCCGAAAAGGGCAGCCATCAACGCCACACGGATTCACTTTGCACGTTTTCCACAGGTGTGAACTAGCCTTTAAGCACCTATAGCAAACCTTTGCTTCACGCAACCACTGCCATCTATCGTCGATGGACAAAGATTTAAATTGTGTACACTCCTTAATATTGTGATCTTTTTTGCAAAATACACACTCTCGTTTTGTTGTAGACCCGGCTTTAGGAGTATGTTTTGACTTCATAACAGCATTGTGAACATTTTCACGCTTTAATGGTTTGTCAAAAGAAATATTGAGTTGCTGTTGTGTCGCACTAAACTCGGGTGACATACCAAAACGAATGTGTTGATCTAAATCACGCTTTAAAAAGTCGGACAGAATTTCTAGTTTTGGGCGTCCTGTAGTGTCCTGTGCCGCAAAATCTGTCCACCGAATTTTCATAGTGGGGTTAAGTTTCCCAAGAACAGCGTGGAACAACTCAGGTGAACTCAGATATTCTAAGTGGTTCAATAACTTTATTGTGGATATCGAATTACGTACCCGATTAGAAAGGATTCCGAGTTCTTTAAGATCGTTACCTAGGCGTGGAAGGTTTTTTAACGAATTAACCTCCTTGTAAACGATGAGCTCGGGGCGCGCGAAATTATCTTCGAGGGCGCGCATGACTTCCTCCGGGTCACTCGTCGACATCAACAGCGCCGCCACGGCCTCACGCGCGGGCCCACGCAGCGCAATGTCAAGTCGGTTTATGTTATCTAGCGGAGAAAAATTAGCTTTTGTAACATTGTAGGTACGTTTGAACTGTAGCCAATGCAAAGTATTGCCGTTGAACTGAGGCAATTCTAGTTTCTTTACACCGGCCGCAGAGGCGAGAGCCTTTGCGGCGGCCGCGGTATCAGCTACAGCTTGTAAAAATGTGGCAGGTTCGTCAAGCTCCGTGGAAATGAGCGGGGCCGTACAGCCAACCGCCTCGGATGCTTGAGTGACATTACGAAAGAGTTGTGTTCGTCTAGTGTGAGGGTTAATAGAGATTGCAGTTGTCCGCGTGGTCATCGGTGGGTGTTCCGAGTGACCGGGGGGTGTGCCAGGAGAACCTTGATCACATCCTACTGCAGTGACGTCTCTATCAACACAGCTGTCAAGATTGTGATTTTCTATCCATTTTTTTGTTCTATCTACGCTCACCCGTGTAGAGCTCCGATGGCTCGCTCGGCTTCCTGCGCTTGCAGCGTCGGCATCGATAGCCGCCAGCTCGGCTTGCAGCTCGCACTCCTCGACCTGGTGCTGTAACGCGGCAAGTTCACGTTCGCGTTCGCGCTCACGCTCGGCGAGTACCTGCTCGCGGTCGCGCTCATGGGCGGCGAGCTCCTGCTCGCGCTCCAGGCGGCGACGTAGGACGAGCGCTTCTGCGGCTGCTTTTTGCGCTCTCACAGTTGCCGACGAATGTGATGAGCGGCTTTGTGCGGTGTGTTCACTGCGTACGCTTTTGGTCGGCAAACCGGAGCTATGAGGCTGAGGAATTACTGTGCCGGGGCCGAGATTGGCTGACATAATTTTGCCTTTGCTACGGGTGATCATAATTATCTAACTACGTGGATGAAAAAGCTAATGGAACGAAATGAAAGTAAGTGGGTGACTATGTTCTGATGAAAAATAGGCACTGAAAACTAAACCGAAGGACCAATGAAAAAGATGAGGATGTGGACTGTAAACCGAATATGTAATAAAAACGTGTAAATGAATATATTTTGTTACTTTAATTAAAATGAAGAAAATCACCTTTTGACAGCACCGAACCGAAACATAGAATCATAATGTAGAAAAAAAACAATTTTAAATTTGAAATACAAAGAAAAAGAAATATAAAATACCAAAGAGTACGTAACATTATCCTTTAGTGAGTGATTGCGTAAGAATTTAACCCGAACAGGGTTTGTTTACAATTTCATCAGATACTTTTGGAACAGACTATACTTTCAAGTTTAGGACTGTGGCTACACTGGCAACAATCGTTCCTTCCTTAAAAATGTCAGTGGAGTACATACATTGTTGTCGGATGTCTTTAAAAGATCACTTTTAGCGACTAGACCGCCCATTGTGCCACCGCTTATAAAATTTTCACATTTATATCTGTAATATTTATGGTGTAGAATATTCTATTCCTGTGACTCCTGTTATTTACTCTGACGCAAATAATCCAGAAGAACTATTTCTAGGATATATCATTAGTGCTCTATAATTTGTCTGCCGTCTGCCACCATGCATAACAAACTGAATTAGCGACATAATTTACGGATATCAAACATCAGATGCGATTGGAGGACATTGTGAATGTAGCTCTTTGGTGTTGGGCGAGATGAACCGGATTTGCTTTGTCAAAGTCAAGCGAAACTATTTTCACGAAAACTGTTTAGAATACAGACAGTGTTATGTGGTGTGGTTGTGTGTTGCATAGAAAAGAAAACTTGTTCTCTGGCGTTTTATGGATTATACCACCCAAGTAGGTAGAATTTTCAGAGATACGCAATTGGTACTGAATAGGTTTCTAGTTAGATTCGGGTTAAAAGGGGCACATTTACAATAAATACCGTGAGAATTTAAACACAGTGTAATATTAAATTAGCTAGCGAAACTCGATATCGATTTCTAAAAAAGGTAAAATAAAAAGGATACGGCTGAGCACAGTTGCTTGTTTCCCTGAACCTTCAAACCCAAACAGCAGCCAGGGGGTTGATTGTAGATCTATGTTGTAAAAGTTAAAATATGTTCAGTATATTATAATATTCAATTAAAAGTTGATATTTTTTAAATGTTATGCATAAAATACTTGTTATAAGGATATGATTTTTGGCATTTTTAATGGGGATTGATTGCAGACTTTTGTAGTAATAAATACTCAATGACTTTTTTTACTGACCGGCGTTTTAAGTTTTGGGTACGAAATGAATGACGTCCTTTCGATTTATCAACTTAATTACATCCATCTGGTGGACTCTCAAATTTAAATAAGCTCGCCAACTTTAAAATATTCAAGCAATTTTCCATAAAATACGGTACTCCTAAGTTACGTTTCGCTTCATTTAACTTTGAGTTGTTGTGTGAAACGATCCAGTTTCTATACAAAGGTTCGTGGTTTACAAAGTTCAAGCTAAAACGTGGTTTTCAAGAAGAACGAATTCATCACAAATGAAATTGGTTATCCATGTTTAAAATTATAAATTCGAAAGTAACTCTGTCTGTCTGTCTGTATGTTACCTTTTCACGCCTAAACCACTGAACGGATTTCGATAAAATTTGGCAGAGAGATAGATTGCATCCCGGGGAAGGACATAGGATAGTTTTTGTCGACATACCTCACGGGCGAAGCCGCGGGCAGAAGCTAGTAATCTATATCCTACTAATATTTAAAAATACAAAAAAAAATACATTGTTGAAACACAAAAAAATGGTAAAAAGACAAAGGTTCTTCATCAAAAATGTTAAATTGAATAGAGAAAGGTTAAATTTACTTAAACAATTAGGAGCAAGGGGTTATTTCTTATAATTTGGAGCAAGGTACTAGGAAGTACAAAATTGACACAGACCTTGACCTTGCAATCTGAACTTGTAGATGGTTCTACAGGAGAAACTTATTTCAATGACCAACAAATGACCTCTGAAGACCTAATGAGGGAATATGTGTTGGCAATAAATAAGCTGGTAAACTTACAAAAAACCAACTGCGAGCATTGTCAAACACCATCCAATGTGCTTACACCGGACCAATCATTGACAACTTGCAATACCACCTTACTGCAGCCCTGTGTTGATTTGATAATTCCTCCTATTAATAGTTCCCATAAACATTGTAAACAAACTTTATGTGATGAGATTGGTAAGGAGGCTTTTTTCAATTTACCTGCTGATTTAATTCTGAATTAAATAATGTTCCCGGTTTCAATGAATCCAGAATGTTTGTTAATTTTAAAACTTTTAACAAAACGTCATATTTCTACAGACCGTTGAAAGTACCCTCAGATTCCTTTTATACTTATATTAAAGATCTAGAGGCCACATTTATTCAAAACTTTGAACAAAATATGAGACAAAAGCCCGGTAGCACGGTTTTTGAACTTGTAAAAGATTATATCATTTAACTCCCCTTGCCCTTGTTTCCCGCAAGAGTTAAAGCTTTTTGTTCGATTCCGAATATTCTCTACGTTAAAATTCAACAATCGTGAATTTAGACAACGGAAAAAAATATTTGTCATTATATTAAAATAAAACAGCTGTAAGATTTTTTATTTATCTTCATTTCATAAACATAATAAAAAATAATTAAACATTAAAAAGCATTTTATTTTATTTCATAAAGTTTGCTACAAATACCTACTGACATCTTTATCGAAAGAGGCAGCCCTGGCAATTCACAATAAAGGCACAGCTCGTTGCGCGACTTGCGGTGCCTTTGTGTCGCGCGCGATTTTATCGCGTGTCGCGCCTGTTTGAAGGAGCCTTAACAAAGCAAAACTCACTTTACCCTTGTAAGGTTAGATACTTTTTCGTTCGCAGCGTCTTGCGACTCGAAGGTCGCTGAGCGGTGTAGGCTAATACAGCAGTAGGTCTTGAATATTTTGTATGGAGTGATTTATCTGTAAGTAATCTGTGGTTTTGTTAAGTTTTATCGTATTTAGACATCGATACCCACGTCATGTCTGTGAAGATTACAAAAAAAAAAAGATTTTCTAAACTGATATTTCAAGTGACGATTACAATAACTGAGGACAATGAGCCCACAAAAAAAGTCGGTTTACTGACGATAGTTGAACGTGACAACGTCATAAGAAAATACTGATGGAATAGTTACATTGCATTTGTTAATATTCGCTTACACTTCAAGCCGCCATGGAACGCCTCCACGCTACAGAGCGAGGCCGCGAGGTAACGCTACATGA
Source organism: Luperina testacea (assembly GCA_927399505.1). Taxonomy (NCBI): domain Eukaryota; kingdom Metazoa; phylum Arthropoda; class Insecta; order Lepidoptera; family Noctuidae; genus Luperina; species Luperina testacea. Next base: position 956,128 of record OV656766.1, on the reverse strand, counting down.
GTCATGTTTTTTCGTGAGTGCAGCCAGCTTCATCAATTTATTAGACGTTGTCACGTCAAAAATCATCAAATTAATAATATTTCTGTTTTATGATGTTTAGATATCGATACCTACCTCGTCTGCGGAGTTTAGCTAGGTAATTTAAAATGACCCTGTATAGGAACCAGACAAACTCCTGCGTGATCAGTACCTATAATATTTCTGCAACTGAATTACAGCCACCGTAACAAGAACTATTTAATAGCAGACCGCCCGTGAATTATTGTTATTTAACCAGATTAGGTCCGTGAAATGATGTGCCTCTCTCATCACAATGTCGCGATCGATTGGCTGCTGGCTGATTGTGTTTCTCGTGCACACCAAGGTAATCACTGATATTATTTAATCACAAGCCCTATCTATGCCCATGGGATTTCATAGCAACAAAAATTTTTGACGACTTTCGCGGTCATTCCTTTTATCCGCCTCAAAAAATCCACGCTAAGGCAGGCACGCGGAAACGAATGACCGAGAATCCACCCTAAACCTATAAATTCAGTTTATCCAACTATGTCTAGGGCAGATTCTCGGACATGCGTTTCCGTACACCCACCCTAGGGTGGATTTTTTGGGATGGATAAACGGAATAACCCGAACGTTCATGTAAATGTTCAACTTCTGTTTAACCAAATGAAGTATCAAAAATCCTTCCTCAGTGCTGATTCCTTCGATACAAAAGGAACTTAAGCTCAACATCTCAACTCACAAAAACTGCCATGCTTCAAGACCGCGGCTTGAGAAGAGCGGGTCAAGCTGTGCGTTGTCTATCTTCAAATGAATGAATTTAAGATTATAATTAAGTAGATTGAGGACATAAGGCCATAGCTGATCCTGATCAAATTGGGAAAAGGCAGATGATGATCTACCAATCAAAATATCTCCGAATGTGTCATCGCACCCTCATCTCGTACTGTCTGTGGGCTTAGCAGAAACGTGCTATGAGAACATAGTAAGGGGCTGTTCATTTATTACGTAAGACGATTTGATGGGGGAAGGGGTCCGAACAAGTCTTAATTACTTCTTACATAGGGGTGGGAGGGGTCTAGATTCTTCTTACGTAAAATAACAAAAGTAAGCAAAAATTATAAGTTTACAAAAAAATTTTTTTCTTTGCAATTTTGTTAGATACTGATTATATGTAAGATTCAAAGGGGGGAGGGGTTCATTCAAGTCTTATTTTTTCTTACGTAGAGGGGGTTCAGAAATTGGTTGAAATTGTCTTATGTAATAAATGACGGAAACTGAGCGTAACTTCGAACAATTTTAAAATTCTCAAATATTACTCGTTTCGCACATAATCTTATCTTAGTTTTAAGGCTTTATTGATATTTATGGTTTTATGTTATACCTGAATTTTATAATTATTTTATATTTTCTTTATAATGTGTCTCTGCCTTAAATGATTGTAATTAGTTTTTGTGTTAATTAAAGTTAGGTAAATAAATGAATAAATAGGTGATACTTTTTGTGTTTGTCGCAAAAATTTAAACCAAAGTACTAAGTATAAGATGTAAGAAGTGGGATCCAACGAAAATAAATCGTATTTTCGATTAAAAAAGCTTTCGAATTTACGTTCAGTTTCCGTCGCGCGCTCGTGTTAGGAAGGGCCACTGATGCTGTAAGTACATACTGCTATTATTAGCACACGTAGGTATAGGTAGGTAGGCTCATGATAATACGGAGCTGGATTCAGGAAATTGAACGAGCAGGTGGGCTCGAATCCAATCGAATTGGTTATAGCTAGAAATATCATCTGACTTGGGATTCCATATCTAACCAGCAGTGCGATTCTGTAACCATCTCACCGTGAAAACTTAGGTGAAGTGAGCGTGGAGTGAACTGTCAGTGTCATCTTACCAGATACTAGGGATTGACCAAGCATACATTTACAATCATAAAAGAGATTTTAATAATATTTTTTTAGCCTAATCCTATTGATATTTTTATATAATTCAAAGCTAGTATTTTAGTGGTCAAAACATTAATATTTTGTGGGGTTTTACTTAGTGCATGTCGCACAGACTGCGGCCCCGCATTTAAATTACCCGAATGTGCGTCAATGAGCAATTGTAGATCGAGTCTAGTAAAGACTGCGACGATGTTCAGCGTTGTTATTAACCCAAAACTATTGAATTAGAAGAGATAACCGAGTGTGTCAAGTCATCGAGTGCTAACGGATGCCTAGTTGACGGACCATAGAATGTAATCCCACGTAGTTTGTGTGGCGTGATCACTTCACCCGATTCACGACACTAAATGTCGTAAATCGGGTGAAGTGAAGGTGAAGTGATAAGATCACGCCGCGCTTGCGCGTTAATCACTGTCATTATCACATTGCAGATTGCGTGATCACTTCACCTTCCCTTCACCCGATTCACGACATTTAATGTCGTGAATCGGGTGGAGTGAAGGTGAAGTGATAAGATCACGCCGCGCTTGCGCGTTAGTCACTCATCACATTAGAGATTTGTTTTTACATATTTAACTTGTAAGGCGTCATGTATAAGAACATTAGGAAATTATGGTAATAATATTAATAATTAATAATACACCATGGCGACCCTGCCTTAGAGTCTGCCAAGGGGCAGATTAAGCAAAGTTTTCGTTGAGCGATTTTCAAAATGTGTAACTCTAAAGTAGAAAAAGACGAGGTATTCGTCAATCAAAACGCGGCTGGTGGAGGTGTTGTTGACGCCGAGGTGGTGTTGCCATGGTTACGAGATTCGAGTGGAGTGATATATGGTACATTCCGAATTGCACTGTAATCGACTACAGCGTGCTTACACCTTGACCCCAATTATTCTGCTGTATGGTATTTATCTATTATTCCCCGCATAATCTTACCACGCCGTACGGTTGTCAAGCGTGGTATTTTGACAGTTCAAACCGGTTTCGCTCATTGTGTCATAGAAAATACGTTTTCGCAAATTATTTATGTGAGCGCTGTGTGCGATGATGACTTAATTCGGAATGAGCCATATTTCACGCCGCGCAAGCGCGTTAGGCGCTGGCGCTGTCTGGCTATATAAGGACTTACTAGTCTAGGGAAAAAAGAAAAAAAAACAAGGTTGAGATTCTGACTGCGCTTCTGTTTTGCAATTTTATTGTAAGTAAAACCCCACAAAATATTAATGTTTTGACCACTTAAATACTAGCTTTGAATTATATAAAAATATCAATAGGATTAGCATTAAAAAATATTATTAAAATCGATTATGATTGTAAATGTTTGCTTGGTCAATCCCTAGCATCAGTAGGATGACAAAGACAGCTCACTCCACGCAAGTATTCACGGTGAGATTTTTACAGAATCGACATGCAGGAGTCGTAGGTTGTAAGCAAACAAAGTCGCCAGCAACAGCTAGTTATTTATCTATACTTCTATACTTAATATTATAAATATGCAAATGATCCAGTTTGTCTGTTACCTTCTCACGCCTTACCAGCTGAACGGAAGAACAAAACAATCACAGATAACAACTAAACTAATAAAAAAAAGAGAAAAATCAATTACCGTGTAGTTTCTTTGCCGGCTCTTCTCCATAGGAAACTACTAATTGGGACCGTGTAGTTTCTTTGCCGGCTCTTCTCCATAGGAAACTACTAATTGGGACCGTGCACCTAGCTTCTGACGTTTCATAAGTGTCTATATAAGTTTATGTAAAATAAAATATTTTGATTTTTTTATTTCAAAAGATTTGTTTTTTTTTTATCTTTGTTTGTTACGCTTTCACGCTAAAACGGCTGAACGGATTTTGATGAAATTTGGTAAACTGGCAGACCATGACCTAGGTTAGAACTAAGTATACTTTTCGTCTCGATAGTACGTTTCTGTGGGATAACTTCCAACCTCAACGCGGGTGACCCCGCGGGCAAAAGCTATGTACTTAGTTATTTCAGAAAGAATTGCAATTTGAGGTTAACGGCTTACTTTTGTATACGGGAAAATCAAGGCGCACTTAATAAATATGGACTTGTCTTGTAAGACTGTAATATTAAAATGAACGATTCGTCTTTGTCACACCCACCGACCAATCAGAAGACGGCTTAGTTGTGCCTTTTCTATTACCAGATGGTAAAATTATTACTCCATTACCTACCCACATTTTTACAAAACTAAAGAATCGACTTCCAAAATAAATATACTACAATGTGACAAATTATTTTAATTTCGGAATTCTCTGTTTTGTATTTTCGTTTTTTGCCACACACTTCTTTTTTTTTGGAAGTTAATTGTTTTTTTTTTTTTCTAAAAGTGTGTCATCTGCACCTAAAGTACCTACTACCATAAAGTTTTAAGTGTAACTTTTAATTAGTTTAATAATGTTGCAAACTTCCGCGTTAGAGCCATAACTATGAACTAAGGTAAATTCCAAGATACGCTTTAGACCAAGATACACTTACCTTGCAAACCGTGAAGTTCTGAATCTGATTTTTTCTAGGTAAAGAAACTTTCATTTTTTTATACTATCCTTACAACTTCCCGGTTACTTCCTTAGGGGCACGTTACTTAAAAAGAGAAAAACAGAGAAAGAAAGAGGAAAGACAGCTCTCCACTGATCCTGTTGTTATTTATTGGGTTCCGTACTTCAAAAGGAAAAAAACGGAACCCTTATAAAATCACTTCATTGTCCGTCCATCTGTATGTCAGTCTGTCAAGACCCAACTTTTTCTTAGGAACGCGTCGAGGTATGAAAATGAAATTAATATCAAATATAAATAAGCCTTGGGTTCCTGAAGCTCTAAACGAATCAAGCTCCTGTAACGTCGTACGTTACATTTTGCATAATTAAACACATTTTAACTAATTTAACAACAAAATCACAGCAACATTCCAATGTTTACATACATTCAACTGTCAATGAGCCGCAGACGTCAAAATATGACAACCACAGATTATTACAAATAGAGCGGTTGTAAATAGTAATGACTAAAGGCACAATATGTTCAGCTATCGGCGCGCGAGTGAGAATTTGTCTATGGGCACGCGCATGTCCGATCTCTATCCAACGCGTCTATCGTTTGACATTAGGAATCACAGAGTACATTAATATATATGGGTATAGAGTATTCAGCAGACCTCTACGTCATGCGCCATCTGGTGGCTAACGACAAAACAACTTGCAATGTGCGTTTATACACTTTCACACACACACACACACACGTGTACTCTTTAAGAAATAGTTCCTTTTTGTTTTTTCACTTTTATTGTTATATTTGGTAAAAAGAAACACAAAATTAAATGTCACAAAGTTTTATTAAGTTTCTAGAAACAATACAGACGATATTATTTGTATTAAGTACTTAATTTGTGTATTTTCCTTCTCTTGCTATGATATATTAAAGCCTGATTCTGTATTTCGTCAGCCGAATCAACATCTTTATCTGTGCTGGTACCAAAAAACAAAACAAAACACAAAAAAACAAAAACAAAACAAAAAAAGAACCGAAAAAAAACAAAACACCAAGAATAACTGTCTGAAACAACAATGCCGGAATGGCTGACAATGTCGTTCCTTTACATGACACTTTTTAAAGTGCCAATATTTCATTTGAATTGTAATTTGCAAACTATTTAATACATATACGGTAAACCTGCGATTGAAAAACTAATGTTATTTAAAGCTCAGTTTTTTTGTTCGAAGGAAATAAACTAAAATAATTACAATGTTACTTTCCTTAGCGTTGCCTTTAATTCTTGAAATGAAACGTTATTCTTTTGGGTATGGCTCAGTGTTGCTATAGAAATATTTTATTGAATTTTGTTATCATTTTATTTAATTTTCTTTCTACTAAGTTTATAAATAGTTTAAATATATAAATCTTCAGACAATATTTCATAATATTTTAAAATTTTATTATACATGAAAATGGTACAGATAGGCCATCTGTTGAGTAACGACGGAACTATAGCTCAAGCCTTTTTGTCAATACAAAATAAAAATGTACTAAGTGAAAAGACCCTGTTAGGAATTTTGGTTTTTCCCGAAGCGGTCACACGTCTCACCAGATTAATTTTTATCAGTGATTTCACACGTGTCTTAACTCGCCATTATCCGGGCCTAAAAACAACTTCCTAATCTAAATAATTCTCCGCCATCGAGCATTTAAATTCGGTGTCTTTGAAACCCCCATACTGGGTAAGTGTTGGATAGCATTTTCATGAGTGTATTTTGTGTTCTTTTTCTTACAGATTAACTTGGCATGTATGCTTAATTTTATCTGATTTTAATATACGCTAAATGATGTAATTTATTCAATCTAATGCCTTCAGCTTAATGCATTTTGACTTTTCGTGCTTCACACTCAAAATGTATTGCATCATGCCTTTTTTTTCACTCTTCCCATTTTGTAAACTCCGTCTGATTGTGACAATCCACCATCACCTTCATTAGCGCACTGTATCGCTACTCGCTCTGCTTAGCTTGGTGTCGCAATCAGCGGAGTTGACCAATGGTCATCTCGTGACACGCTGGACGTCATGTTCCAGGGTCCAAAGTTCCGGTTAGGGAACATCATCAAGCTTAACGGCAGCACATCTGGAGCCACGCGGCTGATTCCGTCGTGACTCGTGCGTGCCTGCAACTACCGGCATCGGACGTCCCATTTGTTGGCCATCTTGCCACGTGGGCCGAGCTGCTTAACGGCGGTCGTCGCGAACACCTGACGACCGGCACCCCTACGCATCCAGCGTGGCACCCCGCTGCGGTCATCGCCACGCCGGCTAACAGGGCAGTACAGCGCTACCCACAGGGTGGACTCTGGGAATTGTGAACCGTAGACCTACCCACACCTTTTTATTTAAATATATTTTTTATGTTGACAAGGTTGCGTGGTCTTATTTTATAACCTGCGCCACGCAAACCCCTTTCGTCACATTGGCGCCCTAAAACGTGGTTTTACGGTCACATTTTCCTCAGGGTTACCTTGTGGGTATTTTTTTTTTTGTATGTTGGTGTATTTTGGTGGTTGTATTGTGTAAAACGTTTTGGTTGCCAGCAACTAAGGTGTACGCAGCGCTACCTTGTTTTTTTTTTTTTCCTTGTTTGGTAGGAACGGATTGCACCGTTGCAACTTAATTGTTAATTTTTTTTTGTGTTATTTTAAAGAAGGACGCATTTATCGTTCTTTTATAGTGGTAGGGCCAATAGTAACGGCTCGCCCCGGGGAGGTACCACGCTCATTCCTATTTCTTCCGCCAAGCAGCTCTGCTGTGTGCCGGATGAAGGGATTGGGTTGCCGGGTTATCAATTACTGGCTAATTTAGACTAACAACCTTGTCTACTAGTGACACAAACAGCGATCATATCAAGTATCACTCATATGTGTCAATTTTTTTTTAACTTAGTCATTTTTTATTAAAAAACATTGTAATAACTTAACTTAAATTAACAATTTTATTATAAAATAAAGCATTAGAACTTAAAACAAAAAATATTATCACACAACTTGTATCAACAAACTTGTTTATTGGAATTATAGCCTAAATATCAATACATCTTGTACTTGTTTACATTTGACCTAGATCACTAATGTTCCATACAGTGAATGTTTTTATTGTTGACAACTCAAAAGTACAGTACTTTCTCATTGATTTACCAGCTGTTTCCAACAAGTGTTGTAACCACAATTCCCACCTACCTCCTTTTATAATTATTAAATTATACTACTAACAGTCTACCTGACTATTAACTTGATACCCTTGCCTTGGTCAATATAGTTAATTTCTGAGTACAATCAACAGCAAAAATATGTCGTTGGATGTCAATAGTGACTTATATGTTAATCATAAAAACTATTATTGTCACCATTTTTAGAATTTAATACCATAAGCGTACACATTAGTTGCACCGATTATGTATTATATATTTACAATTTGTTTACAAACTTCAAACTTTAAAAAAAAAAAAAAATTTTTTTTTTTTTTTTTACCTTTTTACATTCCATAACGTAGTTCCTTCACTTTACACGGACAACAACCAAGACGTTAATTCCAGTTTGTTTTGTAACAGTCGGAGTAATTGACGCTCATCATACCATGCGGATTGCTATCCAACACTTACCAGTCTTACGGATAACTTAATATTCTTACACTTAAACTCAATTTGAAATAATAACATATTATTCTTGTTTTAAATTCATCCAATATGGCATATCCGGTAAAATTCATGTCGCTGCAAAAGGCAGAGCTCGAATACGAAGTAGCTATCAGAGGAGAAACACCTGCCACTACTGTTCAGGAATTGCGGAAACAGATCGCAAAATTCGGACCAATGTTTCCTTCTGAGGACATTCTCACGAGCCCATTTGAAGTATCGGTAGATTTAAGTGGAGTTTTAGAGGTTTTAACTAAGGCAGATACTAATTTAGAATCATCAACTACAGATAAGCAGTCAATACTGAGAATTCAAAATCTTTTAAATCATGCTTACCACAGAATAAATAGAATAACTTGTGGAAGTAAAAACAAAACGGAGTACGATGAGTGTGTAAACTTATATAAGTCGATGGTGATGAAAGCAAGTGAGCTGCTCGCATCAGCTTCTGACCCCTTATCTACAGTTAGCAATCAACCTCCATCCACACATAACTTGACTTCTCCAATTCACGTGTCGGTGTCATGTGATGGTGGTCAACATAAATTTGCAAAATTAAAATACGAGGGAAATTCTTGCGTACGTTCCTTCTTACAGCGGGTAAATGAACTTTGTCACGCCAAAGGAATACCAACGGATAAAATCCTCACTCACGCGACCGAGATTTTTACTGGCGGCGCGCTCCATTGGTACAGAAGCATTCGGGATTCAGTATCTAGCTGGGATGAACTTGCAAATTTATTAAAACGCGACTTCGATCAGTCAGACTACGATTATAGACTCTTAACTGAAATCAGAGCGCGAACACAAGGGGAGTCAGAAAACATAGTTATTTACTTGTCAATAATGACAGGCTTGTTTTCGAGGTTGACAAAAGCGCTATCGGATGAAGATAAACTAGAACTTCTTCTACATAACATTCGTCCATGCTATGCTAACATCTTATCGTCAGTTGCCGAAATAAAATCAATCGAACAGCTAAGGACCCTTTGTCGTAATTACGAAAACATACAATCGCGCCTTGCTCAATTCAGAGAACCACCAAGACCCTCATCTAATACTTTAGCACCCGAGTTTGCTTATTCTGGAAATTCATCAGATAATAAAGTAAACAACAATAATAATAAAAAGTTTAATCAGTTCAATAAACACGACCAAAAGGATATTATTAATAATAAAACAGTTACAAATAACAGTAACGATTCCTCCATATCCCCTAACTATGTCCATGCTATAGATAAAGGTTCACCTAAGAAGATTCCTTATTGCCCACGTTGTCGTAGTAACGAGCATGCTTACAGGAATTGTACGGTAAAGACTGACGAGATCTTTTGTTTTGGCTGCGGCCAGAAAGACATAAAACGTCCAGCATGCAAGAAATGTGGTAAGAACAGTTCAACTAAGAAAAAAAACTAATCACCGAGAATTGTGTCGTAAACAACTTTGACAGACAAGACTGGGAAAAGTGGTTGCACACAGTTAAAATGTTTCACAAGTCTTTCAAAGTACACACAATTCTCGATAGAAAAGTTAACTTAGATAACAGACCTTACGTATCAGTGCTGATAGAAGGAGTTCCAGCCACTGGACTCTTAGACTCAGGTTCGGCCGTCACAATTTTGGGCAACGGTGCTCATACGGTTTTGTTGGACCGAGGTATGTCTCTTATTGCGGACGACTGCATTGCGGTTAGGGCAGCAGGCGGACAAAATTTACAAAGCATCGGTTACATTCATATACCAGTTCACTTTGAAAACCAATTCCACATTCTCAAAGCTTTTGTAATACCAGATATCAATTCAAATCTCATTCTAGGTGTGGATTTCTGGCGAAAATTTGAATTATGTCCCAAGTATGTTGGTAGTGTAATGATTTCAAACAACTCATTGGAAAACAGTACTCTAGAGAGCTGCAATCGCACCATAATTACGGGTTACAACAATTTAGAGGAATCACAAAAGCATTTAGCTGATAGTGTAATTAAACAGTTTGAAAACATTTCATCACAGCACAAGGGTCTAGGAGTAACCGATCTAATAACTCACCACATAGATACAGGTGAAAGTCAACCAATTCGTCAGCGTTATTATCGACTATCTCCTGAAAAACAACGTATCCTGGTAGAACAAGTGGATGAGATGCTTTCCCTCGACGTTGTCGAGCCTTGCGAAAGTGCGTGGTCATCCCCGGTTCTCCTTGTCACCAAGAAAAACGGTCAACCTCGATTTTGTTTAGATAGTCGAAAACTAAATTCAGTCACTAAACGCGATGCTTACAACTTACCCTATATCTCAGAGATACTAGATAACCTCAGGGACGCGCGTTATCTTTCCAGCATCGATTTATCGAAAGCATTCTGGCAGATACCGATAGCTGAGGAGGATCGCGATAAAACAGCATTTTATGTTCCAGGCAGGGGCACCTTTCGCTTTAAAAGGACTGCTTTTGGTCTTACGAATGCCCCGGCCACTCAACAGCGCCTAGTTGACCTGCTGTTCGCTGAATTTGATCTGAAAGTCTTCGCATATCTAGATGACATTATAATAATTAGTAGCGATTTCAATAGTCACGTGAACCTACTTTTACGTGTACTAGAAAAGCTCAAAAAGGCGAACCTAACCATTAACCTTGAGAAATGTAATTTTTTTAGTTCGCAATTAAAATATTTAGGCTACGTAGTTGACGCCTCAGGTTTGCGGACCGATCCTTCCAAAGTCGATGTTATACTAAAATATCCAGCACCAACCAACAAGAAAGAACTTAAGCGTTTTCTAGGCACGGCAACCTGGTACAGACGTTTCGTTCCCAACTTTAGTACTATAGCTGGTCCCTTAAACAAATTAACATCAACAAAGAAGGATACCCCGCCATTTAAATGGACCGAAGAGGCCGACGCCGCTTTCCAGAAATTGAAGGAAAGTCTAGTGTCAGCCCCAGTCTTATCATGTCCAGATTATAATAAACCGTTTGAGGTGCATACGGATGCAAGCGATTTCGGCCTCGGCGCAATGCTCACCCAAACAATTGATGGAAAGGAACATCCAATTGCCTACATGAGTAAGTCATTGACCGGGGCTGAGAAAAATTACAGCATTACCGAACGCGAGACGCTGGCCGTCGTAACCGCCCTAGAATATTGGCGTTGTTACATCGAAAATGGTCAACAGTTCACTGTTTATACTGACCACAGCGCGCTCAAGTGGTTTCTCTCTATAAGCAACCCAACGGGTCGGTTAGCTCGTTGGGGAGTTCGCTTATCAGCATTTAATTTTGTTCTTAAACATCGGCGTGGCGTGGATAACGTCATACCAGATGCCTTGTCTAGGATCGTTCCTATTAGTGCCATTAGTACTTCCAACTCTTATTTGGACACTAAAGACTCTTGGTATAGGAATATTTACGACGGTTGCTTAATTGATCCTACTAAATTTAAAAACTATATTGTTAAAAATAACGCGTTATATAGACTATCGAAGAATAAATATAATTTAACTTCAGAATTCGCGTGGAAGGAGGTCGTGCCAACCGAACTACGTGAGCAAATCATTAATGAAAACCATTCAGTGCCCACGGCTGGTCATATGGGCATATTTAAAACATACCGTACTCTTGCTTTATGCTACTACTGGCCAGGTATGTACCAGTCAGTAGTCAAATTCTGCCGTGGCATAACTAAAATGCCGTTATCCAACATCTGGTCGATTTTTATCTTTTAATGCTAGTATAAAGAGAAAAAAAAATCTATGGATCTGTTTCCGAATTTTCAATACCTTGCTATTCAAGGTATTGAAAATTCGGAAACAGATCCATAGATTTTTTTTTCTCTTTATACTAGCATTAAAAGTTAAAAATCGACCAGATGTTGGATAACGGCATTTTAGTTATGCCACGGCAGAATTCATAAGTACTTGCGACAAATGTTTAGCCTACAAGTCCCAAAATCACCAGACACTGGGAGAAATGGGTCGTCCAAAGGATTGTTCACGGCCATTCCAAATGTTGTCAATGGATCTCATGGGTCCACTTCCAACCTCGCGAAAGCAAAACAGTTACATATTGGTAATTACATGTTGCTTTTCAAAATATTGCTTAATATATCCAATAAAAAGAGCTACCGCTGAGATCATTACCAAAATCTTAGAGGAATCCGTGTTTCTCGTTCATGGCATACCGCAAGCGATATTGATGGACAACGGTACCCAATTCACAGGGAAGGTCGCAGATGCCTTGTTTAAGAAATATGCGATTCCAAACGTATTCTACACCCCAAAATATACCCCTCAGGTTAATTTGGTGGAACGATACAATAGAACGATAATAACGTGTATTTCAACTTATGTGGATGATGATCACAGATCCTGGGACTTATATATCCCTAAGGTACAATTTGCCATGAATAGCTCCGTTAACGAGGCCACTGGATTTACTCCAGCTTTCCTAGTCTTCGGTCGCGAACTTGTAACCTGCGGTACTCATTACACGGACAACGACCTCGGTAACGAAATAGTGTTTTTGCCACGTGATGCATACGCCGAAAACTTAGGTTGTCTTTCTAGCGTTTTCGATACGGTGCAATCCAGACTATGGCAGGCTCATGTTAAGAACTCCTCGCACTACAACTTGCGTCGAAAATTTGCCGAGTTTAACGTTGGCGACGTGGTCATGAAACGCGCTTATTTCTTGAGTGACAAGGGGAACAGGTTCTCGAAAAAGTTAGCTCCCAAGTTTATTAAAGCAAAAGTCATAGCCAAGAAATCACCATTGGTCTATGTTCTTCAGGATATGAAGGGCAAGGACTTAGGTTCCTGGCATATTAAAGACTTAAAATTAGTAGGAGTCAATAAATAATCTCATCATTTTTTTTTTAACTTATTTATATTTAAGCCACTGCATAACACAGTGCATAACTTCAACCTCAGACGGAGACACGCTCACTAGATGTCATCATCAGTGTCTTCACACGTGTCCTAATCCGTCAATTTCTTCGGCCTCCTTATTCAGCCCCGATGGAGAACCACGCTCACTTGATTCTATCATGTGCCTTACCCGTGGTCTCTCCTCATTTTATCGGAACCTCTGGATTGGTTGTGGCCAAACTCGGTACGTTTTACATACCGGGAGTTAATATTTCTGAGCGGTTGCAACTCATTAAATAAGCCTATGCAGGAGCGGGTGGATACTCCTTAAATAAGCCTTCGTCCAGTTTTTAATTTCCAAATACTTTAACTTATCTGAGCGGTTTGCAACTCATTAATTAAGCCTTTGCAGGAGCGGGTGGATACTCCTTAAATAAGCCTAAATTCCATTTTCAATAGTATAAACCCAGTAAATTCTTTGCTTCTTTAAGCCGAATGTACGTCTGTTTTGCGCGAGTAACAAGTCAACTATGGACATGTAACTCTCACATAGCTGCTAGGGCGCGGACTCACCTCTTGTTAAGGTAGTCTGCCAGTATGCAAGGATTACGAATATGAGATATGATGGATGAACGATGAAGAATACAAGGGGTCGTAATTCAGATGGAGGTATAACAGGGGTAAAGGATTTTTACTGAGGTAAAAACCCTCACCAAGCGGCGGGGTACTGTAACGTCGTACGTTACATTTTGCATAATTAAACACATTTTAACTAATTTAACAACAAAATCACAGCAACATTCCAATGTTTACATACATTCAACTGTCAATGAGCCGCAGACGTCAAAATATGACAACCACAGATTATTACAAATAGAGCGGTTGTAAATAGTAATGACTAAAGGCACAATATGTTCAGCTATCGGCGCGCGAGTGAGAATTTGTCTATGGGCACGCGCATGTCCGATCTCTATCCAACGCGTCTATCGTTTGACATTAGGAATTTTGGTTTTTCCCGAAGCGGTCACACGTCTCACCAGATTAATTTTTATCAGTGATTTCACACGTGTCTTAACTCGCCATTATCCGGGCCTAAAAACAACTTCCTAATCTAAATAATTCTCCGCCATCGAGCATTTAAATTCGGTGTCTTTGAAACCCCCATACTGGGTAAGTGTTGGATAGCATTTTCATGAGTGTATTTTGTGTTCTTTTTCTTACAGATTAACTTGGCATGTATGCTTAATTTTATCTGATTTTAATATACGCTAAATGATGTAATTTATTCAATCTAATGCCTTCAGCTTAATGCATTTTGACTTTTCGTGCTTCACACTCAAAATGTATTGCATCATGCCTTTTTTTTCACTCTTCCCATTTTGTAAACTCCGTCTGATTGTGACAATCCACCATCACCTTCATTAGCGCACTGTATCGCTACTCGCTCTGCTTAGCTTGGTGTCGCAATCAGCGGAGTTGACCAATGGTCATCTCGTGACACGCTGGACGTCATGTTCCAGGGTCCAAAGTTCCGGTTAGGGAACATCATCAAGCTTAACGGCAGCACATCTGGAGCCACGCGGCTGATTCCGTCGTGACTCGTGCGTGCCTGCAACTACCGGCATCGGACGTCCCATTTGTTGGCCATCTTGCCACGTGGGCCGAGCTGCTTAACGGCGGTCGTCGCGAACACCTGACGACCGGCACCCCTACGCATCCAGCGTGGCACCCCGCTGCGGTCATCGCCACGCCGGCTAACAGGGCAGTACAGCGCTACCCACAGGGTGGACTCTGGGAATTGTGAACCGTAGACCTACCCACACCTTTTTATTTAAATATATTTTTTATGTTGACAAGGTTGCGTGGTCTTATTTTATAACCTGCGCCACGCAAACCCCTTTCGTCACACTCCTATGTCAAAAAATACGGCCATTTATGTGACACATTCTGATACTCGCAAATACCTAAATCAAAACCTATAGGGTACTTCCCGTTGACCTAGAATCATGAAATTTGGCAAGAAGAAGGTCTCACAGCACAAATAAAGGAAAACGTTTCAAAGTCAACTTTTTTTTGCGATTACATTAACATTTGCAGTTGGAGAATTGACTGTGACGTATATCGATGTATAGGAGAACATGTTTTTCAACTACAATGTTAAGTTTGTTGTTGGGATAAATTCATTTCAACTGCGGAACCCTTCATTGTGCGTGATCCGACACACACTTGCGGGGTAATTGCGTAACACACTAACGTAACAATAGCTTTCATTTCGACAGTTCAACAAAATTCATTGCGTTATGTACGTTGTTGAGCAGGCATTTTTTTCGAACATATGTAGCAGTGTCTTAGGAATATATAAATGAATGTATGTCTTGTCAATATGATTCAGACTGAAAGTGTGTTACTCCACTAGAGCGCTGGACGGTGTTTTTCCGTTTAATTACCTTTTAAGTAGTCTCAAGACACGTTTTTCTGAACATTAATATTGCATCTTTAGTATTTCCCTGTGATTACGTTTCCGTAATTAAAAGACTCATGACATTAAAAAACAACCATGTACTTATGTCTGCTTACCCCTTTCAGACAATATGGTGCAGCTGTGACGCCAGAGTGAGTAGTTAATAAAATAAATCAGCATCATTTTTATGTAAGGGGCCAATGATTCCCCACGTGCTTGCGCATTTAGGATACACAATACATATACAGTAAAACCCGCTTAAGACGATTTCTCAGGGACCCTACCAAAAACGCGTCTTAAGCGAGAAAGCGTATTATGCGGGATAGGGAAAATAAATCGTACTACATATTAAATTATTATGTATTATCTTCTAATTTTGGTATACATAGGTATTAAATTATACATTTATAAATTACATTAAATACGTAGTGTTATTATAATTACATTATTTAAAATAATCATTTATTTTGGTTTGTCAGAAAGATTTTGATGCATTAGCAATTAAAAGATTTCAACTTTTGCAGTGCGTCTTCGCTTTGATCCAAAGAAGCTACATAGCGTCTCGTCTTGAAATCATTAACAGCTGATAATGCCTAGGTGTTTGACAAAACCGGAGTTGACTCATCTTCGTCTTCATCATTATCACTTAGGGCCTCGTTTTGTGTGTTATTCACATTCTCAATAAGATCTTCAATTTATTGAATTTCGTACGGTGCTACATTGTCATCAATGGAAGAATATCCAGAAAAACCCTGCAGTATCTCGGGTTCTTCTACTTCGGGTTCTTCTGGCTCGGGCGTATTAAACGGGATGACGAATCGTATTAAGCGTTAAGAAATGTATGAAAATATGTCTCAAGTTGCAGGGACTGGCGTAAAGTGGCGTATTATGCGAGAAATCGTATTAAGCGTGATCGTCTTAAACGGGTTCTACTGTATTTAGTTAATCAAAAGACAACTTTTTGATCTTTATTAATATTGAAATTACATTAAAACTTAGCCTTTATATGGATACTTTAATACCTTTCATATTTACTTCATCCCGTGTGATATAATTATATATAATTATAGGTATTTCTTACATTTGTTTGTACGTCAAATCTAACATAATGTGGCAAGTCTAGATGCAAATAAACAAAGAAAAAGTATTTATTGAGACTCGCACAGGAAGATCACATACTAAAATAAACACAAAAAAAAACGGAAAATCCGAAAATATCGCAAATCACTCTTGATTTATATTTTAACGTTTCAGTGCTCAGGAGATCCATGTTACGCGGGGGTAAGTGATCCATACCAATATATAATGTTCTTACTGCAATGCAAGAGCCACTTCTCATATAGAGAAATACGTATAATATCAGAAAAATGCTTGCTTCATTACTTCCTCCTGTCATTTTCTTGAACCCGTGATACATGCTTAGAAAGAACAATAAAGTCCATGACAGACATACGAACTTTAATATTATTAATGTGTGTGATGGGCTTATAACATATTTTGTCATACTGTCACTCGTCCGGTATCTGGAAGGCAATTCTCGTGGATCTCGCATTCGTTATTGTCGTTCGACTCGCACTTTCCCTTGTAATAATCAAGTTGAGGTTTTTTCGGCATCTCGATTCGATTATTTCTCGCTGGAAAGCCATGCGACATTAATTGTGTATTACCTTGAAGCGCTACCCGGGCTCAATATTAAAAAGATACGTCACTGTCACTCGCAATTCTCAGCAATTATTTGTGAAGAAAATGCCTGATATGAAATGAAATGTAGTCATCAACTTACTTCTAATATCAGCAGTTATTCTGTTTTTAATTTATGTAGAAAACCAATGTAAACAAACAATAAAATTATGACTTTGTTTTGACGTGACAAATATCGTTGTAGATATAATACTAAGGAGAAGGTTTTTCAAATTTTAATTATAAAATAAAAATGGCGTTACGGAATCAATAATGATGATGATATTGATAAATGTTTATGAAATACGCATAAAATGCTGCTCAAAACATGTTTTTAACTTAAAAATCATTATTCAAGATGGTCAAAAGTACATTAACGATTGCGTCAAAAAATAGTATGGATTACTTCGAGCGACGCATAGTGGTAACATTTTTGTCCCTAGACTCGTGATTTACGATCGACTTGTACTGAGAATACCTACATGATTCTGGCTAATGTCACCATTTTGTAAGCGATGTAGGAGACGAGCGGCAATGACAAATGTGTTATGCTACGAGTGTAAACGCGAGAATGGCCTTCCTGAACCTACATCTTCGGCTTTGTCTCCTGTTAACCGCCAAGCAACCACGAGCCTACGGACACTGTCCACTTGAACGTAAAATATAAAACTTTCTGTTTATATTGCAGTTCAATGGAGTACAATGTTTATCTTCAGTAAGTAACAAACAAAAATTAGAATATAACACAAGTCGAAAATATGTATAAGACACCTCAAAGTAAGGTGGATGAAAACATGGCGATGAAACTTGGAGGATTGGCGATAAACGTCATCTGCCAAAGTCTTTTGTTAAACTTGGCTCATTAGCATAATGGCTGAATGAGTGGGAACAATTGTAATCACGTTTGTAATACAGTCACGAGCTTAAACAATAACGCGTTCAGGATGTTGATGGGGTTGCCACGCTTTTGTAGCGCATGTTTACAGACGCTCAAGTGGAGTGGATGGCTTTCAAGCGATCATCTCCTTTTTATTTTCACGAGGAAAACTCTTTTGAATTTTGTGTTTGTAAGGTTTAAATACATACACGATGTTTGAAAAACTTTCGACACCCGCCGACACGCACACAGGAGAACACAACCAATAAATAAACTAATTGCGTCTCATTTCTCGAAAGGTTAGACCGAAGGACGAAATCTCTAAATTATATTTTCCGACCTTCGTAGGTAGCTAAAGGAAGCAATTCTTGAGACTTTCTTAAGACCCTGAAAATCAGGAGTGACTTATATAAGCCTACCGAATTTTTATGCTTTTTATTTTCCCTTATTTTTCATATGCGTGTACAGACGCCAGCAATCAGCATATCAAGCTACCCGAAATTGTTAAATTTTCCCAATCAACTTTGAATCTTATACTTTAGCTATAAACTTGAAAATCTATTAAATAAATTTGACAGATTGTAGTAGCTTAATGTGCTGGCGTCTGTACATATTATTATTTTAAGACTGAGAGTCACTTTTCAAATATTAAATTGGAAATTGAAACAAAACATGTCATCAACATGTTTTCAAAACCTACAGAAATGATTAACATTAAAGAATTTTGTTTGCAGTGCGATGGTACCATGTGTTCCGCTGGAGTAAGTATAGAATAAGCTTTTACATTTAAATTCACTTACACAGGGTCAAAAGAAATAAGCTAGCGAAACTCCGCAGACGTGATACGTATCGATATCTAAACATGACAGAATAAAAAATAAATTAATTTGTTGATTTTTTGTGGGGTCATTGACCGCAGTTAGTGTAGTCACTAGAGCAATCAGTTAAAAAATATATATTTTTGTGAGTAAACTTCATAGACGTGATAAGTATCGATATCTAAATTCGATAAAACAAAATGATACACATTGTCGCAACTCATAGAGTAACAACACTACCAGAACTCATAGAGTAACAACACTACCAGAACTCATAGAGTATCAACACTACCAGAACTCATAGAGTAACAACACTACCAGCGGTCGTTGACCCTAAAAAAACATCAAATATTTTATTTTATTTTATCGTGTTTAGATATCGATACCATCACGTTGTGCAGAGTTTCGTTAGCTAATTTAATTTGACCCTGCATAGTTGTATCCTCACGCAGTTTAAAACTGTTAAGGTTGTGGTTTTCAAACCCACACGTAGGTAGGATTCGTAATTTCGTATAGAGGAGGCTCGGAAAAGTAAAAACCATTTTTCAAAATTCAAACCTCCCCTTTTCCATTCCACCCCACTCTCCCCCATCCCTATCGTATCTCGGAAACTAAGAGTCCCGTGTTTTGTTGTTTTACGGATTCGTATAGAGGAGGCTCGGAAAAGTAAAATCCATTTTTCAAAGTTGCCCCCCTTGCCCCCCTTGAATGTCGGAGAAATGTTTCAGAGTCGTATAACAAGGCTTATTGCAAATTTTCTCGTAATTATTAGTTAATTTCCCGTATAACTCCATTAGTAAGTTTGTAAGGACTCCATAACATGATTGATGTTAATTAATGGGCTTTCAAGACAAGCCCTGATCATGAACTCATAACCTTTGATTTCAATCAAGTAAAAAATAACATAATTATAGTGAGAGGTTCGAGGCTATAACAGAAACTAGTCAAATTAAACTGCGCTTACCACGGTCAGCACTTGGATGGGTAACTATTCGTTACCCATAACAGTTATGTGCCTCGATGAGCACGAACACACACTTACACCGCTTTAATAGATCACCGCAACCACACAATTGTCATACCGCGTCTGTTAGCTATGATGAATGCTGAACACATGAACACAATAGTGTTCAGCATTCATCATAGCTAATCAGGAATTGAATTAGAGCGTTCGCAGAACAACCGCTTTATGTGCATAACTGTTTGTTACATTATCAGTAACTAGAATCATTATACAGCGTGGAGACGTATACGGTTGAGCAGTGGTGGCCCAGTGGCATCGGCCGCGACTTAAGAGTTATAGGTCGTAGGTTCGAACCCAGACAGGCGCATTACTTTGTGTAAATTATTTCATCACCACTGCTCTCAAAACGGTGAAGGAAAACATCGTGAGGAAACCGGCATGTCTTAGAACCAAAAATTCGAAGACATGTGACATCTGCCAACCCGTACTGGGCCCGCGTGGTGGATTACGGCCCACTCCCTCTCACTGAGAGGAGGCCTGTGTAAAAAAATATATGGTAATAAAATATATGCGTCTGTTATTGAGATTCATCTATTGGATTGGTTTGAGAAGTTATGTACGTATGCTATTTTGTTAATACGGTTGTAGAGACGCCATTTACATAAAAATTTCCACTGGCTTTATATTTTGGCGGCTTTATATTCTGGCTTCATATTTTTGAAAAATGGTTTGCAGCTCTCAGTAACATGAAGCTCAAACATCGTTCAAGGCACCTCTTTTGTGTTTTACAAATGACATTCTTATTTGTTGAATTGCCCCAAAAAATTATTCCGTGTCTTAAATTACACTAAGTCATGATAAGCAGTTAGCAGCGCATTAACATTTAACATTGAGGCTAATTTGTACAGTGCATATGTTGAATTACTAATTTTTTTGCTTAAGGCTTCCGTATGTGCTTTCCAATCTAATTTACTGTCTATTGTTGCTCCAAGAAATTTGGTTGTGTCTTTGTCTATGGTATTATTACAATAGTGTACTTTAACATTTGGAATGGTTGATCTATGGGCAAAATGCATAATATTAGTTTTTCGTTGTAACAGATTGCACGTCCGGTCCCTGCCAGCCTAGTTAATCCAGTTCTGTGCTGCTATGCAGTTTTTTGCGCCACTTCATCTTCTTCCCAGCTCAAGCAAGTGGTGAAGGGCGAGCGTGCCGGGGGACTGTCAATATGTTATTTTGATGTTCAAAAAGTGCGTGCAATCAGCACGCTGTCTAATTTGAAAAACCCGACTACTGAAAAGGATGAAACAAGAAAGTACCTTCCCCTGGTCGCATACCGCTGTACTAACATACTTATCAGCTGTGGTAGCATCTTTTCAGTAGTCGGGTTTTAGTTTTTATTAAACTTATTTTTTATTTCATTATTTTGGGGATTATTTCAGTAATATTTATTTTTAAATTCATTACTTTATATCCACTAGAGGGTGCCATATTGAATTTAGGGTGACGTCACATAGTCTATAACCAGCAGACGGTCAATACACTTCTAACGATACCTCATTTGTCAAATTATTATAAGTAATTTTGAAGTTACGAGGGAACAGAGGAACACACATACATACCTACATGTATACATATTGATCAAAATCATAACCCTATTTTTTGGTTCGCCGTAGTCGGGTAAAAAATGGCTTTTGATTTGATTAACGCGTTCTAAGGTTTTCCCCGGAATTTTTACCACGCGAAGTTATTCCGCTAATCGCTCCCGGTTCCGCTATGACCAACACCGCACCTTAAATAACCCATAATAACGTTAACATACGACTGTTCTAACAACCGACGATAAAGATAAATGTTATCTACCATACTTAAATGCCGAACTTCGACGATGTTCGTCTAGGCAGAAATAATATTTAACTCGACTAATGGATAACCATTACACAGATATTAAGCAAATAGTTAAAGAAGCTATGAAAGCTAATCTATTGAAAAATACGGTCGTTCTAATAGATAACAAAATTATTTGATTGTTTAAGCAATCATTTTTTTAAAGTGATATTAGTGGGAAAACTCGCAATAAGTGGACTGACTGATGAATGTTTCTACAGTTACGAACGGTTACGAACGACAAATTCATGTAAATAAACTTACTAATACATTACATACTTAGAGTCTGACACTTGGCTACAAAATGTTAAGAGTTTGTGACACTTGATGATAAAAAGTTGAGAGTAACATGGCAACAATTTAGCTGTGCCCGACTGGGTCCATAATTGTTGCTATGAATTAATACTTACTACCTGTATGTGTACGTTATGGATGGCAATAAAGATTAATTGAATTGAGTTGTTGTTAGTGATGACAAAATTTCGCATGTAGCACTTGGTGCACGCTTCTGACGCAAGAGCTCCTGACAACGTGCTGGTGTGGTGCGGTTTTAACATCATTATTTTTACTACACCCCCCACACCCACTTCACACTATGCTATGTACACCTCTGCTTAACCCTTCGAAGAAGACGGGCGTGAGGTTAAGTAGCTGTGTAATGCTCACTAGCTGGGCACTGGGTAGGCACTCCCGGGGCAGGCACTCCCAGGGCAGGCACTACCGGAGCAGGCACTACCGGGGCAGGCACTTCCGGGGCAGGCACTTCCGGGGCAGGCACTACTGGGGCAGGCACTATCGGGACAGGCACTACCGAGGCAGGCACTTCCGTGGCAGGCAGTACCGGGGCAGGCACTACCAGGATAGGCACTCCCGGGGCTGGCACTCCCGGGGCAGGCACTACCGGGGAGGCACTACCGGGGCAGGCACTACCAGGGCAGGCACTACCAGGGCAGGCACTACCGGGGCAGGCACTACCAGGGCAGGCACTAAAGGGGCAGTCACTACCAAGGCAGACACTACCGGGGCATGCACTACCAGGGCAGGCACTACGCGATCAGATCAAAGTAGGAATAAAATTGACCTTTGAGAACAGTTCAAACATTTTGACTGTAGTCTCTAACATAAGGTTTCGGTGTAATTAACAATGATGCTTCATCTAAGCAAAATTTTATAAGAAACCAATCTTACTTGGAAAAGAAAGCAGCGATCTATATTTCAATTTCAAATGGCGTTTATTAACAATCTTAAAACTAGTTTTACAATAATTTATTTAAATTAAAGGTCATCTGAAATCTCCAGATTATTTTGCTTTAAAGCGTAGACCTCCCCCAGGCCTTTCCGTAGCCCACGGTCGTGAGTTTTTCCTCAGCCATGCCCCTGCATGCCTCCCGCAGTAGTTTTCAAGAGGCCTGTGCAAGAGGCCTTCTCATCTTTGAAATGGCTTTCCTCTTTCCTTCTTCGAGATACCATTCTTTTACCTTTCTGGCCCATCTTCCGTTTTTACTCCTGATGGGATGACCTACCCATTTCCATTATAGTGTTTTAATTGTATAAGTCACGTCTGCTATGTTTGTTTTTCTTCAGATTAAGCCATCCATATGTATACATAAAATAGTAACAGAGATTTTTTTCTGTGATTTTTCTGGACGTAATTTCATCCAAATCCGTTCGGAGTAAAGATGAATACCGATGGATACCGGTGGATTAATACCGGTAGTACTTTCCCGTGGGATATTTTTCGACATCCACACGAGCGAAGCCCCAGGCTAAAGCTATCGTCTCTGAGAGTACACAAATATTGCATCATCTTTGTGGAACATACTCCACACGCTCTGACGCTCGACTAATAACATCTGCTCACCGCTAGGGAAATAAGATAGCTCCTCATTTGTTCGTATGAGGTTCTGCATAGCCTAGATTTCACTGGGCGTATATTAGAAGGTTATTTGCAAGATCAGAGAGCCTAGCACGAACGCGCGAAGTACACGTAACGTAAATTGAAACGATTTTTAACCGATTTCAAAAAGGAGGAGGTTCTCAATTCTACTGTATGTTGTTTTTTTTTTGTATATTTTTTACGCGATTTCTCCGGCAATAATTGTAAATTGATTTAAAAAATATTTTTTTAATGGATAGGGTATGCCTCAGGGGTGGTCCCATACAAATTTTATTAACTCTTTGCTTGCGTAGTTTTTGAGTTAGCTTCAATAATACGTATTTTCGTCACTTAGTTTATATTGATGATGTTATATAGCAAGATATTTATATAGCAACTAGTGTTAGTAAGAGTTTTTTTTGGGATAAGTAAAACTTTAAAGTGAAACATAATAACTTTTATACAAAAAAAAACAACCGTCTTCCAAAAAACAAAGTGAAAAATAACTTTAATTTCTTAAGTCGGTCAAACACCATAAAACACAAAAGAAATTATTTGATGATTTTTTCAGTTAAATACAAGTTAAAAAAAAACAGATTTTTTGTGTAAACTTCATAGACATATTATCTCCTCAAACAACACTGCCAGCGGTCGTTGACCCCTAAAAAATCGACAAATATTTTTTTTTATCGTGTTTAGATATCGATACTCATCACATCTGCAGAGTTTCGCTAGATAATTTAATTTGACCCTGCATAACGTAACTATATCTCATTACAGTGCATTGGATCAAACTGCTCGTCAACAGTAAGTGGACATCAGTTACAGTACCCGGCGATAAATATTGCACATTGACCTTTACCTTTTTTTTTTTCATTTTATACAAAGAATAAAAATAATTATCAAAAGAAGCAAATCATAATTGTTTTAACAGCTCCTAATAGATACCGGACTGTTTGTATTTCGTGCGACACGCTCTACGAAGCCGAAATTAGCCGATTGTCTCTATCCAAAGGTCGATGTGCAATATTTATCGCCGGGTACTGTATGTTATTATTAAGTAACAGAAGGAGAGTGCAACAAGTGTTGGCGCCTGAATGACATTGACAGGTGTGACATTATTGATAACATACTACTCAGCCTATAACTTTCCCACTGCTGGGACACAGGCCTCCTCTCTGTGAGAGGGAGTGGGCCGACGCGGGCCCAGTGCGGGCTGGTAGATGACACATATTTTCGAATGTTTTGGTTCTACGACCTACCGGTTTCCTCACGATGTTTTCCTTCACCGTGCACCGTTTTGAAAGCAGTGGTGATGAAATAATTTACACAAACTAAAGCGCCTGTCGGGGTTCGAAACTACGACCATCAACTTGTAAGTCGCGGTCGTTAGTAGGCCGCCATGTTGCGTCATTGCTCTGTGTTAGTAAACTTTTGTGAATTTCGTTAGTTCTCATGTTGGCCACGCCAAAAGATCAAAGTACCGTTGTAGTTCTAGTTTATCTTTTTAATATAATCACAATAATATTATAAAGGCGAAAATTTGTGAGTGTGTGAGTGTGTGTATGTGTGTGTGTGTGTTTATATGTTTGTTACTTCTTCACGCTCAAACAACTGGATCAATTATTATAAAATTTAGTATGGAGGTAGCTGACACCCTGGATTAACATATAGGCTACTTTTTATCCCGATATTCCCACAGGATCGAAACTTATGCGTGTGAAACCGCGTGGCGCAGCTAATAAATGATAAACCTTCAAAAACATAACTTGTAAAAAAAGCCGTCTCGCAACTCAGTTCTTCTACCGTAAAAAGTTGTGAGATCCATGTGATACCAAGTCGGTTAATTTATTCAGTCGCTACCTAAGGGACCTTCTGTCTTAAGTTATTACGTAATTAGCTAACCTAACAACATCTTATAGTGATCACATCAATATTAAAAATCTTTTATGTTTTAAATAAATAAATTCACTTGACCATCGCATGAAAACACAATGTATCTCACAAGTAAAATACATATTATATTAAATTAGATTGTTTAGTGCGATTGCCAAGTCAATCCGTCAGTCAGTCAGTGAGTGAGTGAGTGAGTGACAAAATTAAGAAACTTTGACTAGTTATAATTCTTAAACTACTTATTCAAATTTTATTCAATTTGAAATATACCGTGTTTATACAATGCCTGCTTGTTTACTGAAATTCAGGCTTCTAGTTTTATCCACAACGAAGTTATAGGGGGCTAGAAAATGGCCTGAACTGTTTCGAGAAAAGGATGATACGGCCGTGCCGCTTTTTGCTCGACTTGGCGGGGGCACTACCGTGTCCCCAGATAAAGTAATAAATACTTATTACTTAGCTCCCTCGATTATAGCAAGTATTTAAATTACAGTGTAAAGGGGTGAAGTGCTCAGCAGGGGTAAGTTTGCAACATATCATACTTAGTTCTATACAGAATTACATTTCAAAATATCATGCTTAGTTTTTTACAGAATTACATTTCAAAATATCATACTTAGTTCTATACAGAATTACATTTCAAAATATCATGCTTAGTTTTTTTACAGAATTACATTTCAAAATATCATACTTAGTTCTATATAGAATTACATTTCAAGATATCATACTTAGTTCTTTACAGAATTACATTTCAAAATATCATACTTAGTTCTATACCGAATTATATTTCAAGATATCATACTTAGTTCTTTACAGAATTCGTTTCAATATCATACTCAGTTCTATTTAGAATTACATTTCAAGATATCATACTTAGTTCTTTACAGAATTACATTTCAAAATATCACACTTAGCTCTATATTGAATTACATTGCATTTCAGAATTATTATTTCTTACATTGTCTTGGTACGGTGAAGTTCGTCATTCTATTTACAAATTGAATGATGGCAATTCTATCGAGTTCCAGTGATGACAAAAATCGATTGAATTTCTTATCGAGATAATTTATTAGATAAATCCAATAAACAGCCTAGATTTTTTTACAAAGTTACGACATGATGCTCATACGCAAACAGACTACATGTAAATATGCAAAGCATGAATCAAACACGAAGCTTAGCAATACGCTTTTTACCGTTCAGAATAAATCACTTTACCAAAGGAGCGCAAATGTGTGTGCTCCACCTTCCATTTACGACTTCTAAGAAAGGGCATAAAATTCATACAAATTCATACAAATCAATCATTCAATTCATTCTGAGCTTTCATACAAATATGTGTAAATACAGCTCTATACTACACGACATTTCTCCATTGACGCGATCAACGGACGACAATGGTAGGGTCTGATCCTGACGTATATAACAGGCATTTGCAAGTTTAAGTCTCAAGACATCATCGAGATGCGATCGCAAAACCGTTATAGCGAAGTTTAAATGTGGATATAGTAAGTTTACGCGAAATATTATACTGCTACTTTTAGGAGTGCTTACAGCTGGTTACGTAATTCGCGTTCCTAATTTGTGGAAGGTTTTGGTAACATTTTGTATTTAGATTTACATTTCGGAAGTATGATAAGCCACGTATGTACGTAAAAGTTTTATTTTGACAAGACAAATGTAGTCGACGAACGCTAACCAACAGATAAAGCCACGGTGTCCTAGAAGCACTGCGGCCGCGCTTATCGATCGCAGTGACGGCTGGCAATGATGACAATGGCAGAGATTCACATCGTTAGATTCGCCCTACCGCGTCAAAAGATAGTCGCGTTTCTGTTTCGTTTTGAAACCACCGACACACAATGACGCAGTGACTTGACTTGGTTCTCATGGAAGCGCTATTCAATAATGTATGAGCTCACTTTTCTCAGTATGGACATTTTTTCGCGTGAATAAGTACTGTGAGAGCAAATCTAGCGATGTAAATCTTTAGGCAGCGGGGTTTGACTTAATGTCAAATACTGGTTTCAATGACAGATTGTTCATGACGGGCGTTATAATATGACGTAACCGCTTTCCTATCAAACCAAAGCTTAACCAAGCAAATTAAGTAGGTATGTAGGGACCGTAGCAAGTGGTGTTCTGTAGTTTCTTCCCACCCCTATGGGACAAATCTACGGAAGTCACCAACCAATTTAAGTGACAAAACTACACTATTCCACAATTGACTAAACAATTTGTCTGTAGTCCGTCTTTTCTTGAACATATTCTAAACAGACCGATTCTAGAGTAAAGGAAAGTCCCCCGAAAATTTAGCCCGCAGCAGTGTTGCCATATATACAGATTTATCTGTATCTATACAGATTTTTCATCACCAATACAGATTACAGATTTAGCATAACTTTTATACAGATTTTCGTCATTTTCGCTTCCTCACATAATCTATGATGAAATGATTGAAAATTTATCTTTTTTAGTGTATTTAGTGTTTATTTATTGCCTTCAACATTTTTTCCCTGTGTTCTGTGTAAACTATGTTTGAAATGAAACATAAGTTTCGGGGAATCCCTTCAGTACGCTATAAATGTTGCCAGGGACAAATGAATGAACGGAATGAGCAGTATGAAACGATATTTTGTTTGGTTGGAGTTTCAACTTCTAGTTCTAGTCGAGCATCGCGAGTCTTATTTGCGCTAAGATTTCTTGACTTTCTTGTCGATTTTGTGTTGTGACTATTGTTTTCTTGAACAGATTTTATTACAGTTTTACAGATTTTATACAGATTTTAGCGTTTTGTGTTCATACAGATTTTGTACAGATTTTTCGACCGTTCTATCCAGATTTCTCGATCTGGCGTGTGGCAACACTGGCCCGCAGTGTGCAGAAATCAGTTAGTGTTGAACATCCAACAGGTAGAATGATCTCCTGATGAGTTGAATCATTAAGTTAATACCTCCTTGTACTATCTTACGTGACCGAAGCTTAGAGTGGCCCGTGGCTAAATAATAACAGCCGCACAGGTCGATAGATCAGGTTAAGCTACGCTTGCCGCGGTTGGTCTATGGATGGATGACATCTTTACATACCGAGACCCCTCCGTGCCTCACGAAATCACGTCCAAATATACATACGTATTATACTGGAAAGTTTTATGAAAATGTAGTGGTGTTGGTATATTGTGTTGTCTTATGACTCCCACGCGAACAAAGTCGCGGACAGAGAAAAGCTAGTTGGTGGCGACATTTCCCACCCCTGAGATGAAACTGTGAAATAAACTCGGGCGTCAAAGTCTCTTTAGAAGCCCGTTGCAGACATAATCTTGGTCAAATAAATTCCAATGTCAGTGTACATACTCCTCATGAGCAAGTCACCACACGCCCATGGTAAGTAGCATAATCTAAGTTTAAATACTAATCGAAGGCATTTGGATTTCTTCGTTATCAGAATAGTCGGATATGATGGATAACCGAAATAATAGTCAAAACACTAAGAACAGACGTCTATTAATGCACTAGAGTTCACTAATTACAAAAACATCAATTGATTAGGCATATGCGTTCAGATTAGAATATGGAAGCGCGGTGAATTCGATATAGGATGGCAAGACAACCTTTCGCAAGCGCGTCTCGACAACAAGTGAGCTCATTGAGCTGTAACGTCTAACAATCAAGTTCACAAAGTTCAAAAATATCAATATATATCTTTTTCTCTGTCCAGTATGCGCCGAAATCAAACCCCGTTACATAAGAAATGAAGGGCGTCTCATAAAAGCTACATCGCCATTCGAGAGATTAAACTTAGATTTTAAAGGCCCACTTCCTTCAAAAACTTCGAATAAGTACATTCTAACTATAATTGATGAGTTTAGTCGGTTCCCTTTTGCATATGCCTGTAAAGACATAACGTCAGCAACGGTTATAAAATGCTTAATTGATCTGTTCTCCACATTTGGCACGCCAGCATACATACATTCCGATAGAGGGACGTCGTTCTTATCGGATGAGCTCAGAAAGTTCCTGACGTCACTTGGTACTGCGTGCAGTCGTACAACTCCATATAACCCACAGGGGAATGGCTTGGTTGAACGCTTAAACAGCACCTTGTGGCGTACGATCCAGCTGTATCTTCGCTCCAACAACGCTGACATTAGTGACTGGGAGAAGGGCTTGTCTCCAGCCCTACATTCTATTAGATCCTTGCTTTGCACGGGAACTAACGCAACTCCTCACGAACGCATGTTCAATCATCCTCGTCGCTCGGGAAATGGACAATCGCTACCGACATGGCTCCACTCTCCAGGGCCAGTCTTTATGAAGAGAAACGTACGAAACTCTAAATATGAACCTGCGGTAGAAGAAGTGGAACTACTACAAAGCAACCCGGAATACTCATATGTACGCCTACCTGATGGCCGTGAGACAACTGTTTCGAATAGATCCCTGGCGCCTCTTCCATATACAGTAGATGACGAAGAAAACTCCGACGATGAACCACCATGTGGACCATCTACTGCACCTACAAGTGATGACGAGTTTGTTGACGCAACTGGGCCAGCTGAAGTTGAAGACATTGAAGTTCCTCGTCGCTCTACTCGAGAAAGAAGACCTCCGGCTTATCTTCATGACTACGTTTCTTCATAGAGCATGGGTGAATGATATGAAACCTTCTTATGTAGTAAGAAGATCATTTCGATTCTCCATCATAGACTATATTGTCACAGTGATTTCAAACCGTAGTGTCAAACGATTTGAAGGTTTCTAATACGCTATGTAATTTTATTGTGGAATAAAACCAAGATTCCCTTTGGTTTTGTCTTTATTGTGTATCAAATGTCAACCGACCGGCGACCGAAGGGCTCGCGGTGGAATAATAACAGCCACACGAGTTGATCTTAATTACATATCGAGACCCCTCCGTGCATTGGAACACACGTTAAGACGTTAGTCCCGGCTGTCATTCGTAGATCTTTGACATGGTCGTTGCGGGTAACCAGAACCAGTCTTACCAAAATGTATCGTATTAGAAAGAAAGAAAATACATTTATTTAGCACAGACTAAGAGACACACAATACACCAGATTGATTGATTGATTTATTACCCAAATATCTAACTGGGCTGTGGAGGTCAGTGGCTCCATGTAAAATACTGGTATTCAGCTGCATCCGGTTAGACTGGAAGCAGACCCCAAGATAGTCGGGAAAAGGCTGGGCATAATTTACTCGTATTGTTGTTTTACAGGATACACTGAAGGCCAAGTTGTTTATATTTGTCTGACTTAAAAAAAAAGAGGTACCTATGTCAGCGGTGTGTTTGTGTGGTTATTGTTGTTCACATACAAATATTTTAGGCATTTTTTGTTGCTAAGAAAGAGGAAAAATGTTTCGGCTAGCTACAAGTACCTATCTGAAGCGCAGATCAACTGACCTAATGTTACACTTTTAGTCCGAAAATGTTGTAAAAGAAAATAAATAAAACCTACTTGCTCACATAATTAAATAATAATAATAAATAATAACTCAGTTAAATTATAGGTCCCTTAGCTAAATGGAAGCCATTTTTCGCAACGTTTAGTAATTACCGTTAAAATTATTTAAATTATACACAATCATGGCGTTGTTCTATTTAATGTAATATTCCTTTAATTCATCAGTAAAATGAATAGCACCTGCTACGCTCGTGTGGTTATTATTGACAATTATCGTCATAAAATTGATTAAAAAATAGGTAAAAAAACTTTTTCAGTTAAACGGTTTTATGTTAAACATACATTGCAATGTTTAAGATAAATGTACTAAAAACCAAAAAATAATAAAATAGGTACAGTCGTGGGAATTATAAACATATGCATAGACTAGACTAAAATAAAACCGTGGGGCACGTCACATTAAGTCGATAATTTGTAGACAATTGACGTGCCCCACGGTTTTATTTTAGTCTAGTCTATGCATATGTTTATAATTCCCACGACTGTACCTATTTTATTATTTTTTGGTTTTTAGTACATTTATCTTAAACATTGCAATGTATGTTTAACATAAAACCGTTTATCTGAAAAAGTTTTTTTACCTATTTTTTATTTTCTAGTTTTTAGTTTTTTTTTATTTCGCATTCTGTTTAATTCATTTAGTGCTTGAAAAAAAATTGTTATCAGCCATTTGGTAGCGGCGGCCATCTTAGATTTCAATTTTGCATAGTAAATTGTATTCTACTTGTTGAGACCTTTCATTTGATACCCATGTTGATGGGATTGATAAAACCTAAGTTATCCGCCATTTTGTAGAGGCCGCCATCTTGGATTTTAATTTTATATAGTACATTGTATTATACTGGTTGCGCACTTTCATTTGATACCCATATTGATCGGATCGATAAAACCTACGTTATCCGCCATTTTGTAGCGGCCGCCATCTTGTATTTCAATTTTTTATAGTATATTGTATTCTGCTTGTTGAGCCCTTTCATTTGATACCCATATTGATGGGATTGATAAAACCTACGTTATCCGCCATTTTGAAGCGGCTGCCATCTTGGATTTCAATTTTTAATAGTATATTGTATTCTGCTTGTTGAGCCCTTTCATTTGATACCCATATTGATGGGATTAATAAAACATAAATTATCCGCCATTTTGTAGCGGCGGCCATCTTGAATTTATAATGATAATGAATAAACATAATTGTATTGTCACCAAAATCCAAAGTGTATACAAAATTTCAGATTAATCGGTTGACAGGAAGAGGGTGAAATTTGAATTACTAAATATGACCCAAGAATAATAAATAATAAATAAAACAAACGGGGTGAGCTAAATAAAACCGTTTAAAAAATTAAAATTAAAAAAATTGTTTGGTTGATAAAATATATTGTCCTTAAAGTTTCTTGCCCGTTCTTCTCCATAGAGATCTACGTTTTGGAATGGGCAACTAACTGCAACTTTCTGTCTCACTTCTTCTCCTTAGCGTGTCGATGGCAAAAAATACACAAAATATTATATTTGCAACTTTTTTATTGGTCCGGCCCAAAATTCAGTAACGCGAATACCGTTTGCTGACGCAGCCTAATAGGTCCTCACGTGTGCTGGTCTTGACTCCTAGTCAATTCAAAGTTGCTTGTTAATTGTTTAATTGCATTATATGCTGTGAGTTTGATAAATGAGAAAGGTTAGACACATCGATGGAATACACGTCTTACTATGTAATGCGATAAAAAGAGTAAAACTTGTAATCGGAAACACACACGAAGCAAGACAGAAAGCAAGATAATAACAAGCTTGAATGAAAAAAAGGGTTGTATTTTTGGGAAATACTTCGAACTCGTAGCGCGCGTAGCCGGTGCTACGCTTTGTCAGCTACGCCGTAGACCCGGAGCAAAATCTAGAAAATGCCGCTCAAAACTAACAATTTACGGAGTGCGAAAATCTGTCTATAGGAGATGGATATTCGGCGCGTGATGAGAAGAGTAACAGAATACTGTCTTGTTAAATTTCACTTTTATTCATTTTGATAGTTTTTTCACATTCCATGTAACGTATCGACAACGCTCACCACATTTTTTCGTTTTTTGCCCCTTCACGAAGCAAAAATTGTGTTACAGTTTTATTATGTTCATTCAGCGAATAATTTAATCGTTACAGCATGTTCCATTAACTGGTAATTGTAAAATACCAGCTTTGCTGGACTCATTGTCTGAGTGTACAGAACCTAGGTACCTATTAAGTATCAGTTTAGCTACCAATTTGGTATAGCTAGTTAAAATAAGTAAAATGTAGGTAAAAAAAAGGAAGTGTACTTATGTATAACGTCCACACTAACTCAAGACAGAGAGGAGTGGAAAGGAGAAAGGGAGGCCCTGCAGCGGGACAACATAGGCTAAAAATAAGTAATAATAAATAAATAATGTATAATGTGTGTTTTACGAGACATCTTCAAACGGTTGGCCGTGAGCAGAGGGCTGGTCTATTTTTTGGCCAAAGTTTTAAACAAAATTTGGCCAAAAGTTCAACATTCTTTTGGGCACTTTTTGATGCTCTATTCTTTCCCCTCCTTTCTTTTTTACAAGTGTATAATGTAAATAAAAGCAAATATATTTTCAGTGTACAGGATACAAATGTCGTGCATTGGTGAGTACCCTACATACAGTTTACATAATACCCTCAAACGGTTTTGCGCCATTTTTTAATAACAATGTTACCTACACTTATCAAGTTGAAAAATATGAGCTCAGAAATAAACTAAGAAACAGAGGACTGTGCTACGTAATGACTATAAGGCCGTGTTCTCACTCACACCAGGGAGTCTTTAACCTACTAAAATAATATCCTACTAATATTATAAACGCGAAAGTTTGTGAGGATGGATGGATGATGGATGTTTGTTACTCTTTCACGCAAAGCAAAGACTACTGAACGCATTTGACTGAAATTTGGCACACAGATAGTTTATAACCAGGATTAACACATTGAATACTTTTTATCCCGATATTCCCACGTGATTATGGGGCACGGCTAGCAGTATATAATGGTTCCATGAGTCCACCTGTGAAAATGAATGATAAACAACAGATAGTCAGTCGGCTGCTGAAGTTGGTGTTGCGGCGGTAACTTCTAATGATTCAAGCAGTGTGCGACACACTAGCGAGTGGGATTCGAAGTCGAGAAGTGTCGCCGTCCTTCCAATAACACTCTCCTATAGCATTTTAGTTTATATTTTTGCGATGAGCACCATTCGTTTCTAATATCACCCATAGCTATGAATGCAGTCTTAAAACTAGGTACATATTATGTGCCAAACTAGTATTTTCAATGTTACGTTATGTTTTCTCCGCGCGTTAGTGCTAGGCTCAATTCGCTCAGTTGGCGGCTAACTATATATACGCTTTGGTGTGAACGCAGCCTAAAACATAGCGTTACATTAATTTAACAAAAAAAAAACAGGGAAAGCAGCCTAAAATGTTAAATTATTATATAAAAAAATAATGGTTGTTTTTTCAGTGTTACGGACTTTCCTGCAAAGCGTTTGTGAGTATTTTCCTAAAGGACAATTAAAACATTTCTATTACTTTATCTGTGCCGCCCTGCATTTGTCCCACCACTGTCGTAAAAGAGCCTTTACTCAACAACTTTACTTTCACAATAAATACGGCACTCCACATCAGCCCACGGCTAAGCTCGCATGTACCTAAGTACATGCGAGCTTAGCCTTGGGCTGCTGAAGGCGGCTGGTGAAGGATGTAGGCGGGATATGCATTGCGACCCGCAACACGCTACGCACCTGCGTGCCTGGCAAACGAATGAACCCCGTAGCTAAGGTTGCAAACCTCTCCGTGCACATCTTACGTAGCAGTGGACGGTCGATTTAGGCGGATCTCACACTATTGATGATTCTCTACATACAAATTCAGTAAAAATGCGTTTCCTCGCGGGGCATTTGACTCCGTTCCCCGTGTGCCGAGGCGTGGCGCCTTCTAGTATGAGATCCGCCTTAAGCCATGGGTTACCTAAATATAAGTTTACATCTAGTTGGCGCACCTCATCGAAACCGGTTTAAACTGAAAGCTTATTGAATGACTTAAGATAGAAAGGGCTCCACTGAATAGAAAAAACTTTCGAATATGATTTATACTTTAAACCCAGACAGATACCAATGTGACTATTTCAATCCATATGTACTTTCCGTGTTTATATTAGACATTACCGATATCGGTGAAGGAAAAACATCGTGAGGAAACCTGGACGTATAGTTAATATAAGTCTGAAGTCACCAGCCCGTGTTGAGCAAGCGTGGTGATCAATGCTCGTGCCTTCTCTGTGTAAGTAGAGGGCTAGAGGCCTATGCCCAGCAGTGGGACAGTGACAGGCTGGTGTTACAAACAGACAACTTCTTTTTAAGTATTACAAGTCGATTTTGTAATTGTTTTATCACCCTGTGGTTGTATGTTATTTGCACTTCATAAAACAGCAA
This sequence comes from Luperina testacea, assembly GCA_927399505.1. NCBI lineage: Eukaryota > Metazoa > Arthropoda > Insecta > Lepidoptera > Noctuidae > Luperina > Luperina testacea. The sequence goes on along the minus strand of OV656766.1, from coordinate 920,719 downwards.
AGTATATTTGTCTATCAGACAATTATTAAGTTTTAACGTAAAGCTTTGGTTTCCTACAACAGCGGTGACCGCCACATAACGGCCGCCACATAACGGCTGCGGTAACGGCTCTCATGAAAATGATGGCGGTACCGGACTTTGACTTTACGTTCTCAAATAACGCTATGTTAGGAAACACACCAAGTTACTTATTATCATAATAAAGTAAGTGGTTGTATCTCCCTAGAGAGCGCTTTTATCGTTTCAATGACGTACCGCCATTCGACAGTAAATTGTAGACGCTAAGTATGTGGCGTTCACCACAGTCTTAGGAGACCCTAACTTTACTAAAGTATTTTTACTGGGAAATTTTGTCAAAAGTATTAAAGTAATTACGAAGTAGGTACTATACTGAACGAATAAATGTCTGTTTTCAGTGCGAGGGCGAGAGCTGCTCATTCGATGTGAAGTTGTGGGTATAAACTAACAGAAGAATAAGTAAAGAATGGTTTTATTAACTTTTAACTATTGTAACCTGCAATAAAACATGTATAATGTTCAGTGTTTAGAAAACTTCATTATTTCCCCGCAACTTTACCAGCGTGCGATTAATTAGGTCGACAACAAGCTATGTATAACCTTCATTTAATTGAAACAAATTTAATCTTAATCAACTCAGCCTATAGCAGCCGATCCCAGCCACCTTTTTTAGGTCGTCTGTCCACCTAGCTGGGGGGCACTCCACACTACGAGTGCCGACAAGCGGTCTCCCCTCCTGAACTCGTCTGTTCCACAGACCATCGGTCTGCAAGTTTAGTATAAACTATGTACAGTCGGTAAACAACATTGTCTGACCCACCCAACATTGTCTGACCCACCGGCATATCTTGTTAAGCCGTTTTAATCATTATCTTCTCGTCGTTAAAGTTGGAAAGCTTTTAAGTTTGAATTAACACGACAATACTTACACCTAATCTTTAATTTCGCGTATTCTTAACCAATTATTCTGGCTTCGCGGTTCGATGCTGGATTGGCGACGAACAACATGTGGATTCGAAAACATAATCCACCTATTATCAATTACTTTTTTAATTGGTTTTTATTTATGATTTCTACAATATTTCTGACATTACTAAAGAACGGTCAATATGATGTTCGCCTAACAACTTGTCTTGAAACGTCCACAAATGAGTAGGACGAAGTAAAATTTTACTTCGTGGGGTAGATGGATACTAAATTGATCTAAATGACAAAAGTCAGTCTACCTACGCCTAACAGTGACTGCGCACAAACATTTCTAAAACGTTTGATGTAAATCGTGAAAAGTATTTTTAATTAATTTGGTGTAATCCAAGCGTCATGTCGCAACTTAAGGGGATTACATGACCTAAACGCAAAAAACGCAAGTTTTTGAAACAATAAAACTACCTATATGATCGACTACAGTAAACAATATCAGAAAAATATATGATATTCTTCAGCATATACGAGTATGCTAGGTAGATAGTGTGTTAAACACATAATACAATTAATTTGATACGAGAGAGAAAAAAGTCATGAAGATACCTCTAAAAACTTTATTTTTACAATAAAGACCATACTAATATACATACATACAATCATTCTGATTTTTGTCAGATTATTCTACAAGTAACATACTAAAAAACTAGAGTTTTAATTTTTTAGTCCAAACAATAGATTTTTGTAAATAGATAATTGCTTCATATTTTGCAATAAATTACCAGCGTTGTATCATCGCGCTTCTCTTTCTCTCTATGCAGTCCGACAGCGACCGCGCTTTAGGTCATGTAGTCCCCTTAATGACTATACAAAACATTGCTGTCTGGATGTCGTCTATGGGACCTGATGAATTGGTAGAAGTTAGTCGAATTAATAGTAGTCAGTATTTGGAGATTATGCGTGACGTCATGCTGCCGGCTGTGCGAATTGCCTATCTAAATACAGATATTTACTTCGTGCAAGATAACAGACCGTGCAGGCATTATGCAGAATTGGTTAGCCAGTTTAACAGTTACACCTTCTTGGGCAAAGAAGGTGTAACTCAGCTAAAAACAATTTAGCTGAGATCGTGTCATCGACATGGGAGCACATAAGAGGACAAGATTTGTGTTGGAACGTGGTGTGCGGTATGCGTAGCCGCTTACAGCAAGTTATAGTAGGAAACGGTACGCCACTCCACTACTAACTAATCTACATACTTATAAGTATTTTGAAACACACTATGTAAGTAAATGCTCAATTGAATGAATGCTAAATCATTAAAATATTATTGCAGATTCTGTGGTGATGTTATTGTTATAAATGGAAATGGATTTTTCTATTTAAATAACATTTTTTTTTTTTAATGGGTTTGCTCTTGACTCTAGTCTAGGTCAGAGATGACAGAGACAAAGTCTACGATGGAGTGAGCTCACCCAGAAGAAGCCTGTTCACTCTTACTTTGAAGAGATTCGGGTTGTATGCACTCGGAAACACAAACGCAGGTAGAGAGTTCCACTCTTTAGCTGTGCGCATTATAAAGGACATTTGAAAACGCTTAGTGCGAATTGGTGGAATTAATTAATTAATCTAACATGATGATTCACTACATATAGCTATAAATCTGTAAAACATTTCACAAATTAATTAATTTTTTCGCATTTATACATTAATGTTTTCTCAATAACAAACTTCCAAGCATTAGCATGACTTTTTTAATGAACTACTACATCGTAATGAACTACTGATAAAAAGTTTCTGATAAGAGTACTCGGGCGACTGGTACCGCGGTCCCCATTGCCTGAGCCATTTTTTTACCATTTTTCTACAGGCGACTGTGACCACTCGCGACACGTTCCTTTGTTTAATCGAAATTTTAATACAGTTACAAACAAAAACCTACTGAGCGAAGTTAGCGGTGCCTCGACAGCGGCGGGCAAGCGTTACTTCTAATTAGGTCGCAGTTATTTGGCTATTTAGTATTTTAAGGACACCAAAATGGGAATGATTCGAGGACAAAAAGAGGTGCGTTCATTATAATTATTAGAGTATTCATTAATATTTAGGTACTCAACATGGGAAACAATTGGGGATCGATTAAATACACGCCAAAATGAACGACTGCTTGAAAACTGATCTTCTTGTTTCATTTTTTTTTATATTAGATAGCTTTTGCGGTTAACTTTTTTTGTATCTTTAATTTTATTTTTATTCATATCAGTCTCCATTTTGCCAAAAATGACCTATACTAATGACTTTCATCACATTTCAATTCACTTAGAGCACAATAATTTTTTTCTATTTACAAAAATATTGAATGCCGTTTGACTTTTTAAATAAATCAAATGTTTTCATTAAGAAAAAATTGTATGCATCAATATTTAACGAAGTTCCTCTCCAGGGTCACTTCACCGTTCCACCTTGTTGACTAAACTAAGTAAACCGCAATGTTAATGTGTTTGAAAACTTATGTAACCAGTGTTACTAGCGCCATTAAGACGAATCTAACGACACCTCACATTTGTTAAAATCGCTCCAATGGAACATATTATGTAGAGGTAAACATACACTTACCATCGATACACATTACTCTCCTGTTGGGCTCTGCCATAGTCGGGATTAAATTGCGTATATATGGTTTTTGATTTCGTTGGCGACTGTACAATTATTATTGGCGTCACGTGGTTTGTGGTCCCACAAACAGCATGTGTCGACTGACGCAAAATTGCTACCATGCGAGTGGGACCGCAGTCCTAGTTTGACAGCGGTTCCACTCGCCTGAGTACTCATAGTTTAAATCAATAGATTTTTACGTCAATTAGATGTAATGTTCATAATGAAGGTCTCGCCTCAAACCGTCGTCTTCCTGTATCACTTGGCTTCACATGAGTAGGTTTGTAGTTCGTTGGCTTGTCGGTGATGCTTGGCCGGGCATAGTATCACACCGGTAATTGGGTTGCGGACATCAAATGATTGTTCCGGGTAAAGTGAGATAATGTTATGGTTCCATCAGAAACAACATGATTTCTACCTACCCTCATGAGATTATGTAAAAACTTTTCTTTCACCATTATTTATTTATTTATTCATTTATTTCAGGCGACGCAGGTCCATAGATAGATAAAACCTTAACCTAAACATACACATTTTTATTATAAAATAGTACTTGACTTCACTAGCTTGTTCTTGTGCTGTTCTGTGGTGTTGACTTTGTTAGCTAACTTTATTGTGCATGCTGTGGTCTCTTATATATGAAGGAGTACACCTACTTAATTTAATACCTGTGCCTTTATCAAAACTTACAAGCCTTGTATTACAAGCATTTTTCTTGTAAACAATTTCAATATTACAAATAATGTGTTTATCAAAACTATACGTGTAAATTACGGGTTACAAGTGATGTTTTTATATTTGTGATTTTGTTCTTCAAAACATTCTTTGTGCCAGGCCACTCAGGAACACGGGCCTGCGGGCAGAGAGTAATGGGTAGTTCACCGTCCGATCAGGACCAGACCCGTGCCGGACGGCGCGTACGTGTTCCACGCGCGCCTCAAAGAGATGTCAGCATCAAACGAAGGGGCCCGCAAGGGCCGAGGCCGGGTCAGCGGGATTGTCCGAAAGGGTTACCGCTGGCCCGGAACATAAAGGGCTAAGGAAGGAACACGGGTGGGTTCTAGTCAGTAAGAGTCGGACACTCCCTACCGCTCCACCCAGAGCGGGAGGAGTCATTTGATGATTTCCCATCCTCAAAAAAAAAAAAGGCCACTCAGGAAGTATTGCGAAAAAAAGTATTTATGATTATTTGTAAGTAAAAATAGGTACGTTCCAATTTCAAAATTTCCCTCCACATTGTTTGCGAGCTAATTTAAATTATCGAGTCTCAGTAAAAAATGGATCTGCGCCGGGAACATTTTCGCGCTATGATTTTTTATAATTTCAAGTTTCGCCTGAAACCAGACGAATCGTACGATAGACTTCAAATGGCATTCATGGATGAAGGCTCTTTTAAGGCAACCGTGTATCGTTAGTATAATGAATTCAAGCGCGGTTGACTAACTTTGGGGGATGAAGAAAGAAATAGTCGCTCTTTGACGGCTGTTACGGAAGAAAACGTGCTAGCAGTGCAAAATGTTATCGAAGACAATAGGCGAGTTACGTATCAATAGATTCAACACATACTGCAGGTTGGATCGGAAAGCCTTCACGAAATTCTACACATGCATCTTAGACGAGCCTGCTTCAAATTTGTTTATCATATCACGGCTCCATTCTACCCGGGCCTGCTTCTGAGCATCGGTGAGGTTGTGCGGCACCTAGCGTAAAACTATCCTCCTCACGCGAATTCCTTTACGGAACCAAAGAAGCATCAACGCTGAATGGTATACTTACTACCAAATGCTTGGCAAAAGCGACCAAACTCAGGGTTCCGCGGCCTACTGCTCCACCATGACAAAAGCCTTCGCACACCGCGCTCAAAACGAGGGACTTCCTATACAGAACGCCGGTCAAACTCCTGGTCAGGGTGACCAGGAGTTTGGTTCAGAAAAAACTGTATCAGACGCATGAAAATTTGTATAGAGGCTAGTGGAGTGTACTTAGAAAAGATTTCATAAAAAATATTTACCTATAGAACATTTTTTCTGCGGCGGCGGTGGGACGGGTGGCTGGTAGTAGCAACAAACTGCAATCAAAAATTAATTAATCAACTATTATTAGTTATTGGTCCTATATCACATACTTGGAGTTTGAAAGGGCCTCTTCAACATCGCAATATTGCCTTTAACAGATGAGAGAGGGGTACATACCAGAGGGGAGGGCGGCGGCAAAGGGTCGCAATTAAACTACCCTTATGTGGATGACAACCTCTGACTTGTATCCGATATTACGTAAGAAATTCCCACTTATTGGTTTTGTTTGGGACTTGGTTACTTTATCGCTAGACTTTGTTCTCCCACACTAGGGGACACCTGAGTGCTTATAAAGAAGTGTAGTGGTGGAAATAAGTTGAAACAAAACCAAAATAATACGGAATTCTTGATGTAGTTTACTTACTTAATTCACCCCTTGTTCTCTTTAGGGCAGATTCGCTTTAAGACAGATTAGCTTTACGACAGATGCGCTTTACGGCAGATTCGCTTTACGGCAGAAGTACAGTGAACTCGATATATCCTATATCAGTCGGGTGCGAGCGCATCGCAGTCGACTGATATAGGATATATCGGCTCGGAAACAGTCGCGCATCACTTCGTTACGAATAATTTAATTCGCGCTTAGCACGGCATTAGCCGTCGCCGTCATGGGTTCCGAAGAAACCCATAGTCAACGAGTTCCTGGCGTTCCTGCAACATCAACTGGACGTCATGGACGAAGTTAGCCTCATGCAGATCTGCACCTCGAGCTACACCGAAGACGAGATACGCAGTGCAAAGACGACACTGTACATGTCGCTCAACATAGTCGACCGAATGCCGTCCCGCAGGAGGGACGAAAAGGGAGAGACGACCTCCAAGACATGTTTCGGGTGTTTAAGGAGGAAAATATGAAGCTATTATTTAATTATAAAAAATCTATTGTTTGGACTAAAAAACTAAAACACTAGTATTTTAGTATGTTGCTTGTAGAATAATCTGACAAAAAAACAGAATGATTGTGTTTGTGATTTTTTGGTTGTGTATTAGTATGGTTTTTATTGTAAAAAGAAAGTTTTTAGAGGTATCGTCATTATTTTTTGCTATCGTATAAAATTAGTTATAATTATGTTTTCAACACACTATCTACCTAGCATATATTATATCCTGAAGAAGATATTCGATCATATACTTTTATTGTTTCTAAAACTTGCGTTTTTTATGTTCAGGTCCTGTAAACCCCTTAACATAATACTGGCATGAAAACTACGTAGAGATCATTTCAACACGCCTGTACAATTTCTGCCGTAAAGGGAATCTGCCGTAAAACTAATCTGTCGTAAAGCGAATCTGTCCTAAAGCGAACAAGGCTAATTCACGTAGGTACAGACGCCAGCACATCAAGCTACCCGAAACTGTAAAATTTTCCCAATCAAATTTGAACCTTGTGCTATAGCGATAAAGTTGAAAATCTATTAAATAAACTTGACAGATTGTAGTAGCTTGATGTACTGGTGTCTGTACAATAACTGATCAGTTACGAGTCTGGTAAGTTGCGAATCTGGTTAGTTGAGAATCTGGTGGGTTGAGAAAACGCCAGATAACTTTAAGATGTACTTTAGTCTTTTCTGTCACATTACAACTTAAAATGACAAAGACAGCATGAGCGGCTTCCCTACATCGGGTTACAAGACATAACATCACGCCTGAATTCCTGGAAGGGTTAGGCAGAGTACACCCACATTGCACTAGTTATAGTATTTAAGTCCCATAGGGGGCGAGTCTATTGTCATCATCCGGGCACAACTCCTCTGCTACTGAGAAATTCCTGATAGGAAAACCCAATAACGCTATGTTCGTCCTGAGCATCGAACCCAGTATCCCGCGCTTAGCAGTCGCGCTCGCAACCACGCGACAGGCGAGGTAGTCCAGTACAGTAGAATTCTCTTGTATTTCGCCATTAGTTTGCTAAAATTTAGTAGGTGTATTCCACCAGAGACGTGTCCCAAAATAGTTTCCATCCGTATGTTTGTGTGTTTAATATGAAAGCCATTACAGTAACTTTTGGTTAGACACTTTATATGAGAGTAATTACAAACTTAGGTACTTACCGCTAATTCACATCATGTTGCTTTGTTACTAGACAGTTATTTGAACACAGATAAACACTGTTAATAGGTACTAAACACAAGTTAGAAGCCTCCAGTGGGTTAGTGCTTGGCCAGACTGCAAACGCGGGAGCGGGGCGAGCACGGCGTGGCGTATTCAAACATAAGATCTTCATTTGAGCATCCATAGCGGGCACGCGGGCGCGGTGAGCGGCTCGGGCTGCTCGGCGCGGGGAGCGCGCGGGCAACTCACGCCATAGATCGTTTATACAAGTGGCCGCAGTGAGTGCGCGTCACTGCGCGGGCGGCCCGCGTGGGGACCGGGATTCTCAAACTAGCTTTTTTCTAGTAAAACTAAGCCTTCATCCATATTATTTTTTGTTAAACACTGGATACGACGACACTCAGAACGAAGCCGCGCTCGACTGCGGACAAGCACATCGCGTGCGTTCCCGAACTCACGCCCCGTGCTGCCAGTCTGGCCAAGCCGAACAGTTACAAACTTACGCCTTCTTCCCACGAGGGTAGGCAGAAACTACAAAACGCCACCTGCTAGGATCCTTAAATACTCCTTGTGCTTGGTTTACGTTCATACATCTGGTCATACACGCACGTCGGTTGCGAGTAGCTACTACGCACCTAACCTTTCTAAAGAACACCAATAAGGTCACTATATGTCCTCCTAGGGCGTCACCATACCGGCGTTTCCACGCACATCTACTTTGTAAATACTTTTCGCCTTTCGTTCATCCTCTCAACATGACCAAACCATCTAAGCATCTCTTTTAAAATGTTTGTCACTACATCTTTTAAACCGCACCATTGCCTTATCGTAACATTTCTCACCTCATTTATAGTTATACCTATTTATAAAATTGACTCGAGATTACATAACTGGCGAAATGTACTGGGAGTACTACCTCCGCGGAAATGCACACAATACTGAGAGTAGGTACTACCTCCGCAGAAATCAGGCGTAATGTAATGTATGTTATAAAATGTCTTTTTTAACCGACTTCCCAAAAAGAGGACGTTATACATTCTAGTTAAAAACAACTTTAATTTCGGAAGTCAGTGCAAAAAACGAAATTATAAAACTCAAAGACTTTTCACTTTGCAGTGTTTTTTTTGCCAAGTCGGTAAATTACATTACGTGTTTTTATATTACAACTAGCTGCACCCCGTGGTTTCACCCGCGTAAGTGTCCATCCCGTGAGAATATCGGGATAAAAAGTAGCCTATATGTTAATCCAGGGTGTCAGCTACCTCTATACAAAATTTTATCAAATTTGGTGTAGCCGTTTGAGCGTGAAGACGTAATAAACATATAAACACACACACTCACAAACTTTCGCCTTTATAATATTTATTAGTGTGATTTTATAACTCAAGGAATAAAACAAAATTAATAGAAACTTCTCCAAAGGATTCTGTCAAAGGACTCAGAAATGAAACCCAAACATTGCTCACTACTCACATGTGTATCCTCCTGGAACTCTCAGCGGCGCCATCAGCCGCAGAGTTAATAAAATAGTAATATTAAAACGCCTACAAGAGCAGTACAAACACTTCTCTTCGATATTTATCTTGCAGCGTAAAATAATATTGTAGTTCGGAGTTACCACGATTTTTGAGAAAGCTGGACGTTTTACAGATCGAAAATTTTATATGTATAACATAACATCACGCCTGTATTCCGCTACGGGCTAAGCAGATGTGCAACTCTAGTACACTCACATGTTGATTATAATATTGATGGAAACCAAGAAAGAAATAGGAAACGATGCTTTGCTCGCGTCGCGCGTCGCTAGCTTACAAAGTGCAAGACATTTTTTGAATAAAAATATAATGTACAGACGCCAGCACATCAAGCTACTACAATCTGTCAAATTTCTTTAATAGATTTTCAACTTTATCGCTAAAGTATAAGGTTGATTGGGAAAATTTGACAGTTTCGGGTAGTTTGATGTGCTGGCGTCTGTACATAATGGTTACATTATGTACATTATATTTTTATTATCTTGGTGTACTACAGGTACCTACACCCGCGTTATGAGATTTCGCTAGTTATGTTAAAGTCCCATGTGATAGGGGGCGAGCCTATTGCCATCAACTGGACACTAATTTAGTCTCCGGGATGCTACTGAGAAATTCCAGATGGAAAAACCCAATAACACTTTGGCCGACCCAGGCATTGAACCCGGGACCTCATGCTCAGCAGTAGCGCTTGCGAACGCTGGACTAACGAGACGTCACCATGGAGGCACTCAGTGTTAAAACTGTTGACGTGCTTATACTAAACGTGCCTAAAGTAAGATACAGAGCAAAATTATAAGATACTGCAGCTGCGCCTCGCAGTTTCACCCGCATAAGTCTCGGTACCGTAGGAAAATCGAGATAAAAGTATCCTATGTGCTAACTCTTAACCTAATCCAGGTCATGGTCTGCCTATGTGTAAAATTACCATTTAAATCTGTTCAGCCGTTTTATCGTGAAAGCGTCAAAAAGATACAACTGGAATGTGCGGATAGTGTGTAGCATTCCCGACATTCCTAGTTTGGAGACATAGGGTGGAAGGTGGTCTACCTGTCTCCTCTCACGCGTATTGGAGGTGAAGTTGTGGTCGAAGATCGGAAGTGAAACTCCAACTTGTAGTTAATATTGTAATTGCCACACGCATAATTTACAGTTAAGATACACTATATTTAGTTAGCACATGATATAACTATGTAATTAAAACTAGTAGGGACAAAATAAACTAATCTAGTCCGTGCCCCGTGACGGTTGGCAAGCAAGAAAGCGTTGCTACATAAGGAACGCTATGGTTAGCACCCCGGGTCGTAGATACGTGTTGCCACTTAACAGGGGTGCGTTCCTGATTAACTTATAAATACTTCTCTAAAACAAAACAGGAGACGCCACGTATTCTAAGGTGCGTTCCCAAATGCACAATACGTGACGCCACACTAGTTCTTTCCAGACAACTGGTCACCTTGCTACACAGCTGCGTGAAAGGGTGAAAACCTATCGAGTAGATATGTGGAGGAGGGGATATTAGAGCGTATTTATCTACCCGTGTAAAGACACTTAAAATTTTTAGAGAAATAATATAAAGACAATTTAAAAAGCCGATGTTTTTCTTTATAGTAGGCTGGCAGAGAGCTGACGCGCAACCTGCTCCATGGATTCAGTAAGTTCATGATTCTGAACCACCCCGTGATGAAAATTTTTGTAAGTTTTCAAAAAGAAATCTGCTGTTTCCAAAGTGCAATACCTACACGGACAAAATGCATGGTAAAAGTAAATGGTTACAGTTTAATCGTCGATCCCTGCCACCCTGTAAACCTTTCAAAACAAAAAGTTCATCACGTTTTAGTATAAGTCCGCACTTATAACACGTGATAAACTTTTAAGCTTCGTTTTACTAAAGTTTGAAAACGGTCCAAGTATGATATACGATTTATTAACTATATTAACTACTAACGATATTAACTGACAAATGGTTCTCAATTCGGATGTTTATATTTTTTTTTTATGTATTTTCGGGAATACCTATCTCCGTCATATTAAAAACGGATTTGCTAAATTCTTTCTTTTTCTTTCTTTCTTTGGATTTTTTTTGCTAAATTCTTGTTTTAATGGATAAGGTGCTTCCTCAGGGATGGTCCCATATAAATTTGATTAACTTTGTTTGGGTAGTTTTGAGTTAGCTTCAATAATACGATATTTTTCCACTTACTTTATATTGATGATGTTTTAATAACTTCGTGTCACTGATATTTACAAAGCAAGTAGTGTTAAATGAATTTGTATGGAGTAGGTACAACTAAAAAGTGAAAAATAAAAACTTTATACGTCCATATAGTGGGCACGCGGGCGCAGTGAGCGGCGCGGGCTGCACGGCGCGGGGAGCGCGCGGGCAACTCACGCCATAGCTCGTTCATACAAGTGGCCGCAGTGAGTGCGCGGGCGGCCCGCGCGGGGACCGGGGTTCTCAAACTAGTTCGAGCTTTTTATAAAATAAGTCTTCTTCATACATATTATATATTGACAAACACTGGACACGACAACACACAGAACGCAGCCATGCTCCAGTGCGGACAGAGACTTTTGAGAGGTAAAAACATAGAACCCATTTTATGTTGTCCTTTGTTGCTACCCATAGTTGTCGTGTTGTAGCAATAGCGGTCAGTGCCTTATAATATCTCTCCGTGGGGAGCCAAACAATAAACTACGTATGGTTTTTCGTTACTGGAACATATTGAAGATCACGGTAGATATTTATTCAGGATGATAACGGACTTCATTTCAGTGTTTTTAATAAAAAAGAGTGTATGCTTATGACAACACGATAGAACTGAGAAGTTACCACTGGAGCTAAGTATACGCGATTCAGAGCCGAGTATACCCGATTCAGCGTCACCGACCCTCTGGAACCAAGTACATACACCCAATTCAGCGTCACCGACCGACTGGAGCCGAGTATACCCAATTCAGCGTCACCGACCGACTGGAGCCGAGTATACCCGATTCAGCGTCACCGACCGACTGGAGCAGAGTATACCCGATTCAGCGTCACCGACCGACTGGAGCCGAGTATACCCGATTCAGCGTCACCTACCGACTGGAGCAGAGTATACCCGATTCAGCGTCACCGACCGACTGGAGCCGAGTATACCCGATTCAGCGTCACCTACCGACTGGAGCAGAGTATACCCGATTCAGCGTCACCTACCGACTGGAGCAGAGTATACCCGATTCAGCGTCACCGACCGACTGGAGCCGAGTATACCCGATTCAGCGTCACCTACCGACTGGAGCAGAGTATACCCGATTCAGCGTCACCGACCGACTGGAGCCGAGTATACCCGATTCAGCGTCACCTACCGACTGGAGCAGAGTATACCCGATTCAGCGTCACCGACCTGAACCTCATAGTTCAGTTTCGTTCATCATCATCATCATCATCAGCCTATAATGTTCCCACTGCTGGGACACAGGCCTCCTCTCAGTGAGAGGGAGTGGGCCGTAATCCACCACGCGGGCCCAGTGCGGGTTGGTAGATGTCACATGTCTTCGAATTTTTGGTTCTAGGACATGCCGGTTTCCTCACGATGTTTTCCTTCACCGTTTTGTGAGCAGTGGTGATGAAATAATTTACACAAAGTAAAGCGCCTGTCTGGGTTCGAACCCACGACCTACAACTCGTAAGTCACGGCCGTTACCACAAGTTTCGTTCACTGTTTAGAAAGAACGCAAAGTGCGCCTAATAAATTTTCACGTAAAAATGCTAGAAAATAAAGGTACATGGCCACTGTTGCCATGCTAAAACATGACAACTACTTATAGTAGATATTTAAAACACTGTAAGTTGAAGTGTTAAAGGCTAATACTGTAATACTTTGTTTAATCCTCCTCACAAAGTCGACAAGTAGAATGCGTTTCCAAAATATACTAAAAGCAACACAAAGTGTATAATGCGAGCAGGTACCTACCGACCGCGAGATTAGCCCCGCTTTCCTTTATTCACCCATTCTCTTTGAACTACCGCCGACTTACTGCACTCTTTATTAATTGCTGTAACTACGATAATTAGGAATGTTTTCTGATGTTGGGGCTTGCTAAGCTCCCTAGCTGTTAGTGTAAGCATATAAACTTGTTCTTCTCGGAAAGTATTCTTTGAACATTACGTACCCAGTGTAAAGTCGCCAGGAATATTGAAAACGGGAAAAACTGACTGGATAGATTAGGCGCCTGATTCGGTAATTTATTATAAAAGTGAAAAAAGGCAGATAAATATCACACGGATTCTCCTTAGTAAGAACGTGCTCAAACGACTCTGGTTGCATCTGCCATCACCGTGTCATCTCGACCTATAAAAGCCAGCACAGGCTTCATTGCTCCAACTGGTAAAATGTAGTTAAGTAATCTTAATTAGAACGTATTATAATAATAGTCATCCAGGCCGTATTTCGGCTACAGGGGCCAATCTCAACAGAGACTAACCTTCGGCGCAGGAGATATGCGTGCAGACGTGTGTGGGCAGGTGCACTCTCTCTTCCCTCACTCTCATGGTCTGATGGGACGGTAATCCGACACGAGCGGAGGGAGATCAGGCGCAGGACCAACGGCTTGACGTGCTTTCCGAGATACGGGGTAACACACCGCCAGCTTCCAAACTCCGGAATACTACCAAGAAATGGTCGTGGTGGTTGCTGGTAGTGTTATTAGGTTCGATCAACAGAACCTGACACTGACCTAAAAATTTCAATTTATATGGCTACCTTAGCGCGTCCCTTAAGTCCCGTGTATTAGTGGCCGAGCCAGGCAATAGGATCGCCTCCCTAATACACTACTTACCGGCCAAAGATCTATACTCGAAGGTACTACTAAGAAATGTAAGTATTATATCAGCGTCCTCATCAAACAAAACTTGCTTAAACTTCCCAGTGAGCTAGCACATCGTTTAGAAAGTTAAGTTATTAATAAGTAGCGTGCACCCACCGTTTCGCTTAGTCTCGATGCTTAATTAAAACTTGTGTGCATTCATAGCCAGAGTAGAGAAACGTGACTTATTTACATTCGTATAGTATAAACATGAAAGTTTTGATGTTCGTCAGTGAGCTGCTATGACATGGATGTGCTGGAATTTAGTGCAGAAGTTAAGGTTGATATTAAGCTAAATTTATTTATTAAAACTTTATGTAAAAATACTGTACAAAGGCGGACTTAGGGTGACGCAGAGACAAAACGCAGGTACAACATACGGGATAAATAGCTAGGAAATTAGTATAAAATACAAGAATAAATACTAATACATAGACACATACTTACTATAAACAACATTAACTGTTAGGAGTAAAAATGATCGGTAGAGGGGAAAATTAATCCAGTAAATCAGCGCTGCGATGTTACGGCCAAATTCTGACTACTACGGTATAATAATATATGTATATCTAAAAAATATGATAATATGATATCCAAAAAACCCCGATTTCATCACTGACTCACTCACTCACTGATGATCATCAAAATTCTTAGGGAGTACCTACCCTAATAGTCCAGTCAAATAAGACTTTGAAGGTTACAATAATTCCCATAGAGCTAAAAATTGGTGTGAATGTTCAGAATACTATTATAAATGAATTGTGAAAAGTCCCCATCAATCCCCCTTGTGCAAAATTTTTTATTGATGGTGAAAGTTTGCAAAAATAGGTTTTTTGCGTTTTTCAGCTAAACGGTGAGTTTTACAGCAAAAATAGTTTAGACAAAAATTGTAGATCATCCGATTCTCTACAAAAAATGTATCCACACTTTTTTTCATAATTATTGCCATTTCCGTGATATAGCGGTTGAAAGAATTGAAAAAAATATTTTATTCGTAATATTTCTATACATTTTTGAACCGTTATACGAGTAAACATATGAGTCCCTGTCTTTTTTTTTTTTTTGTTTAGCCTGCGCTGTCCCACTCCTGGGCAAAGGCCTCCCTCCACTCCTTCCATCTTTCGCGAGTCCGCGCGTCCTCCTTCCAGTTTTGATGGAACCTATCCAGCTCGTCCCGCCATCTATACATACAAAATCACTGTCTTATACATACAAAATACCAGACATCAGTAAAAATTCATGTGCAGTGTCGAAAAATTATACTCGAAAAAGTAGCATTGATACCGTGAAAAGACGGCGCCAAGAAGAAGAAGCTGGTTCATCAAAAATAAGTCCTCCTCGTACTAGAGCACGAGTAAGTGAAACTACATTTTGCTTCAATCAGTGTTGTTTATTTTGCGGCATTGAGGCGGGGTCGCGGCAGACCACGTAGATGGCGGGACGAGCTGGATAGGTTCCATCAAAACTGGAAGGAGGACGCGCGGACTCGCGAAAGATGGAAGGAGTGGAGGGAGGCCTTTGCCCAGGAGTGGGACAGCGCAGGCTAAACAAAAAAAAAAAACAAGACAGGGACTCATATGTTTACTCGTATAACGGTTCAAAAATGTATAGAAAAGTACCTACATTAACGTGCATATTACGAATAAAATATTTTTTTCAATTCTTTCAACCGCTATATCACGGAAATGGCAATAATTATGAAAAAAAGTGTGGATACATTTTTTGTAGAGAATCGGATGATCTATAATTTTTGTCTGAACTATTTTTGCTGTAAAACTCACCGTTTAGCTGAAAAACGCGAAAAACCTATTTTTGCAAACTTTCACCATCAATAAAAAATTTTGCACAAGGGGGATTGATGGGGACTTTTCACAATTCATTTATAATAGTATTCTGACCATTCATACCAATTTTTAGCTCTATGGGAATTATTGTAACCTTACCTCTATTTTAAGGACTAATTTGACTGGACTATAAGAATTTTGATGATTTTCTCATCTTAGTCAAAATATGTGGCTCGGCCGTTTCGCTACCGTCACATGTGCGTAAGGTGAAAAATGTATTCACTGTTCATTACTTTTCTATTATACAATAGTTCTTGTAGTAACGAAACGGCCAAGCTTCATATTTTGACTAACGTGTAAAGTTTGTGAAGTTAGAGCTTGTAGAATTAGGGCGTGTAGAGATAGAAGCTTGGCTCTACATGAGGTCTGATAACTTTTTAACAGTGCGAGCCATATGGTCTCGTCTTGGCAACATTTTACATGAAAATGTTTTTAGTGGGATTGTATTTACATTTCAAAGGACATTGCCAAACGTTGTCATACATTATTAAGGCGGACGCAGATTTGTGCGGGTCTACAGACCCGGGCACTACAGACGCGCCCCACACTACAGGCGCACTGCACACTACAGACGCGCCGCACACTACAGGTGCGCCGCACATAATTGTATTGACTGACCCATTGGTCTCATGGTCGCGAGCGCGACTGATGAGCGTGGGGTTCCTGGGTTCGACTCCCGGGCCGGGTAACGTGATAGGTATTGGGTTTTCCCATTAGGAATTTCTTACTATCAGCCTGGAGTTTGGAAGTTGGCGGTGTGATACCCCGTGCCTCGGAAAGCACGTTAAGCCGTTGGTCCTGCGCCTGATCTCCGGTCGTGTCGGATTGCCGTCCCATCGGACTATGAGAGTGAGGGAAGAGAGTGTGCACCTGTGTCTACGCACACACGCCTGCACTATAATATCTCCCGCGTAGATGGCTAGTCTCAGTTTAAATGCCTACAATGTCCAATTAGATTTACATACATCTATTTTTTGTTTCGTCTATACCTGTCCTACTGCTAGAGAAAGGCCAAGTTCTTCCACGAACTCTTTTCAGATTTATATTACCACTAGCAGCGCCCCGCGGTTTCACCCGCATAAGTATCGATCCCGTGGGAATATCGGGATAAAAAGTATCCTATGTGTTAATCCAGGAAATTGTCTATCTATGTGCCAATCAATTTTCATACAAATCTGTTCAATGGTTAACGCGTGATTGAATAACAAACATCGTCACAAACTTTCGCCTTTATAATATTAGTGTGATTAAAGTAGGATAGTAGGATTATTAATATTCTATGATGTTAAAACATGATAAACAGTGTATTGAGAGAACTTGTAACGCTAAAAAGAATATAATTTATAATAAATCAATGTGTGTAATAAATCAAGTGTGCAAACAACGGCTGTGTTCTATAACATTGGGGATAAATCAACAACAGCTTTTAATTAAATAAAAAAATAAATGTTGTTCAATAAAACGTTTATGAAACCTCAATTCCACCCTCGAATATCGAGAGCAACAGAACAACGTGTGAACATATCGTACTTTAGAAATATTTGCATGATTCTGTAAAGTGCTCGAATAAATAGTAGTTCCAGTATATATTGGAATATCATCTCTCTCGAAATATGTTCATATACAAACAAATAATACTTATCTACGATGGCTCCTCAATCGTTTTAACGTGCTGAGCGTTTTAAATTGAAGTGCATGAGTTTACACAAACTTAGTTATAGAAATAAAATCATTTATCATAAATAGAGGCTGACTGAATTGACGAACGAAGGAGTACCCAATTATGTATACAATAGGAGCCTTAAATAATGTATTATTTAATATAATCTATCCATACACCGAGCGTGTATCAGAAATGTGGTCTCATATTTATTGACTAGTTTTCTGCACTTCACACAATCTGAACCACTTTCTCCAAGGGACCAACATTATAAATTTATAATCGCGAACAAATGATCAGCTGTTCCATATATTTGGGTCTGTACCACACCCTTGAATATGACCACACATTCCTGATGCTGTCATAACATTATAAATGCGAAAGTAACACTGTCTGGCTGTCTGTACCTTTTAACGCCTAAACGGCTCAATGGATTTTGATGAAAGTTGGTGTGCCAACTTCAAAAAACCAAAATCCAAAATCAAAATCTTCAAAATCCATAGATAGACCAGGTGGGTGGACATTAAATTTATTTATTTATTTATAAAATACATTTTTTTATAATGATACTTACATCCCGGTAGTACGTTTCTGTGGGATAATTTCTATCCTCCACGCGGGCGACGCCGCGGGCAAAAGCTAGTTATCCAATAGAATACCAACATCAAAATTATGGTCACTTGAATTTTTCCCAGCCACCTTTCCGATCTCTGTCTATGTGATAGGTGAAACATGAGACCATAATATTTGGAAGTTAATTACATAATAAAATTCCCCAGATTTAGATTTTATTATTGGATTAACCCGCCATCCTGCCGGTGTCGTCAGGTTATCACCTGCGTACTTGGCTGGCTTTAATCGAATGACTTTCAATTCTAACGCTCTGCTTACCCCCCAAGTGACGCCAGCTACGGTAGGTAGAGCGTAGTCGTGAAAATGAAAAACCTTATTACCCTATTATTTTTTGTGTATCTTACCCAGAAGGTGCAACCGGGATCCTGTTACTAAGGCTCCACTGGCTGTCCGTCCGTCTGTCACAGGGCTGTATATTTTGAACAGTAATAGGTAGACACTTGAAACTTTCACAGAACGTGTACTACTTACTATGGCTGCTATAAAACAAACAATAACAATAAAATAAAGTTAAAAACTAAAGGGACCATACGTGTCAGAGAAGCTCATACCTAAAACATAAGGGCTGAAAAAGGAAGGATACCTAAGCTACGCCGTACGGTCGTCAGAAGCACGAAAGTCTGACAACTGTTCTGGAGGTCAGAGAGGCAGTCGCTTCATGTAAAATACTGGTATTCAGCTGCATCCGGTCAGACTGTAAGCCGACCCCAACAATACTCGTATACATAGTTGAAATTTTCTGGCGGAACGAAATTAAATGTGGTACCAGGTAGTTTGTAAACGGAAGTGATGGTGCAGTTGCCAACATCAACGGTGATGATTTCTATGCCGTTCTCGTTTGAGCACTTAGTGGATAGTATGCTTACGCCGGGATTGCTGCTCACGGCGTAAGCATACTATCCACCACACTGCGTTATCGTGCTTCGGGTGACAGATCTCGGCGATAAGCGTAAGTAAGTCCAGGACTCCAGGAATGTGTGGCCGGTTTTGGGTTTCATCTCGATGAGTCTCTTGAACGCAAAGAATGTCGCAGTGAGTTTTGCGGTAGACATCAGAAAGAATTTTAGATTTGTCTCGTAAGAACCCTTCGATGAGCCGGTTTTATAAGTGGACTTTGGATTGCCATCGTGGTGAAAGGATTAGTCAATCAGTGTGGATAACTCGCTGATTGCCAGAGTGCGCCGGACTTATAGTGGTTCTGTAGATACGTCGCTCGGGGAGGCTCCTTTCATGCACCCCTGCAAAACCTTTTCAGGTAGAGATTCCCACTCTGCCTTGGAGTGTAAATGTGGTGCTGTTCCACAAACGATGGGACACTTAATATCATATCCTGCGTGTCCTGTCAGCTGCACGTTACAGGAACTGGTGGACGCTGGTGATGGCGCCAAACAAGTAGCCGAATTCTGGGCCGAGTTCATTTAAATTACTATCGACACGCTAAGAAGAGGAATATACATAAGTGGGAAAAGGCAGGCAGGTGGTGATGACTAGAAAGGTATTAAAGAAATAAGTAGTGTTAAATATTGTACAGTGGCACGGAACCCTTCGTGTGCGAGTCCGACTCGCACTCGGCCGCTTTTCTATATCCTGGATGTCAGGCTTAAGTAAAGAAATTAATGTATTCAGTATACAAGGTGACGGAGCATGAATGTGTCTTCTAAGTACAATATTGTGTCGGACACAATTTTTAAAGATCTTTTGAATATGATAAATGGCAAATCACTTTGGCGTTTTTTCTGAATACCTATTCAATATGAAATTATGAACCGTTGACAGGAACCTATTCATATTGGGACAGTCTCGCTGTGCTTTCGAATTCGCTGTTTGTTTACGTACTTTACGTACCTACCTATCATTTTGGAAACTGAAATAAAATGTTGGTGAAAAGAACATTGAAGTTAAGGTTTCCTCAGATTTCTTAATTTAAGAAAGTGAGATTATATTACCTACTTAGGTTAGTGGTTATAATTTTTTGTAATGAGTATTTTTTAAAAATAACAGAAAAATGATTAAAAGAATACCTAACACAAATGTTACCTTTCCGTGAAAAATGTGGTTCCACGAAAGTCAACAGGGTCACTTTGGTTATTTAACCGTGCCTAAAATAGCAGGAAGGAATTATAACTTACCAGGGCGGAAGGCAGCATAATAATCAGTGACGTTAATACTGAGTGACGATGCTTTGATGAGGGGCTCGTGGCTAAGTGATAACAGCCACACCGGTCGTTACGCTTGCCACGCTCGGTCCGTGAATGGGACCATCTTTACATACCGAAACCCGGCTATCAAGTGTAGGTCTTTGTTAATTCAAATTAACATGTTTTTGTACATATTTTAATAATATTAATTGTAAGTTTTGGCTTCCATAGTTTGATCATATCTTTTCTGTATTCTGTATTGAAACTTAATTTTTCACTGCATGGAACACTAGTTCAACACTTGTGAAAATCTATGTCATATCATGGCCTCTCTCTGACTCTCTGGCCAGAAAAAACGACGGAACGGATCAACGCATCTCCTGTAATAATTTCAATTCTCGATGTCTAATTACGGTCAATAATTTGTGTATAGAAATAACAAATACATACATCAATTACGAAGGTGATATCATCAGAACTTTTATTTCATCTCGCCACCGATGTTCACGAAAGTTCAGTCATCCACCTCATCCGAAATGCCGGTTGCGATTCGAAACCGCCAACCGGAGTGAACAGTCTTTGATAGTAATAACGGATCGTCAAAAGCCCGACATTCTGACAACCAGTTACTGGGTATAACGATACCCATTGGTAATACCAACGGCTATCGTGTTACTCAGTAACTGGGTTGTGGAGGACAGATAGACAGTCGCTCGGTTACACTGGAAGTCGACCCAACGTAGTTGGGAAAACGCTAGGCAATTGGATGATGAAGAACAACCGACAAAATATACCGCATCTAATGTTATACACGCATATTAGTCCTTCACGTTGCTCATATTTATGTAGATACCTACATGAATGAAGCAAAGTTTTCCCGAAGTGACAGCATGTTAGTAACAGCTAGTTAGGAAACTGTACCCAAACCTAGTCCTACTTATATAATGACGGCTAACTAATTAGTGTGACATAAAGTTATCAAACCAGTGGAGCATTGAGTTGTCCTGGTTAGTCTCTAAATACACTCCGGACATAGTGTCTGATTAATTGAAGCTAGGAAAACCTGCTCAGGTCACAGAATAACTAATACTACTTAGTACTCAGGTGGAGATTTATAAATTAGCTGCGCTCCGCGGTTTCACCCGCATAAGTACCTATCAATCCCATGGGAACATCGGAATAAAAACCATCCTATGTAGATATCCGATGCAGCGCATCAGGGATGTTCGCGGACGCACATGTGGACTGTTTCTTTGTCACAATGCGTAAGCGCTGTGCGTCCCTGGTGCGCGGGGAGTGGGGCAGCAATAACAGTATCCTGTCGCTGATTTCGAGCAGGCTGGACTGCCCTTACATGAATCGCTGCCGCGCTATTTCCCATGGAATGGTGCAGCCGCGGTAAAGCGTCGGACAGTACTGCCGCCTTGTGTATTGTATAGGAATTTGTGTTTGACCCCAAAAAAAAGAACAACATACCGATTTTTTTTTTGTTATTTCGTGTTTAGATATCAAGCCATCACAACCCTTGTAGATTGCCATCGACCTTGGTAAGAAGAAGTGGGAGGATAACAGACTGAAATAAAAGCGGATTTCGCACAATTTCCTTTCGTTTGAGGCGTGAAAATATTTTGATAAGTCGTAACTTGAGTTTAATCGAATCATAAAGTTTTAAGGTTGGCGTTATATTGAGTTGTTTCAAAGAAATTTAACTAAGTCACTTGAATGTTTCAAACTTGGTGTATTGAGTTTTACTTATTGGTGGCAAAGTTATTATTTTATAAGTAATTCGGCTAATTTTGTAAAGTTGAAAGGTTTTGTTTAAATGGGTTGGTTGGGAAGCGAATTTATAAATATATAGGATGGACTAAAATATTTGGCAGTGAGGGACCTGAATCGTGTCGCTACAAGAGAACGCTCCTAGGAGACAGTCCTGTGCTCTTTGCGACATAATGTACAGTCAGCAAAAAAAAAATGTAATTTACACAAAGCCTTTTTGATCCGAATCGAATCGAAATTAAAATGATTTCAAAAAATCGTAGGAAATGAGACTCCCGCTTACTTTTTATTATGGATAGACTGGCCGAATATGAACAACAAAAATTAAACTTCGAATTTCAAATAAATTTGCGTGACTTTCTTTTATATTTACAGTTATATTTAAGTTTGAGTGCTAAATACCTACAGTAGACTTGCAGCGCTTCGCGGCTTCACCCGCATTAGTGTCGATCCCGTAGGAATACAACTAATATCCTATGTCCTTTCCCGGGACTCAAACTATCTCTATACCAAATTTCAACTAAATCGGTTCAGCGGTTTAATCGTGAAGAGATGACAGACAGACAGACATACTTTCGCATCTAGTCAGCTACGATATTTTTAACATAATTAAGGAATGAATTTTAAAAATAGAACTAGGTTAGGTTAGTATAGATATTATCTAGATTCATTCACAAACAAAATAGTACAATCATTCATTCCGTTAGCTCATTTACGTGACCATTCGTTCCATTCATTTGACTTGGCGGGCTAATGCTAACCCCTTTTAGTAAAATCACCAATCACGAAAAACATAAAGAGGAGTGATTGCTGTTCTGGCTAACATTCACGAAGTTAGATCAAGGTGAAGGGTTTAAATAAAAAAATATTTTAAAATGGACTTGGAAGGCAACAAGTTTGTTTACCCACTCTTATCTGATTGCGTTGGGATTTCACCGGTTACCCGAAAGACGTTAAATTTGTGAGTTTGTACGTAGGAGGTAACCTTCGGAAACTTGGATTCCGAAAACTTTTTCACTAATAAGAAGTTATATTTTATGATTTCACGCGTAACTATGAAGTCCCAGCCCGAATGATTTATCCATACTAATATTATAAATCTGAAAGTAACTCTGTATATCTGTATGTTACCTTTTCACGCCTAAACCACTGAACGGATTTCGATAAAATTTGGTAGAGATATAGGTACATTGCATCCCGGGGAAGGATAAAGGATAGTTGCGGGCGAAGCCGCGGGCAGAAGCTTGTATAAGTATTAGAATTTTGGATCGATGTAGTTCGAAAGAAGTTATGACTGGGACTTTCCTATCTTGTACTTAATAAAAATCTTGTCAACAAAATGTCTTGTTTGATTCACAATTAATGCTCTTTATCCCATTTCACGCCAAGTAATTGAGAGATTGCACAGTTGGGATTGTATATCTTCCAGGCAGGATTTTCCAAAGTTTTGTTAAAAAACGAAAGCTGCCATCTCACACAACACACAAGTTTATATTAATCGTGACCGCCTCAACCCTTACCCTTCCTTATCGTGTCTTGGCCAGCTTTTATTCTCGCTTCTTCTAAACATAAATAATTGTATGGGAAACGTTTAGGGTGATTTACAGCGCTGTAAATAAGATTTATTAGATTAAAAAACGAAGCATTATCTGTTTTGTGATAAATTACATTTTTGTTACTGTTTTAAATAGTTATTATCTTCTTTAACAGATTTTTAATTGGATTATTTTGCCGTTTTAAAATTGGTCGTTCTTAAAAAATATTATTAAAGGAAATTTTAAGAAGAGAGAGAAGTCAGCCTGTGCAGTGTAACATTACAGGGACATTACGTGACGCGGATGTGTGTCCACTGTGCACGGCACGAATTTAATTTGCGTGTTGCGCGGCCATAGCCGCTGCCCGTAAACACCATGAGTTCCAAACAACTAATAGTCAATGAATTGCCGGCATTCCTGGTCCACACCATCGACTACATGGACGAGGTGAGCATCCTGCAGATATATGAGTATTCAAGACTGATATCATCGATATGTTGGAGAAGACTGACCTGGACGACGTGCTAGATTTCGTGGCGAAGGAGCTAAACTAAACTGCCCCCCGTTACGTTCGTTCGTTACGCGGCTGTTAAAGGACATCACTTCCTTGAAAGCGGAGATGACCAAGATGCAGTCCAGAATAAAAAAACCAAAACCAAACAGAAAAAACCGAACAAAAAAAACCAAACCAGAAAAAACCAATACTGAACTACCTACGTGAGAAATAGCATTATTGCGCAACATTGGTTCGGTAATTGGGTCACCTGAGGCCTCAAAGGTAAACGCACGACGAGGGGCGCAAAATGCATTCGTCGGCAATTTTGAATCGGCGAACACAAGTGCGGCACCAGCTGCCAATATCGCTGCGCAAGCGCCGCCCGCCGCCGCCGTCGCCCGCGTCACAACACCGGCAGTAGAAACGTCACGCGTAGGTACGTCGACCCCTAAACGTGCCTACGCTGCTATTGTCACCAGCGGCAAATCAGATGTGCCGCAGCCTAAGCGACAAACCAAAAAATACCGATAAAGGGTGCTCGACATGCCCTGACTGCGGTCCGTAGCTCTTTGCCAAGAGCCAGCCAAGTTGATGAGGAGGATTTTACGAAAGAAGAAAGGAAGAAGAAGCCCTGTTCTCGTAACCCGTGTGGCGCCGCACTGAGTGGACCCAACATGCTGCTGCGCCCTGCTGTGCCCACGGCGCAGCTGTACCTACCTTTCGCGTCTGCATCACTCCACGACAACTGAGGAAGTCGTGCTGTATTTGAAGGTAAAGACTAACTGGACTCTGAGGGTCGAAAAGTTTGGGTTGGAACCCAACATCTCCATCATTCCAACAAACGTGCCTGAAAGAGGACACGACGCCGACAACGTTATGTGTATAGTCATAGTTTTAAGGTTTTTAATATGTATTACTTTATTATTGTATAAGATTATTTTGTGTATTTTATCTATGGGCCTTAGCTGCCCGATAATAAAATGATTACCTATTATTACATAGATCAAGTAGAATGTGAAGGTATGAGGAGGTAATTTGGTACGAAACTGATGGATGTTTTCGAATAAAATTTAATTTAATTAATAGAAAACAATCAGTTAATTTATCAAATTAAATTTCATTCTAAACATCCATCGATTTTTACTAAACTTCAACTATATCCGACAACCCTGGTTACTTATCTCTTTTGGTGACTGCAGGTACATTAAATAAAACAGAGATGGAATGAACACTGCTCAGAGAAAAGCGTAGGTGTATGAATAATAAATGTTTTATCATGCACATTTTGCATAAGGCAAAGTTTAACTCGCAAATGTACACATTAGCTGCATTACGAAAATCTGGCAAAACTGTTGATAACATTAGTGAGATGACTCCATATTCCGTGTGCCGACAACCACACGCTTTAACGTAAATATTGCCGAGCGATCGCTTTATATACATTGGTCATTCGGTTAAACATCGCAAATCAATTCATAATGACAATTTACCACACCAACGTTGGCACGAACATGACTGATGCACTGATCTACATGTACCTATATACGGCAATGACAAATACGAGTACACAATCAGGGGCTCTACAAACAAAAGAAAGAGCGAGGCGAACACTCTTTAGGCATACTTTGCGATCTTTCTGAACAGTGAACGATATTGAACCGTCCCGCTCAGGTCGGTGACGCTGAATCAGGTATACTCGGCTCCAGTCGTAAGTTTTCACTTCTGTATGACCACATGACAACAAGCACACACCCTCTTTTTTAAGCTCCTATTTTATACCTATTCATTTATGTAAAACCTCAGTAAAATAAACAAAACAAAAGCGTAACTACAGCGTAATTGATATTTTCATATTATGTACCATATTAACATGTTGACAGAGCACTGTTGGCCCAACGGTAATGGCCGCGACTTACGAGGTGTAGGTCGTAGGTTCGAACCCAGACAGGTGCTTTACTTTGTGTAAATTATTTCAACAGCACTACTCTCAAAACGGTGAAGGAAAACATCGTGAGGAAGCCGCCATGTTCTAGAACCAAACATTCGACTTTGTGACATCTACCAACCCGCACTGGGCCCGCGTGATGAATTACGACCCATTCCCTCTCACCGGGAGGACCCCTGAGTCCCAGCAGAGTGGTACATTATAGGCTGAGTATGTATATATCATTTTGAGTTACTATGTCGTTTATCAAGGACCGGAATTGCTTCTGCAGTAACATACCTCGAGTGCGCTCGTAGAACTAACATCACGTCACGCCGGTGTATACCCCGAAGAGTTAGGCAGAGGGGCAGGGGGGGGGTATAGTAAACCCACATTTTGCCAGTTGTGTTTTAAGTCCCATGTAACAAGGAGCAAGCCTAGCGCCATCAATCGGGCACAAATCGAGACTCAGGGCTACTACTGAGAAATTCCAGATACAAAAACCTAATAACACTTTGCCTGATCCGTGAAACTAGAACAGGAACGGATTCCGTGTAACTTATCGGAAAACTGTGTTCTGCAGCCGCAGCCCACTGTAATTAATGCATCAGGGAGTGCCCAATCTCGAAATGTATTATAATATTAGGTACCTCAATCCCTGCAAAGCCCCGAAAAACCTCGATAAATTAACTTCCAGACATGGGTTTGTAATTTAGACGAATTTAAATACCACCCGACAGTTTGTGGGTCAAGTAAGAATTATAATTTCAACCCGTTGATGACAGGGAAATTAAACAACAAATTAAATATTAACAGTGCGGCCGTCGAGAGATTGCGTTCCTCACGCCTGTCACTTGTCAGTGCGACAATTGTAACTTAACTAATACAGATCAAATTCGCAAATCCGTTTGTATGAAACTGACAGGTGTCAAGGTTCAAGAACGCATTATCTCGTCGGCCGCACTGTAGTAAAACTATTTTATCTAATTATATGTATAAAATGCAAAATTTATCTGTCCAGGGTTAGGTAGGTAGAGGCTGCAGTTTATTCTACAGGTAGTAGTAGTAAAAATGATGATGGGAGATTATTTTTCAACCGATAGAGCGACCGCAACGTTCCATTGACCTTCTTGCTCACAATCGCAACCTATACTTACGCCAGTCGAGGCAAGTGTCATCGTGCAAACCCAGATCCTTGATTTCAGAGCTAAACGGAATCACTGTGCCATCAAAGGTAACCGGTGGCATCGTTAAACCATTCAGCCTCCTCAAGCTATGGGGGCTCCCTATAATGATAACCTGACACTTGGTTGGGTTAACCGCCACCCCAAAACGATCAGACCAGTTTTTGACAACTCGTAAATCCCGATTTAGCTCCTCGACCGCACCGGATAAGCTGTCAACACATGCCTGACAGTAGAGCTGTAAGTCGGCAGCGTAAAGATAATACGCACACTGAAGCTCAGAAGTTATGAGATCTATAAAGATAGAGAGGTATAAAGATAGAGAACAAAAGTGGAGATAAAATGCCGCCTTGAGGGATCCAAGAGGGGGCCAGTTTCAGGATCACACCAGCTGGAGTTAGAGTCACCAGCAAGAACTGATTGCTGACGCCCCCGAAGATAGGGAGAAAACCATTCCAGAACCTCGTGAGAGACCATTCGATAGGAGAGGATGGATAAAAGGACTTCATGATTGACGGTATTGAAAGCATTTGAAAAATCTATCAACACTAAAACCGTAACTTTAGTGTCTTCCATTCCTTGTGATAAATCGTCAGTCACTTTACGAAGAGCAGAAACGGTGCTGTGCCCGGAAATAATGTTATGTGTCCTCATATTATGTTATATGTCCTCATATTATGTTATGTGTCCTCACATTATGTTATATGTCCTCACATTATGTTATGTGTCCTCATATTATGCTATTTGTGCTTATATTATGATGCATGAAAATTGTTCTTTATCGAATTACATCAATTTTTGCCTTGGCTTTATGGGGTGCTTAATTGTTGCAAATATCACGCCCTGGAAGGAATACGTCAATCATTACAAGTCACCCTGTAGATCTTGAATCCGTGAGTTAATAATGTATCGTGGCATCACGCACTCTAGGTGATCCATCTCTTTCATTGTAAATATTATTCCACAAGTTTACTTACAGTTACAATAAAGCTATGACAGAACCCCTTCTTTCTGCATGAAAGTATAGGGGTATGAGGAACAGGGTGTAAAGTTCAGTCATACTCTATAGAAAAGGGAGGATCCTCCGACCAGACGACTGTTGTATCTGGCAGACAACTGCCCGATGATTCATGTCGGGCCGTTGTATCTATGCTAGTTGCGCGGTAAACTCTGCTTGCGAGATGCAGAATTTTGTGTGACGTTAGTATGACGCGTAGTTCGCATGTGACGTTGTAGATATCGCTACAAAATACTTCATGCCAGTAAGTACGAAATATAACAAATTTACATTAGATGTGTATTTTGCATAGGCGTCATTTTTATTTTGTCTGACCTTTATCCTTGTTGCCACTTGTAGAATCCTCTTGATCCCGTATTTAAGCTGATTACATCACTACACCGGCACATCATCACACCAAGCCTCTCGTGCAGGCGCCGCTTAACTTGTAACTGTTTCTCGCCATTTATTTATTTAATATTTTAAGCACAAAAATGTACAGAGGCAAACTGAACCATTCGAGATGACTGACAGTTGACATAAGTGACAGCTACCTCACTACTGATGTGCATGAGATAGTGTTTTCATATCTATCAAGAAGAGACGCTACAGATATCAAATGCCAAATTTATATAAATGCCAGGTTGTGACCCCTCCATCATAAAGGCGAGTCTGAAAATATTCAGACCTTTATAAAGTAGGTAGTTAAATAATTCCACAACATTTTCATAGCAATTTAAAGCTTTTTTATATAAAAATGGAGCGGCTTTTCTAGTGGTTGCTGCTTGACACAACACTTTCTACGAGAGCTGTTCAGTCATTAACCTATGAACGAGCTGGAGAACTTTTGTAAGTTTTTACATGAATGTTTTGAATATAATTTTATTTGTGAGTTATTTTGTTTTGAAATGTTTGTGCTTATTTTATGCCTGTCAAGAAAAAAAAGATCCTATTAATGAAAAATACTACAAAACAAAACTCTCTTGTTTCTTCAAAAAGGTATTGCTGTTAAGATATTTAAATTTTCAAACAAAGAACACAATATCTAACAATCCTAACTTGAGAGACCCTTGTCAAATATCAAAGCCTTAATCTTTTTTTAAGTAAATGGTGATGGAGATTCTAAAGGCGCACGGAATCCAATTAACGGGTGGACCACTTTTGTACGAGTAAAATGAAGAATTGCAAAAAATAAGTTCAAATCAATTGCTCAAGAATTCAGTTTAATTTACACCCGGTGTCTGAATTGAGAATTTGTACTTAAGAATTTGTCAAACTACATAGCACTACTGCATTAGTTAGGTGAAAGCCCGCGAAATTCTAAAGGAGAGTGGGAAACAAATGTATGGGGTCTGGGCCCACCCTTCAATAGTAACATGTGGTATACCTACCGTTGAATAGGGCTGTTTAAGCGGAACATTAGTTACTAATAAAACTATGGTCACATGTTAGTACTTTCGGAGATACGATGTCTTAATAGTCGTCTCCACCTAACATATTCTTTATGGATAGGTATTTATAAGGTAGAATAGTAAGTGAAGACTGAAGAGGTAACATATAGACAGACAGACACACTTGGTATCAGAAAGACAGACACACTTTGGCATTTATCATATTAGTATGGATAGTAAAACACATAAAAATACATCTTATAAAAATTCACATCTTACACTCCGTCATTCAACCTTTTTAAATACCTTGCATGTCATTTCAAGCATACCTTAGCATTCAGCTCTTTCACACATTCATGCATTCATCAACGTTCCATTCCTACATACATGATAATTATGTCGTACTCTGGTCGCATCAGTAACAATTTGAAGGGTTTTGGGACAGCTACAGACACCAATTTATGAGATTTAGTGCTCCGGCAGTTATTCAATTAAGATTAGTGAAATTAAACACTCGACGAGTTGCAGCGGGCCATGAGAACAGCGGGGCCGACACAGGTGGGAAAATAATCAGATTTTGTTAAATGGACTTTACATAAAAATTGTAGGTATGTCTCATCTTACATTCACTTCCAAACCGTGGTTTCCGTTCGGTTTACTGGACAGTGTCAATAGCAATACGTCATTTACGTTGTCAGGCAAGCGAGTTTGTTAATCATATGAAGCAATGTATAAATTTGCAATTTCCTTCAAAATCCTTCAGATTGTTATTGAAAGTGTGTCGCAATTGGGGTGCAGTTCACCGATATGTAAGCTGTATGTATGTATGCTTTGGGCAAGATCTTATTAGTAACCTCACCTCAAAAGAATGTCATCACCGGCACGTTTTTGTTAAGTACCTGTAGTTGTTGACAGGCCTCCATTATCCTCTCTTACCTATTAAAATCCTATACTTACGTCTATCCAAATCTGTAAAATGTGTGGTGTACATGATAGAGAGACACTGTAGATATTATGAAAACAGTGTAAAAACCAGTGATTTGAAAAAAGTGACCCTGGAGATTCTAGTAAGCATGATTATTTCGTATTATTAATAGAGTTAGAGATTATTATTATGTCACTATTTCAAATTAAATATTTTAAACGTACACATATATACCAATTAATATAATCGTATCTTTAAAACTGTGCCACTGTGACACTTGCCCTTTAGGAGGGTGTCAGCAGATAGGTAGGTAGGGGTTCAAAATAATAGGCGAGGTAGGTTCACTTCTTATTTATTCTCCTATACTTCCGTGGCCGCCTCACGTCTCAATTACAGAGGTTAAAGGTGGTAGGGTACACTGGCCTGAACCGACTCCCAGGATGATGGTCTTCCTGCCTCTGGTCAGCCGCCACCAACGGCTCCAATTCTAGGTTCTGTTCCGTCGTCACACTCAGCGTAGGGTAGGTAGGTTTTACCCTGCAGCAGGGGATGTTCCGCCAAGCGTCCTTGGGGACCACAACACGGCGCAAGGTTGATGGGTATGACTTTCTCACACCAACAGATACAATTTACTCCGAAACTAAATTAATGAATATAAAACAAATTTATTACTATAATACATGCATCTTAATAAAAAAAATTAGAGATAAAAAGCTACACTCTGAACTCATTTTTAAAACTAACAGCGAAGAAGGGTTAAGACTTCTCCGTAGCGCAAACGATATTTGTCTTGCGAGAACACGTACAAATTACGGAAAGAAAAGTATTACATACGAAGGGGCACAGATGTACAACAAACTACCACTAGAAATAAAAACCACTACAAGTTTACAAATATTTAAAACTATGTTAAAATCTTTTATTATTGACAAAATTTAAATCCGGCCCTGGTTCATGTTTGTAATTTACCCACAAAATTTTTATTTTTGTTTCGCATGAATCTTTTGCTGCTACCTTCGATGTCTTGTTATTGAACGTTAATTATTGTTGTCTTCTCTTAATATTTGTGCATGTATATACTAGCTCTGCTCATGAATGTCACCATTATTATCGTTAAAATATTTCTCATTAAGTGAAATTTGTAGTAAATTTCTTTTGAGTAAATAAAGATTCTTTAACCACAAAATCACAAGATTTTTTATGTTCGCATAAAATAAAGAAGCATTTTATTTTTATTTTAGAATTGTGGAGTTTCTTGCTGGATCTTCTCCAAAGAAAACGACCAGTTGGAACCATGCACTTAGCTTCTGAAATTGCGTGACCATGTAGATTTATGTGAAATGATCTCAAGAATTTAATTTGAACATCCAGCGAGCAATCATCGAAGATCGATCCGTACTGCTGTTATTATTTAGCCATGAGCAAGCGTGGTGATAAATAACAATATTACCTCTCTAATTCTCTAGGATTATATTATCTTGGTTTTAGTGGCTCTCCCCGAGAGTAATCAGGGCGTCACTCGTGCACGATAATGTATGTAATGAACACGTCGGGGTATCACCAGCACATTTTATTAAGTTTTAAATTAATCCGCACTCATTGATTCACTGTAATCATCATCTGTCTGGCCTTTCCCAACTATGTTGGGATCGGCTTCCAGTTTAACCGGATTGATTGATTGATTCACTGTAATATGGGCCCGAATTTCCGGACAGGTTTGCCGCACAGGTCGATCGATCAGGTTAAGCTACGCTTGCCGCGGTTGGTCTGTGGATGGGTGACCATTTTATATACTGAGACCCCTCCGTGCCTCGGAAAGCACGTTAAGGCGTTGGTCCCGGCTGTCGTTCATGGATCTTTGACAGTCGTTACGGGTAGGAAGCCCGAAAGTCTGACAACCAGTCGTACCAAGGGGTATCGTATTACCCAGTAACTGGTTTACACGGAGGGCTGAAAATAACCACTGAATTCATTGTTTTTTTTACGTTATTTTGAAATGTTGTTTCATTCCAGTTATTCCGGTATGATCCCCTGAACCTCTCCATCCCCCCCCGTATCCCCTGCTAGTTATTCTTCTGTTTTTATCTCTGTCTTATTCACTTTAAACTTTCTCATTCCTTCCGGTCTGATCCTCCCCCCGCTGTGTATTATTCCGTGGAGTTTCTAGCCGGATAGCTAAAGGATCTAACAATTAATTACGCTATGTGAGGACTGTGACGCATCTCGCCCGGTGGAGGGGGAAGCGCCGCCATTTTGAGGTAATTTTGCTGCGTATCGAAATTTCCACTTAGTAACTTTTGATTCGGAAAAGCTACGACGTTCGTTAGATTTTTAGTGTAAAATAGTGACAGTTAATACAATGTGTTAAAATAAAAGAAAAATAATATCAAAAATATATAATGTCGGCCTATACGCGTCGAAAAGCCAACTCCAAATACAGAGATCGTATACGGTTGGAAAGGTCTTCTTGAAAGCAATCGTGTGGAACCAATAAAACACGAACGTAAAAGAATGATTGCGTGCAGATCAACCCCGTAAATGTATTCACGTACAACACACGGCCGCGTCCATGACAGCCACAAGCCTTCTAAAGGATCACTTGGTTGTTCATCCGTCCATCTGTCTGTCAATCTATCAAAACCCTTTTTCTCAGGATCGCGTGAAGGAATCAAGTTAAAATTAATATTAAATAGGTTTACGATCCCTTGGAGCTCCACGCAAAACTTGGAGATCAACGCAATAGAAAATATGGCACATTTATGCGATATATTTTATTTATACGACATATTTTGATACGCGCAAATAAATCAAGACCTATAGGGTGCTTCCCGTTGACCTATAGAATAGGAATGGCGAACCAATGGTCCGCGTGCCGTTGGTGACACGTAACAAAATAATATGGGCACGGCATCATTTCAGGACCAGGCACCTAAGTCATGTAATTTGTAACAGCAGAAGTCGCACTAATATGTTTTTTTTTTTTATTTAAATAAATATATAAAACTGTTAATTATGTTAACATTACCTACTGTATATAATATATGAAAGTTTATAGTTGCAAATAAAGCGTGTAATTGTGGAAGTACCTATATAGTTTTTTTCCAGTAGTCTAGATTGTTTGTTAGCACGGTATGGCCACAGTCAATATTTAATTGGAAAAAATGGCACGAAGATGTATAGACGTTCGCCATCCCGGACCTAGAATCATTAAAGGACATGTCCAAAAATTCAGAAAGACTGAAAGAACGCTCAGCGAAAGTGAAGTAATAACGCGGACGAAGTTACGGGTGGAAGCTAGTAAGAAATAAGATATATTCAGTCAAAAATATGAAGCATAATTCTTTTAGAACTGAAAGTGTACTCTTCGAATGTTCATGTGCAAGGCGAGTTGCAATATTTTACTAAGACCGCCGGCTATCAAGAAGTGCATGTTGCAGCATAGTTCACAGGGGTTTCTTAGCAGGAGTAAATGATAATAGTATCTACTGATGGAGAACACTTTTTAATTACGTAGGAGAATTCCTTTTTAATGACTTGGAATCGAGGTCGGAAGTGGGTGAAAAGCCTTTCGGCAATTACCCTATTTAAAAACTGAATTATTAAGCTATAATTGGACGTAATTGCTACAGTTTTGTGAATGAAATAAAACTTTTTTTTTGTTTTGGTTACAAATTGGTATTTCATTTATTGATTTTCTTCGTTTTCAATGTCTTCTCTTATTAAAACATTGTCGAAAAACTGAGCAGGTGGGGTTACATCATTTTGATGCCGAGCCCATCCAAGATACCAGACAATTGTCATCACATAAGCACAGCTTCCTACAGTCCTTTTTTCCCAATTATGCAAAAATATGTGTGTGTAATACACTCTAACTCTACTATAATGGCGTGACTTTATTATTATTTATCAAAGCTGTCTCATGTGATGACGAAATGCTTGGAATTTTTTGTTGTAAATCTTGACCTACTTCTACAGTAAAAGTACCGATCGGCCAAAAATGTTCCCCATAATAATAATAGCGCGCCTGTTTAAGTTGATAAATTCCTAATCTAAATAAAACTAAATCTGACATGTCCTTGGTGGGGAACTCATTGAACTGTTGTATTTG
This sequence comes from Luperina testacea, assembly GCA_927399505.1. Lineage (NCBI taxonomy): Eukaryota > Metazoa > Arthropoda > Insecta > Lepidoptera > Noctuidae > Luperina > Luperina testacea. The sequence goes on along the minus strand of OV656766.1, from coordinate 886,007 downwards.
AGAATTTATCTGGACGAAACTGGCTCGGCGTCTATTGCTTATGCCCAATCACATGGTTAGGTAAATAATGTTCATTCTCTGATCAGCTCTATCCAGTATAGTCTGAGCATCAGGACGGTCAGTCAAAACGGGATGGAAATGGTTTAAAATGTCTCTTGCAATTTAAAAATCATCCATAAGATTTCTAGACTCTAGGTCTCACAGCAAAAGTATAGTAAAAAGTCCGAAAATCGTTCTTTTGTAGTTTTATCGCATTTTTTTGCGATTACAAAGTTACATTTTCAGCTGGAGAATTAAATATGATGTATATCGATGTAAGAGAACACATGTTTTTAAACTAAAATATTAAGTTGGTTTTTTGGATAAATTCATCCCAACTACGGAACCCTTCATTGTGCGTGACACACACTTGGCCGGTTTATTTTTTATTAATATTCCTATTTATAGCGACTTAGTGATATCGATTCGGATAGGCTATGAATGTCAAAAGGCTCATAAATACGGTCCCATATGTACGTGCGCCTAAACACACGACCATGTACATAAATAACTATTGGATGAAAAACCAAGTAGGTATACATATTCCTTGGACGACATAGTACGGTTTCGTAAGAGCCGGGCGTCTTTCCATTCTATACAAGGCCCGACCGCAGCCATAGGAAACTGATCGCATATACTTTGTATTTATTGTATTATGTAAATGGTACACCACCGACTACCTACAGTATTTGTCTGTCCGTCCCCTTTTTAAATCCATCCAAAGGTTGTCTTTAAAAGATCGCTCTTAGCGATAAGACCGCCCATTGTGTCACCCTTTGTACAGTTTCTATATTTATGTCTGTAATTTATATGGTGTACATAATAAAGAGTATTCTATTCTATATTTGATGTGTGTATTTGAATAATATCCTGTTTATTTTTACCGCAAAAATACTAAGAAATTAGACTATGTTTGATAAGACCTCATCTTTTACGAAGGTTATATACGGAGTGTTTAATATAATATATACGGAGGTCAACAAATCAAAATGGCAAGTATGCAACTGCTCGTGTTTATATACATGATTAGTCGGTATGCGTACTGGCACTGTATAATATGAAATAAGAGTTAGTTAGGTCACCACGAAGTATACGCGAGTGTTTGCGTACTACTCTTGTATAGATTCTAAGACCTTAGTAAAAAAAGTGATTTCCAATCCATACGCGATTAGTTTCACACCCTTGCATTCTGGCCTTGTATAGAATGGAAATACGCAACAGCCGGGCGTCTGCTACGCCGTAGCTCGTGTAGCGGAGAAATGAGCTACGCCGTAGCGACTACGCAGGACCTTCGAACACGGCAAATCTACCCTGACTATTTTAATTTCAGTTTCTAAATAACAATAACCCGTAGTCATTTAAGTGTAAACTGTTTACTTTCACTTAACTTTTTTGCTGCCTTTACTTTCAGATAGATGACTGAATTAAGTGCTAATTATAACTTAGTGACTTGATTGGCTGCCTCGTCGGTCTAGTGGTCGCAAGCGCTACAGCTGAGCGTGAGGTCCTGGATTCAATCCCAGGTCGAGCAAAGAGTCATTGGGTTTATCCATTAGGAATTTCTCAGCCCGTAGTCTGGATTTGTGGTTTAATTTGGTTTCTGATTTGTGCCCGGTTGATGGCAGTAGGCTCGCCCCCTGTTATATGGAAATTAAACATAACATTCGAACTGTGGGTGTACTACATCACGTCTGTCTCAACCTTCGGTGAATAGGTACAAGCGTGAGGTTATGTATAGCTACTGTTTCTGTAATTGTCCAGACATTTTCACAGCGGGGTTTCTAAATTACTGTAACAGTTGAAACAGACATTCTAATTATTTTGCAGGTTTTGCACTCTAAATATATAATTATAAATACCGTACATACAATTATTAAAAACGAGGTACTTTTAGAAAGTCTTTGTTCGGTAGTTAGTAAAACAAAATACTCTTCACGTAATTCAATGTATATACATAATTTTTCTCCATATCTAAAAGTTTAATGCTGTCAAGCGTGTTTCTATTAATAGGCTTGAATGCTGTCAAGTGTGTTTCTATTATAGGCTTGAATGTTGTCAAGCGTGTTTCTATTATAGGCTTGAATGCTGTCAAGTGTGTTTCTATTATAGGCTTGAATGCTGTCAAGTGTGTTTCTATTATAGGCTTGAATGTTGTCAAGCGTGTTTCTATTATAGGCTTGAATGTTGTCAAGCGTGTTTCTATTATCATAACGCTCAGTTTGTTGTTCGCTCCTAAATTACTGTTTGTATTGTCTCTTATCTCTTTCCGTCGCTTGTTATTATTTTATTTTTTGATGCGTCATGTTTGATGCGTCATGTTTGCCGCAAATAAACGTATTTTCTTTCTTTCTTTCCGAGTGTTTGCAAAAGATTACAAAAGCAACTCAAACTCAAAGCATTTATTTTAAATAAACCAATTACAGGCATTTTTGAATTGTCAACGGGTCGGTCAGTCGAATGATGAAGCTAGTTGCCCCCGGCGAGACCTAGAACACGATGGTCGTGCTGCGCCCTCCATGCCACTAAACTAACTTAAACCTAGCATAAATCTACCTAATATAAGCTATGAGGGGGGCCATAATCCCAATCCCCCTGTACCAGTCCTACCCGCCTTGCGGCATACGGACCATGTGTCACCCGGTCTATGTATCTTCGCCCTCTATTTTTCCCTACTCCCCATTCTGGGGCCTATCACACCACACAACACTTCTTCGCGCCCGAGCAGCCCATTTCATCCACACACCACTTCCTAAGCTAAGAGGGGGGCCAGTCATTCACAAAAACCATTTCAAGGTGTGCCTTGAAATGGTCTTCTTGAATGACTGGCCACCTGCTTCTGGAACTACTGAAACCGGCCAGCTCGAAGCTTCATATTCAGTTACATGATTGTGTTGGTGTAGTGATCGCATCGTTACTGCTGAGCATAAGGTCCTAGGTTTGATTCCCGGTCGGGCAAAGTATTATTGGATCTTTCTATCTAGAAATTCTCAGTAGCTGCCAGGAGTCTTGTTTTATACATGGGTTATTATTACCCATGTACAAAACAAGAGGCTATTGTCCCCTTACCCTATGACATGGGACTTAAACATAACTGGAGAAATGTTGATGTACTATAGGCGCACCCCTGCGGCCCCTGGCTCACCCTTCAGCGTTTAGAGGCGTGATGTTATACATAAATATGTGAACAAATCGAACCTGCGACTGTGGCACAAACGTATTGGATACATAAACACGGACCGTCTGTCTTTTCGACACTTTATCGTGAAATCCCTGACGTGTTCAATAAAACAGAGAAATAAAGTATTCGTGAAGATTTATTTGCAAGTAAAACATTGTCGCACACTTACGCTGAGCGTCGCATGGAATATTTACAGTTTACTTGTAAATAAAAAAGCTATTCCGTCGTGAATGTGAATCACAATAAACTAAAAATTTCACTAATCTATCGTCCAAGACTTATGTCTGTACAGAGTTATTGGAAAATCACCAACAACCTCTTAAGGGTCATTGTAAGGGAACAGCTGATTTTTTATGCGATTTGAGGTTTGGTCCCATAGTAAAAATTGTTCATAATAATCAGTACAATGACCTCATAAGAGATTATTTTTCAATAACCCTGTATATATGATGGAAAAGGTAGTGTGTCTCGTTATCATCAGCCATATTTTAACTATTGTGGGCGTACTGTGGGTATTATTGGTTATTGCGCAATAAAAAAACCGTTTGTAATTCAAATCAGATTATAATTTCACGAACAATTTAATGACACACTGTAGGTACACGACACAACCAGATACGGAACGCGGGACAGTTTCTGAGCACATGTTGTTCGTACGATATCCAATGTCCAAGCCAGCTCCACATAGTTGACCCCCCACGAACTCGGGCTAGACTCTGTCAGCGCCACAAGATGGCGTTCGCGTTCCGAATGTCAAACGAATGACTCCGTAGAAGCGTTGTTGTCACAGCGCTTCCACCTTATTGTCAAGTCAGCTCCCGTACTAATGATTACTCCGACATATATAAAAGGAGAAACTAACAAAAATGACAAAAATCTACTCCTACGGTGGAAAAGGGTAAAAAAGTTTAAGGGGTAGATTTTACTGCTTGCTTCCATTAAATCGAAAATGGGTACCTATAAATAATCTTTAAGTCATACAATGGAAACGTACCAAAAACTTTTTTTAAAAACAAGCCATGTCGTGGTGAAAAAGGAAGACAGTTTATTTGAAAAAGCTTAGTTTAACTTAAAAATTGGCCCGAATACTTGTAACGTTACATTTTCCTGCGTAGAGCCAGAAATTGTAGACACATTGAGCACTCACCTACCTAACTTTCAGTTTGGAGGGGAGCACTGTTAAAAGAAATAAAGAGGACGAGTTATAAGAATTTATTGTTGAATAAGCTAGGGCCTACCTATTTGGAGCTAGATAACTAAATTAGACTAGAGAAACCGGTGAATGAAAATGAGAATGAAATAGAACTGGAGAAAGGCGGGCCTCTGGTCTGTTAGTGGCCGAGGGACATCAGCTTCAGGCCGTAGAGAAGGGCCGAGGGACGTCAACCCTCAGGCCGTAGAGGAGGGCCGAGGGACGTCAACCCTCAGGCCGTAGAGGAGGGCCGAGGGACGTCAACCCTCAGGCCGTAGAGGAGGGCCGAGGGACGTCAACCCTCAAGCCGTAGAGGAAAGCCGAGGGACGTCAACCCTCAGGCCGTAGAGGAGGGCCGAAGGACGGCAACCCTCAGGCCGTAGAGGAGGGCCGAGCTGAGCTCCCAACGTAGACTGACCAAAGTTCACCACCAGGCTCCTGACATCGACTTTTTATCATTTAAAAAGAATTTCTAGAACATAATAAAAAGTAAAAAATAATGAGGTCGATGTGATTTACCTATACGACCTACAACTAGCTCCAGCAATAAATTAAAAATAAAACTAGGCCTGTCACTAACTGACATTACAAAGGTAAACAAAGATTCAAGAGAAAAATCTACAGAAAAACTTAAATAACATGAATTACAGGTAAACGATATGATAAGCCTCCAGGAAAAGAGCATGAAGCTACCTAGGGAGGACGAATGCTTAAAATTTTCAGGTTAATATTTAATTTTCAGGTTAATATTTCCAAAAATGTAAATAAAAAAATACATGTAAAGACATACACATTCCATACTTATTTCTCTAAATAAATTATAAAGATCGTTAACATTAATTTCGAAAACTAGCTTTCAACGGGAGGTGGAGAGGGTGTTAATTTTTTTTGAGCAAAGTACGAAACCCTCAAGGACGGAGTCGCGGGCAAAGTGCTTGTAAGTAATTAGTAATTGACTAAAATATTTAACGAATAATTCAAAACCAGCAGCGGTGAACTTAAAACTGGACACTTTGAACAAGTGACTGTTCTTAACTGTTTCATGTCTTATGAACCTGTTAATTAATTTTACCTCGGTAATAAGCATAGCAAGAGCAGGGTGGCGCAGTGGTAACGGCTGCGATTTACGAATATGTATGTATGTAGGTCATGGGTTCGAACCCTGACATATGCTTTACTTTGTGTAAATTATTCCATCACCACTGGAATCAATCACCAAAATTTTAAAGACATGTAACATCTACCAGCCCGCACTGGGCCCGCGTGGTGGATAACGGTCCACTACCTCTCTCAGAGTGGAGGCTTGCGTCCCAGCAATTGGGACATTTTAGGCTGATTATGATTGAATGAGCATAGTCAGGTTTTATATTAGTTAGCAAAACCACAGTCAATTCATATCATATTGTTTAGAAAAAGTGTATGTGGCCACGTTGCTACGTCGTATTTGTTGTCGGAAAAACACTTAAATCAACAATTCTCTTTTATAAAAACATCTCGGTGGTACCCAAGACTCTTTATTTTTTCAAAGGAACTTTTTCAAGAGATTTTCCGTCTATTTGTTCTGAAACGTTGGCATTTAAACGAGTTTATTTGTACTTCGGTAAGGGCTCTCAGCGGATTTCGTGCAGAAGGAAAAAGATAGAGGAATTCGGCCCTTGATTTTCTTTAATTACGATGGAAGGCCTTCGCGCCGCAGAGGGGCGATACAAGCTGAGAATAACATGATCTTGTCTAATGAATTTAAAGATTAAGCCAAAGCTGACAAATGAGCATTAGAACATGCCTATTATACATACAGGGTGAAAACATGCGACAAATCGAAATGGGATATTGTACTCATCATTATGAACAACTTTTACTATGAGACCAAATCTGAAATCGCGAAACAAAATCAGCTGTTCTATACATTTATGTTCGCATACCTCGTCAACATGTAGGGAACAGCTGATTTTTTTTCACGATATTTATATTAAAAAATTAAACTGTGTGTCTTATTGCAAGGCAAGGGCATCTCCTCATAAAGAGAAGGCATGGGTCCAGGATTTCTTACGAAGTTATTATTCATCAATGTCAGTAACATCCAAGATAAACTCAGAAGTACATATGAATTGAAAACGTCACATTGGTACTTGCCTGAATTTGAACCCGTCGTGGGTTCAAATTCAGGTAAGTACTTGTGCGTGAGAGGAGAGGCCATAACCGAAACTGAGCCATCATGATGATAGGTTTAGAAACATCAAATTGAAAAAAAAACAGTCAAATACCCTAGTGAACCGTAACATATATAATTAATCACTAATAAGTTGTCCTAATTTATGCAATGATAGATAGTTAGATAGATAGATAGATAAAACGTTTATTCAATGCAACAAAAGACACAATACAGGTATTAAAAACATCAAAAAAGGTAAAAAAAAATGAATAACAAACATTAAAAAGATAAATTGACCCATAGACACTTAGCTCATAAACATGCAACAATGCAACATGAAATGTAACTCAACAACTAGTGTTAGGAGATCAACCATATTGGGCCCAAAATCCAAAATGCCAACGAAAAAACAATCGCGTTGTGTGTGTGTGTGTGTGTGTGTGTTGTGGTCGGGGAAGTCCTCCTTATCATCTTTTACTATTGCGTCGAATCTCTACGACTATTACGACTATTAGTTACATTATATTTAAAAAACCTGATTTTAGAACTAAATATATCCAAAAAAATAATTATAGGAACACTCGCAGAGGTTTGTTGTCTAGTAGGTAATACTTGTTTAGTCATACTCATTTATTCATAAACAAGTAACTTGCATCTGAATTTACAAACAAAATTACACAATTTACAGTACTTATAATACTATGTCGCAGGTTTATTTAAGGTCACCTTTCATTTATTTTCGCCAATCGGTAGTTTTATAGTTTTATTAAAATGTTTAAAAACTTTGGGTTTTGGGCCCAACTTTGTATGAAACGTGTCTAATCTCCTTTGTTACGCACCCCTATCTGTACCCTATCATAAACAATTCCGTCGTGTTCAAATATTTAATTCGCAAATGGCTGAACAATTCCGCCTGGACTTCACCGCTCTTAGACAAATGAAAGGTGTTCGCTTATAAGATTACGTAGGTTCGCATAAATTATGCTTTTTATGTGGCTCAGGGTAACAGGTAGTAAATAGGCACATCTCTTTGTAGAAAACTACTGTTTCAATTTAAAAAAACTTGTGGTGTCGGGGTACCCCGGCAGAAACGAAGTTCAAAATGAAAATCCAAAATAACGGCAGCGAAAACTTTAAATTTACGACAAATTTTAAAATTTTCGCAACTGTATGGATTTCTTTTAGACCTAATTTCTGCAAAAAAATTGTTTGTTGTGGTTTTTGTGGAAATCCTAGCCTGCATACCAAATTTCAGTTTTCTAGGATTTCGGGAAGAAGGTAGGACCCCTAGAGGATTTGATGAATGAGTGTATCAGTGACGAAATCGTATTTTAGGTATTTATAAAATCCAAAGTATAACAGGAAAGCAAATGATACTTTGTGTGTTATAAATCCGTTAGCTACATTTTAGTATGAGAATTATAGTGCTACCATGTCCCCAGATGAGATTCGGACAGGCTGGATCGGAATTAGTTGGGGACGAATTTAAAACTACAGGCTCAGCGGCGCAGGCTGGCTCGAGCAAGGGTCGGGGCGGACATGGTACGGGGTGTCGCGATGGGCCTCGACGGCGAGGGCGTAATGACGGGACATGTACTTCCTGAGAGTACTAGTGGCCTTACTACTCTCCTGAAGGAGGTTAGTGACGTCGTCAGGGGGTCGTCGTCGTGAGGGTATACCGTGGTCGGCGAATCCTACTTATGCGGGAGGGAGTGTATCGGGATGCCGCCGCAATCAGGGGATTGGGGTGCCTTATGGCAGAATCAACGAAGCGCTTGGATAGGCGTTTCATGAACTGCTGGACGGTGGGCAGTCTGAGGTCTACTTCGAGGTTCAGGTTTCAGACATAGAAGAGGGCTCCCGTGACCTTTCTGAGGAAACGGTTTTGGAGGGTCTGTATTTTATGCAGGTATTGAGGCTTGACGTGTGCGAAGACTATGCAAGCATATGTCATGATGGGACGGATGACCGCGGTGTAGAGGCGCAATTTGCACTTGAGTGACAATTTGCTGCGGGCAGTCAGTAAGGAGTGGAGCGTACTGAGAGCGAAAGAGGCGCGCGAACGTGCCATCGTTATGTGCTCTTTGAAAGTCAGGTTGTGATCGAGAATGACTCCTAAGTATTTGGCTTGCCATAAATAGAGATCGGGCTTTCGGACGAGTATGCGCAGTTTCGAAAAGAGTACCGCCTGACTTATCAGGGTTGAACTCGATTCTCCATTTCCACGCTTGGGGGAAGATTTTGTTACTCAGAGCGCCGCAGTAGTGCATCTCTCTGTACAAATTCTACAAACTGTCCGCCTATTACGGTTCGAAAGATACAGCCCTGTGACGGGCGGACGGACAGCGGAGCCTTAGTTATATGGTTCCGTGGGCTCCCTTTGGGAAAGGAACAATAAAAATACGAAACAGCGGTGCTATTCTGTAAAAATCTCACCGTGAAAACTTAGGTGAAGTGAGCGTAGAGTGAGCTGTCAATAGTGTCAATTCCTAGCAAAAACAAACTCACTTCATCTAAGTTTTCACGGTGAGATTTTAACAGAATCGACCGGCTGCTTCCATTACTGATACAAAAGAATAAAACATAATTAAAAATGTAAAATTTAATGTCAAATTTAATGTTTTTAATGTGTGTTTAATTTTTATTTTGTGTTTGTATGTGTACCTTATTATTTTATATTGACATTGTATGTTTAATTATTGTATGAGTCTGTGTTACTTGATTAATGATTTCAAGAATGTCTTAAAAAGTGCTGCAAGTTTGGTCAAAGAGAGCAAGCACTTATCTTCGCTCTCACGTGGAATTGTCATCAACTAGCAATTAGTATAAGTGCCAATGGCAAATCACTGGCGCTGATGCTTTGTAACAAAACAATGTGTACCTACAGGGTGACTTATGAAAGGGATGCAATTATTGAAGGATACATATTATGTAGGTACGCTATATTCCATTTTCGTTAAAAATGGAATATAGCGTAAATGGAAGGACCATAGTTTGTAAAAAGAAAACGTTTAAAATAGGCACATCTGTTGTGGTTCCCCCAAAAGTGACTATAACAGTATGTATCAGAAAGGTCTGGTTATAATATTAAGGGTGTACAAGACGTCGATCGACCTACAAAACCTACTCGACCCAAATGTACGGGGCGGCTGTTTTGTTTTAATTATTTAATGGTACACAAGATACAGGCTGTGCCTAGTTTGGGACCCAAGGTACCTCCATATTGTAATTTTGAATGTTGAAATAAACGATTTTACGTTTTCGCCAGTTGTGTGTAAGTCCTTTTGTAACAGAAAGCGAGCCTAATGCCATTAACCGGGCCGAAATCCCAAACCCAAAAACCCCTTTACTTAATTAAGAAAATAAACAATCTAAATAGTGAAATAGTCATTCTGACTGCTATTTTTAGCAATGAATGTAAACAATAGTTATTTATGATACTAGTGCGGTAAGTTGGTTTTTACAAACGAGTAGACGAATGTAAGCCCGAGACGAAGTCGAGGGCTTACCATAGTCACGAGTTTGTAAATACCAATTTCTGCACGTGTGTCATACAATGTTTTTCAACACATTTGCGAGAAAACAGTACAGTATGTAATTAAACAAACTTTTTCATTTGACTATTTATTAAAAATAGTCAAATGAAAAAGTTTGTTTAGCAAATATAGCAAATAAGAAAATAAACAGATAGGTCACTCTTGGAAATTAATAGTAAAATTTGAACAATTATTGAAATTCAGTAAAATTTACTGCTTTGGAAGCTTAACTGACTGACTGACATTATTAATTTCACACTTAGTATGTTGAACTCATATTATTATTTTGTTTATTTAACAGTGGCAAAGTCGCAACAATTTTTGAAGTTTCTAATATGAAAATGGCGCGAATTTGCAAATGGCGCCACATGCACGTGGTGAAAATTAGAACTACATCTTTCGTCTCATTTACTCTTTAGTATTAAAGTGAGACAACGTATTGAGCAAAAGCGCTTCCAAGGAGGTTCCATCAGTCAGGTTGTTTATTCTCATAATGTAAAACTCTTTGGTGGAATTCTTATATTTTTGTTATGGAAATAAAAAAAAAACCGTAAAGAAAACGCACGGTGCTATACAACGGAACGTGCGGTAAAATAGGTACTTAGGTGAGAGTACCTATTTTACCGCACGTTCCGTTGTACGGTGCGTAATTTTTAACTTTCGAACAATCTATACAGGCTTTGTAAATGCATTTTTCGAGCAAATGTGTTGAAAACAATATTTTCAAACAAAAGTAGTTCTCATAGTGCTCTATTATTTTGTGTATCTTAATGATTATGATATTATTTGGTGTATGTAAGTATTATTTATGTTGAGTCAAGATAATATTTATATAATAATAATATGTACATGCATAAAAAAATAACATAGGAAAGAATCATAGGGCTTCAAAATATTCATCCGCATCGCTATTTACAGGAAAAGTGCGCAAAAAGCTGGCAGCATTGCCATGTCGTGTGGCAATTCTTTGGCTAAAAAATAGGCTAGCCTTCTGGTCACGTGAAGATTCGAGATGCATGACGATGTCTTGAAAAATCAAGTGGGCACTAAGACCCCATGGCCCTAGTGTTTCAACCCCAAACGGTTCGAACATACCTATAACTCCCAATTAATTGGAATTTATTTACTTTATATTAAGTAGTAGGAATATTTTCGCTTTTTGAGGTTTTCCACACTTGCAGCAGCCGCTCCGCGGCACAACTCGCCGTGCTAGGAAGATGTGATATACACACGGAAATGCTAATTAGTTGGCATCACGCACACATCGGTAACTGTCATTATTATTGTGTGCGTATACGTATGATACATTCACGGTTAGAGATAAAATAAACGGGTTCACAATGAAGCAATTTGACCCAACATTTTAGATTAGTATAACATAGTGTCATAACTAGTTGGTGTAAGCGCCTGCGTTAGCTACCGATGTAAGCTCGACGACGCGCGACGTGAGTTCGATCGCAGTTGAGGAATTTTATTTTGCTGTTTTTTACTTTTTGTTTCTTATAAAATTAATTTTGTTGCCAATAAAATCACTCAAGCAAAAAAGTAGAAAGGTAAATAAAGTAAAAGCATTAAAATAATTTGTTTTTTTTTTTATTATGTAAACATATTATTATTATTTGGTATTGGTTGGAATGAGCGACCTTAACGCTTGCTAGCAAGTGATCCCTCTCGTTTCTTCCAATATATTCCTTACTTAAAACGTAACCTAAAAAAGAAAGAATAACGCGAATTAAAAAGAAAAAATAAATTTAAGTGACATTTTAAAATATACATAATATAAATAAAAGCTTGAGGCACTGATGTACGGTATCCGTTATACAAGTGTACCTTCTGCACAATATCAGTGCCTCAAGCGTTTAAAATGAGAGCAGCGGTGGCCCAGTGGTCACGGACCCTACTTACGAGTTGTAGGTCGTGGGATCGAACCCAGACAGGCGCTTTACTTTGTGTAAATTATTTCATCACCACTGCTCTCAAAACGGTGAAGGAAAACATCGTGAGAAAACCGGCATATCCTAGAACCAAAAATTCGAAGAAATGTTACATCTACCAACCCCCACTGGTAATCCAACACGCGGGGTGTTGGATTACGGCCCACTCCCTCTCACTGAGAGGACGCCTGTGTCCCAGCAGTGGGAACATTATAGGCTGATTATGAATCTCCGAATCGGCTGGACCGATTTTGACGGGACTTCACTGGCAGATAGCTGATGTTATGAGAAGTAATTTAGGCTACATCTATTTTTTTTTAATAATTATGGTTCCGCGAAAATAAATAAAACATGAATTCCGACATGTACGCGAACGAAGTCACGGTCACAGTTAGTAAACAAATACATAAATAAATAACCTTAACGTATCGAATTTCCTCAAATATTTGATGTTCCAAAAATAAAGAAATATAAAACTCACGGAACCCTTTCAGTTGATGAGAAGGCACCCAATTTTCTTTACGTCATCTTACAAACACATTTCTCTCGTTTTTGTGAACCGTTCACATCATATTTTTGGGAAATTTACACAGGTAGAAGTGAAGACTAGCTAAGGGGCATAAAAAGGGCCCCGAGCCCCCAAGGGTGCCACAAAAAAGGTGCCGAAAATATTTCAATAGGTGTTTTAGCACATGTTGTGACACTGTTCCATTAAGGTATTGAATGGGGTTAACCGGTCACATCGAGGGAGTGAACGAATGAACAAGATACTGACATTCCCGAAATCATTGGGTTTTTTCGTGTTTGTTGAAATTGGTAAGTGCTTTTGCTGATTTAATTTTCTTTTATCATTCACTAGTGATCCGACCCTGCTTCGTACGATTTTTACGACTTGACAACACATGAAGATTTCTTAGTGATGTGTAAGTTTAATTTAAATCTAACACATAATTCTTCCGGAATAAATTCTCTAATGCTACGGCTACATTGTCGCGATAACGGGAACTTAACTTCGCAACGAGCAGAATGCGAGAGAGAGTAACCGTAAAATTAATGATGGTGAAAACCGCATCGAAATCCAACCCATAGATTAAAAGAACGACGCGGTCACAGACAGACACGAGAAGCGACTTTAATTTACAATGTCTAAGTATCTATACAGGGTCGAAAAAATCAATGAGCCTTGAAGGGAAACCACTTTAAATCCTTAAGATGGATTATTTTACTTAAAGGAAATATTCCTATATTTTTAAAAAGAAACAAAACTGTATTCAGAACTGCAGAAGGCTACACGAAGTGAATTTCAAAGAATTGTATCCGTAACGAGGGGGTCTCGTTTCGATCAACTTATCAGTTAAATTATTAAAGTGAATTATAATTTTAAATAGTTCAAGTATCAAGCCAAATCAGTTAAATAAAACTCGCTCTAAATATTACTCTACGCTTTTGTTAAAAATCATTACTCTGACGCAGCGTTCACAGAATAACTTTAAGGGGCTTAGAGGACCTAAACCCAAAAAAAGTTAACACGGTATTGACAAAGATGGACAAAAGAACACCTGTATGTACTATCTTTTGGGACATGACGTAAGCGTTTGACTACGTAAATCATGACATTCTAATGAAAAAACTTGACGCTTATGGAATAAGAGGTAATGGTAATGATCAAATCTTATTTAGACAATAGAAAGCAAAAGACGGAAATAACTAGAATCAATATATCTACTAAAAAAGAAGAGATATTTGTTTCAGATGAGCGTCACGTTACCTTTGCTTCTATTCCACAGGGTAGTGTATTGGGACCTCCTCTCTTTACTTTATACATTAATGACTTGCCAAAATCAACTTCACATCCCATGACTCTATTTGCAGATGACAGTACAGTGACAATTGCTAATAATATGTAATGACATGACCCAATATAAAATGACATTCACAACTCTTTGACATCTAATATACAATGGTTAGACTATAATATAATTTAAAGATTTAAATAAAACTTATATATTTTTATATCATGCATTTTAGCCAGCGTTTGACGAGTAATAATTTGGACATAAATATTGATAATAAAACCATTGAAAGCGTTAATACAACTAAATTCGTCGGACTAATCATTGACAAAAGACTGGAGTGGAAATCACACATAGAGAATCTGTACTTATATCTCGATGGAGAATCTCTGTAAAAAAATTGTAGTTCTGCTTTCGCCTTGCATTCCCTAGAACCCTCCTGGTTCCTTGTATCGTGAATGTAGATACCATAATTGCGGCCTATCACGGCTTAGCTGCGTCTCACTTAAGATACGGCATAATCTTTTGGGAAAATTCTACCGATTTCAACATCGCATTCAAGGCCCAAAAGAGATGCATTAGGTCAATGTTTAGGCTAAAGACTGTTGATACTTGTAAACCGTATTTTATAAGATACAAGATATTCCCTTTGCCTTGTCTGTATATCCTCGAAACTGTAATGTTTGTTAAAGCGAATGACAAATTATTTCCACGCTTACAGGACGCTGTCCCACGTAACAGACGAGATATGAGCATAATTCACGTATATCCTGCTAAAACTGCACTCATACGCAAAAGTATCATCTGCATGGCTCCAGCTATATATATATAACAAGCTACCTAAGCATTGGAAGGAGCTAAATTTCAATGTGTTCAAACGTCAGTTGAGAGTGTTTTTATCGCAAAAAGCATAATATAGTGTGTCTAAATTTTTGGTCGAAAACCTTGTCTGACATTAGTTTTATTATAATGTTTATTGATTTATATTGATTAAACTAGTAATGTGACTAAAATATTTGTACGCCAATAAGGCTAAACATGCTTCAAACTGAATACAAAGCTGTGCTGCTGGGGAGTTTGTTGAGCTACTTCTTATTCCCAATAGAAATGAGTGAAGGCCGAGCGTTTTACAGCAAGAAAGAAAGAAAGAAAATACGCGGCAAACATGACGCAGAGAAAGAACACAGACACAAAAAATGAACAAATTGGGGGTAAATATGCGTCACATCCACGCAAAACGACTATCGCTCAGCATAATGCTAAGACCCTATAGATGCGAGACAGAGCCCCAGCGCTGGTTTTCAGCGACAGCCGGCGTTGACTTGATGACTTGGCGTTTTGGGAGACTGTCTTATGTAATTTTGACGTTCAAAAAGTGCTCATTCTCAGTTTAATTTGAATAAAATAATGACTTTTAATTTTGATTTCACCTCAATTAGCCCACACAAGCGGCTACGCACGCGGCCTACACAAATATGTAGATACCTGTCAAGGAGAGCCGGGGTGAACGTTGATATTATGTTTGCTCTGCTCGTTTGGTCAGAAACTCATTACCATTATACAGCAGTGTGTACCTAGCCATTTAAAATTAAAGCCTATAAAGAATTGTGTATTTTTATTTTTATAGAAAACTTGCAGCTGAAATTCAATTGAACCTTTATTTCTGTCCTAAGTAGATATTTTAAAGACATTTTAACACGTCAATTTCGGTTAATATTTTAAAACAACCTGGCACCCGCTAGAAACATTAGATATTACAAGCAATCACAGACTATTTTGTATCAGAAATACTTATTGTGATCTAGCTAGGGTAAAAACGTTTTTACTTGATGTTACATCGAGATTTCTATAATACATATATGTACTTTTGTCGGTCTGTGGAATGCGCGGCGGGGGAGGTGTCAGCCCCCCAACCCCGCCTGCCGTTCCCCCCACCCCGCCTGCCGTTCCGCGGCACGGGACCAACGTCGTCGCTCACTCCATCGTAGACTTTATCTCTGTCACCTCTGACCTAGACTAGAGTCAAGAGCAAACCCATTTCAAATAAAAAAAATAAAACCTCATCACAAGCGTGTCATTGTTACATTCGGTACCCTAATACTCTTCAGTTTTCTCAATATTTGTCATCAATAGGTACTTACAAGTCGTATATTCCCCAATATCAAGCTTGAATAAAAATTATTCATTTGTGGAGGTGGACATAGAATATCTTTATACCATGGGAATCCTGAGGGAAATCCGGCGGATGAAAAGGTAGCCGGTGTCTTATTGAGACCGGTAAACTCCTTTGTGAGGCCCTTTGATACGTGTACGACATCAATTGAATATTGATAATATAACAAGCGACGCGAGCCTGCTTCACAGGGGTTTTACGACTTGACAAAATATCGAGACTTCTTTATTATTCATATAATGTAAGTTTT
This sequence comes from Luperina testacea, assembly GCA_927399505.1. Taxonomy (NCBI): domain Eukaryota; kingdom Metazoa; phylum Arthropoda; class Insecta; order Lepidoptera; family Noctuidae; genus Luperina; species Luperina testacea. Next base: position 869,760 of record OV656766.1, on the reverse strand, counting down.
ATCATCAGCCCACAGCAGTTCACTGCTGGACATAGGCCTCTCCTATTGCACGCCACTTAGCGCTGTTCTCGGCAAGTCTCACCCAGCTGCCACCAGCCACCCTGCTCGTATTGTCGCTCCACCAAGCCTGAGGGCGTCCTACCTTATGTACGTGGCTGGGGATGCCGATCTGTAGTGCTACATACAAATGTTGTGCTTTGAATTGATTAACTGAATAATTATCACACAATTTTATAAATTGGCATTTGTTGTTAGTTTTATACCATAAATTTTCGTCAATGGTTTTTGATGAACAATTAATAATGTTATTCTAACAATAACTGTTGGAAAAAGTGGTGAGAAATTAAGTTAAAATCTTCTTAATACAGAAGAATGTGATACTAGTTTCCATTAGTTAGTAATTGTGTTAGGATTTAACCTGAACGCGGTTTGTTTACACTTTAGTCAGATACTTTTGGAACGATCTTTACATAGCTACACTTTTTTATTTACCTATAGGGAAGTAGGTGAAACAAGTTGTCCTCCTTTTCTTTTCCATGAAAGTAAGGATGAAGGGTCAAGTGATTTGAAGCCCAAAGCACACAGCGTCTTAGCTAGATGAAGCGGTCAAGCACATTGATGAAAATTTTGTAGTCCATCAAAACGATAGCTGCACCCCGTGGCTGCACCAGTAACGTGCTGGCATGGCGTCACCCTACTGAAAACCTACACTACTTAAGAGGACTAGTAGAGCTAAGTGTCCTTGAGAAACGCAAGCACACATATACACAATCGACGCGTACGCCATCTAACGACGACGCCCATCACAATTATGACATACAGCATACGATTTACGGTTACGCCCGAGTATTCCAATAGATGACGCGGAAACAAGTAGTTATGACAACAAAATTATTAACCGATTTCTAAAAAGGAGGAGGTTCTCAATTCGGATTTGTTTATTATTATTTTTTTTTATTTATGTTCGGGTCCTATATAGACGACCTCCATCATAAATAGACGGATTTGCAAAATTCTTTTTTTGTTCGAAAGAGGTTTGTTTCGAAAGGGTCACATTTAAATTTCGTAAAGATCTGATGATGAGTTTTGGAGACAGACAACGGAACTCTTCAATAAATGCCAGCAAATCAACCGCGATCGCTGCTATCGCATTTGTATGCATTATTTACGCAATCACACAACATAACATCACGCCTGTACCCTTAAAAGTGGTAGGCAGATGTGTTTAATAGCTTCCTGTCGCTGATATTCACATAGCAAGTAGTGTTATATGAATTTGTGTGGGGTAGGTAGGGACAACTGAAAAGTGAAAAATAAAAACTGTTTTTACAAAAAAGAAAACCGTTTAAAAAACAACCGACTTCCAAAAAAAACTTTAATTTCGGAAGTCGGTATCGTTGGTTGTAGCTTTGTAGTGTTTTTTTTTTGGAAGTCGGCTGTTTTTTTTTTTTTTTTAATATTTAATTTGTTTTGAGTGTGACTTGAAAAAATTAAGGATGTGGATGATTTTGAAATAAAACTGATTCAATCAAATTTAAAACATTTTTATTTAAAAAATATGGAAGTGGTAGTTACTTACGAGTTTTTTTTACATTTACATTATACCACATGTACTTTTAAGCTATTTTTCTGGTTAACATTATACCTACCACATTTAGTTTTAAATGCTTTTTTTTTCAGGTTTACGATTACACGTTTATATTACACCATGCATCATGATCATGTTATAAAATTATTTTTGTTCCTAAAATTTACTAAAATCTAAGAAACGTGTAGACGTAACAACAAATGCCAAACATTTGTTGTGAATAATTTTCTTCATATTTTTTACGTTCTTCTTTGTCGTTATCTTCATTTTTGCCATCGCTTTTCTCTTTATTTTCGTTTTTATCTTCATTTTCATTTAAAAAACTATTCCGGTCCGTCTACAGGAATGGAGAGTGAAAGAAAATTATAGTGGAAGGTTTTAAACAATATTTGCCTAATAAAATTTAGACAATTTTTCTTTCATATCCTTTTCCAAAATGTATCATCTCGTTGAATTATTTCCGTCTTGAGTTTTTCTTTTTCGTTCTCCCATACGGCGGATAGGCAATATTTTCTTTGGGTCACGTGTAGCTGTCCTTGTATTTGATAATACCAAGCATGTTTTTTGTTGATGACTAGTTCGCCTGTTTTTGTTTTTTGCCAGAAGTTTACCTTTTTCTTTTCAATTGCTGCTGCAAGGCCCATTTTATTGGCTGTCAAAGGACACTTCACTTCAACCACAGTATCTTCTATAGTTAATCTATCAGGCGATGCACCCAAGAAACATAGTTCTTGGTCTATAAATAAACCACAGGGTCCAATGATTATGTGTTCTTGTACAGCCAAATGTGCGAGGGCGGTTTTTTCATTTTGGCCATGGCTTATGGATTGGACGTGATCAATTTTTTTTAGATAAAGTATATGATCTTTTACTAAATTAGCACATGGTGTATTAGTACGCCTTTTTATAACCCTACCGAAATTGGATGCAGTCAATAAAGATCTTCTCATCTCAAGCCATTCTTCATTAGCACTTTGTAAAATAGTTTTTCTTTCAATCGTTGCTCGCTCCTCATCAGTCTTTTTTAATTTTTTCATGATATCTTTTTTCATTTTATCCAGTACTTCTACCGGCATATCAGGCTTTTCACATGACTGGCCATAGTCCTTATCACTTTGTTTTTTTTACTGAAAATTAGCCGTCTCTCTTTTTTGTGTACCTTCTACTGAGGATTTTTTGTTTATGTATTCTTTCTTTCCACGTCTTCTGTTTACCTCTTGGGCTTTTATTGGCCATTTTCTTATATAGCTTTGACATTGCATTTTCTTCATTGAACGACACTGTTGAAGCAATGCATCGCGTCTGATATGAATTTTTCGAGGAAAAGTTAACTCTCTTCCCTCCTACGTATTTCGCAATGATGCTGAGATAGCGTTCCACCACGTTGCTGTCTACGTCATGAAGTAAACTTCGAGCATGGCCGGCAATACCTTGAATCATAATACAGATTCTCTGCCACAGAGAACTTAACATAAAATCATTTGGAATATCATTTTCCTCCAGATTTAATCGTAAGTAACGATATGTTTGAGGAAAAACTTACTTCTATATTATAATTTAACCCTTCTGTTTCTTGGTTTTCAGTCTGGATATCATATTGACTTACAGGAGCACTATCCACCTAAAATCCCATTAATCCATTATTCAATTTTAAAACCAATTCTTTTTTAAAATTCAACGTGTTTGTGGCAAGGTGATGTTGCCCTGCAACGGCTGCAAAGTGCGGCTGATATTATGAATATTACCTGTATACTAAAGATTTCTTCTAGTACACGTTTAGATGAATATGTACTTTTATCAATAACTTCACAATCGTGATCTTCCTGTGGTACCACTGTTTCCAATCTATAAAAAAAATACCATCACATATCATCACTTATCATCTATCGCTTTCCATCAGGCGTGATCGAGGTCAAAAGCGGGCCGCCCATTCAGCAATAATAAAATGAAAAAAATAGAAGATTTTAAATTACGTTTTTAATTATTTTAAATTAAGTTAAAAGGAGGCTCAATAATTTAAAAAAGTGCATCATTAGAAGCGCAAAAAGTTTTTAGAGGATCATTAATTTCAAAAAGTGTCCATCATTAGCAGGTCAATAAGTTTTGAAAGGATAGGTTAAAAATATTCCTTTTAATAAATCAATTCAATTTCCTCACATAACTTTTTTCTCCAAGTGAATTCAGACATGCTGTCTTAGGATTAATTAAGCAAACTACTCAATGAGGGCAATAAAGATCAACATAGTTTATGAACTATGTTGATCTTCTGTTTCTGTTCTGTTATGTTGAGCATTATGATGCTGCAATTAACTTTGTGTCTGGGTACGGTCTACCTATTCTCCTTTGTCAAGTAAGTAAGGCCTTTTACACATTATGCCGTGTCTGCGGCAGCGCCGTCGCGCACCGCCCGCCACGGTATTTTTATCTATACAGTATTCTATCTTCATAAAAACGGTCGGAACGCGAATCATACCTACGCGCCTCGATTTCGGTTTACACTCGGTTAACAAACAGTCTCGAATGCTCCGCAGTGACGAGTGGACGCCGGACGGTGTGACGGTTTCGTAAGCAGTAAGCGTGCAATTTGTGACAAATATTCATTGAAATAAGTACAAGTACTTACTTAATATGGCAAAGAGACTATATTGTGCTGTTTTTGGTTGTTTGAATTCGTCAATAAGTTTTTTTATTAAATCTATTGATCAAAAAGACCATGTATTTTTATTGAACTCTTTCTATTCCATTCACAACGTGTTTCTATTTTATAAATAAAAAGTCTTTTTTACAAAATAAAAACTACGGACTTCAAAAAAAAAACAACACAAAGTAATTAACTTTAATTTTGGAAGTCGGTGTCGTTGGATCTGAATTTTCGTTTTTTGACACCGACTTCCGAAATTGAAGTTATTTTTCACTTTGTAGTGTTTTTTTTTGGAAGTCGGTTGTTTTTTTTTTGTAAAAAAGTTTTTATTTTTCACTTTTTTTTAGTTGTACCTACCTACCCCGCCCAAATTCATATAACACTAATTGCTATGTTAATATCAGTGACAGGAAGCTATTGAACACATCTGCCTACCCCTTTAAAGGGTATAGGCGTGATGTTATGTTGTGTGATTGCGTAAACTGGCATTTATTGAAGAGTTCCGTTGTCTGTCTCCGAAACTCATCATCAGATCTTTACGAAATTTAAATGGGACCATTTCGGAATAAACCTCTTTTGAACAAAAAAGAATTTTGCAAATCCATCTAGGTACATATTTTTATGACGGAGTTATGTCTGAACATACATTAAAAAAAAATAGAAACATCCGAATTGACAACCTCCTCATTTTTAGAAGTCGGTTAAAAAAAATATTTACCTATAGGTACAGTCACAAAACTAGAAAGAAACTCAAGTAGGTTGATGAAATTAAATTACTGTAGGCGGGAGGGGTTATCGCGTGTTTACGTACCGCGCGACTGTAGGTACATTATAAAAAAAAAATTATATAATACAGCGGCACCGCCGCCGCCGCGGTGCCGCTGTATTGGTTGCCCTTGGATTTGCATGAACCCTTGCACACGGCGGCGCCGCGGCCACGGCGCGGGCGGCAGCATGATTCGGCGGCGAGTATTGCTACGGTTTTATCAAAACTCGTCGGCGCCGCCGCGGCGCCGCGCGCCGTGTGTTCATACAAATCCAAGGGTGACTGAGACTGACTGATGCAGCGGCGCCGCGGCAGTGGCGGTGCCGCTGCAGCTGCGGCATAATGTGTAAACAGCCTCAAAGATAGGTACCTAACATTCATACATAATATTATGAATCAATTTATTATAAACGAAATCAATAATAATAAAAACCAAAATCTTGCTTGTGATAATTTTCATCGCAATTTTTAGATGAATTTGTTATTTCGTTATGCCCAATATCAATAAGTCGCGGTCTGTTAATAAAAACATTAGGTGCTTTTAGTTTTTTTTATAGTCCAGTCAAATTAGTCCTTAAAATAGAGGTAAGGTTACAATAATTCCCATAGAGCTAAAAATTGGTATGAATGTTCAGAATACTATTATAAATGAATTGTGAAAAGTCCCCATCAATCCCCCTTGTGCAAAATTTTTTATTGATGGTGAAAGTTTGCAAAAATAGGTTACTCGCGTTTTTCAGCTAAACGGTGAGTTTTACAGCAAAAATTGTTCAGACAAAAATTGTAGATCATCCGATTCTCTACAAAAAATGTATCCACACTTTTTTTCATAATTATTGCCATTTCCGACATTTTAAAATGAATGTAATGCAAATGCACTTAAATTGGTATTTTGTGCCTGCCTTTAATTTTGTAAATTTTAATTTGTTTTTGCATACCGTTAAAACGGTGAGACATGTAGCACTATGCAATGTATTATGAACACCTATGTAAACACCATGTTTCTGGCAAATAAATATGCTATTCTATTCTATTCCGTGATATAGCGGTTGAAAGAATTGAAAAAAATATTTTATTCGTAATATGCACGTTAATGTACTTTTATATACATTTTGGAACCGTTATAAGAGTAAACATAATTATGAGTCCCTGTCTTATACATACAAAATACCAGACATCTGTAAAAAATCATGTGCAGTGTAGAAAAAATTATACTCGAAAAAGTAGCATTGATACCGTGAAAAGACGGCGCCAAGAAGAAGTAGCTGGTTCATCAAAAATAAGTCCTCGTACTAGAGCACGAGTAAGTGATATATGAATATTACGAATAAAATATTTTTTTCAATTCTTTCAACCGCTATATCACGGAAATGGCAATAATTATGAAAAAAGTGTGGATACATTTTTTGTAGAGAATCGGATGATCTACAATTTTTGTCTGAACTATTTTTGCTGTAAAACTCACCGTTTAGCTGAAAAACGCGAAAAACCTATTTTTGAAAACTTACACCATCAATAAAAATTTTTGCACAAGGGGGATTGATGGGGACTTTTCACAATTCATTTATAATAGTATTCTGAACATTCATACCAATTTTTAGCTCTATGGGAATTATTGTAACCTTCAAAGTCTTATTTGACTGGACTATTAATTGTAGTTTCGCATTAGAAATAACTTCCGTGTTGATATTTACGACTGTCTTTCTCCTGTGAAAGATAATTACATTGTAGACGTTTTAATTATTATTTATAAAAAAATAATAAATACATAATATAAATAAATTCAAAATACATTTAAAAAGAAAACTTCGGTTAGAGAATCCCTGGGAATCGAACCCGGGGACTCTTGAATACAAATCTACACATCGGCCTCATACGCTAACGTAACAGTTGCAAATGTAGTCGAAAAAATTGAGCTTATGCGTCATGACTGCACTATCTTAGACGTTTCTAAATTCATAGTTTTATTGTTAAAAAAATAAATATTCAATAATAATAAAATGCTCTTATTTTTTAATTTCGTATATATATATAATATGTTCAGCGTTTTATATGAACGTTTTGTAGTCCGAACGGAATTTTTCACTTCATATTTACAATAAATGATATTGATAATTGATAACAAATGGTTACGCTATTTTAACTTCAATGTATTATTTACACGAAATAAAAATATTTACGCAATGAAGATTATGCAAATAATAATAAACAATGAATTTACAAATAAAACTTTACAAAAACATAATAATCTTGGCGGAAATATTGCGGCGAAAAGAGCGACACGTCCGTATAGCATCAGGCCTCGGCCGGCAGTGTCGCTACACAGCGTTTACGCACACATACGCACGTATTTTGTTCGAAAATAATGAATATGCGATTTACAAAGAATCTATTGTTTGGACAAAAAAATTAAAACACTAGTATTTTAGTATGTTGCTTGTAGAATAATCTGACAAAAAATCAGAATGATTGTATGTATTTTAGTATGGATTTTATTGTAAAAAGAAAATTTTTAGAGGTATTTTCATGATTTTTTTCTATCGTATCAAATTAGTTGTATTATGTTTTCACCACACTATCTATCTAGCATATATCCTGAAGAATATCATATATTTTTCTGAATTTTTTTACTGTAGTCTATCATATACTTTTATTGTTTCGAAAACTTGCGTTTAGGTCTTGTAAGCCCCTTAAGTATGACTGGCTCGTTGGTGTAGTGGGCGTAGGTGCTACTGCTGAGCATGAGGTCCTGAGTTAGATTCCCGGGTCAGGCAGAGTGTTATTGGGTTTTTCTATCAGATTTTTTCAATAGCAGTCTGGAGTCTGAATTCGTGCTCGACTGATGGCAATAGACTCGTACATAGGACTAAAACCCTAGCCCTTCGGCTATTATAGGAATATAGGCATCATGTTATGTATTTTTACTTCGTTATTCGAAGTCGTTTGAAGTTGACGCGTGACGTATTTCGTCACGAGTCAACTTTTCCCCAGACGATTCATGAAGCAAAAATTTTACAGGAAGAGCCAAAGGTCCAAAGGTCGAAGTCCTTCATTAGGTCACGAGCTCGATAACCTTGGCCTAAATCTGTTATGTTCAGCTGTTTTTGCTGGCAGGTCGGCCAGTGTTTCCAATTACGAGATTTTAATTTCTCTAAGTATTTTCATTTTTTGTTATGTACTTGTTGTAATATGAGGGGCCTGTGGCTAAATAATAACAGCCGCACAGGTCGATCGATCAGGGTAAGCTACGCTTGCCGCGGTTGGTCTGTGGATGGGTGACAATCTTTACATACTGAGACCCCTCCGTGCCTCGGAAAGCACGTTAAGCCGTTGGTCCCGGCTGTCATTCGTGAATCTTTGACAGTCGTTACGGATACCTAGTCAGTAGCTCGAAAGTCTGACAACCAGTCTTACCAAGGTGTATCGTATTACCCAGTAACTGGGATGTGGAGGTCAGATAGGCAGTTGCTCCATGTAAAATACGGTATTCAGCTGTATCCGGTTAGACTGGAAGCCGACCCCAACATAGTTGAGAAAAGGCTAGGCAAAATATTTGTATATTGAACAAATACAACAACTAACTAACTGTTTGTTCTAAAGAACAAATAGTTTGCTCAACAACTGAGGTTAAAAAAACTGAAGTGTTAATCGACTTTTGTTGCTGACCGTACATAATATATACATACCTATATATATTTTAGTGTTAGCTTATATATTGTAATTAAGGCTTGTTGAAGCGAAGGTGATTAATGTGATTTGACTATAAATAATATGATAAATAGTAATATAATGAAGCAAAAATACTTATAGAAGTAAACATCTCGTTAACGAACTGCCAGCAAAAACAGTTGAATATCACAGAAACCGGCTAAAGGTCCTTTAGAAATAAATCTTAGCGTTACAGGTGTGAAGTACGCTCACCAGCCGGCGCGGCGCGGCGTGGCGGCGGCAGAGATAGATTGAGCCACCAGGAGAGGGTGGACACGATCCCACGTACATTATATCTGAGGACCACACGGATGCAGACACGTCTTGAAATAGGATGCGGCTAAAAAAATAAGATGCGAAAATTAATTTCTTTTATAGATTTATTTATTTATTGTGAAAGTCGTCACTCAGTCACAAGCCTCAAATACCACCTGAGTGGATTAATATTTGATAATATTATTATTATTCGTGCAGGACTAACAATTAATTCTCTTCCTTTTATACATTAACGACTCAAACTCAAACTCAAAGCATTTATTTCAATTAAACCTTGTACAGGCACTTTTGAATTTTCAAAAGACTTACCAATAACACATCATATGTGCGTACTATTTGCAGATAACGTGTCAGTCATAATACCGCAAAATAACAAAACATTACATCAACAAGAAGTAAATCAAACTATCAACGATATAAGGCTAAACGAAAAAAAATTAATAATAATATGTATCTAAAACAAAATTCATTCAATTTGCAAACTACAAACAAAACTCCCCAAAAATTATTTTAAACCATATTTAACCAAATAATTAAAAAAGAAAATACTATAAAAATTTTAGATCTAACACTAGATGAAAATTGTAATTGGCGGAATACTGAAAATCTATCTAATAAAATAAACAGATTTGTATACGCACTAAGAGAACTGCGCAAAACAGCGAATGAAGAAGCTGCACTCGACGCCTACCACGGATACGCAGCGTCTGTATTGAGGTACGGCTTACTCCTACATACAAAGAGCTTTCATAGCGCAAAAAAAATGCTTGCGAGCAATAACTGAGGCGCCTCCATACGAGAGCTGTAGACCTATTTTTTTAAAAATCAAGGTTCTAACTCTGTCTTCTACTTACATACATTTTTGAAATAGCCATATTTGTCAAGAAAAACTCTCACTTTTCTCCACAGTAACCGAAAACAATAGGTTTGCAAAAAGGGACCCCACCAAGTTAAAAAACCAATTTAGTAATAGCACTCTCTACATGACAGAAACAGGTACCTTATGTATATAACCATATTCCAAAAATAATAAGAGAGCTGCCATTTAATTTTTACAAAAAAATGTAATAACTTAGCTTCTCCAAAATAATTTAACACATTAAAATATTTTTTTTATTATAAGGGGTAAATAAGTATATAATATTTTTATAATAATACTTAAGGTAGATTTATTTAAATAGAAAATTGAGATATTTTTTTTATTATAGAAATGTTTATTTATTTATTTTATAATTTATATACACACAGTAAAATACATAGGGATATGACATAATTATGATTTGAGTACAAAGGTACAATGTTGTTATTGTTATGTTTTTATTTTATATTTTATAATAGAGTATAATTAAATGTCCATAGTATTGTGTTTTGTATTATTTATTACAGTATATAATATAAGTTAGGTTGTATACCCAGGTGCACCTAATATTGTAAATATATGTGCGCGGGCGGATGTGTCCTGAACTTTGTACCAACCACTTTGTGAACCAACTTTGTACCTACTAAATACGACGAATAAATGTCTTTAAAAGTAGGTCAGACTTAGATCCACACATACTCGTACATAATTATTATAAATGCGAAGGTAACACCTCTGTCTGTCTGCTACCTTTTCACGTCTAAAGTACCGAAAAAAAAATTTACTGACAGGTAGCCCTCTCCCCTTGGTAGCTGGAGAACGACATAGGCTACGTTTCATCCTGGAATACAGACAAAGTCGCGGGCAACAGCTAGTCAAATAGGTACTGCCACACTGCCTGGCAAAACTGGTTAAATTCCAATAAATCGTAATAATAACGATGAAACCCAAGACGAAGATCCCGATAAATATATTTAAATAGACTAAAAAATCACAGACCTAAAAAAAAAAACATCGTGAGAGCGCCTGCGCGGAGGAAGGGCTTTCATTTTAACAGTTCGATTTATTTTGTTTGTTTTCGACTGGCAATATCCTTCAAAACGATTCAGATTCTGATTGATAGTGTATTACACAATAAGGGTGCTGGACATCATTTCAAACTACCACCTCACAGTGCGTGACCCTAAGTCCCTAATTAACAATGTTCGCACTTTTTGTGTACAGAAGCCTCGTTTTTGTGGGACACAATGTCAGACAGATATGACGTAAGTAATTAATCTTGCGGACAGCAGTACGCCTGGTTCAACACTGATAGCAGCTACTGGTCAGACAGCTATTGTGGTGCCAAAAGATTTAATAGGTAGATACGAGAAATGAATTTAAATGGATGAGCTTTACAAGCCTGTGGCTTGAACCATAGGTACTAAACGTTGGCGATAATGCCCCCTTGTGGGCGTTCGAGACTTTTAGGAGCGCAGTATAGAACCCAGAGAAATTGATATCCTATCTTACGACTATTCAATACCGTGGCAGTAGCTGTTTCAGGTTCGCGACAGATGGTAAGTAAAAAACAATGAGAGCTCTAGAATAAAAAATCCCAAAGTGTCCGGTGGGCAAATAAGGTTGAAATTTTGAGATCCTATGGCTTAGACAAATCAGCCAACGGTTTACAGGAGTTGTCAGGAGCACAAATATGCTAAATTCTGAAGCTATTTTATCGTCGATTACCTACAACTTTGAGATAAGAACTATTTCCAAATACCAAATACTACATATATATTCGTATCATCAAAACGTCGGAGAAAATCACTTTTAAACGTTGCTAGGCGTACACGTATCAGTGCTCGTGACTTAGGTACACCTAAGTGAGATATATTTTACAGCATGTTTGGCGCAGCGGTTGACCGATCAATTTTAGCCCTTCGTGTCTCAGGTTCGTTTTGCACACACTCACATCTTACCAAACCCGGGTCACCAGTTTCTTTTGACCACAAAATGACTCATTTGATAATTTCTAGTTGAATTGCTTATTAACGAAACAATTTGTTAAGGTGATTTGCGAATCATATTTTGATCAAGACGTAACCTGATACTGACGTGCAAATTACAAAAAACGTAATATAATTTGAATTTCGCGGTCTACCGCTGCGCATTCAACTTAAATTGTCCGTGGTCCCTTCCGAAACCAAACGGAAAAAACCCTGACTGGCGTTCTATTATTGCGGATTCTCATTGAACTACTGTATATTTATCTATGCCAATAATAGTACTTTCTAATTCCATACTAACTAAACTACAATTTGACACCCGACAATTTTTTTTTTCCTACGATCAGTCCAGATCAGCCAAGCTATACATTTTTACTGATATGTAGAATTTATGAAGTTAGGGTCGGTATAGTTAGGCCGTGTAGATTCAGAAGCTTGGCTCTACATGAGATCTTTTTCACAGGGCAAACCTTATGTGGTTATCTTGGCAACATTTTACATGAAATGTATTTGGTGGTACTTTTATTGCTTCTAAAACTTCCTTTTTTGCGTTTAGGTCCTGTAATCTCCTTAAGGAGATTATTTAATTAATACCTGCCTCTAATCTACGGCTCGATGAGATCTTTCTTTGACTGTGGATTCTATTGAGATGAAAAAGGTAAAGAAAGAATGATATTCAATTATAATTCAATGGAACAGGAAGAGCGAAATGTTTAATTCATTTTCACAAATGAATGATGTAAGTAGCTGTCGTAATTAAATTGTGAACATGGGTTTTGAAGTTTAATATTCTGATATTTTTAGAAGATTAAACTTCAAAAAACATGTTTTTACTAACTTCTGCCCGTGACATAGTCCGCGTGAAAATTACCCTTTCTCAAGAATTAGGCTATCAAATGCATAAGGATTTTTTAAATCATACGGAGAGAATTCCAGAGATTAGCGCGTTCAAACAAAAAACTCCTGAGCTTTATTATTAGTAGTAGTATAAAAAACTTTCGAAAAAATCACCTCGATACACTAATCGAAAAACGTCAAATAAGTAAAGAGAGACCTAATAGATCTCTCATACCTATGCCTAACTCTGCTGGCCAGCTGAACACTCGCAAGTTGTGGCGGGTATTTAAAACAAAATTCGGTCTGACTGGCGCGTCATATCACACACTAGGAAATAATAATTTCAAAAAGTCGCCGTTGTTGAAGTCGATAAGGAGGATAATATAGTAGTATAGAATATAGATTCGTCAGATATTGTAGATATGTAGATACCAGCTTTTGACCACAACTTCGTTCACGAATAAATTTCCTCCTGGTCCTATCTATATCTATCCGGAGATCCTTTCCCAACAAGACGTAGGTAATGCGTAGGTACCTGATGTTTGATGAAACCGGACCCATCTGAGGAACACAACGATATTAGACATGGTATTTGCTGTATTTTTAAACTTAATTACAAAGGAAATGGTTTCCTGCCTAACGTAATACATCAAACGAAACGAATTATATCGTAAAATTACATATTTAAACAAAGGCAACTCTCTCGGACGTGTACGTAATTATAAAAGCTTAGGGTGATATAAAATATTTAAACCAGCTTATTGCAAACGTTACTCTTTGATTAAATTCCGAGGTGGATGACAAAAAAAAATTAAATTACATTGGACATTGCTGGTTTTATTACCCGACTGTGCGACGGCAAAGACAGGGTTATGGTTTTACTTCACTCTTCACATTCAAGATGGGCGGTTCGTACGTTGTGTTGTGTCGGTTCATTAGTTCGTTATGATACATAACGACTACATTTTTTTTCAATAATTTGTTCTTCGGCAGACCATTCTCACTTCCCCTGGACACCTGAAGGCCAATTCCCGTAATTAAAAACGATCAAAATGTAGTCGCAAATCCCAATCTCATCTCAGAAATTTAGGGTCAAAAATTTAGGGATTTTAGAGGTATTTTTGACAGATTGAGACTGATATCAGAATGTGAACGGTCTTAAAATTAAGAGGATTTTCTGTAAGCCCCTCCAAATAGCTCACTGCACATTATATTTCATCATCTGGCTAACCTTTTCCTATTCGAAGACATATGTCATCCACCAACCTGCACTTGGCCCGCGTGGTAGATTACAGCCCACTTCCTCACCGAGAGGAGGCCTGTATCCCAGCAGTGGGAACATTTTAGGCTGAATTTTCTAGCCTTTTCCCAAGTACATAGGGGGTCGGCTTCCAGTCTAACCTGATGCCACTGAATACCAGTACCTACTTACTATACATAGAGCGATTAGCTATCGGACATCCCAGTAACTGAGTAACACAATACCCCATGGCAAGATTAGTTGTCAGAATTTTGAGCTTCTGACTAGTAACGACTGTCAAAGATCCACGAACCGACCGCGCCAAGTAACGTAATCTTCGATCGACCTGTGCGGCTGTTATTATTTCGCCACGAGCCCCTCACGACCCAAAATAAGGGTATGACAGTAGAAACTACTTACCTACTACTAAGTAATTCAAAATAACCTTTCCTGCTAAACCTTTGAAATGTTAGGTACATAATCGTTAAAAAGACAATAAAAGCTATTTACTTTTTATAAATCCATCCATGTGACAGTGATCGATGACGAACGGTTGTCATTCATCACATTGATGACAGCAACTTCAACGACATGTCATTTGTTTAGCTCTCTGATCCTTTCGTGACTGGAGACGAAATCAATTGATAGAGTACGCGAGAGTTAATATCATGGCTGTCTGCACTGTCAACCACACACGGTAACACTGTATAATTTCGTTTCTTGTCCGTTCTTCTCCATAGAGATCTACCTACGTTCTGGAATAGGCAACTAGCTTCAACTTTCTGACTGACTGAGTACTTCGCAATTCAATGTGCCTGTAAATGGTTTAATTAAAACAAGTGCTTTGAGTTTGATCTTACAGAAATTAATTAAAATCAAATTGACTCCCTGCTCCCGTGTCATAGTCATTTTATACAACCGTTCAAGAATTCATAAGGAATGATGAGGCTGGCACAAGAGTATAGGATACTTAAGTTGCTCGTCAACTTGCTTAACAATGTATTTCCCAAACTGTACCTAGTACTAATGTGACACATCGTACATAGAGTTACATTTTCACAAGCAAACATAGTTTCCTAAGGATTCACTCGCTTTCCTAAGCAGCTCTGCACACAAAGGAGACGTAACATTGTTTACAGTATACGATACTTGTTGGTTTCCCTCTCTCCGCCGCGTGCTCCACAGTGGGAGTATGCCTGAAACAGCATTAGCATTCGCTATCTTTGTAAACATTCATTAAACTAACTCTGTGTATAAGTGTGCTCATAATTGCCTCCGAAATACGAGTATACGTCATTTTCCAAATCCATACTATATACTACTTATGTATTCGGCATAATCGCCCTATAACGTTCCCACTTCTGGGACACAGGCCTCCTCTCAGTGAGAGAGAGTGGGCTATAATCCACCACGCGGACCCAGTGCGGGTTGGTAGATGTCACATGTTTCGAAATTTTGGTTCTAGGACATACCGGTTTCCTCACGATGTTTTCCTAAAGCGCCTGTCTGGGTTCGCACCCACGACTTACGACTCGGTAGTTGGGGTGTTAGCACTGGGTCACCACTGCCAGCTCTACTTAGGTATTTACTACTACTAAGTATTTATACATAGGATATAATTATATACTACTTAGGGTCGGCTCCTTCACGTCCACTTTACGCACGCGAAAACGTCAAAAATGGCGCTAACTATTGTCAAACCAAAAAAACATTGTCTACATCAAATTACAATTACAAAATGATGGCATTGCCGTGCGTCAAATAATACCGAGCACATAATCGTTATTATTTGACGTACGTACCAACTGTTTGAAACAACCGGCCCTTACAGTATAAATAAGAAAGTTACTCTATCTGTCGGTCTGTCTGTCTGTTTGTTCCCTTTTTACAACAATTCAATGAAACTTAGCAGACAGGCAACCCATGACCATGGATTAAGGCATATCTTATATACCAGTAGTATGATCCCGTGGGATAGTATCCGACCTCTACGCGGGCGACGCTGCGGTGAAATAAACACAACTACATATTTAAGAGGATAATAAGAAAAGCGAATAATTCGTGTCCAGGCTGCAGAAGACGTACAGTGTCAATTATAATTATGAACAATTATGAAAGCACTAGCAAGTGGTGAAGGCGGGCGCTTTGGGGGACTGCCTTATGTAATTTTGACGTTCGAAAAGTGCTGATTCTCAGCCTAATTTGAATAAATTAATTTTGATTATTGAACGTTCCCTGCGTGTGACAGTCAGCGTTGTCCTTCACCCTTTAATTAACTCTCTTGTACTGTGGAGGGCCCTTTTTTATTAAATCCGGTGAAGCCCCGGTAAACAACAGCTTGGTAGGTCGGTGGGTTGGCTAGAAATAAAGAATTCATGCCAAGGAATAAGTGCTCTTAAGTGGATCGTGCGTGACCCAACCGTGTGATTTCTGGAAGACTGGTTGGCTATACGGGCTAAGGGCTAACACTTATATTTTTTTACAATGTGTTGGTTTCGTGTAAATCTGTAGTCCCCGGAGGGATAAGCAGACGTGGACCCACAGTCACCACATCTCGCCACTTATGTTTAAGTCACAGCCTTTGAGAAGGCAGAAAAACATTATCCGTCAGATTTGGCTGACAAGAGAAGGCATCAGCATAACCAGCCTGTAAAGTGCCCACTGCTGGGACACAGGCCTCCTCTCTGTGAGTAAGTGGGCCATAATCCACCACGCGTGCCCAGTGCGGGTTGTTAGATGTCCCATGCCTTCGAATTTTTTTGTTCTAGGACATGCCGGTTTCCTCACGAATGTTAGCAGTGGTGATGAAATATATTACACAAAGTAAAACACCTGTCTGGATTTAAACCCACGACCTACATCTCGTTAATCTGGGTCGCTACCATTTGGGACACCACTGCTCCAAAGAGATGGAAAAGATGAAAACACGTAGAACGATTTCTAGAAATAAATTATTGAACAATGCGATAAACCGTACTTTAATTGTTCCTCCCGGTGCCCTGCGAGCTCGTGAAGCTGTCTTCCACTACCTACTCAAACTTATCCTGCTCCTGCTTGCAATTTACATTAAACCAGCAGGTTGTAAAGTCAGGGAAAGTAATTGTTAAGCAAATTGACTACCAACTTAAATTTTCCGTAAATTCAAATCACAACCGCCACTCTGACAGTTAGGTATATGAAATGGCTATAACACAGCAAATTGACGTAGGGTGTCAATTTGCTTAATAATTAACATCTCTGGCTGTACATAACCGACGTCGAACATTGAACATCCTGTTCTAAATAAGTTCCACTAACAGAACACGCGTAAACTTTAGACGACGCCGAAGGCAAAACCAAGTTCCTTTAACGAAACCAATACCAATAATTTTATATTCAATTATATAGACCGGTACTACATTTAATTCTAAAGTTCGGGCGATACTTTGAACGTCGACGCTCTTACTCAAAGTTATAATAAATATGGAAAGGGACCTTTTCAAATAAAAGCAATTGTTTTTAAATTGGAATAAAAACAATAAACTGGTAAAAGTTTCATATGTATTTTATATTTGCAAATCAAATATTTATATATTCTTTTCATGTGCTAAGTGAAAACATAAAGTATTAAACTGTTCTCATAAATGTTTAAACTGTTCATAAACGCAAATATAAGCCGAAACCATAACCTAATCTATACTACTGTAATGGCAAAACAGTTTTTTACTAGATGAGATTGTGGTTTCGTCTCATATTTGCGATGACATTCCTTCAAAAAGTCAACATGGCAGACATAACAGACTCTACAACATACCTAGCGGAGTGATATAACACTTACAAAATCACAATAATTGATCGCAATGGGTTTCCTTTTGACAGTTCACCTACATTCATTACGTTATTTACGTTGTTGAGCATATATATATACGAGTTCTTCAAACCAATGCAGCAATGGATTAGCAGTATCCTTCAAAACTCTCGGATCGTGATTGAAAGTGTGTTACACAAGGGGCTGGTTTCATTACTTACCCAGCTGCACAACACTAGTAGTAACTTAGAATAAATAACTTGTGAATCCCGAGAAATAGTTGAAAAGCCTAGAATGTAGGCTGGGTCCGCTTGCACCAGAAATTACTATGGTTTGGAAAGCGGTGAACGGCCACGCAACGTCCAAATACAAAGCATTTTTGACACCTTAGTATCAAATAAGTACCTACTGGAGAATATTACAGATTGTTCATGACGGCCGATAGAATCAACCAAACCTTTCTTATGAAACCAAAGCTTCAATACGTTTATATGCTAAATATAATTAAAACATAATTCTGATCAATATCAATCATTTGAAGATGACGGACGAGACACAATGGTTTTAAGTAAGTTCAGCCGTTCAGCGACGAACGCAGTTAGTGATTAGTTTGTGGTGCAGGCGGGCCAGGGAGTCTTTGGATATAGTCTGTTAAGGGCTGACCAACTATAACGATTAACAAACTAAAATATGGCGTTGAAATATTCCTCCGCATCGCACTGTCGACTGGTAATGTACCCAAGAGACCAATTAACACAGAGTTTGAGTTTCCTATACGCCCACGCGTGAGGATTTCCAATAAAACTGAACGCGATCAGCACTTTTTGGAATATGAAAACCTAAATAGAGAAAATATTTCACAATCATAACATCACACCTCTACTCTCCGAAGGGTAAGGCACAGATGTCACCGGGCACACATCTAGACTCCAGGCTGCTTCTGCCACATTCCTGATGTGAAACTCAATATCACACAGATAACAACAGAAATGTTTGGGGAAGAGGTGAGGGAGCTGCTTATACCTTTGCCCTGCAAGATAACACAGTACAGCTAGCTACACATACCATTTAACTGTGCCTACTTTTGAATTGTCAAACAGTTTATTATTTATGCAAGAAGTTAGTTGAAACATAGTGCCCTGTGATCTCCTACTTCCTTTGACCTCCTCCAGGTTCCTGATAATGAATTATATCACACTTTCGCGTTACAGGAGGGTTGCCTACTTCAAAATACCTAATTAACATTTTCACTAGTGACCCTTTAATTTCTATGACTAATTTCCTTTATTTCACTAAATACATATAAATAATATTATTAAATACTAGCAGCGCCCCGCTGTTTCACCCGCATTAGTGTCGATCCCGTGGGAATATCGGGATAATAACTATCCTATGTCCTTCCCTGGGATGCAATCTATCTCTCCGCCAAATTTTATCGAAGTTTGTTCAGTGGTTTAGGCGTGAAAAGGTAACATACAGACACAGAATTACATTCGAATTTATAATATTATAGTATGGATTAGAATATAAAAACAAAAAAATATATAAATTAAAAATATACATAGTAGCCCACCGTCATCGGGAACAGGGACCGAGTTACCGGCGGTCAGGGCTCCAAAAAGAGGAACCTCCTGACAATGCGAGCCGTGTCCAAAAGTACCGCTTTCTGAATCAAGCCCCTGATCCAGCTGCCCAACGGGAGCCTCCTCGGCCTCCTTGGCTGTCATGACTATCGGCACAATTATCGCTGACTAATTATTATTTATTAATGTTTCATTCCGTTATTGTGTTGTTGGGGTACATTAAACTTTACATAACATCACGACTATATCCCTCAAAGGATTAAGCAGAAGTAGACCTACTACAGGTACCTACCTTAACGTAACGTACGTAAGCATAACTGGTGAAATGTGGGTGTACCTACACCCACATTTCACCAGTTATACTTACGTCCATGTCACGGGGGGCGAGCCTACTGCCATCTACCGGGCACATCCCCAGAGGCCGGGCTGCTACCAAAAACAATCAGCCCAAACCCAATAACACTTTGCCGGACGTGGGAATGGAACCCAGGAGCTCAAGCTCAGCGCTGGCGCTTGTGAGCACTAAACCGACGCGCGACGAGGCAGCAAACCAGCGAGGAGGAAATGTTCGAGCAGTTATTAATTAATTAGCAAAACTTAACACGTGTTTTAACTAAACAAACAATGAAGTCATTCACTCATATAATTAATAACGCCCCACATTAAAACCTCATCCCACCGTGTAAACTTTTCACCCGAACATGCGCCAAACATTCTTGTCGAGATAACCACCGACTATCGGCGGTTACCAACAATCGTATACAATGGCGGCCAACTCGTTAAACTACCCACGTTGTTGTTATAACTTCATAACAACCACTATCATATTCTGATTTTCGGGCAATAAGGACTTAGCAACTATGTGTCGTGGCTTACAATCTCTGAAATCCGCATTGAGACAGCGTACACACGTGCGATTTTTTAAACGCGGCGATTGTTTTATCGCACGCTGGATTTTCAACGCGCTGCTTAGTGCCGAGAGTTTAAAATCCAACGGTGTGCTCTTTGGGCGCTTAGGTGCACTCTGTTGGATTCATTGATAATTTTCCACGCACAGTAAATTATCAATGAATTCGTAGCGACATTCAATCATTTGATTGAAGCCATCGGCCGGCTTCAATCAAAGGACTGATTGTAAAAAAAGAGATTATTGATACCTTTAAAAAAAATTGTAACGTTCTAGAAACGCTAAACTTTTTATTTTCTTTTTTTAATTTAATTATGTCTCAACATTGTAGATAGTAACCCATGGGAAGTTGCGAGGTAACCCCATCACAAGTATCCTTATAACTTACTGGGGCTGCCTCAATTTTGTGCTATAGAACAATTTTATGAGAAACAATAAAAGCTTATTACTTTTATTTTTATAAATTTTGTAAAAAAAAATGTGCAATTGGCTTCTACTCCGATCACCTTATATAGATACCCTGTTTTTATACAGACGATAAAAATCGCCGGCCGGTATATGAGTGTTGTTTCAGAATGTTGTCTGATGTTCAAGCGTGACTCTGACTACTTAGTCTGTTCAAGGTCGCCGGTCGGTGGTAAAGTTAGATAAACTTTACATTATGTTCAACCACAATTAAGTATCTACCTATTTGTAACTGAATGTCTGTGAATTTCAAATCAACATTAGGTATAATTTGTCAATTAATACTGAATTAATTAGTTGGAACTTATAAGTTTGAGCCGTTTGGGGTTGATACACTAGGGCCATGGGGCCTGAGTGCCCACTTAGTATTTCGAGACATAGCCAAGCGGTTGGTCGACTCTTCACGTGACCAGAGGGCAGGCCTATTTTTTGGCCAAAGAATCAGCATTGCCATACAACGTGGCAATGCTGCCAGCCTTTTGAGCACGTTTCCTGTTGACAGCGATGCAGCCGAATTAATTTATGCCCTTTGATTATTTCTCCTCCTTTTTATCTTGTACATATTATTATTATTTTAAGACTGTTAGCGTTCTAATTTTTTGTCAGATTATTCTACAAGCAACATACTAAAATACTAGTGTTTTAATTTTTTCTTCCAAACAATAGATTTTTTGTAATCAGAATATTTGCTTCATATTTTGCAATAAATTAATACTTATTTTACATCAATTCTAGATTGGGATTGAAACACTAAGGCCATGGGGTCCGTGAGCCCACTTGGTTTTTCGAGATATCTTCAAAGTTGGTAGACTCTTCGCGTGACCAGAGCGCTAAGCTATTCTTTGACCAATAAAGTATCAACATTCTCATACAATGTGGCAATTCTGCCAGCCTTTTGGGCACTTTTCCTGTTAAAAGTGAGGCGGATGAATTTTTTAATGCCCTGTGGTTCTTTCCCCTCCTTTTTATAGACATGTAGTATTATTATTTCAAGACTGTTACCTTATTTATTATGTAAATGTTAATGTTAGTCAATTGTACATCAATCAAACTGAAAGTACCTACCTAGTTATTTATACATTCTCATTGAAGTAAGTTTAATGGATTAAAATACTTAACAATTTACAAACGAAAGATGCTCATTCCTAATGTACATCAGGGAATAAACAAACAGGTAGGTATTAATATTTGATGAACACTGTCGTCTGTTTAACGTGTTTGCATAAATTATCTAATAAGTATCTATTGACATTCACTGAATACATTAAAATTTAAATTTGATGTCTTTTTGCATTTTACAAATAATTATGGATCCTGTATTTCAATTAGAACATTGAATTAAAAAAAATAGCACTTTGTAGGTCGCCTTAGGCCCATTGTTCACGTAACCGCACGTCATACGCACGCTTTCGTCAATTGACGATTGCAAGACGAATGCTTGCATCTTGTGTAGAAACAATGAAATCTGTGTCCACGAAGCGGCAACGTCGGCGTCGCGTCAGCCGCTCGTGTTGCGTTCGTCATGCGGTGTGCGCGCTTCGTGGACACAGATTTCATTGTTTCTACGCAAGATGCAAGCATTCGTCTTGCAATCGTCAATTGACGAAAGCGTGCGTATGACGTGCGGTTACGTGGACAATGGGCCTTAGTGGTCTCGTCTCGGTTATGTAGATACCTACTTAAGTAGGTACGTGGGTGAAGATTACTGAGTAAGTCGAAAGATTAGCACCTCACCGCCTTTTTGTGTATGTACACTATAGCAGTACCTACCTTCTGATCAATGAGAACTTTGGAAACCCCAATTTAGGTGACAACAAACACAAATATCTACAAAGTTGGGAAATTGTTAGTTGGCCGTGTGTGTATGGGAGGGCCTGTGTGTGATGTATTCCCGAGGGTCTGTGTGTTTGGGTTGTAAGTATAAAGTTATGTGCCTTTTAATGGGTTTACAGTCTGTATGGCTATGGGTCAGGTATGATGATCCCTGAGATTCGATAAGAACTCCATGATGAAGCATTATTTTAAGGGCATAATGACTCGACCAGCCTTTTCTAACTATTTTGGGGTCTAGTCTTATCAAAGTTTCGACTGAATATCTATTTGTACTTTGCTCAGATTACATCACGATAAGCACCATCAGGTATTCGTATATGACAGCAAACGTCAGCTAAATTTTAGTAATCGCAAACGTATCGGTGAGAAAAATAACGTTAGTTTTTAACTTGGAAAGTCATTTTTGTAAAATCTCAAAAAGCTCTCTTTTCCGGGTTTCATCCTTGTATTTAGGCCCTTACGTATGAAATTGCCGTTTTACATAGAAAAATGAAATATATATTTTTTTATAAAAATAATAAGTATATTAAATTATTCGAAGTATGGGCCATTAGCGGTGAAAACCGGAAGTGATCACGGCATGGTAAGAGGCACATTGAACTTAAATATCAAGCTGGAAAGATCTCGACTGATGAAGTCTACGCACCGCCCAGCACCGATCCAAGTCCAAAACCCCGAGAGCTTTCAGCTCGAACTTCAAAATCGTTTCTTGTGCCTAGGGAGCTCCGTGGACAAATATAACGATGATTTCGTGGAAGCTGTCCATGCGGTCGGGTCTAAGATCTTCAACACCCGTCGTACGAATACAAAAAGGAAGCTCTTTGATCCTACTTTGCGGCTCATGAAGGCGAGGCGCGGGATGATCCTGCAGTCTTCAGATGATGTGCTCAAGTACCGGCGGCTCAGTAGACGGATCTCTAAGTCCTTGAACAGCAACCTTTGCCGCTTCGCCTATATGCGATAGAACGGAATAAAGGTTCCAAGGTGATTGCTAGAGATCTTTCTATTGGGCAGAGCCAGCTAACGAAACTGAAGACCGAAGACAGCAGGATCGTATCCGCCAAACCTGAGCTGTTGAGAGAGATCGACAAGTTCTATGGACAGTTATACACGTCAACAAGTAACGCCGTTACGAATCTGGCAAACAACCTAAGAGCTAGATTGACCCAACACTATACCGAAGACATCCCGGACGTCAGCCTGTTAGGATGGCTCTGAAGCAGCTCAAAAACAACAAGGCGCCGAGTGATAACGGAATTACGGCCGAACTCCTGAAGGCCGGCGGAAAACCCGTTCTTAAGGCCTTTCAGAAACTGTTTGGTTCCGTCATACTCGAAGATAAACGCGCGCGCAGGTTTGACTACTTCCTGCCTCCCGAACAAGCCGGATTTCGTAAAGGTTTTAGCACCGTAGACCACATACATACGCTGCGGCAGGTTATACAGAAAACCGAAGATTATAACCTGCCTCTCTGCTGAGCGTGGACTACGAGAAAGCCTTTGATTCGATCGAGACATGGCCCTTCTGTAGTCTCTTCAACGGTACCAGATCGACTATCAGTAAGTACATCGAGGTGCTGAAATGTCTGTACGAAAACGCTACTACATCAGTCCGACTCCAGGATCAGACCTCGAAACCTATTCTGCACTGGAGGATGTCTTCAAGGTTCTGGACTGGAAAGGGGCTGGCATTAACATCAGTGGCGAGTACGTGTATAACTCACCTTCGGTTTGCCGACGATGTCGTAGTCATGGTTGGTGATGTTGGTGGAGCGAAGACAAATCGCTCCACCAAATAAAAACGACCATGCACCACCACCCACCGAATCAAGAAAGAACTGTTAATTTGTCGATCCTTCCGGTGTCCGGCCTGGTGAGATTTCCGGATTTTGTCTGGTGGTGCCCTTTCGTTAATTTCTATATGAAAGATATCGATCTTCACAATAGCCAGTAGGGTCGAACATAGGTAAGGATCTCTAATAACTGGTATGTAATCATCACTACATATTATAAAACAAAGTCCCCCCCCGCGACTGTCTATGTGTCTGAACGCAATAAACTCGAAAACTACCAAACGGATTTTTATAGGTATAGGTAAGTTTACACCAATGAACATTGAACGGGATGATTCACGAGGAAGGTTTAGGTCCCTATTTAATTTATTAAAGGTTTTGTGTAAATTAGGTGAATTAAGACGATAATTGTTGAAGATGTCAGAAAATATCATATTGACTGGAGCTTTACTGGCGTGCGCTGCGTAAACTACTAGTTATAAGAAAACATCCACGCAAGCAAAAGCTAGTAATCACAAAAAAATAAATATTGCATTGTGGTTTCAGCAATAGGTAGGGAATTAAGTAGGTAGGTACCTAGTTCATTGTTCACAGGGCTCGGCTTATGTAAAATACCGACGCGTAAGAACATAATGTAAGTTCTATTCATCAGAATTTCATATCGGAAAATTAATGAATATTCACGCCACAGGAGCAGATGGTTATTTAAAATTCATAATAGTAGATTATTAACCAAGGGGATAAAGCAGTGTCTTCTGTCGCGGGTGACGATTTAAATCGCGAGCGTAACGAAGGACTCGAGGTTTACTCCCGAGCGTAGCGAGGGTGTTAAAAACTTAAATCACGAGCGAAGCGAGGGATTTAAGACGAGTACTGAGTGTAGCGAGGGATTTAAGTTCACCCAAGACTAAGGCAGCTTTATCACCGAGGAAAATACTCTACTTTTCGTACCATTTGCGAAAAAATTAACACAATAATAATAATTATGAGATAAGCATTTTATTAAAAATAATGACAATTAAAAATAATTTAAAATAAACTTAACGTTTATGTATATCTATATTCTCAGTCTACGATGTATATGAAGAAAACAAAAACGCGGCAAATTCCTAGACTAATATTTTTTGTCGGAAAAGCAAAGGCATCAAGCTCATACGGCCCCGTCGGTTTTCGTAATTTTATTTAATAATCATAACTGCATAATAAATGCGTATTCCTTTTTCAAAAAGATGTATAATGGTTTATATACAAACTCAATGGTGCAAACACAGATGTAGTACAGTATAAATTTCGGTAAGTATTCCAAATTTAAATCACATTCTCCCCCTAGAGGATGAATGAAATTCAGTACAATTTTCTTTCCCTGTTTTTAACAGATTAAAAATGACTATTGTTATGTTCGCTTTTTGTGGCATAGAATGTCACTTTTTTGAGCAAGTGGTACGAAAAATCCATTATATTCGTGCCCACCCAAGTTTAATTTCGACCTACAAATTAACTTCGTTATCTCAGCAATGTCTTAAAATCTCTCATGAGGTTTCTTCAGAATGAAAACACATAATTAATCAGGCCGGCTTAGTGGTTCGTTAGCTTATTAGGTTATCAAGACAAACGCACCAGTGATGCAGAAAACGAAATCATTATCTCACCGAGTGAACACACACAGTGCGTCTCTTACACGTAAATAATATAAAGTATTTATACCTTAACTGTGGACCGTTACTAATTAATTATTTAGTACTAAGCGTACTGGGCCGCATTGTTAACTTTTCAGTTGAAGTTACTTATGGAAAGAAGAAAATATAGAGTAGAAATAAAACATGTTTATTTTGTTGTTGATTCTTGAAAGTGTCCTGTAAAGCTTAATAGTCCTATGCTCATTAGAGATCCGCACATCCTAGTGAAAGTATAGGTAACGTTTAGGAACATTAGGTAGACCCGGATCCAGGTGCCAGGTACCGAGTTCGAGCCTGGATTTGCGATTTCGTCGTAATGGGTGTCTTGGATTTGCTCGCCATACATTTTGTACATTGGGTGCTGACCACCTACAGTCGCAGGCAGGTATTTAGAGGGAAAATACAAAATACATTACAATAATATAAAATACAATATATGAAGCCTATGCCAGAAAAGGCATCGATTAGGGCTGATGTTGAGGGTTTCGTGACGGTGCAAAGGAGGAAGCGCCGATCGCGAACGATCAAGAACCGCTGCGGCAAAGCTCCTACGGAGCCCGAAGTCAGCTTGTGTGCCGCAAAACCGAAAACACCGGTGTTCATCTCCCGCCTACACTACACCACTAAGGCGGAGGACATCGTGGAGCACGTGCGCCAGAAAACTAGGTACGCGCCGAGGGTGCAGTTCCCGGAGTCGCACCGCAACGTCAATTTCAAGGCGTTCGTGGTGCGCATGCCGAATTGCTATCTGCCCGTCGTCATGGAAGAAGAGACTTCTGGCCGCAGGACGTGGTGTTCTGTCGCTTCCGCGGACAAGTACCACAGAATAGCACAAGAACAAGCTAGTGAAGTACTATTTTATAAAAAAAAAATTATGTTTAGGCTGTAAGGTATGTAGGTTTATCTATGGGCCTGCGTCGCGTCGCCTGAAATAAATAAATAAATAATAATTTTGGTTATTTCTAAACAGAACAACTAAGGAAGGTAGAATGAACTAAGTATTAGTTGCGACCACGTACATATTATGACTGTCACTATTTGCATACATATTATTTTACGTGACAATCACCTACAGTTAAGTAGGTAACTGGTGGTTCCTAAAATATAACATCTAGGTACACAATATTAGGTACATAAAAGGAAGATATTAAATTTGTAGGTAGATTATAATTAATTAATTAATTAATTATATCAATATTTTGTTCTCAGAAGCCTCTGGGAAGACGATGAAACAGCGGACTCTGGATTTGTCGGCGATTTACCTAATGATAAAACCGTTTAACAAATGGGTCACTCTATTACAGGAGACTTCAAGGCATCTGCTGAAATCAGTTATCTGGGTGCCCTATAGGTATTCCTTAGCCTAACCCTTTGGTAAGTACAGGCCCATGGTTCTGTTTCTTTTTAGACTAATTTATATGAGATCTCCAATAAAGGATACACAGATACAATTGAAATCATAACAAAAGGTTATTTTACATGTGCTTTTTTAATTACATAGTATGCACTAGGTGTAAACAGGATAAAAATCTTCTTATTAGCGTGTTGATGGTAAAAATAACACATAATAGTAGATTATTAACCAAGGGGATAAAGCAGTGTCTTCTGTCGCGGGTGACGATTTAAATCGCGAGCGTAACGAAGGACTCGAGGTTTACTCCCGAGCGTAGCGAGGGTGTTAAAAACTTAAATCACGAGCGAAGCGAGGGATTTAAGACGAGTCCTGAGTGTAGCGAGGGATTTAAGTTCACCCAAGACTAAGACAGCTTTATCACCGAGGAAAATACTCTACTTTTCGTACCATTTGCGAAAAAATTAACACAATAATAATATGAGATAAGCATTTATTAAAAATAATGACAATTAAAAGTAAAAGACATGAAGTACTGATTCTGAAATTGATAGGCCTTTCGCACTTCTCCACGTTGAAAATTCTTCATAAGTTTTTAAATAATTTTCCTTGGATTTTGTTGGAAGCAAATTATTTTTAATTGCGGCAGCATTTGCACTGATGGAATCCGACAATTCAATGTCACTGTCGCTTTGATTTAACATCGTAACGTATTTTTAGAACATTAACTTGTTTTTATAAAAATAAATTAAAATAAACCTAACGTTTATGTATTTGAAGAAAACAAAAACGCGGCAAATTCCTAGACTAATATTTTTTTGTCGGAAAAGCAAAGGCATCAAGCTCATACGGCCTCGTCGGTTTTCGTAATTTTATTTAATAATCATAACTGCATAATAATTGCGTATTCCTTTTTCAAAAAGATGTATAATGCTTTATATACAAACTCAATGATGTAAACACAGATGTAGTTCAGTATAAATTTCGGTAAGTATTCCAAATTTAAATCACATTCTCCCCCTAGAGGATGAATGAAATTCAGTACAATTTTCTTTCCCTGTTTTTAACAGATTAAAAATGACTATTGTTATGTTCGCTTTTTGTGGCATAGAATGTCACTTTTTTGAGCAAGTGGTACGAAAAATACATTTTCCTTCAAGTTTGCCCCAAAATTCAGCAATGCTTACCTAATACCTTTTGCTAACGCAGCCATTCTGTCGTCAAATGAAAAAAAAACATTTCAAGACTGACACTATTACAATAAAACTGTTACCTATAATAATAATTATCCCCTATCTATGTATAATGCAATTCAAAGATTATATTAAGAGGATAGGCTGAATACCTACATAATACAAAAATGCATGGTTCATAGACACACTGTTTATTTTATTTAAACTGTTTACTAATCGAGGATTGTTTTGGGTATAACAAGCTATAGATTGACGCAATTATCTTTAGGTATATGGCCCCATTGAGCGTTGAGGGTATGGCAAAGAGAATTTACTTATTAATAGATGTCAATACATAATTTGTGACAACTAGCGCCATCTATTAGTTTACTGTAGAACCTTGTGAATTCCGCTGTCTGTGTTCTGTTTGGTTTGGATGAGGGTCTGGTCCTATAGATTTACAACATGTATTGTAAGCCACATATTATTATTAAGTCTGGAGAGCGTTAGGGTTGGTTGCTAATAACGAAAATAAATGAAACCCGGAACAAGAATATAATATATAAAAAGAGTCGTCCGGCTCCAACCCCACAAGTCGGGGGTATTCAAAATACCGACCCTTCTTCATTTTGATATTGTCGATTGTTAAATTGTCCGTTGAAAATTGTTTTATTTCTAGTAGGTAATAGTTCAAATCAAATCAGTTTATTTCAAACATGAATAGATAGGTTCGCTAACGTAACCAGTAGGTATTATGTCGCAGATGGATTGTAGAATCCGCGGTTTTACAAAACCGCTAGTGGTTTTACAAAACAGCTCCGTTATGTAAAACAACTGAACAACTTTCAGCTGGAAAGACATATCCCTATGTCTTACGAAACTGCTACCGACGCGACGTTTTGCGCTGAATGGTGCTGATACAGGCGTCAGGTGCGTGAACGGGCGCCGTCACTTAGCTGCTTCGGCTTATTTTAGGTATATTTGGATTGTTGTTTTGTTAATATTTGCTGCACTCTGGACGCTTTTAACGCGTGCGTCTGTTTAACATCGTTCTCACACATACATACATACATAATCAGCCTATACTGTTCCCACTGCTGGGACACAGGCCCCCTCTCTCTTTGAGAGGGAGTGGGCTATAATCTACCACGCGGGCCCAGTGCGGGTTGGTAGATGTCACATGTCTTTGAATTTTTGGTTCTAGGACATGCCGGTTTCCTCACGATGTTTTCCTGCACCGTTGTGAGAGCATTGGTGATGAAATAAATTAACACAAAGTAAAGCGCCTGCCTGGGTCCGAACCCACGACCTACAACTCATAAGTCGGGTCCGTTATCACTGGCCCACCACAGCTCTCACAAATAAATAATTATAAATTCAACATTAATGATTAACTAATATTTTTGTATAAATATAATTTAAAAGAGTGTACATGGAGTTTCTTGCCCGTTCTTCTCCATAGGAACCTACGCTTTGGAATGGGCAACTAGCTTCATATTTTCTGACTGACCGACTTCTTGACAATTCAAATGTGCCTGTAAATGGTTTAATTGAAATAAATGCTTTGAGTTTGAGTTTAGACGTGCCTAATGCAGAATGGCATATAGAAATCTGCAGTCACAAATAATGATGAGCTAATTACCTACTTTTAGTTGCTAATGTAATAAACTTCCGGAGAGTGAGACAATTAACCCTTTGATAGCGTAAACCCGTACAGGACTCAAACGTTGTCGATGTAGGTATACAACTAGTGACAGTACTACTTGGGATAATTACTTTACCCTTTGGCCAGTACCCTGTACAAACTTAATGAGATGCGGCCCGAGTGCTACACGCTCCGGGCGGGACTGTCCACAGTCAAGGCGGCAAGGGAATGCGTCATACTAATCGCCTGCAGGCATAGAGCATCCAATCCAAGTACCTACGCGTCAGTAACATCATTGTTACTGAACCTGTTGGGTTTGATTACCTACCTACCCTAGGTAGGTAATCCAACCCAACAGGTACGAAGTTGGACATTTTTGCCATGCTTCACCAGACTTCACTTTTACACTATATTATATCTATGAGAACTTCTACTCAAGGAAGGTCGCGTTTAAAAATAAAATAAACAGCGAGCAACTCTACACGATGCGATAAAAAACGGCCAAGTGCGATTCGGACAAGGGTCACCACCGTACAATATTTAACATTAGATCATTATATTAATACTTTAGTTAGCGACCATAGTAGTACACACCATGGATGTTGCGAATATTCGCATCCGCATCCGCATATGCGGAACATCCGCAACGATTTAGACGCCGATCTGCATCCGCATCCGCATAAATCGATGCGGAGCTGATGCGGATGCGGATGTGTAGCAGAGTCGCGTCAAGAAAGAAAGGGGCGGGCCCGGCGAGTGGCGCGTTTCGACCGCGCGTGCTGATTGACCAATACTTAGGAAAACAATAATTTTGTTTTGAACTTCGGTGACAAGTGAAGAAAGGTGTGACAAGATCTGACGCGCACGTTTGTTGTTTTGTCGTAAATAGTCAATCACAAGGTTTTTATTGTGCTTTTTGTTAAAAATTGTCATCGCATACATGTAACTGTATTGTTTACGTACGTAAAATAATTAATTAGTAATAGTTATTCACTCACTACTTTATTATTAAATAAAGAAAGTATAAATATTACTGTCTTTTTTTTTACCCTACCCTGACTTTAGTTTTTTGTACAGATACGCATCCGCGGATGTGAGCCTTTTAAAATCCGCATCCGCATCCGCATTCGCGGATTTGAAAAAATCATCAACATCCTTTGTACACGCTGTGAAAATTTCAAGTTTCTACCCCCAATGTGTAAAAAGGTAAAAAGTAAGTAAGTAAGTAAGTAAGTAAGTAAGTAAGTGTAAAAAGGTTTACTTATAATATCATTGTGTCGACCTACATATAAGGGGAGACTGGGTACGGTTGAAGCAGGGTACGCTTTAAACAACGCTAATAACTCGTAAATTATTATAATAATAATAATATAAGTTTATTCAATAATTGTTTACAATGATGCACATATTATCTTATAGGCTATAATTTCTTGTTACAAATGAATTAGACATCTGTAGCCGAACTAGGCAAAAGCCTATATTTCGGCTATCAGCGCCCAAACCCTCAAATAATAAACGCTTAATTTATTAGCTATATTGTGAAGGGTACAAGGGGAGAAAGACGCGGCCGGCGAATCCGGACATGAATCACAGTGACGCGTTGCACTTCGCGCTCTGTGTACGTTTCCAGGGGACCCTATTATATTTTTTCGACAAAAAGTAAGTATTTTCTATTGTTTTCTTTTTCAAATTACTTTGTTGATAAAGCAGAAAATCACTTGAAATGTAAATGCTAATATTTACATTTCAAGTGATTTTCTGCTTTATTATTAGTTTTTGAAAATTCGAAAACCGTGATTCGTTTTTGTTTATATGTTGTTTTGTCTCGACTCTATGTTTGTTTTATTAGCGGTGGAGGGGTATGGGGTCGGATGAAACAAATTACTGTGGGTACCTACGATTGAAACATCGATAACCGTTGCTTTTTTTGTTGTAGATGCCCAGACAACGTATCAAAAAGACTTCAAGAGGCGAGTGTGATATAACTCACTACGACAATGCGTATGAAGAAGTCAAAAAAAGGACTTCTCTATGAAAAGCTGCAGAGATGTACGGAGTTCACCTGTTGTTCAGCTTGTTTTTATTCCTACAGATAATTTGAGATATGGAAATCTTATAATATCATTTAATTTAATTATTAAGACCGATTGTTGATTTTTGAAGAGAAAACTTCTTTAGCGGCGCTGTGTACTTTTTTTGGAATGGGTAAAAACTTCTAAACTCGCGTCAGGTCACGTGACCCTGATCGAAAATTCGTAAGACGTAAAACGTAAGACGCGCGTTGTTGAGGACAGCGCCATCTATGCACATCGGGAAGAACTACGAGGGCCTCGCGTACTAACTACGTAGTTCATCCAACAACGACGAGATGGTGCTGAACCACGGATATATAACTGACGACGAGCTCCATGCGAGCGGCTTGCTTCTCTTACCACTGCCGCGACCAACACCACGAACTGAAGTCTATCCTGTGTGCTTATTTGTAAATCTGAATAAATTCCTTTCACGAGAAGAATAAAACAGTCACTTTGGTCATCATACCTGATTTGCAAAAAACCCTATAAAATAAGGAACACACCTTAACACGCGTGTTTTGTTTATAAGACGATTCACAAAATACACTCGTAATTGTTCAAGTTTTCACTTCTGTCGGCACTACCGGAGTGCCAGTGTTTTTTTTTTTTTGTTATTTTTGTTTATTCGTGTTAATTTGTTAGTTTAAACCAGGGCAGAAGAGCTCTTTTTATGTTCATTTGTATTCATCAGGCAGAATAAAATTATTAAAACTGATAGAAATGGTACCATACTAGAATTTAGTTATATCTTGTTGATTTTTTTTTTTTTTTATTTGAAATGGGTTTGCTCTTGACTCTAGTCTAGGTCAGAGATGACAGAGACAAAGTCTACGATGGAGTGAGCTCACCCAGAAGAAGCCTGTTCACTCTTACTTTAAAGAGATTCGGGTTGTATGCACTCGGAAACACAAACGCAGGTAGAGAGTTCCACTCTTTTGCTGTGCGCATTATAAAGGACATTTCAAAACGCTTAGTGCGAATTGGTGGAATAGCAACTAGGTAGGGATGGTAACTTGCAGTGCGTCTGGATGTCCGAAGGTAGAAGGGGGCCGGTGGAATGAGGTCGTGGAGTTCTTGGGCACACTCACCGAAGTACAATCTGTAGAAGACCGACAAGCAGGCAACCTTGCGGCGATGAGCCAAGCTGTGAAGCTTGGCATCCACCAGTTTTTCGTCGCCAATGAGCCTCTTAGCTCTGCGTTCCACCGAGTCAAGCCCCTTCTCCCCCCCTCTAGGTAGATCTCTGAAGTTGAGAGACTTGGAACATTTTTTTTTTTACTGGTTCGAGGTGGCGCGGGAAAAGAGTTCCTGGAAGGATTTGGGGGAGGCCTTTGCCCAGCAGTGGGACAGTATAGGCTAATAAAAAAAAAAAAAAAAAAAAAAAAAAATTTGAAGACAAAAGTCTATTCTCTCATTAAGTGTTTTGTTGTTTGTTATTTTGCAAAACAGCTGTGCTAAGGGCGTTCAAAGCAAAATTGTTTCAACCGTACCCAGTCTACCCTACGGTTCAAAATATATACATAGCCCTGTGACAGACGGACGGACAGCGGAGCCTTAGTAATAAAGTCCTGTTGCCACCGTTGGGTAGGGAACCCTAAAAATTAGAATTAACATTGAACTTATCGGTAATTATTAAAACTGAGAAGTGAGTCACGTTCGTTGACATTTTGTTATAAATAAGTAGCCGACTCGTTCGTTTTAGAATGCTCCCGTGGCCTGTTTGGGAATCAGTAGAGGTTTATAGGTGATAAACCTCTGCTGATTGCCCCTTTTATGGTACAATCGTGATGTTCGTTTATAAGATGTTTTATCATCGTTTTGCGGTTTGAATTGAAAACACAGTGTAGAAATTATGGTAGTGACACCCATTCAGTTCACCGATTTTCACCGCATGTGACATACTGTATCTGGGTGAATATCCCCGCAGCAAATTTTACGCGTCCACGTTGAGAATCGAGGTGTTAAATGATAGGATGTTACTTATTTTTTTTTATAGTGAGCTACGTAACTTGGTTCAATTAGGGCCACATTTTTTTTTATAACTGTGTATTTAAATAAATAGGGATAAAATAAATCGCCTTCAAATTCAAGTTAGGTGGCTTGTCCCAGTTCCATTTTTTGATATAATTGCATTCACCAAAGCAACAATTTGCTGTAGAATAAAAAATAAATAAATTCGATAGTATATGCTTAAGACACATTATCTAGAAACAATTAAACCATATTAGAAAATCTAATTTAAAAGCACAGGATACTCGATCAAA
Organism: Luperina testacea; assembly: GCA_927399505.1. Lineage (NCBI taxonomy): Eukaryota > Metazoa > Arthropoda > Insecta > Lepidoptera > Noctuidae > Luperina > Luperina testacea. Next base: position 835,307 of record OV656766.1, on the reverse strand, counting down.
GTTTGTCCAAGTAAAAATCAAAATTTTGGTGGCACTTATTCAATATACTATAAAATGAAGCTTCGTGCGTGTGCGATCAATCACATTTTATTATTTCATATCTCTATATATTTAATATCTCTTGCGCGTAAAAGGTGTGTGATTAGTGTTGTGATTTTCCGCCAAAAACGTAAGTAACATCTTGGGTGGCACGGGGGACAAAAATTGTTCAATTTTTGGTGGATCGATTTGCTGTTAATTTTAAAGTGTTTTAATAGTAAGCCACACATTATAGCTAGTGATTTGGGTTACGCATAAATCAGTGATATTAATTTAATTGTAACTTAAAACCCCTATTTTTAAAGATTTTTTTTAAATCTGGTTTCAATTTTGGTGGCTCAATTTTGGTGGTTTTGGTGGCTTTTCCACGCTACCAAAACCTTTCTATTCTTTATTTTTCACGAAAACTTTCGCCACCAAAATTGAAAAAAAATTCAGTTTGTTGATATTGACCCATCTACACCAAAGAGATTAAATATTCGTAAATAATTTAATGTCTTTGATCTACACACTCTAGCTTACAATAACAATAAAGAAAACACTGAACTTAGGTGAATGCTCATCCAATCAGAGTTACCATCCGTTCGGATTTGTCCGGACATGTCCGGACTTCTAAACTTTTGTCCGGCTCTTTATTTTCTCCGGATTTTTTGGCTTAGATGGAATACGAGTAATAAAACTTATATAGGGACAAATGTAATAACAAATAAGTCTTGGGAGGCGATGCAGAAACTGTATTACATGACCATAATTTTTTTTTAAATGAACTTTATTCCATTGGCCTTGATCTCAATCTTTCGAAATGTGAACTATATTTAGCGGACAGTACTGACAGACATCTGACACTTCCCTTTAACGCAATAGCTCCAGAAATCAAAATTATTGAAAAAAGCTCTCTTCGCCTCCTTGGGTCTCCAATCTTTGACAATTCCTTTCCCGTTTTTATTGAGGAAAAAATCAAAATTTCAATGACGTTTCGGAAAGATTGTTCCAAATTAATATGCATTCAGCCATAAGTCCGCTACTGCTGTTTCGGCCCTAAATTAACTTATTTCCTTCGCGTTTCCCATTTATGGAAGCACACTTACCTTTTAGACAAAATGGACCAAATTATCAGGCATACATTAACTTCCATTTTAAATGTGGCCATGGACGACCGAGCTTGGGCACAAGCTACTCTTCCCATTTGTATGGGCGCCTCGGCGTTCGCAAAATTTCCAGTATTATTTTACCGGCTTTCATATATTCGGTCCACGGCACTGATAAATTAATCAGGAATATCCTAGCATCCACACTGATTAATTCTGATGTGCCGTGTTTCACCGAGGCTATGGATGCCTGAAGACTCGCTTGCCCGAATACAGATCCACCCGACCATCCATCTTCCCAGAGACAGTGGGATGAGCCGCTCTGCAGAGTAGTACAGAACAGTTTACTTGACTCGTCTGCTACCTCAGCGGAACATGCGCGCCTGCTGGCTGTGAGTAGGTGGGAGTCAGGTCTTTGGCTTCATGCACTACCTACTTTTCGCCTCGCTGCTGCCCTACGACTAGGCACTCCTTGCTGTTCTCCCCATCGCTGTCACTGTGGCGAAGATGCCAACAGCCTTGGATACCACGGCCTGTCTTGCAGCCGAAGTGCGGGTCGCTTAGCGCGGCACGAGAACATTAATGACATCATCCGACGAGCTCTTGTCACCGTCGGCGTTCCAGCTGTATTAGAACCCAATGGCTTGGCACGCAACGATAGCAAGAGACCGGACGGTATGTCTTTATTTCCATGGAAGGTGGGTATAGGCCTTTAGTGTGGGACGCAACGTGTGTCGATACTCTTGCGCCATCCCATCTTCCTGGCTCGGCATGCTGTGCTGGCGCTTCTGCTGCGGCTGCGGAAAACCTCAAGCGGCGAAATTATGATAACCTTATTGGGAATTATATTTTCGAGCCGTTTGGGGTTGAAAATCTCGGGCCGTGGGGTCCGAGTGCTCATGGTCTTTTTAAAGAAATTTCTAAACGGCTGTTTGACACTTTCCGTGACCCAAGAGCTGGCTTTTATCTTGGCCAGAGGATAAGCATCGCCATACAACGTGGTAATGCCGCCAGTCTCTTGGGTACTTTACCAGTCGACAGCGATGCGGATAAATTTTTCGACGCTATTTTTTAGTTTCTGTATAGTTTTAGTTCAGTTAGAATTTAATTTCGTTATTTTATTCTTTACTTGTAATCATTAATTTAAATAAAAAAACTCCAATTTTAATTAAGTATTAACTAAAACAACAAAAACGCTTTACTTGTACTCGTAATAAGTCTTTAATATTTATTAACTTCTCATTCATCTAATAACAAAATTATACTTCTTTATCAATCAACATAACGAGATCAAACAATAAATCTTCTATTGAAAATTTGTAAACATTCAACTAGTTTAAGCATAAAATATTTTCTTCAAAATAAAAATAATTTTACATAAAATAATCGAACTTAACGCTAGTTTCTGTATAGATAATTTAATTTTTATATTTTTCGAAACCTCCCTGCCCTTGCGAGCGTCTGCTACCATGAATACCACTGTAACTAAGTGGCTAACGTTTGGATTTGGGACTAAAATGTCCGGACTATTATTGATATCAGGCCTTTTGTCAGGACTTTTCAAATTTCTAAATGGTAACCCTACCTATACATCCAATGCATTGATTGTTGCCAAACAAGGCGACATACCTACCTAAACCGCGATGAGACAGCATTGATCATTGCGGTATGTGTTTCTACCTACATACAGATCTACTCTCTAGTACTCTGACAACATTAGAGCGTATCAAGGACCCTAGGCTAACAATCAATATTAATAACTAATAACAAAAATAAATTATAACACTATTTTGGAACTGTCGTAATAGCGCGATATTCGTTTTCCCGCTTTTTCAATCACCATCGAGTAATATTTAATTATTTACGACCACACTTGACCACAGATAATAGACGGGGACGTAGGGATGCCCAATACGATGCGATATATCGAAATATCGATACAGCGCTATACGATATATCGATATTTAATACGATATTTTGGCCATACGATGCGCCTCGATATATCGTATTCCAAAAAAAAAATCGCATTAACGTATCGTATCAAACTATGACTGATTAAAATTTATTTCTTTTTGTTTATATTAAACCTACCTACCTTTAGACATAATATTGTTATTCGTAATAAGCAGAGGTTGGGATTATTTAGAGTTATTTATGTACTACACTAACCTTTCATACATACTATAAATACTTTTCTTTTATAACTTACAATATATTGTAAAAATTAAAAAAGGTATGTCTTTCTTTAATGTTTAAGATATATTTAGGTTTATAATAATATTTTACCTACGAAATAACCTACCCAATCGATATACCAAAGCGATACGGTTACGATGCGATATATCGATACAAAGGGATACGATAATATCGCGTATCGATACAAGCGCATTCGATACGGTTACGATGCGATATATCGATACAACAGTCTTTTTTGGGCATCCCTACGGGGACGGGAAAATAGAACACAAAGAAAGAATGAAGTATTGAAGGCGAAGTCCATCGTTTGCCGAGTTTGCCGCGCTTTGCAAGCAGACATACCAACATAACAACAATAAAGCAAGCATTTGGATACGCATCCAAAATTATTAATTGTACCATAGCCAAGGTTTTATGTTCTGGGTTAATAAAAATAGAAGATAATTTTATTGACTATAATGTTGAACACGGCGGCTGGTCTCAATAGAAACTAGCCAAGTAAACAGGACGTATTGAAGTGCACAACAAGTGTGTGCGCTCCTTCTTTCCAAAATCTCATAGAACCTCTTTGTCTTCTCTTCTTATTCTGTGATCTTTGTGACGTGAGGACTGAATCTGATCAATTTGAATGACAAATATAATGTATGGTTTTGCCTCAATATACCTATCATTACTTAAAACTAAAACAGTCACTCTGACATCTATCAAAATCATGGACGGAAAATCTTTAGTAGGTACGTGATTTTGGAGATTTAAGGGGGGCCTTACACGATCAATCTGGTTGATGCCTTGATCGATTCGTGCTTTGATCTTTTGTCTAAGGTACCCCTTAAACCGTCAAAGTTAGTGTCGAAAAGTGTCGAAAACCTATCCTCTTGAGTTTTCCGCTGCCGATTTCAAAATCTCATTTCAAGATACAAGTTTTGACATGAAATCATCATGAGTCGCCGACAACTAAAGTCACTGCGGGTTTACCTACAGCCCTTTCACATTTAGTTTACCTCTGCAGCAGCAACCCAACAGCCAACTTATTGTAACGAAAATAAAAATCACTGATATTATAATAGAATTGTCAGTAGCAGCAACCCAGCAGCAACTGGATTACTGCTGTCAGATTTAAAATAACAGTGAAAAGAGTACATCATGAATGAAAAGATTCCAAAAAAAAAACTAAACAAATGCGCGGCATCATCACACAACTCTCTAAGACCACGTAAGTCCAAAGAATGATGATTTCATGAAACAGTTATTCTTTGGACTTACGTGGTCTTAGAGAGTTGTGTTGATGACTTTAATGATTATAATTCTGTAAATACATATTTCTTACGGCCGCGATTCATATATTAATCAACGTACAACTTAATACTGACCAGAAAATTGCAAAAAACCTAAAAAAAAATTGAATTTCGCGGGCTACCCTGGCGCTTTCGCCTTAAGACTCTGACACCATAGTACAGTGTGCAAAACTTAAAAAAAAAACTAATTTACCCACCAGAATTACTGACCACCATATTCCAAATTCAGTTATTTAGGCTACACGTCTTTGTTTGAGTAACAGAAATTCATATAATATAGTTATGTAATAAAGAAGGGCAGACAGACCACAGACTAAGAAGAGAAGTTACCTTAGACGCGTACTTGTATTATAGAGGTCAGTGCCTTAGACAGACAGACACTGATCCGGTTCCGTTTTTCATTCGGATCGAAACCAGAAACATAGCTATATAACCTTGTTTTAGGTCGACTAAATATTTTAATAAAAGTTTTTAATTACAAAATGAGTCGATTCATACAAGATTGCTTTATTAATAATATAAATTTTATGGTCAAAATAGGGGTTATTTATTTATTTAATCATTTATTTGCACACATAAATAAACAGACAAGAAAAAAAAGAACAGAAAATATACATTATAATAAAATATAGCGTGAAAATAAAGCGTGTACAATAATAATAAAAAATAAAATAAAACGAGTAATCTAACACGGAGTGAATAATGAATCAATGTCTTTACTAGAATTGTTCTGAAATACCAAAATTCACAGCCAAAAATCCATTTATTCGCAAACATTCTGGCTGAATATTTTAAAACTATAATATGACAAAGACAACTTCTTGACGTCCGACGCCGTTCTTTTGATATCCGTTAGGTTGGCAGCGCTGTTGCTAACGCCATTTTTGTTATACACTAGAAGCTTCATAAGGTGATTTTTTTTTACTCATAGCTGTTACCAACAAGTGCGAAAGAGAGAGCCTAAGAAGACTGTAGTATGTAGCTTCGATTATGTCGAATATTTTCTTCAAAGCTTATTTACGACGTTTCTCATTGTCTATGCTGTAGATACGCATTCCGAGCGATACATACGGTGTAAAGCTTTAAGTGACAAATGTATAGTAAAAATGAAGGAAAACGCCGTACTTAAGTGGCAAAAAGTTTACAATCCTACCGGTCCGCAGCCACGACCTCGCCATGGCCATCGCGCGGTCGCCATAAAAGATTTGATGATAGTTTTCGGCGGCGGAAACGAAGGTATAGTTCATGAACTTCACGTCTTCAACACCACCACAAACCAATGGTTCGTTCCTGTCACGAAGGGAGAAGTGCCTCCAGGTTGCGCCGCGTACGGCTTCGTGGTCGACGGAACGCGTCTCCTCGTTTTTGGCGGCATGGTGGAATACGGCAAGTATTCTAACGATCTGTACGAGCTGCAGGCCTCACGTTGGGAATGGAAGCGCCTCAAGCCCCTACCACCCAAGCAGGGTCTCCCGCCGTGTCCCCGCCTCGGCCACAGCTTTACTCTTCTAAATGGAAAGGTATACCTATTTGGTGGACTGGCCAATGAGAGCGATGACCCCAAGAACAACATACCAAGGTACCTCAATGATTTGTATACATTAGAGCTGTATCCAAATTCTTCAATGACAGTATGGGACATTCCCCTGACCTATGGACAGTCACCACCGCCACGCGAATCTCACAGTGGTGTTTCATACACGGACAGGAACAGTGGTAAATCATCCCTGATCATCTATGGAGGTATGAGTGGCTCGCGACTGGGAGACCTGTGGGTTCTCGACGTGGACAGCATGTCATGGTCACGCCCTGAAGTAGGCGGCCCACCACCCTTGCCCCGCTCCCTGCACACTGCCACAGTCATCGGCCATCACATGTATGTCTATGGTGGATGGGTACCACTTGTGCCCGATGAATCTAAACTTGCCACTCATGAAAAGGAATGGAAATGTACCAACACACTTGCCTCACTCAACCTGGAGTCAATGACATGGGACAACATCGCCCTGGACAAGTTTGAAGAATGCGTCCCTCGCGCTCGGGCAGGTCACAGCGCTGTTGCCATCCAAACTAGATTGTATATATGGTCAGGAAGAGATGGCTACCGGAAAACTTGGAACAATCAAATCTGCTGTAAAGACCTGTGGTACCTGGAGGTCGGAGTGCCGCCCCAAGCGAACCGTGTGGCCCTAGTGCGCGCCGGTACCACCTCTCTTGAACTGTGCTGGCCCGCTATGAACACAGTAACAACCTTTTTGCTTCAAGTACAGAAATGCGGCAAGGTCACGCCAGCTCGTTTCCCAGCTGCCGCTGAACCGTTGGTCGCCCCGCCGCCGGCGTCGCCAGTGGCCAGCCAGCCTGACCCGAGCAAAGCGTTTGGCATCCCGTCACCCATCGCTAGCGGTCTGCCGCCGGCAGCCGAGCCCGTGCGCGTCACGCCCACTGTCGCGTCCCCTGCTCCGGCGCCCGTCTCCACTCCGCAGAAGATTGTTCCGACCCCAATCAAGGTACCCGCACAGGCCTCTGTCAAAATCACACCTAACACTCCAACATTAAAACAAGCAACGTACCAGACTAAGACAGTAGTGAAGTCACCAGCGACTGCGACGGCTGGCTCCTCGCAGCAGATCAAGGTGGCCGCGGTGACGCCGCAGGGGGTCACTAGGATCGTGAGCGGCGTCGGCACGCCGGGCACGGTGCGCGTCTCCACATCGCAATCCAATGCACAGATAGTGCTGAGTTCGGCGACGGCAGGCGGCGGCTCCACACCGCGTTACGTGCAAGTGAAGACTGGCACCAGCAGCGCCATGCCCGTCAAGCTTAGTGCAGGCAACATGCCTGTTAAACTCACCGGAAATGCTTTAAAAATAGGCACGGCGAACCTCCAGGGAAAGATTACGTCTAACAGTGTGCAGAAGGTCGGGCAAGTGGGCGGCGCTAACATGCCGTTAAAATTGGGCGCAGGTAATGTTAAAATCGGCACAAGCAATGTACTCGTCAAGACAGCAGGCGGCGTCCCAATCCAGGCAGGCGTCGCCAATCTACAGACGAAAGTGGCGGCGGGCATGCCTGTGAAACTAGGCGCGGGAATGCCCGTCATAGCGAGTAGCGGCGGTGCGATACAGATCGCGGGCAGCGCGCTCGGCGGCCAGCAGGGGAAGACGCCAGTGTACAAGATCGTGACCGCTAAATCTAGCGACCAGACGGCCACATCCACCACGAGCGCGGTGGCAGGTGGTGCCACCGTGCTGCGACAGGCTGGCGGTAACGCCGGCATCCCCGTCATCATCAAGAAGACGCCCGGCTCCAACGCGCAGTCGAGTAATCCGCCGCAGTACGTCACCCTGGTGAAGACGTCCACTGGCATGACGGTGGCGACCATGCCCAAGGTGGCGATGATGCAGAACCGGCCGTCGGTACCGTCGTCGGCCGCGCAGGGGCAGAGCATCGCGCCCGGCGCCACTATCGTGAAGCTGGTGTCGACGAACACGGTCGGCGGCAATAAGATCATCACGCTGCCGTCCAATATGCTGCAGCTGGGTAAGTCGGGCGTGGGCGGCAAGCAGACCATCGTGATCACCAAGTCCTCGAGCCAGGCGGCGCAGTCCAACCAGCAGCAGTGAGCGCGAGCGGCGCTCCGCTGAACTGACGAGTATTCAGAGTGCCCTTAGCTAGCCGTGAGCGGAGTGAGCGGTGTGCGCAGAGCAGTGCGGCCGCGGGGTGCCGGCACTGCCGGTGTGTGACTGATGAGTATGTGGAGGTGTCTCTGTAGTAGATTGTAAATTTCAATATTAAAAACACTGAGTGCGTTTCTCGGACTACAGTATATTCTAAATCATATTGAATATAATATATAAGTCTTTTATATGTTAAATGGGTCTGTGTAGAAAATGTCCTCATAGAGTTTTTACTAAAAATACTTTATTTACTCTTATAAATTAATAATAACATTAATGTATGTGACTATGCACCAATTCCTAGATTTATTCTGATCTGTGCCCATACAGTAGACTATGGATGAGGTACCTTGAGTGCTTATCAGGTTCTGAAGGCAATAGGAATGTACACTGAAGTGCCTGTTGTGCAGATTTTGTGCTTAAATGTTGTACCTACCGGACGAGGTGTTTGTGAAGTAGTTATTTTGTGGAGACCGACGTCACATTAATAATATACAGAATAATTATTCACATTATATTGTAAGACTTAAGTTTTAATACTTGTATTAGATTATTTTTGTATGTTATTGGATTTTGTTATACAACTATGGTTATTCAAATTATTTTTTTCAAAAATACATACTGGGTTTGTTGTGTAAAATAATTATCCAGTACATTTGTTTATCTGAGAGCTACATGATATAATAAATTGGACATGGCAAGTACAAGACATTAAATTTTGGTTTAATGATAAATTGTCTTCCGCTTTATTAAGTTTCCAAAGAATCCTCCCTCAATTTATAAATGATTTCGGACACATCGTGTGTATGTAGCGTGCTAGAAGATATAAATAGATTTATATTATATCATTATTGCCCTGATTTTAATGGCCGCGTACATTAAATTGCATATTGTTCACAAAGTGAATGGTTCTTTCGATGCGGCCATTAGGAACATGGTGACTTGTTTCTTAGTTTTAGTTAAATCACAATGTAGCATGCACTATTTAAGTTTTTTATATGACCACGACCAGCTGTTGATTTTGATGGCATTTTTGTTGACAAAAAGTTTTGGATCAATGGTGTATCTTTAACTACATTAATGTGCAAGTGCCGAGGCTATTTTCAGTATTTGAGACAACCCATTGATCTGAAGGAGACAGCTAATGAATTCAAATGTCTGTCCGACGGTGACACGCGCCGAAGTTGTGCCTGAGTGGGGAGTTCTCAACGTGTTCACGACTTTGGCACCTCAATTTAAACTGACGATTTCATTGATAATGTTATCAATAAATGTTCCGAAAATAATATTATAGAATAAAAATGCAGAATGTTGTTTTTTGGCGCGAAATCGTTCTTAATCAAAGGGATTGGCGTCGTCGAGTCGTGTCAAAATGCATGAATATAAATACCCATGTTTTTTAAATTGTGTTAAATATTTATAATTTAACTAAATGTTGATCTCGTGGTAAGAATGATGTTCTGCGTTTTTATATATTTTAGTGTAAGTGTCCTAGGTGTACGTACGTAGAATAATCATAAAAATAATAATAAGGTAAGCGAGGTATGGAATGTAAATATCATTAAGTAGATAAATTTAATGTTATAGTTTGTTCATATTATGTTCATTTGCTTGAATAAACGATTTGGATAAGTGCAACTTTCATTTCCAAACCACTGGTGACGATAACATCGTTGCGTAATAATAACAATACCAATCACAAATACATTATTAAGTATCTTTTGTTTAGTCATGGGAATCAGAGTAGGTCATACAAAATAAGAAATCGCAGGAATAGACAACTCTCAATTTCTAGGAATTGAACCTAGAACCTTGGGTACACATGCAACTGACACGTGTCACGAACTTACGATTGATATTATTATAATGCAACTTAGAATCGTGACACTACAACATAATATTACTGCATATCGAACGTTCACTGTTATATTTCACAATAATTTGCCTTGATTCAGTTTATCCAAGTCGCCAAATGGTCATTGTGAATTATGAAAATAATATTATTTGGTGCAGCTCCATCTATAAATAGTGCTTTGTACTAAAATTAATTCACCTAGTGTGGTATATCGGAACTAGGTGTCACTGCACGCTAAAACTGAACAACAAAATGGTTTACCTTTGTGTTTTTTATGTCGTCTATGATAAAATAAATACATAAAGTTAATTAATTAAGCTTTGCTTCTTTTTAATTTTACCATAATTCATTAATTTAATTTCTATACATTATTGTCCTTTCCTTTTACCTTGTAATGACACAAGATGTCGCTACTAGTATCTCAGAAGATGTACTTACCCTGTCTGTTACTTTGAGTTTTATTACGAAAAATAAAATTCTCCCTACCTGTTTCCTGTTTTTTTTCATCTTATTTTTACGCAACATTCAAAAATCAAAATTAACACAAAAATAAAAAAAAAAACTAATTTAGAAATTTAAAAATTACATAGACTATTGAATTAAATAGGTACCTACCTAGTTCCCTAGTCCTTTTCTTTCACTATTTACAGACGTCATCATTATGCAAAGGCACGTAGGTAGCAAACAATTTTAATAGTAAAATGCATTCAAGCATATTTGTTTAGACGTTCTCGCCATTTTCGCGATCCAAGTTATATTGTTTTGTTTTATTCCTTGTTTTTCAAGCATAGTTACCTACCTAAGTATACAACCGTGACGTATAACTTAGATTTACAGATGAGGGTTGCAAGTTCCCAGGTTTTAGTCACTTAAGCGACTACCTGCTAATTTACTGAGAAACGCAGCTGTTACCTTAATACTTACTTACTTTAATCATTGAGCCATTATAATATTCTGCTTAAAACATAAATAATAGTTGGTTGTGCTTCATTGTGTATCGGACACGTAGATACCTACTTACTATAAATACTAGCTCAAATTAAATTAGCTAGCGAAACTCCGCAGAACTAGTGGTTCGATATTTAAACATTTTAAACACGATAACACAAAAAACAAGCGTAGTGCATGTACTTTGAAGATATTCAGAGTCTACACTAGAATACCATTTTCAGGGTTCCGTGCCTCGAAAGGAAAAGCTTTACAGGATCACTTCGTTGTTCGTCCGTTTGTCTATCAAGGTCATTTTTAGGGGGGGAATCTCAAAAGGAAAAATGAAACCTTTACCTATAAGATTACTTCGTTGTCGTCTGTCAAGACCCTTTTTCTCAGGAACGCTGAACGCAGTTATCAAGTTGAAATTAATATCAAATACGAAGGTTCAAGCTTCTGTACGACAATAAGACGACCCACTGACCGTCAATACAATAATAGTTATTTGTTATACAAGAGTGCAAAGTTACTTTTTAACCGCGTGCTCAATTTTGATGACCGAGCAAGCGAAGGATTCTAAAATTGAATCACGAGCGCAGCGAGTGATTCAAAAATTAGAATCCTGAGCGTTAGCGAGGGAATCAAAAGAGCACGAGATGAAAAATCTTTGCACTCGAGTGCAACACGTAACTTTTCATCCCACCTCAGCGAGGAAATGATGAGGCTCTTTTTAAAAATGCCACTAATTTAGGATAGGTGTTTTTTTCATCTTTATTGTTGCTTTTAGCATTGAATACGTACTCCATAGAGTGCTTGATTTCTTGGTCTCGGATAATTCAATAAAATATGCCAGCAAAACGTTTTCTGATAAAGTTTTGGCTCCTTTAGCTAGTCGCCACGTGTTAAACATATGGTACTGTTTCAAATACTTCTCGCGTGTGTTGAGGGAGAAAGCTCATTTGCGCATTTTTTACAGTTTCAGTCAATTCTGTTGGCGTCAAATAAACTTCGTCGTCGTCGCTAGATACACTCATTTTAGATTTTTTACCTGTTTACAAGTTTCTTGTTTTTATTTTTAACCTAAGGTTTTAACAATATGACGTTTTAACAAATTAAAAAAAAAGTACACCAAGAAGGTTCCGAGTCGGAGTTTTTAAAAAATTAAAAAAAAGTTGTATGATAAATTCGGCACCATGGAGGTAGAAGTAAATAGGTTTAATGATGTTTTGAATTCACAAACTTAGTGCACACGATGTTCTAAATTCAATTTACTTTATCCTCTAGCGGATAAAAACAGCTTTTGCACTCAGATATCGAAGAGCAAAAATACTCTTTCCGAGATGGGGGGATGAAAAAAATACAGTAATTTATGCGACATATTTTGATACTCGCAAATAAATCAAAACCTATAGGTAGGTACTTCCCGTTGACCTAGAATCATGAAAAAAAGATCTCAGTTAGTTGCAGCCCAAGTAACACAAAATCGATATAATGGAAAAAGTGATGACCAGAAAATTTCTTCTAGCTTCGGTATAGAATTTGAAGGGTTTTAGCAATGTATTGCTTCTGTATAACAGCATTTTATTAACTTTGTAGTTCCTAAAGCTATATAATCCTCTTTTTCAATCTTTTTTTCTTTTTTTGTGCAGCTAAAGGTTTTATTTTAGACATAATTTATGTCTCTATACAGCTTCTAATACAGCTGTAAGCATTATACAAAAGTGTAGGCCGTATGTAAGCATTAATTACGGCTTAGGCTATTAAAAAGCATTTTAAAATTCTTTAAAACTGCTCTATGTTTTATAACGACCTTTCGCATGGGTCACAACTGTTTAACGGTGTACATTGGTGCTGTTTTAATGCCAGCTTTTTAAAAGCATTTCATCATAATATTATATAGCCTTTATCTATACAAACGTATAATGACAAGAATTTTAACAAGCAATAAGTCGTATCCGCATGCCTAAAGTTTTTAATTATGCTTACGCCATTTTGCTTTTTGTATCGATAATATTTATGGTAAATAGTCCTTTAGAAAGGACTTCAACCTATGGTATTGACCGGCCGGCACAATACAGGTATCATAAAGACTAAAACTAAAGATTTCTTCGTAAGAGCATAATTTTTTTTACAATTCCACATATTTTTATAATATTTTTGTAATAAATAGCTCTTTAATTTGAAGGCGCATGAACTATTTGATTCAAATATATACATACTTTCACAGTTAACTGATACTCGCAACCTTAATTCACTCATAGAGAACAAAAACAAGAGTTTAATTACTTGCCTTGTAGCACTTATATTTTTTTGTTGAAAGTATCCATGTTCTTTTTACACAAGATTTATTAATAATAACAGAAATTAAAAATAATATTTGAAAATGTTTTTATTTTGCCTTTGTAATGGTACAAGCTGTATAAGAGCCGCATTTAACATATGCGCACTGCTTTAACCTGTTTTCACAGCCCATTATAATGCGTTTATCATTCCGGTAGACAACCAATATAATGCTGCTAAAATGCCATTCTCACACTTAAGGCTGTATAATTTGGGGCCCAAATTAGCATTACAAGAGCTGTATAGTGGTTTATAATGCCTATATGTAGACTTCTTATAAAGCTATAATAATATGCTAATTCTGTTATCCATCGATTATAATATAAAGCTATTTTGTGCTACTTGGGAGGTAGGTTCGAGTTTCAATCGTACTATGCCGAGTAGTTCTGCAGGGGTCCCACTTAGGTCAGGTACTCTTTTTGAAACGATCTTTCTTCATCTTCTTCTTTAATTAAATTTGTAATTACTTCTTGTACGCCGACGATCTTAAGATTTATAAAATAGTCAAATGCCTACACAATGATCTTGTAAATATTAGGTACCTATCCGATAGTTTACCGATAATTTTTATTGATTATGTTCCATAACGCCCGCTCTACTAAATGCCATCAAATCACTTTTACTCGAAAGAAAAATCCTTTGATATTTGAATATATGATCAATAAGTAAAACCGTATGTTCACACGCTCCTTGGTATTTAATACTGACGGTATTTCTCATAAATGCCCATATAAAAAGCAACTCTTTTTTTTTTTTCAAAATGACTTCTTTCCGTGACCGTCGAGTAATGCTTAGTAGGTATCTCATTTTTTCACAAAATTGTAATCACCTCCTAGCAGAGGTTCCCATTACAGTTCCGCTTATGAGAGCCCGCGCTGTCCCTATCTAACACATTTAGTCCTCCATTCTGTCTTACCAATTACGGCAGGGGATTACATCGCTGATAAAAATGCCTGGCTCAATGCTGGTCCTGCTTCACAACCAAAATTAATTGATTAACACTTGAAAATACTGTTGGCTGCTGAAGATTTTAAGACTATCTTTGCATTGTCTTTATGATACCCAATTTCCTTTATATTGTATAACTGCATAGCACAGATGTGAGTTCTAAGTACTCTATAGCTACCATTTACCGGGTACCTAATATTAAGTCTTTCATTAACGTGAATGTGCCCTGGCGGCTCGATGACGGTGGCGTGTGTGTTGGATCATTTAGCTCCCTTCAAAATGGTTGAGCTGCATGCCGTCAGTTGGGGCTGGTCATCACTTGCCTCGGCTTATTTTTAATTATTTTATTTTTGGATTGTTGTTTTGTTACTATTTGCTGTACTCTGGACGTATTTAATACGTACGTCTTTTTTTACATCGTTCTCAAATTATAATTATAAATTCAAAAGTAATGATGTATCTAATATTTTTGTAAAATATAAGTAACTAGCGACCCGCCCCGGCTTCGCACGGGTGCAATGCTGATACTAAATACACTACAGAAAATTAAATTAACCTTTAAAAATTAACGATTAAAAAATTAACCTTAGAATAGAATATAATTTATATTTTAAAACTACTATCATACAATTATTTATCGCTAAACTTAACTTTAACTTATAATTACTGATACGTTGTCGCGCTGAAAAGCACGTTTTTATAATAAACGCGTCCGATGGCGATCAGACGCGCTATTTATAGGCACGCTCTTGCCGCACCGGGCGGCCGGCCGGTACCGCCGCCGCCGCAAACGCTACGTCCCGCAATTTTTAAATCTGTAATATCATCGAAAATATTCACTTAAATCATACGGTGTAAAGGGCCATATAGATTTATATTAAATGAATAATGTATTCAAGGTATTTAATTGGTTAAGGATTAATGCTGTATTGGTTAAAATCGCTTCGAAAATTAGCCAAAATTTGTCGTAAAAAGTAAATGACAAATAAAAGTTATTGTGGGTTATCCATAAGAGATAGACATATACCATCACGGACTTTTCTGTAGACCTTTTCAATGTGTACAATACTTAGTACATTATTTTGATAAAACTCGTAGGGTTCAGCCTGCGTTTGCAATGTAAGCGGAAAAAATGTAATTATTTACGACATCACATTAGAAATCTCAAAAATAACAGTACTTCTCTACTATTTAATGGATGTTATTATACATATAAACCTTCCTCTTGAATCACTCTATCTATTAAAAAAACCGCATCAAAATCCGTTGCGTAGTTTCAAAGATTTAAGCATACAAAGGGACATCGGGACAGAGAAAGCGACTTTGTTTTATACTATGTAGTGATTTAAAAAGAGTGTCCATGGAGTTTCTTGCCCGTTTCTCCATAGGTACCTACTACGCTTTGGAATGGGCCACTAGCTTCATATTTTCTGACTGACTGACTACTTGACAATTCAAAAGTACCTGTTGAAATAAAATGCTTTGAGTTGAGTTGGTGATGCTCAACAAAAACCTAAATTCAAACTTACTACTACAACTTATTCGTTTTTCAACCAAAATTACTGGTAAAAATTCAATTAGGTACCTAAACGAAATTGCGTCGTTTGCTTTTCTATGACTTTTCAGTGGCGGCTTAGTGGAATTGTCGTGGGATGCATTGTGGCTATAAGTGCCGTATCTTTACATAATTAACCGACTTCAAAATGGAGGAGGTTCTCAATTCGCCTGTATTTTTTTTATCTCCGGCAATTGTAAATCGATTTAAATATATTTTATTTTAATGGATAGGGTATGCCTCAAGGTACCTGGGGTACCAGGGCCCCTGAGGCATACTCTATCCGTATAAATTTTAACTTTACTTTTAACGTTGCTTAGGTAGTTTTTAAGTTAGCTTCAATAATAGGTACGTATTTTTGCCACTTAGTTTATATTGATGATGTTATACTAACTTCCTGTCACTGATATTTACATAGCAAGAAGTGTTATACAAATTTGTGTGGGGTGAGTAGATACACGGGATGCAGCATAACGGGATAACGGGATGCAGCAGAATACCAGCGTCAGGTATTGTACCTGGCATATGCTGAGCTGGACTCCCATTTGGTGCAACCATAAGACACACACCGCCCAGTAGTGATCGACCGTTATAGACGTTTATGAGTTAAGTGTCTATGGGTCAATTTATATTTTTAATGTCTGTTATTTTGAATTTTTTTTTCAACTTTTTGGATGTTTTTAATACCTGTATTTGTGTCTTTTGTTGCACTGAATAAACGATTTATCTATCTATCTATCTATCATACAACTCAAAAGTAAAATAAAACTTTTTTACAAAAAAAAAAAACAACCGACTTCCAAAAAAGACACTGCAAAGTGAAAAATAACTTTAATTTCGGAAGTCGATGGCAAACAACGAAAATGCGGACCCAAACTTCTCATCATTAAATGTTAAGTACACTTATAATTTTGTGTAAGTATACATTTTTAGTATTTCCTTTCCTAATAAAATACTTTTGTGAACCAATGTGGAATGTAGGTACCTATATATATGTTGTTGGTGTTCTTTAATAAATAAATAAATGTGACAAACTTTATAAGAAAGGTTACTGGATAGGACACTTATCGTGGACATCTGACACTGCACGAAGACTCGGTTTAGTTGTGACTGTTGTGAACAATTGTTAAGATATCTTTGAAGTAAGGTCGTTTAAAAATGTAGGGAGCTGATGCTTCGCTTCACGGGGAAGTACTTTTGACATACTTCGGTAAATGGATTATTGCTGTGTGAAGAAATTTTACTCTGTTTATGATACAGTTACAATCATGAAGCTTTAAGAGTTAATAAGGAGCCTATTTTTCAAGAAGGTATAATAGATATTTGTAGGTTTAGACTGCCTTATGTGTGTAGAGTGCTGTAATAAAAGTGGTTGGATTTAAAGTGTCAAGCACAACCTCTAGGCTATTTCAGCAAGTTGTAAGTATTTAGGTATGATAGATAGTAAAGACCAATTTTATCATAATTTTATTCTGTGATAGAAGCAAGAAATTGTTAAACAGCGAAAGTCTGAAATGCTATAGCCTCAGACTGGGTTCGACCCTCGTTCTATGGTCTATTTTCTACAAATTTGACACAATTGAATAGGTATTATGGTAGTGAATACTGTGATGCTAATTTTAAAGGCGAATTTCACCAATGATACTGAACGCGATCTGCATTTAAGACCACGTTCAATAGCTGTCAGTGTCATTTTTGTTGTGGAATATTGAAATTAATCAGAAAGTTGAAGCAGTTGCCCATTCCAAAACGTAGATTTACTCTGAGAATTTTTTTTCTCCGAGTAGAGATCAGCCAGGATCAGGAGGAGGAGGTCAGGATTTTTCCTGCAATAAATGCTTCTATACGTGAGACAATGTAAAAACTAAAACGAAGAAACAATTCAAAATATAAAATATAATAATAATATTAATAATAAGCCCTGTCAGTTAAGAGATAACCAGTCTCAACCGACGGGGCCTGTTCACGAGCATGCCGCGTGGATCAGCACCGAGTGGAGACACCTTATTTGTACTGTTAATGTTATTTCAATCTATATTCCACAATGTCTAGTCAGGTTGTCTCCGCAGCCGCTACAGAGGGCGAGAGTTATTAACTCGTCGCAGTATTGAGGCAGCACAATGCAGTGACGTCACTAGTCAGCTGTTGCCCTCCACAGTCCACACTGCATTACACGACGCGCGTCGATGTTTGCTCGGCCACTGGTATTATTATTTTGTTTTCAGGATGGGAAGTTATCAAATGACCCCTCAATCGGTGGAGCGGAAGGGAGTGTCAGACTCTTACTGACTAAAACCCACCCGTGTTGCTTTCAGCCCTTGATGTTCCGGGCCAGCGGTAACCCTTTCGGACACTCCCGCTAACCCGGCAGGCTTCGGCCCTATAAGGGGTACCTTGATGCTGACATCTCTTTGAGGCGCGCGTGGAACACGTACGCGCCGCCGCCACGGGCCTGGTCCTGATCGGACGGTGAGCTAGGTACCCATTACTCTCCGTCCGCAGGCCCGCGCCTACGGTGGCCGGGAGTCGTCACGCGGCTCCCGATGCCCGGAGCGTCTCCCGCGGCGGCTGGGACGGGAGGCTCTCTCCCTCAGCCATCCCGCCACCTCCTTCGCTAGCATGACTGCTTCGCAGAAGGAGGTGACTGCCTCCCACTCCCTGTCGCTCCGGATTGTGCGTCATTTTAACGCGTAGGTATCAGAGCTGGTCGCAATTTCTGATGAGAAAGAATTATTCTATCGTGAACTATAAAACCTAGGTTATTGTCGTTGATTTAAAAATGATTATTATGCTTTTTGAAACTCTCAGTAGCAGTCTATAGTCCGGATTTGTGCCCGGTTGACGCCAAAATTACCTACACGTAACATAACAGGTGGAATTTGTATGAATTATACATTTGGTCCATCTCAGCTTACCCCTTCGAGAAATACAGACGTGATATAAGATGTTATACAATGACATGTGTTCAAAATGGTCACGACTCGACCTGGTACTTCAGATATTAGTTACCTATTTGGTTAACGACCAAGAGCCAACGATGGCCGAAGCTAGTGTAACAATTCTGCTGATAGGTACCTACCTGTTGACATGGTTGACCATTGGTGGTTAACATGGAATTCAGAAAATTAGATGATGAGGTCCACAATAAACTTAACAGTCAGCGTATCCTATGACTTTCACTGCCCGGTTATTGCACCTTTGTGACGTAGGACAGAAGTGCGAGAGCTCCGTTGAGCATTGTTAATGCTCAATCGATATCGTCAGAGTTAATCACTGGGACGTGATCCTGTCTGGAGGAGATAATATTTCTGGGCAAAAAGAATTTGCGACAGCCTTTCTGTTTGCTGTGCAGTGAACCTCAGATAAGACAGCTATATCGTAGACTAGATATTAGCATCAGTGGGCCCAGCAGTGCCCAGCAGTGCCCAGTAGTGCCCAGCAGGGCCCAGCAGGGCCCAGCACGACCTCGCAGAGTTAACGCCCCTAACGTGAATTTGAAACATTTTTAAATTGAAAATGTTCTTTTCGCATTAGTTTCAAGACTTTGTACTTATCTAGGGGTGGCGCAAAACATTACACCAGAATGATATAAGATAGTTGTTTTTCGATTCAAAATTCTTTCGAATACGGTACATTACGCTACGTAGGCATTCGCGCTCGAACCATAATCAGGTGATCATTTGGAGAGTAAGTCGTCTTGTAAATATTTTGTCAGGTGATTCACAAAAACAATCCTCAACCCCTCACTGATCACACTGACGCGTGTGTTGTCACATCATGTCGCTCTTACTCGCCCCCTCCCCACTCTGCCTCAACGTATGAACGTCGCAATCAGTCGCCGCGACTCGGTGATGGATTTAAAACCTAATCATATTGGAATATGATTGGAATTACATCTCATTTGGGAAGCGAGGAGGAGGTAAATATGTAGGTACTTAAGTAAAAGGGGATTAAAGTAACCCAGTCAGCACTGTTACTCTGTTACATGTTTTTCTGTTAAAGGGTACCTACTGGGAATTTTGGGTTGAAACACAAACTTTGTGAAACATTTTATTATAAAAACTTACAATATACTGAATAAATAGATTTACAACACAAATCTTAGTCTAGATAGATATTAAAAGTAAATTAGGTATTTTGGTAATCGCAAAAATGTGATTTCATGATGTCGTGTCGATTATTCTCATAACAAAGTTTTTTGCATAAATAAGTAGTAGGTATGTCACTTCGTATTGAGCAAAACGTATTTCATGCTAACTAAAACTTATCGAATGCTGGAAAGTTCGAGAGAGCTACTGAAAGTTATATTAATTTATCACATTCAAACTATTCAAAGGCTCGCATTAGAAAAACTTAATCTTAACTTTGTCCGCGCAACATGTGGCTTGACTTAGGTATGCATTGGTGCGCATGCGCTCAATTTGAGTAAGATAGAAGCAAAAAGTACTTTGAAATACTGAGATTATTGCATAAAGTGGGAACATGATGCATAATTATGACGTGATTTCCAAGTACTCGTAGATCCAGTACTCGTGCGTTTATATTACGTTATGACACATCGAATTTAGAAAGAGGGTCACGTCACGCAGTTATGTTGTGTTGTTGTTGTGTTGTGGGTCACAGTTGTGTTGTTGTGGTTTTCGTTGTGTATGAAGTGCTTTATAAAGCCGAACTTTTGCTAAAACTATTCGACGTGCCCTACATAATGCCCCGTGCTTACTGCAACGGTATTTTGGGTAATTGTTAAGCGTGTAGGTACAGCGAGTGGCGAGGCATTACATTATCCTCCGATATTTTAATTAAAACTAGTCAGTGTACGTCGGTCAGCCGAGCAGGCCGCACGTGATGACGCCGAGGCAACTTCGGCTCGTGGGCTTGACGTCGGGCTTGACGTCGGGCTTGACGTCGGGCTTGACGTCGAGCTTGACGTCGGGCTTTACGGGAACTCCCTTCTTCTTCTTTTTACCATTGGCGTCGTAGCGTTTCTCGTCCTGAAATATAGAACATATTAGTAACAAGGTCATGATTATGACTTTAAGGGGAAGTCTATAGGTAAAGCTGAAGGTATCTTAATGTCTTTGTTTTTGGAGAAAAATATTATATACTGGCTGCGCCCCGCGGTGTCACCCGCGTAAATGTCGATTCCGTGGGAATATCGGGATAAAAAGTAGCCTGTATGTTAATCCAGGGTGTCAGAATGTCTACCTTCATACAAAATTTTATCAAAATTGATCCAGCCGTTTGAGCGTGAAGAAGTAACAAACATATAAACACACACACTCACAAACTTTCGCCTTTATAATATTAGTGTGATTATCCTGTAATGCACACTCAATCACCTACAGGTTAATATGTATGATATAATAATATGTATAGATGATCTTAGTCACCACGATTTAATATGAGCAAACATTTTCATATTTTTTAGAATACTTAAAAATCTTCAAATTTTAGATTACTTCCCAAATAAAGTGGATAAATAGCACTGAAGGAAGATAAACCATTTGACACAACTAATCAAGCTGAAACAGGCGTCGGGCGTCTTATCGCTCACTCATTGTGTGCTTCGTTCACTCACGAATGAACGGTATTTGACAATAGTCTTACTATATAGGTCCTGTTGTACTGTTCTATTCCGCTCTCAAAGGTAGGTACACAACAGTAAATAATTGTATTTGATTCTGATACGATCTTGACAGAGATGGGTTCACACTTTCAGGAAAATTCTGCTTCTTGCTAAATAAACTAGTTAAATTGATTGAGATGAAAGCTATTTTTGATTTCGATTTTTGCCGCTTGTTTTTTTAATCCATTGTGTATATTGACTTCAGAATGTTTAAGTTGTTATTTTGGTAGGTATGAGAATAAAGATAATTATTCTCTTGATTAAAAAACACATGAAAATTCTGTACGAAAATATAATGTGCATCCTTTCATGTATCCCTTCACAGCGACTGTGGAACCAACATGTCTTTCAAGGCAGTCGTATGGTAGCGCGCAATAGCCCCATTATCCGCATAGCTCTGTTATAGCCTGCGCTACCGCGGCTATCGCGTCG
This sequence comes from Luperina testacea, assembly GCA_927399505.1. NCBI lineage: Eukaryota > Metazoa > Arthropoda > Insecta > Lepidoptera > Noctuidae > Luperina > Luperina testacea. The sequence continues at coordinate 813,326 of OV656766.1, read as the reverse complement.
ATACATCGAACTGTACTCGACAGGCGAGAGGAAAGCTTTGTCGGATTGTACACATAACAATATGGAGAAGTGATCAAATTTTATTTGTTGTGTGTTTTCAGGTTTTTGTATTTATTTGTTCAAGATTATAACGGCTACTGCTGAGCAGGTCCTGGGTTCCATTACCGATGGCGGGCAAAGTGTTATTGGGTTTTTCCATCTGGAAATTTTTCGGTAGCAGCCGGGAGTCTGGATTGGTGCCCGGTTGAGAGCAATAGGCTCGCCCCCTAATTCATGGGACTTAAACATACCTCGCAGAAGTGGATGCGCTGTAGGTACACCTGTGCCTAGCCCTACATGTATAAACTGCTGCACTTCCCAAAGAGGAACGTGGAACAGATGGGGAAGTAAACTGAGCTTTGAGTTGAATTAGAAAGTCCGCAGACTATAGTCCCCTAGAATAAGTATTTCGTTTAGCAAAACCTTTCTATAAGTTAATGTATAATCCTATGATTCTACCAAAATCCTAAAATGAACAAAGTTTTGTTGAAGTTAAGATATTTCAATAATGGCTAAGATTATAATATTTCACCGACTTCACAGACGCTACATAATTGCCGTCACGCCTCGTCACTTCTCGTCACGTCGGTAACACGAACCACGTTTGATAGCGCTAACTCACAATTAGTTTTAGCCGGTAATTGTTAATGATCTGATTATGTATATACAACTGTAAAAAGATGAGCTGTTTATTGTATTGTATTAGCAATTTTCCTATTAAATATTTTATGAATTGAATGTTTCACATACCGCAGATAGGGGTTATAGACTCTTCAATCAAATGCATACTTCTTGGTTGCATATGGATGGTCACTTGTTTCCCTGAACTACCTAATTTTCGCGATTCTTCCTCGACGTTCTTTTGCTCGAGAGGTCGCTGATTCGAGATTATGTTTTATAATTTAATGATGTTATATAATCGTGTTCGCATTTGGGTTGTCATCGCTGATACCAATAACACGTACCTAATTATTATTATCTATCGTGTTTATGATAATACTAGAATGTAGAATGTTATCGTAGGTAAGCCAGTCTACACAAGTCATTAAGCGCTGTCATTCACTTTCATGCTCATTAATTTTCATATTAAACTTCGCACCGATATTTTTAGAATTTTAGAAACAGTGACGAAACATGACCCTTTCATTACCGTGGCTATCTCTGATGTGTTACCTACCTAACTCACCTACTAAGGTCCCTCCACGAAAGTCACTAATGACTAGTTGAAGTTACTTAACATACAAATCCATATTTCTTATTTCTTTTTTTTTCTTCTTCCATATTTCTTGTTATCTTTCTTAAATATTAACCATTTGAAGAGTTCCCCTGAACCCCCCTCGTTCCCCTGCTAGTTCTTCTTCTCTTTTAATCTCTATCTTACCCACTCATAAGCATCTATTTAAGAACCTGAATTCCTAAAGTTGGTAACGTCACCAATAGCTGGTTAATATTTACCTGTTTGTTTTTGTTAACATGTTATTATTACTGTACGGAAATATGGAATATGGCTCTTTAGTACACTGAATTATTAATTACTAAAGCAGTTACCTCAACGATCTCCCCGATCTTGTGCTTGGCGAGAATGACGCGCGCGTCGGTCGAATGACCCACTTCGTCAAAGGAGCGGGTGGCGTCCTTGCCAGCGTTCTCCATGATGGGGTCATAGCCGCCCGGGTGCTGCAACAGTTAACAAATTGCAAGCTAGAGAAACAGCCATGTCTGCCGGATGATGTTGGGTTTCTTCTGAAAATGTATAATTGATATTAGATGAAGGAAAGTTTCATGCTCGAGCCACCACGATATAAACATTCATCAATTAGATGACAGAACACTTGGTTGAGGAATGGCCGATTAACATGGTATGGACATGTGTGATGAGAAGGAATGAGGAACATGAAGATGGTTAAGATGAAGGATAAGAGAGGGAAGATGGTGGTGTCTTTATCATTAACAGTGACTGTTCTTAAGAAAAACATGGCGGCACTTGATTATGTATTGAGGAGAGCCACCATTTATCTTAGACCCTCTTCAATTTCCTAATGATTGCTAAAGAGAGTTTTTAGACTAGCCTGAATGTGGGCTGGCAGTGTTTCCTGTCCCACCAGCGGGCACAGTGTCTGCTTACCTCGTCAATATACTTGGTGATGTCGTACACGGAGTCCTTGTACACCAACCACAGCGGCTGCCCCTTGCTGCCGTCGCATGAAGCTACTTCCGCGAATGTGTACCGTTTTACTTCACCCATTGTTGAGTCTCTGTTGATCACAGAAGATATCGGATATCTAATTTATTTATTTCTGAATCTGCCCGTGGGCGTCACAGCAGGCCCTATCGTCGCAACAGGCCCTATCGTCACAGCAGGTCCTATCGTCAAAGCAGGCCCTGTCGTCACAGCAGGCCCTATCGTCACAGCAGGCCCTATCGTCACAGCAGGCCCTATCGTCACAGCAGGCCCTAGCGGAATATCAGATTAATGCTGAGATAGGAGCGTTTTGGCCTCGTACAGAACTTTCTGCTTTTTTTTTAAACTTTCCTTTCTTGTTTTTTTTATGGCTCTATGACCATAGGCTGATTATGGTTCTACAACCATACTTATGCTATGCTGTTTCTATTACTTTATCATTTTATATAATAGGTATTTATTAAAACATTATACAAAATTAAAAAAAAAAAACGTGCAAGGCGGACTTCCTGCCTGAGGCGTTTTCTACCAGTCAACCTTATGGTGATGTGGAGAGAAAACATGGCAGGGCGTAAGGGGTAGATGATAATATGATTTAGATTGTGATCTTCCTGTGCGAGTCTCAATCAATACTTTTTCTTTCTCTCTTTTTTAAAGGTTTCTTAGCTATATAATGCTATATATAAAGCTCATATTACGTGCAATAATGATATGGCTCATAAAATGAGAATCTAAAGCCACCAAAATGTTGGTAAAGTTAATCAGGACTTCATATGGTTTACGTTATTTGTTTACTTAATAATTTCATCAGGATGTCGGAACGATGTTGCGGTATGTGCATCGTTCCGCCGAAAGAAGTTATCTGACGATCGAAACATCGTCCCTTACTTATGTCCTGTGCCTACTGTGATTGGCCCTAAAGTGGCTCGAAGACGAAAAGGAAAGGCGGCCCCTCACACTTGCGGTCCTCAATCCGCCATCGGATGCGCACCGGGTTAGGTCACATTCTAGTTATAATTTTACTAGGTACCTTCTTTACAATGTAATTATCAACTTCTTATCATGACTGTTCATAAGTTAACGGTCTCAACCATTTTTTTTCCATTTGTAGATAAGTACGTACCTAAGTAGATACGCTGATATATTATTTTATCCAGACATCAGCAATTACTTCTTGGGGCAGCGTTAAAACCCACCTTTGTTTATTTTAGATAAATAAGATAGACTATCTTAAAGGCTCCTACAAACAGGCGTGACACGCGACACGTGCCTAAATGTCGCGCGCGATTATATCGCGTGTCGCGCCTGTTTGAAGGAGCCTTTATCCTTTATTCATATCTTATCTTAACCATTTTCGCATGCGCAATAAGATTCGCTTTTCAATAAGAATTAGTTTTATGATCAAGAAAGGAATAACAATAAAAAGTTGACCGTCCGCGACACACAGGTTTAAATCATAATTATCATTTAGATCGTAAGTCGATAGAAGATAAGGTTATATCAAACATAGTTTAATTTATTAGTATTTTTTATGGTAAAAATAAACGTAAGCGAGGGGCCACCCGGGGAATCAAGAACATAGCTGACACAAAGGAGCGAGCGCAGGATAGCGCGAGCGGCGCGCGGCGACATGGCTGACAGAAAATGAGAGACAATTCGATTGCAAGCGAAGCGAGCGCGAACGCGACGAGCGGAGCGAGGAGCCAGAACAAGATATTATTTTATTAATATATATCTCACCTCTTGTTAGGTGTAGTATAGTTTGGAACCAGGACGCGCACGTACATGTTACAAACTATACGCGACCTGTACGCAAAATTCGTGTATAATATGTTACCGGCCAAACCCGATTTCAGGATGAATTAGTCACTTAGGCCAAACCAGTTCTCCTTTTACGGGTTGCATGGTTGCAGTCGGTCGATAGGCGATGGGCACTCCGAGGTTAGGTTTGGTTAGATTACTTTAAACCCTTTACACAAAAATAGGAGCCCCGCGCAGCGGCGGGGCTTCGTCGACACAGGATGCAAGAGCGAGAAAGAATTGGTTTGGCCCAGGCGAAACTAATTCATTTTTATTATTTTTTTTTTTTTAGAGTGTTTTTCTTCTCAGCTCTTTGGCTGGTTTTTGCAACATTTACGGACCGAAGCCAAGTAAATGCAGCTTGTAGTGTGTTACGTTAAAGCTGTGTTGTGATGAAGTATTATTATTATATTTATTTATTTTTTTTTACAAACTTATTACATTTTTAAATATTCCTTACAAAAAACAATAAAAAAAATATTTAAAAATATAAAAAATTGTAGCCCACCGGTATCGGGAACAGGGTCCAAGCTACCAGCGGTCAGGGCTCCAGAGAAAGGAAACTCCTAACAATACGAGCCGTTTCCAGGAGTACCGCTCTCTGTATCAAGCTCTTGATCAGGCTGCCTAACGAGAGCCTCCTCAGGTGTTGGTCGAGGCTCTTGGTAATTAAGCCATTGGCTGTAACGACTATCGGCACAATGATCGCTGAGTCCGCATCTCACATGTCGACAACCTCGCGAGCCAGTCAAGATACTTGATTTGCTTATCTTATATACACCGCAGCGTGCAGTGTTAAAATTCTCTGATGAATATAGGCCTCGCCGATGAAAATTTAAAAACATATGATGGTACGGAACCCTCGGTGCGTGAGTCCGACTCGCTCTTGCCCGGTTTTTTTATATGGCGATCTTATTTGTGTCAGTGAGACCTATAACATCGTACCAAAATTCATGTAACTACGTTTTTTTTTTATTTGAAATGTGTTTGCTCTTGTGACTCTAGTCTAGGTCAGAGATGACAGAGACAAAGTCTACGATAGAGTGAGCTTACCCAGAAGAAGCCTATTCACTCTTACTTTAAAGAGATTCGGGTTGTATTGTATGCACTCTGAACAAACGCAGGTAGAGAGCAAAAGAGTGGAACTCTCTACCTGCGTTTGTATAGGACATTTGAAAAAATAAAGGACTTTTGAAAACGCTTAGTGCGAATTGGTAAAATAGCAACTAGGCAAGGATGGTAACTTGCAGTGCGTCTGGATGTCCGTAGGTAGAAGGGGGCCGGTGGAATGAGGTCGTTGCATAGATCCTGAGAAAAACCTGGCACATCTGTCTTAATGAATGAAAAAGATCGCTTCTATTATTTATTCAATCTAATAACTTTAGAAAGAACCTGCTTATATTGCAAACATGCAACAGGCGGGAAAGTAATATTCTACAAAAAAAATGTGATAGATTTATCTTATAACTTTACAGTCAGATCAGCCAAGGTCAGCAACCTAGTAAGTGGTTCGTTGCAGTGGTTGACATTTTAAAGTGATTTTTAGGGATCCGACCTTCGAAGGAAAAGCAAAACCTATAGAGATCACTTTTTTGTCCGTCTGTCACAAAGAACCACCGGAACAAATTCTTTTAAAGTCTAGACATATTCTTGGTCATTCCAGGCCGTACGAGGACCATACGTAATGATACGTATTAGTGTCTGAGATGGGTAGTCTGAAATGCAGCCCATCTGTTTAGATATTTTTATGGTTTATAGGAGTAACCTAGACTTAAGCGTTAAAGGCTAACTAAAAAAGAAGATTAACAAAATTACAAGCTTTTTAAAAATTAAGTAGTTTGATTGAACTTTATAACTGCTGAGGTATGTACTTCCCGCAACGATATTTGGTAAACAAATAAGATGTGGTAAAGCTCATGAGACTGCACTTGGCTCGTTTACCCTTCAAACCTATATTTTTTATTCATATCTTGGAAATGTCTAATGTTTTCTGTCTAAAAAAAACTTGGAAATAAAATATACATGATGTAATTAAGCGAGGTACTTACATGTGCGCACGTCTGTCGAACTACAGCTACGTGTGATAACTACTTGCGATAAGCTGATGATTTTAGCAGCGATACGCTACAGCTATCAGCCGCGTCAGATACAGCCGATAGCAGCTGACGTCATAATGCATGCTGGATTGATCAAATAGTGTTTAGTGGGCAAACGTTTCCTTACTCCTGGTAAGGAAAGGCTTGGTGCAGCAGAAAGCGGCAGGTAGAAAGAGAGAACAGAGGCTTGGTGCAACAGAAAGCGGCAGATAGAGAGAGAGAGAACAGACACTCTTTCAAATGATAGGTTACCTACTGCTATAGGACATCCCCAAGGGTCGTCACATCGACCGGTACTTTTGTCCACCATAACAAATTGCAATGATAATTTTTAGTATTGTACTTTTGAGAGTTACATGGACGGTGTTATCTCTTCAAATGTGAGGAGGAGGTCCTTCCAGGTACTTAGTATAGCTTGGACCATAGATATCCGTGGCTTGGACCCTGTTAATGGTGGGCTTTATTATTAAAATCTTAATATATATAATTACGTGTCACGATGTTTGTCCGCGATGGACTCCTGAACTACTTAACCGATTTTAATCAAATTTGTACCTACACCGTGTGCAGTTTGATCCAACTTGAAAGATAGGATAGCTCACATCTCCATTTATAATCGCAATATTATTTTATTGGACAAAAACGTTAGCCACAGCAACGCGTGGCCGGGACAGCTAGTGTTATATAAATATTTAATCTATATTTAATTAAGCAAGAATATCATACTCTTCCTACGAGGAACGAAATCAGATATTCGTTTTACGAGATAAAACAACTAACAATTTATGTATATACTAGCAAAGATGTAACTTAGATACAAGTATGTATTTGAAATACAGATTCAGGATCAAAATACGTATTTTTATCTTATATCTGAAATATGTACTTTTACTGAATAATGGTATTTAAATACATTCGTTTGGTAAAATACTTGTATTCATTACGTATGTATTTTTTTACATCACAGCATCCCGTCATAAAGACAAAACTGAACGCACCCCTCATCAACACATCAAAAGGCCTAGTTAATTTTAATAATAAAGACATCACTCTAAAGAAAGAGTTAATGTTTATCCTACAATTTGTTTTTCAAATACCTGTTTGCCGAGTTCAGCTCAGTATGGAGCGACTCTTCTCTTTAGGGGGGATGATAATGAGACCTCATGTCTCTCGAAGAAAAATGAGTGATAAAATATTTGAAGAACTGCCGGTCGATTCTGTAAAATCTCACCGGCAATCAGCACGTCACGACTTTGTTGTCTATTGCTTCATTGTCTATATAGTAGTCGCGGGCGCAACTGCAGAACTGATTTGGTTTTCCCATTTCGGGCAGTGTTATTGGATTTTTATAGGTCATAGAAATGATCAATAGCAAAATGGATGGTCATGGAGATGGTCGTAGTAGCCCGGGGTCATTGTACTCGGTTAGTGGCAATAGGCTCGCCCGTTCATTTATGGGACTTTTTGAAACAACTGGCGATACGTGGGGCTCTTACTACAGGTATTTGGGCACGCCTCCCCCTACCCCTTGGTAACGCAGGCGTGATATCATTTATTTATTTATTTTTTTTTTATTTATTTTATAATTTATGTACACACAGTAAAATATATAGGGACATGACATGTTTATAAATTGAGTACAAAGGTACTGCTTATTTCTTAAGAAATTTCTTCCAGCAGACCTGCGAAAGGAGAAGTAAAAAAGAAATGTAGACAATAGTGTGTGAGAACAAGAAGAGAAAAATATGAATGTGTGAAGTCTAAAACTAGAATATTAAATAAACCTACACATATAATGCAAAAAATAAAATAATAATAAACATAAATATACTTAAATAAATACATAATGCTAAAATATATAAACATATATGTATATAAATACTCACAGTATAGAGGAAAGGTAATGCTCTTTCAATCTACATTTGAATAGAGAAACAGTTTTTATATCACGAATGTTAGGCGGAAGAGAGTTCCACAATCTTACAGCATGGACAGAGAAGGAATAAGAATAGTAGCTTGTTTTATGAGGATGAGATTTAAGGAGGGATCTTAGGTGTGATCTACATGGTGCGTCGCTAGGGCGAGCGTAAGAAAAACGCTCACGCAAGTAGGAAGGATAAGACGGGTTGTGTAAGATGTTAAAGAGAAGACATAAAATCCGAGTATTCCTGCGAAGACGGATTGGGAGCCACTTGAGTTCCTTGCGAAGGTGAGAGACATGGTCATACTTACGAAGACCGAAAACAAAGCGAATGCACAGGTTTTGCAAACGCTCAAGCTTGTTTAGTAGCTCCTCAGTAGCATCCAGGTAGCAGGCGTCAGCATAATCTATAATCGGCTGAATAAGTGTTTGTGCCAATGAAATTTTAATCTTCAAGGGCAGAAGACTTTGAAGGCATTTCAGCGAATGAAAAGAGAAATGTACCTTTCGGCTGACCTCATTGACCTGAACACGCCACGAAAGGTTGGAGTCAATAACTACACCCAGATTTTTAGCGGTTTCAGTATAGTCAATGCGAACACTATCGAGATATAAAGGCATCAGAGATGTAACATCAGCCGCATTGCGAACGAATCTGCTGCCTATGATCATGGCCTGGGATTTAGTTGGGTTAATTTGCAAACCAAATGACTTAGCCCAATCGCTGATGCGAGCCAGGTCATGATTCATTTCAGCAATTGCAGAACTCGCGTTAGCTACAGTAAAATGTCGATAAAGCTGCAAGTCATCTGCGTAGAGATGAAAACTAGAGGAGATCATTTTATGTAATGAGCTCTGAGATTTGCATCTTTCAGCATTCGATAGTGATGCGCTGGCGAGACAAGATGTCTACTCCGGCGTACAACAGGTACTATCTAATACCGAGAGAGCAGTCTGTTGACCGGCTCGACCTACCTGTCCTACCACGGGTATCACTTGCTATCTACGTACTAACGATACAACTGATAATATTGTGCGTGATCACTCGCTCGTATGTCAGATATAGTCTATTGGTTGCACTTACCCACTTAGTAATTTTGCAAGTAATGCTATTAAGTAGATAAAGAAGCAATTTTGTTATCTTTACATAGGTGGGTATTTGTTGTTATGTTTACTTGGGAAAGCGTTTATGACTCTTCTAATATAAATGTTTTATCACAACTTTTATTTGTAAATCATTTCAGCCGAAAGACGTCCACTGCTGGACATAGGCCAAGCACCTCCACTTCTCTTGTCTGTACCGGAAAATGGGCAGCAGCGTTCTCTATGCATTTCACCACCATACTGTGATCGCCAACCCAGGCGCCAAGCGTGGAGATTATGGCCACCGCCAGAAGAATGACAAGCACAATAAACACTCTGCCCCTAGTATTTGTAAATGTTTTAATTTATTACACAAAAGCCTTAATCATGTATATATTAAAACTAAAGCATAGCGTTATATTCAAGTACACAGTCCTCCCTACGTCACACTCAGCACTTATAATTTTTCAGTCGACTTGTTGCATTTGTTAACTCTCAATTTTACCTGAAAAACAATTATTTGAATACAATTAATATTGAAAGAGCTATGATCACGAACCATTCGACACGCTAATTAGTGATATAAAATGTTTTAATTAAAAGGCATAGTTGTACACGTTTAAATGATCGAACATTTATTTAATGATCACAGCAACCACATTTCATTGTAGCCCATGGTTCAGTGAATCTCCAATGGGATGAACTTTAACCGCCTTATTGATCAAGGTTGCTTAACGTTAAGAAACGTTTGAACGTCAAAAAATGTATACGTCAGACGCTAATCGTTACTTTACTTTTATAACAACGTTTATAACATGTATAAAATCGTAATAAATCACAGATGAATTGGTTGATCACTTTATTGTGTAACTCGCAACCAGGAGGATATAATAGTTCTGCCCACTGACTCGTCTTTTTTTCGTAGTTTGGTCTATACGCCGACATCACTTCTAATGGAAGTGGTGCCACCACCGCCGACAGCCACCCAAAGTTTATCAATATGTAGGTAGCCTTACTGTGTTGTGTCGTGTCGCGCCACCTTCTGACGCAGTGCCAATGAAAACGCGTTGTATTTTGACGTAGTCCTGAACAGATTCTTTTGATTGGTGTGAGTCATGTCCATGACACAACACGACACAGTAATGTAATAATAATAATTTATAATAATAATTTATTTAATAAAAGTAGTGTCTCTGGCTTAACACATAAAGTTCAAACGATACGTGTGCCAGTTGCAGAGGCACCCATGCTTTTGAACAGAAACATGAAACATGCTTTTGTTTGGCTGTATGAGCCTTTTATAGTATTTTTATTTTACGAAGTGACGCGCGCTTTACTTGTGGATACCAAGTGTACAAACTCGTTGTGAATGTGTGCGTAAGCGCAGGAGCATTTGTCACCGTCCGAGACAATGGCGAAGTCAGAAGTGTGTGTGTTTCTGTGATTGTCATATAGTCATAGTCATTTATTTCATAACAAAATACATTGTGTAGAAAATAACTTAAAATTAGATTTATATTAGATAGTCATAAAAAATTTACTAAATTAAAAATAAACTCATTTCAAACAATACATTAGATTACATTGGAAACTTATATGAAGAAAAATACTAATAATTTAAAACATGAAAATAAGTACAGTACGATTCACGAAAGATGACCACAAATGGCGGCCGTCTGCGCACGTAAACTCGTGAAGAAAAGAAAAATAATATTTAAATGATAGTTAAATAATTTGTGTAATGTTGTAAATGCTGGTTATGCAAATAAATCAAACGTAAGTAATTTAAAATGCATCTTGTAACCTTTTTTATGCCTTCTGCGCCGTGGTCATCTTTCGTGAATCGTACTGTAAATAAAGGTACATTTTGTCAACATTTGTCCATACTAAACTCTTCTATACCTACTGTAGTAGCTCTTCCTCAATAAATATCTCCTTAATTTGTTTTTAAATAAAACAAATTAAGCTTGTGTGTGTTATGTACTGTCGCTAGGTCGCTACTCGTCATCACGCACACATTCACTGCGTGTTTGTACACTCCGTTACCACAAGGAAAGCGCGCGTCGCTTCGTGAGATAAAAACCCCGGAAACCGAACGGAAGTTTAGCATATTTATAAAGAGGTGAACTCACAGAGCCCCATGAGTGACGTTCCAGCCACAGGTCTGAAAGCCACTGGTGAAGATGATGACGCTGATGCTGTTGCTGGCTGTGCCTGAAATTATGGGCAAAAATAAGTGTTTCTGTAATTAATCCGAAATAGTTTAGATGATAATACAATAATTACCTACACTTTATATGATCTGATGATGGAGACGGAGGTTATCTGCTTGGTTTGGAACCCGCAGTATGATACTTATAAGTCCCGTATTAAAGGCGTCCAAAGAAAATTTCTACGTTATCTAGATTATAGAGTTCAGCAATACTCAGTTGACTACGAGCACCGCTGCAAACCACTTCCTTCGTCTGGAGATGAGACGTTATATTGGAGACATAAGTTTACTGTTGGGTATCGCAAATGGCCACATTGACTGTCCTGAACTCGTTGCTAATGTGTCATTACTCATTACGCATGAATCTGATGGGATTACGTTAACGGCCAATATTAAATGTACCTTTAGCAATGATTAATTATGGGCGGAATGTTTTCTCAATCAGAAGTGCACTTAGTTTCAATAGGCTTTCAATAGGGTCCTAACCCTAATGTGGACTTGTACTGCACAGTGTGGTGACCTTAACACGGCTTTTGGCACAGTCTTTTTTCAAGGATAGTTAACTTATCTACTATTCTCTTACTAATTATATTAACTTGTATCTATGTACCTACTTTCTTTTTATCGACTATTTCTTCAACTATATGTGGAGGCTTGTTAATAGCTATGTTTTAATATTACATTCTTTATTTCATTGCTTTGTTAGTCTGTAAGCCTTCTTTAAAATAAAATAAAATATTACAGTGCACGATTTATTTATTTATTTATTTAAACTTTTCGCACAAAAAGGTACAAAGGCGGACTTAATGCCTTAGGCAACAATCACAATCATTTTGTTAAGTACTTGGTTTATTTCCAGTAACGCTGGCGACCTGTGTTATGAGAAGCAAGTGTTATAATTTGCACTGGAACTCACAAGTCTTCCCACGATAAACCTCCTCTGGAAGACGTCGAACACTGCTGCTGGCATGCCGGCGGCACGCATGACGGCGGTCGCGTCCTGATCGCCATACTTCTGCAGCATGCTGGAGCCACCGAAGTGCTGCAGGCGAAAAAGGAAGGCAGAGTTACATCTTAGTTGCATGTTTTAGTGTTTCTTTATTTTTCTTTTTTTTCTAGTATTTTAGATTTTCACTTAAAAATACTTTAACAATGAGTTCATAGGTCAATTTATAAGATATTTTGAGATGATAATATCTTCTACAAATGAAAACGCGATAATGGTAAAATATTATCTCAATGGCGGGGGGCTTCCAGCAGTCTATAGCTCCAGGCTGGTGAACAACGACAAACGCAAAAATAAATGAAGACAATTAAGTATCAGTAAAATATTATTTGTGGACACATCCCTGTCAATATACATCCCCCCATATATCATATATGTCCCTGTCATATGGTCAATTACACAATCACCTTTTTGCACAATAGCAATTAATTCAACTGTTAGGTTAGTGGAACACGATCCACTCTGAGTGACCGGCACCGCTCCGACCTCCAGCATTCGTTCGCCCGCCTACATTTCGCCCACACGGAGCCTTTCAACCGTAAATACCACGTGAAATGCAGTTTTTAAATAAACATTTCTTCTTTTGACCTTTGCTACCTTCTTTACTAACGCTTTCTCTGAAAAAGCTAAATTTTAAAAAGTTAAGGGTTTCTTTGGAAGACCTATTTACACGTCTTCAGTCTTAAGTAGGGAGTTTTTAAGTGGTACCTAAACATTATTAGTTCTCATACATTGTGAACAGTATGAGTATTTTACCAAATGTTGGATTCTGTAACAACAAAGGTTATTTATTTTGCAACAGTTGTTTTTTTTTTAGCTGGTGTGTCTAAATGGGCTTTTCAAACCACAAATAAGGGGATTCTTCAACTGAAGGACACAAACCGTCACAGTCACATACTACCCTACAACTTACGGTGACTGAAGCATGCTGTCGGTGCTAGCTCCGCACATTCATGCACTAGTTCCGACCGTTCCAATCAAATGAGTTTCGTCACTTCAAACCGGCTAAAACAGCTTCCCAAACCAATCCGATCTCGCCATGCTTCAAATGGTTTAGCAAATGCTACGTCTGACTATTGGAAGTGCGTAACATTTTGATACTTGGCCATACTGAAAAAAAATAAATGCAGAATTTCCAAGTATCAAAATGAACACTACATTTGTAAGCAACGTGTCTATGTGTTCATACCACAAAATAAAACCAAAAGTTAGTACAGTAGCAACTGGCTCGATGTACCTGGGTTCAATCTCCAGGTTAAGGGCTGTGTATATGGAGTTTTAAAGTTGCAGCCGGTGAGCCCGGAGTTTGGGTTAGTGTCCGATTTATGGCAATAGGCTCGCCTCTATAATATTAGACATAAACATAACTGGCGAAATGTGAGTATAGCTTCCACCTCTGCCAACCTCTTCTGGGTAAATACAAGCGTGATGATAGTAAGACTGTTGAATAAAGCACTTATCGAATGGCGCAAACTCGGTGAGGTCGAGCACCTGACCGTTGAACACCACGTACAGACAGCCGCCGTCCTGCCCGGCACACCGCCCGCCGCACCTCCTCTAGGGTGAAGTCTCACTGGACCTGTGAAATATTTTTCATTGAACGAAGTTTGAAAAGACGTGCCATCTCTAATTACATTCGAACTCGTACATACACGAGTTTCATGTGAGTATGGACGCGGCTGGGAAATAATAATTTCAAAGGGTTATCGAAATCGATAAGGAGGACTATACGAGTACATAGGTATGCGGATAAACTTGTCCAATGAATAATAAAATTAGAAAGTCTATGATTAGAATGAACCTTCGTGTGTAGACTTTCCTAGATAAAGGTACAATTTTGATATCATCATCTAATAAGGTTTTTTATTATATTTAGTTCCATTTATAGTGACACACAAACTAGTTAAGTATTCATAGTGTTACTTATAAGCCGATCAAGCGGCAACATTGCCGCCGCCGCGCGCCGCGCCCGTCCGCCGGATTGATGATCGTCGTTGCAAGAATACCTTCTCTATCTATCCTCTATATCGTTGTTGCATAAGAGGAATTTCTATTCTAGATGCTACAAGGAGCAAGCTAAGCTGTTATCTGCTTAACTATGTAAACCGACTTCGTCCGCGTGATATTTCTTGTTCCCCTCACACACCACGTCGCATCGCATCACATCGCCGTCCACGCTATTACTGAGTCTTCGTTTAGCGTTCATTTTTATTTATTTTTTTACCTTTTTGCTCGCCTCCTAAGGGTCCCAGCGTGATGTTATATGATGCGCCTATAGCCTTCCTCAAGAATTGGGTTATCAAATGCTAAAGAATTGAAGTATTATCTACAAATGATATTATCAAAGTTTCGCGTAAGTGCCTATCTACTATTTACGAAAGCAAGACACACAGCACAATAAACTAACAAAAAGTATATAGGTACAATCAGCGTCAGTATGTGCTAACCCCTCAAGTTTTAAAATGTTACACATTCAATTCCTTACAAATAATCTAAAGAATACTTCAAAAAGAACCCATTGTTTCGACTCAGATTCGAACCATCGCATCACCGAACGTCGTCATACTCATACCGGCAGTTTGACGAACTAGCCAGCGAGCCCATATGAATTGCGTTGAAATTGTTATCTACTATGGTCTGAGTCATTTTATCTTTAGGTGGGGATGTCTAATCGATAGATGTTATAATTTGAGGGTATCCATTAATTTTACTTACTTACGTTGTCTTTATAAAATTAATCCATACCCTCAAGTTATAACTACAACGTTTGATGTATACGTTCACTTAAAACGGCGAAGAGTAAACGACTACGATTTATCCATTAATTTTTAAAATGATTTATGATTTTATGAGAACTAAAATTGTAGTTGTTCTGTGTGAACAAAATGTGAGCATAAAAGGAATTTCGAGACAGCTTGGCATAGCAGTAAGTTCATTATAATATTAATTGTGTTCTCCGATTTTTTTCTTGTTGAGCTATTTGCGGTATCTTGTGTGTGGTATTTAATAACTTATTTAAAACCGTTTTTTTCTATACAGAGACAAACGGTGCGCTTATGGGTGCGCAGATTTCAAGAAACCGGCGATGTTAAGACAATGTCCATGGGTCGGAGAACTACTGGGATCTATACGGACCAATCTGAACATCATCGGGATATTGTTAAGGTTCACACTACACCGCCGTTTACATCCACTCGTTACAGTTCGCAACGGCATGGAATATCTCTGTCCACGGTTCGAAGACATTTACACGCAGCGAACATTCACAGTCATCGACCTGCAAAATATGTCTAACAGAAGAACATCGAAGAGAACCAGAAAAAGCAGTTATATTAATTAAGTATGACAACAAAATAAACAACGAAGACATTTAACTCATTTGATTCCACTATTTTACTTTGTATAGCAAAATATTCTAAGTAGATATCATGAGCTAATAAGAGATGTTAATTGATTATCTATTGATAACATGTTTATTCACTTATTATGCTCATGATTGTAATCCTGCCAAACTAACTTCTAGTTCCTAGACAAGTTGCAAACGCTTCAAAACTTGTCTCTTTCGATGTCACTTGTCAGACTGTCAAATGTCAAATTTGTATACTGAGACGACATGACAGGTCACGTGACATTTCGTTAGGTTATGTCAATCTAAAATATTTCTACCGCTTACTATTTTATCGTTTACGTTAATAGGATGCCACTTGTCTAGGAACCCAATTGTGTCAGTTGGCAAAATAGTATATTATGATAACTGTAAATAAAATTATCAAATCAAAATAAATCTTTGTTGTAAAATAAGATCATAGTTTTGTTAAATAATAGCAATAATAAATATTATTATATGATTATTTATTTTATTATTATTTTTTATATGTTTATTATTATTTTTCTTTATTTTTAAATTCTTTATAAATAATTACTAAAACAAAATAGAAAATATATTAAAATAATTATTATAATGAACAAAAAGCACATTTCTTGCCTATGATTTGAACTCCCACTCATAGGCACGGCAAGCGGTCTTGAAACCTCTAGTCTATTTAGACGATGAATGAAACGTTCGTAAATGTTAACCCTATTATTGCTTGTCGTTTTCGCAATAATAAAAGTA
Source organism: Luperina testacea (assembly GCA_927399505.1). Lineage (NCBI taxonomy): Eukaryota > Metazoa > Arthropoda > Insecta > Lepidoptera > Noctuidae > Luperina > Luperina testacea. Next base: position 796,873 of record OV656766.1, on the reverse strand, counting down.
TTAACGTTTTATTGAAAAAAACAATAATAAAAACAGAATTTTATAAAATAAATACTATCTTAAACTTATTTATTCACTAAAACAATAAATTAATTAAAATAAAATGTTTTTGCAAAATACAAAAACCAACTTGGGCCTATCACGGATTTGAACGCACATGTCTTTTGGAGGGGTAATGACTTAATGAAGCTGTGTGTACCAACCTTCTATCTAGACAATGCTTTCACTACATCATCATCTGCCTGCCTTTTCCCAACTATGTTGAGGTCGGCATTCAGTCTAACCGGGTGCAGCTGAATAAAAGTATTTTACATGGAGCGACGGCGACTGATTCAATAGACATTGTTTGATACTGAATGCCGCCCAGCGTGGCGCAGTACTGACCCTCTTCACGTACATGTTACGAATGGGTCCCAGTCTGTCCTGACTTGATAGAATCATACAACATAATAGTTATGTTTGTACTAACCTTCTTGGTTTAGGAGTCATTACGAAGATGAGTGGACACTGAGACAATAAACCTCTGTTTGTTTAGATACGTGATGTTGTCCAATCTGCTCTGTCCACATAGTTTGTGTACCTACTTGTTGTAACTAATCTGATGCTAGTATACATGTAGGTACCTAGCTATTGTGTGTGAAGTGTCTCTTGCTGACTACTAATCAAGACCTTCAAGTGTTTAATAATTCGTCTGTATATCTGTTTGTTAGTAGATACTGATCACATGATTGAAAGTCATGTTTTTTATTATAAAATATTGTTTAAACGCGTATGATTATTATGTGAGCAAAGCTATAATGATGTCACAGGACTTTAGGGTTTGTAATTATAATCTGGAAGTCATACGCCATAGTGTATTTCTTTGAAGGAAATAATAATATAACACTGTTTTTGGTTTTCCAGTGTTCTTTACATGTGGAAAATCTCCTTCTATACTCTTCAAGCAATTAATTAATTATTTTTATAGGCCAACCAAATGCAAACCAACTAAATGTATATTATACAGCATTTACCCACAATCTGAAATAATTTATATTATTATTTTTTGATAATAAAATTTTCAGAAAAAAAAAACCTTTTAAGTTGCACAAAACAATTTTCTAACTAGAAATTGGTTGTCTGTAAAGTCGGTTTACGGACGATAGTTTAACGTGACAACGTCATAACAAAACATTAATGAAATGATTGCATACTTTTATGAATAAAATTATTAATTAATTTAATTCATGATTTGTACATTTCAAAAAAATTACTTGTTTAAAGAAATTAATTGAATGAAAGTTGGAATCTTCAATTTATTTTAATGATGAAAGCACGAATATTCGACAATATATCACTGAACATAATATTTAATATCGAAAGAATCATTACCTTATCGCCGCAATTCGTCGTTGAAGTTCTAACACCACGGAAGTCGAAACATAACGCCGCCGATTCGGTGGATCCCGTGTTGTTGCATTTTCTTAATTTCACGAGTTTCTATTGGCCAATACGTGTTTCTGATTGGCTAAAAGGATGCGTGTTCAGATTTTCTAGCGAATGGCATCAAAATGTCAAAACCGCCAAAAATGACTTACGTGGTGTTAGAACTTCAACGACGAATATCGTTGCTATAAACAATTGACACCACATTCACTTTTCACTGCACTTCATACTTGACGAAAACTTGTATTATTGTATAGCAGCTGTCCACGCGGACGCATCGCTCACTCAAGTAGGAGAGAGACAGATGATGTTGAACGCTGCCGAATCGGCCTCCGCGTTCGGCAGCGTTCGACATCATCTGTCTCTCTCCTACTCATCGCTCGTTCCGCGCTCTCGCTTGCACTTCAAGCCGCCATGGCGTACAACGCTACAGCAGAGCAAGGCCGCGAGGTAACGCTACATGAGTCATGTTTTTTCGTGTGTGCAGCCTATCATCGATTTATTAGACGTTGTCACGTCAAAAATGAACATTAGAGAAAAAAGTGTATCGTTGGTGCCTGTACTAATGAATGAACATCATTGTATCGCAGACACCAGAAAATAAAATAAAATGTTCGACACTTGAATGATGTCTTTTCACGCAGAAGTTGCGGATAGAATTTAAGCTAGTTATAAACAAAGTTAGTGATTGTAGTCGCCGTTAACATAGTAGTGACCCGAGCAGGATGGTTTTGGATGTTGTCCCTGAGTCGGAATGAATTCTATTGGTTAATAATTGAGACACATCGGCACAACCTACGTGTTCGATTTGATATAGTTTTAATTAAATGAACATATTTCTGGAACATCACTGCAGATGTAAAGTAAAAACTTTAATTAACTAAATTAATTAAAATATTCATAATTCGACTACTCGAAATTAATTAAGAAAAGAGAATATCAAAGTTTTAACTTTCAACATTGCAGCCAACTTATTATTTTCTACTTGATTCCACTGAAATTCACAAGAATTTATTTAATTAAGAAAACTTTATAAGGAGATCAACAAGTTTCACAAATATTATCTACAAGTTTCCTACGTGTCATTTTTCTGTGAAACGACAAAGATGTTGCTTTAGCATAACCACTAAAACTATATGTATAAGTACCTACGCACCAAATTAAAGCCATGCAGGTAAGGTGCAGTTGGGTATAATAAATATATGTAGATCACAAGAATAGTTAACAAAAGGTAAAAAACACGCAAGCCCCCCGGTCACTAACCAGCCATCAATAACAAGCCCCTAACAACCGGGTTGCAGATCTGTTGCCGACATCTTTCAAGTAGGTACTTATACATATAGTTTTAGTTGTTATGTTAATATTTAAAAATGTGTTTATAAAAACATATTTTTAAATAATTTACTAGACCTATCAATAATATAAAACAAAATCAAAATTTCAACATCTCTACGCTCGACACAAATACATTTATTCTCCCATTTTGAGCTTTTATAATGTCTAACGTGACGATATTATCGTAGACGTCCACTTCCATAAAATGTACGTACATGTATACGTGCACGTTACGTTATCGTGTACGGACATTTAAAAGCGTCTTCATATATTTCCATACATTTTAATTCCCTGTGTTATCGTGATGCCGTGGCGTGGACGTGGAAATCCACGATAATATCATCACGTTAGAAATTATAAAAGCGCAAAATCTAATTGAATTTCCCTAAATCTGTCCTCTACACGTACGTCTGCGCGACAATGATCCGCACAGTGATGGCTGACGCTGGCCCAGCCCTGATATAGCGGCCGGCAGTCACAAAATAAAGTATTTAATCGTATGCCCATAACTGACTCAATTGCATTTAACTGCCGGCTCCGAGTCAGCGCCACACAGGGCTGCCTAAGATAATTGAAAGCAATGTTCTGTCTGCTAATTATTAAATACTTTCTTATTGTTGTATAACTTTGTCCTAGTTTGTAATAGAGGTTTAAAAGCTTATTAGAAAGTATAATATTGTGTCCTAGCAGTATGTCTCTAACTTCAACCTTAATACAAAGTATTACCACTTGGACAATGAACAAGTTTGTATTCCTATAAACCAGGGGTGGCCAACTTGGCTTGACCCAAGATCTACTGTTCACTGACGACACCCTGTGCGATCTACCAATTACATAGGTACTTCTTGAAATCTTAAATGAAACAGCATAGTTCAGTACACTATTATGTAGTATTTTTTATTTTATTAAGAGGGAAAATATAACTCGTAACCACTCGTAACTCCGTTAAGGCTCCTTCAAACAGGCGCGACACGCGATATAATCGCGCGCGATTTTAGCGCGTGTCGCGCCTATTTGTAGGAGCATTAAGTCTGTCGTCAACTGAATGACGGAGAGACAACCGCCCGCGCCTCACTCCCGCATCCCATATGCTTCCTGCTTATTGTTATCGCGCACCGAAAACAAAAGAGAGCTATGCTGCATAGAAGAGAGGATAAATAACGTAACGGAACGGCGATTGTAAAATGATACAAGATGATGCGTGCAGCAGTTAGTGATTAGGTACGTTGTGCAGTCTGTTCGACGTATTTATATGTTTTTCACTTCTCATGCTCTGAAAGTGCTTCTTTGTGCAGGGTATAGGCTGCACAAAATCGAATTTTGTGCACAAGGGCATTAACGTATCTACTCATAAATGTATTATATTAAGGCAAAGAAAATGAGCCATACAGCCAAATGCAATAAGAAGTTCATAGATAGAATTTGTTATTATATAATATTTACTTTAATTTATTTGCCTTATGTGTTTTTTAAGATATAATAGATATTAAAATTTTAATTCAAGTACGGTAGGTTAGTTGATTTAAGAAAATTATTATTACAAAATTAATTTAATAGTAGGCTGTATAGGTCTGCAGCCTAATATCAATGTCGTAAGATTAAAAAAAAATAAAGCGGCGGGAAACAGCTCTTGTTCTTTTTTCGTGCATTTATTAATTTCTTCAATTTGCTAAAATTGTTAAAAATGTCCAGTGAAGAAGAGGATTTAACAGTCTCTCCTAATACGCTTATGGAAATGAATGCACACAGAGTTGTGCAACAGATATTACCGCCAAAGTCTCGGGAAAAATATCTCAAAGTTTACGATAATTTTGTAAATTGGAGAAAAGAAAAACTAATAATAACTACGTTCTCGGAAAGTGTTTTTTTGAGTTATTTTGATGAATTATCCAAAAAACTTCAGCCGTCTACACTGTGGAGTATATATTCCATGCTGAAAGCAACATTACAAATGAAGGAAAATGTTAATATACAGAATTATTCGACGTTAATATGCCGGGAAAAACAATTTCCTTCAGTATTCAAAACTGTTCTAATTTTACTTTGAATTTTAATTAAAGAAATGTTATGTTATACTATTGTTTTATTTCCTCGCAATCGAAGTGAAAAGCAGAGTTTATAACTCGTCCACAAAACCATTTTTATCCTCGACATTACTATCAGCCCTCGCCTTCGGCTCGGGCTGCTAAAAGTCTCGGATAAAAATGGTTTGTTTTGTGCACTTGTTGTAAAATCTACTATTTCCTTGCCACGATCGACTAGTCTGATCGACCGGTTGGCCACCTGCTATAGACGATCCTGAGTACAGATACCATACTCGTACATGATGAACAGTGTGAGTTATTATCAACGTTATCATATTGTCCCCTGACAGTTGGTACCTATTTCAATGTTATTTTACTGTCCATTACAGTTAGTTAGTACGTATCTTAGAAGTCTGCCAGCCCTGCGGTATCGTGTAAACCAAAAACTGAAACAATAATAAAGTAAACTGCCGCCGCCGGTAATTGACGGCCGTTTGTGACGATGTGCGGGACTTTATGTTCATTACTCATTGACGCGTGTTTGCCTGTAGTTCTATAGTTATACGTTCATGAACGGTAATAGAACACAAGTTCTCTATATACTACAGACAAAAAAGTGCATAAATGCGCGAAACAAATAATAACTAAATTGGGCCGTATCTCGTAGCCGTCGGCTACGAACGTCGCGCGCCGTAGCGAGCGTAGCACATCGCTACGAGAAATAGAAATATGAGCTACCTGCCTGTTGCCTTTGTTACAGTGTTTATTCTACCGGTACCATTTCTTACCGCTTTAAATACTTCCGCTATGAAACCACTTTTGATATCTGTTTGCTAAGAAAATTATAAAGTACATTTTATTTCAGTTTAGTTGGTTACTGTTAATGTAGTAATATTGTGTCATAGCAGGTGATTTCGACTCTCGGAACTCTTTCTGAAAATTCTATTTATTAAATTATGATGCCCCTTATTATATTACATGAGTAGTGGTAGGTTCTGTCGTGTGAGAAAGTTGTGGAATAGAAGCATGAGACATATGACGAATAGCCGTTAATTGACAGTAATTAATGAAGCCATATTTTTCTAGAACAGTAGTCATGAAACAGTGATGGCCGCCGTGGGATATTAATCAGCTGTTTACGAGCCGTTAACGGTTACGAGTTGTCGCGACTACTAACTACATACCACTAGCTACTGTTGCGTTTTATAGTTTGACGCGAAACTTGCACTATTTATACTTAGGTATACTTAATTCATGATGACTTGGAAGAAAGTAACTGTTAGTCACTTCTCTTCAAGCCCTATTAGGAGGTAACAATACCAGCCTATCATTGTCCCCCTGCAGGACACGAGCCTCTTCTCACACAGAGAAGGCACGAGCATTGATCACCACCCTTGCTCAAGACGGGCTGGCGATGTCAGACTTATATTAACTCTAAGTCCAAGTTTCCTATTGTCAGTAATATCCAAGATAAATTTAGAAACTAGGTATGAAATGAAAAACTCACATTGCTGCTTGAGGCATTTGATCCCATAACCTCGTGTATTAGAGGCGAGGCCTTCTTAGCCACTGGGCCATAGCGACAATAAGAAAATTAAAGCTGTGAAATATGTATTAGCATACAAAACAGATCATGCAATCATTTCTGTAGGTAAGTGTAAATAAATGCAGGTTTCCTGACAACCTCACGTATTGCGAACATGAAACATCATCTTGAGACAAAGTCAATTGGCGTAACATTACAACAGGTTCCATATCGGTGGTTTACTGAGAATGTCATACCTGTAGAAACATACTAAATGTCTTTTGAAATAATTAATTTACAAGAAACCCCAGGTAATAGGGCTACAGAGCGACTAACATTCTGTCTGTTGGGTGTAGTGGAGTATTGTGACAATATTGAGCGTATGTTGAGCTGTGGTTGTTTACGGGCGCTTAACGGTTACAAAATACGCTTAACGAAGCCGAGAGTTACTTGTGCTCCCTGTCATTGTGGTAATTTTACTGGATACATACATATACCTGGGAACCTACTGGTTACTGGGATATTGACGGTAATTTGACGTTTCTTGACAAAAACAGTTTTAAATGTTATAAGTTAACTACAAATACCTCCACAACTCCTGTATCATTGCATACACCCATGAGCTCAATGTTTTGTGTGCGTAACATTGCGCTGACGTAACAGCGATTCTTCACACCAAAAGTAAAAGTCGTTTCCCAGCAGTTATTTTGTACAATGTCACTTTACGTTTGATGTACAGAATGCGTAGATGACGGCTGTGATAGGTGTTTATACACTCTATAATTATATTCATGATGCGCTTCACTCTTCAACAGTTTATGCCTTTAAGGACCGATATGAACATTTCTTGCACTACCTAGGTCACAGATCACAGGTCACAGGTCGCGGGTGACAGGTCATCGCATTTCCCTAAAATATTTAAACGAAAGTACCATCTCACCGATAGGTCCTCAATAAGTAGTTGACGGGAACTCTTACGACCGATCAATGAGGAACGTTGATTGGAATTCCCCAAGTTTTGGCATTGCCTGACACCCGAGAATACTTGAACTCAGAAACTGTGGATAAATCTTGAGACCTTCCTATAGCCTACAACAAGAGGTACTTCTTACATAAGTACCTCATACATAGAACCCCTGAACTCTCCATCTTATTCTACTAAGACATTTTAGTGAAAAACCTGTGAAACTATAGACTCGTTTGCTTATTTCTACATTGTTTTACTCAAATGATAACCTTCCGTAAGGAGCGAGAACGCTGGAAAACGACTTATGATGTAAAAGTGTTCAAAGAATCAATAGACTATATTTTACATAATTCAGTAAATTAATGCATGTCTACTTCATCATGGTGGAATATGCGAGCCTTGGCCACAAGTTATATAAAATGTAGATAAAATTTATTATCCAGTACCTCATTATAGCCAGGAATTATTATAAGTGATTTCAAAAGCTGGAGGTGAATGTAATATTGCGTTAAGGATAATTTAATGCTACAGCGTAAACACATTTGAATCCAATACAACTATCCTCATCTCATCTCATTTCAGCCGAAAGACACCCACTGCTGGACATAGGCCTCCCCCAAGCACCTGCACTTTGACCGGTTCTGTGCTTCTCGCATCCAACGGGTTACTGCGGCCTTCACAAGGTCGTCGGTCCACCTTGCGGGAGGCCTTCCAACGCTACGTCATCCCGTACGTGGTCGCACTCCAGAACCTTATGCTATAACTGCTACAACACCGCCATGCTTACCCCTTCTGTGCTATCTTCGTGATGGTTTCTGATGCTGAGCTTCCCCAAAATATGCATAATAATGTTTTTTCTTACTCTAACTATTCGATTCCAATACCACGTCTTACCACTGAATTTCAGTGACGTCAGACTCTACGTCACCAGGTTGCTGTCAAAATGGGGAGGAGTTGAGTTCGGGAGAGGCGCGCGTTGGCCCCGCCCCCCGCCCCCGCACCGCGCACCAGTATATAAGCCTGCGACCCTCGAAAGGCCGTCAGTCACCACCGCAGCTCAACGTAAGGTGCTCGTCGATCCAACTGAAAAACTTTACGTCGAGTTCTCACGGTAAGTTAATATTATAAGCAAGGATTTTTGATGATTAATTATAGGTTATAGGGACTTGTTTTACATGAAAACTGTCGGGGAACCTGCATTTTTTTTAGTTTGGAAATTTTCTTATAAATTCAATTTTGAATTCATAAAAGACTGATTATATCGCAAAAATATAAAATCAAACAAATGGCTGATATTAGTCGTAACAAATGTTTTTACATTTTCCCAAAAAATATTACTGACCAATACCATTTATTTAACATATTGATTAATAAATAATCGTATTAAATCAATATTTCATCATTATTAATAATATTACCAGAGCATTGTTAATATTTACTGGGGGTACTTATTATTTACCCCGGCGGCGTTATTTAGGTAATTAATACAACTTAAGTCGGCTGGGTTCAGTTGAACTACAATTAATACAACTTACGGCGCTGGCCGGGTTCACTTGAACTACAATTAAATTAATGTTCCGCCGAGCTGTTCATATTGTTGTAGCGGAATTATGCTAAACGCGCCTTATCCCGTTACCTATTAATGGAATGATTATATTTCCCTGAAGGAAATATAATTTGGGTATCAAAAAGTAAAGTTACTGTTTATTTTACTATGTTATATTTTAAAATTTGATAAAAATAATTTAAAGCAAAGAAAATCAATTTAATTATTTCAAATGTTCTACAAACATTCCATTTACTCGATCAATAACCTCAACCTATCACAATCACTGCCTATTTTCCTAAATTGTTTACGAATAACGTTTTTCATAAACTTAATTGATTCAGTCGTTCTATTTGAAGTAAATGAAATAAACCAAGTCAATCGAAGCTTCAAATCCATTAGAAATTGTTTTTGCTGAATATATTTGAATTCATTCAACATAATATGAAACAATTTAATTATATGAAATCAGTTTCAAATATGCTACGAGTGCGTTACGGAAATTATACGCGTCGTAGCGTCGTAGCGAACGCTACGGCGTAGCAACATCTTGCGTATTTGCTGAACCGAACTTCACAATATGTTTTGGAATATATTTAACTGACTACGATTCAATATTTGATCAAACAATTACGTAGGGACACAATATTTCAAACAAAACTTTCATTAAACAAGAAGACAAATAATAATAACCAAACTTCTAATAAATATAGAAAATTTTTTTGTGATTCTGACATTTTTCTTGGAAATCATTGGATTTATAGATGTCGATATTGTGACGGGAAGGAAACCTAACTTCAGAATTAATCGATTTAATTAAGTGTCGTTAATATCGGCCAGTTGTGCCGGAAACGATTTCCTTACTGACATTGAGAATAGAAAATTATAATTTAAACTTTTTTAAAGAAATATATAATTTACATGTTTTCACTGTAGGGAAAATAAGAGCTTTTCTCTTTTAGTGGCTTTTTAAAAGATTTCCGAAATCTAGTTGCAGTAACAGTAAGATGCAGTGTCTTTTAATGTGGAGAACCTCATTTATTTCAGTGACGTTTAATCTAATGAAAGTCAGAACATTTTCCTCTGTATACAGACACTATGAAATCCACAAGTGACAAGATATTATGTATAAAATATCTAGTTGAGTGCTTGCGGTGGTATTGTGTACAGTATTTGAAGATATTTCTGCTGTTGTCAATCATCACGAAATTGACGCGATCACTGATTTTAAAACATACAAACACATGTAAACTCACACTTTTCCCCATTGATCGGCTTCTATTTTCATGAACAAGGCGACTGTTTCTCCTAACACATGCCAACAACAATTGGGATTTCTAGAATCTAGACCCAGTTTTCAGATAACTTTATTTTTAGATTTTGTAACCGGCTTACGTCACTTTTCATGTCTGTCTGTATGAACGCGTTGATATTCTTAACTACACAACGGATTTTGATCCGGTTCGTCATCATTTAGATAATTTATTCCGAAAGGTTTATGTGTATAATATATTGATATTAAACTAAGAAATACTAAAGAAATCTCGATCTCGAACCGTGCAGGCCACTGATCCTTGATAAATTGAGTCAAATCAAACGAAAACAACATTTTAAGCAATTACCGCGTTATATTCACTTATCAAATCACATGAATGCTTCAAACACACATTCATTCCGTAATGTACTAATTGAGTGACAAGCAGTAACGTTGGCATACTGCCTCAGTTGAGCGCACAATATTCACAGCTCCGCTGTCATGTGTCACGGAACATAAACAAATGAAGACATATTCACTTGTCTCATTTGAGGCTACTAATTAAAACAAACAGAAACGGTCATATTATTTGGTTTTAAATGGCTTAAATTCCTCTTTAAAAAATAAAACATGTAAGTTTGACTAAAGTGATGTTACTGATGTTTGCCGACGGAAACTAACTGACGTTTTGAATTGAAGTAGGAATGTGATAAAAATATTCGTAATACGTAAAAATATACAATACAACATGGCTTGTCTGTAGGTAATATTATTATCTCTTAAAGCACAAGGAATATCAAAAATTCACCCTTTAAATTAAGTACTAGATTGTGTTCGAAAACAAAGCCCCCACCACAACTATGATACAATTTCAGGAATACGTCGTAAGATTTCAATTTATTCAAGATGGTTCGCTTAAGAAGATAAACTGAACGGTTATATTTATAATATTTCATACACGTCGCGACTCAGTCTACCGCGAGAATAATAAGATACATTTTGTATCCATTTAGAGACAATCTCGCAAACCATGGGTTATAATAAAGAATTCTTAACTCATGTAGGCATGTAAACAATAGTAAAGTCAACATTTGATTTTGTTGATTCATCGTTAAAACTATGAAATCGGTGAAGGAAAACAGCATGAGGAAACCAGTTTGTCCTATAAAGATAATTTAGTATTCCCGTGACGGGGTACGAGCTGCTCCCTCTCACAGGGAGAAGGCTCGAGTCCCGTAATAGGAATAACGAAAAATGAGATGTCATGTAGTGTATGTCGAGGCAGTTACATTAAAAAAAATATCCTATAGTTTGAACCCGCAGCTACTCGTACAACCGCGTCGTTAATACCAAATTTCCGGCGTGAAAAGTATCTTATATATCTTCAGATAATCAAGCAACGCTGAAAATAAAATGTAATTATGTCTAATGCCGCACCTAAATACAACACATATTATTTTACGTATTAATTTAACAATTATAATTTCACAAAGTAAGCTATTTTTAACTTTCCTCGATTAAAGGTAAACGTTCTCACTTTTATGTTTAATCAGAAAGTGATTAAACATAAAAGTGAGGACGTTTCTATCGTCGGGTCGATGCGCGGCCTCGGCGACCAACTTCCGGCGGAAGGAGCCGACGGGGGCACTCTTTTCATAATTATTTTATCGATGATATTTCTATTCCACAATTTTATTAATCGATCACCGTCGCCTTTTTCGGTTGTTCACGGTTTTTTTTTTTTGTTTTTATTTATTCCTTGATAAGAAGTACTCCCACTGCTACTATTCAGCTGCATCCGGTTAGACTGGTCGCTGACCCCAACATAGTTGGGAACTGATGATGATGAAGAACTAAAGTGTACTGTAAGTTGGACTTGGTCTGACACACTCCTGAGTCATATGTAACATAAGTGAAACCATCATCTAGATCTCGTATCGTTCAAGCGTCTTTACGAAACTTAACATCGAGTCTGCCACATCGTGTTCTATTATTTATTACCTTAGCGTTTCAGTCTGATCCCGGCTCTAAACCAATATCACTAAGCTCAATCCTGTGTTCTTGTTGTGATTTGTTCTGCCGCAACTTCTAAGACAATTGAACGAGTTGTGTGATACAAGGAACGTCATTAGATTGTAGATAGTGTTCTGTTTTCGTTATGGATCTTAGCTTTTAAGAAATTATACCAGTAAAAGGACTCTTGACTAACAACATATGTACCTACTTCTTGAATCTGAAGGAAAGAATAAGAAGGTTAACTATCTGTATGCTACATAATATAAATATATCATACAACTTGTAGTCATACTTGCGCTAGAAATTTTTAGTATTCCGTGTTGAAAAGTGTTTCGTATTTATTGAACCTCTGTATCATCCGTTACATGCAGCTGACTTACAAACATTTGAAAATCCGCCAATAACATTCTGTAACATATAAGTTTTTCCCAAATAAACTGTGTTAGTAACGACGCTTGTTGCGCGGTACTTCAATGTAACTGTAACAGGTACCTAACTGCATACCTCTGCCCGCAGCCGGGGAGTTTTAGACAAATGTGTGTGTGTGCGTGTGTGTGTGAGGTGCAACAAACCATTTATTGAACTCTTTATTTACGGGCACACGTCTGAGAGGAATGCCTGTATGGTTACACTGCTCGCTCTTCTAAAGAGATGTTCTGAATAAATTAAGAATGACATAAAAATGGTTGTAACTTCAAAATGCAACAGATTCATTGTAGGTTTTTTTAATTTTGTTCCTGATACTGTTGGACATATTAAATCTCTAACTGTGCCACTGCAGGGCACAGGCCTATCCTCGTTAACACTTTGTAAAAAAAGGGAATATGTACATCATTCTGAGCATGATCACGCTCGACTCAAGGCTGCAATGGCCTCCTCATTAACATCCCTTGCAGGACGGCTAAGTTCAGCAGTATATGCTGTAAGAAAAATCCGTCAACTTACTGATGTAGATACCGCGAGGTTAGTCTATTTCAGTTACTTTCATAGTATCATGACTTACGATACGGTATTATATCGAGTCTATTTTTATTCTGAAGAAAAGAGCCATCAGAGTAATATATGGCCTCCATAGGCGCGATTTTCTAAGGGATCTGTTTAAAGATATTAATATCATGACGGTACCTTGTCAGTACATCTATGAAAACATCATGTACCTACGTAAGTTCGTTCAAAAACACAAAGAACTATTTAAAACAGCAGAGGAAGTAAGCTCTCGAAGTCGGCGTGACCAATACAGACTTGTGTTAGATGTGCTGCCTCGATCAGCGAAATATAATAAAAACTCTGTGGCTATGTGTGTACGTCTCTATAATAAATTACCAAAAATGTTTAAAACATTAAATTGTAAATTATTTAAAATCCAATTATATAAATGGCTCAATAATAATAATTTCTATTGCATTAATGATTTTTTTAATATGAATTCATAATGTATCTTTAGTAAGTAAGTTTGCATGCTTTAGTATTAAGCAAAACATGTCAGATCTAATGGTTTTTTTTTTCAATAACACCTTGTATACCATGTTTTATGCAAATAAAATAAATAAATAAGGAAAAATTTAAATCCTTTCAGTAAAAGAGGCAAAAGACACAACTATAAGACTAGAAATAGGGAGCAACTAGTTCAAGCAGGTTTTAGACTGGCTGTTTTTTTTTTTTTTGAGGATAGGAAATCATCAAATTACCCCTCCCGGTCTGGGTGGAGCGGAAGGGAGTGCCAGACTCTTACTGACTAAAACCCACCCGTGTTCCTTCCTTAGCCCTTTATGTATCAGGCCAGCGGTAACCCTTTCGGAAAATCCCGCTGACCCGGCAGGCTTCGGAGAAATAGGGAGCAACTAGTTCAAGCAGGTTTCAGACTGGCTAAAATAGACTCATCCTTCATGGGGCATTGTTTAAAATTGTTACAATAAAATTCCTCCCCACATACTCCAACTGAATGAAACAAAATCTAAATCTTGTATTAAACGCACACTATGCAGCTAAGCATATTATAAGTTGGTGGATTACATCGCTGACAAAAATCCTTGGCTCAACGCAGGTCCTGCTCCACAAGGGCGCATAAACTAATTGATTAGCATTCGGAAATATTGTTGGAGCTGCTGAAGATTGAAAAAACTATCTCTGCATTTCATTGTCTTAGTATTTATTGTATAATTGCATAGAAATTGTGTGAGCACTATGTACTTTCTATAAAGCTACCATTTACTGGCTACGTCTTCCATTGACTTGATTGTGCCCTGGCGGCTGAGAGTATGTCATGCTCACTCAAATGTCTCGCTGGTGGTGGCGTGTGTTGGATCATTAAGTTCCCTTCAAAATGGTTAAGCTGAATGGTGCTGATCCATACATCATGTTCGTGAACGGGCGCCGTCAGTAGGGACTGGTCATCTCTTAGCTGATACTGCTTATTTTAATTTCTGAATGGTTTTTATCTTTTTTTTTTAACGGACGCTTTTATTTTTATTACTTAACGCGGTTGAAATAACCACCGACGGCCGCCATGGCCACGCACAATGCTCCACTTGAAGGACTAAGTGCGGAAACCAAACCCGTAACATAGAACATAACGGACGCTTTTAACGTGCGCGTCTTTCTAAGTTTCTACATCGTTCTCATATGTATAATTTCAACATAAATGATGTAACCAATATTTTGTAACAATTTTATGATTTAAAAGTGTGTCCGTGGAGTTCTTGCCCTAGCTTCATCTTTCTGACTAACCGAACCCTTAACAATTCAAAAGTGTCTGTAATTGGTTTATTTGAAATAAATGCTCTGAGTTCATGAAGGTTACAGATAGATACTAGATGGATAGATTCAATGAAATCGTAACAAACACATTCGTTGTGCTTTTCTTACACTATACAAAACAACAAACTTTTATATGTTTATATTCTATCTAGGAAAGGCATTTCCTGTTTACAGCCAACATTATAATGGCGCCGGACATTTCACAAAAAATTATCTTTAAAGTACCTACATCTCTCATTCAATCTAGCGCAACTTGGGAAGCTTTCTATGAAATCTAAATGTAATGTATATTAAGAAAACTTTTACCTTGACAGTATAACACTTAAAATAAGATTTAATCAAAATTACTCAAGTTATGAATAAAGTTATTTTAATCGGGACAATTAAGAAATTTCTCTGTTCGGTAGAAATTGAACGGAGTGCGATTTACGAGTTTCTAAGGAATCAATCAATTTGACGGACTTTAGAGAGGTTTCACTCTAGGCGACGCACGATTGCGCTACTAATCGAAGCTAGTTACAAGATGGTTAATTATGTAAAGAAAATCCATACAGAATCACTTTTTAATCTAATAACACAAAAATTTAAGCCATATCTCAAAATGTTGGCGAGAACGCAAATCAGTTATCGTAATTTATGTCTGAGTGAATCCCAAAGTACCTTTATCATTTTTGGAAACACTTTGCGTAACATTTATTGTAGTAATAAATTGTCTATATAATTTACTCGACCGTGATCATTTTGTTCAGCGCACACATAAAGATGGTAAAGCGCTTTGTGAAACAGTTGACGATCGTTACGTATCTTTGGACCGAGGGCCGAGCGACACATAATTGGTCCCACGGTGAATAAACACCCTTAAGGCTCCTTCAAACAGGTGCGACACGCGATAAAATCACGCGCAACACAAAGGCACCGCAAGTCGCGCAACGAGCGATGCCTTTGTGACGCGCGCGATTCGCGTCGCGCGTCGCGCCTGTTTGCAGCCGTTATAAAGCTCTTGCGAAGTATTTATTAAACATCAATCAATTGGACAAATGGTAAAACAATTCAATATAGTATATAATATGAGTTATCAATATTTTGCACAATCAATTACCATAATTGGTATATAGGGTATTTTTATTCTTCGCGCTAACTAATTTGGTTATTATCTTTTTTTCGTATAATCTATGGTATTAGAACTAGGTACTTATATAATATTTGCTTCTCAAAATGTGCGAAATTGCTAACACACTGCTTAAAACATGACACGATTACTGACTACTTGAATACTAGGAAGTTGTCAAAAAACTATCTTAGTCTTAATAACTTGATAATGATAATTAAAATGTACATACATACTTTGAATTTGTCATTACCTATCGAAATTCCTCTGTGCCTCTGAAAGCACGTCAAGTCGTTGGTTCCGCCTGTCATTCGTAGATCTTTGCCAGTCGTTTCGTTGCGGGTAATCAGAAGCCCAAAAGTCTGACAATCAGTCTTACTGACGGGTATTATGTTGGGTTGTGTTGTGGAGGTCAGACAAGTAGTCGCTCCTTGTAAAATACTGGTATTCAGCTGCTTCCGGGAAGCCGAGCCCGACATAGTTAGGAAAGGCTAGGCTGATTGATTGATCGATGTGTAAAACGGCCATCAGTAACCGTTGTATCCGAAGCTGTCAGTTCTCAGTAATGACGTAATCGTCAGCACTAAATGATTGACAAGCTCGTGTGGAGGCATAGTTACTCCACGCTAACAAAAGTATACACTTGACAGCTAAATTACATACGTAGCTACCTATAACATTGTCATTTTCATTATCTTAAAAGGTTTAGGAAAATAATAATAATAACAAATCGTTTATTTCGCCCAACACAGGATCATAGTAGGTACAAAATTTACCAAATTTAAAAAATAAAATAAAATCACTTACAATATTAAAAAGAAAGACCATAAACATATTACATACTTCGATTGCCCAGTATGTGCACCATACAGCATTGGTTCAGGTACTGGCAATCGAACCTCTGCGCGAATGCCCTCAGGATGCCGCTGGAGCTAGCCCGAACCCTGCGCACCAGGAATGTGCATTGCATGTGATGTGCATTTTCGCATAGTAGAATAAAAACAGTCTACTAGCGACTCGGGGAGCATACCTGATGCGTTATTATATTGCACACGCAAGGCGTTGTACTGTCTGCGCGTATATGAAAATGCTTCGATAACGAGCTTTTGGATATTGAGGTTGTTTCAAAGATTAATTATTAGAAACATTAACCTATATTTTTCCTTTTAACTAAACTAACCAAGCTAAAAATACCCTCACTGGGACTGGTCGATGTTTGTTAATAGTGCAACGTTGCGCCTGAACCGCTGGGCTGTTCTGAAAACTATTTTTAATTTGAAAAACTATTTTAATAAATCACCTGACCCACTGCCAACGAGGGAGTGACTCCGAGTAGCTGTAGACTATTTACTCGCCCAAGAAATGTACATGTAGGTAGATCTCGTCCGTAAAAGAGATACATTAATTGATCGCTGACTATTCACACTGTCGACGAGAACTCTCTCCATCGTACTTTCCTCGGGCGAGAAAATAGTCGATAGCCAGTCGCTTCCTCGTCGGCGGTGGGTCCGAACTGTTCCGAGCCGAATACAACTATATAACAAGTCTAATAGTAATACAGTTTCAAATCAAAGTTTTGCAAGTTCTATAGTAAACGGAGTCCTGAAAGCTATGAATGTGTTTTGTGCGTGAGCGGCGCGGCGCGCCGAACACGTCCGGAACTAGCCGACACTCGCCGAAGTTTAGATACACCCGCGGATTTCATTACTGATACGTGACTCATTATAAGGGAGACCAATTATATTTTATAGAGTTGCTGAAGTCGATAGTGTTTTCGAACTACGTTAGAGCTATGCTAGTAAATTGTTAGGTACATAGGTTCACTGACACGCGATTTGCGGTATTTTTTTTATGCTGCTAACTACAGTAAAAATTCTATTAATTTTGAGAAATAATCAATGATATCTTCTTTTATGTAAACTGTTATCTAATATGCTAAGTGGTAAATAAGGACAATACATTTCACTAATCAACTTGATTGTGAGACTAACGCGCCGGCCGCCACGCCACTCAAGGTAAATAATACCCAACCGAGAGTACACAACAATACACAATTTAGGAGAACCGCGACGAATACACAAAACAATACACACTTTGTAAGGAACACATTATTTTACACAAAAGGTGACTAACGTCTGGAAACTCCTTATTTAGAACAACCGGCGGTTTATTCGCAAAATTACATATAGTTTGAACCACGTGACTATTGTTTGTTCCTCTTTGTTCGTGGGGAGCGCGCAATGGATTCGAAACAATTGAAAAACAACGGACTTTTGGAAGTGACACGTATTATCGCGGTAGAAGGAAAATGTTGTGTTTAATTAAACGCGAGTGTTTAGAACAATCTGGGCCTATTTCACAGCCACAAACACTCGCTGCTTACGTGAACAAGGGTTTTACGTAATTATGGTATAGTAAACTAAATATAAACCGTTCATAGTAACTTCACTAGTACTTTAGCTTACAGCTGTATCTCCGTCGCTAAAGAGAAAATGTATAGTTAGGCACGCGATATAACAATACATTATGCCTTCTGAATACAATAAGTTAGCTATCTTGAATACTTTCTATTCGTATTTAACATGTATGTATATGTGTTACTGTAAAAGCCCGAACTGCGGTAACATATGCATGACATAATATTATAATGTATGTATAATATGAGCATCTAAATCCGTATTTATTTATTGTTTATTTAATACTTCAAGCACATAAATGAAGCGGACTTAATGCCATAGGCATTTTCTACCAGTCAACCTTTGGGTGATACAGAGACAAACAGTGGCAGGTGCAATTATGAAAATTGAGGAATAAATATTTTAAATAGAAAGACACGCATAGAACTATTAAAACTATAAATATAATATATACCTCATTAGAATTACATACAAATATACAATGTTACATAGGTAGAGCATGGCTTGAGCGACAATAGCTAACTGGATTAGGTATTGACAGGCGATCTATTGTACGCGACCATTGTGGACGAGTGCGAGTGCACGCTTACACGAGAATCAGACGAGTGGAACAACAGCGCGAACACAACGCTGATACTTGATGATTAGCTTATCACGTCAACATGGCAGCGGCTGTTCTCTTAAAGGTCTGAGCAAGCTTCTTTGTTGAAAGTAAGACGACTTTGTCTTACGCTTCTAAATAGATTTCAGAAACATTTTTATCGTGACGAAAGTTTTATTGAATCGAGTCCAACGTTGCTGTATTGCAATACATAAAAAATAATTTCACATAAACCTACATGGGCAGTTATGAAACGTCAGAAGTCAGGTGCCCGGTTCCAATTGGTCGTTTCATATGGAGACCAGCCGGCAAGAAACACCACGGTTACTTTTTTTTAAATAATTTGCTTTTACAATGTTCGTTTAATAATTACCGAGCTTTTCTAAATGATTGGTTTATTGCAGCATGCTTTTGTTTATGGTTTGTCGTAGGTACTTTTGAATACCCTCACAGTCTCACACGTCACGTTAGCAAACTAAATATTATGGGGAGGGGTCCACAGAGGTCTTTAAAACATTAACCTTTAAACCATAGTGACAAATAAGAAAAGGCAGCTAATTGAGTAGGCCGGGGATTCGAATCCGGGCGAGTAACGAGGCTCGTTTGAATTTCAGATTAAAATGAATTTAATTCATTAATCACTGCTAGTGGGCGTGCATACATTCAGGGCAGTTTTATTTTTACGTCCATTTTAATTGCTCTGAAGAACTTCTTTACTTAGATACATAGGAATTGGGAACATAAGTTCTGAGTTACATTGGGCTCCTAATTTCTAAAAATTGACAAAACTTCTCATAACGCAAAATCTGAAACTCTTTTGTTCCTGTAGGTCGAACTAGCAGGGGATCGAGGAGAAGGGGGTGGAGGGGGGTTCAGGGGATCAGACCGGAATAAATCGGTAATCCGGGCCGGTGTCCATAACTTCACGTCAATGCGCGTATTTTGCGTACGATCTTTTGTTCACATGCGTCTTTTCTTTAAAAATGGATCTTTAAATTCACGAGCTGCCAGTTGTAGAACCCATAAATCTACCACATCTACCCTAACTTAAGAATGTCTCCCCCCACACAAAGAAGCAGTATTTTATAATGTCCCCAGTCTATAAAGTTAGCGTATAGTGCTGTCCTCGCGATATCGACAAGCCTCGATGAACATGGAACAGCACTAGCGCTCATTGTCACCGCCTGCAGCCGCACATTGTGACTGCGGCAACTAATAGATTTACACGACTTTCCAACTAGTCCAGAATGGATGCCTTGTGACTGAGAGCTGAATGAATTGGATTCATTGCTGTATGGGGGGCTAAAAATTGGCGTATTCCTACGTAGCTCTTAGGTAAATAACTTAATATTTAGTTGGACTTATCAACGAACTATGCGCCAGAGTACCAAAGATATAGTCAGACAGAAAAATAAAATTATTAATCTACAAGTGGTCAAAATATTTTTTGTCAATTTGTTTTTGACCAAATAGTGGAAGATACAGAGGAAGGTAACACTAAATTAGACCACTCTTATTCTTCAATCTGAGACAGGCATTGTTTTATTAGCGTTCCCAATGACGAAGGACCAAGCAACCTCAAACACTGATAAATATAAAAAGGCAGTTCTTTTATTATTACTGTATTCAAATTACTGGAAGGACAGGCACCAGTGTCCCTTCGTGGTGGTTACAAAAATGTGAAATCACCAATCGGCGATGTTATAGGTATTCTTCGTGGCTAGTTTATAAAGTAATAATCAAGTTCTTTGTCATGTAGTGAATGTTTACAAGGTGATATGGTGATAACGTTTATTAAAAAATAGTTATTGTAACGTAGCTTTTTTGCCCGACTATGGCGTAGCAATGGATTCCTCGACTATGGCGTAGAAAAGGATGATTTGACTACGGCGTAGCAAACGATTCCTCGACTACGGCGTAGCAAAGGATGACCTGCCTACGGCGTAGCAAAGGAATGCCCACTACGGCGCGGTAGCTTAGCAAATGACAGGTAATAAAATTAATATTTGCTTGGATGTTTCGATGTACACTCAAAAACGACTGATAAAATTTTAACCAAATTGATGTGCCGGTGGTTACGTTTATAAATAATGTTAGAATTAATTGTTTAAATAAAAAACAACATGGTGCCAAAAATATTGGAACGCAATTAATAATAAAATTATCCGCAGCGCTACTGGAACCATTTCATTGTTTCAAACCTTGTTTATTTAGAACGATTCTAACAATCGTTACAGTACAAAAGGTTGTGCGTGTACTTAGGTATGTACCTAAGTAAATCTTTCAATAATTTTTCAATTGCCTCAATAAAGAGTGCGCCCACTCAGTAATAAATGAGGTCCGCCGGCTGTTTGCCGACCAGGCGAGTGATCGGTCCTTGCCTTACTATTGATGATATTTCATATAGGACGTCAAAAATATATTTTATTTGTGCTCCGAATATAGCTGTTCTCAGATCTTTTAACGATGCTCTAAAAGGAGGACAATCTTTTGAACGTTACGTTTGCTTGATACTAAAATGGAAATGTTTTGGTTGACAAACACAAACATAGAGTATTTTAATTAACAAATAAATATGATCATTAATTAATTTATCCTTTTGTTAATTGCCAAATGTACCTGAGCCAGTTATAAGTTTAGTATGTTGAACAAAACATTGAATAATCGGGAAATCCCATTTACTTCAAGTGTCCTCTTAAGATTCGAAGCAGGAAAAACCTTTTGAAGAGCTCTTGTGTTAAGGGGCTTACAGGACCTAAACGCAAAAAACGCAAGTTTTAGAAACAATAAAATTATATGACCGACTACAGTACACAAAATCAGAAAAATATATGATATTCTTAAGGATATATGCTAGGGAGATATTAAAAACATAATACAACTAATTTGATATCATGAAGATACCTCTAAAAACTTTTTTTTTTACAATAAAAACCTTGCTAATAATAATACATACAATCATTCTATTTTTTTGGTATACAAGCAACATTTACTAAAACACTACTGTTTTAATTTTTTAGTCCAAACAATACATTTTTTGTTATTCAATAATTGCTTCATATTTCGCAATAAATTACCAGCGTTTTGTCATCGCGCTTCTCTTTCTTTTCTATGTAGTCCGACAGTGACCGCGCTTTAGGTCATGTAAGCCCCTTAAGTTCAGGTAAACCTTGGGGGGCCCAAAGTGCTCCCCACGGACCCCTGCCGAAACGGGTATACCTCTGTTGTGTCTCACTAAACTGATATTGATATAAACAAATATGGGGTAAACTCGTATGTACATTATTTCAAATTCCTGGCAAATAACTTATTAGAGTTGTCTAAAAACTCTTTTTTATTACAATCTCACTAATGCGACAGTAAAAAATTTCTTAAAAAGGTTTAAATGCGGAACTTCGTCATAAACTCCGTCCGCCTAAGAAATTTAATTAAAAATGACATCTAAACGCTTCAGAAGGTCGAGTACAAACAAGTAATGTGGTCCAGACAATCTGTTAAAGTATGGACGTAACACTCTTATCTTATAAGTTAAGCATAAAAACGAAAGGCTTTTACAAAGTTAATGGCGACGGATGCCGGCGCTAATGAGAGAGTATCATGGCGACCCCGCAACGGACCTCACCGCGACATTCACACCACTGTTGCGATCAAGCACAGCTCTCAACTTGAAAACTTTTAAGTCCACGAAGTAAAGTAGCAATGTACAGAGAATAACGTTTTTCGCTAATGAAGTGGCGAGATTCATTAGCAGTCCGCGGCTAACAATTCCGCAAGTATTTCTCTTATTTCCTGCGGTGACTATTAACATTTCTATGGAGCGAAGCACACCGAGATTTCTTACTTATTATCGGGCAAAAAAACTTGTATCTAGCTCGCTAGTGTAATGAGAAACGTCTTTCTTATTTTTTGTGTTTAACACAGTAACCTGGAATGCAACAATAGAGTTTGGTTTATTTTAAATGCGAGGTTTTAAATGTCTTCGTACAAAACGGTGCTTCGTTTTTATCGCTATCTCTGTGAACATTTTTAACCGCTAGGTACCTCTCGCTAGTCACAGCCGTGGATATGTGGATATACGTTTAGATCAACAAACTTTGAATATCATATTGTGTGATCTCTAATCATTTATTAGTGGCGTTTTGAAGGCCAACAAGGTTTTTTTGTTCCAACTCAAGTCCACCCGACTGGTAATCAACAACATCATCAGTCATTTGTTTAGCTGACGTGTACATATCAATATTACATTAAAACAACCACCAATAACTACCATAAAATCCATCCATTGCGAGAACAAGATGGAATGGTAATTTCGAACAAAAAATACTATTTAATAAAAGATAATATAATCCATCGATTACAGCTGAACAGTCCGCAGCCATCTTCTCGTAATGGTAGGACAATTTACACTTATAATTAATTCGGGGGCACGCGTTATTATACCGGAGCCGACCCCATCCCCCCAGTACTCTGGGACCCCGAGACTCGCAGATAGTTGCGGGATATTAAACAGCATTCACGAAAAATAATGTATTCTGAATATCAGTGATGTGTTGACTCGGGCATGCTTTTAACAGCAAGTAATTATGCAGCAGTTTTACATATTAATAACTGCTGGCACGGAACTTAATCACGGTTTATTTTGTGTAAATTAAAAGATGGTTCGAAGCAGCACCAGAAGCTTAACAACACAAGTGATGTTTAAAGAATTTCATAAATTGAATTCCATTCAAAAACATTATACTATATGCCTGACAATATCTGTGGATAGAATACCTCGTTCTTATACTGTTTATAACATCACTATCTGCTAGTTTCCCTGCAGGGCAGAGAATTCTATACTTTTATTTTACAACTGTGGCAATTTTAAAGCAATTTGTTATTAATAATCGTTAGTTACTGTGTGTGACTTCCGTCGGCTTAAAAAATACATGTATGGTATATCATATAATTATGTCATCACATTACATGTCTACTTCGACAAATAATAATGTCAAACTACTAAATGTTTATTGAATTCTTCTTTGTTCAAACAAACAATGCCCCCCCCCCTATCTGATAATAATATATGTACACACTAAAGCTTTCACACGTCCAATGTCAATACCAATATTATAACTTGGTTGGCCGCTACAAGGTGATTAGTTTAGTTCCTCAGCTGTCTGTGCGCCTGGTACTACGTGACAGCCTTGCTAATGGTGATCCTGGATAATTTGCTTAGTTGGAATAAACGAATATGGAACCAGTATCCGGTACCTAACTAGGGTGGTTTAGATTGAACTAGCGGTAGCAACACTATAGTGTCCGTATGTGGTAAGTCTCCTAAACTTTATAAAGGAGAATGTTATGGCTCGTAGAATCTTTTACTTTTCGTATGTGGTAAATCTCCTAAACTTTATAAAGGCGAATGTTGTGGCTCGGAGAATCTTCCACTTTGGTGTCTCAGATCGAAATTGCCACATGGTCGGCGACGGTTGGTCAAAGCTAAAGTTATTGGTCCGTGGTAAAAGCTGGGAGCAATATCGTAAGACAGATACACGTTACTATGAAGGCGACTTTGAAAGACATCTCAGCCCTCAAAGAGCCAGAAAGGTTCAGATATAACTACATATTTGAACTAACCTACTAAAGATAAATAGGACTGGTTATTGAAAAAACAGGTAATTAAATGTTACATCAAATGATTAATGTTTACGTAATTTGTTAAGAGAGCGAGTCACTTGAAACTCGACGCCCTTCCGTTGTTGATACAAAGTACTTAATCCTTCACATATTTCCTTTACTCGAGAATTACCATAAGATGTCTGAATAAAAACACGATGTACCGTGTACCAGATGCTATATACTACGGAGGAAGGGCGGGAAATGTGCGGGTTTTTGTTTCAATAGTTTGGCAATCTGTCTTTATCTGCAACCAGTTTGTTGCATGGGGTTTTTTGAAGGATGGAAAATACACAAAAACTGTATTGCTTCTCGTAAGTGCGTCTATTGTCTACGTCTGATTTAATATCTCTGCTTTCCAATTAGCTGTTTTGTTATAAATTATGAACACGTACACTTAGAATGTCTGCATAATTGAATAATATTTACTAGTGTGATATCTTTCCACGCTGTTTTTTCCTAAAACTAACCAACGGAAACATCTTATTACATTTAAAACCTGTATACAACCCCTTGTTGCAAACACTTCATCACTTTTCAAAGCCGATTTTATCCAAAAATCCCCGAAGACATCTACAACGGCTGGAGTGGTCGCCACAAAGGATATGAAGTCACCTATGCCCGGCCATGTCGCCGTCTGTGGATCATAACCGATGCCGCGTGTCTGTTTGCCATCTGCCATCAATCTCGTCGGCCGCGGTGACCCACATCTCGCACAAAGATCTTCTACACACATAATTAGGTATAAGTTGGAACTCAATAAGTTTCGTACAGAAGGACCACTTTGTGTCTTTAATAACTGAAAAATTGCTCTAATTAATATTTGTACAACTTTCTGTGTTAAACTTACCTCATGCAGCAATTTTCAGTATTTTCATATTTTCCTACTCATACCTACAGAACTTTATTGTGGGATGACGATCTGCGAAAGACTGCAGGCAGATGCTGGATGCGTCAAGCTAAAGACAGGGCGCTATGGCGCTCATTAGGGGAGGCCTATGTCCAGCACTGGACTGCTATAGGCTGATGATGATGATGATGACCTACAGAAATCATAAACCGTCACTGCTTTAGTTTGGTGTTCACTTTTAATAAAATGTTCAAATTCAAAGCATTTATTTCAATTAAACCTTGTACAGGCACTTTTGAATTGTCAAAATTAAAATAGCCCGTCAGTTAGTCAGAAAGTTGAAGCTAGAAGCTAGTTGCCCATTCCAAAACGTAGATCTCTATGGAGAAGAACGGGCAAGAAACTCCATGGACACTCTTTTAAATCAAGATATTACAAATCGTGGGTACTTACATTATTATTGTTGCTTCTATATGTGAGAACAATGTAAAAAAAAAACACAAATGAAGAAACATTTCAAAATATAAGATTAAAAATAAGCCTTGGCAGTTAAGAGATGACCAGTCTCAACCGACGGCGCCCGTTCACGAACATGACGCGTGGATCAGCACCATCTAGCTCAACCATTTTGTAGGGAACCGAATGATCCAACACACACATGTAAATGAGAATGTTAGAAGGATCAGTCTCTGAATACTACAGCCTGGCAGTGTTTGGTGAGTGCGGTCGTCTTCATGTCCGCGAATTTCGGTTTAAAGAACTTTATTTCTCATTAAGACAATCGTCACTTACATGAGAACAAAAAATCTTATTACTAATTATATTATATCATATTATATTATAAATTAACAAAGTTTGCCTTCTACCCTCTACATTTACTGTGGCATTAGAGTTGCCAGCATGAATATTAGCCCACAAAGAGTGGATTTATTCATAAAGGTCTAGTTCCGTAATCTGCCGTGGGAAAAGTGCAGTGTTGCGGCTCAGGCTGGTCATACTGAGGATTATCACGTTTATACAGTTTGTAGGGAATAGGGGCCTTTCTCGTTTTGTGTCATAGAATCGTGTAGTTTTGTACAAGTAGATAAAGTATCTAGTGATGAGCTGACCATTTTGTTTAGATTTAGGTAGTACATCTTTTTATTTTCTTCATACGGTTGGAATAGTATGACATCGTCATAGAGACGGACCAACAGACTAATAATAATAAATAAGAATAATTAATTCATAAACCTTTCTTTCCTTACATGTTACACTAATTGCACGATATAACAGAGCGGCGCCTCCTGGCACAAGCATTTATATGCTTAAAAGAGACGCCACCAACTGTACAATGTACAACGTGTGATAATGAAATAAAACATTTTAGATTTGATTTTTTTGACGCACCGTACAAGTGTTCCAATTGCTGATGACCCTGCCTTCCAAAAGTGATAATTATCATTATCCTTAAGTCTTCATTGGCAGTAACTGTTAATTATTCAAACTGCGTACACCTCTACGTAACAAAGTGAACACAATCATGCTAAACATACACGAGCTTGTGATGTCACTCGTCAAATATTCATCGCGACTATGTTCCTGCTCAACCCCTACGTCTTGGCGCGATGTTTGTACACTGATACATTAGAAGATGTGGGATCGTGAATGAAGAACGCATTGGTAAACCAGTTTTGTCGATAGTTAAATAACTTTTAACTCGAATTCCGTTTAGAAAGTTGCCAACTAACATGTACCTACCTATACTATTAAGTAACATAACAAATGTCCTCATCTTTTGCTGAACGTTTTCATTCCTGTAGGTACTATGATTTAAGGAACTTCTCTAGAGCTTGCCCCCTTTAGACCTTAACACTTCAATCGTCGAGCCGGGTCTCTCACTCGTTCTTTTTTACTGAACTTGACCCATTTTTCACTTTTATGGTTTTTGGTGGAATCTTGTTCTCTGAGAAACGTATATCAATCGGGAAGTATAGAACTGGTCGGTGTAGTGGTCACCAACGCGGCTGCTGAGCATGAGAACCTGGCTTCGATTCCCAGAACAGCCAAAGTGTTATTGGGTTTTTCCATCTGGAATTTCTCAGTAGCAGCCGGAGTCTGCACTTGTTGCAACAAGGCGTGATGTTTTTGGAGTTTAGGATCGATGATTTCTAGAAATTAGATACTTAAGTCTAATTTCTAAGTCCACAGATCGCCGATCAGGCCGGTACCTGTCACACAGAACACAAACCTTTTGCTTCTTACTGGAAGTTCACAACAGACGACAGAACCTTCTGTTGTCTACTCGGAATTTCTTAGCGGGGACTTCATAAGAAAATTAGCTGGAAATATAACTTAATAAGTTCGTCACGATCACAGCTGCGCTTTCAGAGATCTAGGTCAATCAAGACATTACGTGGAAACATGAATTACGCAAGCTATAGAGTGACGAAACTTCCCTCTTATTTACAAGATTCTAAGTATTCCTATTCTATTTATATTTTAAAATCACTAAAGTCACGTTTCACTACACTACTTCGAATTGGGATTGTTTTTTGCCGATTCTTTGAAATTTTCCCATAGAGCACGAGGATGTTTTTTTTTCAATCGAATTCAATATTCAATTTTCCAATTGAAACTGTGAATTTTAATTGGTTCCATTTACTGTTACGTGCCGAAAATATGCATCTCGTTAAATAGTGCACGATGTTCAACAGTGAGTTTGTTCCCAGTGATTTGTTTTTCAGTTTGTGGTCGAACAGCCGTGTAGCCGGCCAGTAACACTTCATTGTTTCATTCCACATCGTCGCGCACAATCATGAATCAAACGAGAACCACTCGATTTCATCCATCATTGAATGGGTTCATGGTTTAACCTGTCACAACCCAATAGACCCATTATATTGATAACCGCTGTTACTCTTTAATTGAAAACGTACAATAATAATAAAAAAGCGCACAGTAACATTTTAGGCAACCTCAATCAATTAACAATAAAAACGCAAAACAAATAAAGCTGTGTACACAACTATGACGCGAGCGATTACCATACAAATTGCACTGACATCGCTTTACCGTTATACACAACAATTAAAAGAGGATTTTTAATAATTTGATATGCGCACAATATAAAATTTAACGAACAACTTTACGAATCAGTAAATGGAACAGAATTTTAATTGAAATTATTTCGGCAGGTGTACCATAGACAATGGTTCGCGATGCACGGAGCGCGAGTTCGTTCAGATTCAAATTAATAATTGGCTCGCGTTCGCGTCAAGTGGTTTCAAGCAAGTTGTGGTGATGTAATGGCGGACGCTAGATGTGGGAAGGTGTAATAAAAATATAATACTACGACGACGACGACGAACGATGGGAACGTTTCACAAGGGAAATAACGCGATGTTGCGCAATGTAAACGTGATCATTTATAATTCTATTATATGTTTTAGCTTCAGAATATTTTTCTTGTAATGGATGAACAACATATTTTATTATTAGTGTCGAGAACACACTGAACACACTGTTGAGTTGAATATTGCAATGGATATAAAGTTGTGAGAAAATCTACCAATCTATGTATATGGGAGGAGTTGGGTTAGTTTTCATTCATCATTATTGTTTCATTTTATATCTTTATTTGGAAAAAAGGCTTTTAACCCATCATTATTGTTTAGTATCTAGTTGAAAATTGTAACCAATTAAAAAATAATTACCTACGCTTCATTTACCAAGTGACAACGCAAGCATCAGAAATATTGATAAACAATCAAATGATCACGTCACGTTAATTCAGCAATTACAGCAACAATAGGAAACCTAATTCACGCGGTAGCTCGGAAATGTGTGTTCCTAATATTGCCATAAATAATAATAAATGAATGCCCGTCACCTGACTCGCGTCCTGGGGGCACCCCCGGGGGCACCCCCGGGGAGCGCAATTACCCCGCGTTAGAGTAAATAAATTTAAATAAGCACTTACACCGCTATGCGTGGCAATAGTCCTCGACACCCGGACCACAGCCCGGCGCTACAAATTCAACCAATATTTAGTTAAACGTCTCTCAGCATCGTTTTCAATTAATTTGACGTTTCGATTTTACGTCGCCCCCGATTTTATTTGGGTATTCAGGTCCCAGGTACAGCCGATTTTATTAATGACTGTAAAACTTAAAGTGTCAAGAATTATAAGTTTTAATGAATGAAATGCCTTCGGGTCCTAAAGTAAGTAGATATGGTGATCATGAAATACCTACTTTTACTATTATTTAGATCTTTGACATGACAGCTAGTTGCTTCTAGGAATATTTCATTTCCAATTAATAAAGTTTAAATAAAATACAAATATTTCAACTGAAAATATAAGCGTCGCGAGCCATTAACTTAATATTATAAGACGGTGTTGTTATCTTGAGCACTACCCACAGTACTAACGTATAAAAAGGTTTACTCTTGCAGATAAAAGGGGGCTATAAACACACGATCTGTTGGATAACTGACACGCCGTTAATAAAAGTGGTAACAGCACACAGTACACGTCGCATACGCCGAACACGCTCGTAAACGGTATCTGCGCCCGCCGCGCGCCGCGCGCCGCGCGTTTGTACCCGGCCTTACTTTTATAGCGCGTTTTGTAATGTTACAACTCACCCAAGTCGCGATAATGTTCAAATATAATGTAATGTACAGATATTATCTGTTTAGCTCCATTTTAGTGATCTTTAAATCTTATATCTTCGCTCTCTATTTACTTTCAAAGCATTTTTTATCAATTTTCATGACCAGACAGTACCTATTTGATATTTAGGATTAGGGAATACGAATTTCCCTATTAGAGTGTGTGACGGATGTTCTGAATAAATTATGAATGTCTAAACACGATTCTGTTTCTCAGATTGATTCAGAAGTAGGATTAGACAGGCCCGCAGGTATTTCCAATGTTAATAAATAAGAGATTTCGATGTGAACAGCAACAGGTACCTATCAACGATGAAGAGGGTAGAATTGAACATTATCGACTTCTGACGTGGACACAATGCTCCTCCGCGCGCCGGAAGAACTCGTCACAGTCAGTCAATTATTTAACAACTAGCTCGCGACTTCGTCTGTTACCCAGGACTAAAAGTATTCTATATCCTTCTCCAGGTCATGGTCTGCCCATGTGCCAAATTTCATCCAAATCCGTTAAGCCGTTTTAGCATAAAAGCGTAACAAACAGACGAACTCACTTTCGCATTTATAATACCAACAGCGCCCCGCGGTTTCACCCGCATAAGTGTCGATCCCATGGGAATATCGGGATAAAAACTATAATATATCCTTTCCCGGGACTCATACTATTTCCATACCAAATTTCATCTAAATCGGTTCAGCGGTTTAAGCGTGAAGAGGTAAAACAGAAACAGGCCGACACGCTTTAGCATTTATAATATTAATATGGATTAAAGTGGAGTCATTGTAATAGGTAACATTTGACAATTCATCAAATATTCAACAACGTAACCTTGTAACGGCGGGCATAAAATAACATATTTTTTCGTTTTGTTAGAACTGCACAATTGCTTACCTTTTTTCAATTACGATTACATATTTATTGTAATAATGACCGATACGAGTAATTTTACGATTTGCTTTCATTAATAAACCATTCTTAACATAATAAACAATTTCTGATCTAAAGAACTGAACGTCGTTACAAGGTTACGTCAGTTAACCATTTTTCTTTTTAAACACTAGGGATGTTACTCTAAAAATCGAAAGCTGATAAGTAGAATCGAATGCAATGATGACTTGTGAAGAAATATCACCATAAATTAATAACCACGTTGTGATTATAATAAAACATTTATTTATTATTCTTTTAACTAACTAGGTATAAAAATACAAAAAATAATGAAATAGAAAAATCATTGATGTTAGGTACAATTTAGGTGGTATGTTGCTGGCAACACCAGTGCCTGTCGATGACGCCATGTCATGTCGCCATTACATGACGCAGTCTTTTGTCGTTGTGCGAAGTGACTGTGCGTTTTTGGTGTGCTCTCTGTTATTTTCTTCTGACCCGGCTTTTTTATTGGACTGATCTTACTGACTACGTTTACCTGGCTATAAATTGGACTCCGATTGCTTAACGATTAGTAAACAAGAACAACATTACAGTCTTACCATGTCGAAACGGGGGAAAACGCTAAACAGTCAATCTCGCGAACTAGTGGTGAAATTGTACAATTATTTTGAACGGGAATCAATTAACGATGGGCCTCTTTTACCATTGACACAACCGAGAGAACGCGTTGCCGAAGCATTGGGAATAGGGAAGAGGACAGTAACTCAAATTCTGAAAGAGAAATACGGACCATCAGGCTCAGAAGATAATACTTTACGTACACCGAAAAAAAGAAAGAGGGACAAGAAAATTGTTGGCATTGATAATTTTGATGCTGCTGCAATTCGCAACCACATTTATGGATATTACTCGAGAAAAGAATATCCTACACGGGAAAAGCTAATAAGTTCGTTAAAAGACGCAGGCTTATTTTTTGGCGGTAAATCGTCTCTATCAAAGGTTTTGAAATCGATTGGCTTTAGTTTTAAAAAATCTGACAAGCAGAAAATCCTGCTAGAACGCTACGATATTATTTTGAAGAGAGTAACATTCTTACGTCAAGTAAATAAAATTACAGATTGGGACAATGTCGTGTTTATTGACGAAACATGGTTGAATGTGAACCATACGGTTTCGCGGACATGGACCGATGATACAGCGGCGTCCACCTCAAAAGTTCCACCGGGAAAAGGAGCCCGACTTATGTCACGCGGGATCAGCTTCTCAAGGTTTTATTCCAGACTGCCTCCTCGCATTCGCCTCTAAAACTACAAGTGATTACCATGAGGAAATGAACTTTGAGGTTTTTAAAGAGTGGTTTGAGAAGCTGCTAGTCAGCTTAGAAAACCCATCGAAAATTATAATGGACAATGCACCGTATCATTCTGTACAAGTTGATAAACCACCAACTCAAGCAAATAAAAAGCAAGAAATTGTCTCGTGGCTGGTAAGAAATGGTGTGGATGCAAGTCCAACTTTATTAAAAGTTGAGTTGTTAAATCTAGTAAAAGCAACTAAGCCGTCCAAGCTCCGCTATGTAATCGATGAACTAGCCCTAGAGCATGGACACGAAGTTATTCGATTGCCTCCCTACCATTGCCAAAAATAAAAAAAAAATTGCCAGTATAACGCCATCGAGCTTATTTGGGCACAAATAAAGGGTTATGCAGCGCGGAACAATACTGAACCACCCTTCAGTACTGCTAAAATGATGTCTCTGCTAAAAACTGCGTGTGCAGAAGTCACTACAGAAGACTGGAAAAAAGTCGTAGAGAAAACAAAGAAAATAATTTTACAAGATTTTGAACGAGATGTGAAAATAGACAATATTATTGAAAATGAATTAATAATATCTCTGAGTGCTGACAGCAGTGATGAAGATGACAATACTTTTAACAGTTCTGATAGTTCAACTGAATAAATGCAATTTTTTTGTTAAATTGTGTACTTGTCTTATTTTGCTCCTTAAATTTACGAAAAAAATAATAATAATGGGACAGGGATTCGCCTGATGATTTTTAAAATTCGCATATGTTTCAAGTCCGTATCGATTCATTCACTTTAATCGATGTTTATAAGCAGGTCACCTCACTATGAGGATAAAACTGACAGACGTCAAATGTTACCTATTAAAATGACTCCACTGTAGTTAGGATTATGCAAAGTTTATATAACCGTATATAGATTATATTCTCTTTGGGATTATGTATTGACAACGACCACCAACACTGATGTGAATTTGAAAATTACAAATATATACATTTTTACTTATTTATGTCTTTGTCTATGATTTGAATTGGATGATGTCGAAAATGCCAGAACTAAAGTCAATAACAAATAAAAGGAATGCGTAACAATTTATCTTTTCGCCAAAGCGTGGACATCCAGCGGAATGTCATCAATTTACGTCCTAACCGAAAACTCTCATTCCATAAATTCTCGCTCTTAATTTGGGAAAACTCTAGAGTTGCCAACACCGAAAAGTCAGCATTCAATTTCACGCGCGGCCATATTTCATCGCCGCTGGCAACACCGCGGATAACTCTCGGAATGGGTGTAAATTATTGCGTTTACCTATCAAATAATTTGGCTCTGATTGGAAAAATGCCAACGATAAGCATTTCATTCACACGCACCTTCATGGCGTAGGAGATACTGGAACAACCGTAGGCTCTATCTATATCTGTTGGCTTCAATATTTTATAACATTACTACATATTTTAGAAGAGCTTCTTTGAGTTCAGTTGTTGTCTAGTTTTGTATATTTCAAATAATTCAGCTGCAACTGTTTGAAGCCACCTAAAATTCTGCAATTTTTAAAAATAATGATTTCTTACTAATACAAATTACTGACACCTGCCTCGCTTATCTCCAAGCATATGCAAACTTTTAAGAGGGAACAAGAAAATGTTATTATAAAAGTTACCGCTTCTACTTTATGTCACCGACTGATATCCCGAGTCGTTAATTCTGTTCAAAACTCCTCTCCTGGTTCAAAAGACGGAGTTTACTGTGACATAAGGGAGGACATAAGCCGCCAATATTGGAACCTTTCACTCAAGCGGTGAGCTGCACCAATAGATAGCTGAACTTTACAGTTCATCCGCAAGGAAATTGAGACTGCGTTCAGATTGTGTATCATTTTTCGATAGCTTGTAAGACAATTTCAATTGAATATGCGATCGTACGAATACGTAGATGATTTTTTATTATTCAACCTGCACTTTCCTGCTATGAGAAGGTCTCGCCCACAGCTTTCTACTTTTCGCTGTGAGGGTTCGGCCAATCTCCCATAACCACCTCTAAGCGACCACGCCAGCGTTTGCTTGGCGTCCCTCGGCGGTGACGCCCGTGTCCTGGCTCCCACTGCGTGACGACTCTCACCTTTCCCGATGCATCCTACAGCCCTCGCAATCACATTGGTTGGTTGTAATTTATTCTTGTTCATAAACCAGTGAACAAAAGCGACGTATCCGGTATAAATCTCGCTGTGCGGCTCGTTGCGGTGGCGGCGCGTGCCGGCCGGCGCCGGGCGCGGATCGCCATGACCATCATTAAGCTTGTACTCAAACAACTGCTCTTTTTGCTTGTTACACGAGCACCTGTACGTGCAGGTGTCGGTAAACTGATTGTTTGCTTAGAGTTGACCCCAATGGGTTATATTTTCCGATGTAGTAGGAACACCGTGTCGCATTTAAACCTAATATATACTATATTTGGTGTCATTCTATGAATTAAAACCATTTCCCGGGTTCCATTTCCAGTCTCGTTTCGATTCTATTATAATTCTGTGAAGCAGGCTGGCATCCCGAGAATCTAACTCAGACCTATCAAGCGAGCGACCAGTGGTCTGGCTTTTTAAATTTTTTAATCTAAATGAAATCCGGCTCATTTTAAATCTCTCGACTTCTTCGTGCGAATTTTCTTCCAGACGCCAGTTTCAGTCCGAATTTTTACCTGAATTTTCTAATATCTCCGTCTCGCAGGAGGATCGTTCATATCTCAAAGTTTTATTACTCGACTGCAGGCCGACACTGCGTATGATAAAACACGTTTAATAAAAATATTTGTCGTGCTCTACTCACTTAGGTACTATTGCTTCGTGTGTTCCCGAATGTTGTGGGACAGATCTTCTCACACGGGAATACTTCACTTTTTCATTCATTATGAAATACAATTATTTCATAGTGTCGTGGTTGAAATTCATGAAAAGCTTAGTAAAGGTAGGTACACCTTCTACATCACGAAACCATTCTGAAACAGGTAAGC
This sequence comes from Luperina testacea, assembly GCA_927399505.1. Classification (NCBI taxonomy): domain Eukaryota; kingdom Metazoa; phylum Arthropoda; class Insecta; order Lepidoptera; family Noctuidae; genus Luperina; species Luperina testacea. The sequence continues at coordinate 761,536 of OV656766.1, read as the reverse complement.
CGTGATAAAGTCAAATGGCATTTTACTTAATCTATATAGGTAATTCAAAGTCCTGACTGACATATATCAACGCACAGCCTAAACCGTTGGTCCTAGAGACATAAATTTTGGAGGGTGTGTTCTTTGTGAAGAGTGGGTATTCATTAAGACGGGGATTTTGGAAATTCAACCTTTGAGGGTGTGAAAAGGGGGGAATTTCGTTTGTATGAAAAATCTTATACTTGAGTTAATAACCTTGAAACTTGCCACGAATACTTATCTAAGTAAATTATGAAGTTTGGCATTTTTGTTTTTCTAAACTACCCCCTGACACAAACTTTGACACTCTCCAATCCCCCTTGGATTGGAGAGTGTCAAAGTTTGTATGGAAAAATTTTTACGGGCGGTGTATTTTTACAAACTCAAACTCAAAGCATTTATTTCAATTAAACCATTTACAGACACTTTTGAATTTTCTAAAAGTCGATCAGTCAGAAAATGTGAAGCTAGTATACTGAAGACCAAAAATAAAGAATAACATGTATCAGGGTTTTCGAAAATCTACCCCTAACGGGGTGAAAAGTTAATTTTACAGGGGAAGACTTTACTGGGTCCCGAAAATTGGTATAAACAATCATTTGAATCAAGTAATGAACACATCCCAACGATTTTACAAAATTCCACCCCTGTGAGGGTGAAAAGCGGGTTACAGTTTATTTGAAAAACCTTATTCATTTGATCTATAAATTTAAAAATTGGCCAGAATGCTTATTTATCTAAATAAATTATAGATCATAAACATACATTTTCGAAAATTTTAGAGGTAAGTACAAATTTCACGCGGAAGAAGTTGCGGGGAGAAGCTCGTTATCTATAAAATTATGATCGATAAACTTTACTGTCTTTAATGGGTCGTTTGTGCTTATCTTGTGTTCATACGTCAGTCGTCGCGAAAAAAGCCGTTCTTTTCTGAGAATATCTTTCACACTTAGGATAGCTCAGCCCGCTCAGCAATAATCCGCAATCAATTGAGTCGAGTACGTGCGTGCCTAAGTAATGTAGTGTCACGTGGGTACGTGACGTCACGCCAGGCTGAGGCTACACTGGCGGGGCTTCGCTGCAGCGCACAAATAGTATAATCCTAATCCACTACACGTTAGCTCACGTTAGCTGCTCGATTCAATGTAGTCCGATATGTTGTGTAAGAACTGCAATACAGTGGAAACGGCTGCTAAGCGCTGGGAAACTGGTGCTTGCGTTACGTCGCTCCTTATGGTGCAGCGCAGACGACAGACTTTTTGTACGATCGAGTCTGTGGCGCACAAAAAGTCTGCATGGCGCGCAAAAAGTCTGTCGCGGATTTTTCACAGACTCAACGCACACGACGCACATCTTCGATCATTCTGTCGGCAGAGCTGTAGGGACGTAGACGCTATGGAAATCGTGCAGAGATCGAGAAGTATTATTTTGTATATGAAGTACAGAAAAAGACGTAGAAATAGACAATTTTGGGTACATACTATACTTTTGGAAAGATTACTGAAGGGACAGTTCCATACTAAACATTCAATTCTGAAACAACATCCGGAATTTTTTTTCAAATTTTATAAAATATCTGTTACTACATTTGATGAGTTGCTATTTATTTTAAGACCTGCTTTGACTCATTCAGAAACAACAATGAGGAGTTGTATTGGTCTTCTCTTCTTGAATTAACATCGTTACATCGACCTCTGGCGCCATGATAATAGATCGCGTGCGTTACGTCCACCCCTAGCAAATGCAGATTGCCGACTAAAGTGTGCCGTATCGCCGCGCCGTCTGCGTTAGCGCGCGTTGAAGCAAACGTTCTATTTTTTTCACAGACTTTTTGTGCGGAGCGGCGCGGCCCGGCGCGGTGCGGTCTGCCCGAATTACACGGATTTTTTGTGCGCCGGACTTTTTGCGCGTCGTGTGCGTTACTGCATATAATTGCATAAGTTCTATTTTCACAGACCAAAAAGTCCGTCACGGATAGTCTGTCGTCTGCGCTGCACCTATAACATATTTTCAGCTACAGTTGATAATGGAACGACACGGTTGGCGCAGTGGCTGAGCGATCGACTGCTGCGCTGCGTGTCGCGGGTTCGATTCCCGCACGGAACAAATATTTGTATTGCCTACAGGTAGTTGTTCCGAGTCTGGCTGTTTGTGTATGTGAATTTAAATGTTTGTAAACGCACCCACGATACAGGAGTAATTCCTAGTGTAGGGCAACGTTTTATAAAAAAATAAATAAATAAATAAATAAAAAATAAAAAAAATGGAAAATACCTTGGTTATGTAAAGTTCGCGGAAGCCTAAATAAGTAAATATATTATGACGACAACAGAATCTTTTGGCTCGAATTAAAAATAACTTTCACTAGAGTGCGCCGTATTAACTGATGATAATTAAAACATTAACGAATAGCAATACAGATAATTTATTTGTGTGCACAAAATATTATAACAAATGTAGTTTCAGAAAAAGGCCTAAAAACTTAGTTTCTTCAACAATGCGCACACTAGGCTATTACGATGCTGGCACTCAAAGAATGAGCATCGTAATAACTGCACAAGTTTAAACTGACGAGACAGTTGACAGTAGCCCATCAGCTGTTACCGTGCCTCCCGCCGCACCGGGTACAACATCACATTAGTGTAGAAGATTGGCAACACTGAAACAATCTGAACATAACACAAATAACAAAATCACTGTAGTTGAATCCATTGACTTAATTCTACATTATTTCGTGTTTCAACTTTGTGTTTTTTGTGAATTTGTTTTACTGATATCTTTTCGACCTATATGAGAATAAGGGGTCCATATTGGCTCACCTAAAGTTCTTTACCCGAAATTGTTCTTCCTAACGATTTGTAATCCGAATGATCACTCTTCCTAAAATTTTTCATCCTAAAGTTTTCATTCATATTATTTGTAGTGCTACCGGCGATGTTCATAACACTCATGTTTCCGAAAATTGTAATTAATAATATCATTAATGTAAATATATTTAAACTCCTACTGTTTTTTATCATAACGCTTTTATCCCTAAACATAATTGCCATAACATTTTCATTCATACTCGGAAAGAAATATTACCAAGTGTAATAAAAAATATATGCGGGTAGAAGATGATTTTATAGTTTTAATTTGAGGGTGAAATTATTTACGCATAACAGCTTACGCATAAATTTTTTACGCATAATTTCTCTAATCATAATAATGATTAAGTAAGCATAACATTCTAAAGCATTCATTTTTTAAGCATAACATTCTAAAGCATAAGTTTAGTAAGCATAACAATAATAATAAGGCGTAGTCGACGGAGCCCCGCTTCGCGGGGCCCCTATTTCTGTCTGCAGGGTTTAAAGGAACCTAACACGAAGGGGATGACGGGGGCTCGTTCGCTCGCTCCGCTCGCTCACTTGAGCCCCCGTCATCCCCTTCGAACCTAACCTGTCCGAGTCGGGGTGCCCCAATTCCCGAGCTCGCTTCGCTCGCTCTTGCTAAAAATATACACCTAAAATAAAAATACAAAGTTACATAATGTTTTGTATAATAAATCATTAACGTGGAAATCCAAAATAAATACGTAAAAATAACTCAAATTTGTTTCCGTTATTTCTATTAATTGTATGCCTAAATATTATTATGCTAATAATCATTAGGCCTAGTAACGTTATGCGAATTAAATTTATGCTAAAACAAATTAGTCTTCAAGATAATTATGCCAACATAAACTGTATGCCAAAAAAAATATGGCAAAGTATTATTATAGCAAAACTAATTATGCCAAAATCGTTATGCCAAAGTATATTAGGAAAAAGAATATTATGCGAAAAGAAGGGATCCCATTATTCTTATATGTTATACATGTTATGTGAAAATAAAGTTACTCAAAATTAATGTATATAATACTGATTATTATGAATAAAAGAAATCTAAACAAAAAAGATATGACTTTGAATAATAGTGTAAAAGATGGTTATGTTGAGAAAATATAGTAAAACAAATAAAAGTATAATAGATGTTTATTGCTACTGACATTATGAAGTTGAATGCTTCGGAATTATGAACATTAGAGACGGAGTAGTTAGGAATTGTGATTGTTAGGATGAAAAATGTTAGGAAGAACATTTTCGGATTTCCAATTATCGGAGTTAAAAAATTAGGTGAACTTTGGCGCACCCGAGAATAAGTCATGTCGTAGTAGGTACTAAAAATAGACTCTCATGTAGGCTATCTAATCACAAGGTCGCCATTTATTAATATCCGTGTCACCTAACACATGCTTCTAAAACTGTGACGATATGCATTCTTCTAAAAGTATGTACATATACATACCTACATATTTTAAGCGTCACAATGGGTAGACAAATGACAAAAAACGTTAAACACAAACCATAAAAAGTGATCTCTGTCATAAACATGAATCACGCACGCCCTCTGGCGGGGTGGTGACGTATTGAATGAAACTGAGCAATCTGTGTGTGAATCAGTGTGAATAACGCTGAGTTATGGCCGGCCAAGCGGTTCGCTGTTAAATATCGCGGAAAGAACGGATTCTATGGACTGTTCTGTTCTGTTCTGACTTCGGCGTTTTGTCAGCAGAGTACATTTTGTAACAAAAAAAAAAAGAAAAGGGAAGAAAGATATTTTCTTAATTTCCTGCGGCCTGGGGCTCACCGCACTGCATCGTGTCGTACCGCACCGCACCGCACCGTGTCGCGTCGTCACCGAGAGCTCATTACGACTTCATTAAGCTCGCCCAACCTCGTTCCATCGCTAACGTGCCTATGTTTGTCCGCCTGACACTTGAGTGCTGACTGCCACCGAGCATGTCACCTTCTGACTGCGACGTTTTTAATATAGTGAGGTCAATGTCTCGCAGGCGTGTCGTGGAGATACATTATAATATGTTAAAAAGTGGACGAATTTGATTGTTTATGTTTTTTAATGAATTTCTATGATTATCTAAAATAAGGAGAATTAGAACCTACAAACATGAGCAACACCAACAATCTAATTGTAACAATAATTATACAATGAACTGTAATTATAGAAACCCTCGTTCATTTTATAAACACTGTCTTGCAATTGAAAACCGCATAAAAACTAAATCCAACGCTAAATCGTTAGCAAATGGCATTTACATTAATTACCACCGATCAGAATACCTAATAACACAATTTTCATGTAATTAACTTGGTTAAACTAATTGTCTAATTACTGTAAATGTCAAATGTATTGGAATGACGGTAGTTGTCATAGTGACAGTGACGGTGACAGCTCGTCTATATGTTAAAGTGAGCCTCTGCATCATCCATCTTGCGGATAGCATCGCCGGCTGCTATCCACAGCAACCCTCGGCGACACAAACTCGAATCTGCTCTAAATTGTTTTAAACTTACTCTTAACGAGTAATCTTTTTAGGAAAATCTGTTGGGACTGATAAGATGGACTATTTATAGAATATTTTTCTAAAGTGGGGAAAGCCGTCTTCAGTTTTAGGCATAAAGTTGAGATTGTATCGGCGACTGAGACGTCATTAATCATAGTAGAACTTTCAGCCATGTCAAGCGTCCGACAGCTTTGTGAATAATAAGTATTGACGCTACTTATTTCTTTAATAACTGTTACGATGATTAATGACGGCCAATAACTCGGTGTTTACTAAATAGTTTTTACTAAAAGTATTTATTTTTCGGCTAACAAAAACGCGACTACTTAATGGGAATCGGAAAGTTAAACAACTAGGTAGGTAGATAACCACTAAAACAGATATGTACTGAAATATAGAATTTTCTCGATTGCACAGTAAGTTTAATAAAACACAAAAGGTAAGGATCTTAACAAAACCAGCGATCTGTAATAGGTCTAACCTAAAAGACACCACAAATTCATTTCATAAAACTCTTCTCTTAATGCAAACATTTTGTCGAAAACAACGTATATAAAGAGAGAGACATCACAAGGTAGATCTTTGCACAAAGTAATGAAAGATGTGACGTAAAGCACAGCATCTCCGCGGGGTTACAAAGTGCCTGGCGGTGGGTGGCCGGCGATGGGCCACAGCGTGACAGCTCAATCACGCCGCGATAGACAACCTGCTTTATTAACCCGTAAGCGCTTGTATACACGCCTTATAACCGTCTAGAGAGCAAGGGGAACTCGTGCCGGTTGAAGGGTTTATTAAACGAGGCTGTCGCGCAAAGTATGCGAGTTTACATGGCTTTGTGTAGCGTGGCTTTTTCTTATGAGTTTATAAAGTACAAATTGCTTACATTCTTGTTCATGAAGACCCATTATTTAATTGACTGTCAGTGTGACGTACTCGTACGTGTTTCTTAAATATTAACATGATCATTTCTTAGTCCCAGCACATTAAGCAAAGATCGCGCTCGTTGTATTTCCACAGTTTAATTATTCAGGCATTATAAATGAGAACCCAATTACTGTGAATGGAACGGCCATGAATGATTCAAATCAAACTCATACCCGTAATATTTATTCTAAGCTGTATAAATAGAAATTCATTAGCGAATGTGTCTTAAAATAATAGCTGGGCTCTTTATAATCCGCGGACGGACGGACCGAACGGACCGGACGGGACCGCAAACGATCTAGAAAATTTGAATAGGACCCGACTAACAGATTTGGATCCGTCTTCTCATATTAATATAATCCTTTTCATAATATAAGTGTGTTTTACTAGTTTGTCGCGGTCTGCGGCCGGCGCGGCTCGGGTGCGGCGCGCTACGATGCGCGGTTTTGGTTTTATAATTATAACCGAGTCAGCCGTTAGTTAATTTGTTGCGCGCTTCGGATGTCACTGGTAAATACTTAATTGACTTGATTGGTATTTAAAGCAATTTTGTATTTACGTTCAGAGTAAAATAGACGCCACTTTAAAAATATACGAGTATTTTTGAATTTTTGGATATCTTTGTTTCCCAACAAACAACTATTATTTCTGAAGGCCCACAATCTTGGCAGCTAAGTGCTTCACTCAGCAGGCAATTGCCGGCAGTCTGTACTCGTCGCCTGTCATCTTAGTGTCCGCACAGCATCACTCCGAACATCGCCGAATTATGAATATAAAGTCATTGTCGTGACGACACGTCAACGTTTTATGACGAATAAAGAAATGGTTCAATACAACATAAACACACGCAGTGTAATATTTTATGATTTACAGCCTCCTCGTAAGAGTTGTTCTTTGTTTTTTATGAACAATTTCGATAGGTAGAAGACTAGTGACAATTTTGATCCTAACATTATCTAAGTAGTTAAAATCATCAATACTCACATGATACGCAGATGATTAATATAACTGCCAGCATATTTGATAACTTTGGCACTTTTGTTACACTAAGGCATTTTAGAAACATTCTCAGGTAGCAGATCCCTCACTGTCTGTCTCTGTCTTAGCTACCTAGTGTGTAGAGCAGACCCCGATTGCTGAATTTTTCAATTGCTTATATTCTGAAACACAATGCAATGCAAATCACCAAAATTTGATTTTCTTGAAGACGTGGACAAGTCTAGTCAAAGTCAAATCATTTATTTCAAATAGGCACATTAAAGGCACTTTTGAACGTCAAAATTTACAATAAAATTGAATTGATTCTAGTCGCCCATTCCAACAGGTAGTGTTCGTACGGAGAAGAATGGGAAAGAAACTCCACCGTTACTCTTTTAAAGTCTTTTACAAGGTTTTGTATACATAATATAATTATATGTGAAGACGATGCACCTAGAATAAAATAAGTCTACCGCAAAAAGTAAATAGAATTAAAAATGAAGCAATTACAGGTAAATCAATTATGTGATAGATACATGGTGCTCACATACTTACAAATTATTTACAAATATTGTAAAAGTAGATGATTTTTCTATAATTTTAACAAGTGTGTGAGTTACTGTAGTCACAGATTGTAGAAATCAATGTCATAAAAATTTTAAACATATAAATTAAATTAGGAACCAGTTTGATTTTGTCTACACTCTAGATTGCCCTATGGAGCAGGACCAGCATGTTTTCAAGCATTCTTATCTTGGATATAATCCTCTAATTTTTAATATGCTTGTTTACATAGTAGTACTTTTACTTGAGTGTAGTCTTACTATAGGTACGTATTATACTGGGTAGTACTAATAACCGCCTACAAGACTACATACTACACAATACCCTACACGGTTCCCTCGATATCCGCCGTAAGCAGCAACTCAAATAAACTAGCGAGTCGAACTACCGCGTGATCCGAGTTATCAGCTCCATCGACCACACTCGTGGAACAAAGGACAAACTTGATGCTGCTGATAAATACGCCCGTAATCTGATCCTGAAGTAATTGAGACGTGCGACTAATAGGGCAAGTAAATACGACCAGCTTTTATATAGAACCGGACTAAAATTACCAAACGTGAACTCTGGCAAAGAATATAACAATGTTTCGTGTTTAACTACATAATCTAATTTCAGATTATCTAAAGTACATACATTCAGTCCCTAAAGTACCCGGAAATTCTCATTTCAAAATCCCGTGCTAGAGATATTTAAAAAATTATTTTTGCGTAAGGCTGGTACAACTGTTATTAATTGTCGGTAAAAAAATAACCTAACCTGTATCGAGTATTTTATAATTAATTAACATTTTTGACAACAACTTGTGTGGTCGCGTCGTTTTTTACTATGGGCGATTTTGTTGAGCAACGATCTTGTATTAAATTCTGTGTTGCAAAATGTTCTTGTGCCGAAACGCTTAAAATGTTACAAAAGGCGTTTGCAAATAATTGTATGTCCAAAACTCAGGCATACGAGTAGTACAAATCATTCAAAGAGGGATGTACACTAGTGGTCAGAGATTTACCACGGGCTGGAAGGCCATCCACTTCAAATGACGATGATCATGTCAATAAGGTGAAGCAAATTGTAATGCAAAATCGTCGTGTGAGTGTGAGAGAGCCAGCCAGAGACATCGACGTACCAAAAACTTACAGTACACCGCATATTGACTGACTTTTTGCAAATGGCTCGCGTCTCTGCTCGACTCGTGCGAAAAGATCTGAATTTCATGCAAAAACAGCGCAGAACGAACGTTGCTAATGAGACACTTTCTGAAGTAAGAAACGATTCCACAGTACGACGTGGAAACAGAGCAACAAGCATCCGAATGGGTCGTTTTAGGCCAGCCGTAACGAAAAAGACCGCGTCAAACCAAGTCAAAAATTAAGGCACTTTTGACTGTTTTCTTTGATTATCGGGGTGTGGTTCATCATGAGTTCCTTCCAACGGGCATGACAGTCAACAAGGAGTATATCTCGAAGTTATGAGGCGTTTGCGCGATGTTATTCCTCGCAAACGGCCAGTTTTGTGGGTGGAAAACACATGGATTTTGCACCACGATAACGCGCGGGCTCACACAGCCATGATCATTCGTAGCTTTTTAGCCAAACATTCAACGAACATCGCTCCCCAGGCACCCTACTCACCAGATATGGCACCATGTGACTATTTTCTCTTTCCTAAACTTAAATTGCCGCTTCACGGAAAGCGTTTCGAGACCATAGAGGCGGTGAAAGAAAATACGACGAGGGCGCTGCAAGCCATCCCGATTTCGGCGTATGTAAAGTGTTTCGAGGTCTGGTTGAAGCGCTGGCATACGTGTATTGCCTCTAATGGAAGTTACTTTGAAGGGGACAAAATAGATTTGGATGATTAAAATTACCCCTTGTGTTTTATTTACAATTTCCGGGTATTTCCGGGTACTTTTGGGACACAGTAGTATATTAATTTATTAGCTATACGAGTAGGTTCGCTCACTCATTTTAAACCTCTCTGAAACTAATGAATACTTTGCGAAAGTTTCAAATTATACCTAAATTAAATGTTTATACTTACCTTTAATTAAATTAATTAATGGGACTAATTTCATCAAAAAAACTTTCGTTCAAGAAGTTGTTTTCATGTAGGTAGCCATTTTCTCATTCAAGCTAGTGATCGAACCCCCGGCTAACACTAGTATTGGGAAAACAACTAATTTTAAACAGACAACTTAATCAATCTAATATTGCGTTACACGATATTGACAATATATCAACTAATATCTGTCCCGCGGCGTTACTTGATGCTCCAATAATTAAAGCAGCTCAATGCTGAATATCGGTTTTCCAACTTAATTGGAACGCGACATTGTCTTGTCATGTTTAACGTAACAGGAAGATGCTAATGAATGCCCTAACCGTGTTAGATATCGTCTCCCACGATCCCGGTTCCCGGCCTAGTTCCTCGGTGGCCTCTTGTGACCAAACTTTTATTTTGATGGTCCTTTGTTCCTACAAACAAAAGTACTTACTGTGGTTACATTACGTATTCCTGTGTGAAATTCACTGATTGTTTCAGACATTAATTTTATCGTTCCACAACAATCAGCCAGTCACCGATGCATTCTACGGCAAATTGATGACTTAACCATGGGCAAACTATAAAAATGTTATCATTTAATTTATTTTAAACTTACAATTTGCGGAAATTATGAACGTCAAGCCTAGCACCATTAAATTATATGTACAGACGCCAGCACATCAAGCTACCCGAAACTGTCAATTTTTCCCAATCAACTTTGAACCTTACGCTTTAGCGATAAAGTCGAAAATCCATTAAATAAATTTGACAGATTGTAGTAGTTTACTGTGCTGGCGTCTGTACATAGAATTGGAAACGTTATTTAGCAGGTAGTTAGTAGTAGGTAGCAGTAGGTAGCAGTAGGTAGCTCAGCTAATTGTGTGCCACATCTATCAGAATCTGAATAATTTTGAAGGATATTTCTAATCCATTGCTTCATATGCAACATTAAAATTTGTCTGCTTACCAACGTAAATAACGCAATACGTGTTGTTGAACTGCGAAATAGAAGCCATTGTTAGTGTGTTACGTAACTACCCTGCAGTTCTGGATTTTTTCGGGGGAAATACTCAGAATATTTTACTCTCACCAATAAGTTATAGGCACATGAGTCCTTAACTTTATCGCTAGGTCTGTTTGAACGTGAACTGCCCTCGCTCTATGACGTCATACGATGATGTTTGTTCAGTACATCAAACAGCCTCATTTCTTAGTAGAAAGGACCAGTCCAAAATAAAGGTTCATTGATTTCATAAAAGTCTGTAATAAAAAGCTGTCCTAAATCAAGCTCAGACAGACATGTTTGACGACTGTGTGTATATCATATGTGGAGTGTGTATATCATATGTAGGCTGGAATTAATTGAGCAAATAAGGTATTAGATGCAGAACAATTCGATGATATTGACATACTTACTAATTTTACGAGTAACAGTTGTGTCAATGAATGAGATAATTATCTATAAATAAAAATTAAATGAGGGGCTCGTGGCTAAATGATAACAGCCACACGGGTCGATCGAACGCTAACTACTGAGCGTCCTTGTCTCCGGGATGTTAGAATGAATTGTCTCCGGGATGTTAGAATGAATTGTCTCCGGGATGTTAGAATGAATTGTCTCCGGGATGTTAGAATGAATTGTCTCCGGGATGTTAGAATGAATTGTCTCCGGGATGTTAGAATGAATTGTCTCCGGGATGTTAGAATGAATTGTCTCCGGGATGTTAGAATGAATTGTCTCCGGGATGTTAGAATGAATTGTCTCCGGGATGTTGGATGAATTGTCTCCGGGGTGTTTAAATGAATTGTCTCCGGGGTGTTTAAATAAATTGTCTCCGGGGTGTTTGAATGAATTGTCTCCGGGATGATTGAATGAATTGTCTCCGGGATATTGAATGAATTGTCTCCGGGGTGTTTGAATGAATTGTCTCCGGGATGATTGAATGAATTGTCTCCGGGATATTGAATGAATTGTCTCCGGGGTGTTTGAATGAATTGTCTCCGGGATGATTGAATGAATTGTCTCCGGGATATTGAATGAATTGTCTCCGGGATGTTTGAATGAATTATCTCCGGGATGTTTGAATGAATAATTGTCTCCGGGATGTTTGAATGAACTTGACAGCGTCTGTCGGGTCAGCTAGTGTTGGGTATTTATTGGTTGCAATTGTGAGCCTAGCATGCATTTTCTTGAATAACTTCTAATTTTTTCCGCGTCTTTATCCAACTCTTCGTTTTATTTTTTGAGACACCTCGTTACCAAAAGCCTAATTATAATTCCAAGTCTATAACAAAATAATGGTTTTCTAAACTCTGACTTTCGACACTACAGTCAATAATTGAGCCAATTAGAACTATTATATTTCGGGCTTGTTCGTATGATAACCATTATTTACCAGCCAACAGTTATTGCGGGCTCCAATTAGTCAATAAATAATAACACTACTTCAACTCGACCACCAAACACGTGGACTGGGCTGTTTAAGTAAAGTGCACTATCAAATACATAGGTAAGTAATTGGGATACCTACATGTTTAGGGCTTGTTTCCTGTTTATTTTATGTCATCTATACTTTCATGTCTTAAGATAAATATGAATAGCGAAAGTACCTACGTAACAGTAGACAAGATACGTTCACGGCGTGAACGTATCTTGTCTACGGTTATCTACTGTAATCTTCAGCGTGAACTTCACGCTGAAGGTTACACCAAAGGATCATATTCCTTCAGGAACAGTCAGGCCGAGTTTCAACTAAATAAACTTTTGAAGGGGAAGGCCTCGCTGGCGCCGTCGTCCGACCCTTTACTGGTCAACTGATAGTACTGATAGAGTGTAGGGACTATAGTGACTTAGAGTTTAGGGAAAATACTGATATTATTACACATATTTCATGTGTAATAATATCAGTATCCTTCCCTGTTATCTACATGTTGTATCTTATATGATCAAGTCACAATAAAAGTATATAGAGAATCAAAGATGGCCGATGCGAAAGACACTGACGTTGCTGAGTGACGTTACGTGAGCATGGCTAAGGTACTTTAGTAATCTGCCTTTAAGGAAGTGCTGCTATTATCGCCGTAAGTAATGTTTACGGTTCATGACGTGTCCCCGCGGTGGGTCGTCGCGGCCGGTGGGCACTTACCTGCCCCAAGGCGATCGATGTGCTCAATGAATAAGTGAGTAAGTCGCATCGATTGACACTTTGCTAATAATAAACGGTAGCACTTGCACATAGATTACTAGTGTCCAACCTTATACAATAACAAAGAAAAACAAACAAACAATATTTGAACAGTACTACGTATATTAGCCAGTTTAATCGAAGTCGCATGGCAAAGTTTCAGATTTGAATTGATAAATATTATCAAATTAAAGTTTAATCTAACGAGTTGCTAATAGTTCCAAACTCTACCGTTGCACAAATTAGTAACTATCTTCGCTTCCTATTTAAAAATTTAATTAAAACAGTGTTCATAAATATTTACAGATGCGGTATTTAGGCATTTAGCTCACGACTTTACATTTATTCTTTAGATAGTTAAGTTCACGTTAAGTTAACCGGCTGTTATGTGACACTGCAAGTATTTACATAATTAGTACAAACTATCATAGCATCGTTACAAGTTGCCGCAAGTTTCTGCAAGTCTCCAAGTTGCATCTACATCGCTCATTAATAAAATATGCCGTATAAACTAAGTTTGATTAGTTTGGTTGAAAGGAGTTCAATCTGTGGTTAAGTTACTTACTTGCATAAAAGTTTAGTTACTTTGCTTGTGGGTGATTAGCCCGCAAGTGCAAGTGTTTCTACACTTTCTATTTGCTGGCAAATTTTCCTATTTAAGTTTTTAATTACCTTCCACTTAAATCAGTAGTAGATACTGCGGGTATGTAAAGTGGGAGTTACTGAAAAGAAGGAAAATCTCATTTTCTTTTCAAAATGTCATTTTGTAACCATACTGAAATTAGCCTAAACATTGGTTTAACAATACTAGCTTCTGCCCGCGACTTCGTCCGCGTGAAATTTCACTTTCCCCCCGTTCACCCTCTTAGGGGTGGAATTTCGAAAAACCCTTTCTAAGATACCTACTCTTCACAAATATCACACCCTCCAAATATCATGTCTCTAGGAATAGAGGTTTATTCTGTGCGTTGATATATCAGTCAGTCAGGACTTTGACTGTTATATATATGTATATCTATATATATAGATAAATCCTCTCCACCCCTCTCTTTACCTCTAACTCTCTAGACCTCTAACTTGTCAAACACAACAGCGTGGCTGTGTGTACAACTAACAAGTTTGTAAAAGTTCGCTTCACTATTATATTGTACAACTTATAAGCACTTTGTTATAGTTTGTCGCTTACAGGCCGATCTTTGCAGTCACAACACTCTTAACACAAATATGCCTACAATGGAAATCTTTCCCATAATTCCAAAAGTTACGTAAATTATTTGTTTTGTTTCCCGAGAATATTGTATCGAGTATATTTTGTATAATTAAATTATTTCGTTTGAACTTCGTGTAAGTATAAGTTATGCCTCCGTTACCGACCAATGAAAACAAACGGTATCGTTCGACTTCTTGGAAAGTAACCATTATTTATCCAGCATAGACTAAATAAACTATTATTGACACAAACAACGAAAAGCATCACAGAATAATTATTGTTTTTGTCGAGTTGAACTAAAATATAAATGATTATCATAAATGGGTCGGTAAGGTGTTCAACTACTGCAGTGACCTTCTTACGAGTACTTTAGTAACAACTTGTCACTGGCTCACCTACGAGGTACTAGCGACAAGTTGGCATCCGAACACGGAACAACCACTACTTAATCCCACAGTTACCTACTTTTTTAAAATTAGTTCCAACCCCGAGGAAGGCTGTGTACTTATCAGTGTTCTACTTCTGTATTCCAGGTATTTTCAACAAATGTTCTGTTTCTATTTCAGGTAAGCCATTCATCTCCCGCCGCAAGGTAAGGGCTGTCTCCTCCTCCTCACTGAGAAGAGAGGAGTGCCACGCACCAGCCGCGACAAGAAGCAAACTTGTTTTAATTAATTTTGTTGGCGCGGATCGATTACTAATCACAGCGAACCGATAATCGACTCGGTTCGGTTATGTTCGAGTCTATTCAATTGCCGCTATTACCGTGCGATTAGTCACGGCTCTTGCTCAAGCCTGCGCAGGGTTGCCTCGATAACTGATCCTTACGGTAACAAGGATAATCTTCATTTATCTAATAAAAGCCTACACAATAGAACGTTTCTACAACCGAGGATGGGCCTGACTTGTTAGCATTCATTTGAGAATTAATAATGTAAATAAATGAATCCCAAATAATTTTACATTCAACTTTACTCTCTACGACGACGACGACTCTACGACTCGACTCTCATTGAACTCAAAGAAAATCGAAAGATCCATTGTCCAGGCAGGGGTCGATATCGTGGTTGCGGAAGGATCCTACGTTCCCGCGACCCCCGGCGTAGGTGGGAGATGGAACACCGGGGTGGTTTTTAGTCAGTAAGAGTCTGACAGACCCCTCCGCCCGCCCAAAGGCGGAGGACATCCATGAGCTTTTCCACCCCGGACACAAAAAAGAGGTCGATGTGGTCCCTCAACGCCGCTCAGCCACCGTGACTCAAGACTGACGTCGCTAACCGCCACAACAGTCAACACACGCTCGCAGACGCTTGGGTGCCAGCCCTAGCCGGGGATTACGATTGTCTTACACTAATACGACGAATACTAATAGATTGTTTGAGCTGACTTCACTCCAGCGCACTTATATCTAAACTTGATAGTCTTATTATCCCCATATAATAGGATTAGATACAGGTGACAAGAGATTCTTAACCAGATTGAAGCTATCATTATAATAAGGATTTAAACTTTGCAGACTTCATTAATGAGCGTGGTTATTCATATTGCTCCCTCTTAATTCTTAACTGACTTTAAAAAGACTGTCTTTCAAGATATATTTTCAGCTCATTCTCTACGAGATTATATTTTTTCTCTCGATGCTGTTGTCAAACCTGTAGCAGAACATCAAAAGCAAACTCTCTCAAACCTCCTCCGCTTAGCTAAAGTCGTTCAATAATATCAACAACAACAAATGTCAGAGAGCCCTGAGAGCGGCGACACAGGTGTCGACATCACTCTGGAATGTTTCACGTGATCACATACGGCCGACATGACACGGGTCCTGTGGGGCGCGTCCCGTTGACACATTGAATTGCCAAACTTCTTCAACGGTTTGACGCGGAACATTGTAAGGTACTTTTGTAACATTTCTATGAGGAACTTTTCTTACTAACTATTTTACAAAGGCTTAAATATAGTAGTTTGACGGCTAACAATTATTTGGTGTAAGGAAGGAGATAACTAGATGGACTGACCCATATTTTGTCTATTCTAAGCGATGAACGATTCCTGAGTAACAATTAAGTAATGTTAAAGCTTAAAGCCAAGCTTTAAATAAAACATAAAAAATAAATTTAAATTTCACCGCCAATGACAACAAAAGCCCACCGAAATGAATTTGAAATCAACAAGTAACCGACGTTACCGTTCTACTTTGACACACTTTGAAAGTCGACGCCGACTTTTGTTTCTGAGGCGGTTACTTCAGAAGTCGGTATTGTCAGCGGATTTTTGGCGGGTGTCAATTAAAGGTACAATGGGGGTAAGTTTGGGGGCACATAATAGAACTCTGTTATATTACACGCTTTACGAGTTTTAGTGAAAAGTTTCGTTAATTCGTGTTTTACTGCTTATTATAACGTGTGGATGTGTTTCATTGTCGAAAGATAAGACGAATATACTAGAACAGGAAAACTGGCAGGTGGTCAATAAACAAGCCACTCATAGTCGCAGGCGTGCCCTCGCTTGACCGATACAGTAGCATCAACCAGTCATTACCAAACTATTGAAATATTAAACGTTTATGTGTTGCGTCCATCATATACCTAATATCCATCCGTCCATCATCGTTGTATCATAGACCAATTACTTCATAGAAATGTTTGCCATAAATTAATATTTCCTTAAATTCATTCACCATGAAAAGTTCGAAATTATTAATTTTGTGGCACATTTTCCTAGATTTCAAGTTACCTCTCCATTTTCAAATTCAAATCCTAATTATGAAAGATACTTAAATGTCACTGATCTAATAATGCACATGCATAAAAACTGTCAGTCACTAGCCTACCATGCGGGACTCACAATACAACAACTAACCGGCTCGCCGTTCAACGCAGGTTATAAAACAAAACACAGGTGCACAAAGTGACAATGCACCCGCACACAGACTACGTACCACTGACGGATTCAAAAGAGCCTGAAAACTACGGCTTGATGTACTGAATTATTTTGTGACAATATGACGTAATGTTTGTAAAGTTGATGTAGTACTGGATATCCCAAGTAACATTTCATTCGGGCCTAGGTTGTAGAAAATGCCTTTAGGTTTTCTAAGGGTCGTAAAAAGGTTAATGCTTTGCTATCTAGTCATATTAAGTACTTGAGAATTATTAATAAGTCCTAAAACTAATTGTTTATTATTACAACCTTGGAGCCGCTGACAAGAGTTTAAATTAACGTTATTTTGACTTGTGTTTCAAGAGCATATAGTCCTAGGAACTTATAGTTGTCGTAGACTCTTGATTAAGTTCTGGAAAGGCTAGCATTATGCTAAAGTGAGATCTAAAGGTTTAATTTTTAACTTTGATATAACCATAAAGTTATGGAATGTTGAAATTGCTTATAAGTAATTTCTAAAACCTACTTAAAACTTATAGGCAGTGTTATAGTTGTCTAAGTAAACAAATTAGGACTGCGTGGTGAAAACCTAAACCAATAAGCTATTTTTATGAGCTGAAGGCATGCTTAAAGTCCTACAAGAATATTTTAAAGCTTTAGAGGCATCCTCTAATAATGTTAGTTGTGTCCGCGACTTCAAAGCATTCCGTTGTATTGCAAGATGAACCGACACAGGGTGTTATCAAAAAAATGGAGTGGAAGTTTTAAACGTAAAGTGCGTAAAAATTTCTTACGAATAATTAATACATCGGTAAGTTTTTATGATAAATAATAGGTATTAACGTTAGCAGTTTCATTTTGGTATTTAATTATAATTGTATGTTTTGATCTCACTTATCATTAAATTTATTAATGAAACGTGTGCATGAAGGCAACCTGTTGTGTTATGTAGTTAAAATAAGTGCAGTTATGTTTGTGATAAGGTTTTCAACTTGATAAATCTCTATTATAGTTGAATTAAAAAAAGAAACATTTATCTAAAGATTTCCAGTTATATTTTGTTGTCTTTTTTTAAGTTCTGTTATGGAATTGCCAATATTTTTTAGTTATAAAAAAGTGTTTATCTTGAGTATCCTTTCCAGTACGATTTTTGTATCCATAAGTATGTAGGTAGTAAGATTTGTAAGCTAATAGATCTTAATTTTTATAAACCAATACAAAATTTTAATCTAGTTGTAGCTAGTAATGTTTTTTCGTTGTTTTTTTAAGTTTATAGGATTGCATAACAACTAAATAAATGAACCTAACTATAGAAATTATTTATTGTTTTATTTAACCAGAGAAACCATACATTATCCTTATACTTTATTAATATTATCTAAGTGGCACAATTTGCCCCATACATGGAACAACTCGCCCCAAAGTGGGGTTAAATGTTCCCTTCCGAAATTTTGCAAAAATATACCTGTACTTTAAAAAATATAGAGAAACTAGCAGAAATGACTGTACTATTACAGAGACCGATTAAGACTTTTTAATAAAATCTAATATCAATATTGAAATCTTGTCATTTTCATCATAAATTTTCATGTTATTTGAAAATCGGAACTTTCAGCCCCGGCCTCCCCTAATAAATAAATTAGGTAAGTAAGTACCTACCTAAAACATAATTGAAAAAAAAATAGAAACTTACTTTTTTTTATTTATTTATTTATTTATTGGATCGCCAACAGAGGCTACACAGTTACTTACATGTTAACATGAATAGGGACAAATACAAGTGTGCGCTTCCAATTACAGGCGACCACATCATTCACTTAACATCTAGGTGGGTACAACAAGTTTGACATAAATCACCATACAATACACGAAAATTAAAAACATAAAACAAAATTAAAAGCTATAGCAAAACAGTAAGTACGGGTACAAATAAAAAAAAAATAAAAAACTTTAAGAGCAGCCTGTAGCTGTTTGTTCAGCACTCTTGTCAAACCGTCGAACGCACGTCCTCCTACAACCAAAACTTAAAAGCAACTAATTATGCGCAGAGGTTGTTTTCGCGACTCGCAAGTCTTGAACTACTCCTGGCGATAACCTTAAAGCTGCGAAAACAGCCTTGCAGTTTTAAGTAGCTCCGCGAGATGATCTGTAGCTCTTATTTTGGCAAACATTAAGAGCTTTTAGCTGTTACAGTTCTGAAAAGGTTAATTTTAATGCTTTCTAGTAATTTCCTAACGCCAGCCATATTTTGTTACTGAAATGAAAAAAAATCTAAACAAAAAGCAATATTTTAAGTCATCATGGCAAAATTAAGTAACGTGTGCTATGTGATTTAAAATATATGATTTTTATATGAATAGAAGTTTTATTTCTAATGCAACTTACTGCCAACCACCTAATTTTATAATTTTTATTTCATTAAAATATCTTCTAAATTTTTTACTTACGAAAGGCCCGTCTCGTATACAGCACTATTATCCTAAAGTTTCACGATAAAGTGCCAGTCGCACTATTTTTTTGATTTTTCCTGACTTCAGCAAGCAACTTATTATTTTTTATGAATATAATAACACTTACATCTAGCCATTTTGAAACTTGGTATAATGACAGGGAATGGCGCCATTATAAATAAGTATTTATATCCACGATTGGTGTTTCTGTGTAAAATAAATCTTACACAGAAACATTTTAAAACCTGAGAGTCCTGGAAAGGCATTATTATTCATGTCCATCAAAAAGGTTTTAAGTTGTCATTGAGTTACATCCATGACTAATTTAGAACTTAAAAGCTGCCTTGTTAGGTCATATTAACGTTAAATTAAGGTTGTGAAGGTTATATTTGGGTTCTGTGTAAGTAGTTTGAAAGGTTTTGAATTTGAGCTATACGTTTTGCTGTAGCTCTCAGAAAGGTTCTAAAACTTGGGCCCTTTTTGCACTCAGGAGGTTAATATAAGCTTAATATAAGGTTATTAAGTCTATTAAGACTTACGAACAGATTTCCATACAAAAGTTCTAGAACCTTTTCAAAACCTTTCTAAAACCTAAAATGTTACTTGGGATGGTCTTACCCCATAGGCTTCCCTAACGATACTTTGTAAACTCCATAGGACACTTTTGAGCTCATGCTCAAGTTCAAAAGTGGTCACCTTTTCTACATGAAGGTAGCTGTGCATTAAAATCTATTCCTAAACGTACAGACGCCAGCACATCAAGTTACCCGAAACTTTCAAATTTTCCCAATTTCAAAAAAACGTTGAACCTTATGGTTTAGAGATAAAGTTAAAATCTATTAAAGAAATTTGACAGATTGTAGTAGCTTGATGTGCTGGCGTCTGTACTTGACTTTGATGCAACGCTCTAGGACCTTTTAACATACAATTCTTATAAATTCTTAATAAATGCAGTTACATTAACCAATACGTAAGTGACAGTGGTGGTCCAGTGGTAACGGCCGCGACTTACGAGCCATGGCTTTGAATGCAGGCAGGCACTTTACTTTGTTTTAATTATTTCATCACCACTGTTCTCAAAACAATGAAGGAAAACATCGTGAGGAAAGCGGCATATCCTAGAATCAAAAATTCGAAGACATGTGACTGACAACCCTCACTGGGTCCGCGTGGTGGATTACGGCCCACTCCCTCTCAGGGAGAGGAGGCCTGTGTCCCAGCAGTGAGAACATTACAGGCTGATTCTGCTAAGCGAGCACGGCATGGAGGCGCATGACCCTCCATTTCCATTACATCGAGTATCTGTCGCCGTGTGAGTGTGACGTCATTTGTCCACGTAATGCCACACATTAGGCTGCCCCTAACTGTCCCGATTATTGGAACCTTCCATACGGCTCGGCTCGTATAAACTAATCACTGTTATTAGTTTTCCCTATTAGTGTGAAATAAAAAGAGCATTAAAATAATGTTTCCATTAGACTGTGATTGATTTTAGGTGACAATTAATGATAAAATTTACAAGTTTAATATTCACTCCGTTTACATCAGTTATCTATGTGTACATTATACTATCATATCTACTGATGTACAAAGTACCTCCTGTCCTGCCAGCCCCGTCCCTCCAGGGAACACAAGATCTAACGAACTTACCTAATGGGCTTTTATTCTACAAAAGGATAACAGTCTTAAAATAATAATAATAATATGTACAAGTATATAAAAAGAAGGGGAAATAATCAAAGGGCATAAAAAATTCTGCTGCATCGCTGTCAAAGTGTCAACAGCAAACGTGCTCAAAAGGCTGGCAGCGTTGCCACGTTGTATGGCAATGCTGATTCTTTGGCCAAAAAATAGGCCAGTCCTCTGGTCACGTGAAGAGTCGACCAACCGCTTGGCGATGTCTCGAAATACTAAGTGGGCACTCGGGCCCCATGGCCCTAGTGTTTCAACCCCAAACGGCTCAAACATAATTATAAGGTCCAAAGAGATTGGAGTATTTGCGCCGATTGATGTTTTCCGCACCGTTATAGCACTCTCCAAGTCTTCTGTAGACTCTTTGCCTCCCATCGTGCGTTCGTCTGAAATATTACTCTTGACCAGTCATCCAGGGACCGATTCATGTGTTCTCCAGCGTAACTCAGCCTTAATTTCGATGCTGGCTTTCGAGTTTTGTACCATTTGTAGGTCTAAATGGCTTCAAGTTTGCTGCATTAAGACGCCGCCTCACTGTACACGTGCTAGGATTGCTCCCTCCACCACGTAGAAGGTGATGCTTGACTTCAAGAGCCGTTTGAAATCGATTCCTCAACATTGTTGACACCATAATGTCGACTCCCCCGCGCTGTCGTGCATCTTGTTCGGCCTATCCCTGGTCTGCGAATGCTGGATCTAGTCTCTTCAAATCGCTGGAGCATTCTTTGAACGGTTGATAGCGACACACCAACAGTTCTGGCTATATAACGGTGACTGCGCCCGTCTTCAAGAATTGACAGAATTCTGGAACACTCTTCAGGGTTTAGTAGCATGTTTTTAATTGAATTTGATCAGAATAATGAATTACTGCACAAGAAACGCCATACTTGAAACAAAAACAAAAAAAAATATATGAATGAAATTAGAAAGTTTCAAAGTTAAGATCGTTAAACGTTAAAAAGAAATCGTCTCTATTATATATGTGGAGGTATATATATAGGTAGGAGGTATATATGTGGAGACGATGCATATAAAATAAAATTACTATACCACAATAGTAAAAGAATTAAAAAATTAAACCATGACATATACATAAATAATTTATCTGATAGATACATGGTGCTCACATATTTACAAACATGGTAAAAGTAAAAAATATTAACAAGTAATAAGTCAGGGTGTGAGTTAAAGTAATTACAGAATGGCAAAAAAAGAATAAATATTACAACTTTTTTTATTTAACTATACGTTTAAATCTACCGCCAACATTGCCAAATCATCCTCTCTTATGTTTATTGTGGAACAACTCATCGATTAGTATCCACGAGCCAATACAGTGAAGTTACCACATAATTACTTACTTCCAGGAAAGTAATTTGTGAGAGAATCAATAAGAATTAATGTCAGAGTTCGAGTGCCGTCAGTAGTCGGTCATCCATATGTATGACATTTCTACAGGCGATTAAGGTGATATGTTGAAAAAAGTGGTTTTTCTATTTCGTGTAACTTGTTAAGTATGTGGAATAGGGATTTAACATTTTGGTATATGTTTTTTGACTCTTTGGTCTAGTATCGTGTAAAAGGAATATGTAACATGATTTAATTAATTTTTCTCGATACAAAAAAAGTGCAGTTATATGTATTTTTTTACTTTTTTCGACATCATGGCGTAACTCTTAAGAGTTATTCAATAGAATTTACTTTAAAACAGAGAATTATCATATCAAAGTTTACTCAAAGTAGTTTTAAATTTAATTCATTTATTTTGTTAAAAAAGGAGTAAATTCGTTTTGGCACATACGTCGATTTATTCCGAGAGCGCGCACATTATAGCCATCTCTCTTCTTTTGCGTTTCAAAAGTAATTGCATTACTTTCGCTCGCTTAGTAGATCAGTCGCTACGATTTATTTTCGAGGTAGCGCCATAATATTTCATCATTGAAATGAAATTCGATTGGCATTGGAGGTTACTCAATATTTTGAATTAATAATAGTTTCTAAGTCAATACACACACAAAATATACTAATCCCTAAAATATTACAAACTAAAATTCAAAGCATTTATTTCAAACTAGCATCGCCCCGCGGTTTCATCCGCTTAAGTGTCGATCACTTGGGAATATCGGGATAAAAACTATCCTAAGTCCTTTCCCGGGACTCGAACTATCTCGATACCAAATTTAATCTAAATCGGTTCAGCGATTTAAGCGTGAAGAGGTAACATACAGACAGACAGACACATTTTCGCATTTATAATATTATTAAGTATTAAGTATGGATAAACGACTTACGAGTACATGCACTTTTGGATAGTCAAGGGGTCGTCAGTCAGAAAGATGATGCCTGTTCCCAAGCGTAGTCGGTTCCTCTGGAGAAGAACAAGTAAGAAACTCCACGGATACTGCTATTAGAAGAGGTGCTCTATATTTTTTATATGACTCTGAAGTTTTTATAACTTCAGAATTGACTCTGATATTTTTAAATGACGGTACAATACAGAGGGATCAGTGAAGGCCCTCATATAACAGCGAGTCGAGACGGGGCAATTGTAGCAAATTGTCTGATCCCTATCATACGTACCTCGATACCTACAGTGTTCAGAATAAAGGAGAACTATAAGTGGAGCCACTACTTATCCGACGAAGCGAATTTGAAAGATCGATGCGATAGCGTTACAGACTTAAAGTACTCCTATCAATACAAAATAGTCCCTAACAAACAGTAGTCCGTGACTTGGCAAATCCGAAATTAATGTTAAACCTGAAAATCATATAGACGTTTTTTTCTGAAAACCTTTGTCCGCTCATAAATTGTGGTCGTCCAAATCAAAAGGGACCTTATGACGGTAACTAGTTTCCGAGATATTAATAAATTTGTAAAATACCTCAAAAAAATCGTTTTTTTATTAACTGTATTTTTAAAAAGATGATTGTATTTACTACATGGAGATGTGTTCAACTTTTCGAAAAGTCAATTTAAAAAAGTTTTGTATTCATCTAAAGTTTAGTAAAAAAGGAACTTTATCGCGGCAATACCTAACAAATCGTTTTTCTTGTAATTCAAACCATATATTATATCGACATTTTAATATTGCAAAGTAGGTTTTAATTTTCTGCAAGGATTGTAAGAATTTCCATTAGTAATAATCATAGTCAATCAAAGTAATAACATCACTTACATAACTTCACACTAAAACATAACTTTTTTGTACGGCATACTTAAATTGCGATTTTCTCGAAACTTATAATTTCGATCAGTGAACTTCAAAAATTCGTAAAAAAATAACGGTAGTGGTTAGAAGGTTGGTTCTTGGGTCTATAGTTCGGTACATTTATGTAGTTTTCAGCTCTGTAGATAACTCATTTCCGCCATAAGGTCCCTTTTGATTTGGACGACCACAATTGCTGACAGCCTCCATGTAGACATAAGCTGCTGACAGCGTCCATGTTGACATAAGCTGCTGACAGCCTCCATGTAGACATAAGCTGCTGACAGCCTCCATGTAGACATAAGCTGCTGACAGCCTCCATGTAGACATAAGCTGCTGACAGCCTCCATTGTAGACTAAGATGCTGACAGCCTCCATGTTGACATAAGCTGCTGACAGCCTCCATGTAGAAAACTGTAACTAAATGTCGATTATATTTTTATAGTGCTAAGTATAAAACGACACACGATGACGCAAATAATCCCTACTTAGTCAGAATGAAATCTTATGTGATGACCAGCTTAGCATGATCTGCGAGTCGCGCGCAGTTTGTATGATTTTATTCATCGTTACATTGAACGGAGGGTGCGAGAGAGGCCTGGTTACGTCGGTGGGTGCACGGGGCACAGGTCATCGCATCGATATCCTATTAATACTGCGGTATCAACCGCCGCACGTCACTCGATATCAATCGAATGCCTCGCCCCACGAACCGTTCACTTCAAGATACGTAATGACTCTTGGAACAAGATATGAATAGCGTATCGTACGGCGTACTGCTTGCAGCGAAAAGTTCGGGGAAGTCAAACGAACAAGTTTTATTTATCTTTACTCCAAACTTTAGCGTACAACACATCTTTATTGAAACAGAAAATGGATAAACTTTTCCCAGAGTCACTTTTAAATATTCAAACTCTCGTCTTAATTTTTAAACAGGTATAAATTAAACAATAAATAAAGCAAGCCTGGTTGACGTAGGTATACGTTGGTTGACGTAGGTATACGTTTGTTGACGTAAAAAATGTATACGTTGGTTGACGTAGGTATACGATGGTTGACGTCACGAAAGCGAAAAAAGTGGCGATTACAAAAAACCTATTTCTTTTGACATCGAGAGGGTGATGTAACGAAAATAAATTCGACTTACAGCGTAGAATTGAATGTTTCGTAAACAACGCGAGCGAAGAATTGACTCAATTATCGATATAGAGAGGGGCTGCTGGGAATCAATTGGATCCAGTCACACGACAGTCGGAACTGATCTATTGACAGTTACATGACGTCAGGCGGCTCTCGAAGTTACGGAAACAATATTAAATGACAGCAAGTTACTAGGTATGTCTCTTGTTTTCATTAAAAACTAAAGAATTTCAGTAAATTAAAACGCCCATTATTTGCATCCCACAAACATCAATAAGTCTTTTCGTAGATGCGTGAAACATACTGAAATGTTTCGCCTGAATCCTTGTTCAACAAAAGGCACATATTTCTCTTACAATACAAATGTACGCATACTCGCTGTCAGCTCCACCAACAAATGTTACACAATGACTACACTCGTATCTGTCGGAAAAGGTTACATTCAAAGAGGTTGCTCTCCATATGTAACCTTTTCTGAAACACGCCTCAGAGTTATACTACCTACTACAAGTCGAATACTTACAGGGAATATAAGGCCATACAATACAATGAACTGAACATACAATGTTTCCAAAATATTCTTGGTAGGTGCCTACGAGTATAATTCTGAAGGTACCGTTCCTTGGGTCAGTGATTCTACATTGAAACATCATTGTTTCAATGTAGAATCACTGAACGTGCTCATGCACATAAGGTACACAAGAGCCTTAACGCGCTAACTATAAAACAATATTTTTATTAACATAAAGCGATATTCCAGCAGTTGTCTCCAACATTATGTATAAATTCTTCTCCAGTTAAAACAACGTCAAGACTTGTAAGCACACACTCGCTTTAAGCTTCCAACAGTTGGTCAAAGCTCTCATTAAGTTGCACTGCGGTGAGGGGTGCGGGTGGGGGGAAGCCTTTGTTCTAAACTCAACTAATGAGCCACAAACACTGAACATATACAGAGCTGCTAAATTTAATAGTAAACTTCATTTTTAAGTAGAATTTATGTCGGTGTCATGTGATGCATAAGCATTATTTTATAACAATCAACCGACATAAAAAGAAGGAGGTTAGTCAAACAGCAGTTAAAACATAATGTGACAAGTCTTCAGGTCTTCAGCTATGTAAATGGGGCACTCACAAACATGATAAAAGTAACCTACCACCACAATGTTACGTACCTGGTCAGTACGGGGTCCTATAATAATATATTGATTTGTGATATCTTTCGTCGCGATTAACATAAACTTGTTGTACTGGTGACAAGCGTCTACAAAATCATACTGTTTTCTGAATCTTTAATAAAACCCCATCACTTACAATCTTTAGATCTAACGGCATCTAAAGACCCTATAAAATCAAACGCCAGTGTTCTATAATAACGATAATCCCCTTTAAACGTCCGATATTACCATTTTAATACTCTTTCATAATACTTGATCACTTACAAGCTAGACATCTTAGTACTAATAGCCTATCTAATAGTTTTGTAGCTGGCAGTAACAGTCCACTCGGCGAGCCCTCACTGTGGAGTGCGGAGGGTCCTCCACGTCTCGTTGTGGGACGATTGACTCCTAATAACCACGCGAAGCATTTGTCGGCAAATTGAGGTAGCGCTGAGTCTGGTGTATCGATGGTAGAGTTGTACGTATGTAGTTTGGATGGTGTTCGATGTATTAACTTGCATATTACTAAATTGCGTCGGACAGTTAAGATGCCTGCAATTAAGCATCAAATTCTCTACAATACAGCAATGTTGAGCCAAATTGATTGAGGCGCACAATTTTAATTTGGCCGCAAAGAGATATTTAAGATAAAATTAAATATCTTTATTTGACCTCCATCTGCAGAACTGTGAAGACAATCGACGTTGTAAAATAGTGCTCAGAAAAGTAAGGCCCGTCTAAAATGTTTGTCACGTCTTACTAAATTATTCAGACGTATCAACGTAGTTTTTCAGCCATATGTAGATGATATCGTTGTCAGCCATCGAAGCGCTCCGACGGGACGAGTATCAAATGTGCTGACGCAGATGGCGTACTGTGTCGTAGTACTGTGGGGAATGTTAGACACTCTCATAGTTTCCAGCACTCTACACTTGTTAGAATCTTGTGCAGTTTCAAAATCTGATTACCTGTACTGTACCAGTAGGTACAGACGCCAGCACATCAAGCTACCCGAAACTGTCAGATTTTTCCAATCAACTTTGAACCTTATGCTTTTGCGATAAAGTTGAAAATCTATTAAAGAAATTTGACAGATTGTAGTAGCAAGAAGCAGCTGGCGTCTTTACAATACGAATAAGTTTTATGTACCTACTCAACAAACTTTTATCTCAACCAAATTGACGTAAAAAGGATGACCAAATGATTCTAAACAAAACAACGAAGATATTCCAATAGCTTGGAGAAGTTTATTTGACTTCAGTTCCATGAAACTTAGAAAATGATAAAGTTGGCAATATTCACAAGATGTTTGGGACACGTCAACATTTAGCCGTCAAGTGACAAGAGTGCTGACGCGCGAGCGACAGGGCCCCACATCTACGTCAAGCGGCAACCCTAACAGGACGTATTGTTCAGTGTTCAATCTCTTTCAATCCGACGCCGGGATAAACTGAGCTGTGGAACTCTGACTTGTTGAGCATTTTGAGAATCAGCGTTTATTTTTTTTTCTGTCGAAGGATTGAAGGGCAAAAGCATAGAAATCTAATACCTACCACAGCCATATTCACTAACGAAAAGTTTGAGATCTTTAATTGTTTCCCAGAACACCTCGACAGTATCTTTGATAACTACAGGGTCACGGTAATATTATCTATACATTATTATATTTGCCATATTATTATGGCAAACCCCCCCTAAGAATGACAAGCACAAAAAACACTTGGCCCCGAGTACCCGGCCGCCCGCCTACCCTTGGCTACGGTAGCGACCAAGGCTACGGTGATGCATAGGGTGCTAAGAACCCCCGGAAGAGATCCGGCTACCACAATCACCGAAAACTGGACCTGGCAACATAAAACACGCGTACACTCCGAACCGACGAGAAAATCACCGAATTTGAGGAAGAATTGAGCAGGTTACGATGGAGTATAGTGGAGTTATCTGAAGTCCGAAGAGAGGGGGAGGAATCGATAATCCTCAAATCTGGAAACTTGCTATATTTCCGGGAGGGCGACCAGCAGTCCCAAGGTGGTGTTGGGTTTATCGTCCATAAGTCCCTTGTGAGCAACGTGGTGAAGATCGAGAGTGTGTCGACCAGGGTGGCGTACCTTCATCATCATCATCATTTCAGCCGAAAGACGTCCACTGCTGGAAAAAGGCTTCCCCCAAGCACCTCCACCTCAACCGGTTCTGTGCTTCTCGCATCCAACGGGTTCCTGCGGCCTTCACAAGGTCGTCGGATCACCTTGTGGGAGGCCTTCCAACGCTACGTCTTCCGGTAGGTACGCGGTCGCCACTCCAGAACCTTTCGGCCCCATCGCGCGGTGTCGTACCTTATACTCAGAATATCCGAAAGGTATTCGTTGAAGGTCGTACAGGTTTACTCCCCGACCTCGTCACGCCCAGACGATGAGGCGGAGACTATGTATGAGGATATTACCAGAGCCATGCATGACTCTAAAACTCATTTTACCGTTGTCATGGGGGACTTTAACGCGAAACTGGGTAAACGAAACGATGATGAGCTGCGAGTGGGGCAATTTGGAGTTGGACGCCGGAACCACCGGGGCCACTTACTGGCCAGTTTTATGGAGAAGGAAGGCCTTTTATGATAAATTCCTTCTTCAGAAAACGTGAGCACAGAAAGTGAACCTGGCAGAGCCTGGATGGTGCAACTAAAAATGAGATTGACTTCATTATGTCGACAGAGACATCATTGAATACTTGCTATTCAATGATATCTTTGTGATCAACGCGGTGAAAACCGGTCGAAGTGGAGGTGATTCGTTGTGAATGAAATAGGAAGAGTTCAATAAAAGTAGGTACGTTGTTTTTTTTGATTAATAGATTTAATAAAAAAAAACTTATTGACTAATTCAAGCAACCAAAAACAGCACAATATAGTCTATAATTGCTCTTTGCCATATTAAGTAAGTACTTGTACTTATTTCAAGGAATATTTGTCACAAATCGCAGGCTTACTGCTTACAAAAACATCACACCGTCAGGCGTCCGCTCGTCACTGCCAGAGGCGGAGCATTCGAGACTGTTTGTTTACAGAGTGTAAACCGAACTCGAGTCGCGTACGTATGACTCGAGTTCCGACCGTTTGTATGAAGATTATAGATAATATTAAGGCTCCTTCAAACAGGCGCGACGCGCGATAAAATCGCGCGCGACACAAAGGCACCGCTCATTGCGTGACTTGCGGTCTTGCGGATTATGGTGTTACAGGGTGTTCCCTGATAGCAACAGCCGCGTTTAAACCTCAAGCCGGTTTTATTTTGTTCTTCCTTTCACGTAAATCCTTAATCCAGGACTTATTTTACACCTAGTTTGTAAAGAGTAATAGTTTATATAAGGATTATACTCAAAATTTAGTACGTAAGTACATAAATGATTCCTTCCTAATGCACGTTGTTATTATGCATACCGAATAACGCTATCCTCCTGACTAATAATGTACACTTAAATTCAAATGTCCTTTGTGGTCCATTGTGCTCATAAGAGCAGTGTCCACATGAGCTTACCGAGCTCAGGGAGCTCAGCGGACAGCCACACGGACGTGCAACTCACCGAGCCACTATTAATCACGTTTATTCCCAAATACAACATAACCAGCTCATTGTTAAGTTGACTAACTATAAATTAAAGTTCCCGCATTCGGAGGAAGCTTTTTACATAAACCTGCAATATGTTATCCACACTGATTCGCGTGAAAGTTGCCACAACGGGGCCGTCTCGTTTATATTCATGTGTGTGGCAATTAAAACTAGATAATAACCCTATTAAAGTGTGTGGGAGGACAACACAGAGGTAGTGATTAATACTGAAAATAGTCTGTAAGGTTTAGGCCTGACTCGACAGTGTCTTTAGAAAGCTCAGTTTTCTTTCGCCTACACGTACTCGTATATACAGTGACACTGATACGAATATGAACTATACATACCTGTTTGCTTATGTATAGCTTTATTGATGCTCATTGATGTAGGTATTTTCTTTGTACTTTGGACGGCACGACAGTGTATTAAATTTTGTTGGCCAATAACTTCGCCAGTTCCACGGCATCGTCGCGCGTCGGTGGCGGCGCGGGCGCAGAGGTCGCAATGGCTGCATTTTTTGGGGCACAGAGGGCAGGATAGGACTCGTATGTAGTTTGCGCCACAGCTCCACATGCACCACACCCTACTGCCATACCGACGAGATCTATCCATCACCCATCATTAGAAAATTTGGTCGGTTTGAATGAATAGTTCAACGGAAGATGTTGTTATTGTCTTGTGTACCCAAACCCTTTGCCTTCTAAACCCCCATGGGAACAGACAGCTGACCCATGATAGGAGCCACAAACTAAACAATAGACGAGCGATAATCTCTCACCAACCTAGTTAAATTGCACTGTAACTGACTACTTGACCTGTATTTAAACAACCGCGGCGTTCTAGCATACACGCGTTTTACAACGAGCTTTACCCACGTGTAGTCGCGTATTAACCGCGCGTCGCAGACATATCGCGCGGTGTAGACGCGGCGCGGCAGCAGGACACCGTTCCATGCCCGAACGCCTTTGTCTCAATGTCAGGGATGCCACCGATTTAATCATTCAATTTCCCGAGTAGCTACAGCTATTGTTGCGTGTACACGTGGAGCCCAAGTAATGTGTGTTAGATGAACCAACAAATACCAACTACAGGTATTTGTTGGTTTATCGCAGCGCTAAATGTGATGTAAATATTAATAAAAAATAAAATTCATTTACCTAATTCAGACCATTTTTAACCCCCGACGCAAAAACGACGGGGTGTTATAAGTTTGACGTGTCCGTGTGTGAGTGTGTGTCTGTCTGTCTGTGGCATCGTAGCTCCCGAACGGATGAACCGATTTTGATATTGTTTTTTTTTTTTGTTTGAAAGGTGAGATGAAATTCAAAAATTAAGGAATCCCTACAAAAAGCATGAAATAAAAAATTACATTAAAAATTTTAAAAACCCCCGACACAATACAATAATAAAATTAAATGTAAAAGGATGGAAAAGGATAAAATAATTTAAAAACCCCAACTTAAAGAATTTACGTAAGGAGACTAAAACAGATAAATTAATGGAAGTCGGGAGACCGTTCTGTGGAACACCTTCTTTTCTAAGAGATTCTCCGACTGCCATGGATTTATCTGTTTTAATCTCTTTACATAAATTCTTTAAGTCGGTGGTTTTCAATTACATTTAATTTCATTATTATATTGAGTCGGGGTTTTTTAATTTTTTTTTTTTTTTGCATGTCCATATAAGGTTAGCGTTATGGAACTTAGAAACTATTTTAGTCAAATTAATTAAAATTCTTAGGACAGCGCAGGCTAATAAAAAAAAAAATTAAATTCAGAAATAATGTCAATACCAATATCAATGTCAAAATAAAAAAAAATAAAACATAAATTATTACTTACTTACAATTTTTTTAAATATTCATGCCTATATATGCAGTTTTATAAACCTATCCCACACTGCTGACTCTGGACTTTCAGCGATCAACTTTAAGATTCCGTTGCCACTATTCCTAATTCGATACATCGAAAAATTAATAAAATTATATCTATTTATCTCCCAACAGCCGTTACAATAAAGGGCTATGAGACCATCTCCACATTCGGCAGACGCTGGTACTTGTAGAGAGCACGTTACGTCTCATTGTCGATGCTATTAAATAAATCCTTATTTCGTTCGAGACACTTGTCGGTATATTAAGTAGCTCATTATGTATTGAGGGGACGTCTAATGAATATTGTTTACAGTTTTTTTCTTCAGATATCAGATGAAAGTTGTCTTCCATAATTGAATATTAATAGGTTTCAGAGCTCCCTCAAAATAATGTCAATGTTTTTTAAGAAAAGTAATACTTATTAATTTGTATGAACTTACAGCCCTAATACAATAGTGAGAAAGTTGACCACTGAATGGAAGTTAAACGGCTCGAAAGGAAATAGATTCGTTGACGTAAGTTGTCCGGACAAGCAGCCGGCGCTGCTCGCCCTCTGCCGGACGCCGAACACCGGACACCAGACACCAGCCGGACAACGACACTGTTTTATGTTGAAGTCTAATCGAGTTGACCTTTGTTATTGAAGTAGTCGGAAGTAGTGCTGGCTTTTAAAGTAAATACCTTTCTGTGATTGTTTTACTAGTAACGTGTGGCAGTGTTCCCACTTAGTAAAACAGCATGAGTGAGCACTTTGGAAGATTGGATTTATGTCACTTTTTCTTTATACGAGTATATGTATGTACCTACTTCCAGCAATATTGAAAAAACTTTCTTATAGGTAATTATTTTCATGGGTCTTATTTCTAAACAATCTTATTTCTAACTTTATCCATTAGGTACACAATAATTATATACATACTTCATTAAAACTACTTAAGAGTCACAAACGATACTTACACCGCAAACTATTCACATTTGTTATCTAAGTGTTGAAGCAAACTCGTCGACAAGTGGCTTCGCGGAGCGCGACACGCGTCGTTGTTATACGAGTATGTGGCCGTGTCGATTCGAACTACATGCACAACTTACACTCCAAACACTGCTTAAAACAGTGTTGAAGTACCTTTACCTTTTTTACTTATTTACCTGAAATTGCAATGAAAAACACAAGGAGAGAGTCTTTTGAGAAAATTAAAAAAGCACTTTCAGCTGCGCTCTATTTTCAATTACACCATTGTATACTCAAGACTGCAGATAAACGCGGGCTTATCGTGAGTAAAAATAATATAGCTTTAAAATATTTTTTTATTTAGCTTAGCATGTACAAACTCGTGTACCGGATGGAGAATATATTCTGGTGCTCTGTACCGTGTGACGTCGGTGACGTGGGTGTGTACTTCACAAATACCACGGCGACATGATCGCTAATTTGTTGACACGACAAATCACACGACATGTTCCACGACGCAATCATGATTACATTACATTAC
Organism: Luperina testacea; assembly: GCA_927399505.1. Taxonomy (NCBI): domain Eukaryota; kingdom Metazoa; phylum Arthropoda; class Insecta; order Lepidoptera; family Noctuidae; genus Luperina; species Luperina testacea. Next base: position 727,739 of record OV656766.1, on the reverse strand, counting down.
ACACACTCGGATTTTTGATACAACTTCAAACGAAGGGTCGTCTTCTGTGTAACCTGGAAGGCAATCAAAACACATTTATCAATTACAAATGCCACCAATTCAGTATACTATATAAATAAAAAAAAGAATTTTCAAAATCGATCCATAATAAAATTGACGAAGAATCGGTAAACATACATAAAAAACATACATAAAGTCGAACAAAACTTCCTCCTTTTTGGAAGTCGGTTAAAAATGAATATAAAAAAAGTTTTTAAAAACAAGCTTTTATTTAAATTAAAACGTAACCTAAAAAAGAAAGAATAACACGAACTAAAAAGAAAAAAATAAATTTAAGTGACAGTCATTTTAAACTTTTGACGTTCTTTTTGACGTTCAAAAGTGCCTTTAATGTGCCTATTTGAAATAAATGATTTGACTTTGACTTTGACTTTAGAATATAAATAAATTTTAAACGCTTGAGGCACTGTTATTATGTAGTAGTTACACCTGTATAACGGATACCGTATATCAGTGCATCAAGCTTTTAAAATTTATATACATATCGCCTCTTCGCATTAAAAGTGTACAATCTCAAAAAAAAAACGAAATTGAGTTAAGTATACAAAATTGTTTAGTATCACAAATAATTTTCTCAAATGAAAAAAGAACGTAGTCCGACAAATCCCCGCTAAATGGCGCATTGATTAGTTTTAAATTATTGGTGAAAGTTCATTAGTCTTTAAACCTTTAAAACGTCCTCCTGTAAAATTAGCAAATTCTGAGATTATACACTTTTAATGCGAGAAGACGATATATGTATTTTAAAATGACAATGTCACTTAAATTTATTTTTTTCTTTTTAGTTCGTGTTATTCTTTCTTTTTTGGGTTACGTTTTTTTATTAAATAAAAGCTTGTTTTTAAAAACTTTTTTTTTATTTTCATTTTATTTTTTACTTTTTAGTCTTAAAGATTTATTATAATTGGTTCCTCACGTCATGACCTCTCATGTTCCGCTAATGGCTTAATGAGACACAATTGATTTTCTATTGTATCGTGCCACATGTAGTTACCCGCGGGGCTTGACCGGTAAAGATTTATTATTATTTTTTTTACTATTATTTATTTTCACTAATTTATTGATTTACACCATACCACTTGTGTTATTTAGTTCCTATTTAAACAGGTTGAAATTGAAAACATGCGACAAACCGAAATGGGAGATTGTTTTCATTATTATGAACAACTTTTACCAAGGGACAAAAACTGTAATCGCGAAAAAAAAATCAGCTGTTCCCTACACTTTGACGAGTAGATACCCATGTTAAGGGGATTGAAAAAATATGTAATCCGCCATCTTGGAGCGGTGGCCATATTGAATTTAATGTGATGTTATTAACTTTATCGTTTTCTACTCTTCAAGCCATTTCATTTGATACCCATATTAAGGGGGTTGAGAAAAAATATGTAATCCGCCATTTTGGAGCGACGGCCATATTGAAATTAATACAATATTGAGTATTGCACATTGTATTGTTACCAGAACTAAAGGTGTATGCAGCTTCAGCTCAATCGGATACCAACAAATGGTCGAAAAATGATTTGCAAATTTTGACGGACAACTTACATACGAACAGCATAATACATACAACAGCTAAATAAAAGCTTGTAAAAATAAGGTGTGTTTAGGGAAACATAGCTTGTGTCCATCACCAGCTGCAACATTAGCATAGAGAGACGTTGCCACAACAGTTTAACCGTCAATAAAAGAACATAAATAGTGCAGGATGTGGCTACACTTTCTAAAATAGCCATTGTACGCCTACTGTTGCTCCAAGTAACAATATTCGTTTCCCAGCGAGAGGAGGGTCTCAACCTCCATTACACCTCTATTAGCAATAAGATTACCGAACCCCCGAACGATATGTAACAATACGTCCAGATTATCGCGCAAACGTCCAGGAGTCGAGCATGACACATTGTGGGTCAGTGCGGGTCGGTGTGGGCCGGCACGGGTCGTATTGGTGGCCCGATTTGTGGGACAAATGGCCCTCACTCGGTGCGGGCCCTAATCTGTCGCTACAAATGTTCGCGCCATTTCAGATGGTTAATGTTGGCCGCTCATTGTCGGCCATTACATGCCACTTCCAGCAGGTGGCTATGGATATTAATGAAAGGTTAGGTTCATACGTTAATTTGTACTTTGATAACATTTTCATACGTCGAAAGTCTCCTCGCTAGCAACTATTACCTGAAAGATAAAGTTTACAACCATACCCTTTCAAATCTTAAGAAATACCATCTATTCAAACGCAAAAGGTTTTCTCTCTCTTTTATCCGTTAGGAATTTAATTTGTTAAAACTTCCACCTGGCATTGCATGGACTAAAAATAAAGGCTTCTTTGAATTTAACGCGAACTGCTTTTAAGAAAAAATCGGTTGTCTGTAAAGTCGGTTTACTGACGATAGTTGAACGTGACAACGTCATAAGAAAATACTGATGGAATAGTTGCATTGCATTTGTTAATATTCGCTTGCACTTCAAGCCGTCATGGAACGCTACAGAGCAAGGCCGCGAGGTAACGCTACATGAGTCATGTTTTTTCGTGTGTACAGCCAGCCAGCTTCATCGATTTATTAGACGTTGTCACGTCAAAATACGTTACTTATTATTAATGATCATAAATACGAACATCAAACTAAAATAGCCTTTTTATAAAACAATAGTGTAAGTACTTAGGTACAAACACAGCGGTGGTTCACAGTTGTCTCTCGCGCTGCACCAACTTGCCAAGACATACGAGTAAGTAGTCCAAGTAACCGCTTTGTAAACACAAGCATGCCTGTTGGCCTGTTGCTTGTCTAAAATGAAACAAATAAAACTTCATCTTCTTTGTAACCCTCGGGCTTTCATTATTGCTAAAGAAACGATGGAAACAATTTAGTAAGAAAAGATTCAGTGGCCTACACTGAATCTTTTCTTACTAAATTGTTGTAGCCACAGTTCAGTAAAGAACAAAAATAACGTAAATATTATATTCGTTAGGTCTTCAGAAAATGTCACGTGTTTTAAACAAAATGTCAATGACTTCACAACAACAACATAACGTAAAGAAACCTGACGCGTAGCTCCACAAAAGGTACTATCGCTCCATGTGAACCCGAGCTTCTAAGTCATCGCTATTTCCATCAAAGTGCACGTAAATAACCGCGCGTGTCGGCGCTGACCTATCGCGCGGCAGACTGCGGTGACATTTGCACGCCCGGCTCATCTGCACACACCTGTATTCACACGGCGTGGACGTCGCAGGTACCTGACGTCGTTATAACTGACGCGATCCTTTTAATGTTAGTGCGTATATCTGTGATGAATCTATAATTATTAGAATGTGACGTCACACGTCTACGTCGCTGTCAATCAGATGGAAACATGAATTAGTGATGATGGAAATGAGATCGATTAGTTGTCGTGCTAGCATGTTCCTGGAGGGTTCATTGTTTCTTCTACTGCCTATGCTATGCACGTTTTTATATTTTGCTTCATCATCAGAATACATCACATCAACGCCACATAAATGAACTATTGAAGAATCCATGCTCGACTTCTTTTTAGACATTTACTTACAAACAACACTAAGTTTGTTATTTAAGATTCAGCTGCCATCTTTTAAGAGCTCAGCTGCCTTCCGCCTCAACCAGCATTCCTCCACTGCTTCATTAACGACTGCGGTGCATTCATCTTAGACAAAAGTTGTTAAGATTTGAATGTGTTACGTGGCGGCGGACGCAAGGCAGGAACTACACAGCACAGAGCGCATCTTAACTTTAGCTCCGGGTCCAACAAGCATCATTGACATTTCCTCTTACATTTTCAAAAACGAATTAATTATTTGTATTGTTTGAATGTGGACTGTTTCTTTGTCCACAGATGCGTTACTGCGTGGCCGCTCTGTGGCTGTCCGCGCTGACTACCCTCGCGGTGGCGGCCGCCGACGACGCCCACCACGACCCCGCGCCGCCACAGGTCAGTGCCACACCACACCACCAAAGAAACAAATCACCACACACCACAGAGCAAAAAAGTCCTCGAGGACATTGTGAATTGGACATCTTGGTCTTCGACTAAACTATTGAACGAATAGACAACACAGAATCACGACGTGACACAGAACATGAATTAAATTTGGTTCAAACGAAATTGTAAAAAAACATTTGGGACTTACTTAAAATTCCTTCCTGCACGTCGAAACTACATTGGGGAACAAAATCTTATTTTCTTCTTAATTTTTTCTTGTAACCGAAGAAGCTTAAAGTGCAGAGCCAAGTTTAGTATAAAATAATTTAAACGGCAGCTATTCGGAGGGTAGTTACGTTTTACGCTGCGACCTAACGGCACAATCAAGTTACTTGGAACTCGATCACAACTCACCACATATTGGATCGTCATTTATTTATCTATGTATTATTCAAAGTTACGTCTCCGACCAAAATAAATACCTTTAAAATTAAACTAACTTGTTGTACGGTGGGTACGTCTAAAAAAAATGTTCAACAAAATATTACACTTAAATTACCTATCAGAAGCTACTATACATTTGACATTTTATAAGTCTTTGGTATATTTTTATCAACAGTAACTTTAATACCTACAAGGGCACTGGCCGATGTCAACACTATACCTACATACACTTTATACATATATTATTCCAAAAAACTCTAAACTTAAGACGCCAGCAATGTTTTACACATCCCACCATCCAGCAGGTATTACAGACTTGTCTCGTCTTTACAACATTTTTATGTTCCCACAACACGCCGAGCTACTAATAGCGGGGCAAACTCGAGCAATCCCGACCAGTCTCGAGCCAGCCCCGACACGAGCACATTCCCAGTAGTTACCGAGCTCGCTGTAAAAACCGGAACAAACGCAAACTCAACTATTTTAAACGACGAGGGAAAACTTACAATTTCGCCTTTTGGTTGCGACTGTACAACGTGGAGCCATGCAGTCCGCGCTTTATAGAAATAGCTCATACGAGTATGCCAACAAACGGACTGTGGTTGCTTATAACGAGATATTCTAACCTTGTAAGCTACATTTCGGGTTTTTCATATCCCTAAAATAGTAGGATGTGTAGGTTAATTATGCTATTTTAGGAGAAAGAAATTAACTTCAAGGGTGAATGTAACTTTGTCATTAGAAATTGAAACGAAACATCCCCTTGAGTCGCAGGGGAGCTGGGTCAGACCTCGCAAATTAAGTAAAATGGCGCAGCTGTAGCTTGTCGGGACACATCTGTCCGGGGAACTAGGACAATGTTTTCTTAGCAAAAGAAAAAGCGTGGCAAAAAAACGAATCCGCAGTTTGAAGTGAACAATACAATTAACATTCCGTGCAGCGACAATCGCCTCTTAATAGAATAATAAAACAACTTGTGGCTCAGTGGCGCGAACTTAATGTTGTGGACAAGTTTTTTCGCAGAACAATTCCCCCGAGCGAGCTTTGTTCTGCCAGTTGTACCGATACCAAACGAAAATGTACTGTGAATAAACAAAGAGCTAATAGAATTGCTTACCTCATTGTACGTTTGAAATCTTTCAACGAGCGCTCTTTGCGCTAAAAAGAAAATTGCTCGAAGCAAATTCCTTTCATAACAACCGCTCGTGGTGCACTGATTTAAATAAATGTGTTCACAGAACGACAACGAAATAGAGTTAACCGATGAGGAAAAGCGCGCGTGGTCCAGCCTGCACGGCGGCGGGGGCTGGGGCAAGCGCGGCTGGCAGGACATGAGCTCGGCGTGGGGCAAGCGCGCCTGGCAGGACCTCAACTCCGCCTGGGGCAAGAGGGGCTGGAACGACATGAGCTCGGCGTGGGGCAAGCGGGCCTGGCAAGACCTCAACTCTGCGTGGGGCAAGAGGGCCTGGCAAGATCTTAACTCTGCCTGGGGCAAGCGCGCCTGGAGGGATATGTCCCAGTCACCCTGGGGCAAGCGCGGCTGGCAAGACATGAGCTCCGCATGGGGCAAGCGAGGCTGGAATGACATGAGCTCGGCTTGGGGCAAGCGTGGTTGGAATGACATGAGCTCTGCCTGGGGCAAACGTGGCTGGAACGACATGAGCTCTGCCTGGGGCAAGCGGGCACCTGTAAGTACATTATTTTACTATTATAGTATTACCTCCAAATGTGACATTGATTTAACATTGTTCTACATATCCAAATGTCAATGTGTCAAGGGCAGCTGTAGAACTATTCAAAACTACTACGATTAATAATACATTTTAAAATGTATGGGGGACGGTTACAGGCCAGGGGTTACAGAACAATAGGGGAGGGTGTCAGGGTAGTGTTTAACTTCTATGACCTTTTACTTAACTACACAAGAACACAGTGCAACCAGAGCTTTGATCTGACCTCCGCGGCCGGCATAATAATGATTGTGATGAGCATTTTTTGGAGGATGAAATTTCTAAGTGACATACAAGAAATACAATAAAAATAAATGACATTACTTTTCTTCTGTCTAGGAAAAGTGGGCCAACTTCCACGGATCGTGGGGCAGGCGCGCCGCGGAACCTGACTACGAAGAGATCGACGCGGCCATCGAACAACTGATCCCCGTCCAACAGGTGCGTCATAGCCTCTCCCCGCTTTGTAGGCCCCGACTTCAGACGAGGCTAAATATAAGAATTATATAATGTACTTATTCTTTCCCCTTCATAGCGTATTCTAGGAAAATATTTTAACATTACCTAAGAAAACTTTCATAAAGTAAAGGAAGTTTTGAATATTAGCATATTTTCACCGAATTTTCCTAACTTGGGATGCAAATTGTATGCAAGAATTATTTCACCTGTCCTGTTAAAAATTCTTTGATAGGCAGATGAAATACAGTTTCCAGGCAATTTTTGTGTGTTGTGTTTTAACCACTCAATCCCGACGTGGTACGCTATCGGCCCATCCCATTACAATAGAAAATCAATTGTGTCTCATTAGCGGTGATTAAGCGATTAAATAATGTTTTATTCGGTTCAGCTATCGGACAGCGAGCGAATGGAAGCGCCCGAGAAGAAGGCTTGGTCGGCGTTACACGGCGCGTGGGGCAAGCGCCCCGTGAAGCAAGCCCAGTACAACAGCGGTACGTCCACCTGACAGCTTAGCAAGTCCAATAAATAGAGTAGTACAATGTGTGTGAACGTGTTAGAGATGCGAAACTTTTGTAACGTAGACCCAGTGGTTACATTTCTTATTTAGTTTTACTATTATAAAGCTCGTGAACTCAATCGTGTATAATTAGATTAGGCGCTGAACGTTAACCCGATTACTTAACACTCGGTAAGTCTACTGAGTCACTCTAATACAATAATTATCAGCTAAAGCTGATAATTATTGTAATATAATAGATATCTGCATTAAGGTTACGACAATCAATCAGGCAAGAGTATTTCGAGACGCACGAAATTACGACAGCTCATAAAAGTTTAATAATAAATGGTCGATGGTAGTTAAATTCGTCGGTGAAACAATAACAGAAGGACGTAATTATCTCGCGTCGCTCTGATTGATGGCTCGCGTTAAATTGATTGATCAACATTAACAATTGTCCGCTGCCCGTTGTTCAATTTATAGGCGGGTGGACGCGCCATCAGCGCCCGACATTAATAACCAAAGTTTAGTTAAAAGATAACACTCGACTTAGAGATTCTCATTTCGCAGTGGAGTTAGAAATGAGCTCGTATTATTATCGCGCGGCGACTAACTTTCGGGATCGCGCTCTGATTGTTAGGTCCTCGGCGAACTCGGCGTCACATATCTATTCGTATTAGAAGTGGTTCCCTGTTGAGCATGCCGGCTTCCAGCATGAGCCTCGTCCCTCTCGTGCTCGGCACTTCCTGCGCCACCTCGTAGAGTTGTAATTTAAACTGCGCCCCACAAGCCCCTGATAAATTTGTAGCCAAGTTGTAATTTGTGCGAGCCGCCAACAGAATTAGATAATAATCCTCGCTCGCCTTTTTAAATTAAATTGGGGGCTCCCAAGTCAATATGACCGCGTCGAGCTCCGAGCCTTCGCAGAGTTTTTCACGCGTTAACATTCATAATTTCGCGTTAACGATGAACGATTTAATGAAAAATGTTATCCATTAATGTATTTATGAATATCGTGTGATATTACTTTTCTAGATTGTATTTAAGGCTATATGTCGTTGTAGTACTTAGATATGGTATATTAAAGTTACTGAATAGACTATTGAATCACAAACGCGACTTGTACGCACGTAGCAGGTGACGTCACACGCACCCGGTAGAACTTTATTCGAGAAAATACATAGATGTATGCTATGAACCAACAGGATCGTATTACTGGAAGCGAGAGCCCGCCTGGACTAACTTAAGAGGAATGTGGGGCAAGCGCTCAGCGCAAGTGGACGCGGAGGCGGTAGACGATGACCATGGTAACCACGCTCGAGACGTTTCAAGCAGCACATGCACCTGTGTTGTAGAAATTTCCAAGACATAGTGGCACATTAGCTTTATCTCACTCACACTAGTCTATCGTAGCACCCTGTCTATCTTCTATCTCACCTTCACCTTCTCTCTGTCTCTGTGTAGTTAGTTCTTAGAGCTTGTTCTTCTAGTTTCTTCTCTTTTCTAGCATACTTAGTATTTCCTTTGTCTTAAGTTGATGTTAGATAAAAGTGGATAGTATGAATGTGTAAATACTTTACTTGAGAATGTATATTTTTAATTTTATTCTTAGGTCAGACATCTAAATATTGTTTCATTAAGTATCTTCGATTCCTGGAACTCGGTTGTGACTCACGTTTACTGAACATTAAGTTAACTTTCGAGAAAAATAATACGAATGTAAATATAAGTAGCTTGTAACGACCTACTTACCTCAAACGTTCCTGTCTCTCACTAATAACCAATTCCATGAAATTATTTTTGAACATGAATTACGTGAGGAACGTGTATCATTTACATAAATAGCCCAAAAACCATGACCTACATTTGTATGCCAAAAACGAAGAAAAACGAGCAAGTGTTTCGAAAATATAACTTAATACTAAAAACAAGTAATCTTTTAGAAATTTCCGTGATTCCAAAGATTCAGTGAGTCGGTGCAGGAAAGTTGAGCGTCGGTGCGGAATACATGAGTTGGTGCGAACCGGTCGAGCGGTCGAGCGGCCGCGCGCCAGGACTTACGTGTCCGGAACAGTGGCTGTATCGTCGTGATACCGTTGTGCACTCATTATTCTGATTTACATATTATATTGAAATGTCACACTCCATGGAAAGCCAACTGTTTGTGTGCAAAATGAAAATATTCACACATTAGTAAGATGCATAAATGGATACTTATAACTCTCACAAAACATACCTAATGCTCACTTAGATATTTAGCATCCCTCGCACTTTGAGACCGTTCTTATTGAACAACAAATCCGGTTTGACTCTTAACCAGCTATTTCAAAAATTTACCTAATCTCAGCATTATCTAAGCATTTCTTCCTAAGTATTGAACAAGCGCGGTGTAATCAATCGAACAAGGCGCTCAGTGAAGCCGACGCGAATTAAAAAGTTGAAACCGAAACTGTTCGCTAAGTAAATCAAACGATTACCGACAAGTATCGCAATAAGAGTTTAATTAAATTAGAGCTGCGGGCTTCCAGCTCACAGCTCACAGGCGAGCTGAGAATAGAGGTGTGACGTGCTGCAATAGAGGTGCGACGTGCTAATCACGGCCGCGCGGAACAGTTACAAATGCTCTATTCAGGGCGGCGCGGCGGCGAGGGAAACGAGTCGATTTCCTGTTTTATTTATAAAACTACTAATGTAATAAGTAGTTACATATGTTCACAATAGTTGGCTGGGGAAAGAGCAAAACATCGCACCACAGTTTTAGGTCACTTCATACTTAGATTAAATATGCTTCTGTAGACATGTTATAGGTACCAGCTTTTACTCTGCTTTACTATTCATTGTGCAATATACCCACTTATTACTTTTGAAACAAAGGTATAATTATACGTAGGTACCTATATGTACTGAGTCGTCTTCTCAAAAAAAACTTTGTACATATTTTGTAACATTTTGTAAAATATTTCAGAATGCTAACTCATCATTTCTGCTTGTAACATTTTACTTTTGTTTCCACAGAGAGCAGTGCGAGGGACGAGGCCTAGACTACTGGAAACTGTATAATATTATATAACTAATAAAACTAAATATTGTATAACAACTGTCATATCTTAGGTACAACTGTCTGTCTGTCCAACCACTATGTTTAGCGAGTCTTCATATACCAAAGCTTAATGATCTCTTAAATATAATACTCTCAAATGACGCGAACTCCAGATTTTTAGGCACTCAGATATTATCTTAATGTTGTGAAAAATAGTATTTTCTTCAAAATTCGTTAATTAAATGACTAAAACTTGAACTTTTGTTTTATTTTTTCTATAATGCACTCCATAATATTTTTCACAAACGCTTCGTTATAACTGTGAGCTACAATTTAGATTTCGCGTCATTTCATTTGACAGCTTATAGTTTTAATTAGTAAGGCCACAGAGTATGTAGGAGCGTGTAATCCGTTTCACTTCCAACCAGTGAAGCGCACTACTCGCGCGGCCGAGTTCCTATTGCTAGTATATGAACTATTTCCGTTTACTTCAGACATATTACGAGTAACGGGACATACACTTTATTTAAGTAATTTGAGTTAAGATTCATTTAATTTTGCTATTTTTAATTCTGTGTTTATTGTTAATTAGCAGTTCGACAGTCCCGCACTCCGCTTTCTAAATTGTAATACTCGTGCAAAATGTAGTTCTTACTATGTCACCTTCTAGTTTTACGAGATTTTTATCAAATATAATATATTTACATTAAGACATAGCGTTTATTTTTACGACATTTGATATTATGTGTGTGAGGAAGCGCCCGCGCAGCGCGCCGGTGGCGGCGCCGCGTTGTGACTCTATGTCGTCATGATAATGTATGTACTGCTAGTTAGTTAATTAATTGTATTTTACTAGTCAAGTTGATGTACATTGTACTATACGGCTTCGCGAGAAGTTCACGTTTGTCCAATAAAAGTTTATTCGGAAGCCGAACCTCGTTTTACTTATTTTTAATCCTCACACACCCACATCTCATAGTAGAAGAAAATAAAAAAACTATAGAATCATGTTATTAGTTCCCCCAGTAGTTTCCTCACACTTGGGAGCTCAGAAATACAGTGCTTATAACAACAGTCATCAATCAAAGTTCCCAGTCTTAATTTAACTGCTACAAAAACTTCGTCAATATAAGTCGCTCATTCAATACAGGCAAACCAGTGAGGTAAGGGTTTTGGACTATAGCTCCCCCCAGTAGTTTCCCCTACCCTTGAGAGCTTAGAGATACAGCGCATACAAAAACAGTTATTAGTTTCCCCCAGTAGTTTCCCCCACACTTGAGAGCTCACAGATACAGTGCTTATAACAACGGTTATTCGCATAAATCAACACTTCGTAATTCGTTTAAAATCAATTCCCTGAGAAAGTTAGACAAAACCCAATACTACTCAATAACATCCACAGTGAGTCAAATAAACAATACAAAACTCTAATATTTTACAATTCAATGGGATGTAATGAAACAGTACTCTATCTGATACAACGTAACAGATTGGTCTCCGTCTACACAACAGTCACTCAAACAGCAGCGGCAATAGTTCAATAACGCGAAACACTACAGACAATGGGGCATAGATATTGATATGCAAATCGAGTTGCTTACTTGCTTCACGCTTGTCCATTGTGGTATGGACAGGCATGAAGCAACACGTACGAAACAATCAAAGTATAATATCGATAACTACGCACTAGTGATGTAAACATTGAAGTAAGGTGTGTGCAGCACTGAGTGATTGATAGCGATCATTGTGTAAATCAGCTCAATATTATAAGTGGGTGGTACAGGCCAGTGTTTCGGCAACAGTGTCAATATTAGGCTTAGTCGGTTCAATGGGCAAAGTTACTTCAGCGATTAGATGCATTAGGTAGGTACCTACTAGTGCTGGGCTGTACCTATCAATCATCCTAAAGTGGGCGTATTTACCTATAGGTATATGTTAGTAGTTTAAATAGATGAACGCTACACATAACAACCTTCATTATTTGAATTATTCTAGTGATACAATAGGCCCGCCATTAGTGATACAATTATACTTATTATAAGAACTGGTGAAATGTTCTGTACTCCGTGTACTGTAGTACACCTCTGTCTGACCCTACGGGGCCATCACATCCATGACATCGTCTCAGAGTTCTGTTTGCACATAACAGAACATAACACATACTTATACGTATATGGCGAGATGCTAAGGTTCAGGAGATAGCAGCCAATCCTTTGGGGACTGCTCCCCGAAGGGTTGGCTGCTATCTCCTGAACCTTCACAAATTGATATCAAAGTTAATCATAAGCTTAAGAAAAGAGATCCTTTTCATCTCTTACATCTGTTGCAGAATCTTTTCAAAGAATCAATTAGCTAATAGTTGTAAAGCAATATAAAATGCTAGAGGTAAACGACCTAAATAACACCTACCACTGTCTACCAGTGATACAAATAGTAAATTAAACTTCTTATTGTATTTTCCTGGATAAGTAAGAAAAGAGCATGAATGGTCCGATTTCTAATCACAGAAAAAGATTGTTTATTCTGTTCTGATCCCCTGAACCCCTCCTCCACCCCCCCTCACTTATGTGGTGATTGTGTATGCCTCAAAACGTACGCCTCAAGTATTGAAGTTAACTAAAGTAATATAATATGGAGACGTCGGAATGGAAATAAATCTCCCTAAGTGAAGTGTGAGACGCAAGCTGGTGTGTCGCTCGCTGGGCGTGACGAACAGCCGCCACCACTCCGCGAGATTGTGTGCACAGTACACACAGCACACAGGTAGTACACAGACAGTACACGAGATTGTGCACGCACTGACGCAGGCGGCGGATTGGATTGCTGTTTGTTGTAACATCTGTGTCGTGCGTGGTGTGTAGTGAATCAAGACTGGTAAGTAATTGTGGCCGCCGTTGTTTTATTGTGAACGTGTGCCTGTGACGAAGTGGACGGCTATACTTGAGGTGATAACTAAACTATCAGGGTTTATCATGAAGTCACAACTTCTTTCTAAGTTAGGTATGTCTTAGGTATTATTACACACCACTTACACTGCCTAGCAAATGGTGTGCCTACACCTAACAGCCTCTTAGCCATAACGAGCGCAAGTACTTCTAGGGATTAGTTCTATATTTGTTACATTGGTACTCACCTGACGAATTTTTTCCTCGTCGTTTCTTGCAGTAAATATGTTTGATGTCGACCTCCAGCCTGCGAACTACTTCTTTATAGGCACGCGCCTAATTAGGAAGTAGTCCGTTGGCCTAGTATCATCCGATGCTCCATTGGCCTAGTATCAGCCGATGCCGCGTTGGCGTAGTATTAGCCGATGCTCTGTTGGCCTAGTATCAGCCGATGCCGCGTTGGCGTAGTATTAGCCGATGCTCTGTTGGCCTAGTATCAGCCGATGCTCCGTGGGCCTAGTATCAGCCGATGCTCCGTGGGCCTAGTATCAGCCGATGCCGCGTTGGCGTAGTATTAGCCGATGCTCTGTTGGCCTAGTATCAGCCGATGCCGCGTTGGCCTAGTATCAGCCGATGCCGCGTTGGCCTAGTATCAGCCGATGCCGCGTTGGCCTAGTATCAACCGATGCCCCGTTGGGCTAGTATCAGCCGATGGGAGGACACGCGTGGCATACGCTGGCAGAGTGTGCCGCTTGGGAGGAGCCGCGCCGTGCCCTCATCTCAGAAGTAGGCAGTGAACTCTCGCTGACGGCCGTGGTCGAGTCGATAGTCAGCAGCGAAGAGTCCTGGGACGCGGTGGTTTCCTTCTGTGAAACGGTTGTCTCGCAGAAGGAGGCTGCGGAAAGGGAGTGGGAGATTTCGTCCACTCACCAGGCCCGCAGCAGGCGCACCGGGCGTCGGTGGAGGGCGGACAGCGCCCTCCGACGACCCCCTCTAAATGGGTCCAGGGGCGACGGACTCGGGGACGTCCGTCGCCCCCCACACATCAGGAACCAAGGTGGCGGCGCGTAGTGTTCCACGCGCGCCCCTCTTAGACTTCGCGGGGGAAGTCAAGCACCTCACTCCCCCCCTGACTCGACGAGGCCCGCAGTGGCAGGCCGGCACCAGTCGGAGGTTGCGAAAGGATCGTACGTACCCGCGACCCCCGGCGTAGGTGTGAGATGGAACACCGGGGTGGTTTTTAGTCAGTAAGAGTCTGACAGACCCCGCCGCCGGCCCCAGGGCGGCGGACATCCATGAGGATTTTCCACCAAGGAAACAAAAAAAAAAAGTATCAGCCGATGCCTCGTTTGGCTAGTATCAGCCAATGCCGCGATGGTCTTTAGATTAGTCTCACAACTTAATTCTACTTGTGTGGTTTTCGTTTTAATATAAACCTTTTATATCGAAACCGAAAACGAAACCACAATTACACTTACGACGTCAATATAACTCTTTTTAACCGATTTCAAAAATGGAGGTCCTTTATTCGACCCGTATGTATGTATGTTTGTATGTCCGCGATTTTCTCAAAAACTTATGAACCAATTTTGATGTTTCTTTCATTAACGTGATCTATATATACTTTCAGGAAGGTTTTAGTATATCATACATTAGATAATAATTCTTATGTATATTATAATATTGTTATTGTTTGTTATTGTTATTCTTTTGTATATTCTTTTATGTTATATGCATAAATATACTGCATCTCCGGCATTTCTATGCGAATTTTGATGATTCTTCTAGTCGGTGTCTTCAATTGTTCAATGCACCTTAACTTGGCACAGCGTGGCTGCAATTGTATATCTATGTATTGTTCTTAATGGATAAGGTATGCCTCCGGAGTGGTCCCATATAAATTTGATTAACTTTGCTTGGGTAGTTTTTGAGTTAGCTTCAATAATACGATTTTTTTCCACTTAGTTTAATATAGATGATATTATCTTCTCACTGATATTTACACAGCAAATAGTGTTAATTGAATTTGTGTGGAGTAACTACAAATAAAAAGAGAAAAATAAAAACTTTTTTACAAAAAAAAAACACTGGCACTCCGGTAGTGCCGACAGAAGTGAAAACTTGAACAAAGTGACTGGTTTATTCTTCTCGTGAAAGGAATTTATTCAGATTTACAAATAAGCACACAGGATAGACTTCAGCAGTGCTATTCTCTAAAAGACAATTTCATGGCTGTAAGCTGCGACGAGCTCGTCGACGAGACAGCCTTGAGATCGACCGAGCGTACAGCGCTGATTCAAACCGTATTCACTAACGTGGTTGTGCTCGTCGTCGAACCCAAGGCTGTACCTCCCGTCGCTGTTTCTCAGACGAACGTAGGGCTTGACACAAATTCTATAAATTATAATCGATCAATCTCGACTGAGAGTTTTATAGGTTTAAAATATATATTAAAGGTCTATCTTAAAGTATTATAAGGAATACAGTTAAACTATAACCAATATCATATTTAAAAGAGCTTATTTCATATTTCTTATTACATTTTAAGGCTGAATGACGATTCCTTTGCTCTATTCCTGCAACGCGACGCGACGATGAATTAAAAGTCAACATGACATAACAATAACAACCGATGACGCGACGCTAACAAAATCACTTGAATTTGTAGTTTTTAAACTTTTGGGTGCTTGATTCTTGTTCAAGCCTTGATTATTTGTATCAGCGAGTGCTTTTAACATAGGTAGTTCTGTGACTAAGAGGATAAATACAACTACCTAATGAAATGTGAGTATTATGATTTTTTCACTGATAGTATATGGCTATTATTACTATTGTCTCATCCACGAGTATTGTATGATACACGAGATATTAATAAAATTTAAGTAAATTACATGATTAGCTATTGTTTTACTATAATATGTACGTATAACTTTATTGTTGTAACGTAACATTGTGTGTTTTAGCATGCCAAGAAGTGCTATACTTTCATTACATAATATGAAAACTGTATAGGTACTTGGAAATTATAATTTTCATATTTAATTTTGTAGAGTCCTAAGCAACCCCTAAGACGACCTACTGACCAATTACTGCCTGTAGAACAATCTACTAGAGGCATGCTCCAGACCGAACAGTCCACACCTTCAATACCAGTAAGTTAATTCTAATAAAATATAATAATGTAATGTTATATTTGCAGGGCGAACGGACATACAACCAGGCCCATCTTTGTATAGGGACAATGTGCCAATGGAAAACCAGCCTAATACAGAACAAAAGGTGAAGTTTTAAATAAAAGTCTTACAATAATATGTTTTAACTTTATAATGGATATTTAGATAACTTTTTTTTGTATTACAGTTTGAGGCTAGATCACCACTTGCAGTCTTGCAATGCGTCATCATAGGAGTAATGCCCCAATTGCATCTTCATGTAAGGTTAACTTAATTATAATTTGGTTAATTATTGGTTTAGTGTAAAAAGCACTACATAGTAGTGGTCTCACTTTTGATTCCCGGGTTGGGCCAATTTGTTGGGATTTTCTGTAGGTTTTTTCAACAGCAGCCCTTATTCAATCAAGATCAAGATATAGGCTACATCTAATAGAATCAAGATATAGACTACATCTAATATGTATACTACATTGTAATATCTATTCCTTTAGAGGGAGAGTGATGTGATGTTGATGATACTTACATATTTGTTTTACCTCTGTATAGTAATTTGTTGCATTTTTATGTTCATAGCATCTCGTAGGCATCGAACGGCACACCGCCGTCTGATCCAGCACTCACCACCTTCTCAAAGGCAATCCAAATGGCGAGCCTGACTGAATGTTTTGTCGCCATTAAAGAGAGGTGTTTGGAAAATGAGAGACTTCTTATTGACAACCAGCAGAGGATGTTCGACTTTTAAGGAAATAAGTGAGTCATGGTCAAGGCAGACCCAGGCACTGCAGGATTTATGAGCATCCATCAGTCGAGGAAGTTGAATCTCCGAAACATGGATCTACTACTATGTTTAGATAATTTTAAGTTTATTTAAGATGGATGTTAAGAAGTTTCAAGTATAAGAACTGTTTTTTTGTAGTAAATGTCAATGTTTGTTAGCGGGCATGCTCTTTATGCCTGCAGGCTTTTATTTAGGTACTTATTTAATTTTGTTTTGCTTGGGTAGTTTTCATTGTATATACTAAATTATTTAATTAAATGTCCTGTTTCTTGTAATGTTAATTACTTTGCATACCTACTATTGTATAGAATCAAGTTTTTCTAACTGAATATCAAAAGTCATTTTGAATAAATGATTTTTGATTTGATTGATTGTTTTTAATAGTAAATAAAAAAGAAAATAATGCAGTTATCTGTTTAATTTCTCATACCCCTGTATACACTCTTACCCATTTAAAAATATAGTACAAATAGGAACTAAGGTATAAATAGGCACATATTATTATAGGCTATTGATATTATACTAATCATATACACCTTAAACACCACACTTTAAATACACACCTTAAATGTTATGACAATTGTTGATTATAATAATATTTTTATTAATAATTTAAATACCTATTTATTGTATCTAATCAATAATGGTGAGTATATTCTATCTAAACACGTTAACCACATCTGTAAAGGAACGCATAAATTGTAGATACAACATGCTCGCCATAATTGATTAACTAAATCTCGCCTACTTATCAGCCTACTCTCTAAGTCATCATGTGTTGGAGCCTGATGTGTCAGGATTCCAAGTAACCTAGATTCTTCATCTAAGTCACATTGGTCTCATCATCATAGGAGCTGGTAGCCCGGCTCTATTACATATGTCGTTTAAAACACAGGAAGCCATCACAATTTCTCCCACTTTTATAGGATCATAGTACAATACCCTATGTACTAATAAACATCTGAACCATCCTTTCAGGATTCCAATAGTCCTCTACACTGTTTCTTGCACTGCTGTGCAAATTGTTGTAATGGCTCTGGAGTCTCAGTTTCTGAATTACTAAAGGGAGTCATTAAATAAGGCCTTTGAGGATATCCTGAGTCACCTGAAATCAATGAATGAAGCTAGAATTAAGTGCAATCTTGACTTGTGTTTAAGTTATCATTGTATTGTAAATAATAACTTCGTGGATTGCCCTAGAGGCAGAAGACTGAGATATGTATGTGTCTACATTCTTCCCAATGATTTTTTGGTAACTTCCATTAGCCAAAAATGATAGTGTGCATAATATCTGAAACATCAGGAATTCAATAGGCTTTTGTTGGTGTGTGGTGAGGTATACCCATCATATCTCAAGAAACCTAGATGTAAACAAACCTTTAGCCTCTTGGTTAAACCACTGGAACGAAGTCGCGGACGCATATATGGACTTAAGTCATCTTCCAATATATTAATTAAATCCTCAGAAAGCCTGTAAATATGGATAAAATCTGTATCACGGAATATTGTTTTAAACTTTCGTATTTGTTTCGCCTGTCGAGCTTTCTTCAAATTATCACTTTTCTTAGCTTCTTCTAATAAATGTAGCTTCAATTGTGTAGTAAAAGAATAGAAATATTTAAAAAATTAAGTACAGTTTATTATTTTTGTCAGTCTACGCCCGAATATTTAGAGCTTTTTGATTTGACAGTTAGAATTAGGAGTGGGCGATACAAATCGTATATAGATACAATATCTATATATCGGTACAATATCCAATACCTATATATCGGACAGTACTGTATCTATATTTCAGGTATCCGCGTACCTAGAACGAGACACTATAACGATATCGTATCACATGATCTATGATATTCGGTTCAAACTGATTCCGGTACAGTAGTAGTTATACGGTTGTAGGTACCGTATCCTTGCGATGCGCGCTTGCGGGAGTGATGTAGCTAGAGATGAACGAGCGAGAAAGCGCGTTAAGCTAACGTCTAATACTAATTTTAAACATTATATACAGGAGCATAGAGTTTAATACCGAATACATTATTTTGTAAACACTTGTAAACAGGTAACCATCAATAAACGTCAAAGGGTTTTAAATCGTACCTATGGCATTCTCAACAAAAAAAGTGAGCCGTCACGGGACGCCTGGCAGATGTGAAACATTGCGCATGGCGACGCGTCGCCACACAGTACACAAGACTGTGACTGTATATATACTTACACCATCATAAAGCGTGGTGACGCGTCGCCACGGCATGCGTCGCCACGCCAGAAATTTGTTTTACGTGCGGCTATAGATGTTTCACATCAAAAATTGTTTTAAAATCACTTTACGTGACCCTTGACCTTGATTGCACTTTGCTGTTTTCGTCAGTCTTCAGTTATTAGCTTCACTCATGACTGATGAATAGATACTTGACCTATTTAAATAATTGATAAAAATATAAATCTAGAAAACCGAAACGGCTGTACTAGTTTCATTTCAGAGTGCCATATTATCAACAATACATTCACTGATTTCGAATATACAGTTACAAATAAAATACAATGATGTAATGAATCGAACAAAACCGAAACCTAAATATCACAGTACCAATTTCGATTCCGAGTTCCACACTGATTCAGCCAAATAGATATTGAAATATATAGATACGATATCCGATATTCTAAACCGATACATAGATACGATTTGATATAGTGTAAAAGCGATATTACCCATGCCTAGTTAGAATCGAGGCTGTGGGCGAGACGTCTGACGTTTTACGTCTTACGAATTTTCGATCAGGGTCACGTGACCTGACGCGAATTTAGAAGTTTTTACCCATTCCAAAAAAGTACATACACAGCGCCGCTAAAGAAGTTTTCACTTCAAAAAACGGCTTCAATAAAAATCACCAAACGATATCAAAAAACGAAAATGCTGAACCAACGACACCGACTTACGAAATTAAAGTAATATTTCACTTTGTAGTGTTTTTTTTGGACGTCGGTTGTTTTTTTTTTTTGTAAAAAAGTTTTTGTTACCTACTTATTTTATTTTTTATTTTATTGTGTTTGTGTGGCTTACAGCTATCAAATACAGAAGTAGTAGTGTAGTCTAAATATAGACATTACACTTGCTCACAATGAAATAGCAAAGAACTATAAATAACGATGAAGGTTAAGGAAAGAGGAAGTGCGTATGTACTCTGAAAAATATGCAGAACAAAAAGAAAAAAATTAAAAACTAGATTGACAAAAAATAGTGACTACTAATTAACTAGCACCTACACAAAGAGATGCCGCCGCAGCAATCATTTGGCAGAGCCCACTAGTAATGTAAGGCAAAATTTAATTCAAATTCAAGTGAAATGTTCTACACATAGATACCTATAAGAAAATTTTACATTTCCATGGTTCTACATTTCCTTACAAGATTAACATCAATTTAGCAATTAATGTAATAAGTGTAATCATCACATATTGAGCCTCTGTTATCTAATCTGCGTGCTTGCATATCTGTAGCGCGACTGATTCCCGCCACGTCACCGCACTGTACAGTGTACTGCCTCGTCAGCAGTCGCACGAGGCGCTCGTTTCAAAGTCAAAGTCAAAGCATTTATTTCAAATAGGCACATAAAAGGCACTTTTGAACGTCAGAAATTACAACAAATAGAATTGATTCTAGTCGCCCATTCCAAAAGGTAGTTTTCGTATGGAGAAGAACGGGCAAGAAACTCCATCTCTTTTAAAATATTTTACAAAATTTTGCATACATTAATTATATAATAATAATATGTAAACACGATGCACCTAAAATAAAATTACTATACCACAATAGGTAAAAGACTTAAAAATGATACCATGACATATAAATTAATTATCTGATAGATACATGGTGCTCACATATTTACAAACATGGTAAAAGTAAACGATTTTCATAAAAAAAAAACCAGTAATAAGACAGGGTGTGAGTTAACCCTTAACCAGGCTATGGATTGAGCATTTCCCACATACATTTTTAAGAGTTTTTACCAGGTTTTGGTAAACAATCTACCACAATCTGTCAAAAACGCTAACATAGAAATAGTAGGTACTTATGTTAACAAAAAAAAAGTGGAACAGAACGCAAATGTCACTTTTGCAGCCATTTTATCTGTGGTCGGCCGCTAAACGAACATTTTTGTGACAAGTGTACCGTATTTTTAATCATTATGGAGAATCGGAGAAACTTAAGTCGTACAATTTTTTGATATGTTGTAGAATTTGAGTTTTTCTAGTGATTTGTGCATAAATTATAAGTAAAAACTTCAAAAATATCATGATATAACGAAATAAAACATGTGGGGAACCATATGCCTTAAGCCTGTGATGCCTAATTATTGTGGGAGTTATTATATCCATTGCCCCGTGAATTAGAATCTTTATTTTATACTAGGTTTTTGCCACAGGTTTTATTTAGGATTTACTCACGGTCATTTATCGATATATAAATTGTGGGTGGTGTAAACTTTTGTCGTCATTATTTGTCAGTCTACTTTAGTGTATTTTTTGTTGTTTTTATTTTATATACAGATAAAAAGTCGTCGTCTAGACAGGCAATGGGATTATGTTTTCCCACATGTATTTTTTCAGGTTTTCAGCTTATTTTCTAAATATAATTCATAAAATCTCATACCAAATTTTATTACTCATCTAAATCTACGAAAAAAACATTATTACGGCAGGATTTGTCCGAGGCCTGGTAAAG
Source organism: Luperina testacea (assembly GCA_927399505.1). Taxonomy (NCBI): domain Eukaryota; kingdom Metazoa; phylum Arthropoda; class Insecta; order Lepidoptera; family Noctuidae; genus Luperina; species Luperina testacea. The sequence goes on along the minus strand of OV656766.1, from coordinate 706,012 downwards.
GGTTAAAGTAGTTACAGAATGTAAATCAATGTCAAAAAAAGTATAAATTTACAATTAAATTAGCAACCAGTTTGATTTTGTCTAGGCTCCAGATTGTCCTATGGAGCAGGACCAGCATGTTTCCAAGCGTTCTTATCTTGGATAATAATCTTCTAATTTATAGTATGCTTGTTTACAAAGTGTACGTTTAATGTGAGTTTTAAATTTTCTTTCATTTAATTGCAATATATCACAAGGTATTTTATTATAACATTTAACACAGTACCCCATAAAAGATGTATGTACCTTGGCTAATCTGAAAAATGGTTGATGTATTATATTATGTATTATATTATTGATGTATTGTATTATATTTCCCTCGTCGCGCTCTGCTCGCTCAGCACTCCACGTATTATCGCGCAGGATTACTCGCCAACGGGGCGGACAGGCGGCGCCAGCTCGTGCGGGTAACTAAGAATTCGTTTTTGTTAGACGTGACTGCGAATAAAATTGGTCTAATTATGATAAGTGTGGTCTTATGTTTAGTTTTCTTTTTTCCTGAATTATGATCAATCGCTTTATTTTTGGAATTGTTGGAGAAAAGATTTTAAAAAATCGGTTACTATCACTTAACAAAAAATACCTCTCAAGAGTGTGCAAAGCTTTAACTCAAAGCAACATGTACGAGTATTATCGCCCCTTACGTTTGGCACTGTTGCTTCGAGTCTACGACGTAACCGACGGACTCAAGAATCACAAGAACGTCGTATCTGCGCGGAGTCCTCGGCTACGCCTGCTACGCTTTCGTAGCGCAAAACCGAACCGCTACGGAATATAATAAATATATTATATTGTTTATAGTAATAGTAGATATTATTTTGATCACAGTGGCCATTTTATGTGTTTATTTAATAAGGTAACATTACTATTACTTGAGTTATTGCTGCTTATCCCATCTATAACTTAAAAAATGTGGAATGTTTTACACACTAGGTACTTGTTTTGTTGAAATATATTGTGGGACTCGCGTATCCACATACTTACGTCTGCGCCACATAAACATTCGCCGCACGAACAGGCGACATGCCAGCCTCGGAAACGAATACGTACTGACGAGATGCGCGAGCGCCGGCAATATTTATAGTGTGCCTACAGACGGCGCTATACGTCGCGCACGCGCGAGACAGAGATGGGTGCCCGTTCGTCGAAGATCGTCTTGTGAAACCAATGTTCTCCCATTGGTCAGTTAAATATTGTAACATAGTGAGCCTAACACAAATTATATGTTCCAAAATAGAATATAAGAAATGATATTTTACGAATAAAAGGAGCAATTATTCCCTGCAACATACGTGTTTAATTTGGCTATCCTGAAGACTCCAACAACTGGTGACCCCGACAACTCAACCGACAACTCAACCGACAACCCAGTTTGAAGATGTCGCAAGAAAATCTAAGCGAAAGCAAAATGTTGAAGCCCGAAGTCGACCTGGCTGCAGTCTCCATCCAATCAAGACTGCTGCCGTTTTGGAGAGAGATACGACGAGCCTGGTTTATCCAATTTGAAGCCGTCGTGGATCCTCTGAAGACATCGGATGATCAAAAGTACCGATATGTGTTACAGCAGCTACAAACCACCGATCTACAACATATCACAGACATCTTATATAATCCGCCAGCCACGGACAAATACGGAGCCGTGAAGAATCGTCTGCTGATGGTATATGACACATCGGACATGAAAAACTTTCAGAAGCTCATCAGCGGCCTGGAACTGGGTGACCAGAAACCCACACAGTTGCTACGCAAGATGAAAGAACTCGGCAGCGGCATGATTACGGACGAAGGTTTGAAGATCGAGTGGCTCAACCACCTACCCACACAGATGCGCGTCGTGTTGTCGATCAACACAGAATCGTCACTCGACACACTCGCCGCGATGGCTGACAAGATGGCAGAATATTCAGAACCCTCAACATCGACGGTCGCCGCAGTGTCCACGTCACAAGAGCCCGTTATGTCCGCACAATTAGATGTCTTGTCAAAAGCAAATGGAGAAACTATGCCTAGAAGTCGCAGAGTTACGTGGACGCACAGCTCATCGTTACAGACGCCCGTTTCGTTCCCGGTCGCTTTCACAGTCACGGTCGCGGCAGTAGAACAAGTCTTCAACCAGACCCGGCGATCCAAAGTGGGAGTGCAGATACCATTATCGCTACGGTGACAAGGCAAAGCGCTGCGAATCACCGTGTTGTAGACGTAACAAGACTCAGCCGTCGGTAAACTAGCTCCGACACCGACGGTGGCGGTGACAATATTATGATAAATTACTCTACTTTTGCTCTCAAATAAAATTATTAATATTGTGTGTTTTGTCACAAAACAATGTTGATTTGCGGTTTATTCCCAGTTTGGATTGTTATTCGCCGAAAAACAAATTGGTGTAAAACTGTTTGTTCTCATATTTATGGAAATGGTTTTACGTTTTATTTGTTAAAATGTCAATAAATGTTTTGCGGATTTTCATCTTATTGACATTTATTTGTGGTACTTTTTCATGTTTACTGAGCAATCATCAGTCTGTGGCAACTCGCGTGCATTCACCATGCGATAAAATGTTAAACCATAAAAACCAATTAAAATAATAATTGATTGTCTCTCGTCACGATACTAATCTGACTCCCACACAATAGTTTCACCTCACTCGTCACGATACTAATCTGACTCCCACACAATAGTTTCACCTCTCTCGTCACGATACTAATCTGACTCCCACACAATAGTTTCACCTCTCTCGTCACGATACTAATCTGACTCCCACACAATAGTTTCACCTCTCTCGTCACGATACTAATCTGACTCCCACACAATAGTTTCACCTCACTCGTCACGATACTAATCTGACTCCCACACAATAGTTTCACCTCTCTCGTCACGATACTAATCTGACTCCCACACAATAGTTTCACCTCTCTCGTCACGATACTAATCTGACTCCCACACAATAGTTTCACCTCTCTCGTCACGATACTAATCTGACTCCCACACAATAGTTTCACCTCTCTCGTCACGATACTAATCTGACTCCCACACAATAGTTTCACCTCCCTCGTCACGATACTAATCTGACTCCCACACAATAGTTTCACCTCTCTCGTCACGATACTAATCTGACTCCCACACAATAGTTTCACCTCTCTCGTCACGATACTAATCTGACTCCCACACAATAGTTTCACCTCTCTCGTCACGATACTAATCTGACTCCCACACAATAGTTACACCTCACTTGTCACGACACTAATCTGACTCCCACACACTAGTTTCACCTCACTCGTCACGATACTTTTTTTTTATCGTGGAGAAATGCTTATGCATACTGCACTAACACGGGGAGATAGTGCAGTTATGTGGGACTCTAACCCACTAAAACTCCACGGTGTCCTCCTCTGCCGCTTACGGCGGGAACACGGGCACGCGTTAGCACTCATCCGTGAACCCGCCACGGCTGTCCGTTGCCGGACCCTCCTCTGGGGAGTACTCCCCATCACCAGCGCACCAGAACACATAGCACGCCGTGATCACCACAGGGACCAAACCAGCACATCGGCGCCAGACGATCCCGTGTCTGGGCACCCTTGGTCCCCCTTCGACGGGTCAGGTCATTGGCCCCGCCCCCGCCACCTGCCAATTTTCGGCTGCAGAGGATAGGGAGAGTGGCCAACGTAATACCAACACTCCTCCTCCCCTGCAGCCCCACCGCGTCCGCCATCACACGGTGGCGACCCCGTCAAGGCCGCGGAAGGTAGGGAGAGCGGCGCACCGCAATACCGGCACTCCTCTCCCGCCGCGGCCTCCAACCCTCAGCCGCGATGCCCCCGATACGACATCGCGGCCCGCCTCAGTTGCGATATCGCCCAAGCGTCACCGGAACCTACTTTTGGCTGCTACGTCGTTGGCTTGTCAGCAAAAGCCCTGACGAGCGGCCCCTCCTCGGGTTCCTCTTCGCTTCACCGTGGGTGTCCAAGCCACGGCCACTGAGCCCCCCCGCCTCGACAATGCGGGAACCCACCGGGGGGGACTCATCACGATACTAATCTGACTCCCACACAATAGCTAAAACAATGTCGATTTTGTTTATGTCTGTGTGACTGCTTAGATCTTCTAAACTACACGATGGGTTTTGATGAGGTTTTCAATATCATTTAGATAAATGTTTATTGGTATAATACATTAATATTTAACTTCGATATAGCACGGCAACATCAATGTTTAGACATGTCGCCATTGCACCCGTGCGGAGCAGGGGCGGGTCGCATAAATATTAAAAATACGTGGTTAGGCCAGGAGTACATCGAGGCCTCAATTGTAATAAAAAATATTATGTGGTTGGGTTACCTCGCTAAGTAAGGGTCGCAGAGGATTACCACAGAGCTTACCGGACGGTTACGGTCTGCACAGTGCACACTCAAGTGTTTATCTTTGCTTTTATACCTATTGGTACCTATGTTTATTACTGAAGGTGAAAGCTAAATAGATTTTTAGGCAATTCAGGGCTGATTTTCAATAGTCAGATAAGAACCCGGCCCAACCTAACTAGCCGCACCACCAGTTCATACCGGGCAGCCCGCACCCGGTGGTAGGGACCAGATCACGGTAGGCAACCTACCTGTTACCTACATGTGCTGTATGCTTTCAATTGAAATCTGATTCGATTGGTAAACAAGTCTGTGAAAAAAAATACAAAATACCTATAGGTACTGTTTTTTATTCATTATAGCCATGAATAATTAAGCAACCAAAGCCTAATTACCGGCTACATCACGTATCTACCATGGATCACTATGAGCTATGCCAATAAATTTGTAAACCTGTTATATTAGTCCGGGTAAACGGCTGGGTGAAGGTTGATCTAACTTCGGATCTTAGACTACCTTCGACAGTATTTACAGACACGTACCTAATATCAAATAGTATGTGTCACCGAGGTGTCAGTACAGCATCTTACCGCCGCCTTCATCACAATTAGGTATTAATTCGAACTCCTTTGTAAAATAACTAATTACGCTAGCCCAATTAGTAACAAGCAAGTACAGACGGCATTCGTTAGTAACAGGTGTCCCTATTTCTTATACAGATCATTATCAAATATTGTTTATGGTAGGTGATCAATCAACATTACGCAGTATACAGGCAGCGGTGGTCTCTTATGATGAGGACATATTCCCAGCATGGAATTCGTATGTACACACAGCTTCATTAAGTGATTACCCCTCCAAAAGACATGTGCGTTCAAATCCGTGATAGGCCCAAGTTGGTTTTTATATTTTGCAAAAACATTTTATTTTAATTTATTTATTGTTTTAGTGAATAAATAAGTTTAAGATAGTATTTATTTTTTAAAATTCTGTTTTTATTATTGTTTTTTTCAATAAAACGTTAATACTTTTATTATTGCGAAAACGACAAGCAATAATAGGGTTAACATTTACGAATGTTTCATTCATCGTCTAAATAGACTAGAGGTTTCAAGACCGCTTGGCGTGCCTATGAGTGGGAGTTCAAATCATAGGCACGAAATGTGCTTTTTGTTAATTATAATTATTATTTTAATATATTTTTCTATTTTGTTTTAGTAATTATTTATAAAGAATTTAAAAATAAAGAAAAATAAAATACCTTAATAATCATATAATATATATTTATTATTGCTATTATTTAACAAAACTATGATCTTATTTTACAACAAAGATTTATTTTGATTTGATAATTTTATTTACAGTTATCATAATATACTATTTTGCCAACTGACACAATTGAGTTCCTAGACAAGTGGCATCCTATTAACGTAAACTATAAAATAGTAAGCGGTAGAAATATTTTAGATTAACATAACCTAACGAAATGTCACGTGACCTGTCATGTCGTCTCAGTATACAAATTTGACATTTGACAGTCTGACAAGTGACATCGAAAGAGACAAGTTTTGAAGCGTTTGCAACTTGTCTAGGAACTAGAATTTACTTTTGGCAGGATTACAATCATGAGCATAATAAGTGAATAAACATGTTATCAATAGATAATCAATTAACATCTCTTATTAGCTCATGATATCTACATAGAATATTTTGCTATACAAAGTAAAATAGTGGAATCAAATGAGTTAAATGTCTTCGTTGTTTATTTTGTTGTCATAATTAATATTATAACTGCTATTTCTGGGCAAATCGCAATCGTTCTCTTCGATGTTCTTCTGTTAGACATATTTTGCAGGTCGATAACTGTGAATGTTCGCTGCGTGTAAATGTCTTCGAACCGTGGACAGAGATATTCCATGCCGTTGCGAACTGTAACGAGTGGATGTAAACGGCGGTGTAGTGTGAACCTTAACAATATCCCGATGATGTTCAGATTGGTCCGTATAGATCCCAGTAGTTCTCCGACCCATGGACATTGTCTTAACATCGCCGGTTTCTTGAAATCTGCGCACCCATAAACGCACCGTTTGTCTCTGTATAGAAAAAAAAATGGTTTAAAATAAGTTATTAAATACCACACACAAGTTACCGCAAATAGCTCAACAAGAAAAAAATCGGAGAACACAATTAATATTATAATGAACTTACTGCTATGCCAAGCTGTCTCGCAATTCCTTTTATGCTCACATTTTGTTCACACAGAACAACTACAATTTTAGTTCTCATAAAATCATAAATCATTTTAAAAATTAATGGATAAATCGTAGTCGTTTACTCTTCGCCGTTTTAAGTGAACTTATACATCAAACGTTGTAGTTATAACTTGAGGGTATGGATTAATTTTATAAAGACAACGTAAGTAAGTAAAATTAATGGATACCCTCAAATTATAACATCTATCGATTAGACATCCCCACCTAAAGATAAAATGACTCAGACCATAGCAGATAACAATTTCAACGCAATTCATATGGGCTCGCTGGCTAGTTCGTCAAACTGCCGGTATGAGTATGACGACGTGCGGTGATGCGATGGTTCGAATCTGAGTCGAAACAATGGGTTCTTTTTGAAGTATTCTTTAGATTATTTGTAAGGAATTTAATGGGTAACATTTTAAAACTTGAGGGGTTAGCACATACTGACGCTGTCTGACAGTTCCCAGATTTATTAAGATTAACCTAAATATTTGGATAATTAAAAGTCATTGTTGTTACATAATTGGGCTCAAATTGTTCTTACATAACGTACCCGAATAGGGGGCGAGCTTATTATCAGCACATTTATTAACAAAGACGCATCATCCATGCGCATCTTCCAGACATTAGTGTGATGGTGTAACAGACTAGCCTCGAACAGGCAGACGCGTCTCTGCTCACCCACAAACTGTCGCGTCTAGTCAGTGAGTAAGTTCATAGGACGCAGATGAGTACAAGAAAGCGTACTCAGTGCGGCCGCCATTAGAGGACGATATGCGATATCGATATCGTCGATATGATGTGGTATCGATACGGTGTTGCGCGACTGTTACGAGCCAGCACTCGGCTTTATGGTCGACACGCAGCGCGGGGCCGCGGCCGTGACTAGTGCGTTGTTGTGTAATGTGTTTTTCTTCTTCAATTAGAAGAAAGAGACCTTTATAACTCGTAAGGTACATCTTATTTTTTAGGATTCCGTACCTCAAAAGGAAAAACCGTCTGTCTGTCCATCTGTCAAGACCCTTTTTCTCAAGAACGCGTAGAGTTATCAAGTTAAAATTTGCAATGACTTGCTGCAATTCCTTGGCTGCAATTCCTTGAAGCAGCGAAAAAATCAAACTTCTAAGACAACGCAATCAAAAGATACGGGTGTTTATGTTCTGGAATCAAAACCTACAGGGTACTTCCCGTCGACCTAGAACCATGAAATTTGGCAAGAAGCAATGTCATTTAGCACAAGTAAAAGAAAAAATACGAAAACCGTAAATGTTTAGTTACATACCCACAAATTTGTACGGAACCCTCGGTGCGCGAGTTTGTTTTAGAAATTATTATTTCTGTTTAATGTAATAACCAGTACACCTCAAATATGCTGAATTTCCTATACAACCAACCTTGCTGACTAGCTATATGTTACGAAACCAGAATGAGTAGAAAATCCTGTTTGTCATACTGCACTGGTGTGATAACCTGGTGTGACCGCGAGTCGGCATGGATTCTTTCAACTATTGTTCTTCTGCATAACTGTCCAGGATGCGTAAAGCCAATCCCTGTAGGTATATGAGCCAACACTGGAAGGTGCTGAATAGACACAGACATTGTCCTACACAATTTTGAAAACAATCATACAAATCTGTTTCGAGCCTTTCGAGCCAGCACCTTAGTTGATTGGTTTTTACCGCACAGAGTTGGGCCTCATATGTATGCAATAGATAAAAGAACAATCATGATCACTCTAAACACTTTTGTATAGCTACGCGCGATACCGAAACATGATTGTCCCTTAGAGAAAGTAAGGCGTCTAGGAATAAATCTGTGCCGAATATGAAGTGAGTTAGAGCGATTCCTATTTCTGTGTAAAGTCTTTAAAGTAACCTAACCATTTTTTTTTAACATGGAGAATTGATCATGCATTCTGCACTACCACGGGGAGATAGTGCAGTTATGTGGGACTCTAACCCACTAAAACTCCACGGTGTCCTCCTCTGCCGCTTACGGCGGGAACACGGGCACGCGTTAACACTCATCCGTGAACCCGCCGCGACTGTCCGTTGCCGGACCCTCCTCCGGGGAGTACTCCCCATCACCGGCGCACCAGAACACATAGCACGCCGTGACCACCCCAGGGACCAAACCAGCACATGGGCGCCAGACGACCCCGTGTCTGGGCACCCTTGGTCCCCCTACGACGGGTCAGGTCATTGGCCCCGCCGCCTGCCAATTTTCGGCTGCAAAGGATAGGGAGAGTGGCCAACGTAATACCAACACTCCTCCTCCCCTGCAGCCCCACCGCGTCCGCCATCACACGGTGGCGACCCCGTCAAGGCCGCGGAAGGTAGGGAGAGCGGCGCACCGCAATACCGGCACTCCTCTCCCGCCGCGGCCTCCAACCCTCAGCCGCGATGCCCCCGATACGACATCGCGGCCCGCCTCAGTTGTGATGTCGCCCAAGCGGCACCGCAACCTATACCTGGCCGCTACGTCGTTGGCTTGTCAGCAAAAGCCCTGACGAGCGGCCCGTCCTCGGGTTCCTCTACGCTTCACCGTGGGTGTCCAAACCACGGCTACTGAGCCCCCCCCCTCGACAATGCGGAAACCCACCGGAGGGAAGTAACCTAATCATTTTTTTTTTGTTTCCGGTGTGGAATGTCTTCATGGATGTCCGCCGCCCTGGGGCGGGTGGCGGGGTCTGTCAGACTCTTACTGACTAAAAACCACCCCGGTGTTCCATCTGACACCTACGCCGGGGGTCGCGGGAACGTACGATCCTTCCGCAACAAGTAACCTAACCAAACCTAACCTCGGGGTGCCCCTCGCTCGCTCTTGCATCCTACGTCGCCTATCGACCGACCGCAACCGTGCAACCGATGTCACCCGAAGTACGAACGAAGTGATCGCGCGGGCCGACCGGTAGGTAGTTATTTTCATTAAATTCAGAGTTAAAAAAGTTATTCTATAACCAATAGTAGAAATTTTCGGCATGAGTTAATTCGTAACAGATTTGTCCATTAGAAAATTCACAACATCTTCAATAACGGGTTCATACACAGATGTTGGTTTCACGCGTCCAGGACTGCATGTGAGTCGGTAGTAGCGAGTGTAGCGACACACAACCAGACGCTGTACAATATTTAGCTAAAGTTCAACAAACAACACAGTCTTCTAAGCACATTGTTTATTGCTCAGCTTAGAAATTGTGTTGTTAGACAAACTGGCGGCAAACAGTCAGGTCTGGAGTCACTGCATTACTCTCTTTAAGAATCTGGGATCGGTGGAGTTAAATTATGTATACGGCGGTTACTGCTAAACGTTGAAGTAAATTATACGCTTACTGCTAAACACCTTTTGAAGGTCGCGGAATGTGGGTCTACCGACGCTGTACTTTCCGGTACGCGGTCGTCACTCCAGAACTTTTTGTACCCTTCGGACATCCGTTCTGCGAGCAAAGAGTAACACTTTACACATTAAACACAATTAACATTATTTTTTCACTTTTTAGTTGTGGAAAGTACCTTCCCACTCTACCCAGTACCTACCCCACACAAATCGAACACCATTCGCTTTATAAATAACATTGACAGGAAGTTATTATTATTATTGTCGCCGAAAACCAGCGCTGGAGCTCTGTCTCGCATAGGGTCTTAGCATTATGCTGAGCGATAGCCGTTTTGCGTGGGTGTGACGCATATTTTCCACCAACTTGTTATTTTTTTGTGTTTGTGTTCTTTTTCTGTGTCATGTTTACCGCGTATTTTCTTTGTTTCTTCTTCTATATACACGAAGTGGGAAAAATTCGTTTTATTGAAGCTTACTCAAAAACCATTCATCAGAACTTGACCAACTTTATATGGGACCACCTAAAAACTATACCCTTTCAAACAAAATATAATGGTCAAAATCTTTTCATAAACAGAGAAGTTATGCCCGAACATAATATATAAAAACCTCTGACTCAAGCAAAAACCTCTAAATAAAAGCCGTCCCCCGCCGCGAGCACGCTTGGATCTAGAGGAGGTTTTTGTTTGAGTCAAGGATTTTTATATATTATATTCGGGCATAACTTCTCCCAGGATAATGATACTAGTCCAACTATTTCGGGTTAATTATGTTTTTTTTCTACAACGAATGTAATTACGCAAAAAACCAAAACAGTCCTTACCAGACTCGTATCTAACGCGAGACGATAAAGGGAGGTTCTCTCACAAGTAAGTTGCTAACACAATTTGCGTATGTGTTGCCACCGAAGCCATAGTGGAAAATAATTGAACTAAATTAAATAACACGATAAAGTGAAACATTTTCTTTTTATACAAAGTCATTTACAGTTCACAAAGGAGCCTCGCCGACCAATACACAATGTTGCTCTTTTTTCTCTCTCTATTAAAATAAAGGACACTTTTCCTATTTATAATGGCAATTTAATGAGTGCTAAAAATACATCATTGCAATTCATGTACGTTATCTTTAACGATTAAATCACGAACAGTCAAAAACAAATACGGTTTCCTGCCAACAATGCTACGAGCTACGACGTAGCACTCGTAGCAAAATGTAGCTGAACCGTATACCCTAGTATCATTCGATTTGCGAACCTTATCTATTCGTGCAGTATCAGTACTCACACTCTAATCGAATGGGTCGTAGATGAACGCACATCCGAGCTGCAGGACTGCGGCACACTACAGTGGGAAATAAGGCGCGTATACTCTATGGGTCGTAGATAAACGCACATCCGAACTGCAGGACTGTGGCACACTACAGTGGGACATAAGGACATTAGGCGTGTATACTCTTTTTGGCCAACTTTTATGTTTTACGTTTTGTTGAGTAATTCTCCTTTACCGCATTTGTATCTTCTTCAATACATTTCGGTATATTTATTTATAAGCCTGCAGGTACCTAAACCCTTGTGGACTCTGGGGCGCAGGGCGGTAGGGTGCGCCATTAACTTTAGGGACGGAATTTAACGTTCAAATGTTTAACATTTTTATGTCCGTTATATATTTAAAAGTGAATGTTAAGTAATAACTCTGGTGTATCTAAAAAGAGGGATTATACTCGATGTAATTGTAACAACGAAACAAGACCAAAAAGTGTTACAATTGTTCACATTAGTCATAGTTTCCTAATGGTAATTAATTATTGTACAATTTATTGAGTTCTAATTTAATCGCGATATGAGCTACATCAAGTATATTCATTCATTGCCTATTTATAATTTTACAAGCTTTTTCCCGCGTGAAGTTACTTGTTCCCCCGACCCACCGCGTCACATCGCACCGCCCTGCCCGCACTATTACTTCATGCGTTCTTTCTAACTTTTTTTCTTCAGTTCGGTATCTAAGGGCCCTAGTGTGATGTTAAAGCCTATAATAGCCTTCCTCAAGAATTGGGCTATCATCTTCAAAAATAAATTTTCAAATCCGGTAGTTTCAGAGATTAGCGCGTTCAAACAAACAAACTAGTTTAGTTACGAGTTTAGCAGCTTAATGGGTATAGCTAGATATCTTTCATCATTTAGACGGGTATGACGTTTATTAAATGCTATATTGTATTTTTTATTGTAGAGGGGCCCGTGGCTAAATAATAACAGCCGCACAGGTCGATCGATCAGGTTAAGTTACGCTAGCTGCGGTTGGTCTGTAGATGGGTGACCATCTTTACATACCGAGACCCCGCCGTGCCTCCGTTGGTCCCGGCTGTCATTCTTGGATCTTTGACAGTCGTTGCGGGTAGCCAGAAGCCCGAAAGTCTGACAACCAGTCTTAACAAGGGGTATCGTATTACCCAGTAACTAGGTTGTGGAAGTCAAATAGGCAGTCGCTCCATGTAAAATACTGGTATTCAGCTGCATCCGGTTAGACTGGAAGCCGACCCCAACATAGTTGGGAAGTGGCTAAGCACGTTTTTCTACAGATTTTGTAGTTTGTGATGTTGCTTTGCTTTTTTTACGGAAAGCAGATTTTGTTGTCATCGCCTCACCTTCGTTACGAGTATTATCAATTTCACAAGTTGATATTAGGTTCTGTTTCTAGTAGCAGCAGATGCGACTGAATATCATTATACTAGACTACACAACACATCTTGCACATCATAATATTAGGTCGGTACAATTTAATTTCAAAATACACAGTCAGTTGCCGCTTCGTATTGTTACTCGTATATGCAGCGCGCCGCTGTGTGCCGTGCGCTGTGCGCTGTGCGCTGAGCGCTGTGCGCTGTACCGACGGGCTTGTCGTGCGGTCGTCTGCACGTCAACTGTCTTAACTTATTGCTTTACAGAGGAACATTTACTTACAAACTAGACACAGTTTATAAAATTAACTGCAAAATGCAACAGTTTAGCGAGTCTCCACTGACACACAATGCGGTCACGGTGACTACTATCTGGCGAGCGGCGGCCACACAAGCTACTGAATTATCCCACATATGAAGCTCAATTTAATTTACGAACGGAACTGCCCCCAAGTCGCCGCTATTAAATGTGAAGTGCGCTGTGATCCGGTCCGGTGCGGTGCCGGGCGTCCGGCGGGACATATGATGTGGTCACAGCCTGCTAATGAGGCGAGTGATCCGACTCAGTAGGTAGCTCTACTAATAATGCAATTGTTCCACAGTTCCTGATTGACGAGTAAGCATGTGCGAGCTGCGCTGATTAAATTTGTAGGTAGCGACGCGCGGCCACATTATGCGTGGGCGAGTGTGGCCGGCGCCGGGCTAAGTGGCCATGAGTGCCCGGGTAAGCTAGTTAGGCTATTAGCCGACCACTGATTTACTAACAATACACACATGTATACTTCATTAAGTCAGTGGAAGGTACTGTGTAGGATCTCAACACAGATGTATCTTTACTTTCAATCTTCGATATGAATATGTATTAGCAGTGGTTACGCTTAGAGAGTGGATGTGGGCTGAATGAGTTTTCACACAATTATAGTTTCCAAGTAGTGACAAGTGACGTCACAATCTCGCTATCCGCCACGAGTCTTCTGTCGAAGTCTGTTGAGATGGACGGAAGCGTCACTAATAAGTTTTACTTGTATCTACTTACCTACTCTATTATCAATGATATTGGCAGCCACGCCGACGTTGGAGACCAGTTATATCAAAGGGCTGGGCAGGAACATCTTCTGGCTTGCATGGATGCTTTCGTCTATGTATTTTTAGTTACCTTCGACTGTTGTTAATGTAACACGTTGCGGGACACTAGACGCCCCCAGACGTAATAACAATAAAACTTCTATTGTGTCTCGTTCAGTGACCTTCAACCAATTAATTGTATAAAATGCAGCACAAAATCAAAATAAAAGCTTGTTCTCGTGTCGAGCAACAAGTTTCATAAACTTATATAATATTATGATCCCGCTTATCAGATAATAGTGCCATTTCCCAGTAAGCTCTTTATCGTGCGCGTAATAGATATTATACGCAGTAGTAATCCGCTGTAGTGTGCCGATAACAATTAGCGCGGTAATTAATGCGTAATAATGTATTTGTGAAGCCATTCGTTACGCCGCAGCACGCGTCCCTCTGCCGGCTAAGCTTCTATTATCCCGAATTAGTACTTAGTGCGCACTCATTTTTTGAACATATTAAATGGTTCTTTGATAGTTTCGTATCATTTGTATTTGTTTATTCACCCTAGCAGAGCAGGAGCAACGGTTGACTTATGTATGTGTTGTCGTTGTCACTTGTCGTAGGATGTTGCGATAATATTGCCAGTAATTCGATAATTTTAATCCACCCTGCACACTGGGTTTAGTATGCGTAGTTACGCATACGCATACGCATTACGCGCGCGTTACGCATTTCCTATAATCAAAACAATACACGTTTTCTGCCCTCAGCTATGTACTCGTATATTGTGTCCTCGCGCATCCGTTTTACTGAACGATCATTGATAACCAACCACAACATTAAATTGGCACCCAACACAGTTCCTACCACGTACAACATAAAGTACAAAATGCCTAGTTTTGTGAATTGAGTGTAGTAATGTGTGGAGACTAAATAATTGTTTAATAGTGGGACATAAATCGTGAGTGCGCGGGTGAGCCCGCACTGGCCACTAGTTTATAGGAGCTGGTCACCGACGCGACCTGCGGGTGACGCAGCGGTACATTATATAGTCGTGTTGCAGCTGCAGCACATGTAAATCGCGTATCAAGGGACTATTTACTTCAGCAAATGTAAGAGGCAGTTGACTTTTTTCTAGAACATCCTTAGAAACTTTTTATTAATTTACTATTCAGGTATTACCTACGCTAGTAAATTATAGTAAAAATAAGGAAGTAGCATAATATTATTGGCCTACTTGACTGCTAATCACATAAGGAATCAATGAATGAACATCTAATCAATAGGGCAGTAACAAGTCAATAAGGCCACTACTAAGATCTCAGTAAGTAGCCGGAGAGGAGTATTAACGTAGATTATCGTGCATAATCGCGTTGAATCACGTGTAACATCGACGAACACCACCCTCCCGTGACACAAGCATTAAGAATATATTGGATAGAACCTGTAAAACAATCCCTGTTACACCCCGCCCACGGGTTTTTAGGAGTGCGTTGTCTGTCAGACAGTCATTATCGTATAAACATATTACGATATTCTTACAAACAGAAATAAAATAATTATCGTGACTAATCTGCGGTATGTTACCAACTTCCTGTTCCGTACTTGTAAGGTTACATGACATATTTAAGGATCATAATGATTAGGTCTGGAACATCTGCCTCACACTAGCACATGTTATCTACAGGTTCAAACACGGTTTAACCGTCGCCGGCGTCGGCTGGGATACGGTAGCTTGCCTCCGCGTACAGCTACAAGTTTGAGCAGGTCTACGCCCGCTACGCAATGCGTAGGCCGTGTTGTAGCGCTTGTAGCCACTTATTATACTACGTAGGCCATGTCGTATCACTTGTAGCGACTTACTAAACTACGTAGGCCATGTCGTAGCGCTTGTAGCCACTTACTATACTCCGTAGGCCGTGTCGTAGCGCATGTAGCCACTTACTATGCTACGTAGGCCGTGTCGTAGCGCTTGTAGCCACTTATTATACTACATAGGCCGTGTCGTAGCGCTTGTAGCCACTTACTATACTCCGTAGGCCGTGTCGTAGCGCATGTAGCCACTTACTATACTCCGTAGGCCGTGTCGTAGCGCATGTAGCCACTTACTATACTCCGTAGGCCGTGTCGTAGCGCATGTAACCACTTATTATACTACGTAGGCCATGTCGTATCACTTGTAGCGACTTACTAAACTACGTAGGCCATGTCGTAGCGCTTGTACCACTTACTATACTACGTCGGCCGTGTCGTAGCGCATGTAGCCACTTACTATGCTACGTAGGCCGTGTCGTAGCGCTTGTAGCCACTTACTATACTACATAGGCCGTGTCGTAGCGCTTGTAGCCACTTACTATACTCCGTAGGCCGTGTCGTAGCGCATGTAGCCACTTACTATGCTACGTAGGCCGTGTCGTAGCGCTTGTAGCCACTTATTATTTATTTATTTTCAGGACACTTTTTATATTCAGGAGTCGTTCAGTCAGAAAGTTAAGGCTATTTGCCCGTTCCAAAGCATAGGTACTGTGATGTGTGCATTGTGTGGGGGCGTTAAATATTACAACTTTATGTTTTATACGTTTACTCCAAGCGAACGTTATACATCAACGTGCCTATCACTAGTGTTTCCAAACCAAACAAGAACCTAATACAACAATTTGAAAGCTTATTCTAAATTTGCGTAACTGTTCAAATGCCACCAAAGTTGATTTTACTGCCAGCCAGCTATAAGTCATAAGTCATAAGTCATTTATTCATTTGTTAACATAGGTAGGTACAAATTACAGATGTTATGAAAAACAAAATATACAAGTTCTCTATGTTATACCAAAAAGGTGTACAAATGTCCATAGATTCTATTACATACATTAAAGCAAAAAATAAACATTGCAGACAAAAATTAAAATAAAACATGTCAAAAGAAAAGAATATAAAAATAATGTCAAAGAAATATAACAAATTTTTACATACAAATAAAGATAAGCTCGACTTTTGCAGACAAACTTTACAGAACCTGTGTTGAAGAACCGGAAAAAGAACTCCATGGACATTCGTATATTTAAATCTAAATATTTTGTCTCGAAATGTTATTCTGTGGTTCTTCAATACACCCGGATGTCGTTCATTGCGGTATAATTACGGTTTTGCAATTCATGAGGTCGGCGCGAGTCCGCGACCATCCTGTGAGGGTTGAGTTGCCAGTTTAATACGATGCCAAAAGGGCATATTGTGTGGTTTCTAACCTATTTCAGTGCGGTTCATGAACCAGAAAATTAATTAATTTTACAAAATCTTAAGCAGGAAATTCTTGCGCTTAAACTATGACCTGTTAAACTTCAGTGGAATAAAAGACATGTTATGCCGGCCCCAAATAAATTGAGATAAGAACACGAGAATGGCGATGGCTGCTAATGTTCTGTCCTAAGTAGTTAATGTTCGATCCTAGTAGGTAATGTTCGGTCCTAGTAGTTAATGTTCGGTCCTAGTAGGTAAGGTTCGGTCCTAGTAGTTAATGTCCGGTCCCAGTAGGTAAATGTTCGGTCCTAGTAGGTAAGGTTCGGTCCTAGTAGTTAATGTCCGGTCCCAGTAGGTAATGTTCTGTCCTAGTAGTTAATGTTCAGTCCTAGTAGGTAATGTTCGGTCCTAATAGGTAATTTTCGGTCCTAGTAGGTAAGGTTCGGTCTTAGTAGGTAATGTTCGGTCTTATAGTAGTTAATCTGACAATGTCTGACCATAAACGCTCTGGCATTTGCTTTGCACGCAAAAAATGCTGGCGTTATGGTAGTCTGACAACACTGTTAGCATCAGTGTTCAGGTCGTTGGAGCTGAGCTCCACAGGCCTATTTATTATACATTCAGCATCATTTAAATGAAATCACCCCATCCGCTCTCCGCGTCACAAATATTTTGTTTTATAATTGGTAACACCCGCGCTAATACCTGTTGACGTATTTAAAATATCTGTTTTCGTGAATATTGTTGATTTTAATACAAAAAAGCGTTTTCTGATATCTCGGTACGCTCGCTCTAGAGATCTGGTACGAAGGCATTGCGGTTGAGTGCCGTTTGAGTGGCAACACTGGCGATACTGAGGGAAGTAGTAAACTTGTCATAAATTTAGTAATATTTGAGTCGCATTTCCTCGCGCCGCACCGCTCTGGACCGCTCCGCACCGCACCGCACCGCACCGCGCGCCATCGTCGGTCGAAAGTTAGACATACAGTAGAACCCGTTTAAGACGATCACGCTTAATACGATTTCTCGCATAATACGCCACTTTACGCCAGTCCCTGCAACTTGAGACATATTTTCATACATTTCTTAACGCTTAATACGATTCGTCATCCCGTTTAATACGCCCGAGCCCGAGCCAGAAGAACCCGAAGTAGAAGAACCCGAGATACTGCAGGGTTTTTCTGGATATTCTTCCATTGATGACAATGTAGCACCGTACGAAATTCAATAAATTGAAGATCTTATTGAGAATGTGAATAACACACAAAACGAGGCCCTAAGTGATAATGATGAAGACGAAGATGAGTCAACTCCGGTTTTGTCAAACACCTAGGCATTATCAGCTGTTAATGATTTCAAGACGCTATGTAGCTTCTTTGGATCAAAGCGAAGACGCACTGCAAAAGTTGAAATCTTTTAATTGCTAATGCATCAAAATCTTTCTGACAAACCAAAATAAATGATTATTTTAAATAATGTAATTATAATAACACTACGTATTTAATGTAATTTATAAATGTATAATTTAATACCTATGTATACCAAAATTAGAAGATAATACATAATAATATGTAGTACGATTTATTTTCCCTATCCCGCATAATACGCTTTCTCGCTTAAGACGCGTTTTTGGTAGGGTCCCTGAGAAATCGTCTTAAGCGGGTTTTACTGTACATGTTTACGTTTATGAGCCATTACGACACGGTAATATTACGTTTATAGCAACATCAACAAATTGGTGATGAACGTAATAAAATTAACTGATCTACTTGCGTTATTGATAACTGTCAATTTATGTATATGTATATCGAAAATCATACAACGATCACGCGTTGTGAATTAAGTTTAACTCAAACACCTACAATTAAATATCTCTAGCTTCGCAGACCACCTCTGGAAATAAGCAACATTTCTTCTGAGGGAAAAATCCTTTGACCTTGGTGAAGTTGGGTATAGCGGCTTCCGAAGGACCAATAAGCGTTGTGTAATTTTAGCGGGAAAATATTGGACGACACAGATATCGAGTAAAATGGAGTAGGACTTACTTGGAGCACTGGATGGCAGGTGGGTGCAACGACTGCCGACGTGGAGGTTCACTCGTTCTTCTGGGTTGCACTCGCGCTCGTTAACTCTACTGTGTCGGCCAGCACGTTATATAGTTTATATTATAGTATAAACCATAAAGCGGTTGCGGTAGCGGTGTTATGCGGTTGGCTGCTTGATGAGAACAGTGCGAATCTTCTTGGCGACCTATATCAAGTCGCTGTGGGATTGGGGTAGGATTGGCGAAGGAACCGGGGTATGATTGGCTCAATACTGTGGTCCAATATGAATTCTACCCTCAATATGTGAGACGCGTTTGGATACATGATACCAAAATTTTATATTGCTAGCTTGCGTAAGCAGACCTTCTTCTAACCAGAATCTTATAACCAGACCTCCAGACCGAATTGTAGAAGTCTAGTGGTGACTTTCACTCCCCTGAATAACCTTCCACAGGATTGTAAGGTCAGCCACACGTCAGTAGGTAGTGACACTTGAACTGAAAACTTACTGCCACAACATAAAGAGGCTGTCAAAGTGAAACGGTTACTTTGGACGTGCGGTTGAGTGTACGGTGTAATCCAAGCTTAGCTCCCGACAGCGGCCAGCAGACGGCGCGACCACTGATAACGACTGATAACGTCGCGCCCGACTAATGGCACGCCGCTTATGTTAACTAGCAAGAACAGGCGAGCGCCCCACTGAGATCGCTTATTTATTAATGTCGATTCGAGCTTTTTATTGCTTGTCTACTAGTTTATGCCCGCGGCTTAACCCGCGTGGAGGTCGGAAATTATCCCACAGGGACGTCCTACCGGGACAAAAAGTATCGTATGCCCTTCCTTAATCACTTCCTTCACCTCCAGGACGAATAGGATCACCTGAACCACCGCCAAGATTAAACACAAGAGGATCACAAAGAACATCAGTTCATGGAGATAGCTGCGACGTCTCTATTACAGGAAGGCTTCTTGCTTGGAACGCTACACACGATCCATTGTGGGCACACAGCAGTCAGCCGACAGAAGAACAACAACAACTTCCCACTTGAAAATGATGATGGAGATTAATCAAAGCCCACGTGACTCCGGCCCCTTAAATACAGATTGAAAACTTATTATACACTATACTCAGCAGAGTCTAGGGAACAAGCTGACTATATAGTCAGCTTGTTCCCTAGACTCTGCTGAGTCAGTCAGCAGACATCAGTTTTCTTAAGTAAGTTGATATCAACTTACTTAAGAAAACTGATGCAAAAGAAAACAGCCACAAAAATTTGTAAATGGTGTTAGAACCTGCATTAAATAAAAAAATAGATTCTTTAGGATTTAATTATTTAATGCAGGTTCAAACAAAATATACAAATTTTTCAAAATGCTTTTGTTTTAAGGACCAAAAAACAAAAGAGTTTTGGAATAAGGAGAGAAGACCTCACTTGGTCGGAGCGTACGATGTTATGAACAAATAAAATGTACTCTGTAATTTTGCAACGCAATAACTTTAGAGATTACTATCCATAATCATTTTTTTTTTCCTGTGAAAATCATTTCCGCTGTTTTGTTGTAACTTTTGTGACTCTTGAGCGTTATAATAATATCATGTTGTCATTTAATGCGGAACGAGATGCTGAAAGCGTGTGGGTATGCTGGAAGCAGGGCGCGGTCAATCGGTCAACGTGAAACTGCAGACGTTGTCCACACGCATCTAAGCGTAAATGCCAATTATGGACGCGTTACAGGACTACAAGAGATGTTGCTGAACGTCACCGAGGACGATACAGGGTCACTGCTCAGAGACAAGACCGCTTTCTGCAAAATGCTGCGAGGAGGCAGCCTCAAATTACAGCTCGCCAGTTGGTTGGATTACTGCACCAAGTGGTCAACAGCGACCAAACCGCCAGGAGAAGATAGCATGAAGTTAATCTTCACGCTCGCAGACCGTTCAGAGCAGAGAGCTCCAGCTCTTCAACGCTCAAATAGAGGGCGTTTGCACTTGACCGACGCTCAGTGATTTCGTTTTTTTTTTTATTGATGAGTCACGAGTTGGATTTCAATCCGATTCAAGAAGAGTGCGTATTTGGTGAATTTCTGGTCGCCAGAGGCGAGTCCAGAATCCTCAGGAAATTCATATCATGTACCACGACGGAACAATTATGGTGTGGGCTTGGAATTCGCCTGGGTGGAAAAACGAACTTCGTTTTGATACGAGGCTATTTAAATACGAACCAATACTGTGACAAGATTGTGCAAACTATGGTCATCCCTTACCGATAGCAGTATGGCCAAGATTTCATGTTCATGCAAGATAATGCGCGTGTACACACGGCCAGGCTGGTGATGAATGTGCTCTGCGAGAACAATGTCACACTATTAGAGTGGCCTGTTCCATTTTAGACCCTTTTATTTAATCAAACAATTAAAATGTGTATTAAACTACGCATCTTTTGATATAAAATATGTTACATAAAAAGTGTTAAAATAAAAATAATTACTATGAATACCCCTGTTCCCTAGATTTTGTTGAAACTTAACGTACTTAGTTTGGCAACTTGTTCTACTTTAATGACCTATATGTACTTGCCTACTTTAATATGTAAGTTCTTAATAATGTAGAATAGAACAGTATTTATTATTTTTTATTACTACAGGTGGGTAACAAAAGAGCTGATCAAAATTTAAAAAAAATCTCTACCACATACCTTTAGGAGTCTAGAGTGTACAATATTATGGAAATAAATAAAAATAATATTCTAAGTAACATGAATGAACAGAAAACTAAACTATTGTGCACACAAGTACCTACCTAATATATGGTAATGAGAAGGAAAATAATGTCATTTGATTATTTATCTACAACTTAGGGATAGCAGAGCCTATGCTTGGCCATAGTCCATTTTAAATACCTACGGATAGATCGGGCACTGCGCCCGATCTATAATTTGTAGAGTGGGCTTTCTGTACTTGTGTGCCTCGTCGTGTGTCGCCGCATCTCGCCACACCGCGCCGCGCCTCGTCGCGCTGATTTTTCAATATCCGGCCACGTTTGAGTCCACCGGCGCCAGGCAACTCACCTCCTCACAAAAATACTTTCACTTCAGAATACTTATCGAGTTGAGACATCGTCACGGATATTCTTATGAATAAAAATTCATTCGCTGTCCGATGCAAATGCAGCAAACTTGTACGTGCGCATTTTTTAATAAGTTTGCAACGTTAAATCGTCAGACTCCTCTGACGAGGACTTTCTGTCAATAGTTTGCGACTGCAACGAAGCAACTTATTAAAAACCTAACTGGGCTAGTAGGTAACCCATGCCGGGATGCTGGGGTGGTGGGATATTAAGAAACCCTTTTCTTTTAAAATACCTGTCACAGGTCTTTTAAAAGAAAAGGGTTTCCTCTTGTCAATACGGTAGGCTCAATGGCGACATTATTGGCTACATATTTATTAGTATGGTACCGCGGCTCGGCTCTAGCCTGCGACCGGATAAGACGCGGGAATCCGCTCACAAAATGTACAATGAATGTAAATAAGAAAATCCGAACCCTTTTGTCGTTCACAAACAATAAACTTGAACGTGAATGTTCCTCGTGAACACCTAGCGCCATCTCTCGAGTGCTAGTTGTACTAAATTTTCTTTGAAGTTAAGCCGTAGTTCACCGAGTTGGGCCGTGGGCGGCTGCGCGACTTTTTCTCAAAATATATCTCTTTTGTCCCGATACGTTTCGTTGCGAAGCCTGGAACATGTTAAGCTATAAGAAATGTAACAAAAAATGAGTTGTTTCTCAAATGCTGCCTTTTTGTGTCGTAGCGTGTGATGTTGTAGGGGTTCACAATGTTAATATTTTGCGAAAAAAAAAACAAAATATAGAACCAGCATCAAGCTTGTTGTGTACGCGTAGGATTAAACCACATAGGCACTTTTGTACCTATCTAACTACCGTATACATGTCGAAGAAGAATTCCATGCCATCCTCCACAAGCATCCTGTATGTAGGTATCAGGATTAGGTATTGCTGTAGGTACCGACTGTTCCTCAAGCTATGTAAAAAAAGGTCCCTGGTACAAACGAACTATGTGAATTATTCTTATTCCTACTTAATAACAAGAGTACCGCCTGAACGCGATAACGCGTTATCGGGCCAAGTCTCACGAGGAATACCTTTAAATAAAAACTTTGCAGTTCGATACCCTAATTGCATAACACAGTTCCAAGATATTTCTAATCCATTGATCAAAGATTTAATAAATTCGTCTATTTAACAACGTAAATAACGCAATGAACGTGGCTGAACTGTCAAGATGAAAGAAAATGCGATTATTTGTCATTTTATGTGTGTTACGCAATGAGTTTTATACATCATTGGTGTTACGCAATCACCTACCTCGCGGGATTCTCATAGCGCACAACTGTTGTGTAAGTATACAACTTCAACTGTTTTAGTTTTAGAATAGATGAGTTACTAGGTCTGTACATTTATAAACCAATTTATATTTTTTATTTGGATTGGATCTGTAATCAGTATCACTCAAGTGTGGTCAAGACCGCGCTTGAGCATAGGTTTGTCTTGTCAATTTATGTTTAAATCATCAAAGTTTATCTGCATTGTCGAGTTATTTTTAACATTATTTTGCAATTACTATCAAAATGGACATTATTTGGATAAGCCAAACTCAGCTGAACCAAAAAACCAATGAATCAATGCTTGAGGATCGTTCTAAAATTAAAACTTGACTCAAAACTAGTTTTAAATTTTCGGTCGATGCTCGAATTTCCTTCTGTAATACGGTCCTTAGTGTTACAATAATATACAGCAAAGATGATCCAAACAGAAGGTTGGGTGGGAAACATTAAGGGGAGTACGTCCAAAATTGCATATACGGACAAAATGACACCGGGCTTTTTTCGAAACTGGTGTGCTACAATCAAGGAGTAGTAGTGGTCTGTGGCTACAATACTGCAGTTGTCATAAGATCACGTGACGACATCCATGTTGGCATACCTGTCAAGTTGTTAGCGCCATTGAGTCACGCCGCCAGTGTAACTGGTAGGTACGAACGCGATATGTGCGCGTAAAAGTTTTTTGTTTTTTTTTATTCCGTCTTGTTTTTGGCTAGTTTTACGTGGTTTTTATTACATATTGATGTAAATTGAAGTAGTGTACCATTATACTGCATTATTTATAAAGATGAATATAAATATCTCGTGTTTATAGAAATTATGACTTAGTTATTATATTGATAACCTGTGGGACAAAATGACATACTTACATTCGGGGCAAAACGACATATCAATGATGGCTCAGTCTACGACCATAATCCCAAAAAGCAGTTAGGAAAAAGAAGAAGACATGTAGGTACATAATACTCATTACGGTGAGGCCTCAGCTGTAGAAGCTTTTCCAGCTGCGACGACCAGTGACGACGATGACTGCGCTTACATTTACTGTCTCCGGCCGTCCTAAGACCTAAAAGCTTACATGCTCTGTGCTAAGCCCGGCGAGTGCTGGCTACGGCGCAACATTGTTCTCTCAGGCTCGTAGGTATCCAAGAAGACCAAAAACGTCGTCCCTGAAATATCTACTTTATTATTTTCGTGTTTAATAAATATCTATGTATGCCATTTTGTCTGTACTACATGGACAAAACGAATTTTCTTAGAGGTTGTGATATTTTTAAATTATATTTTTAATGGTTCCTGTTCAATTACAAGTTTACGTAGGTAGGTTAAAAGTAATGAACCAAAGATGATTACTAAACTAAAACTAAAAACTTATTGTAACTGCTATGTTATTTAAAAATATATAATATAATGATTACAAAACAAAACCGTAAGTAGGGTGTCATTTTGGACGTACCTACTTCCCCTAGCGTTCCTCACATAGGATCCATAACATTGTGAAAACTATAAAAAGAGGTGCAGGTTATGAGAAAATTTTGCTAAGAAAATTACGAGAGCTTTAAAGAGCTTTACTTCAATAAATGTGGGGTTGTAGGTACCTACGTTGGTCGGTAGGATTCGGGACCGAAACGCTGATTTATTAAATATTGGGCTCTTATGGTATAGTTTATATTTCTAATCCTGTGGAAAGCAGAACAAAATTAATAGGTAAATTAAATAAATCGAAAACAGGCTGATGCATAGAGAATACACATCTCTGCTTAGGGCTCGATTTGAGTCTTGATTCAGCCGAATATGGATTGATTACCGTTGCTCAAGTATTGATTCTATAGGTACTTCAATTTGACATCGTCTGATCGAACTGGACTTGACATTCGTTCTGTAATACGGACCTTAGGTTTATTTTCAGCGAATGCAATTCCACCAAGTAGGTGCCTTATGGTTACTTCCGATAAATGTAATGCGCTGTGAGCCGCGTTGTTGTGTTGTTACGTTGTGCTACTTGTGCCGGTGTGTTTTCTCCCTCGCTCCACCAACAGGTTACACATTGTGATTGTTCGGTGGTGGCGAGTGTAGAATCAATCAGTCAGGCGCCGCGATACGCCCTCAAATGTGACTGATTTATATCGCAGACTCCCTGTAGGCTGAGCCGCCGACATATTGACTTACACGCTGACAACACGCGCAACAAAACGGATTTCATAACCCAGCGGATGAATTATAGCTCCCCGTTGTGGGACCAGACACCGGACACGCGAGATTGTGTATCTGATGTTACGGAAAATTCAAATATGATTTCAGGAGTCAAGCCTTCGTAACATGCTGCAGGTGAACCACAACTTGTGAATGAAACAAGTGTAACGAATGCGGCGGCACGACATGGGAACCTATTATCTACCTAATCAAGCAAACCCAAATCCCACTATTTATCAACATATGTAGTACCATTTATTTAAAAAAATAAATGCATAATAAATCACATTGATATTCATCATATTTCAATAACGTTTAAGGTTTTACACAATGCTGACTGTGAAGCAGTTTAATCTCAATTATTTAAGCTGATTCCTTTCAGACAAAGTTTGTCAGAACTTTTGTGTCGTTCCACCAAACGATCCAGTGTTCTGGCGCAAAAATTAAAATGATCTCTTCTTCAAGTCTGAGCTCGCAGCTAATCTGAATGTTAATCCGTGGCGAAGGCGAGAAGACGAGCTATTCGGTGGAGATGTGGGACGGCTTCGATAGTAGCTTTCATTTGTAAAACAAAAATATTAATTACCAAAATTATATGTTCAACTCTATTCTACAACGACTAGTAGTTAATGATTCTTCTTAAATGACTACTCTGTTCTATTCAGTCTGGAACTGAGTTGGTTTGGATGACAACTGTCGAAGCGAGTCTGCACAGTTCTGGCAGAGTTCATCTAACTTGGACAACTCTGTTGTTATGGTAACTTTATTTTTGTGTGTGTGATTAAGTTGGCGCAGTTAAACCACGGGAAACTAGGTATTGCATAGGCATAATAATTCTTACGAAGCCTTGCGTTTTAGGGTTCCGTACTCACGGTACCCAAAGGGTGCCAACGGGGCATTTTAATAAGGCTCCCCTGTCCGTCGGTCCGTCTGTGACAGGGCTGTATTTTTTGAACCATAATAGGTAGACACTACGTGGCGAAGTATGTACTACTATGGCCTCAATAACAACAAATGATGAAATTAAAATAAAGTTGAAAACTAAAGAGGGTCTTACAAGAAACGTCTTTTCTTTACTAAAGTTTTTTTTAAATATGTATACTTAGTTAAATATTGTACGGTGTTACGGAATCCCTCCGTGTGGCCGCTTCACTTGCCCACTTTGACTAAGAAACATACCTCTATACTTAGTTTATTTATCCTATATTTAGCAAACAGGCAGACGCTCGGTCAGTCGGCCACATTGAAAGTGACCGCCGCTACATAGTTGTCACGAGGCGGGTTGACGTGAAGTGACCAGACCGGGTCCCTGGGCCCGCATCTACAGCTGTTATTTGTAAAGGCTACAAATAACAGTGTTAGTAAGCTAATTAAAAACCTTAATACAAATAAAGCTCCAGGAGTAGACAACATTAGATGTATTGATATAAAATCCATATGTGACAAGATGATAGGTTCTATTGTCAAGTTGATCAATTCTAGTGTCAAAAATGGAAAATACCCGGAAGTATTAAAAACTGGTAAAAAAAGGCAGTTTTGATGACTATGGAAATTATAGACCGATCACTATTTTACCTGTTATCGACAAAATAGTAGAAAAATATGTTTGTAACCAGATACAAGACTTTTATGTAAAAAATGACGTGTTGTCCAGCACACAATATGATTTTCAACCCAATAAGTCCACCTCACAACTGTTATCTAAATTCACGGATGAGTTTAACGAATCTCTTAATGATAAATGTAATGTAATTTTGCTATTTATTGACTTCAGCAAGGCGTTCGATACACCTTATTGCTGTTGTTTACCAGGGAAGTACTCAAGTCAAAACAAAATGAAAACGACTCACCAAATTCGGTAGACAATAGATCTGTAGCTGGCTTAATGGCTGTAGTGGTTGCAATCCACAGTTTCCTTGGCAGAAGTCGTGAAACTCCTCGCTCGAAAAGCACCGTCCTTGATCAGCGATTATTCGTACAGGAGATCCAAAGAGTGCAGCGCTGTCCCCCACTGTCATCCTTGCACACGTCCTTGTGTGTTAACCTGTAACCAAAAAAATCAACAGCAGTGCATGTTCCACTCGGCCAATTCTGACCAAAATTATTACAGGTTCTGATGAAAATCACAACAAACTCTTTCTCTCAAAGCCGACATGTGGAACAACACCCATACTCATTGTTTGCGTAAGAGGTCGTCCAGTTTACTGTTGGACCCGGTGTCCCTCTTGTTAGAACTTTGTTGTTGCTGAGGAAGCGATTGAACCTTGTTGTTGCTCTCAGTTATGTTACTGTTTTCTCCTTCCTCCTTGCTGTCTTGTTGTTCTTGTAATTTCTTGCTCGATGTACTTGCTTGACCTTGTTCAGAGGTACTTTCGAACGGTGTTGGTTGCACCACCGATCCCCCTGTGGACCGTGTGTGCGCCGACAGTTCCTGATTTTGTTGGAGAATTAACTCCTTGACTTCTTTATAACACTTCAATGTCGTGTTATATAAATCGCTTGTAAAGTAAGGATGACCCGCACTTGCTTCTGTAGACAGACGATCATGGTTGAACTGGAATTCACTCCATAAGGTTTCCAGCATTTGCATACGCCGTTTGAAGTAGCCCAAGTAGCACAAAATAGCTTTATAATCGATGGATAACAGAATTAGCATATTATTATAGCTTTATAAGAAATCTACATATAGGCATTATAAACCACTATACAGCTCTTGTAATGCTAATTTGGGCCCCAAATTATACAGCCTTAAGTGTAAGAATGGCATTTTAGCAGCATTATATTGGTTGTCTACCGGAATGATAAACGCATTATAATGGGCTGTGAAAACAGGTTAAAGCAGTGCGCATACGTTAAATGCGGCTCTTATACAGCTTGTACCATTACAAAGGCAAAATAAAAACATTTTCAAATATTATTTTTAATTTCTGTTATTATTAATAAATCTACTGTAAAAAGAACATGGATACTTTCAACAAAAAAATATAAGTGCTACAAGATAAGTAATTAAACTCTTGTTTTTGTTCTCTATGAGTGAATTAAGGTTGCGAGTATCAGTTTACTGTGAAAGTATGTATATATTTCAATCAAATATTTCATGCGCCTTCAAATTAAAGAGCTATTTATTACAAAAATATTATAAAAATATGTGGAATGTAAAAAAAAATTATGCTCTTACGAAGAAATCTTTAGTTTTAGTCATTATGATACCTGTATTGTACCGGCCGGTCAATACCATAGGTTGAAGTCCTTTCTAAAGGACTATTTACCATAAAATTAAATTTTAAACATTATCGATACAAAAAGCAAAATGGCGTAAGCATAATTAAAAACTTTAGGCATGCGGATGCCGGTATACGACTTATTGCTTGTTAAAATTCTTGTCATTATACGTTTGTATAGATAAAGGCATTTAATATTATGATGAAATGCTTTTAAAAAGCTGGCATTAAAACAGCACCAATGTACACCGTTAAACAGTTGTGACCCATGCGAAAGGTCGTTATAAAACATAGAGCAGTTTTAAAGAATTTTAAAATGCTTTTTAATAGCCTAAGCCGTAATTAATGCTTACATACGGCCTACACTTTTGTATAATGCTTACAGCTGTATTAGAAGCCGTATAGAGACATAAATTATGTCTAAAATAAAACCTTTAGCTGCACAAAAGATTGAAAAAGAGGATTATATAGCTTTAGGAACTACAAAGTTCATAAAATGCTGTTATACAGAAGCAAGACATTGCTAAAACCCTTCAAATTCTATAACGAAGCTAGAAGAAATTTTCTGGTCATCACTTTTTCCATTATATCGATTTTGTGTTACTTGGGAGTCCAAGTTCTTCCTGTCCCAGCCATCCTTCTTGATGTTGATGCCGACTATCTTGATGTTTTCGTAAAGCTCGCGCTGATTCTCATAAGTGTTTGCTGATGACGTCATGTTGGCAAACTTTGAGGAATAGGCTGTTGCTCCACACTTCTGGTTCTTGGTATTGTGCAACCTTTCACTTCTACGATATGCGTCTTCTCAATTGGTTAATGGGGCGACTCGCTTGTGAGAGACCAGCCCAGCCGATTCGCGACCGTAGAAGATATAACTCACACAACACTAAATTGCTCGAAGGACCAAATGTTGGGGTTGAATGCCCAACTGTGAAAATGTTATGTAAATGAGTAGACGAATGTTTCCCTTGATGGATTTATTGCTACTAAAAATAATTACACAATTGCCCTACTTAAATACAATGTTTTAGGAATGCACAGCGCTAAACAATTTTGCTGTGCATAAATGAGTGTGACGTACAAACTACTCCAAAGGTCAATGTACAGCGTAGCTCGTACACAACATGTTACTTTATTTTTCCTATAACGTTACAGATTATAAGAAAACTCTTAATATGCTAGGTAATCTAAATCTTAAGTTGACTACTTAGTATTCAACTAGTCTTGTCAGCGTTATCATTTTCGTCATGGCTAGTCTCGTCATCGTCACCTACGTGCATGTCAACGTCAGTTATTTTACGCAGTCTTGTACGACGTACGTCCGGCGGAAGAAAAGGACTTCAAAACATAACGATCACTTGTCAAAACTTCCACAACCTTAAATGGACCTCTGAACTTCCGATCTAGTTTAGTCTGATAATTCTGATTTCACTCTTCGTTTTCTAATAACACAAAATAGCCTACCCAAAATAATACTTTGTGTAGTATATTGTGATGTTAAGTTACTGGCAACACCATTTTAAAATAAAAAGAAAAATAGTTATCTGTGACACATTTGTCCGTCCGCTTCACTACAATGTAACTTAGAACTTCTAAGTTTAATTAAAACATATTTTCGTATTCAAGTGTTTCATTGGGCAATATTGTGATACAAGGCGTAGGTATACACATCAAATGGCGACGAGGATAAACAAAAATTTCGAAGCATAAAAAGGTACAATTTTACGGCTGAAACATGGCCAACGATTTTCGTATAGACGCTTTCAAACAAGATGGCGATATCTTGTGTTTTTTGGAAAGGATAGAGCAGTATTTTGAAGCGAATGAGACTAAAACAGAAAAGAGATGCTCAATATTATTAATAAGTCTTCACGAGGATGTATACAAAATTCTAAAGAATATGTGTCATCCGAAGATGCCCAAGGAGTTGTCATATGAGGAGCTGCAGAATTTGTTAAAACTAAGGTTCGAGAAAAGAATTTCGCATTTTAGAAAAAGGATTCAATTCGAAAAATTGCAACAATTGGAAGGAGAGAGTATAGCGAAATGGTATAGTATGCTCGTGTTAGAGAATTTGCTGCGGGATGCAATTTCACGAATACATTAGAAGAACGTGTTAAGGATAAATTCGTCACGAGTCTGCGTCCAGGACCAATCCAGGAAAAATTATGCGAACAAGACGTTTCCAAGTCGGTGACATTTTTAGTTGATACAGCGCTGAATAAGGAAATGGCTTTGAAGGAGGTGCAGGGAGTACATCAAGTAGCTCAGTACGGACATGCCAAGACGAATAAAAGTTCCCACAACACATTTAAAAAGACTGAGAAGAAACAGGATGGTGAGTCATCGTTATTAAAATGCATTCATTGCGGTAAACCAAACCATAGTTTTTCAAAATGTAAATTTAAGTCATTTAAATGTAAAATATGTAACAAAATTGGACACCTAGCTATTGTATGTAAGAGTAAGGGTCAAACTCATAATGTAGAGGTAAATAAAGATGCCTTCAATAATTCTATTGATATCTTTGCAATAGAGAAAAATGTTAACTATGTTTTACCAATATCAATTAAATGTAGTATTGATAACAAACCGGTCCAAATGGAACTGGACACCGGCGCTGCAATTTCATGTTTACCTGAAAATATTTATTTGTCTGATTTTTCTCACATTAAGATAGAAAATTCAGATATTGAATTAAAAACATATAATGGTGATATTTTGAAACCAGTTGGAGATATACACTGTAGAATTAAGGTAAAAGATAAAGACGTAAATTGTAGTATGGTTATTGTTAAAAATGGTTGTAAAATTTTATTTGGTAGAGACTTAATTCAGAAATTCAATTTAGATATTTCAAAACTTTTAGAAATTAATTATGTGCAAAATACAGAAGAGAAATTGCAATTATTGTTACAGGAATTCGAAATATTATTTAAAAGTGAGTTAGGTATTATTAAAGGTGAGGAAATTACATTAGAGTTAATTGATAAAAATGTAAAGCCTATTTTTCACAAACCGAGGCAAGTACCTCACGCTTTTAAAGAACAGGTTGAATCTGAATTAACAAGATTAGACAATGAAGGTGTTATTACAAAAGCAGAAACATCCCAATGGGGGACACCTTTAGTTCCAGTTTTGAAGGAAAATAATAAAATAAGATTATGTGCAAACTACAAAATTACTGTGAATAAATATATTAAAGATGTTAACCACCCTTTACCTAGAATTGAGGACATTTTTACTGCATTACAAGGTGGCACATCATTTTCAAGATTAGATTTAAGAAATGCATTTAATCATTTGTGTTTAAGTAAGGAGAGTAGTGAACTCTTAGCTTGGTCAACACCAAAAGGGATATACCGAGTAAATAGATTGCCATATGGTACAAAGCCAGCTAGTGCTATTTTTCAAAACAAACTTGAGAAAGTATTGTTGGGGGCTCGGGGTGTTGTAAATTGCATTGATGACGTACTAGTCACAGGTACTAATGACGTTGAACATTTAGAAAATTTAAAGGAAGTTTTAAGAAGATTCAAGGAGGCAGGTATTCGTTTAAATAAAAGTAAATGTGAATTTATGTAACCTAAAATTAAGTATTTAGGACATTTTATTTCAAAGAGTGGATTATCCAAAGATATGTCAAAGGTTGACTCTGTTGTTAATGCACCTGCGCCTAAGAATGTTTCAGAAGTTCGTTCATGGCTAGGAATGGTAAATTATTATGGTAAATTCATTAACAACTTATCTATAAAACTAAAGCCTTTATATGATTTATTACAGAAAAATTGCAAATTTTATTGGAATAGAGAATGTCAAAAGAGTTTCAATACAATTAAGAAGGATATTATTTCTGATAATGTCTTAATTCATTACAGTAGAGATATGCCTTTACGTTTAGCTTGTGATGCTTCACAAAATGGAATAGGGGCAGTCTTAAGCCACATTTTGCCAGATGGGTCAGACAGACCAATTAGTTTCATTTCTAGAGTTTTCACAAAGGCTGAGAAGAGTTATTCTATGATTCATAAAGAAGCACTTGCAATTTATTGGGCAGTGCAAAAACTCTATCAATATTTAATTGGTAGAAAGTTTGAGTTATTATCTGATCACAAACCGTTATTAGCATTATTTGGTGAGCACAAGAGTTTACCACAAATGGCAGCAGGTCGTCTGCAAAGATGGTCATTATACTTATTTGTCAAGTTTTGATTATACATTTAACCATGTAAAAGGCATTGAAAATGTTAAAGCAGATTGTATGTCAAGATTGCCATTACCATTAACTATTTCAGACAATAACAGGAAGGAATGTGATTACATAAATTTTATTGAAGATCAAAATGTTATAGATTTAAATTTAGTACGTTCAGAAACTAGAAAGGACCCAGTTTTGAGTAGTGTTTATAACATGATCAGGTATGGATTTCCAAAACATGTGAATAGTGAAGTCTTGAAACCATTCTTATACAGAAAAAGTGAACTTTATGTTGAAAATGGGGTTATCATGTGGGGTTATAGAGTAGTAATACCTAAGAAATTACAAAAAAGTATGTTACATGAACTTCATGTTTCACAGGAAGGCATTGTTAAAATGAAAAATAATGCAAGATCTTATTTTTGGTTTCCTAATTTAGACAGTACTATTGAAAATTTTGTTAAATCCTGTCAAGTCTGTATGTCTGCTAGGCCAGAACCACAGAAATCTAAAGTTATAACATGGCCAAAAGCTAATTTTCCTTATGAAAGAGTACATGCTGATTTTTTAGGACCTATAAGTGGTAAAATGATATTAATAATAATAGATTGTTATACTAAGTGGCCAGAAGCATATATAGTAAAGAATTTAGAATCTAATACAACGGTAGAAAAATTCAGAGAGTGTTTTAGTAGATTTGGCTTGCCAAAAGTAGTTGTTACAGACAATGCTGCTACATTTTGTTCTAAGGAATTTTCTGAATTTCTATCTAAAAATGGTATTCAACATGAAACTTCTCCACCGTTCCATCCTGCAACAAATGGGTTTGCAGAAAATGCTGTAAAAAGTTTTTTAACACCCTTGCTCGTAAAGCTGATGTAATTCCACCGGTTTTAAATATGTAAAGAGGGTCATAAAAAACGCGTGTGTTACCAAAGCAAATAGTTAAGTTATAGTCCATACAAATTCCATAACAGCATTATTTGCCATTTCAAATTTGGAACTGATCGCCGCCGCACGACTCCAGCTAGTGAGCAGCGCGCTGTTGCTATTCAAATTTCAAACTAATCGCCGCGCGGCGCCAGTCAGTAGGCAGCGCTAGCGCGCTGTTAAAATGGCGGGAAAGCAACAGTGTGCATGAATTCACAGATTGAGTTTATTTAAAATAAAAAAAAAACAGTTTATTCGGTAATTTAAAGATTCCATCCAAAACAAAGCAAATATAAGTGCCAAAATAACTCAGACAATAAATTTGGAGCCACAAACGAAGAAGTTTTGCCCTGAGCCGCGCCCCTCTTCTACTGATGATACTTTTTTATTACAAACTAATGACGAATTACAATGCTCTTCTGCCGCCTTTCAAGAAGTTTCGTCGTCTCCAACATTTACCCTAACACAAAACAATAACATTATGAATAGTAATAATAATAATAAAAACATAATTAAAAAACCAACTACAACTACGTATCATTTTAACTATGTTTAACAATTGTAATTTTACTAACTGTTTCAATAATTAAAAATGAACAAAATATAAAATGTTTTTTTTTCAGTTTCCTCGCAAATGTGTTAAAAAACGTCGTACGATATACGTGCGTATGGTTATAACATGCTCGGCTCAATTACGCCCTCGCCTTCGGCTCGGGCTGAAATTCCGCCTCGCATGTTATAACCATCTTTACGCACTAATATCGTAATGTACTATTAAAAATGCTATGTATAAGTCTTTAAATGATGTTAGAAATAGAAATGTGTCATTTGTAACTTTAATGAATAGGTATTTATTTCACTACAGAAATTCAATTCATTGCATTACAAATATTTCACCATCGGAAGCTATGTTTAATAGAAAACTTAGAACTAGATTAGATTTGTTGTCTACTAAAAAAGATAAAAAAAAACAGTGTAATGTAGGAAAAAGAGAAGAAGATGTTGTTTTTGCTGGGACGTGGTCTTTATATTGGCAGTTATCTGCTTAAGAATAAAAGGCACTTTCATAAAAGAAAAGTTGTAGTTTTATTTTTCTCCATTTTGATCTACATTTTACATTGGGTGGGCACAGACAGACAATTCCACAGACTATACCACAGACTATAATATTACCATAACACCCCGTCTCAATTTTATAATTTGAACTTAATACAATTTTGTGAAATAATTCAAACAAGCAAATTATTGAAATTGCATTCCAAACATTTGTCATAAGCAAATAACAAACTCAGATTAAAAGTTACTGAACACCTAATTTGTGAACAAAGTAGATATGCTTTAATGGCACTAAAGATTTTGTCATGATATCAGCAATATTTTCATTAGTGGGCACATAACTCAAATTTATTAATTTCTTATTCACAACATCCTTTACAAAATGTGCTTTGATGTCTATGTGCTTTGATCTCTTGCTGTTTTCATATGACTCAATCATACATATAGCACTTTGATTGTCTAAAAACAGATAGATTTTAGAGTTCACACAGCCAAAGTCATATAATAGTCCTTTCAAGTAAAGTAATTCAGATACAGTTACAGCTGATGCTACATATTCCGACTCTGCTGTTGACAAGGCAACCATATTTTGCTTTTTAGAAGTCCATGAAATTAAATTTTGGCAATAGAATATGGCACTGCCACTAACGCTTTTCCTATCATGTTTGTCGCTTGCCCAATCAGCATCACTGTAAGCATTTATGTCCTTTGCCCCGTCTGTTTTGGTGTAGACCAAAGTTTTCTTGATGGTTTCACTTAAGTATCTCAATATTCGTTTAGCTGCAGTCCACAACTGTTGTGTTGGTTTGTCTAAATATCTACTCAAAAATACAGTAGCAAAGGTGATGTCTGGTCTGCTGGTTGTAGAAATGTAGAGTAGGCAGCCTATAAGTTCCCTATAAGGTACTTGAATGATATCTTCATTTTCATTTACTGTAAAGTTTATTTCCATCGGTGTCTTTGAACCTTTGCAGTTTTCCATATTGAATCTTTGTAACACCTTCTTTATGATTTTTCCTTGATGGATTTCCAGTCTGTTCTCTTTTCTTCCTATTTCCATACCAAGGTATTCCTTAATTTCACCCATGTCTTTAACTTGAAATTCTGCTTTTAGTTTTTGTATGATGTCTGTAGAATTTCCTGATACCAATATGTCATCGACAAAGATCAATAACCATACATCTCCTTTCTTGTATAAACAGAAATCATATTGTGATTGTACAAATCCAATGCTCACAATATATTTGTGGAATCTTTCATTCCAGCACCTTGGTGCTTCTTTAAGGCCATACAATGCTCTTTCTAGTTTCATTACTTTTCCTTCTTTAATACTTACACCTTGTGGTGGTTTGATATACACATCCATGTTTAACCTACCATGTAAAAATGCTGTGGGCACATCTAACTGTCTTACTGTCAGGTTTTCTTGTAAACTATGACTTAGTAACATCCTTATAGTAGGCATTCTTGCCACAGGCGAATATACATTTATGTATGTCTCTTCCTGATATCCTTTTGCCACCAACCTTGCTTTCTTTGATCCATCACTTTTAGTTCTAAATACCCATTTAGTGTCAATCGCCCTTTTACCTTGTGGTAGATCTGTGACTTTCCATGTGCCTTGTTTTTCATGTGCATCTAGTTCTTTTGCTATAGCTAATTTCCAATCTTCTCCACTGTTTATTGCTTCATTATAATTCTGTGGGTCACCCATGCATAAACAGTATACAATGTTAGTTTCGAATTCTGTTTCATAATCTTTCAGATGAGTTGGTGCCTTCACTGTTCTTCCTGATTTCGTTATCTTTTCTTCTTTATCTGATATCTCTTGTTCTTTTCTCAGTTCTTCTGTTATAATGTTCTCTGATTTTTTGATACTATCTTGCATTTCTTCATTACATGTTTCTTCATAATATCTTCTCTCTACCTTTTCTTCTCTTCTTTTATAGCGGATATCATTTTCATCAAATCTAACGTCTCTTGATATCATTATTTTATTACTGACAGGATCCCAGAGTCTATATCCATTCTTGGTATAACCAACCATTCTGACTTCCTTTGCTCTGTTGTTTAGCTTCTCTTGTTTTGGTACATTTACCATCCATCCTCTTGCTCCAAATATTTTCAATTTTGTAAGGTCTGTCTTCCCAAATCTTATGTTTGTAGGTATCTTGTTCCATATGGCTGTTGAGGGACATCTATTTAACTGATATGCAGCGCACCTTATTGCCTCTCCCCAAAGTTGCTTTGGCAAATTACTTTCATTTAAGATAGTCCTTGCCTTGTTGTATAAAGTCCGATTCATCCTTTCACTTACTCCGTTCTGTTGTGGTGTGTGCGGTAGTGTTGTCTCTAACTGTATTCCTTTGTCTTTACAAAAATCTTTCATTTTCTTGCATAAATATTCACCACCATTGTCTGATCTTATCCTTTTTACTTTCTTCCCTGTTTCTGTCTCTATCTTCTTTATATAAGTGATTAAATTCTCAGTTGCTTCACTTTTATTCTTCAACAGGTAGACTTCACAGAAATGGGAGTAGTCATCTATCACTGTTTGGTAGTATATCTCACCTTCATCAGTAGATGGTCTTATCGGACCTGCTATGTCACTATGTAGAAGTTCTGCTATGTCTTCTGACCTTGGACCTGCAACTGTCTTGAATGGTAGTCTTGTTGACTTTGCTTCCATGCACTCTGGACAAACTTTTCTGCTTACTGGTAACTTCATAATCTGTAAACCCTTGCGATGGAGATGCCCTAACCTTTTATGCCATAGATCTTCACTTACAATGTTGCATTTCTCATCATCAGCGGAGTCATTACATACCTTACCAATAATGTAGTACAGTTTACCAGTTAGTTTTCCTACCACTTGAGCCTTTTTGTTAAATATCTTAACAATAGAATTGTCAAAGTTTACTTTATGCCCTGTCTCTACTATTTTCTTTACTGAAAGTAAATTGTATGTTAAATTTTTTACAATTAAAGCTTCAAATCTTATTACTGTGCCGTTGACATTAAGTTTAATCTTACCTTTCTTACTTGTATAAATACATTGACCATTTGCAACATAAATTTTAGTGGGAGTGTCCATGATTGTGATATCTGTCATAAAGCATTCAAATTCTTCTTTCACTAAATGTTCGGTACATGCTGAATCTACCACTAAATGTATTTCACTATTGACCGATGCATGCACCTCAACACAACTTATGAACGCCAGTCCATCACTATTATGATCACTCACTCTTGCCGCAGCACTGTCCTCAGAGATACAACCACGTCCACGACCTCTGAATCCTCTTCTTATTCTTCCACGTCCTCGACCAGCTCTGCACTCAAATGATTTATGACCTGGTTTGCCGCAGCGATAACATTTGATTGTATTTGCACTGAATGCTTCATTATCTTCACACTTGTTCCGTCCTTGTTTTTCCTTTAGCTTTATCTCAGCATCAAGCAGTCGCGCCTTCACAAAGTCGACAGAAGTTTCCTTTTCAGTGCTCATTGTTTCTATAGAGGTTATAACTTGTTCAAACTCCTCAGGTAATGACGACAGCAGGTAGCAAATTTTGTCAATGCTCTCTAATTTTGAGCCTGAAGCTTCTAGCTCCGTCACTAGCTTTTCAAAAATTAAAAAGTGGTCTTCCAGACTCGTTGTGCATTTCAGGTTTATCAATTTTCTGCGTAAATATAGTTTGTTTAGCACGCTTTTTCTCTCGAAATGTTCTTCAAGTAATTTGAACATACCTGCAGCCGTTTTGCCGCCTTTTATTATTTCTAAGTATCTGTCCGGCAAACATTGCACAATGATGTTTCTCGCCGTGGCGTCATTTTGCTTCCATTCTTTATTACTGGTTTCTTTCACGTCTTCGATAGCTTCCAACACGCCATTCCTTTCCAGTAATGTTTTTACTCGAAACTTCCAGTTATTAAATTCGCCCGGGGTTTGTAATTGCGGAAATTGGACTTGTTGTGACGCCATTGTGATTGCAAAAATTCTTACAATTCTTCACCTTTATGTTTGTTTTCACTGGGCCCATAACCTGTTGTTTTTGCTGGGACGTGGTCTTTATATTGGCAGTTATCTGCTTAAGAATAAAAGGCACTTTCATAAAAGAAAAGTTGTAGTTTTATTTTTCTCCATTTTGATCTACATTTTACATTGGGTGGGCACAGACAGACAATTCCACAGACTATACCACAGACTATAATATTACCATAACAGAAGAATTTAAAGAGGGAGAGTATGCTTACTGTAGGGACTATAGGAATCCTAATAAAAAGAAATTTGTTAAGTGTGCAATTGATGAGGTATTGGGACAAAGAACTTATTTATGTAGAGTTTTAGAAGAGAACTTAATTTGGAAACGTCATTTAGACCAGATTATAAGTTCTTGGCCTCAAGACCAAAAGGAAGAACAAAATGAAACCAGTTTTGTAGTAGATGATAGTTTATTGCAGGATTCTGAGGATTTAAGAGATAACCATTGTAATAAGCAAATAGTGCTTAATGATGAATCTAATGTTAGTGCAAATGAGCCAATTTCAGAGATATTGCAAGAAGTAAATGATAATGTTAATATTATACCTGAAGGTTTTAATAAAGTCTCTGAAGTTAGCCCACATATTTCAAATACTAACCAGGATGCAAAAACTTGTAATAGTACATACAAACACTTACCTGTTAATCAACCCGTTGTTTCCTGTAGTAATGAGAATCAAACTTTGAGGCGTTCTGATAGACAGAGGAAAGCACCTCAACGTTTGAATTTGTAAAGGGGGAGTATTGTAGTATATTGTGATGTTAAGTTACTGCCACTGGCAACACCATTTTAAAATAAAAAGAAAAATAGTTATCTGTGACACACTCCATTTGTCCGTCCGCTTCACTACAACGTAACTTACGACTTCTAAGTTTAATTAAAACATATTTTCGTATTCAAGTGTTTCATTGGGCAATATTGTGATACAAGGCGTATACACATCACTTTGCAAGTAAATGTCGTGTAGAAATGTAATAAAATCACTCCGCCCCTAAGACGACCCGCCCATAAAATTTCAAGTTGTGGCTAGCTATTCGCAACGCTTCTTATAATTTGTTCTGTGCTGAATACACGCATTTAACCAATACCAGTTAACGCAACAACATTATTAACTCGTTTGCCACTCAATTTGGCTGCACAACTCGCTTTTACTAACGAGCATTCAGCACCAGAATCGTATTAAAACAATACAGCTCACCTTTGTTCTAACGTGCCTGAGCGTAGTTGTACGACGCAAACATCCACTCGCCGTTGCTGCTTGCAGCGCGTGCTCCACCTCCATCATCTGCTTGACTGCCACTTCTCGTGCACCGGGTCGCGACATGTCCAGGATTCCCTCACTTGCAGCACACGAAGGGCTTCACCGAAGGCTGCGGGCTGCTTGGCTCGATTCTTGAAGTCACCCCACGTCACTGGTAGCTCCAAGTTACGTCCTTCGTACTATTTACGACAGCCACGTTGATACTGCTTCCTTTGTGCGCCTTAATGACAGCCACAAGTTGACCTCCTTGCAGTGAATTTTCAGCAAAACACAAATCAGCTGTCGTATTGTGTGCTGTTACGTTTGCACACGCGTCCTATCGCGTTTTCTAATTACGGGAACGGGATACGGGTCGATCTCCAGAGGCCTTTTTTTTCGTGTCGGGCTGAATAAACCCATGCTAAAATCGAAAAACGTTTTCAAAATATTTTTTTATATACAGTTCGGTGTCTAATCCACATGATACAAGGCTAATATTATGAATAAGTTTATTTTAAATATTGAAAAAAAAATCTTAAACCCTAAAATCCTGATGGCTCTGGGTTGACCCAACTCCCGATTGAATGAAAAAAATATTTTTTAACTTTTTAATGAGAAGGTTCATATGAAATAACTTATTTAGATTACATAACAAATAGTTAATCTTCATGGTAATAAAATATTTTTAGTTATATTAACAATACTTTTGCCACAATTCGAATTTAAAATCGTGACCGGGCATTTTATCTCATCGCTCTGCGCTGAGGTAAAACATCGCGCTCATCCCTAGTTACGCGTTATAGACACTCTATTCCGCTCCCGCGGGGTAACGCCTGTAGTGGTCTAACCGCTGAGGAGGATACCTGTGTGCCACGTTCCCGCGCTCCAACATTACGAAGGTAAGTTTATGATTGCTCTGGATTTGGTTCTCGAATTTTATGATTGCTATGGCACGTTATTTAAATTAAATAGTAAGCTTGTGAATGTGTTTGTTACGTGAATTAAGTGATCGTTATGATGTTTTTTATGAGACGTAATCACAACTTTCTGCTGCTTTTAAATTCGGCTATATTTATGATTTTGTGACTTTTTCTGATCGCTATGGCTGTGATTGCTCTGTCCAAAAAGACCAGAGCGATGATATTTTGCAATTATTGTACGTTATAAACCTATTTTAAGTAGCGGTACCGGACTGTAATAATGACAAACAATGAACTATGCATATAACTTTTAATTTATAAGCTTTCCTGGGTTTCTTTGGGTAACCTAAACCCATAAACAGATTTTGACGTATTTTACCTTGATGATATTATTATATTGGCATTTAGCTAACCACAACTATAGGTAACCCTTTCTTCTCTAAAATTTAATGGTCTATTGTTGCAGATTGAAATCATGCCTCGAAAGAAGTTATCTATTGAAGAAAAACGTCTTAGGAAGAAATTGGCTGAGCGTCCTAGTGTTGTTTTTAGACTTATCCAGGCAATTTTTTAAATATTTCCGTAAAAACCATGCTTGAACTTCAACGAACATTAAAAAAAAAGAATTGGCCAAATTGGTCCAGGCGTTGATGAGTTATGCGCTTACCAACACATTTTGCGATTCATTTTTATATTATAGATATTCCGTATTTTTGATATGTATGACTGATAATATAGGTACTGGTAAACGCGGGTTACTTTAGCTCTGGGGGGGAACTTTGGTTCAATACAAAAAAGGGTTTTCTATTTTCTATTGTTGCATTGCATAGGGCTAGATTGGCTCAATGCTGTCATAAAAATTGTTTTTGTATCGACAAAATCTGCAGGTCAAACTCTTCATAGAACAACATTGGCTCAAAAGTAAAAATATTTACATATAGGTACATTTTGGGGAATGAAAATCCACACCTGTAAAACAAGTCCATTAAAATGCTAAGAAATCCACCATAATCCCTACTATCAAAGGGTTTCTAAAAAAATATGAAAAAATTGGCTAAAGTAACCCGCGTTTACGGTACCTTGACCTTTTTCTAAAATAATACATTTCTCTTAGATATAATCTTGTTACACGTACACTGAATATGACTGAAAACGGCTAAATAAATAATATTTTATCAATATAAATTTTTTTGTTTCACTGATTTCACCATTTATGATCGCTCTGACACGAATTATGATTGCTCTGGTCGCGAAATTTTTTGAACTTAAATATTTCCATAACTGTTTGTGTAAATTGAAGGCCAATAGTAAAAATTTACTATTTGAATATCATTCTTTTTAATGAGATACATAATTACCATTAAATATCAATATCTGAAAAGCACCAGAGCGATCACACGAATACGCCCGTTTTGGAGATTGACCCATACGTCGAACTCGAACGCCGGTTATAGACATTTTTTATTTTCTAACATGGCGGTAGGGCGCAACTGGCGCGTCACTGTGCAAAGGTATTTCGGCATACAGCCTATGCCCAAAACTATATTCACTATGATCGCGCATCCGTATCTGGCTTGTCTGGGTTTAACTCGAACAGATCCACACGATTATTTAATAAGCGTTCGCAGTTTGCACTTTGTTTTTAAAATGTCAACGGTCACTTTCACTTTTAGGGTTCTCATTTTGCGCATGAACCAACACGAATCCCACTTCTGATGACGGAGAAGGTATAGTGTGTCTCGTTATTATCAGCCATATTTAACTATTGTGGGCGTACAGTGGGTATGTGTTGGTTATTGCGCAATAGAAAAACCGTTTGCAGTTCAAATAAGATTATAATTTCACGAACAATTTAGTCACACTAGCAAATTACACACTGTAGGTACATGTCGGCGCATCATCGCCGTTGTTGTCACATTCACACATAATTTTTACGAAAGTTCACACAAATATAGATGTAAATAATAATGGGATAAAGGAAAGCACTTACTTAAACTTGAGGTGTTTATTCACTGCTGAGCGTACAAAGTCTGCCCTTACTGGCCACATTACGGCCTATTTATACTGATTTCTCACAACGGTTCACAATCAAATTCGTCAAAACAAAAAGCGGAAGTTATATAAAAATAGAATAAACCAATCAGAAATGCTGTCGAAGTCAAAATAAAATCCCAACATACTAATTTAATTCTTAAACGGAAATTCAAAATAAAAACTTACTACATTTTAAATTAAATCGCAAACGGAAGTTCAAATCAAAAACTAATAATTTAATTCA
Source organism: Luperina testacea (assembly GCA_927399505.1). Lineage (NCBI taxonomy): Eukaryota > Metazoa > Arthropoda > Insecta > Lepidoptera > Noctuidae > Luperina > Luperina testacea. Next base: position 662,523 of record OV656766.1, on the reverse strand, counting down.
CAAATTTAAATTAAATCGGAAACGGAAGTTCAAATCAAATACTAATAAAATACAGTGGATGTGACGTAACATGACAGATATTTTAAAACAACCGGAAGTTAAAAATAAATAGTAAAAGAAATACAGTGGATGTGACGTAAAAGTCAATATCAACATTACAATCTAAATTCAATTATTAGTTCTGCGCCCATACGGCCATTCTGGTCCAGCGCGCTCTCTGCGCTGTATATAAGTTCAATAAGCATGACCTATATAGGATCAGCTCCATTACATGACATCACCCGCCTTGGATCTAGCCATACCATATGGCATCACCCGCCTGGGATCTAGCCAAAAAAAAAACCCTAACATGGCATCACCCGCCTTGGATCTAGCCAATCATATGGCATCACCCGCCTAGGATATAGCCAAACAAAAAAACCCTAACATGGCATCACCCGCCTTGGATCTAGCCAATCATATGGCATCACCCGCCTAGGATATAGCCCTCAGACCGGGAGTAAGGATACGCTTGGTGGCCAACCAGCGCTTAAGGAAGGAAAGGTGGATAGGTTAGCTACAATATTTTTTTTGCAATTACAATATTTATACAAACATTACAAAGGCACCACACATTTAAGATCTAGCCTATCTAGATGGCATCACCCGCCTTGGATCTAGCCATACCACATGGCATCACCCGCCTGGGGTCTAGCCCTAAGACCGGGAACAAGGATACACATGGTGATCAGCCAGTGTTTAAGGAAGGAAAAGTGGATAGGTTAGCTACAATATTTTTTGTCCGCCCATACGGTCGGTTAATCATGAGCATTATTATCAATACAATTAATATCATTACAATTATCCATAAATGGATCTTTTTGAGCCAGAGGTGCTGGTCTCAAAAATCATGACTAGCGATCTTTTCGGAACAACCCCGTAAATTGACATGCTTAACTTTATAACGATTGTTTGGCAAAATCTCTAAAACTTCCATAGGGCCTTCATATTTAGGGCCAAGCTTAGTAGTATGTCTTTCATATTTATGCATTAGGACAAAATCTCCAACTTTAAAAGGATTTACACGAGCTTTACCCTTATCAAATCGTAATTTGTCCTGAAATGATCGCTCGTCCATCCTTAATTTAAACAATGATCTTACAGTATTGAGATCTTCAATTGGTTCATCAATGTCAATTTGTAAGAGCTTAATACCTGGTGGTGAACACTTTTTCCCAAATAACAACTCCATCGGAGATATTCCCGTACTTTTAGAAATAGTAGCGTTAATAGCCTACTGAAAAACTCGAATAGCATTATGCCAAGGTTTATTAAGCTCTACAACCGATATGTTATCTTTAATTATTTTCATAATTCGTTCCACCTGACTATTTGCCCGACTAGCACCTTTAGCTACTACGTGATGTTCAATACCGAAGCGCTGGCAAAAGTTTTTAAAGTCAGTGGAGGTCATACTTTTGTCCAGGTCTATTATGAGTCTGTTTGGGGTAACAAAAATAGAAATTACTTCTTGTAAACAACATATAGCTGTATCTTGACGTCCGATTATTGGTGTAAATTAAATGAGTATATTTAGTGAAAGCGTCTATAAATACAAATGCATATTCAGTATTGTTACGTTTACCACTCATACGTCCAGTTATATCAGCATGGATGGTGAGAAAAGGGATAGCGATTTGATGGAGAGTGACCTGTTTAGCACCGGACATACCTTTTCGAATTCTACAACTAACGCAATTTTCAATGAACTAATTTTGACATGCTTGGGAACCAATACTGTTCTCTTAGTTTAGCGAGTACTTTCTCCCAACTAAAATGCTGAAGGGTATCGTGATAATGGGAAATAAGATTCCATCTGTAATTTTGAGGCACTATAATAAGTTTACGAGTTTTATTATCAATCTGAACTTTACGTCTTAAGAGTTTATCTTGAGATATATAAGTGTTTGCTATATCTTTTGGAATTGTATCGGATCCCAGTTGTTCAACTATGTTTTTAAGAACAGGATCTCGCTTTTGTTCAATAAGCAGCCAGTTATGATCTAATGTAGAGGAGTTTACTAAAAATTCTAACGGAACATTTTCACTATGAGTTTTATTAGCGCCGAATTCTACGGGGTTACGGCTAAAGAAATCTGCATGAGAAAGTCTGTCACCCTTCCTATATTCAATGTCAAACTGAAAATTTTGCAGGAATGCCCACCAGCGGTGCATTCTAGGCGTAAGTGAATTAATTACAATCTGTTATGACTTTGAAACATCTACCGTATAAGAAATGGCGAAAATGTTTAATAGCTAGTGTAGTTATCTACAGCCGAAACGCACTGGTTGTTCGCATGCTGAAATAACCCACTACATGAGGATTATTAGCATGGCGTTGAATTAGAACAGCACCATAACCAAGAGAAATAGCGTCTGTATGGAGTTCACACGGCAAGTCGAGATCAAAATTTTCGTTAATTCGTATAAAGGAGCCATGCCATAATCTTCGAAAAGTTTGGAACAAATTTCCTATAGTAACCAGCTAAACCATTGAACTGACGCAACACTTTACAATTGCTGTTGTTTACCAGGGAAGCACTCGGTACCAGAGTCAAAACATAATGAAAACGACTCACCAAATTCAAAAGAAAATAGATCTGTAGCTGGCTTAATGGCTGCAGTGGTTGCAATCCACTGTTTCCTTGGCAGAAGTCTTGAAACTCCTCGCTCGAAAAGCACCGGCCTTGATCAGCGATTATGCGTACAGGAGATCCAAAGAATGCAGCACAGTCCCCCACTGTCATCCTGCTTGCACATGTCCTTGTGTGTTAACCTGTAACCAAAAAATCAACAGCAGTGCATGTTCCACTCGGCCAATTCTGACCACATTTGGTCAGTGGGTCGTCTTAGGGGCGGAGTTGTTATTGCTGCCTTTGTCCTATCATAATTTTACTTTGCAAGTAAATGTCGGGTAGAAAAATAAAATCTCAAATTGTTGCTCGCTAATCGCAACGCTACTGTATATGACTTGGTCTGTGCTGAATAAACGCGTTTGACCAATACCAGTTAACGCAACAACATAATTAACTCGTTTGCCACTTAATTTGGCTGCACAACTCGCTTAAATACTAACGAGCATTCAGCACCAGAATCGTAAACAAAACAACTCACCTTTATTTTCGTGCCTGAGGGCAGATAAACGAAATCCACTCGCCCTTCACTACTTCTAGCATGTTGTCCACCGTCAGCTTGGCTGCCACTTCTCGTGCACCGGACCACGACATGTCCAGGATTCCCTCACTTGTAGCACACGAAGGGCTTCATTGACGGCTGCGGGCTGCTTGCCTGCTCCGATGTGAAGTTGCGCCACCGCTGGACGTCGTCAGCATACCGGAACTCTTCGCCAAATGTCTGGATCAGGTCGTGTTTCACCTGCTCCCATGTAGTGGACTGCAGCGACCATATGTCTGCCCAGGTTTTCGCTCTGCCTTTCAACTGCAGTATTGCCTTCATACGAGCTTCGTGGGGCGATATACCAATCGTTGAAATAGTTTGGTCAACGTTGGCACACCAGTCCCTGATGTCATGTGAGCGTACATCAGGGTCAAATGGTGGTAGGTAGAAATTACCACGATCTCGAGACGGCGCTGAAGTAGCATTCAGCGCAGTGGTCACAACGCTAGAGGCAGCGCTGGATGCAGCTTGCTTCGTAATGGAGGTCACGAGGCTCATCACTTGCTCCAGAGAGAAGGTGGGTTCCGGCTGCGTAGCCGGGGCGGGCTTACGGGCCCTGGATCCGGAAGACCTCAACAGGGGCAAGGTGGATCCCACCGCTGCTGTCGGCGCATCATCGCCGTTGTTGTCACATTCACACATAATTTTTACGAAAGTTCACACAAATATAGATGTAAATAATAATGGGATAAAGGAAAGCACTTACTTAAACTTGAGGTGTTTATTCACTGCTGAGCGTACAAAGTCTGCCCTTACTGGCCACATTACGGCCTATTTATACTGATTTCTCACAACGGTTCACAATCAAATTCGTCAAAACAAAAAGCGGAAGTTATATAAAAATAGAATAAACCAATCAGAAATGCTGTCGAAGTCAAAATAAAATCCCAACATACTAATTTAATTCTTAAACGGAAATTCAAAATAAAAACTTACTACATTTTAAATTAAATCGCAAACGGAAGTTCAAATCAAAAACTAATAATTTAATTCACAAATTTAAATTAAATCGGAAACGGAAGTTCAAATCAAATACTAATAAAATACAGTGGATGTGACGTAACATGACAGATATTTTAAAACAACCGGAAGTTAAAAATAAATAGTAAAAGAAATACAGTGGATGTGACGTAAAAGTCAATATCAACATTATTTTAAATTGACCGGAAGAACTAAAGCTGTCAAAACAAATACCAATTGAACGGAAATGACATTTAGATTAAATCAAATATATGAAAAATAATCAAATTATTACAATTTAAATTCAATTATTAGTTCTGCGCCCATATACACGACACAACCAGATACGGAACGCTGGACAGTTTCTAAGCACATGTTGTCCGTACGATGTCCAATGTCCAAGTCCAAGTCCAAAGTGAGCTCCACATCGTTCTGTCGAGCTGTTTTCTAACCCCCACGGACTCAGGCTAGACTCTGTCAAGCGCCGCCGGGTGGCGCTAGCGTTCCGAATAGTCAAATGCATGACCGGATGCGACACATAAATAAATACTTACACAGCTTCAAAAACCCTCTGCAAAAGGTACAATATGGGCCCAATAATCAAAAAAATAACTCGCGTGTACAATCACTCATTGTTTACGCGAGATGTAATCCTGCGGCGCGCGGCAGTCCCGCGTGCTCGTCACGTGCCCGCGGCGTAGTCGTCACGTCACGTCGGGCGTCGCTGTCGTCGCGAGCGCTGATTAGCTCCTCCGGGACCCCGGACGTGACGCAATACAAACGCATTTGAAACATCTTGAACACACGCTGAAAGACTTTATAATTTTCCCTAATTTCCTCTCGTCGGAATACCTACTTACTAGGTTGGTAGGTAAACATAGACATAGTACTAGTGATAGGTGTAAAAGCGCCAAAAAAAATGGTGTGGCTCGAGCGCGTTGCGTGAGGTTTCGACCTGCACCCGTTCTGTGTTTTGCGCTTTAATCCTCTCGTGTGTATATGTATACCAAGAGTCCATATTCTGAAGATATTTTACAATAAAAACTTTTTAACAAAAAAAAACAAAACCGACTTCCAAAAAAAAAACACTACAAAGTGTAAAATAACTTTAATTTCGGAAGTCTCTGGATCTGTATTTTAGTTTTTGCCACCGACTTCCGAAATTAAAGATTTTTCACTATGTGGTTTTTTTATTTTTTTGGAAGTTGTTTTTTTTGTTAATAGTTTTTATTTCTTGCTTTTATGTGGGTCTGTTTAAAATGTATCTAAGTTACAATATCCTAATGTCAACTTGCCCATCGCCTTTTACAAAATATTGCTTTTACCGATGCAGGGATGTTAATTGTTGACGAGTTCTCCTAGTATTCCACCATCAGCCCCATTTCACCATTGTGACGAGCATACATTGCTTAGCAACCATATTAAAGTAATCGAATCGCAACCCGTGAAATACTTATTATTGAGTACTTCCGTTGGCCATCTGTGGTCTTCTTCATCAGTTCCAATTCACCAAATGGTGGTTTCCGAGAGCAAATGCACGAGTTACTATAAAAAAAAAATACCCAAATCGCTATAGGTGTGCCTATAATATTTGACGAGTTCCCTCAATTCCTCAAGAATCCCATCATCAGAACTGGATTATGATGAAAACGGGACCAACCTGGAAGTATATCCTTTTAAATAAAAAAAGAATTTTCCAAATCGGTTTATATACGACGGCGTACTGAGGTAACAAACAAAATACAAACGAATTGAGGAACTCCTACTTTTTTTGAAGTCGGTTAAAAACTGGAGCTAAGACTGACATCAAACTACGGCCGAAAAATAAATTAGGTGCCAACCTCATAAACTCACGTTCTAAAACAAACGTATTCTCCGGGGGCGGGTCCGCTCGCCGTAGGTATCCCCTGCCTCTTACAAGAGTTAGGTACAAGGATCATAAATTCCCGTTAATTTGGGCTCGCAGACTATGTGTGTAATAAATTAATAAGAAATATGAAGTGAGGCAGGAAGTAGCCTTTGGCGCCTAATATTGGATTACGTCGCGGCGTCGGCGGCGGAGGTGAGCTCGCCTGAAAGCTGTCCGTATTAGTTGAACTTCAATATCCGCGGATCAGCGCTATTGACGTGCGCTCGCCATTCATTGAGTCTTTTGAGACGCACACTAGCCAGCCACTAGCTCGACATAACATACATAAGTAGGTACATACATACAGGTATTAAAAGCTGCTACACTATTTTATTTTACAACAGAAGATAAAATAAAACCGGCCAAGAGCGTGTCGGGCCACGCTCAGTGTAGGGTTCCGTAGTTTCCCGTCCGTCACAATAAGTGTTCCCACTTATGAGTTTAAAAGTGGGTATCCATTATATTCGCGTAATAATCGTAGTCGATCATAGATCTTAAAATATTGGGATTCGATTTTAATAATTCTTTTTTTGTTTTTGTTTGAAAACAGATACGTTCAGGATAATAAAATTTGTAAACGAAGTTAAAAAACGATTTCAAAGTCAAAGTCAAAGCATTTATTTCAAATAGGCACATAAAAGGCACTTTTGAACGTCAGAAATTACAAAAAATAGAATTGATTCTAGTCGCCCATTCCAAAAGGTAGTTTTCGTATGGAGAAGAACGGGCAAGAAACTCCACCGTTACTCTTTTAAAATATTTTACAAAATTTTGAATACATTAATTATATAATAATAATATGTGAACACGATGCACCTAAAATAAAATTACTATACCACAATAGGTAAAAGACATAAAAATGAAACCATGACATATAAATTAATTTTCACACCACCTGCTCGAAAATGTCAAATTATATGTCAAGCAACCTTAACCTAAAGTGAGTCATTAGTGGCCGGGGGCTCAGCCGGTCAATAATGTTGTACTGGATTTCATTATGACCCGCTGATCAATAATGTGATTTGAATTTGGAATCTCACATGTTCAGCTAAATTGGCAGTATAGTACTAACAAACACCCTTTGGTGCCAGAAAGAGGAAAGCTATTCTCGATACCCTTACTACGCGTGGATGATATTCTCGATTTCCTACAAAATCATAACGACTGCTTCTTCATATCGTTGCCATGTTTTCGAAGACATAATATTGTAAGAATAATTAGATAACTACGAACCATTTTTTAAAGGAATGGAAGTGCATATAACTAACTAGTTCTAAATTCTAAATATGTTATTCTTACTGTTTGTTTATTTAATAAATACTTTATTTTTCGTACTATGGCTATTATTTTCTCACAGTAGGTGTAAAAAGTAGAGTATCCTCCTCTGGGCTAAAGGTGTCTTTGCCTTGGGCTAGCTTGAATCCCTCGCTGCATTCAGGATTCTTGTATTAACTCCCTCGCTTCGCTCGTGAGTTAAACTCTTAATTCCCTCGCTGCGCTCGGGAGTTAAATCCCGAATCCTTCATTGCGCTCGAGATTCAATATGACGCCCGTGACATAAGACACAACTTTAGCCCCTCGGTGCATAATCTACTATTTTCGTACCACTTGCTCAAAAAAGTGACATTCTATGCCACAAAAAGCGAACATAACAATAGTCATTTTTAATCTGTTAAAAACAGGGAAAGAAAATTGTACTGAATTTCATTCATCCTCTAGAGGGAGAATGTGATTTAAATTTGGAATACTTACCGAAATTTATACTGAACTACATCTGTGTTTACACCATTGAGTTTGTATATAAAGCATTATACATCTTTTGAAAAAGGAATACGCATTTATTATGCAGTTATGATTATTAAATAAAATTACGAAAACCGACGAGGCCGTATGAGCTTGATGCCTTTGCTTTTCCGACAAAAAAATATTAGTCTAGGAATTTGACACGTTTTTGTTTTCTTCAAATACATAAACAATAAGTTTATTTTAATTTATGTTTATTGTATGAATAAGTAACTCCATTTGTTAACTTGGAAGTTATTTATTGTAATCAGTACAATTCTAGAAAGATTCGAGTTACGACTTGAATACACATTTTTGCGCCGTAGACATTGTGTGCGAGACTGACTATAGATATAGACTATATTCATAGACACACAAACAACTTACATGCCTTATGTTTAGTTTTATAACAATAGTGAAATATACTTGTGTTGTTTACAATGGATAAACAAATCATAACATTGATAATTTCTTACAGCTGAACTGGGATTGTTAAATTAATATTGAATAATTGTGTCCACGTTATTTGATTTAACATCACAAGAAATAACAAATAGCGAATGTAACATTGTATGTTTACAATCCGATCTACATACTTATCTATAGTGCAATAAAATCTTAAACAAACAAATGAATTGTGTACATTATTTTTACCTTTATCCTGTTCATTAATTTCTCGGAAATCACACTTTCACTTTATGTTAAATTCACTTACACTTTGCTATTATATTATGTGATTATTAACGTATTATTATTCTTATAAACAATTATAACACAAACACTTTGGTTTCACTATATTTCTTCCTGATCTAGTGGTAATTCTCTTGTCTTCATTCTCTTTTTCAGGTGTTGTTTTCAGGCTCAGTGATTCAGGTGATGGACTTGGTGTCTCATATGGTGTGGAGGGGTTTACAGATGTTTCCTCAGTATGACTGTTTTGATCACTCTCACTCATTGAAGATGAGGGACATATCTCTTTCATTGGAGAATTAGAGTTTGATACATCTTGTGTTGGGATGCTTGGAGAATATTCTGGGGTACTCATGATGTATGGTAGGTCATCTCTGAATGTGGTTGCCGTTGCTTCATACTCTGAGTTGTTAGGTATCTCATTACTTATTTGAGAGTTTTCATTATTATGCACAGAAGTGTTGTCTTGTTGCAGTGAGGGGTTTGTGCTGCTAAGATCTATGACATCTCTTCTGTTTTTTCTTATAGTGTTACCTTTGTCAGTCTTGATCATGTAGCTTCTAGGTTCTGGTCTTTTATCATATACTATTCCGTATGACTTTTCAGATGTTAGGTATACTTTAGATCCTTTCTTCATTTCTGGTAATTGTTTAGTTCTATGTTTTTTATCATAATATAATTTTGATTTCTCTCTTCTTTCAGACAATTTTCTTCTATATTTTTCAAGATCTATAACTTGCGGTCTTAATTTTTCTATAGTATTAGGAAGAGTGCTGTTTAATGTTCTTGACATTGAGATTTGTGCCGGTGATGGGCCTAATATTGAAGGTGTTGTTCTGTAATTTAGTAAGCCAAGTATAGGGTCTTGAGGATTTCTATCAAATATTTTCTTTATTATTTTTACTCCTATTTCAGCTGCTCCATTACTTTGTGGAAAGTGTGGGCTTGATGTTATGTGTTTGAAGTCCCATTCCCTAGTGAACTTTTCAAATTCTTTTGACGAGAACTGTGGTCCATTGTCAGTTCTTAGTATTCTTGGTATGCCATGTCTTGCCATGATGCTTTTTAAATGGATTATTATAGCTGCAGAAGTCGTTGATGTGAGCTTAACAACTTCTGGATAGTTAGACAGTGTGTCTCTTACAACAAGATATTCTTTTCCTTTATATGTACATAGATCAGCTGCTATGACCTCCCATGGATATTCTGGTATATCACTTGGAATTAGTGGTTCTGGTTGTTGTACTGCTAACTTTTTACATTCTATGCATCTTGAAGTCATGTTAGTAATGTCTTTGTCTAATGTTGGCCACCATACAGACTGTTTTGCTCGCTGTTGGACCTGATAGGTTGGTACATGCCCAGTATGTAATTTGGTGAGTATTTCATTTCTCATCATACCTGGTATATAAATTCGGTTGTTATAGGCTATTAGGTCATTTAGTATGCTTAAGTTTTCTTTGTTTTCATAGTAAGATTTTAATTCTTCATGTATATCTTTGTAGTACGGCCATCCTTCCTTAATGTAGATGTGTAGTTTTTGACAGATGTAGTCAATTTTTTGTGCATCTCTGATTTTTTGTAGCCTGCATTCTGTTATGGGTATTGTTTTCATGATGGTCAAGATTGTTAGTTTGTCATTTTCCTCTTCCGCTAGTATATCTATATCTTCTGCTTCGGAAGGGATTGGTGATCTGGATAGCATATCTGCCATATACATGTTTTTACCCGGTATGTGCTCAATGGTGTAATTGAATGGAATCAGTCTCATTCGAAATCTTTGAAGGCGAATAGGTAAATCTCCAATAGGTTTGGATCCTAAAATAGACACTAGAGGTTTGTGGTCTGTTCTTAATTTAAATGTTAAGCCTTTCAAGTATATTGAGAATCGTTCACATGCCATTGTTATTGCACATGCTTCCTTTTCAATCATTGCATATCTTTGCTGTGTGGGTGTTAGAGTTGAAGACCAGTAGTATGTGGGTTTCCATATTCCATTGTGGTTTTGCTCTAATATTGCACCCATACCATACTGTGATGCATCAGCAGTGACTCTTGTTTCTAGTTTTGGGTCATAGTGAGCTAGTATTGGTGATGATGTGAGTAGTTCTTTTATCTTTAGGAATGCTGTGGTATGCTCATCGATCCACTTTAATGTAGCATCTTTCTTTAGCAGGTCTCTTAGGAGTTTTGATGTGTTTGCTAGATTAGGTAAGAATCTTAATTGTTGGTTGATAGCTCCTAAAAAACTTCTTAATGCTGTGATATCTTTTGGTATAGGCATTTCACATATGGCCTTAATCTTGCTTTGAAGGGGCTGTATACCAATTGATGATATTTTGTAGCCGAGAAATGTGCATTCTTGAGTTCTAAATATGCATTTCTCTTTGTTTAAAGTTACTCCTGCCTTCTGTAGGGCTCTTAATACCTCTCTGAGATTTTTGTCATGTTCTTCGATTGTTTTTCCAAAAACTAAGGTATCATCGACATGATTTACACAACCTTTGAGTCCGTTTAATATAGTAGCCATCTTTCTTTGGAATACTTCACTGCTGGAATTCATGCCCATAGGTAGGCGATTAAATTTGAATCTACCAAATGGCGTAATAAATGTTGTCAAATCTTTGCAGTCTTCTGTGAGCATTACTTGGAAGTAAGATTTGTTTGCATCTATTTTGGAAAATACTTTAGCTCCAGCTAGCTGTCCCAAGCATTCTTCTACTGTTGGCAAGGGATAGTACTCACGATGAATAGCTTTATTTAACTCTGTGTAATCTACTGTTATTCTGACTTTATTTCCATTAATTATCGGTACCATTGGGGAACACCACTCTGTAGGTTTAGTTACAGGTTCGATAATTTGTAAGCTTTGAAGTTCTTTGAGTGCTTGTTCTACTTTCGGCATTAGGGGAAGTGATACACGTCGTGGTACAGGAATAGCATATGGTGTTGTTATAGGATTCAGCTTTATACGGTATTTGTCCTTCATTGCACCAATTCCTTGAAATAGTGTTGTGTACTCATCCTCAGGTAGTTTTGTAGATATAATCTGATGAACTTCTTTATGAAATTTAATTATACCAAATGCTTCACATTCTGGTAAGCCCAATAATGGCGTTTTTTGACCTTCTAGAACATAAATGTTAGTAGTCCTTTTCTTATTTTCCCATTTAAGTGCTATATTCTTGCATATACCTTTTCCTGGCAGAATTATGTTACAGGGTCCATATAACTTTTCTTTTATAGGTTTAGGTTCAGGAAGTTGAAGCTCTTTTCGAAGTTCTGGACTCATGACTGTTTCGGAAGCTCCGGTGTCAACTTTGAAGCGAATGCATTTGCCATTAATAAGTATGTTTGCAAATCTTGGTAGACATCTGGGAACGCTGATAGTATCAATAGTGTCGATAGTGAGATCTGGCTCCAGTTCATTTATGTTTTTAGATTTCTTACATACTGCTATCCAATGACCTTTTATTCCGCATCCTTTGCATGTTGATTTCGCTGCTTCACAGTCACTAAATTTGTGTTTCGGTTGCCTGCCACATTTTCTACAAGTATTGTTGTACTTCTTACTATTACTTGTTTCTGGTTTTGCAGGTTTTATTTTCGCTCTCTTGTCTACATAATTGATTTCAGGTGCTGCTGATGTGTTTGGTTGCTTTAGTGTGTCAATGTTGGCGTCTACGATTTCAGCATGCCGGACTTTGTTTATTACAACTTCAAGACTCGGCTCGGAATCAAGATTTTGAATTAATTTCGACAGTTGAGTGTCTTTCATACCAGCTACGATACGGTCTCTTATTAATTCGTCTTCTAATGCACCATATTCACACTGTTTGGCAAGGGTGTGCAAATCAGTTATGAAATCATCCGCTGTTTCGTCTGGTCCTTGTGTTCTTTGATTAAAACGAGCTCTAGCATAAGTTTTTGTCTTCCTCGCCACGTAATAACAATCAAATTTATTTTTGACAATGTTGTAGTTTTTGGCATCATCCTCCGACAATTTGAAAGATTGAAAGATATCGTTGGCTTTGTTGCCCATTGTATATAAAAGTGATTTTACTTGAGTTTCTTGTGGCAATGCTTTTAGTTTCGTTGTGTCGCGATATTGTTCGAACCTTGTTATCCATGCTGGCCAATCTATACCTTTGAATGAAAATTGTGATGGCGGTGGGGTCGACATGCCGTTGTAAAATTGCATAAGAGTCCAATCTATTTGCGGTTGCGGAGTGGATCTGACATTTTCGAGTTTATTTGTTAACTCCACGATCAACTGCATTTGTTGTGTGACTTGTAGTTGCAAATTTGCTAACAGGTCGGCATTCTCCATCTTGAAATTTTTTATTGCTTCTTTGGTTTGCGTTGGCGTTGCACAATTTTGTGGATTCTGTTGAGATCCGCGCTGTCACCATGTATGAATAAGTAACTCCATTTGTTAACTTGGAAGTTATTTATTGTAATCAGTACAATTCTAGAAAGATTCGAGTTACGACTTGAATACACATTTTTGCGCCGTAGACATTGTGTGCGAGACTGACTATAGATATAGACTATATTCATAGACACACATTTATAAATAAGTTAATGTTCTAAAATGCTTATCTCATATTATTATTGTGTTAATTTTTTCGCAAATGGTACGAAAAGTAGAGTATTTTCCTCGGTGATAAAGCTGTCTTAGTCTTGGGTGAACTTAAATCCCTCGCTACACTCAGGACTCGTCTTAAATCCCTCGCTTCGCTCGTGATTTAAGTTTTTAACACCCTCGCTACGCTCGGGAGTAAACCTCGAGTCCTTCGTTACGCTCGCGATTTAAATCGTCACCCGCGACAGAAGACACTGCTTTATCCCCTTGGTTAATAATCTACTAATCTGATAGATACATGGTGCTCACATATTTACAAACATGGTAAAAGTAAACGATTTTCATTTAAAAAAAAAAAATTACAAGTAATAAGTCAGTGTGTGAGTTAAAATAGTTACAGAATGTAAATCAATGTCAAAAAAAGTATAAATTTACAATTAATTTAGCAACCAGTTTGATTTTGTTGTCTAGACTCCAGATTGTCCTATGGAGCAGGACCAGCATGTTTCCAAGAGTTCTTATCTTGGATATAATCTTCTAATTTATAGTATGCTTGTTTACAAAGTGTACGTTTAATGTGAGTTTTAAATTTTCTTTCATTTAATTGCAATATATCACAAGGTATTTTATTGTAACATTTAACACAGTACCCCATAAAAGATGTATGTACCTTGGCTAATCTGAAAAATGGTTGATGTATTTTATCTTTATTTCTAGTATTAAAATTATGTCTATCGCTTATTTTACTAAAAAGATGTAGATTTTTTCTTACATACATAATATTTTCATAAATGAATTGGCAAGGTACCGTCATAATATTAATCTTTTTAAAAAGTTCTCTGAGAGATTCGCGGCGACGTAGATTATAAATGGCTCTGACAGCTCTTTTTTGCAAAATAAAGATGGATTCAATGTCAGCAGCTCGACCCCATAGTAAAATGCCGTACGACATAATGCTGTGAAAGTAGCTAAAATAAACTAGACGCGCGGTTTCTACATCAGTTAATTGTCTTATCTTTCTAACAGCATAAGCGGCCGAGCTAAGCCGCCCCGCAAGAGATGTTATGTGAGGTCCCCATTGTAGTTTGTCGTCTAGCGTGATTCCCAGAAAAACAGTTTGATCAACAAATTCCAGTTTTTCTCCATTCAGTATGATGTCACATTCACTACTTCTAACATTAGGTAATTTAAATCTAATGCATTTGGTTTTCTTTTCATTTAGTACCAAATTATTTACCGTAAACCAATCTTGGACCTGAAGAATAGAGTTATTCACGTCGTCAAGATTTTGTGCCCGTCTGTCTATCTTAAAGATCAATGAGGTGTCATCTGCAAATAACACCATCTTCGGTTGATTTTGAAGTAATTGGGGTAAATCATTAATGTAAACTAAAAAGAGGAATGGACCCAATATAGAACCTTGAGGAACGCCCATTGCTATTTCAGACCCTACTGAGTTTACGCCGTTTACTTGTACTTTAAGCTTTCTGTCTTTTAGGTATGACTTTAGTAAATCAAGAGCTAAATTCCTAATCCCATAGTGCTCAAGTTTCAGCAGAAGTGTCTCATGGTTTACGCAATCGAACGCCTTAGAGAGGTCGCAAAAGATTCCAATGGCATCTTGTGGTTCCTCCCAGGCGTTAAAAATGTTCTTTATTAGGTTGACACCGGCGTCAGTGGTACAACGCCCTTTGGTGAAACCGTACTGTTGTTCATGAAAGATGGAATTTTTATTAAAGTGGCGTAACATTTGATTGAGCATCAACTTTTCAAACACCTTACTGAGAACCGGCAGAATTGAGACAGGCCTATAATTGTTGGGTTCTTTACTATCACCGGATTTGAACAAAGGAACTACTTTACTGTATTTCATGAGATCCGGAAATCGGATTATACTACAAACTTAGTCCAGAAATTATTTTGTACAACTTTTTGTCTTTTTTGTACAAAAACTGTTGTTTCTATCAAGTTCAAAATAATTTTCCTAGAAAGTCCTTATAAAGTTCTACTTTTCAGATTTTTTTCATATTTTCTAAACTTATGGTTCAAAAGTTAGAGGGGGGGGGGACACATTGTTTTTTACTTTTGGAGCGATTATTTCCGAAATTATTGACATTATCAAAAAATGATTTTAGTAAACCCCTATTCATTTTTAAATACCTTTCCAACAATATATCACACGTTAGGGTTGAAATTAAAAAAAAATCACTTTCCACTTTACATATAGGGGAGCTACCCTAATAAAACATATTTTTCCAATTTTTATTTTACCACTTTGTCGGCGTGATTGATATACATATTGGTACCAAATTTCAGCTTTCTAGTGCTAACGGTCACAGAGATTAAGCGAGGACGGACAGACGGACAGACAGACATGGCGAAACTATAAGGGTTCCTAGTTGACTACGGAACCCTAACTAGTTGACTACGGAACCCTAAAAAGGATTGGTTAAAATTCTACTGAGGTAGAAGTTAGTTTCAACAATGCTACTTGTTGAGCTGCTTAACTTTCTAAGGCTAGATCTAGTGCACCTTAGGCCGCTATCCCACTAGCGTTTTACGAGCGTTGACGTCAACGTCACGTCTGCGCAGCGTCGACGCCGCGCAGACGCGACGTTGACGTTGCGTCGTCAATAATTTTGCCACTGTACTCTAATAACGTAGCCCCCGCCCGTACCTACACGGACAGAGCAGGACGGCGTGATTGTAGGTACCTGTTGCCAACAAACGCGACGTTAACGTTGCGCATACGCGACGTTGACGTCGCGTTCAGCGGACGTTAATGCTTGTCACGCGACGACGCGACGTCAACGTCACGTCTGCGCAACGTTGACGCTGCGCAGACGTTCGAGAGACGCCGACGCTCACACGGCGTATTTTAAACGCGCAGACGACGCGCGTTTCAGGAACGCGCCTCTTCGGCGCCGTAGACGTTGGTTGTTGCGTTTGCATTGATGATACAAGCGCGCGTATGGAGCGCGTATACGCGCGTTTGAAGCGACACAAACGCGCGTACAAAGGAGCGGAGTAGGGGCGCTCACGCCACCACTGCACCGCCCGCGCCTCAGTTGCAATAATAGTTTATTGTATGCTGCGCGTGTATTTGGTTTAAAATGGAACCCTTCGACACCGACCGCTTTATAACAGAAATAAACAATCGTCCCGCTACATGGAATTCACTACTGCCCGAATATTCAAACAAAGTGTTAAAAAGAAATGCTTGGGATGAATTGTGCCAATTTTTTTATAACAATTTCAATGGAAAAACCAGTAAGGAAAAAAACCTGGCAGGTAAGATTTATTGAGGAATAGTATTATATTGAGGAATTTCGAGAGGAATTGAATCCTGAAGACAGCACAGTATTCTTGGGCATAACTTTGGATGCTAAGCTTCAGTGGGGTCCACATACCTATAGATAATTAATTGTTAAATAAAAAAGCTAAGTTCCGCAGCATGCGCTGTTAGAAAAATTCGTAATTTAACTGATATAGAGACTGCCCGTTTAATGTACTTTAGTTATTTTTATAGTGTAATGTCGTAAGGTATTCTATTGTGGGGAAATGCCGCCGATATTCAGACTATCTTTGTTTTGCAGAAGCGTGCTGTTCGATCAATTTATAAACTAAGTCCGAGACACTCTCTCAGAGACAAATTTAAAGAGATTAGTGTAATGACTGTGCCTTCTCAGTATATTTATGAAAATCTTTTCATCATCATCATTAATATAATATAATCAGCCTATAATGTTCCCACTGCTGGGAAACAGGCCTCCTCTCGGTGAGAGGGAGGGACATGCCCTGCCCATGTTCTAGGACATGCCGGTTTCCTCACGATGTTTTCCTTCACCGTTTTTGAGAGCAGTGGTGATGAAATAATTTACACATGAGCAGTGGTGGCCCAGCGGCATCGGCCGCGACTTACGAGTTGTAGGTCGTAGGTTCGAACCCAGACGGGCGCTTTACTTTGTGAAAATCTTTTATATGCCCATAAAAGTATAAAATTGTTCAAAAAATACAGTGATATCCATAATATAAACTAAAATAATAATAGAAACAAACACAAATTTGTTGTACCTACAACAAGGCTCAAGAAAATAGGTGGCTCGTTCAGATGCCAATGTACCTATACGCTTTTATAATAAACTACCAAGCCACGTTCAAGATCTAAGCCTTAATAAGTTTAAATTATTAATTAAACGTAAGTTGTGCAAGAAAGCCTTTTATACTGTTAAAGATTATATTGAGGACTAGCTTCTGCCCGCGACTTCGTCCGCGTGAAATTTCTTGTTTCCGACCCACGCCGTCGCATCGCATCGCATCGCCTGCCCGCGCTGTCTCTTCGTTTTCGCTTAGCGATCTTTCTGACTTTTATTCTTTTTGCTCGGCTCCTAAGGGTTATAGCGTGATGTTACATAGCCTTCCTCAAGAATTAGGCTAGCAAATGTAAAAATATTTTTTAAAATCGACTCCGAGAAAAATCCGACCGAATAGCGCGTTCAGACAAACAAACTCTTCTGCTTTATTATTAGTATTTACAAATTCATCTTAAGATACGAAAATATGAAATATTATTTATTATCTTCGTCGTGTGTGATAGTCCATTGAATTGTATGATTATAGTATCTTAGCCGTGTGCAGCGCCCCTTAGTGAACTCCACTGCGGGTGACGTAACCTACGACAAACTTATTATTTGTACAGTAATCGGGTCTAGGGATCGAACCGCAAAATTAAGTTTGTTTTTTGTTGTATATACTTTTCCGGGATAAAAAGTACCCAGTGTGGTGCCCAGGATATTAAAGAATAATTATACCAAGTTTCATCGTAATCTAACCGGTAGTTTTTGCGTGATGCCTGAACAAACAGACAGACAGACAAAAATTTTTTTAATCACATTTTTGGGTTCGGTGTCGGTATAGTAACACCCCCTGCCATTTATTTTTTTGATATTTTCAATGTACAGAATTTTCACTTCTACAGATTTATTATAAGTAGGTATAGATAAAAAGGCTTGGCATTGCGCTGCTTCCAATTTATGCATTTTGAGTGTTTTGTTGTTTTTAGGGTTCCGTAGTCAACTAGGAACCCTTATAGTTTCGCCATGTCTGTCTGTCCGTCTGTCCGTCCTCGCTTAATCTCTGTGACCGTTAGCACTAGAAAGCTGAAATTTGGTACCAATATGTATTCAATCACGCCGACAAAGTGGTAAAATAAAAATTGGAAAAATATGTTTTATTAGGGTAGCTCCCCTATATGTAAAGTGGAAAGTGATTTTTTTTTTAATTTCATCCCTAACGTGTGATATATTGTTGGAAAGGTATTTAAAAATGAATAAGGGTTTACTACAATCATTTTTTGATAATGTCAATAATTTCGGAAATAATCGCTCCAAAAGTAAAAAACAATGTGTCCCCCCCCCCCCTCTAACTTTTGAACCATAAGTTTAGAAAATATGAAAAAAATCTGAAAAGTAGAACTTTATAAGGACTTTCTAGGAAAATTATTTTGAACTTGATGGAAACAACAGTTTATGTACAAAAAAGACAAAAAGTTGTACAAAATAATTTCTGGACTAAGTTTGTAGTATAATCGTATATGCAAGCATTTTTTTAACTTTGTTTACATATTTTCTTATCCAGAGAGCAGTGGTGGCCAAGTGGTAACGGCCGCGACTTACGAGTTGTAGGTCGTAGGTTCGAACCCAGACAGGCGCTTTACTTTGTGTAAATTATTTCATCACCACTGCTCACAAAACGGTGAAGGAAAACATCGTGAGGAAACCGGCATGTCCTAGAACCAAAAATTCGAAGACATGTGACATCTACCAACCCGCACTGGGCCCGCGTGGTGGATTACGGCCCACTCCCTCTCACTGAGAGGAGGCCTGTGTCCCAGCAGTGGGAACATTATAGGCTGATGATGATGATGATGATGATGATGATTTTCTTATCCTGAACGTATCTTTTTTCAAACATAAACAAAAAAGAATGATTAAAATCGAATCCCAATATTTTAAGATCTATGATCGACTACGATTATTACGCGAACATAATGGATACCCACTTTTAAACTCATAAGTGGGAACACTTATTGTGACGGACGGGAAACTACGGAACCCTACACTGAGCGTGGCCCGACACGCTCTTGGCCGGTTTTTTTTTATATAAGTAAATTGACAATAATATTAAAAAAAAAAGCAATGACATTTGCTTACTTTGTAAAGTATTACATTATTTTAATTATTTTGAATGTGAAGACGATGCGGGTCATTTATTTTATTCATTTTATATTTTTTTATAATTCTCTCCATGGTCTGGAAGTTTGAGTAATTTATGTGGCCTACCCAAATGTCCTTTCTTTGGTATTGTTCGTCGAATCGTTAAGCTCCTTAAGTCTCGAGTTGAGCTGCACGATTTCTGACAAATGCGTGCACTGACTGGACAGGTCCTCTCAATCTGTGTGGTTCTTTCCTCAAAAGACCATCTCAGACATCGACCTACATGGTCTTCATATAACCTGACCAAGATTATGTCTGGACTTTAAAAGAGACTATGACCTCTGAGTTTGTTTCGACCTTTCTTCTCAGAGTAGTCAGATAGGAAACGCCGACCTCATCTAGTCTAAAAAATATATGATTGACGTGTAAAAGTGTTTGTGCAAACCTACTTACAAAAATAAAATCATTTATCATTTATTATATTTATTTAAAAATAATGTATTTGTTTTAGGACTACACATAAAACATCGCCATAAAGATAGCCACCCCATGTCGCGTGCCCACGTTTTAGGGTGTTAAGGCGTGGATATATGTGAATTGGGCTTCATTTAGGATACATTAGAACCATTTTTTTCCGTAACCCTTACAAGAATTTTTTTCAAAAAAATATATATTAATCTACACAATATAAAGCATGTCCTCTTCGATTCAAAAAAAATAAAAATATATTTGAAATATCATAAATAAATACGCAAAGTGACCTCTGTTTTTGTAACTTACTACCATTTTTCTCCTAAAATATCAATCACAGGATCTTTTAATTGCCACCAATATATTATATTAAGTAATGCCGAGGGGACCTTCGGCTTATTTTTGCCAATAACTTTCTTAATTATTTAATATTAATTTTTTTACGTAATCGCTACTCGCAAATCGCGTAGCCACCCCTCCGGCGCCCAATAAATCAGTGCGGGACGAGACGCTGTGCTGAACGGACCTGTGACACTTTTCTCCGCAAACACACTTTGACGACACGGTTGGCGCAGTGGCTGAGCGACTGCTGCGCTGCGTGTCGCGGGTTCGATTCCCACACGGAACAAATATTTGTATTGCCTACAGGTAGTTGTTCCGGGTCTGGCTGTTTGTGTATGTGAATTTAAATGTTTGTAAACGCACCCACGGTACAGTAGTAATTCCTAGTGTGGGGCAACGTTTTCTTTAAAAAGAAAGAAAGAAACAAAATTATTGTCGGTAGCCCAACCAATTAGAATTTTTTTGGTTTTATATATAGTGTGTGTAAATATTAGGTTATTTTAGTGTTTAATTAGGTATAACGTTGTAAATAATAATTACTAGTTGTCGTTAATTCTTATTGAAAATAGCATACCTACACGAGGAGATTACAAAGAATAAAACACTAAGCTTATAATATTTTATGTACTTGTTAGGTAATGAAAAAAATTGCACTGTCCTTCAAAATTTAGTTGATACCATACTTATAGAATTGGAATAACTTTTAAAGTAGGTATACACAAAATTAGTAAGTATACGGTATATATAGACTCTATAATATAAACAAAAACTTAAAGCAAATTAGGACTTTGAAAAATAAAAAAAAATCTAAACTAGGTAAGTATGCAGATTGCTAAAATTATTCTGAGAATCCGATGCACAATCGAATTACACGGTTAACTTTATAAAAATAAGGTCTTATTTCGGTTCAACATTTTCATAGAAAAGAGCACCTCGCAACTAATAATGAACTCTATTTCGACGGAAGAAACGTTCTATTTTTCTGTTCGTATTGTCTGCCTTTGTAGAAGCCGCTAGCCACCGCCAATCCGCCATTGTCACACAAAAATGTTTTGAAGGGCACTATTATCGTTGATATTTCGGTATTATGAATGAACGTAAAACTATGTCAACAAAAAGTATGAAAGTAACGAACATGGATGTTAAACATTTTGTCAACTTTATTTTTAATTATGTAGATATCTACAACATTATTTTTAGGATATGCGATTCCAATAATTTTTACACCATGTTATATTTTGTTCCAAAATATTTTTATTAAATTTTATCACCAGTTAATTACAATACAATCATTGTACGGTTAGGTACCTATTGCCAAACTATTATCAATGAGTGTACGACACCGGAGGCCTCTCCCTCACACGTTCTGCCTCCTTCTTCGCTAGCATGACTGCTTCGCAGAAGGAGGTGACTACTTCTCTTTCCATCTCGCCCCACAGTATGTATATGTATGTAGTTATCATACAATATACGAATATATAAACTAAAATATATAATACTAAAGCTCATTCATTTACAGAAAAACTAAAATTAATGTTAATACAATAAAAAACTATAAATTATACAATATACATAATTATATTTTCCCTTGCTTTCGGTATTGGACATTCAAAAGGTTTTACACCTCTGTATTAGATACAGCATGTCGATTCTGTAAAAATCTCACCGTGAATACTTGCGTGGAGTGAGCTGTCAGTGTCATCCTACTGATGCTAGGGATTGACCAAGCAAACATTTACAATCATAAAAGAGATTTTTTGATTCCCACGTAGTTTGTGTGGCGTGATCACTTCACCCGATTCACGACATTTAATGTCGTGAATCGGGTGGAGTGAAGGTGAAGTGATAAGATCACGCCGCGCTTGCGCGTTAGTCACTCATCAGTTCATCACATTAGAGATTTGTTTTTACATATTTAACTTGTAAGGCGTCATGTATAAGAACATTAGGAAATTATGGTAATAATATTAATAATTAATATAATACACCATGGCGACCCTGCCTTAGAGTCTGCCAAGGGGCAGTTGAGCGATTTTCAAAATGTGTAATCATAATAATCATAATCATTTTTTATTTGTCTAACATAGGTAGTAAATACAGTTCTTAAATTAAAATTCATAGGTCGCTATGTTATGCCAAGAGGCGTACAAATATGGTTGCATGCTAATTAAATACAATCAACAATATGGAATCATTTCTACAGTCAATGCATAAATAAATAATCATAAATTAAATTCTAATTTACGTCACAATATTCAATTAAAATTAGTTAACTCTAAAGTTTGACGACACGGTTGGCGCAGTTGTTAAGCGATTGACTGCTGCGCTGCGTGTCGCGGGTTCAATTCCCGCACGGAACAAATATTTGTATGACCTACATGTAGTTGTTCCGGGTCTGGCTGTTTGTGTATGTGAGTTTAAATGTTTGTAAACGCACCCACAATACAGGAGAAATTCCTAGTGTGGGGCAACTTTTAAAAAAAAAAAAAAAAAAGTAGAAAAAGACGAGGTATTCGTCAATCAAAACGCGGCTGGTGGAGGTGTTGTTGACGCCGAGGTGATGTTGCCATGGTTACGAGATTCGAGTGGAGTGATATATGGTACATTCCGAATTGCACTGTAATCGACTACAGCGTGCTTACACCTTGACCCCAATTCTGCTGTATGCTATTTATCTATTATTCCCCGCATAATCTTACCACGCCGTACGTTTATCAAGCGTGGTATTTTGACAGTTCAAACCGGTTTCGGTCATTGTGTCATAGAGAATACGTTAATAGCAGATGTAGTGATTAGGTTATTAAGGAATTGACGTGGTTTCGAAGTAACGAATCATTAAGTGGTCATAGTGAATTAGGGCCCTTTTCTGAATTAACGTGAACGCGATAACGATGTCCCGTGAATCGACATATATGAAGTCATGGCATGTGCCATCTTGCGATAACGCCGACTACCGACCATGCCCTAAAATTTAGGGCATGGTCGGTTTTTCATTTAGGGCCTAAATTAATAATTATCACCGATCTTTAAACTAACGTGGCATTTTCGAAATTGTGCTTCTGGCTACAGTCGCCACCTTACCAAAGCAGAAGAAATTCGTGGTGTATACACAAATAAATACTATAATCCAACCATGAGTAACTATTCAAGTGAATAGGTATATTACTGACTCTCAGCTGCCATAGTGGTGATTTATCTAAATCGGAAAGCAAATTATTCATGTGAGCGATGATGACTTAATTCGGAATGAGCCATATTTCACGCCGCGCAAGCGCGTTAGGCGCTGGCGCTGTCTGGCTATATAAGGACTTACTAGTCTAGGGAAAAAAGAAAAAAAAAACAAGGTTGAGATTCTGACTGCGCTTCTGTTTTGCTATTTTATTGTAAGTAAAACCCCACAAAATATTACTGTTTTGACCACTAAAATACTAGCTTTGAATTATATAAAAATATCAATAGGATTAGCATTAAAAAATATTATTAAAATCTCGATTATGATTGTAAATGTATGCTTGGTCAATCCCTAGTATCTGGTAAGATGACACTGACAGTTCACTCCACGCTCACTTCACCTAAGTTTTCACGGTGAGATGGTTACAGAATCGCACTGCTGATACTGGAAGCGATAGCGATAGATAGCATGCGGCGGGCGGCGGGGGCCGGGCGGCGGGCGGCGGGGGCCGGGCGCCGGGCGCTGCGGTGCAACATTGTAGCACAAAATTATATTCGCGTTGCACGAAATTATTGTTAGGGGTGGGGGAGGCGCGCGCGGGGGCTTTGTCTTGGTAACGCCCACATGACCAAGGTCAATGGCGTAGATCCAGCTCTTAAATCGTTAGTTGTGATAAGTTCAGGTGTAATTTTCGTTTGTTCCGCTTTCCTTCTTACGATATTTTTAATTATTATAACTAGCGATTTAGCACCCTAAAACGTGGGCACGCGACATGGGGTGGCTATCTTCACGGCGCACGTTGGGCCGAATCTGAATAAAAGTAACTTGTGAATTAAAAATTTGTCATCATAATTATCCCATTAAATATTCGTTTTTAGAAAAAATACAATTAATAAATGTTGATTGTATTGACGGCTTCTGTCGATTGGCTGAACAAAAAATTAACGTTTCGAAAAAAAATCGTCCTTTTTTCAGATTCGGCGCACCGTGCGGCGGTAAATAGAACAGTAAAACAGTACAACATGTAATTACGTAGGTACCCTAAATTTTAGAATCTTGCCATGGTACTGCACCTTCATCGCTAATAAAATAATCAGTGTACATATTTCGTATCAGACGTCACGTGCCAGACGATACATTCAATGTATCGTCTGGCACGTGTCAAGCGGTAATTATATATTCTTTTTTCTCGTGGCAAGATTTTTCCAGCGTAAGGTCTCTGTAAATGTTGAGATAATGCAAAGCCTTCATCTCCAACAAACGTAAATGGTATTGGCACTCCATTATTAGATATTGGTCTCGCATTTGGTATATTATAATTTCCTTGCCTTATCTTTTTGGTCCATTCACTACATTCATTTATTGTTGAGTCTGCAGCCTTTCCATAGCATCCAACATCTATATATCGATAAATCTGTAATTTGCGTCACATATTGCAAGCAGTACGATGGAAAAATATTTTTTATACCTAATTAAAATACTCTGGTCCACTATGTTGAGGTTTTATAACTCTAATATGTTTCCCATCGATAGCCCCAAGTAGGTTGAGAAAATTTGCGTATTTCATAAATCCTTCAGCAGTTTTTAGATGTGATTCTTCGGTTGGTTCTGGCATACAGACGTTTTTTAATTTATCCCATATTATTTTCACTGTTTCACGGACTATAATGCCTGCCGTCGTTTGTCCACACTTAAAGTCATAGTGAATATCTGAGAAATAGCAACCCGAAAAATACCTGAAAATAATAACATTATTAAAACTTCTATTGTCATCGTAAATTTTACATATGACGTATATTTCATTAAAATTAACCTACAACTACTTACCTATTTCAAATAAATTAAAATTAACCTAATAAATAACTAAACTATTAACATTATTATTGTTTTCAGTATTTGAACTTCAAAAAAAATGGAAGAGTATTAAGGACGCTTTTATAAAAAAGAGACAAAGCGAAGAACAATTACTGTTCCAGTGGATCTGGAGCTAAGCCTAGAAGACCTTACATATAAGGTGAGGTGGGGTAAGACTAACATAGTTTTCTGCTAGTCAGTAAAAATCAATTTTCATGGCTATGTTATTTGACTTACCTCTGAGCTAATAAAATCAGTGATATCTAAAAACTATACGCTTTTACGAAATAATAAATATATTTCCGTTAATGCACTCAGAACGTACATTTTGAATAAATTGCAAGACAGTTAAAACTGCTAGTCTTGCCCCTCCAATTGGGGTAAGAATAACAGTACTGTATTTTAACAGAAAACATGGACTTATTGGAGTTTCTAAAGAAAAATCGTAAATGTACTAAGTACTCCAATTTAATCTGAACTCTATAATAACGAAACAACGTATATTTTTGTGGCAATTCGTTTATTACATGATTTGGGGCAAGACTAACATACAATCAAAATCAGAGGTGCAGAACCTTTTGAGTAACATCAATAGCCTAGGTAATGTTATACGTTAGACATTAATTAAAAGGCAGACCAAGGAATAAGTTGAATGAACTTTATTTCCATATTAAAATGCTACATACAGCACTTTCAAAATAAACATTTTTCAATCACCAATCATCAACCATGTTGTCCGTGGTACCGTCTGTAAAGAATTAAAAATTTTATTCCATCTCGCATGATAGTAAACGATGACTCAATTTTACTGTCTCTAGTGAGAAAAAATGTTTTGAATTTAGAACGCTGTGAATTGACAATTCTAATTTCTGTCTGGGGCTTACCATCTTACTAATGAACTTTGCCTAGTCGAAAGAAAAATATACCCTATACGGAAATGTTGATTATAACTGACTTGGGGAAAGGCTAACATACGTTTGTCTTACCCCGGGCAAACTGTTAGTCATGCCCCACTTTGACATTCCTAAGTTATGTTTTGGTTTGGTAAAATATTAGAGGAAATCGTTTGTTTAATGTTAAAATGATTCGACAACTTTAAAGACAATATTAATATGTTACTACTTACGCTCAAGACTCCTCCATTTAACGCTTATTTTCACCAAAATTTTAAAGAATTCGTCAGACTAAACCACATGTAATAATTTTTTTCTCAGCTGATATTTTCGTTTCACTATGTTGGCAATATTAACCATCAGAAGTGCCATCTGTGTTTTGAGTCGGATACTTTTTCCTCAGAACTGTTTTATCGACATAACAAATTCAAAAAGAAGGCAGTACTTTTAGAGATATTTGAAAGTGATAGTCTTGCCACGCTGATAGATTTACCCCACCTCACCTTATTCCAATTTGCTAACTTTTTTAGACCCACTTTACGAAATAAGATCTCCAAGTCAAAATGATGATGCAGCACTGGGGCATAACCAAGACTGTGATTTTCAAAAGCCACATTCACCAAAGAAGTCTAAAAAGACTCCAAAACATGAAGACCCACAAGATAAATTGTATGAAGCACTGACAGCAAATCTCAAACAGTCTAAGGAATCGAATAATACAATTTTATCTGAAAATACCGACATACTGTTCTTAGTTTCATTAGCTAAAGATTTTTCTGCCATCAAAGAGGAATTTAAGTTAGAGGCCAAAGGTGATATGATAAATTTAATTCGTAAATATAAAAATATGGGACAGTCATCGAGAACATTAGGTACATGAAAATAGATACCAAGGTGCATTTCAATATGAACATCAGTATGGATACCAGTCTGGATATTAGTCTGGATCTGGATATCAGTCTGAATTTCAGCCTCAATATCCAAGTAATCAATCAGCGCCAAGAAACGAATCTGTCAGTTCACTCCAAAATTTGGATAGCAATGAATCGGTTACAAATGACTCCGATATCATATCTGACATGTACATATGATGATATTGAATAAATATTTTTCTCTTATTCATAATCTAAGTGCACTTATAACATTTTACGATTGATTTAAAAATGTCAAATAAATAAATAAATAAATACATAATAAATAAATACTAGTTGTTTTCTTACCTCAGTGCGGTGCGATTCGCGGTCGAGTACGGTCGCGTTTTGCGCTGCACAGTACGAATATTATATTCGCGAATTGCGCGGCTGTAGCCGCTGCCCGTTTTCCGCTATGAGTTCCCAAACTCTCATAGCCAACGAAGTATTGGCATTCATCAAACATGCCATCGATTACATGGACGAGATCAGCATCTTGCAGATGTGCAAGTCATCGTTCAAGGAGGAAGAGATTAGCAGTGCTAAGTTGCTGCGGTTCACAACGCTTGGCAAAGTCAGCCAGATGCCGTCTCGTCGAAGGGACGGTACAGTGAAGTCTCCAGGACATCGTAACGCTGATGAAGGAGACCGACCCGGATAACGTGCCTGAATTCGTGGCGAAGGATCTGCACAAGCTGCCTCCCGTCACGTTCGACCACGTAGACGTCACCAGGCTGCTGAAGGACACTACATTCCTGAAGCAAAGCCAGGCCGAGATGCAGCATAAGCTGGAGGTGTCCAACAATACCATCAGTGATCTACGGGCAGAAGTAGTGCTCTTGCGGAACGCAGTTTCTGCAAGTAGGTCACCTACCGAAGCCGCAAATGTGAACACGCTTTGCGGGGCTCAAAACGCCTCTATCTGCAGTTTTGAGTCGGCGGACTCGAATGCGTCACCGACTGCCGAGAATGCATGCGTTGCAACGCGTGCCGTGGCCGTCCCTGCCTCGACACAGGTGGAGACAACGACGTGTGTAGGTTCGTCGAACCCCAAACGAGCCTACGCAGCAATAGTAGCTGCTAACAAGCCTGCTGAATCGCAAAAATCGCAGGTAAAAATAGCGGAAAAACCGAAAGGGGGTAAACGGAGCCGGTCGAAACCTAAGGTTTTGAAAAGGCAGGATCCAGAGAAGGACACGTGCGACAAGGATGGTTTCATCAAGGTGGAGAAGAAGAAGAAGCAGCTTCCTTGTCGGAACCAGTGCGGCACCGCGCTGGCAGGACCCAACATGCTGCTGCGTCCAGCAATCCCGACGACGCAGCTGTACGTGTCCAGACTGCACCACTCCACGAAGGTTGAGGGGATCGTGGAGTACATGCGTGTGAAGACCAACTGGACTTTGAGGGTCGAAAAGTTGGAGTCGCGTCACAACACGAACTTCAAGTCGTTCGTGGTTCGTGTTCCGACACATCATCTCGAAAAGTTTCTCAAGGAAGAGTTCTGGCCGAAAGGTGTTGTGTACCGCCGGTTTCGTGGCCTGCTACATGACACCAGTCAGCGAAACACGATGCCGACACTTCGTGTGCGTCAGTTTTTAGTTAATATAATTTTAATGTTGTATGTATTTATAGTATTTTTAAGTTATATTAATATTGTATTGTATGTTTTATATGGGCCTTGACGCCTGAAATAAATGGATAAATAAAAAAAATAATAATGTGATGAGCAAACGTTCTTCTGCCGATATTATATGATCTCATTACTGTATTTTGATGAGTTAACTCCGGTTTTAGAATCAAAAGAAGTTCTTGGAATGACGAATATGCCATTCGATAACACATAAAATTTCTTCCATCTTCTAGGTATTACCAATTTTGTAAACGTTGTATGATAATAATAATAATAATGACCACTCAATCTTTTTTCACTCGTAAATGGGTCTATCCAATAGATTCGCTTTATTTTACAATTTTTTCTTTTTAAAAGAAGTACTAAAGCCAACGTAAGCAGTGTTGTCTCAACCGACGCCATTGTACAACTGAAGAAGAGTCTCTGATCTTAAAAACGCAAAATCTACGAGCGACTACAGCGCGTCTGTTTCGCTGTATCTGCGCGTATACGCGCAGTAGAGGCGCGTTTCACGATCGCCCCGTGTGCTTAAGTTACAAGTTTGCGATCGAATCTCGTTTGAATCGCGTATACGCGCGTAATATGCGCGTTTAAAATACGCCGTGTGCTATGGGCCTAGATTCGTTATGGAACAAGATTTAAATCGTCCCTTGCTGTGCGACGCGCAGTCATCTTGACATTAAGCACTTGATATGTCCAGTTGGCCATGATGTTCATTGTATTTGGATCATTTCCCAGTGTCCTGCTACATTCCTGGCTTGTCCGACGTGGACACTGTTCTGATGATTATTGGGTGTAGTCACTTCGAGACTATCTATGGTTTGGAAAAAGAATAAGTGGCGAGGACACAACAAAAACATGATTTGAAACTCTTACATTTTAATCAATATGTCTATTATGTACAAAAAGTAACTAACATAATGTTCTCATTGCCTTATCACTTAAAAATTACTCAAATATTATTGTAACCTTACATCAACTGAACATGAACACATCTCATACACGCACACGATACGCACACATTTAATTATTTGTTACAAGTCTAGCGTCGTGAATACTTCATTGATTTGCGTACAAACATGTGATGGGTGAATTACAAAAATATATTATCATCCATTACTAAGTACTTGGATGCAACCAACTCAACTGGTCGCAGCCACGGCTCGTTGTCACTGAACTAAGAGGCAGCGAAGGTCGGCTCCGCTGCTGCACGCGACATGGGGACATGCGTCTACTACTGGCCTACGTACTGAGAGTGCGAGCGCACTCGGCGGGAATTCGTTTGACATAGTTCAAGACGGCCGCGCACGTTATCGCTTGCTGCATGAGCCGCTCTCCTGCGCATGTCTGGCGTGCGAGCGGCTCACGCGCACGTTATCGCTTGCTGCATGAGCCGCTCTCCTGCGCATGTCTGGCGTGCGAGCGGCTCACGCGCACGTTATCGCTTGCTGCATGAGCCGCTCTCCTGCGCATGTCTGGCGTGCGAGCGGCTCACGCGCACGTTATCGCTTGCTGCATGAGCCGCTCTCCTGCGCATGTCTGGCGTGCGAGCGGCTCACGCGCACGTTATCGCTTGCTGCATGAGCCGCTCTCCTGCGCATGTCTGGCGTGCGAGCGGCTCACGCGCACGTTATCGCTTGCTGCATGAGCCGCTCTCCTGCGCATGTCTGGCGTGCGAGCGGCTCACGCGCACGTTATCGCTTGCTGCATGAGCCGCTCTCCTGCGCATGTCTGGCGTGCGAGCGGCTCACGCGCACGTTATCGCTTGCTGCATGAGCCGCTCTCCTGCGCATGTCTGGCGTGCGAGCGGCTCACGCGCACGTTATCGCTTGCTGCATGAGCCGCTCTCCTGCGCATGTCTGGCGTGCGAGCGGCTCACGCGCACGTTATCGCTTGCTGCATGAGCCGCTCTCCTGCGCATGTCTGGCGTGCGAGCGGCTCACGCGCACGTTATCGCTTGCTGCATGAGCCGCTCTCCTGCGCATGTCTGGCGTGCGAGCGGCTCACGCGCACGTTATCGCTTGCTGCATGAGCCGCTCTCCTGCGCATGTCTGGCGTGCGAGCGGCTCACGCGCACGTTATCGCTTGCTGCATGAGCCGCTCTCCTGCGCATGTCTGGCGTGCGAGCGGCTCACGCGCACGTTATCGCTTGCTGCATGAGCCGCTCTCCTGCGCATGTCTGGCGTGCGAGCGGCTCACGCGCACGTTATCGCTTGCTGCATGAGCCGCTCTCCTGCGCATGTCTGGCGTGCGAGCGGCTCACGCGCACGTTATCGCTTGCTGCATGAGCCGCTCTCCTGCGCATGTCTGGCGTGCGAGCGGCTCACACGCACGTCGACAAGCTGCTCGCCCGCGCAGATCGTGACTTATGTACATAATACTAAGTCTCTACATATAACTACACTCGCGAGCAACCAAATCGACTCAAGCCTTGACGGCGCACATATACATTGATTTTCCTAAAACTATAAATGGTAATTATAAAAGTGATATGTCATTCGAAAGCTGAAGAATTATGCTTTCAATTAACGTCAATACCTTAAAAAAAACTGAGCGCTGATTTATTGACGCATTTTAATTGGCCGTCAGCGTAAATTACCTCATTAGGAATTCGCGACTTGCGCTACGTGATCTCGCTATAAAACCCCTCCAAATCCGGTTTACCTTATCAGTCGCTTGTTACAAGTTGACCGGTACACATCTCCGTAAATTGCATTCCTTGTTTTCGCTAACCCATGGATTTCACATCAGAAGAAGCCGCTCAAGTTGTTGCCTTGTTGCAACAAGGGTTAAGTCAGCGAGCAGTCGCTGCCCAGCTCCACTTGAGCCAGTCTTCTGTATCCCGAATATACAGACGGTTCCAAGAGACTGGTGCCTTCAATCGGAGACCAAGAACGAGCCGCCACTGATGCACTTCAGAGAGAGACGACTGCTTCATTGTCTCAAACTCGCTACGCAATCGACACCCTACGGGCGTTGATGTGCAGCAAGAACTGAGACGTGTACGACAAGTGGCGTCAGCGAGTGGACAGTGAGAAGACGCTTGAAGGAAGCCAGCTTGATGCCAAAAAGACCTGCGACGGTCCCTAAATTGACTGCAGGCCACCGACAAGCGCGCCTTCAATTTGCTCGAGAGCATCTCAATTGGAGCGTTCCGCAATGGCGATCGGTTCTGTTTACTGATGAGTGCAGAATGTTTCTGCATGGCAGTGACAGGAGAGGCCGAGTCTACAGGCGTCCGGGGGAACGATTTGCCCAATGTTGTTTCGCTGAAACAGTGGCATATGGCGGAGGTTCCTGCATGATGTGGGCTGGTATTTCTTTAGAGGGAAAACTGAATTTGTTTTCGTGCCTGGGGGCGGCCGAGGAGGCGGGCTAACAGCTGATCGGTACATCACCGACATTCTACTCGATCATGTTGTGCCCTACGCAGGGTTTGCCGGTGAAGATTTCGTGTTAATGCACGACAATGCCCGCTGCCACACGGCACGAGTCACTCAACAGTTTCTGGAAGAGGTCGAATTACGCACGATGGACTGGCCTGCGCTCAGTCCTGACATGAATCCCATCGAGCACTTATGGGACGAGCTTAAAAGAAGAGTTCGGGCCAGGAATCCAGTCCCTTCAAGCGTATACGAGCTAAAGACAGCATTATTAGAGGAGTGGGACGGCAGTCCTCAAGAAAATGTCAAAAAATTAATAAGGTCAATGAAAAACAGACCGCAGGCTGTAATTAGGGCTAGAGGGGGCAATACAAAGTATTGATTTAAATAAATTAATTTTATTTTTAACATTTTTTGTTTAATTTGGAAAATACGAGACCCATACCCTTTTTCATAAATTCCCGTTTTTCCTATTCTTGCGTTCAGACATCATTTATTTCAAAAATTATGGATGGATTTCAATAATAATAATATCAAATTAAAGCTGACATCTTAAGCTTTTGAATGACATATGATTTTTATAATTTTCATTTATAATTTTAGTTGTATCAATGTATGTGTGCGCCGATAAGGCTTGAGTCGATTTGGTTGCTCGCGAGTGTATATGATGATAAATTAATTAGTGTTATTGCTCTGCTCCGTACACACAAAACTAGATTTAGTTTCACAATTTGATAAAAAATATTAATAATATGTACATTCCATAAATCTCGATGTTAATTAAAATTAAGTAAAAAACAGTTGTAGAACAGAAAGAAAAACAGTTGTGAAACGTGGGCGGGCCACGTATAGAAGTTATTATAGCAAACCAAACGTGGTTCTAAAAATATTTTATGTCTTCAGATTAATTCTATATGTTCGTGTTTACTTGAAAGAATATATAAATAGTGAGGGAAATTAACGTAATGTTCGGGTTTCGCACGGAACCTACTATTTCTTTGTAAAATTATTTAAGGCTACACCGCGCCGATGCCGTACCGCGAGAAGCTTCGACGGAACGGGCGCAGTAACGTTCACTTCACTTCGTAATAATCGGACAGCGTATAAACGTGAGTCGAGGGTTCCGTAAGAAATATAAAGTCGTATACGGACAGCCCGCCGCGCCTCACTCGTGGTAGGTCGCGGCCAGCACGTAGAAGCGCTGCGCCGGCCGCTGCGCCAGGCGGCTCACGTACTTCGTGAAGGCGGCCGCGCCGGCGTCGCAGTACACCAGCGACAGCGCGTTGTGTGCGGGCGGCACCTCCACCAGCGCCGCCTCGCGCGCCTCCTCGGGCGCCACGTACAGCGTGCGGCCGCCTCGCGCGGCGGCCGCGCGCGCGCCGCCCAGGTGCAGCTGCGCCTGCAGGCGCGCGCGCTGCCACGCCGCGCGCGGCGGCAGCAGCGAGTAGTCGCCGGGCGCCCAGCGCTGCAGCTCCAGCGCCGAGTAGCCGGCCAGCGCCAGGTCGGTGCAGTCGGCCAGCAGGCGCACGAAGGCGGCGCTGGCGAACAGGCCCAGCGCGCCGCGCACGGCGTGGGCGGCAGGCGCTCTCGCCAGCCAGGCCGGGCTGACGCGCCGGTAGTGGCGCTGGTTGGCCGGGCCCACGTCCTCCCACGCGAGCTCTGTGGGGAACGGGACGACGCGTTCGTAAACCGATACAAAGTTTTTGTATATTCCAGCTCCCCTTTTTACCGACTTCAAAATTGGCCGTGCACTCGGGGTGTATCTTTTTTTTATTAGAACGAAGTTCTTTAGGCGATAGGAGTAAACTGTTAGAAATCATCACGTAACGAAAAAGCGTTATGCCTCCTTCGTGTGACTATCTCAAATACCATGACAACTATCTCTCTTAATTTTCATGGTTTTCGAGGGTGCCGAAGCCGATAGCTCAAAATTAAAATCTAAGTGTTTTGATAGGTCAAAATTAAAATCTAAATGTTTTGATAGGTCAAAATTAAAATCTAAATGTTTTCCTCACGGATGTCGTTTTCATGATTTTCACGACCTAAACAGTGCACTCTCAAAAAGAAGACAAATAACCTAATTCTCAATGCCAAGAAAACAAAATATATAAATTTCGCGTTCCTAAATGTTATAAAACTATGACCTAAGGACTTCTTAGATAAACAGGAACTTAAAACTGTAGTTTCGGCAATTTTTCAAGGCATAATTTGCGGCAAAATAAAAACAAAAACTTTTGGAAGTCGCTTGTAGTACTATAACGCAAGGTACCTGGATCGTCGAGCGCCTGCATGAGCTCGGCCAGCTTGTCGTGCAGCAGCAGGTCGGCGAGACACACCTCGCTCTCGCGCTCCATCTGCGCCTGTATCTGCATGCGCGAGCGCGGCGACATGTACGTCGCCTCCACCCACTGGTTCAGCACCACCTGCACAACTCAACAATCAATAAACTATCCTAACTTACATCCTAATTTCCTAACTAATTATTATAAATGCGAAAGTAAGTTTGTTTGTAACCTCTTCACGCCTAAACCACTGAACCGATCATCCTGAAATTTTGCATATACGTTGACAGGTGAACAGAAATGGACACAGGGTAACGTGCTGTTCCCGATAAAAACAACAATAACGTTATTATGATAATAGATGGCGCCCCGTGTCTTTCGAATCATGATTGAATTATATTAGAAATTACGGGATCGAGATTTATGCGGGTGAAACCGCGGGGCGCAGCTAATTACATATACATGCCTCTCACGTCACCTTTGGGTAACTCGATAACTCGCTCACATTTCATAATCAACTGATCCACATATAATTCACTTGTATAATAAAACGAAACCACTCCTCACACTTATTAGCCGTTATAGTACTAAAAACCAATCTTTGTTTATAAGTGACTTTTTCTGATAAAATATAACGTGGTGGTTTTAGTTTGTATCTTAACGCACGAACCTTGAAACTTGGTGACGATGGTCTAGACAAAAAATTAGATTTGTGTTTCTCGGAAATCAACCCCTAATTAGATGGAAAAGGGTAATAACATTTTTGGGGACGACTTGAAACTGCTTGCTTCAATTAAGTCGAATCGAATCGGTATACATAGTGTTAAATAAATGTATTTTCTTTCTTTCTTTCTTTCTTTGTTAGGGTCCGCGGTTACGTACGATGTCGGTGTGCGGCTTGCAGGTCGCGGGTGCGGGCTCGGGCTCGGGCTCGGGCTCGGGCGCGGGCTCGGGCTCGGGCTCGGGCTCGGGCGCGGGCTCGGGCTCGGGCGCGGGCGCGGGCTCGGGCCCGTGGAACCAGCCGTTGATGGACAGCCGCGGCAACTCCAGGGACAGTACCTCCTCCACCTGCGACACACACATCAGCCGATATATTCTAGAAAACCCTCAATGTTAAAACTTAGATGCAGTGTGTTTGTTTGTGAGCTGTCAATAGTCTCAATAAGGTGGAATGACAGCTCACTTCATGTAAATTGTCATGGTGAGGTTTTTACAGAATAAACCAGCAGATCGGAACATAACTTAACGCCTGCATTCAACGAAGGGGAAGGCACAGGTGTCATGTACCTATATTTAACTTAAATTGACACTAGCTTTGTATCAACATTCGTAGATGTCGGAAGTTCACGTTCACATATATTTGAAGCAGATGCAGCATCACATATTTTGGTGTTGCTTTGATGTCACATTCTGCTGCCACTTGTACATGCACACAAAATATCAAATGAACTTCCACAAGATATCACATATATTTGCCGTCGTATGTTAATGGATGAATCATGCAATCAGGGGGCCTAAAAAGGCCACTTTGGCAGAATCAAGAAAGGATAACATTATGAAACATAATATGGTGAAGACATTCCGTGTTTTTCTTTTTTTCGCTAATACGTAGGTATAATCAAAGTGATTGGGATTGGATTTGGATGGGATTGATTGGTATTTTGGCAGAGACAAAAAAAATAACTGAAAAATCCTTCACCAATGGGATTTTATTATTATTTATTTATTTAAACCATTAACCAACTTTGATATGATTAACTTAACAGCTAACTGTCCATTATGATTAATAATGTTATACTTTTATGATTCTGCCAAAGTGGCCTTATTAGGCCCCTGATACTACCGAGCTGTTCATAGCAATATATTAGGCCCCTGATACTACCGAGCTGTTCATAGCAATATATTAGGCCCCTGATACTACCGAGCTGTTCATAGCAATATATTAGGCCCCTGATACTACCGAGCTGTTCATAGCAATATATTAGGCCCCTGATACTACCGAGCTGTTCATAGCAATATATTAGGCCCCTGATACTACCGAGCTGTTCATAGCAATATATTAGGCCCCTGATACTACCGAGCTGTTCATAGCAATATATTAGGCCCCTGATACTACCGAGCTGTTCATAGCAATATATTAGGCCCCTGATACTACCGAGCTGTTCATAGCAATATATTAGGCCCCTGATACTACCGAGCTGTTCATAGCAATATATTAGGCCCCTGATACTACCGAGCTGTTCATAGCAATATATTTAAGCTCGTGATCGTAAATAGTCAAGGATAATAATGCAATATTTTCAGTTTATTGTCTTTTCAAAAAACGTGAAATTGGTCATTACTTATTAATCTTATTATTGAAGTTATGTTATACACGTATTTACAAAGATGTGTTTGAAAGTTTTAAGTAAAATTCAATGAAAACTATGCATATAACTACATTGTAAGGTGCTGCCAATATCGCTTAACTCTTCGCGGGTTGAGTGTACGCCATGCGTAATTGTGTATCGATAACAATAACATGTCTATTGTGTCTGCTAACTAGACGCGCGACGGTTTCGTTGTCTATTGAGTGTGGTAACTAAACGCGCGACGGTTTCGTTGTCTATTATGTCTGCTAACTAGACGCGCGACGGTTTCGTTGTCTATTGTGTCTGCTAACTAAACGCGCGACGGTTTCACTGTTTATTACGTCTGCTAACTAGTCGCGCGACAGTTTCGTTGTCTATTGTGTCTGGTAACTAAACGCGCGACGGTTTCGTTGTCGATTATGTCTGCTAACTAGACGCGCGACTGTTTCGTTGTCTATTATGTCTGCTAACTAGACGCGCGACGGTTTCGTTGTCTATTATGTCTGCTAACTAGACGCGCGACGGTTTCGTTGTCTATTGTGTCTGCTAACTAAACGCGCGACGGTTTCGTTGTCTATTATGTCTGCTAACTAGACGCGCGACTGTTTCGTTGTCTATTATGTCTGCTAACTAGACGCGCGACGGTTTCGTTGTCTATTATGTCTGCTAACTAGACGCGCGACGGTTTCGTTGTCTATTGTGTCTGCTAACTAAACGCGCGACGGTTTCGTTGTCTATTAAGTCTGCTAACTAGACGCTCGATGGTTTCGTTTTCTCACCTCACTGTCACTAACTTTTTTTGTCAGAAACTGAACATAAATTAAGTGTCAATTTCATTAATGTACGTGAACGCGATCAGCACATCTAAACAAAAAAAGAAAAGCTGTCAGTGTCAATATTCCACAGCATTGATGACGCTGAAAGTTTTTAGCGCGGTTTAGATGTGTGCTGATTGCGTTCAGGGATGAAATACACTCTAAAAGCCCATCCATGCATGTATATATGTATAAAGGACAGGGACCAAACTCTTCCAGCATTGCCCAGCGGCGTAACAATACGGGTTAGAGAAAGAAAAAATATCTAATTTCACCATATGAGCGGTAGACCCTCACCTGGTGGAAGGAGTCGGCGCCGACCTTGAAGAAAGCCAGCATGTTGTTGCGCGGGCGCACGGAGCGCCGCACGGCCGCGGGCCCGCGCGCGTCGCGGCCCAGCAGCTGCAGCGAGCCGCCCATGCCGGCCGCCCAGCCGCCCCACGCGCCCAAAGGGACACCACTTGCTTTCAAGCTTCCTCTCTCCTACCATTTTTAATGTGCCATAAGCGCACATCGTGCAATAAAAAACAGAATTTTGGACTCCAACACACTCACTGTAACATACTTAGGCCAGCTTGCACCGAAACTGATTTAAACATTTCGCTGTTTTGATTAATGCATCAATATTACTAAACGAACTATGAAATATCGCTCTGTGTTGTACTCAAATACTGGATGCTTACTCTTGAATTTAATTCCGATAGATCGACATTGGAATTATGACGTTTCTCTTGCTAGAGTCAATTTTTAAATTGGGTGTCCATTTTGGGGAACTAAGTGGAATTGGGATCGGGCTTGGCGTGAGGTAAACGGTACTCTTGAGTGTATTTTGACAGCTGTGTATTGCGACAATATTGCCTTGGGATAGTTTGTTGATTGTTATTTTTCCAATAACAAAAGTGTAACTTTTTAGAAATTGTTTTGCGTTTTAAGTGGTTTACTGTGGGTTCTAAGAGTATAATATGGCACGATAAGCAGTAATATAATATAGTGTTTTACGTAATTCCCATAAAAAACAACTGAAACAAAGACGAGATGAGCGTCGGATGATGCGTTATTCGGACAAAGCGTTTTCTATGAATTAATACGAATTTAAAGCAAATTATAGGGTGAGCAAGGATTTTACTCCTCTTACGTATTACATAACAACATTTTTAACTTTCTAGAACATTAACTTAAATCAGACTTCGGTATGTTTTCATTATACAAAATTATTTCTATCACTAAAACTCGTCGACCGATTTACATAATTCAAACTAGAATATCAGTTTAAAAATCATTTGACACTAGCATCGAACTCAAGAGTACGAAACGTCACAATTCCAATGTTGATCTATCGGAATTAAATCCAAGAGTAAGCACCCAGTACCGTAAGCAAAGTCGTATCGCAAGCGCATGCGATTATTACTTATTCGGCACCTTAATATTCTTCACTTTTCTCGATTTTTATTAGCTTTGCCGACGGTCAGCGGCAAACTTAGCGCTAACGGATTGTAATTAATCAAGACAGCGAAATATTTGACAGCTATGCAAATAGCTGTCAAATACGGAGGATGGACTTGCTAATGACTACTCGAGAAAAAATAATTTAAAAACTAATTCTATTTTTTTTTAATTACTAAAAATACATTGAAATCCTTCGAAAATTGATACCCCTTAAAATACTTTTAACTACTTATATTTTACCACAATTTTTCAAATATTTATTTTTTTTTCTTATCGGCCACCTAAGTAGCACTGCTATCCACCACAACCCTTAAGAATCCCAGAATAGTTTTTACACAAAAATCAATCAAAATGATTTTTTTCCTTAGAATTACATATTAAAGTTTTTTATTTTCAGTCCACTTTGTAATTACTTACCAAAAAATTGAGATTTTTTTTCATTATTTAGTTCTCGAGTAGTCATGATCAGGTGCACCCTTTGGTGCCCGCTTTTCGTTAATTTTAATTTTGGGATATTTTATGTTGTATAAGATGAATAGTTACAAACCGATTTCTCTCTTTCAGTGAAAGAAGACAAAGTGTTAAAGTAACTATACAGACGCTATACCTACAACGTTCACTAGTAAGGGGGTTAGTGCTAAACAAATAATAGAACAACATTACATTTCCTTCAAGTGTTTGAATTGACAGCGATTTTTTTAATTTTTTTATTCTGATGCAATCTATCTTTTGTGTTGCTAGTATAAAGAGAGAATGTTTTAAATATGTTTTCAGTATGTAACAGTGCCTTCAGCTAGACAATTTTTTTAATTGTATGGTAGACAAACTAATGCCCGGCTGATCTTAGATCGTCACCATCACCTCTGGACATCTGTACTCTGTGGTGCCGGAGGTATTGCCATCCCAGGCGCTGTTTTCTCTTCCTCATTTTTCCGTCGTTCAAGAATCGCAATAGTTACCTCATGATGGTCTGCGTCGCCGTTCTCCAGCCGCGCGGGCGGCGCGCGCCAGGGCGCCAGGTACAGGATGAAGGCCACGCGCCGGTCGGCCAGCAGGTCGTCGTGCGGCAGCAGGTGGTCGCCCGGCCCGTACAGCGAGCACGACGCCGACACCGAGCGCAGCGCCAGGCCCGTCACCGCCGACACCTGTGCGTCGCGGTGTGCGGCACCCGTGAGCCGGGCATTCCAGACGCATCGAGTTTCATATAGAAAAACGATGTATCGAGATATTGCTTTTAAAGATTTGAAAAATCGTCCCCCCCGATCCTTACGTATTTATGGCCAAATTAATTTCGTTGCAATTACACTAATATTTTTAGCATCATGCTGAGCGATGTCCGTTTTGCGTGGATGTAACGCATATTTTCACTTGTTCGATTTTTTTTATACCAACGACGTCAATCGAAGAAATAATCTGTTTTGAGAAATCAGAGGGGCAATTCTACTAATTTTAAGAACGTTCACAGTCTGATCTCAGTCTCAATCTGTCAAAAAATACTTCAAATTTCCCTACATTTTGACAAGTTTTTGACATTTCTTTGTCGCTGAGATGAGACTGCGACTAGATTTTGAACGTTTTAAATTAGTAGAATTGGCCCTCAGTTGTAATGGTTAAAAATCTAGGCTAACAACAAAAACGGCCCGCGATGCCGATGGAAAGCGAAAGTTTGTGAGTGCGTTTGTTACTTCCTCACACAAACGGTCGAATGGATTTGTCAAATTTAGCTATATTACAGTTGTCGCTATTGTTTCCGATTCGGTGACTCGCTATGTGTGAAACTCCGAGTGGGCCCCACTGAATGTACTAAGATGGGACTACACAACTTGTTCGCGCCGGGGCAGAACAGTTTTGAAAGATCTTTTGCGTCATCTAGATAAAATGTTCAGTTTATAACTAAAAGTACTGATAATCACATGTGACATAGACGATGCTCTACAACAGGGGTGGCCAACCGGTCGGACTATTAGACTAGTCGATCGTGGCAAGGAAAAAAATATAAATACGTCGAACAGACTGCGCAACCTACTTAATAACTAACTGCTGCACGCATCATCTTGTATCATTTTTCAATCGCCGTTCCGTCTCGTTATTTATCCTCTCTTCTATGTAGCACAGCTCTCTTTTGTTTTCGGTGCGCGATAACAATAAGCGAGAAGCGTGTGGGACGCGGGAGTGGGGCGGGGGCGGTTGTCACTCCGTCATTCAATTGACGACAGA
Organism: Luperina testacea; assembly: GCA_927399505.1. Taxonomy (NCBI): domain Eukaryota; kingdom Metazoa; phylum Arthropoda; class Insecta; order Lepidoptera; family Noctuidae; genus Luperina; species Luperina testacea. Next base: position 621,399 of record OV656766.1, on the reverse strand, counting down.
CGTAAGGCTCCTACAAACAGGCGCGACACGCGCTAAAATCGCGCGCGATTATATCGCATGTCACGCCTGTTTGAAGGAGCCTTAACGGAGTTACGAGTGGTTACGAGTTATATTTTCCCTCTTAATAAAATAAAAAATACTACATAATTGTGTACTGACCTATGCTGTTTCATTTAAGATTTCGAGAAATATGTAATTGGTAGATCGCACAGGGTGTCGTCAGTGAACAGTAGATCTTGGGTCTAGCCAAGTTGGCCACCCCTGCTCTACAATGATGGGTGTTTATTTAAACACGACTGTACTGTATGGTGTCTCTTACTTTCTTGGATTTCATCGTTAATATTTTGATTAGCGCATCACTTGAGAATGGCTGGACCGATTTTGACTATTCTTGATTTAAGATGTTCGTAATAGTCCAAATTAGGTTTCAATAGTAAGAGAAATTGGAAAAGACTTCAGATTTTTTTTTTACATTTTCGTATATTTGGATGAATTATTGAAATTTGGACAGGACAATGTCTGTCGGATCAACTAGTTAATGATAACATTCCTCCTACAGTGAAGAAAGGCATTACAAAACAAGCTAGCCCCATTTCTCAATAGATAAGGGATCATCATCAACATTTCAGCCGAAAGACGTCCACTGCTGGACATAGGCCTCCCCCAAGCACCTCCACTTCGACCAATTTTGTGTTTCTCGCATCCAACAAGTTCCTGCGGTCTTCACAAGGTCGTCGGTCCACCTTGTGGGAGGCCTTCCAACGCTACGTCTTCCGGTACGCGGTCGCTACTCCAGAGCCTTTTGGTCCCATCGGCCATCTGTTTTGCGAGCAATGTGCCCTGCCACTTGGATTAGATAAGGGATAGGTAGAAGTTATATGCAGCTCACCCAACTCATAACTTCAGTCTTGAGCAGCTCATAGATGCCTCTAATACTGCGCTGCCAGGTCAAGCTGGCCAGGTCAGCTGTCTGGTGGAACTCATACAGGTCCATCTTCTTACGTGACCAGTCTAGTGTGTTCATATCATCCACAATGTTGTTAATCATCTCAGGGTTAGCCAGGAAGTCATGCAGGAGGCACAATCTGAATGGCTCACATGTCAGGGACACTTCGGGAGTCTTCAAGTCTTTCTGTTCTGACCAGTGTGTTTGTAGTCTCTCTATTAATTCTTCCGACTGCAAAAATAATGTTTTGTTATTGAAATGTGACATGGAAACATAAATGAGATAAGTATTTATGTTTTCGTGAGAGTATTGCAGAACTTGCTGTTTACATAAATGAGATAAGTATTTATGTTTTCGTGAGAGCATGGCAGAATTTGCTGTTTACATAAATGAGATAAGTATTTATACTTTCGTGAGAGTATTGCAGAACTTGCTGTTTACATAAATGAGATAAGTATTTATGTTTTCGTGAGAGCATCGCAGAATTTGCTGTTTACATAATGAGATAAGTATTTATACTTTCGTGAGAGTATTGCAGAACTTGCTGTTTACATAAATGAGATAAGTATTTATGCTTTCGTGAGAGCAATGCGGAACTTGCCATTTACTTAAATGAGATAAGTATTTATGCTTTCGTGAGAGCATCGCAGAACTTGCTGTTTACATAAAAAAAGGTTTATTGTAGTATTGTCAAATGACCTTAATCCTAGGATTAAACTGTGGGTCATCCATTCTGTTGGCGCGAGGGTTTAGCTGCGCCTTCACTGCCTTTACATGTCTCTTGTCATCCTCCACCAAGATGGAGTCATCCTCCCAGGACGCCTCTGAGTCGGAGCTGTAGTCTGACGATGAGGATGATGAGGAGTAGTCCTCTGAAAACAAAACATACTGTTATTTAGTTTGTAACTTCAGTAGATGAAGCTAAATGAAACTGTAAAAATATCAATTTTAAAAATCATTGTAAAGAAATCTAATAGTTGGTTTTTGTAATGGTTGCTTCCTCTTAGAGTATCAAAGGCAAATGGAAAGTTTGTTCTGACAATTCGCTTGTTGACCATTGTACACAAGCATTAAATACATAACACTTTACAGACTACTACTGCTTGGTTACTTCAGCTATCAAACAAAAGATCCAATAATATATTCTGTTACTAATGTATGTGTCCAGCAGTGCACTCTGATTACATATAAAATAAACATTGAATGCAACAATGTAAGTACTGCACGCATCAGATGTTTGATGGAATTACGAGATCTGATACACTATCGCGTACGGCACTAATACGGAGTCCATTACAAAGTTTACAAACATGCATCACATAGTGCATTCCTATTAAGAATTCAAGTTTCCCGCGCAAACTGGTGAAAACTAAAAATGATGAGTACTGACCTCCACGGATTCTCTTGACCTCGTCAGCAGAAGCCTGGTAGGATTTGACGGCGCACACGTCTGAATCATCGCTTTCCGTGTCCGAGATCTCGATCACTGTGCTGGAGAGCCTGCGCTTGGCGGGCGGCCGGGGAACCGCCGCGACGCCGCCGTTGCTCGCGCCTGGGCCCTCGTCCGCTGGCGCCGTGCTCGACGGTGACGGTTCCTCGTTGTCTCTACTGGGCGAACTCATTTTGCACCACCAGCACTACATAATACGTGAAAGAAAAACAAATCCAAACCAATACGATGCGATGCCTAACCTAAAATATATTGTAGTCTGTGCCTAAAACTTTGTTGACGTCCAAACCTTTACAATGGCCATATTGAAAAATAAAAAAAAATCGTAAGGTTTTTACTACGCTATGCATAAAACTTATCTTTAATTTTTACATGACTAGGTACATCATACCTATTTCCACCTATTTCACTATTTATTGTAACTAACCTAAAATTTTTTTAAAGATGCATTCTAAAAAATCTACCTATCATAAAATTGAGATTGAACGGGCTTTATAATACAAACAAATTATATGCTGTGATTATATGGCAATGTTTGAACTTTGAATCGTTATGTCAGCATTGTCACTCAACAACACTCAGAGTTTTTTTTGGCGGGATTTCTTCGAGTGAAGTCTAGTTGGCTGTTTTAATTATTCGCAAATTGATTCCTAGTGGATATTGTGATGTAAAATTGGTGTAGTTTTGTATCTCAAGTGTCTGCGCAACTGGACAATATGTGGAATCATTGAAACAGACGCGATCCCGGTAAAATGGAGCTGAGAATTTTTTTGTAGTTTTGGCTACCTCATCGAAGTTTACCGGGAAACTTGATTCGATACATTTGCTGCCAAATACTCCTAATACATTAGAATGTGTACACCCATATTCTAATGTCATGTTAGACTAAAAAAAATAGTAACTGATGACTAGGCAGCATGGTCTCAGACCTTAGCCTTTAAAAAAAAAAAAAAAAAAAATCAACAACACTCAACGTCAACGTCTGACGTCATCACGTAGCTTCAATCAAACCTTCAAAATTTCAAAGATTTGTAAACAAAATAAAAATGACGGATTACTTGTCTCAACAGCCTTTAATTGAGCATCAATGCCATCACTTTGTGTTAAGGAAAAAGCGGCTGTGCCGGATGACCGTCCGGCCAGGCAGGCAGTACTGCGGCGAGCATGAACCTCAGCCGAAGACCACTAATGGTCAGGTAGGACAACCAGCTTCAACCTTTAGAACAATTGCCACACGCTAAAACTATATTAATTACATATATGTTCTTTAAAATTGTATAAAATCATTATAATTATATACATACTAATTATCAAAAAAGAAATCATGAAAACTGTTCCATATGGAAGAGCTCAGAGCTACAGCAGTGACATCATTTGCCTTTTTTGTTGTAGGACGACACACGAATACCATGCCCAAATGATCCCAAACAGTAAGTATAATACATTTATAGAATTCTATTTCATTTTACTTGTTGTATTTACCTATGCTCAGCACTTCCAGCAATGGGTGAGGTCAGGCTGCGGATGATGATGTTGATGTTTACTTACCATGAGGCTGTATTGTGTTCTAGCACTGTTTACGTCAGTAAACTGGAGAAACACCTCTTGATCTGCAACGCTCGGGCAACAGAGCAGCCACCATACATTGTACCAAACATTAATGCACCCACAAAGGTAGAGACATGCCTTCGGAAGCCACTCAGTCAACTATCTCGGGAAACAGTTATGAAAGTCATCGAAAAAGTTAACTATTTATATGATAGTAAGTAAATTATTTGAAAAGTTTAGTTTTAGTGTGATGGCTTCTGTTGAATTATAAGGAACCAAATGAAAGGACTAACCACAGATTCTGTGATTCCACAGAGCATGTGAAAGACAACATAACATCTGCTCCTGAGTACCCCATCCACAGCACTGTGATGGAGGAGTTCATGGAGAGTGACCGTGCCGAGAGCTCCTTGCGGCACCTGCGCCAGGTGTCCAGTCTGCTATGGCTAGCTGAGGAGGAGGGGCTGGTTGGTACCAACACCTGCTATGTGGAGCTGGGAGCTGGGAAAGGTAGTGTCTATCTATATTTTTGTTTTCTTAGGAAACTATATTTATGGTAGTGTCCAACCGAAATACGATTTTGGCCAAAACTTATTCCAAACCTTATGTAATACCTAGTTACTGAAAGATTAAATTGACTTTTGGCAGATTTTGTGTATAAAACTGTAAAATTTTAAAATGGGGTTGTAACTTACATAAGGCCTAGCAGACTTGCTACTACATATTAGCAAAGCTGCGATTAAGTAAATTTTCAGAAGCTCAATACAGCAACTGAGGTCTAACCACTGCATGATTTTAGCTGAGTAGCCAAAATGCTATGCAGCATCGAAGTAATTGCTGAAATGTGTGATTTTGTTATAACATCGAATACTCCAATAGTGATCACAGCAGATGCATCTTAGTGACTCATCACTAAGATGCATCTGCTGTGATCCCTACTCTCATACTAAAAGCAGCATGTCTGCTTAGAACCCAAATGACTTTCCTACTACTAGTAAACCCTTCGACTTTGCGGTCATATGATTCGTATTGACGAGTCCATTATAATTGTACTTGGTGTCGAGCGAGGGTCTGATGGTGGAGCCAGGAGATGAATAGTGGAACGCTTTAGGGGGTTCTAGTAAATCCCTCGAGTTTGCGATTTCCTAAAATTACCAGCATTTAAAAATAAGAATGTACTCGTAAATACTTCTTTATGCAATTCTAGCGTTGATCGAAAGTAAAAGCTGATCGAAAGTGCGTGCCACGTAAGAAGAGACTTGACGAGTGTCAGTAGTGGGGAGCTTGCGCAGGTACAGTCATGTACGAAATAGTTATTCGTAATTTGTTTGGCTACCTATACAGGGTTTTTTCGATGACATTTAGATTAAAATTCTACAGAATAATATAATATTCAATGTTATTATAAAGAAAGATACGCCATGTTCATACTGAATGGCGTTCAGATATCGTTGCGTTGTTATTATAAGTACTAACTTAAAGGTACGACAGCGATAGATAATACAGAACGTATAAGATAGAAAGAGATAGCTAGTTTGTATGCATAGCATGCTATTTTGTCCACAGGGACAAAATAGCATGCGTGACAGCACGCAGCAGATTGCCATTCTATTCTCTATTTTGTACACCTTCCTTTGCTTCTTTTGACATATTATAGGTGTACACGTCGTAAACCATCTTCCTACTATGCCTTTTTAAGATTTTTGCATTTGATAGCTTGTTTGATCCAAATCCGTCCAATAGTTTGGAAACAAGAGCCCCAGACGTTTATTTATTCTACACTAATGGAATTTTTTAGATTTTATTAGTGTAGAAAATCGATACCCGTCAAAATCTCATCTGATTTTTGCCATCACAATACGTTCTTCACTCCTTCGTCGCATATAGTAAAAAGGCTTAAAATAGATTAATTATGAATAAGTGACCTGGAATCATTCTTGGCTCGCTTTAAGCCTTTGAAGTTATTTAATGAATTTTTTTTGCGCTTCACAGCACAGGTCTTGCTCTTTCCAGCCATCTGTTATGTTATGATCTGGGAATATGAAAATATATATTTTAATGATCATTAAAAAAAATACAAAAAACAGTCCAGCAAACCCAATAGCTGTGAATGTATGTCAAGCATAGGTAGTTAAGGAATTATAGTAAATATCCTAATAATAAATGATTACATTTGTTTTAAGTATTCTAAACAACATGTCAAAATCATCACAAAATATTACAAAAATAAAAACTTACTAAAGTATCAAGAAATCACGGTCCGGTCACGTTCGGTTGAGTCGTTGCGCGATCGCGATAACTTGGCGGGAAGCGCAGAGCGATACACCCTCCCTCCGAAAGCGCTCGGCGCGGACTGCCGACTCGAGGCTTGCGGCGAGTAATATAATGCAAGATTTAGGTTGTTTTAAAACATATTTTTTGGCACAATTTGTTTTTTTTATTTCTTTATTTTCTCGAAATGGATAAAATTTGATCTGTAGTTTATTCCTGTCGTTTTTTTTTTATGAATTAGAGTTCCAAATAGCCGAAATTATCAGCAATTCTTTGCCCATTTTCTCTAAAATTTGGCCAAGTTACATATTTTTTTACTGAAATATTTCATATGAAAGTGGTAAAAAGTAATTCCAACGTTATATAGACGACTTTCTCAACAGTACATTATAATTTTTTCATACCGTTAAGACGTCAATAAAATCCATAAACAGGTGATATTCTAAACCTCTTACAGCAAAAAATCACAAAACAGTCGCGGGTTTGAGGTGGATTATTTAAAAATAGATAATAAAAATAAAAAAGTAGCTCCAACATTAGATTATAATTGAAATGATCTTTCATGGTGTGCATTAATTCTTATCGAAATACTGTATTTTAACTGTTAAATCACGTCTGTAAAATCTGGTAAATCTGCGGAATCGGAAAAATTTTGTATACGGCGTCTTAACACCATTTGAGCTTCCCTTTGAAGACCTTTCGAGATTATATCATTGCGTCAAATATGGCGCCGCAAGGAGGTCTACCATACCATACCACAGCCACGTATTGAATTCTATCTTAGCCCTCCTGTGAGCCTCGCTTATAAATTTGTTCCACCCAGCCAATGGTTTCTTATGCTTAATTAACTTACACACATACATACGTATAACTCGCATTATTACTTAAAATATTAATAATGTCCCTATACATGTCATCTATAAAACTACTATGACTAGAATCTCTACAATACCTACCACAACATTGTTGTAGCTCGACAGGCAAGTCAATATGTTTTAGCTGCATATTACACATATTTTCATAGTAACGTATTGTATGTATAGATAGAATAGCTGATAACGCACTAAAAATTAAAAAGTAATTAAAAAAAATAAAAACCCGACTGCGGTAAAAAACTTAAGTTAAAAAATGTGAAAGCTAAAAGTCCATAAGCAGGCGGAACTCATTTCAGTTTGAAAATACTATAACAAAAATGGAATGGGTCCTGCCTGCTTCCAACTATTATTTAATTTAAAATCGGTTTGTTTTTAGCGTTCAGTTTTTTGTTTAATTTAAGTTTTTTACCGCAGTCGGGTTTTTTTTATTACTTACTTTTTTTATTTCCAGCTTTTTAATGTGGAAGACTTAAAGACTGAAGATTATTCCGTGTTTTTTACGATTTGTCACTTCAAATTACTTTTAACCACCTTTAAAAACCCTTCATTTCGATATCCCACTCGATGGTACGAGTATTAGAAGGAAAAGTAATTCAAACTCCACAATATGGCACCCCAAATCCGCCATTTTACTTTGTTTTTTATTCTAATGAATCCAGTGACACTCGCGCTACAAAGACAAAATCTAAAGACGTATAATTTTATACAAATTCGTTCATTCGTTTAGGAGTTACGAGGGAACAAAGAAACGGACATACATACAGGTCAAACACATAACCCTCCTGTAAAAAGTAGTGCTAGGCTCTATGGTGACCTAACACTACTTTTTACATGGTCCTTCGAGCCGGATTTCAATTTATTTGCTGCTTCCATTGAATGTCGCCCTCCGCAAAAATCATCCATATATAGAAACTTTCTTCCAATTCTTTTGCTGCGTCAGGAAATTTTTCCTTTTCATCAGACGCTAGTTGCTTTAAGCACATCATCGCTAAGAAGCCTGCTGGTTTGGTTCCGTATGTTAGCGTGACGAGTTGAAACGACTGTATAGGTTGGTTATTTGATTCTCGCCATAGTATCTTTTGGTAAACTTGGTCTTCTTGGTGCACTTGGATCATTCTGTACATCTTTTCGATGTCGGAAGTATATACAAATTCAAATTGTCTCCATTTCAGGATAAGCTCTTGAAGATCCTTCTGTATATTTGGACCTCTGTACATGACGTCATTTAGACTATATCCTGATGATGACTTTGCTGAGGCGTTGAAAACTACTCTCAGTTTGGTAGTGGTAGATTCTGCCCGAATGATCGCATGGTGTGGTAAGTAGCATTCGGGCGCCTGGTTAATGCGGCATGTTGTCATGTGGTTTAATGCAAAATATTCGTCTATGAATTTTTTGTAGTCTGACTTCAATTCGCTGTTCTTTTCAAATTTCCTTTCTAAGTTCCTAAATTGAGCTAATGCTTGCGGTTTGGTTTGACCCAACTTATCTTTGTGTTCTGGTTTAAATGGCAGTCGGACTTCATACCTTCCGTCTTCAAGTCTCTTAGTGGTTTTCATAAAGAACTGTAAACACTCATGGTCATCGTTGGTCATCTCTATCTTCTGGTTAATATCTTCGTTCTCCCAATATTTCAGAAGGTCTTCTGTGTTGTTGAGAATTACGTTGCATTGGTAGTGTGGTTTCATGGATCCACAGAGTAGCCATCCTAGTTGCGTCTGTTGAGCGATTGGTTGCGTGTCCTTGTCTCCTCTTAAGATTCCTCCTAACATTATTTTGCTGTAAACATCTGCACCTAGAAGCATGTCTACGGGTCTGCTTATATGGAACTCCGGATCGGCCAATTGTATCCCTTGGATATGGTTCCATGTTGTCGGTCTAGTGAACGTTTTATTTGGCAGTCGTTTTATCAAATTGTTCATTACAATAACGTTCGTGTCGCAAGTAAATTCGCTGTTTGCAGACTGTAGTGTTACCTGCAACATTCCCTTCGCGTTGTTTTCTTTTTCACCGACCCCGTAAATTTGACCTTTAAAATTATCCCTCTTTAATCTCAATATCTGTGCTGCGTTTTCGGTGATTAACGACAGTTGAGAACCCTGGTCAACTAGAGCTCTTATCTTGTGCTGTGTTCCATCTGATCCCTTTACTTTTATGATTGCAGTGGCTAAAAGTACTTCAGACATGTCATCCCAAGACACGTGAGATGACCTATTTGCGCTTCTTTTGGTTGCAACACTCTTGTTTGAGGTTTCTTCTGCTGACGAAGTTGGACTTTGTTTTGCTAATGCTTCGTGAAGTAGCGTGTTGTGTGTACCTAAGCATTTACGACATCGTTTGCTCGATTGACATGGTTTATTATTATGACTGCATAGACAGTTTTGGCAGTAATTTAATTGCTCAATTTTGTTTGCCCTTTGCTCGTGCGTCATTTGCAAAAATTCCGGGCAACGCCACAATCCGTGTTCTGAATTGCACAATGCGCAGGTTATCGACCGCGACACGTGTAACGCGCTCATGTTAGACTTTGAATTGTCTTTGTTGCCTGATTGATGATTATTGCGGTGAAAACTTTTCTTCTGGTTTTGGTTATTGTTCTTGCTTGATTGATGCGTAGTGGTTTTTTGGTTTGCTGGTTCCTGCTTGCGACGTGACGCTTCCAGCGCTGTAAATTTGGTTTCCAAAAATTCCAGGAACTCCTGCAGCTTGGGTAGCTCTCTTGGATTCTTAACCGATTCTATATATTCGGTGAAGGTATCGTCATCAAGCCTTTGCGCTAGTAGGTGCACTAAGAGTGGATCCCAAGTTGTTATATCAACTCCCAGATTTTGTATAGCGTGTAACGTCTCCTTGGTTACGTCATGCAGCTTCTTTATCGAGGCTAGCGACTGCTGTTGTGTGTTGGGAAGCCCGAGTAATATATTCATATGGGACGTGAAAATTAATTTTTTGTTACCATACCTGTGGTTTAAAATCTTCCAACATACATGATAATTGTCAGAGCTAATCTGTAAATGGTGAATCAGACGCTCTGCTTCTCCAGTCACCTTACTCTTCAAAAATTGCATTTTTTGTGCATTAGACATGGACGGGTTTTTGTCGACCGCTTCGCTAAACAAGTCTTTGAACGGAACCCATTGGTTATAAGTTCCATTGAACACGGGGATGTCCATTTTTGGTGCTGACTTTTCGCGATGCTTCACTGCCCACATCTTTTTGTTGATGTTGTTTGTCAACTTACTGTACTTTTCCTCGTGCTTGCAGAATTCAATTTGGTACGCAATATCGTCGCCTCCTTCCTCTCCTTCAATTTCCCAATGAAGCTTGTCGATCTCACCCCATCGGCTATCCAATGATTTAAGAGCGTTCTCGAATTGCCATTGATTCTCGAAATTGTCTACTTGTAAATTGCTCACGGTTCTCATGAAGGCTTTGAAATTGATATTCTGCTTCTTTATTAACCCGCTCAGCTTACTGGAGCCTCCATCTTTATGCAGTGAATTCTCTCGCTGCGACGACTCCTCATAGCGAGACGACGTACCTGGTTGTGGCTGCGCCGCCTCACCTTCCTGCCGACGATGGTCCGCGCCTAGCTGTTGCCAAGTTTGGTTACCTGGCTGTACCTCTTCTACTTTAGTTCTACTGCGGCTTTCATCTTTCTGCTGTGTCGCACCTAATTGCCCCATGGTTTTGTCAATAATCTCCTTAATTCCTAAATAAATTTCCTGGACTGTTTCAAAACAACCCTTTTTGAAGTAAATGTGGTCATAATCTGCAAACTCGCACATTTTCTTATGGTTTTCTTGATAATCGTGCCAGTATGCTTCCAACATTGCAGCCTTGCGCTTATAATTATCGATAGTCTTCCTCTCGGATCCATCTTTCTTTATGTTGGTCAAAAACTTGTCCAGGATTTCATAGAGTTCCGTTTGGTTGATGAACAGAGAATCGGAGTCCATTTTTAAAGTTGGTTTGAAAATATTTGGTAATGGTTAGTATAAATAAATGGTTCGATCTGACCTTAAACGCTCCAACCGACCGTCTCTGCAACCGAGATCAAAAATCGCAACTGTAGCAACTCTTTTACTGAGCTTTTTCATGCTGATTTTTCCGTCTTACGGTTTACACCATGTCAGACCATTTCCAAACAACCAAACGCTTTATTTTGACCCTATTTCAAAGGTACAATTAATCAGGGATAAATGGACATTAGTCATGTACTACGACATGGGACCCTATTGGACAGGCATAGCCACTTACAATAAAATAGCAAATTATCAAGAACAATTGTGCGCAACCATTGAAACACAAAGCCATTGTAATACGATCGTGCAACAAGCCCGACACAATTATGAGGAACTCGAATACTACAATGAACTTTTGCTAACACAGCATTTTGATGTCCACACCAGACAGCGACGCGCCGCAGGGAAGACAGATCGGCGCCGACGAGGTCTAATCAATGGTATCGGGTATCTAGCGAATGACTTATTCGGTGTGTTGGACTCACGTTTCGCTGACCAGTATGAAAAGGACATTGAAACTATACATCGCAATGAGAAACACCTTTCTAATCTATGGAAAAACCAAACATCCATAATCGAAGCAGAGTTCAATATCATGAAGAGGATGGAGATCACTGTAAATAAACAGCACAAATTAATAAATAAGAAACTTATGGCTTTGCAAGAAAACGCGAGCACCCTTCAACGCGAAATACAAAATATTTCATATATCAATGACTTCACATTGTCAGCTATGTCTGCAAACAGCTTGCTGCAAGGATTAAGACGACTTCAAGACACGTTGCTCGATGCATTAACAGACATCTACCACGGTCAAATTAACATACATTTACTGCCACCAACGCAACTTAAACGTGAGCTCCAAACCATATATGGCCAGATGCCAAGCGAACTCACACTACCAATTACCAATTTAGACACAGACCTTCAGTACCTTTACAAACTACTGAAAGTCAAAGCTAGAGCGACTAAAAAATTTGTTATAATTGAAGTTACTTTTCCACTAGTATCCAGAGAAAAATTCAAACTGTACAAGATGGCGACATTCAATGGAAGCAGCAAATAAATTGAAATCCGGCTCGAAGGACCATGTAAAAAGTAGTGCTAGACGCTATGGTGACCTAACACTTCTTTCTCGGATATGGTTTATATGGTAGAAGTTAAAGTCTCGAATCGTAAGGGAAATAGCTGTATATTTAATCACTACAACACTTAGTTACAAGACAATGGTAATGGTAAAGGAAATAGTTATAAACTACATATAATCACTATAACACTTAATTACAAGACGAATGGTAATGGTTTTGAGCTCGTGGTGTCTCCAGTGAGATCTGAACGCGAACTGGCCCACATTTTGGCGGACGAGCGAATGTGCATACTTGCGTTCGATGCAATTATGCATTTTCGCTTAGTGTTCGATTAAAACTCGAACACCTCCTTTTGGGCTTCTCCGCAGTCGGGTAAAAAATATTAAATAGAATTCTTAAAGCGTAGGTAGTTATAATTATGTAATTCCGTGCAGGTCACGTGTCGTACTACGCGTGCGGTGCGTGGTGCGGCGCGGGCGGCGGCAGCGCGCTGCTGGTGGACCGCGCGGCGCTGCGCCACAAGCGCGACAACGCGCTGCGCGGCCGCGCCGCCCGCCTGCGCGCCGACCTGGCGCACCTGGCGCTGCAGCGCGTGCCCGCGGTGGCGCAGTGCGACGCCGTCGTCGGGCTCGCCAAACATCTCTGCGGTGTTGCCACCGGTGACTATGCTACTTGTATCTATAGTCTGTTGCAAAAGTATCTGATGAAAGTGCACACAAACCCTGTTCTGGTTAAGAGCCCTCTTACATTTTGGTACTGAGCGCATACCTTTTTTTTTCTTTTTAGAGCGCTTTCACATTTAGGCGACTTTAGCAGCGCGACAGTCGCGCGGCTGACGCGCGACTGTCGCGCTGTCAGAATTTCATAGTTTAAACAGAAGCGCGGCGGTCGCGCGCTGCCGCCGCGGCCGCCGCGTGCGCTCAGTCGGTGATGAGCCAGTGTTGCAAACGTACGTAATTATTATAGACTATACAATGAGCGAGTTTGATACCGAACGATTTATTATTGAAATTCAAATGCGTCCTGTTTTGTGGGATTCAAGAAGCAACAATTGCAACAACAGGACCCTAAAAAAGAATAACTGGTAAGAATTATGTGCATTGTTTATTACTGATTTCGAAAATAAAAGTGGGTTCGAAAAAAGTGCAGCAGGTAGTTTTATAATTTTATTTAGGTACCTAATTATATCATTTTATTCTGCCACGGTACTTCTCCTTCGGGTGGTCAACGTTGTTTCACCGTCGAAATCCATTTTAGAAATGAAGTGCGCCACACTGAACTTAACTGCGGCGCGGCAGCGGCGCTGCTAACGCGCGGCTGTTCTTATAATGTGAAGGAATGCGCTTCTGCCGCGCTACTGTCGCGCTGCTAACGTCCTAATGTGAAAGCGGCCTTAAATGGCAGCTCGCAGTTCAACCTATGAGGTTGTCGTCTGCTTAAGGCCCTCTTGTAGTGCGGTGTGTAGGTATGATAACGTTTCCTCACTCCCCCTCCCCGCATAATACGTATCGGGGCATCTCTCTCTCGCAGGCACTGGCTAGCAGGCGTGAGCGCTCGAACTGCTCAATATCGTCTGATTTTTGTTCTTACGAAAATAAATAACCACTTATAATAAAAATCTTCCTTACCCAGCGCTAAAAAATATTAAAACTATCTATTTTTTGATAATTATTACTTAGATGGTTTCGTAATATAATTTTTTGCTAAGAAGTACGTTCGAAATATCGGTTTAGTGTCATCTTTGCGATTTTTTTTTTATCGAGTCAATTATTAGTAATTACGTTTCCGTCTTTAGTCAGCGCTCGACCATAATATGTTCAATTTTGTTAAAATGATTTTTATTTTGCGCAATATTTACATTAATTAGATATAAATTGATTAGTTATTTTTGATATATTATAAATTGATTAGAAAATTGGATTAGTAAAGGACTGAAACAGAGTTGCAGAACAAAACGGAATCTACGCTTTAATTATTACACAAATAAGAATGCTGCTAATAAAACAAAATATAAAAAATATTCAAAATTACTACAAAAATGTATCTTCGCCTCAAAAAAGAACGCAAATATCAAATATATCAATAATAATGAAAACAAATGCAAAGCCACGTGGAGAGTAATTAAAGACGAAATAAATAATGCTAATTTTAAAGACAATATAGAGAACATCCAAATTGATAACACAGTAATAACAAATCCAGTAGAAATTGCATCTGCCTTTAATAACCACTACATCAATATGACACATAATTGTACCAGTACGATAACAACAGGTACAATATCCAGTGAATACTCAGCAGTCCACTCGATGTTTCTCAAACCTGTATCCGAAAGCGAAGTTCGAATGGAGATATTATCACTAAATAACACGAATTCCGAAGGTTATGATGAGATTAACACAAAAATTATTAAAGCATGAACATATGAAATAATTGTGATCTTAACATATCTAATCAATTTATCGTTTTCACTTGGCACTTTTCCTGAAGCATTAAAATTATCCATAGTAAAGCCACTTTTTAAAAAGGGAGAAAAGTCTGACGTTAATAATTATCGCCCAATAACATTAATACCCATTCTATCGAAGATATTTGAAAAGTGCATGTATAAGAGACTGATTGACTTCTGCAATAAATTCCATATTATTAAGAACGAACAGTATGGTTTTCAAAAACAAAAATCCACTACTTTAGCTATCTTCTCTCTTATTAATATAATTTTAACGAATATTAACAAAAACCATCTAACTACAGGGTTATTCTTTGACTTATCAAAAGCCTTTGATCTAGTGTCTCATGATCTATTACTACAGAAACTAGAAAAGATCGGGATTAGAGGACCTGCACATCAATGGATATCATCGTACCTGAATAACAGACAACAGCGTGTAACTATTACCAAAATGGATAAAAATAAGGATATGATATCACACTCATCTGAATATAAATACAACAAATTCGGAGTCCCCCAAGGAAGTGTCTTGGGGCCAATCCTATTTCTACTCTATATAAATTCCATTACTGACATAACCCATCATAAATGTATACTATTTGCCGATGACATCTCTATTATTATTACATCCGATAGAAAGAATAACACAGTTAATGATCATGAGACTGACATAAACAACACAATTGAAAAACTAATTGAATGGCTAAACAAAAATAATTTATCAATAAATCTAAATAAATCCGTCTATATACAGTTTAATAAATCAAATAATCCTAAATATGTACAATATAAATCTAAATATACACAGAATTGAAGAAGTAACACAAATAAAGTTTCTAGGTGTATCTATAGACCAAGATCTTAACTGGAAAACACATGTTGATAATGTCTCTAAAAGAGTAAATAGGTTTGTATATGCACTCAAGGCGGTTAGAAGCGTAACTAATATTAAAACGGCGATAACATCGTATCACGCATATGTCGAGTCGTTGTTACGATATGGTTTAATAATGTGGGGTAACAGCACCGATCATAATAGAGCATTCGTTGCTCAGAAAAAATGTATTAGAGCAATTTATGGGCTCCAACCAGACGAATCATGTAGACCTGCAATGCGATTCTATAACAATCTCATCGTGAAAACTTAGGTGAAGTGGGCGTGGAGTGAGCTGTCAATAGTGTCAATTCCTAGCAAAAACAAACTCACCTCACCTAAGTTTTCACGGTGAGATTTTTACAGAATCGACCGGCTGTATTCAAAAAACTTGGTTTGTTACCGTTACCGTCTCTTTATATCTATGAGATATGTATATTTGTCAGAAAGCATCAAAATTTATTTGTGAAAGCAGATGATATTAATGTCCGAAACCGACGAGACCCCAACAGGCTCGTACTAAGTGAGATTCCAAGGCTAACTAAATATAATAAAAGCTGCCTTGCAATGTGCGTACGTTTATATAATAAGTTACCAAATGATCTCAAAATTTTAAATACTAAGCTATTTAAAAATAAAATATACGAATGGTTATCTGTTAATAGTTTTTATAGTGTTAAGGATTTCATTAAAGATAAAGATAAAGATAATTTTATTTTGCAAATATGGGTAAGATATAACGATGACAAAAAAACATAATAGTACAGCCATATTTTACCACGTAGGCATGCAAAAGATTTAACATAGACATAACTAAATACAATTTTAAAATATTACACACAAAACACAATTTGAAAATATTATACAATTAATTATACTTATATCAAGATTATGCACTAGCTTAAGAACTCTTTCTCAGTTAGGAACTCCTTAATAGTATAGTATGATTTCGCCACTAAAAACCCTCTGAGTCTTTTTTTAAATAATGATAGCGGAAGCTCTTTCCATGTCTTCGGCAACTTATTGTATATAAATGACTGGCGCCATGCAGTAGACACTTTTGCGCATAAGTGCTGTCTTGGCTGGCTCCAGACATAGCACACTATTATCCCGTCTATTGCGCGGCACTACATCTGATAGTCGTCTAAATCTACTTGGATTTGTCTTTACAAACACAGCTACTTCAAATATGTACAGACAAGGTAATGTTAATATTTTGTAATTTCTAAAGTACGGTTCACAACTGTCAGTGGGTTTAAGTTTAAACATTGCTCGAATGCATTTTTTTTGTACCTTGAAAGCGGTCTCTCTTTCAGTAGAGTTTCCCCAAAACATGATCCCATACCTTAAATGTGATTCTGTTATTCCATAATAAGCAGTCAGAAGAGCATCTGTGTTCAATATAGTTGATAATGAACGAAGAGCGTATGCAGACTTACTTATTTTCTTGCATAAAGTTTCAAGGTGTGATTTCCAGTTAAGTTTTTTGTCTAATTCAAGACCCAGGAATCTTGTCGTTTCAACTTCATCTATGGTATCATTATTATAGTGTATATTTAAGTTAATACTAGAGGTTTGTTGTCTAAAATGGATAACTTTAGTTTTACACAAATTTATTTTTAAATTATTTGCATCTAACCAGTTTACCATCTGTTTTAAACTATTATTAATTTCACTCTCATACGTATCTATATTTTTACAAGCTATTGTGATCGTACTATCATCCGCAAATAGTGTAATAGGCCTGTTCGATGTAATAATTACGATCGAACACGTTTTGCTGACCTAGCTAACCAATAACGCCGCGCTAAGTGCGGCGCGGCATCAGTGCATAGTCGGACAGCAAACCGGGTGCATTCGTACTTATTAGCAATTCAATCATAAGCATTTAGCATAGTATAGCAACCGTTTTAGCAATAAACGTTCAAAGTGTAATGAAGTGTTTCATTTAGCAGCATAGGTCTACACCACTTAGGTCGCGACTCCTACATTTTGGTCCTTCGAGCCGGATTTGAACATTTCGTGGTCGTTTATATAGTTTTTCGGGACTAACGGTAGTGAAGTGAACTTGTACCGGACCAGTGACACTGTTAAATGCAGTATTCACTAGCCTAGCAGTGACTGTAGTGGTAACGACTTTAGCAGCAGTGTATTGAGCAAGGGCGCTCGATATATTTTACCAGTGAGTTAATAGCTCACAAAAGCAGTAAAAGCAGTACTTGGTGGAGTACGCCGTCAGCAGCAGTGAGTGTACTGCTCACACTAGCAACAACACCGAATCACTGACTTGGGGAGCAACCCTCGTCGGGCTAGCAGCAACAAGGACTTCTTCAAGTAAGATCGTTCAGTTTTATACATTTTACTAGCAGCGAGATGGAGACTCTGTATTTCAATCAAACCGAGATTGCGGAGTGCTTAGGACAACTCCTAACCAATTTTAAAAAGGATAGCGTTGAGCGTAAAACTTTGGACTACTGTAAGCGTAAGATTGAGTTACTTGAGAAATACTGGGAAGAATTCCAAGTAAATCATGAAAAGATTCTTTCTTTTGAAAAGAGCAACCATAAATATTTTGTCAACTCTGAGTTTGAGCGTACGGAAGAAATTTACATGACAGCAAAGGAACTTATTATTCAACATCAAAATGAGTTGATTCAAAGGGGTCAGCATTCATCGTACCCTGAATTAGCACAGAAAGATGCGGACGGTGCTTCAACGAGTCACCCTGAACCGCAACTAACAGCAGTAGCTTATCCGACGTTTGAGTCGAGAGGAACCAACAGCAAGCTTGACGATATGCTTCATAAGCAGTCAGTCAACTTTAAAGCATTGATTAGAGCTGTCGGCAATATTGATGTTGACGCAATTGTCGACAAATGGGAGTTCGAAGATGCCCTTCGAACCCTGCAAAACCGCTGGACCACCATTGATAACCTTCACTGGGAGATCATTGGCGAGTCAGGGGAGGATCTAGCAATGGAGTATGAGTCCCACTTCAACAGGCACGAGCGAACCTTCAATAGCATGAAGAAAGCGATCAACTCTAAAATGTGGTCAACATCGTATCGGGAAAAATCAACTCCACAAATGGAGATTCCTGTGTTTACGGGTCATTACCAGCAGTGGGTGTCGTTCAAGGATTTATTTAGCGAGGCTATCCACAAAAACACCGCATTATCAAACGCTCAAAAAATGCAATTCCTAAAAGGAAAGTTGAAAGGGGAAGCCGAGCGTTTGATTCAGCACCTACCTATCAGCGCCGACAATTATATTGTCTGTTGGGAGATTCTAAACCATCGCTTTGAAAACAAGAAGCTCATATTTACATCCCACGTCAATGGGTTCCTGAATCTTCCCACCATACAGCAGCAATCATATTCAGCGATTAAAAAATTACATGACGTCACGTTAGAGAATCTTCACGCCATCAAAAACCTGGGTGTGAATATTAGTACGTGGGACCCTCTGCTCGTTCATATTTTATCGAACAAGTTGGATAGTGAATCTTATTCCGATTATATAGAGTCGTTAAAGAACACTAGAGAACTACCAGTGCTTCAAGACTTTTTAGACTTCCTGGAAAATAAGTTCACTAGTTTGGAATCATCTCGTCGACGACAAGATATCATACCAAAATCACAGCCATCTCATCAGCAAGCCAGTCCTTCAACATCATCGACAAGTAATCGGAAATATCATAATTATAAAGCAAATCAGCGTAATACGAAAGCCATGCATGTGTCGGGAGTCAAATGCCCTCTTTGTTTTGCTGAACATAACTTATACAATTGCGAAACATTTCTGGAAATGTCGAATGAAATGAAACTTAAAACCCTCAAACAACATAATTACTGTATAAATTGCATTTTTAATCATAACGGTAATAAATGCCATTCGACAAAACGATGTCGTAAGTGTTCAGAAAAACATCATACGATATTGCATGAATGTTTTACTCAGCAAAAACCTCATTCTACGTCCGGTCCTATGAAGCAACAAACAATTTACATTAAGAAAGAGGAAAATATAAACCAAGGCAACAATAACGTTCACGCATCTCAGCAAGATTTCACTGAAATTCTCCTAGCTACAGCATTAGTGAAAGTTACATCAGCAGACAGCACGCAGCTTGTATTAAGAGCTCTTATTGATCAGGGCTCACAAATATCACTAATTAGCGAGAAAGCTGCGCAACAGTTAGGTTTAAAACGAAAGCAATTTAATGGAGTTATCTATGGAATCGGAGAAAAAGATGCTGACTGTAAGGGCAAGCTTAACATTAAATGTCAATCTATATATAACAGCTTTGAATTTCATACAGATGTTCTGATTATGAAAAATCTTATCAAAAACCTACCCAATCGATCATTCGAAAAGCCATCCTGGTCGCATTTGGAACATATTCAATTAGCAGATCCAGAGTTCTATATAAGCCGTCCAGTTGACTTATTACTCGGAGCAGACGCATACGCTCTTATTATGTTAGACGGCTTGATAAGAAGCTCTGATTCGTCTTCACCTTTAGCTCAGCAAAGCCAGCTAGGATGGTTACTATGCGGCAGCGTAAAACCACAGTTTTATTGTAATGTCATCCTAAACAATATAGCGGATATTCAACAATTTTGGCAAATCGAGGATATCCACGAGCAAAATGAAATATCAGCAGAAGAAGAACAATGTGTTGAGTACTACCTATCAACGACAAAACGTCTTGAAGGCGGTCGTTATGAAGTAAGGTTACCAATAAAGCAGCAAATGAGGGAAAAATTAGGATCGTCAAAGGAGATAGCATTAGCGCAATTTAAAAACCTAGAGAAAAAATTAAGCAAGCAAGAATATTTTGCACAGCAATATAGGCAATTTTTAAGGGAGTACGAAGAGCTGGAGCATATGAAATTAGTAACTTCCAGTAGCAATCAGATAGAATGTTACTTACCTCATCATGGGGTCGAGCGTGCAGAATCATCCACTACGAAGTTACGTGTCGTATTTAATGCGTCCGCAAAGACCTCTTCAGGACTTAGTCTTAATGACGTCATGCATAGAGGTCCTAACTTACAACGAGACCTGCAGGCACTGTTACTCAAGTGGAGACAATACCAATATGTATTCACCGCCGATATCGAAAAAATGTTTCGGCAAATTTTAGTTAACGAGGCAGATCAAAAACTACAGCAAATCTTTTGGCGACCGAAATCAAAACAACCAATTAAAGCATACCAGCTAACTACGGTTACATATGGCACAAAATCAGCACCTTTTTTGGCGATGATGACCCTTCGACAATTAGCGTCAGATGAGCAGCATAACTTTCCCACCGCAGCAAAAATTATAAGGGAAGATTTTTATATGGACGATTTAGTATCGGGGTCACATACTGTTGACGAAGGAAAAAGCAGCATATCAGAACTAAATTTGTGTCTAAGCAGAGGAGGATTTTTATTGAGAAAGTGGTCAGCAAATGACAAGAGACTAATGGGAAGCATAAATTCATCACATCAGAATATTCAAGCAACATCGTTTGTTTTCAAAACAGACAACACAGCAAAAACGTTAGGTTTAAGATGGGACCCATTAACAGATGAGTTTTCTTTCCAATATAGCACAGCGTCATCAGATACGACAAAGCTTACAAAGAGAATGCTCCTGTCGGAGATATCAAGGTTATTTGATCCCATAGGTTGGCTAGCGCCGCTGACGACAAAATTCAAATTACTATTTCAAAAGGTTTGGCTTGATGGAATTCAGTGGAGTGACGAAGTCTCAGCTGAAATCAAGAACGAGTGGGCAAAATTAACTGAAGACATGGAGTGTATCAACCAATTTAAAATACCACGATGGTTACAAAGCAAACGCGGCGACATTGTCCAGTTGCATGGGTTTTGTGATGCATCGCTGAAAGCATACGCATGCGTCGTATATGCCAGAATAGTGACAGAAGAAAAGGTATCAGTGGTATTAGTAGCAGCAAAAACTAGATTAGTGCCAAACAGCAAGACAGTTTCGTTACCGAGATTGGAACTATGTGCAGCGGAGTTGTTATCCAGATTACTAGCAAAAATCATCACTAGCATAGTCAGCATAGATCACGAAATCAATGCTTGGAGTGACTCAAAGGTCACCCTTAGCTGGATACAAGGCAATCCAGATCGATGGAAGCCATTTGTAGCGAATAGAGTGAAAAAAATCACTAGCATAATACCACCTGATATTTGGCACTACGTGTCAACAAAAGAAAATCCAGCCGATTCAGCAAGCAGAGGACTATCGGTTACACAATTAATGGAGCATAACTTGTGGTGGCGAGGTCCATCCTGGTTATGGACTACCGAATTTAAGCTAAAGCAAGATCAGACAGAGTATACGACTGAAGAAGAGATTCGGAAACAAGTCCTCACCGTTCAACACAGTGAACCTGTAACTAGCATTATCGAAGATCTGTTAAATCGGCACAGTTCTTTCATAAAAATAAATCGAATAGTAGCGTGGTTATTACGTGCACTTGCACCGATAAGTAAACAAAGGCCGACATATCTCACGTTACAAGAGCTAAGGAAAGCAAAATTAGTTATAATTAAATACATACAGCGTAAAGAATTTGCATCGGATACCGATCATCTATTATTGCACGACCGACTCAGTTCCGATAGCAAGCTATTAAATCTCAACCCATTTTTAGATCAAAGTGGCATTCTAAGAGTCGGAGGACGTCTTAAAAATGCAAACATTAGCAGCGATATGAAATATCCCATAATAATCCCATATAGCGGACGATTGACGGAGCTACTTATCCAGCAAGCACATGAACTTACCTTCCATGGAGGAGCTCGACTATCCTTGTCTTTATTGAGGCAACAGTATTGGATCATTAAGGGAAATAGAGCTACCAAGAAGCAACTTCGTAACTGCGTGACCTGCAAAAGGCAAGAGCCCAAAAGACTACAGCAAATAATGGGAAACCTGCCTGATTTTAGATGTAATCCAGCACCTCCATTTTATCATACTGGAATAGACTACACAGGCTTTATTAGAGTAAAATCAAACAAAGGCAGAGGTATTAAAACGTCTAAAGGATACATCGCCTTGTTTATCTGCATGGTGACGAAAGCGGTTCATATAGAGTTAGTCTCTGACCTTAGCAGTTTAGCATTCATAGCAGCATTACGTCGCATGGCGGCACGACGAGGAGCTCCGAAGCACATATATTCGGACAATGGGACTAACTTTGTAGGTGCAAATAAGATACTTCAGGAAGAGCAGCAACAATTTGAGCGAATCTTTAGCGATACTTTTTATAGAGAAATAACTGAACTAAGCATAGAATGGCATTGGAACTGCCCTTCTTGGCCAAGCGCTGGAGGGATCTGGGAGCGATCAATTAGAAGCCTAAAGCAACATCTGAAAAGAGTAATAGGGGACCAAGCATTGACATTCGAAGAATACAGCACCATTCTGTCTCAAATCGAAGCAAGCCTTAACTCTAGACCACTGTGTCCAATGTCTGAGGATATCGACGATATTGATTTTCTGACGCCAGCACATTTTCTAGCAGGCCGTGCAGGTCTTACTGTCATAGAAACAGCACAAGATGCGAGGACAAGATGGTATTTAGTAAACAAAACGTTTCAAGATATATGGAAACGATGGAAAGCGGAATATCTAAGTCTTCTATCGGCGCGTAGCAAGTGGTTAAAAGGACAAAAGAATATAGAGATAGGCGATATGGTTACTATTCATGATGACAACATACCTGCAGGGAAATGGCCTGTTGGTCGGGTGGTAGAGGTCCACCCAGGGAAAGATGGAGTTGTCAGGGTAGTGACTCTAAAAACAAAAAATGGTTACATAAAGCGTCCAATCGTAAAGCTATCAATTCTACCTATAAGCGAAAAGGAAACAACTAAACAGGAAAAGATCCAAGCCGTAAAACACGAAAGCAAAGGAATGAAAGAAGAAGCAAAGAAGCAGACTGACAGTTGTCCCAGAATCTTCAGTGTAGCACTATCATTATTATTTTTTATGAACGTTATAATATCCACTGAAGCATCCTATAAATTAACAACGTTCAACAGCAGTCAAACCATGTATTTTGATCCTCTGGGACAAATGCATCTTATTCGTGATGACTGGAAAATCGTCACTTATTATAATATGTCTCCTTACTGGCAAGGAGACAAAGCAGTAACACAATTTTCAAAATATCTTGAGCAAACATGCAGCAAAATTCAAGAACAGAGTCATTGTCGAATCATCATTCTACAAATGTTCTATCTTTTTTATAGTTATTTTTCTTATAGTTATTATAGAAGAGAAAACGAACTATCTTTAACAATTAATTCTTATTTATACCAACCAGCGAATAGTATTCAATTTCAACGAGGAAATCATGCATCTACGCGCATTTTTGTAATATGCCTCTTAAATACTGTTGCGCGCCACAAATAAAGCCTGGTACATGGTGACATTAGTTACCACTAGCGCCATCTAGTATTGAGTAGCAGAACCAGTCGAGTCAAGATCGTTCTAGAGATTTCGATGCTAGAACTTTCTAGAACTATCGACATCTGGTCAGTCGGGGCCGGTATGTACTCGAACATTCTAGATGTTTCTACAGTAGAAGGTTCTAAAACTATCTGAGGCACTATATAAGGCCGGTCTGGGCCACGACCGAGGCAGATTGGATAAAGCGATACAAACGAATACATCAAAAGCGATCTTCAAGTGCGACTTTGATGCAATTGTGTTTTTTAATTAGTGTGTTTGAGTTGTACCAAGTGTTGTTTAAATAAAGCGTCATTTTTGTTAATTTATATCGGCAGTTTTTATTGTCACGAACCCCGAAGCTCGTAACAATACTTACGTATCACTCACTAAAGGAAATTAGTAATAACTTTATCTCGACACTTTTTCCAACAATTAAATATTGTTAGAATTACATTATATATCGAATTGTATTTGAAACATCATCGGAGAAAATAGCGGTTATAAAATTAACCACAATTGACAAATTTAAAATTCGTGTTTATGTATTCAAATAGACAAATTGGCTTTCACATGTGTACGTTTTCTGATCCATTTGTTTACATATTCATCAGATTGTTTTGGAACAAACCATAGTGGTCACTGTCTGCCACTTGACGCTACCGTCAGTGTTAGTGACACTGATGTTGACTGATACTCGCGTGGACGCAGAGGAAGGTCGCTAACTATATTATTGTTCAGGCTATTTGACTGCTTAGCGAACGTTAACGCCCACTTGCAACACAAATCGCTAAACATGTTTAACGCTCAACGAATTTAAAACGTCTTTGTATTTTGACAATCGTTTGAAGATAAAAGAGTGATGTTTTAAAAGCGTTTAGCGTTAAATGTATTTAACTATTTAGAGATTGGTGGTGCGGTCCTAAGTATTTAAATCCTGACCTTTAAACTTGACGACATGCCGTGTTCAGACTACGCTTTGCGTTGCATCACGGCTCCGGGCGTCGTGCTCAAGACGCGCGGCGTGGTGCTGGCCACGTGCTGCCACCACCGCTGCGAGCGAGCCGCCTTCGTCGCCAACCAGCAACTGCAGGTATGTTGCACCTACACAGTAATGAAGCCATCCCTTTTTCGCATAGCTAGTGCCGGCAGTGGTTGAACGGTGATCTTTGCAAGAGACATTATGATGAAAGAGCGAGCGAAACGAGCTCGAAAAGTTTATCCAAAGTGCTATATACAGTAATAGGACTTAATTTGTCGGCTTATGCAAGAAATTTTAAGAATTAAGAGTAACTAAGATGCAATGGCGAGCGACACGAGCTCGAAGATTTTTAGCACCCCGCCTTGGAGAGATTAAGATTTCCTTTAACAATTTAATTTAGAAGTAGGAGTTACTTTTTAGACTTATGACAGAAAAGCTGAAGAAGAAGCGAGCTTGAAAATGTTTAGCCCCCTGTCTCGGAAATATCAAATTTCTTTTTCTTTCCTACGGGTGGTATAGGTACCATGATATAGGCGCGCCGCTCTCCCAAAGCGCGGGACCTGAAGCATTTGCTATCCAGCCCTATTCAATCAATCAATCAAAACATTTATTTGCAAAGAATGTAGGTACATTAAAATACAGGTGGAGTAGATAAGAGTGAGCCATGTACATTCTGCCTGGAAATAGGCACGCAAAATTTATAAAAAATATTATGAAGCTACCTAAAAATAAAATTACAAATTAAATTAACATGTCACAGTTACAATAAAATTATTACAATTATACACACATTAATATTGATAAATATTGAAAATGTCAAATTAAAATGTTACTTTAGAATAAATTAAAAAATAAAATGTATATTAGGTCCAAATGTTAAAATAATATTAATTATAATTATTATACACATTGCTGATTAAAAAGTTATGTCCATTAAAAAATCATTAATCGAATAATAACATTTATCTATTAGGAAGGCCACTAATTTCTTTTTAAAGTTTTTAGTTGTATCATTTTTCAGTTCATCTGGCAATTTATTGTATATCGTAGGACCCATACAAATAACACTTTTTCTCAATAACGCTGTGTTACAGGACTCGACTTGTAATAAATTTTTGTATTGATTTCTGACAGGTCGTTTTCTAGTTTCTGACATCGTGGGAAAGAGGTTTTTATTGGTCTTTACAAACATGGCCATTTCCAGAATATACAATGACGGAAATGTATGTGGGAAATGGAACGCAAGTGGAAGTAAGAGAAATGGAACGTAAGTGAAAGAAAGGGAGAAAGTACGAGGTATGAGAGAGAGAGCGATAGACGAAGGAAGGGGGACGACGCCATATTAGAAAGGACGGAAGGATCTGGGAAAGACGTTGTAAAGTATAAGTGATTAAAATAAAAGTAATTAATATTGAAGACTGCAGTACATATTTTATTGCCTGGAAGAACCCTGTATCCCACAATTTTGGGGGCTCGTCCGGGATACAGGAAAGAAGACGCGAAGACGACTACGACGACGAGTAAAAAATTTTTCACGCTGCACGTGGTTGGGTGCGCGGGAACGAAGACGCCGGCTACGAAAAAACTTATATTTTACGAGCTACGACGAAGACTGAAGACGTAAAAATGCCTAAAACTACTGAAGACGTGTCACCGAGGGGTGTACAGTACGCCGAAGACTTTATAAGTAATTTTTCGGGTCAAGACCATACCTACCCAGTGAGCCGTTGGGTTCAAGATATCGAAGATAATACGGAAATATTCGAATGGACGCCGATCCAACAGCTTGTGATCGCGCGCAGATCGTTGACGGGAACGGCAGGGCTATGGCTAAGAAGCGAAAGGCCATTCAAATCGTGGGCCGAGTTGAAACAAGCCATCAGCAAAGAGTTTCCCGACGCGATTGACCAGAAGACAGTTCACGGAAATGATGGGTTCACGTAAGAAAAACCTGATGAAAGCTGCATGGATTATGTGCTAATTATGAAAGAACTCGGAAAAAGGGGTAAGATCCCCGATTACGTTGCGATCAAGTACATAGTAGATGGCATACAAGACCTAGAAACCAATAAAATATTGTTGTACAGTGAACTGAAGGAGAAACTGAAAATTTATGAAGCCGTGAAAGAAAAAATGAAGGCGAGACGTGACACACAACGTCATCAAGGTGGTAATCGGAGTCCAAAGAAAAGTTCAAGTAGTGAGTTACGGTGTTATAGCTGTGGAGAATTCAAACATTCATCTGCAAGCTGTCCTCATAAGGAAAAAGGTCTCAAGTGCTTCAAATGCAATGAGTTCGGCCATATTTCGACGAAGTGCACCGCGACGACGAAACGCGAAGACGATCGGAAGCCTTCGGAGAACTTCGACAGCCGATCGAGTCGGCCTCATGGTGTTATAACTTCGAACAACTTGATAGAATCTTCAAAAAGTTTTTTGGCCGTAACACTAGATGGTGCTATTCAAAAGTTTACAAACAAATATTTTTATTACACTGGTATTACTGTTTTTTTTTTTGTTGTGGCTACATCACAACATAGTTGTCATGTGTTTATTTCATTTCACGCAGACACTGGCATTTACATTCTCTTCAACAGAAAAAAAAACTTATAAAAAAAAGCAGACAACAAATAATCATTTAATATTTGGTAGTTTATTTACTAAAAATAATAATAATTACTAATAATTGAGCAGAAAATGTTAATTATTTATTTTAACAAATATAAATTACAGTGATTCATTCGGAAATGGAACGTGTTACTAACATTGACTGTTTACAAATATTGAAATATCACAATCCGTTTATTTTCTTCTGAGGTGAATGGATGCTTTTATTGTATTTTGTAAATTTTTAATGACGACCCGGCTTATAACACTGTTTCTTTTCCCGACTGACCTGGCTTTTACTTGGATTCCGATATTACCGCTATCATCGACTGACCTGTGGCTGAGAATTTGGACTTTACTGTTTTGTATTGTGAATTGGATTTTGTCGACCATGCCTATGAAAAGATGTTGTGCCTGCTGCAAAACACGTAAGTGCATTTAAAATTACAACCAATCTCAGTAATATTAGTTCATTTTGGTCCTATATGTACATACAAGACTTAACTAAATGGCAAAAGTGATGTGGATAACACATCACATTTTTGGGAGTACATACTAACACAATTAATGAATGTGGATGTGATCTATACTTGCATTATTTCTACGATTTACAGGAAAATAATATTGTAAAATGTTTCCTTGTTGCTTAGATGTGCAACTTGTAGTGTACATTTTACATTTGATTTTATTCTATGTCAATAGCTATGTGGCTCGTTTCGCCACTAGTTTGTTTAGGCTTAGTTGTTAGCGAAGCAATGTTTGGGCCTATGTTTAAGTTGAGTGTGTTATATTTAGTATAATACAACTTGTAGTCTGGCTATTATACTAACTGACAATTCTTTTCTCTTTACAGGGGCAGATAATGTTATCCTGCATTTATTTCCTAACCCAAACAAGGAACCAAACCGATTTAAATTATGGGTTGATGCTATTGGTGGTGATCTTTTTTTATTAAAAGATCAAACTATTTTTGATTCTAATTGAGTGTGTCATATACACTTTGATGAAAAGGACCGCACCTGGAGTAAGAGACTCAGCCCAAATGCAGTACCTACATTAAACTTGCGAGGTAATAATAATATTTGTGTATAACTGGTGCAAAAACACAAACAAGTTATTATCAGGGTCCAGAACTGATTACGATGAAAATGATGAAATTCAAAAATTAGCACATGTGTACTGTACGAAAAGGTTAAAGAAATAAAAACAGATTTTTGTATTATCTATTTCGTTTTATTTAATTTCCAATCGAAATATTTATTTAAAATCTTAAAAGTCTAGGTAGCCTATTGCGAAAGTACTTTGCACAAAGCACCAGATGGCGCCATACGCCATACATTCGGCAAAATGACGCGAGTGACGACTCTACAGTCTCACAAACTTATCTGGCCCGGTGAGGGAGTCGCTGATATCGCATTTGGTGTCGCCAGGAAAAATAAATTTTACAATAAAGTGGGAAAGCAAGTCGATGTAACAAAAACATTTTGGTCCAAATCTTGAAAACTACTGAACCGATTTTTCAATCCGATTAATAGTTTCGGAGAAATACGTGGACTAACATACACATACATACATACCTATAAAAATATGCATATTTGTTTGGAAGCCGTAATAGATTATTATAATTATGTAAATATATTGCAATTCCAATAATATTACATAAGTAGGTACATAATACGTCTCAAATTGATAACCTCCTTTTTTGAAGATGGTTAAAAGTTAAAACTATGAAATTATGCACATACTACCTACGTAACACCTGGCGATTTGAAAGAATGTAGGTAATATGTTAATTAGGTACCTAAAAAACAAAAACAAGCATATTCCTCGAAAATATCTATATTTTAACACAATAATTATGATCATCTACATAAAATGTCTGGCGAGTGTTCTCTAACGGGAATACTCCAGGTATTCCCGAGCCACCTGATTCATCAGTCACTTCATCATCAGAGTCACTACTTTCACTTTCACTGTCACTGGCCAAATTAATGATGAAAGGCTCGTCTAAGTATGCATCCCTACTTCTATACTCGTTTTCAATTTTTTTTACATGATTGCAGTGCTTTTGCCATTCTTGCACTGTTATCTTATTGAAGGCTTCTGCAATCAAAGTAGGCATTTCAGAATTTGATTTATTAATGTTCTGATTAGCTACGTTTCGTTTCATAGAGCTCCAAATCATTTCGATTGCATTTAGGTCGCAATGGTATGGCGGTAATCTTAACACGCTATGTCCACTGTTTTTCAACAGTTCGTCTATTTCGTATATAGGTTTTGGTTTATGTCTCTTAATGAGTTCGTAGAGTTGCGGTTTTGTAAACTGTTCGTTAAATTCTACATTATTTTCCGTCAGCCACTTTTGCATCTCAGCTTTTTTATGACTTCCATTAGGAGTTCTGTTTATGCAAATGCTATGATATGGGGCGTTATCCAATATAATCAGTGTTGGCTGATGTAAATTGGGCAGAAGTTTATCGGTCACCCATTTTTTAAAATTCTTACTGTTCATTTCGTCGTGATAATCGCCACTTTTTGTGTTCGATTGGAACACTAATAAAGCATTCTCCACAAACCCTGCTTGTCCTCCCGCATGAACAATTATCGATCGATTTCCTTTGGAGACTGGGTTTAGCACACCGTCAATTTCATCACTCTGCCAGCAGCGCCCAGCTGTATGAGATGCGTGAATATAGGTCTCGTCCAAAAATATGACTGGTTTTTGTTCACCTCGTTCATTGTCTTTAATTTTTTGAAGATAATTGGCTCTCCATGCTGAAATATCATTTCGTTCTATTAGAATTTTTCTGTTCGATTTTGTCTTCTTGTAACGAAATCCAATTTTATGGAGTATTTTCCGAAGAGTTTCTCGACTCCCTTTAAAATCAATGTCTTCTTGGAGCACATTTAATAAGTTTGGTATTGTGGGAATTTCTTTCCGCATAGTGTAAAATTCATGAATTTTTCTTCTTATGACACCAAGATCGAAATCATCCACTTCAATTTTACCTTTCGTCCTTTTCCTTTTTTTTCCTGGCGTGGAAACTTTTGTTCCAGTTTCATCTGCCTGTTCTTTTTCCTTGACAAGTTTTCTAACAAATCGCTCCCCAACACCTACAACAAAAATAACGAAATTTTTTGAAAATCATACGTCTATTCTACTAGCACGTGCGAAATGGTGTTTTCGTGGAATTTATTTTCAAAAGCTGACAACACTAACCTGTGGCGGCAGCTACGCGTTCATACAATTTTTCGAACGGTATTATCGGTGCCTGAAGGCGCTTTTCTTCCTTCATAAAATCTAAGACTTGTAATATAATGTTCCTCGCGTCACTTTTTAAAGCTTTCGGCATTTTTCACTAGCTATAACCACTAAACGAAAAATAAACACACAGAGCAAACAACCAATGGCGGATATGTCAACGGATGGCTGGCAGATTGACATTTCAAAATGGCGTCGTTAGTTTCTCTTTTTGCCACCGGGCCAGATAAGTTTGTGGCACTATATACCCTATTATAAAAATGTACTCTGTGGTCGGCCTATCAGCGGCGGAGGCGACCGACAGCGCTGCCAACATGACGGACGTCGTTCGGGCAGAAATCCGACGAATCCCAGCACTTCAAAGTCGGCCATGTTCACTATGGATGACGTTGGTACCACTGACAGCTGTCACTGCCATCATGAAAACAAATGCAAAGAGGTTATGCAAATAGTCAACAGAAGTTTCGTTGGTAGTGGTGAAGGCTAAACACGTGCTTTTGTTAGTGCTACGAATATTTTCGATTCTAGTGAACTTTTCTAGTGGGAAATTCGATCGAAAGTGTTCCTTGTGTTTGTGTTCGTGGTTTAAGGTTTGTTTTTATTGTAATTGTCCTCTTTTTAACAATAGTTACTCAAGATGAGCTCCAAAAAGCCCCCTGATCCGGACCCCCCTGATCCTGACCCCCCTGATCCTGACCCCCCTGATGAACTATTTGATCTCTCCCCCGGACTAACAGTTACCCTCCCCTATGGCATTGAAATAACCCCACAGAACGCTAATATGGATACGGACATCCGTAGTCGTAAGAGGGTCGCTAGCTCGCCCCCTGCTATTTCAAATATTAAACCCAAGATTGCGAGAAATATAATCGGCAGACTTTCATATACAGCTAGAGATAATCCACCATACAATGTGAATGTTTCGCTTAAAGATGAACAAACCTCAGGCACCGTGCTGCAACCTATCAAGTTTGGTATGTTTTTGATGACAAACAACGTAAATAACATACGTTTCGATGGGATCAAGCGTATAGGTAGAAATCGCGTGTCAGTCGAGTTCAAGTCGCATCAGGATGCAAACAGTTTCCTTAACAATAAAATTTTATCCCAACACAATTATATAGCTACCATTCCACAATTCAATATCACAAGAATGGGTATTGTAAGGGATATACCAGTTGAGTGGTTAGAAGAGGAAATCATTAAAAATATTCAGGTCCCTGAGGGATGTGGCTCTGTTATTAAAGCCAGAAGGATGAACCGTAAGGTGTCCTCTTCTGGTGTGACTGAGTGGAGGCCTACACAGATTGTTGTGTTAACTTTTGACGGACAAGTCCTACCTAAGCGTGTGTACAGCTTCTACACGGCTCTCCCAGTTGAGCGTTACACTTACCCAACTATCCAATGCTACCATTGTTGTCGCTTTGGCCATACCCGCACACTTTGCAGATCGAAACCTAGGTGCTTTAAGTGTGGTGAAGATCATCCAGGTGATGGATGTGAAGTCACCCCTGAAATGAGTTTCTGTGTTTCATGTACTGGCAACCATTTCGCAAGTGATAGTGGTTGTCCTGAATTGGGCCGACAGAAGAGTATCAAAGCTCTGATGGCGGAGAAATCGATTTCGTATGCGGAGGCAAGTCGGGTTTTCCCACCTGTTTCCAGATCATATGCTGAAGTCTCCAAATCTTTCCAACGCAACAAGGTGACTGCAAATAAATCACAATCCCAGTCCTCAAGTCCCATCCCAGTAAGCCAAAATTCATACCGTAAAACAGTTTTTTTGAAACCCAAATCCCGTATCCCCCTTTCACCTGGCTATGATAGACAAGCTCACCTAAACCTCACTCAAAATTACTCCTTTTCCCCATCAAAAAATGGCTGTGCCCTTCCAATGGAAGCTGCAGAGTCAATATGTTACAGACAGGAAGATAACTCAAAAAATATCTTAAACCTAATCACTGACATGCTAATGTCTGCTCTTGCAAGCCCAACTCTATCTATACCTGACCACGTTGCATCAAAGTTGACCTCAATATTAAATTATATCCACGATGTTCCATCCCCTGACATTCCTACAGTGGAACGTGAGGAGTATTACTCCCAGAAAGCCTGATCTTTCTTTTTTAATTAATAAATTTAAACCATCAATCTGCGGCATTGCTGAGACATGGCTATTGCCTGGAAGCAATTTCAGGTTGCCATGTTTCGACAGTGTTCGCAATGATAGATCTGATGGATATGGAGGATGTGCCTTGCTCATCAATAGCAAGGTATCATTCACCCAGATTCCTCTAACCTTTGTAGGCGATGACATAAATGTTGTTGCTGTGAAGGCTGAGGGTATAAATATTTTTTCTTTTTATATTGCGCACCCACAACTCGATCATCTCTCATTAATTAGAAATTTATTATGCAGGGTTAGTGGTCCAATACTCGTCATGGGTGATTTTAATTGTCACCATTATCGATGGGGGTCGGATACTTGCGATAACTTTGGCATAGGTTTACTTGACATGTTGGATGATCTAAACCTTTGCCTAATCAACGATGGCAGTCCTACACGCAGACCTGCACGTTCTGGTCAGAATAATAGTTGTGTTGACTTGACGTTCTGCTCTCCCAACATATCTAGCCTCCTCATTTGGCGGCGCTTGGATATGACCTATGGAAGTGATCACTACCCCATCATAATTGAATTCCCTTCCAAAAATATTCCTTTTAAAGTTTCCCCCCCTCTTTTAAAACATCAACTAAATTCAGCTGACTGGGATTTATATTCTAAAATCGTAGACTTAAGAATATCTTCCCTTCCGGAAGTTAACAGGGATAATGCTCAGGATTGTTTTTTGCTCTTCTCCTCTACCATTGCCTCCACAGCTGATGATTGCTTCCCGTCCAAAAAACCCCATTCCGGTAGACTTCCTTCCCCGCCATGGTGGGATAGGGAATGCACTGACATGGTCAGGGCCAGGAATGAGGCTGAAGAGACAGTCAACGACAATATGAATCTGGATAATCTCATTGCTTTCAAACAGATTCTAGCTAAGTCCAGGAAATTCCTAAAAAGGAAAAAACGCGAAGGTTGGTCAAAATATTGTAGTTCGCTGAGTCCGTCCACCCCGATTTCGGTGGTTTGGCGGAGGGTGAAACGCTTCAGGAGTAGTTTAGCACCTGCCTCCTCATCTAACAACCTCACGGAAGAACTGGGATACCAGTTTTTCTGTAAAGTCGCTCCAGCCTATGTCCCAAGTGTTGAGGAAATCAGTGTTGACATTCATGATGCAGACAACATTGACGACCCAATGGACATGCCATTTAGCATGGAGGAACTAAAAGCTGTGCTATCCCAAGTCAAGGATTCCGCGCCGGGAGTGGATGGATTCCCGTACTCCTTTATTTCTAAAGCTGGTCCAAAAACTCACAAATATTACCTGGACCTAGCTAACTTCTGCTTTACTTCTGGATATATTCCCACAGAGTGGAAGGTTCAGGTTGTCATCCCGATTTTAAAACCAGGCAAAGATCCTAATGATCATGGTTCATACAGACCCATTGCCTTATCGTCCATACTCATAAAACTTTTAGAACACTTGGTCAAAAACCGGTTAGTGTGGTTGGTGGAAAACAGGAGGCTGCTCCCTATGACCCAATTCGGCTTTAGGAAAGGTCTGGGCACTGCTGATAGTGTGGGTATCCTCATATCAGAGGTCCGGCTGGCCCTCAGCAGGAGTGAGTCTGTGGTTGCGACCTTTCTGGATATATCAGCTGCCTATGATTCTGTCCTCCTTCCTAATCTCAGGCAAAAGCTGCACGAGCTGAGAGTCCCGGCTAGGATTTGTCGCATCATTGGTAGCATCTTTACCAATCGCACCATTCAATTGAGAATACCTGGGAGTGACTCTGAACAATGATCGGTCTGGAGAGGACTACCTCAAGGATCAGTTCTTAGTCCCCCATTATATAACATTTATACAGCTAACCTGCCCTCTTCCCTTAATTTCGATTGCAAAATCCTTCAGTATGCTGACGATATTGCACTAATGGTATGTGGCAGTTCCATTCAGGATGCCGCTCTTTCGATGAATGTCTCTCTAGCTTCATTAAACCAATGGCTACTTGACAATGGTTTGTCTTTAAGTGCGCCAAAGAGTAAGGCTATCATTTTTACACGCAGGCGTTCGCTACCCCCAATTGATATAAACATTAATGGACAAACCATTCCAGTCGAAGATAAGGCTAGGTTTCTGGGAGTAACTTTGGACACAAGGTTGTCTGGGGTCGATCACATAAACAACACGGTCAAAAAATGTGAACGTTCTGTATCGGTTCTTAAGTCTTTGGCCGGGGTGTGGTGGGGTGCTCACCCCTACACTCTCAAACTGGTCTATAATGCGTTGACCAGAAGCGCTTTGGACTATTGCAGCTACCTTCTTGAGCCCTGCAACAAAGAAGCGCTTAAAAAATTAGACAACATCCAGTCCAAATGCCTAAGAATTGTCATTGGGGCCATGAAATCTTCTCCCATAAACGCGCTTCAAGTGGAATGTGCAGACCCACCCCTACACCTTAGGAGACAGTATTTAGCAGATCGCTTCCTAACTAAAGTTTTTTCCCTCTCATCTCATCCCTTGCTCCCAATTTTAGAACAAATTGACCTCTCCATTAATGATTCTTCCTATTGGAACCATAAAGTAGTTCCTCTATTGATAAATAGATACAGAGAGCTTAAACAGCTCTCCGCGCCTATTTGTCGATATCCTACTCTTCCGGTCTTTTCCGCCGCGTACGAGGCGATTTTTTATGAACCAAAAGTCGTTTTGGGCCTTGGAATATCAAGGAGTCCTCAAAATGCTAGAGATGACTTTGAGTCAGCTGTCAAGCGTTATTGGGAAGGTTGGAACTTATTCTTCACAGACGCTTCAAAATTTTCGGAAAGTGAATGTACTGGTGTGGCAGTCTATTTTCAAAATTCTAAGATAGTTTTACTTTTTCAATGCCCACCAGAAGCATCAGTCTTTACAGGGGAGTGTACTGGTATTTTAGAAGCCCTATGCTATATTAGGTCCCATCAAATAACAAAGTCAGTAATTTTTTCAGATTCCCTTAGTAGTATTCAGGCCCTAAAACAAAACCAACTTCACAGTAACATTAATAGTCACATCATTATGGATATAAAGAGCTTGTTGTTTGATCTCTCCCAAAACGGCTTTGACGTCGAGATAGCCTGGATCCCCGGTCACTCGGGTATTGTTGGCAATGAATGCGCTGATTCGTTAGCAAAGTATGCCACATCGAATCCGGCTGATCGAAAGCACTACGTTGCGCACAACTACGATTTGCGAAACAGTGCCAAACCCAAGCTATTTAATTCATGGACGGAAACATGGAAGACGACTTCTAGGACCAAGGGCCATTACTATGCTGCTATACAGCCTGAAATCCAGCGTCGGCCTTGGTTTTTTAAATGCCCTAAATTGTCGAAGAGAACTGTTTCGTCCCTCTGTAGACTGAGACTCGGACATTGTTGTAGCCCTGTGTTCCTGCACAAAATCCATGCCCGGGATAGTTCCCTGTGCGAGTGTGGTCTTGCGGAGGGTACTTTAGATCATATTTTCTTCTCCTGCTCCCTAAATAATAAATCCGTTGACCTGTACCAAAAATTTTCCAAATTCAATATACCTCTCCCAACCAACTTCCATACCCTTCTCTCCCACTTCTCCCCTAAATTAATCAACATTTTGGCAACATTCCTAAATGAGAATGATTTAAAATTTTAGCTGGTGCGCAACGTTTATGTAATTAGTCTGTATATAGTTTATACTTATGTTTATATTCTTGTAAGTTAGATTATTTGTTCTACTAACCTATGTGTTCGTCCTTACAGCTAGACTAACACCTACCACGAAGTACGAAGTTCGACGGCCTGCCTCTGTGCTGCCGTCACGACGTGACACTGGCAGAATAGTCGGAACCGGCTCAGTTGCCATAAAAAAAAAAAAAAAAAAAAAAAAAAAAAAAAAAAAAAAAAAGTCAACAAACCTGACGAAAAGCCGGGCAAGCCGATGTTGAGTATTTTTGTTGGAAATACCGAAGGGAAGGCACTCATTGACTCAGGAAGCGAGGTCAACTTAATGTCAGAAGACTTCTACGACGTGATCGGCCAGCCAAAGACGACTGAAGATAGTGTTGTGTTGTCGGGTCTAGGACTCAAACAAGTGCGTTCTTTCGGGAAGTTTATAACCAGTGCTACGATTGACGGACGATGTTATGACGGAGTTACTTTCCATGTTGTGCCTAAAGACTGTATGCCTTATTGTATAATATTAGGTCGTGAGTTTCTCGCTAGTGTGACAATGAATGAAGGAAGTGTGTTGTTGTTACCTTCTGGAGAAGAATGGATGAGCCGAATTTGTTTTACCGTAGGTTTAAATGTTGTTGTAGGTTCCACAGCCAGCCCTACCATCAAAGACGAGGTTTTACAGTGTGTAGATGACTACAAACCAACCCAAGTAAAAGAAGCACCTATACAACTAAAAATCATTTTGAAGGACGACATTCCAGTGGCTCAAAAACCAAGAAGATTGTCACTAAAGGAACAGCAAATTGTTGAAGATCAGGTAAAGGAATGGTTGGAAAACAACATAGTCCGGGTAAGTTTTTCTGAGTATGCCAGTCCTCTAGTGTTGGTTAGGAAGAAAGATGGTTCTACACGAGTCTGTGTAGACTACAGACAACTTAACAAAAAGATGATAAAGGACGAGTATCCACTACCTGTAATTGAAGATTTAATTGATAAATTGAGAGACTCCAAAGTATTTAGTGTTCTCGATTTGAAAAATGGTTTTTTCCATTTGAAAGTCAGTAAAGAATCAATACATTACACCTCATTTGTGACCCATCATGGGCAATTTGAATTTTTGCGAGCACCCTTTGGTCTGTCAAACTGCCCTAAGTATTTTATGCGATTTGTGTCAACAATTTTCAGGAATTTAATTGATAAGGGCACAATGTTAGTTTTTATTGATGACATAATCATTCCAGCTAAGGACGAGGTACAAGGTATGCAAAGATTGAAAGAAGTTTTATCAGTTGCATCAGAATATGGACTGCAGATAAATTGGAAGAAAGCAAAGTTGTTATGCAGTGAAATTGAATATCTTGGTCATTGTATACAAAATGGTGAAATTAGCCCGAGCTCAGAAAAGACAGATGCTGTGGTGAGATACCCAGAACCAAGAACAACTAAGCAGGTACACAGTTTTATAGGACTTACTTCTTATTTCAGAAAATACGTGGAAAATTATGCTACAATAGCAAAACCCTTAACCGATTTATTAAAACAAGATGCAGTCTTTATTTTTGAAGAAGATCAACTCAATGCTTTTAACCTTTTGAAGCAGAAACTGGCGTGTAGTCCAGTGTTGAAGATATACAATCCTAACCTGCTCACGGAAGTACATACAGACGCATCGAGCATTGCATATTCAGCAATATTGTTACAGCAGCATCCGGATAGTGGTCTACATCCAGTACAATATATGAGTAGGAAGACGAATGATGCGGAACAAAGGTACTCTAGCTATGAACTGGAAGCTTTAGCAATAATAGAAGCTGTCAAGAAATTTCGTCATTACTTGTATGGCATACACTTTAAGATTGTTACAGATTGTCAAGCATTTGCACTAACTCTGAAGAAAAAAGACTTATCAGCTAAGATTGCAAGATGGGTGTTGTTTCTAGATCAATATAACTTTGAAGTTGAGCATAGAAAAGGTTCAAAGATGAGGCATGTAGATGCATTGAGCAGACACCCTTATATTTCAGCCGTGGTAGTAAGCCTTCATGACCAAGTCAAGGAAGCACAGATCCAGGATGAAGGACTAAAAGCAATAATTGAAATTGTAAAAGAAAAATCTTATTTAGACTATTGGTTAGAAAACAATATTCTATACAAGAGTGACCAGAAGCAGCTAGTAATTCCTAGGAGCATGGAAAGAGATGTCATAAGAAGAGTGCATGCCAATGGCCATTTTGGTAAGAGAAAAATGAAGGAACTTCTTGCTAAAGATTTCTACATCAAAGATATAGACAAGAAAATTGATGACTTTATTGTAAGCTGTATACCATGCTTATTAGCAACAAAGAAGCAGGGAAAACAGGAAGGTTTTCTTAACCCTATTCAGAAGGAGGGAAGCCCTCTGCATACTCTTCACATGGATCACATTGGACCAATGACTGAGACCAGAAAGAGGTATAATCACATTCTTACAATAGTTGATGCCTTTACCAAGTTTGTGTGGCTTTTCCCCACAAAGAGTACTACCAGTAGTGAAACTTTGGACAAGCTTAAAATTCACCAACAGACGTTTGGAAACCCAGAAAGGATTGTAACTGATCGGGGTACTGCTTTTACAAGTCATGACTTCAAGGAATATTGTGAGAGTGAGAATATACAACACATCAAAATAACAACAGGAGTGCCGAGAGGAAACGGACAGGTGGAAAGGATACATGGAATAATTAAACCAACTCTAACAAAATTATGTGCAGAAGATCCATCAGTGTGGTACAAACATGTAAGCCGATTGCAACGGGCAATAAATAGCACATTCCAAAGAAGTATTAACACAAGTCCATTTGAGCTATTAACAGGTGTCAAGATGAAATCCAAAGAAGATATACCTTTAATTAGTTTATTACAGCATGAAAGTCTGGAACAATTCAATGAAGAAAGAGAAGAATTAAGAAAAAGAGCTAAAGAACAAATATTAAAAATTCAGGAAGAAAACACAAGTACTTACAATAAAAATAGAAAGGAAAGCACTAAGTATGAAGTAGGGGAACGAGTAGCAATACGAAGAACACAATTTGGCCCAGGACTAAAACTTAAGCCAAAGTATCTAGGCCCATATAGGATTACTAAGGTAAAACGAAAGGACCGCTATGATGCCGAGAAAGATGATGTCACAGCTGAAGGTCCCATAAAGACTACCTGCTCAGCCGATGGAATGAAGAGGTGGCCCAACAACGGTGAACAATATGAGTAAGCATGTTGAGTTTTGTTTGTGGTGATGTATGGAGGTAAGACTGAATGAAAGATGTTTTTATTATTTTTTTTTGTTGTTTGGTTTATGTGTTCAAGAGAAACTCATT
This sequence comes from Luperina testacea, assembly GCA_927399505.1. Lineage (NCBI taxonomy): Eukaryota > Metazoa > Arthropoda > Insecta > Lepidoptera > Noctuidae > Luperina > Luperina testacea. The sequence continues at coordinate 581,382 of OV656766.1, read as the reverse complement.
TCATTTGTTTTGCAAGTGTAAATTGTAGTTCAATCTCAAAAGCTGGTTAAAATTGTAAGCTGACTTACTACTGTTTTATTTTAAAATAGTGCTTAAGTTTATAACATGTTTTGTGTTATGTTAACCATTGTGTTCACCTTAAAAACCTTTAGAATACTAAGAATTACTGATGTGAGACTAAATTTTCTATTTCTTTAACCTTTAGATAAGAATTAGTGATGTAAGACTATTTGGTTTATTTCTTTTGTTGTTAATGTTGGTGTTTTGTGTATTTAAGTTGTTGTGATGAATGATGATGACTGTCAATGAAGGATGATGTTTATGTAAGGATGTAACGAGGAATGAAAGTCTGTCTAGCATGTCTGAGGACAGACATGAATGTCGGATGGCCGAATGTGGGAAATGGAACGCAAGTGGAAGTAAGAGAAATGGAACGTAAGTGAAAGAAAGGGAGAAAGTACGAGGTATGAGAGAGAGAGCGATAGACGAAGGAAGGGGGACGACGCCATATTAGAAAGGACGGAAGGATCTGGGAAAGACGTTGTAAAGTATAAGTGATTAAAATAAAAGTAATTAATATTGAAGACTGCAGTATTTTATTGCCTGGAAGAACCCTGTATCCCACATGTAAGCACTTTTAGGGACTTAAACTTTGGTTCGCAACTGTCTGTGGTTTTCAAACCACACATCGCTCTTATGCAACGTTTTTGCGCCTTGAATATGTATTCCCGTGAGCTGCAATTGCCCCAGAAAATAATACCAAATCTTAGAATTGATGCAACCAGACCATGATAAGCGACTAACGTAGTTTGAATATCAACTTTTTTGGACAACTTTGAAAGGACATATGCCGCTGTATTCATCCTTTTGCAAATTTCCTCTGCTTGTGGTTGCCAATTTAGTTGTCTGTCAATGTAAATCCCTAAAAATTTTGCTACCTTAACTTGGTTAATTTTTTGTTTATTGTAGTCTACAGATACTTCTTTTAAAATTGTGCGTTGATGAAAGTGCATTATATTAGTTTTTTGTAAGTTTATCACCAAGTTGTTTCTATCAAGCCAATGTACGATATCTTCCAGGGTCTTATTTATGTCATGTTCATAGCTATCCGGATGTTTACATTTTACTAACGCGGTGCTGTCATCGGCAAATAATACCATTGGATTATCAACATGACGTGGCAAATCGTTGATATAAATTAAGAAAAGGAGTGGCCCAAGAACGCTGCCCTGTGGTACACCATATTTTATTGTTCGTCCTTCGGATCGGTATTTTATTTCACTCTTCGTCTTAAGGCAAATTCTAGTTATTTCCGTGTACTGTTTACGATCGCTAAGGTATGATCTAATGAGTTTGAGTACATTTCCCCTTATTCCATAAACGCTTAGCTTGTTTATTAGAATGTCGTGATCGACGCAGTCAAAAGCTTTTGACATATCTGTGAAGATTGCGCAAATAGGCACTTTGCTATCTACGTTTTTTACGATAATACTAAATAAATCGAAAATAGCTGTATTAATGCTTATGTTTTTCCTGAAACCTTTTTGTTCATTACACAAAATGTCATATTTAGATAAGAAATTGTTAAGTAATTCGTAGATTAACTTCTCTACTACTTTGGATAATACCGGAATTAAGGCTACTGGTCTGTAATTAGTTATTTCTTCTTTTTTATTCTTCTTGTAAATTGGTTCCACTATAACAGTTTTTAAGCTATTAGGGAACACACCAGAGTTGATGCTGAGATTAATAATATGGCTGAGATGTACAGTTATATTATTCGCCACAAATTTAACAACTTTCGTTGCTATGCCGTCATACCCAACGCTATTTTTATTTTTTAAAGATTTTATTGCTCTAATTACATCTTGGGGTACAACTGGTGCCATAAACATTGAGTTTAGGTTTGTCGGAATATTTATAGTTTCAAATGACGCTTGAGGTGACTGTTGAATCTGATCAATAAAGTAGTTATTAAAGATATTAGCAATTTTTTGAGGATCTGTAATTGTTGTATCATGTAGTCTAATTTGGGAAATTGGGTCGTAAGTGTGTGTTTTATTATTTATGACTTGCCAAGATGCTTTCGACTTATTACCTGAGGTTCGAATGAAGTAGTTATTCTGGGATTTTTGAGTTAATTTGATAATTTTTCGAAATTTTTTCGAGTAGTCTTTAAAATTTTTATTTTCATTAGTTGACCTAAGTCTGTATCGCCATAAAAGGTGACGTTGCTTTTTACTGCAAACACGTATTCCTCGGGAGACCCATTTAACTTTTTTATACGGTTTTATAGTAACAAACTTATACGGAAAGCAAAGGTCGTACAATAAATGGAAATCTTCCATAAAAGTATCATATGCTACATTTACATTTTCTGTATTGTATATTTCGGAGAACGAAATGCACCTAACATGATTATTAAATTTAACTAGATTTTCTAACGACAAATCTCGTTTCTTGATTCGCCAAGATTTTAATCTATATGTTTTATTTACTTTCATTTGCAGAATTTGTGCCGTGTGATCTGAAAGAGCCAATTTGATTACTTCACATTTACCTTTTTGACGAGAATTTTGAGCAAAGTTATCAATGCAGCTATTACTGCACAATCTAGTTGGTTGCCTCAGTTCAAGCTTAAGATTGTAGCCCAAAAGAAAACATTCAAAGTCAAGGGACATACTATTCTTTTTTAAGGTATCAATATTGAAGTCCCCGCATAGAACAACTGTTTTACTCGATTTAATACAAGAAGTTTTCATAACAAGTTCGAGTTTTTCATAGAACATAGTCAAGTTGTTAATTTTTGGTGGCCTGTATACACAAATAACGATTAACTTTTGCTGGACTAGTTCGATTCCGCAGCATTCAAAAGTGTTTGTTATTGAATGGCGTGAGATCTCTGTTAGTTCTTTATACTCTAGGCCTATTTTAACTAGAACGCAAGATCCTCCGCGCTTCTTTGCTCGTCTAGCATAACACGCAGCTAGTTTATAATTTGGAATATTTAATACATTTTCATAGCCCCGCATAATGAAGTGTTCAGTAATACAGACTACATCTATGTCCTTTTGTTTCTTAGATAGTTCCTGAAGATGGACTGTGAGCAGGTCAACCTTATTGAAAAGACCAGCAATGTTTTGATGCAAGATATTTATGCTGTTATAGGCGAAAAAGACAATTTGAGTGGGATGACTCATTTGTGTCGTTAATATTACTAGATGAGCTTTTCGATCGATTAACATTTGAATCAGTGTAGTCATCAGAAAGTTCATCCTTTAAAAGTCTTAAGTTAGAAGTATTTAGTGCGTCTAGGTCTAGGATAAAGTCCTGCAAATGCCGTTAGGCCGTTATTCCAGTGCCTTTAGGCCGGAAAGCTACTTAACCGGGCTAGCTTTGGCGCCCTTGCGCTGGGCCTTGTAGTGAATCCGGGGCTGCATCCCTCTATACGGCCACGTATTAGTAATAGAGCTCGTCTGGAGAACTAGCTTACTAACTGTTAGCCTTCTGCCGCAAAGCAGCGTTGTTCCGCAGCAGGCACGTGTCACGTGAAACATTTCAGCTGTCTCTGCGATGGCAACTCACTTGCGACTAATGAGGGTCGGCTTCTTTGCCAGCGATTACTTAATAGAACAACGACGATGAAAACGGCAAACTTACAAAATTGCCAAATGTACATACATTGTTTGCCCGCTCTTAGGAGGACCTATAAATTGACAATTCGCAACACCAATTCCTCAAGTTATGTGTATATTTCCAGGAGCTGGGCATAAGCACTGAGGAGTTCAACGTAATGCTGGGCATCGTGTCGTGGGCGACGTGCGGCGACGGACGCAGCCGCGACTCGCGCAGGCTGAACGACCGCCCAGGAGAGTTGCCCAATCAGAATTCGCAGCCAAGCAGTCAAGGCCACGAACCAGCCAATAATAATGGAGAGTCTCATGAAGAGCCATTAGACAGTGTTGTGTTGCTGCAAGAGCACCGCGAGCAGAGCAAACTCAACGACCAGCCAGGAGATGTGACCAATCACAATCAACAGCCAAGCAGTCAGGGCCAGGACCCAACCAATGCAGAGTCTCACGCGGAAGCGCCAGCAGACCGAGTCGTGTTGCCGCAGGAGCAGCGCCAGCGCGTGGGGCGGCGCGCCAAGCAGCTGCTGGACTGGGCGCGCGTGCTGCACCTGCGCGGCTGCGGGTTCGATGCCCGCCTGTGCTACTTTGTGCCCACCGCAGTGTCTTTAGAGAACGCGTGCATCGTCGCTAAGAAGCGCAGCTGATGCTGTATCAACTGTCCAGCCGCCGACGAGGAAAGCGACTTGCTGTCGACGATTTTCTCGCTCAAGAAACTTACAAAAGATTGTAAATCCCGTGTCAGTAAAAGTGCAATGTGGAGGCAATAACACGACAATAAATGAAAACACTACCAATACTTATGCATAAGAGTAGGTATTGTAGAACTCAAATAAATCGTAGCACAGAAATTAATAAAAGTGTTTTTTTTTTAACAAACTAAATAGTAGGTAGTGATGGGCCTGTTATGGGTGTTGCCAACTGTTGACTAGCTATAGTGACTCAACTATTGGATATATTTGATTGAATTTTATCGTATGCAGACTGGGAACGACATTAGATATACGCAGTATAAGTTATTGTCGTATTGTCCTCCCCACCTTGTATATATGTCGCAGATAAATTGTCGAATCGGCTATTTTAGCCGTTTTACAAAACAGCTCCATTACGTTTATATAATATGGATTGCCATTGCGTCACGTTTTACAAAACTGCTATTCACGTTTAAACGTAATACAGAATCCATAAAGACTTCAAAAAAGCATTCGATAGAGTTGACCACAAAATATTACTTAAGGCGAAAGCGCCAGGCTGCCGTGGCATAACTAAAATGCCGTTATCCGACATCCGGCCGATCTCCAACTTTTAATGCTATTATAAAGAGGAAAAAAAATATATGGATCTGTTTCCGAATTTTCAATACCTTGAATAGCAAGGTATTGAAAATTCGGAAACAGATCCATAGATTTTTTTTTCTCTTTATAATAGCATTAAAAGTTAAAAATCGACCAGATGTCGGATAACGGCATTTTAGTTATGCCACGGCAGCAGGGTAGCCCGCGAAATTCAAATTTTTTTAGGTTTTTTGGAATTTGCTGGTCAGTATTAAGTTGTACGTTGATTAATATATGAATCGCGGCCGTAAGAAATATGTGTTTACAGAATTATAATCATTAAAGTCATCAACACAACTCTCTAAGACCACGTAAGTCTCAAGAATACCTATTTCATGAAATCATCATTCTTTGGACTTACGTGGTCTTAGAGAGTTGTGTTGATGACTTTAATGATTATAATTCTGTAAACACATATTTCTTACGGCCGCGATTCATATATTAATCAACGTACAACTTAATGCTGACCAGCAAATTGCAAAAAACGTAAGAAAATTTGAATTTCGCGGGCTACCTTAGCGCTTCATGCTCTAAGCTTCCACCTTAACAAGATTGCATTCAACGCTTAGAGCATTAAACCAACTGGAGACGCCTTTAACAGGCGTTCCCCGCTGCCAAAGGTACGAGACCGCCGGTCATATCAGTTATATAAAACTAGTTGCCGCGCGTTCCAAGTCATTCAGCGAATCACAGCAGCGCGGAACGAACGTCAGTGAAAAATGCCGAATTGCAGTGTTTTTTCGTGTAAAAAGAGATCGGAAACATCTAGTAAACTAAAGGATAACGTTACTTTCCATCTGTAAGTATTACTTTGTCTTAATATTAACATATAATGCAGTAAATTAGCAAAAAACCAAGAAATATTGTCGGTCAATAAGTGTTGCCACTAAAGTGGAGTCATTGTAATAGGTAACATTTGACAATTCATCAAATATTCAACAACGTAACCTTGTAACGGCGGGCATAAAATAACATATTTTTTCGTTTTGTTAGAACTGCACAATTGCTTACCTTTTTTCAATTACGATTACATATTTATTGTAATAATGACCGATACGAGTAATTTTACGATTTGCTTTCATTAATAAACCATTCTAAACATAATAAACAATTTCTGATCTAAAGAACTGAACGTCGTTACAAGGTTACGTCAGTTAACCATTTTTCTTTTTAAACACTAGGGATGTTACTCTAAAAATCGAAAGCTGATAAGTAGAATCGAATGCAATGATGACTTGTGAAGAAATATCACCATAAATTAATAACCACGTTGTGATTATAATAAAACATTTATTTATTATTCTTTTAACTAACTAGGTATAAATTTACAAAAAATAATGAAATAGAAAAATCATTGATGTTAGGTACAATTTAGGTGGTATGTTGCTGGCAACACCAGTGCCTGTCGATGACGCCACGTCATGTCGCCATTACATGACGCAGTCTTTTGTCGTTGTGCGAAGTGACTGTGCGTTTTTGGTGTGCTCTCTGTTATTTTCTTCTGACCCGGCTTTTTTATTGGACTGATCTTACTGACTACGTTTACCTGGCTATAAATTGGACTCCGATTGCTTAACGATTAGTAAACAAGAACAACATTACAGTCTTACCATGTCGAAACGGGGGAAAACGCTAAACAGTCAATCTCGCGAACTAGTGGTGAAATTGTACAATTATTTTGAACGGGAATCAATTAACGATGGGCCTCTTTTACCATTGACACAACCGAGAGAACGCGTTGCCGAAGCATTGGGAATAGGGAAGAGGACAGTAACTCAAATTCTGAAAGAGAAATACGGACCATCAGGCTCAGAAGATAATACTTTACGTACACCGAAAAAAAGAAAGAGGGACAAGAAAATTGTTGGCATTGATAATTTTGATGCTGCTGCAATTCGCAACCACATTTATGGATATTACTCGAGAAAAGAATATCCTACACGGGAAAAGCTAATAAGTTCGTTAAAAGACGCAGGCTTATTTTTTGGCGGTAAATCGTCTCTATCAAAGGTTTTGAAATCGATTGGCTTTAGTTTTAAAAAATCTGACAAGCGGAAAATCCTGCTAGAACGCTACGATATTATTTTGAAGAGAGTAACATTCTTACGTCAAGTAAATAAAATTACAGATTGGGACAATGTCGTGTTTATTGACGAAACATGGTTGAATGTGAACCATACGGTTTTGCGGACATGGACCGATGATACAGCGGCGTCCACCTCAAAAGTTCCACCGGGAAAAGGAGCCCGACTTATTATATGTCACGCGGGATCAGCTTCTCAAGGTTTTATTCCAGACTGCCTCCTCGCATTCGCCTCTAAAACTACAAGTGATTACCATGAGGAAATGAACTTTGAGGTTTTTAAAGAGTGGTTTGAGAAGCTGCTAGTCAGCTTAGAAAACCCATCGAAAATTATAATGGACAATGCACCGTATCATTCTGTACAAGTTGATAAACCACCAACTCAAGCAAATAAAAAGCAAGAAATTGTCTCGTGGCTGGTAAGAAATGGTGTGGATGCAAGTCCAACTTTATTAAAAGTTGAGTTGTTAAATCTAGTAAAAGCAACTAAGCCGTCCAAGCTCCGCTATGTAATCGATGAACTAGCCCTAGAGCATGGACACGAAGTTATTCGATTGCCTCCCTACCATTGCCAGTATAACGCCATCGAGCTTATTTGGGCACAAATAAAGGGTTATGCAGCGCGGAACAATACTGAACCACCCTTCAGTACTGCTAAAATGATGTCTCTGCTAAAAACTGCGTGTGCAGAAGTCACTACAGAAGACTGGAAAAAAGTCGTAGAGAAAACAAAGAAAATAATTTTACAAGATTTTGAACGAGATGTGAGAATAGACAATATTATTGAAAATGAATTAATAATATCTCTGAGTGCTGACAGCAGTGATGAAGATGACAATACTTTTAACAGTTCTGATAGTTCAACTGAATAAATGCAATTTTTTTGTTAAATTGTGTACTTGTCTTATTTTGCTCCTTAAATTTACGAAAAAAATAATAATAATGGGACAGGGATTCGCCTGATGATTTTTAAAATTCGCATATGTTTCAAGTTCGTATCGATTCATTCACTTTAATCGATGTTTATAAGCAGGTCACCTCACTATGAGGATAAAACTGACAGACGTCAAATGTTACCTATTAAAATGACTCCACTGTAAATCGTACGAGATCTAATTTAGTGTAATTTTGAAAGTTGTAATTGATAAAGCTTGACAATTATTTCAAACTTTTATTTCACATTTGTTATTCTTATTACTATTTTACAACTTAATTTTTTACTTTATAATATTTTTTTACAAAACCCTTTAAAAATTGCTATTTATTATCAAATTATTGATAAATGATATCAAACTTATGTTCCACAAATCTCTTACAATTTTCTCATATCGTTATTCTTCATTACTATAAAATATTTGCGGGTCAAGTTATCCCGAAAATACGCAATTTTAATTTAAAAATAGGCCACACTGTAGCAAAATAAGGGCAGTGACAGCACAGAAACAAATATCGATATCGACTTTATGAGTATGTTATTCTGACTATTAATTTTTCAGATTTCCAAAAGATGCAATAACTCGGGATGTCTGGATTCGGGCTTGTGCAAATCATGTTTCTTGGACTCCTAAACGTACTAGTACAATTTGCTCACAGCATTTCGAAGCTTCATGTTTTATAGTACAATCTAATAATAAGAGGAGATTAAAACAATGCGCCTCACCAACTTTGAAATTAGCAAAGGTGATTTTTTTTTTATTTAGGTACTAGGTTTTGGGCGTGACTGTGTCCAAGTTTCACGTCTCTCAACTGTATACAGTGGAATATTGAGATGGGGCACTACCCGAACTTTTATAGATACAAGAAATGTATTTAGGGTTAAACCCCTATTTACCAGCACGCTTCCGAATTTTTACGTAGGTACAACTTCGACTTTTAATTGTATTCAGTAACTTGACAGTTCAAAATAATGTTACGTGTTTTCGTGTTTTGAAGACAAGTTATTAAATTTAATATATAAAGTTTGCTTCACATTTGTGAAGTTCATTCAATTTAGTTTATTCTTACACCAACTCAAACAGCTGTGTTTTTTTATTATTAAACTCTGTCAAATTAACTGTGAATATAATTAAAAGTCAATAACTGTGAATATAATTAAAAGTCGAAGCATATTTCTGTCTTTTTCTGTTGAACTTGTTGAACCCAGATATAAAAAAAGCTCACTTAGCTTTTTTATCATAACTATTGGCTGAACTCATCGACAACAAAATATCGATAATGTCAAGCACTATCATCGCTTACATAAAAATGACGTCATCCCGTACACTGACAGGGCGTCTCTGTGTGTGTTTGTACATGTGTGCGTATAGTTTATGCTTGTATTTGATTTTGTTTTCGTGTGCGTGCGTAACGACGCGATCGAAAATGCATTTGTTTGTTTTCACTATTTGTGTGCGTTGCCTCGTCCCCCGCGATGAAAGTGACAGACTTATTCGCATAGATATTAGTGCTCGTTGCGTCTCCGGTTGGTTTAATGCTCTAAGATTCAACGGCATCAGAGGCAACTTGCTGCGCTGGTTTCAATCTTATATCTATAACCGCAATCAAACTGTAGTGAGCAATGGGTACCATTCTGATACCTTCATTGCTACCTCCGGTGTCCCTCAGGGATCAATTCTCGGCCCTTTGTTGCTTTTAATTTACATCAATGACATCGGAGACTGCTTTCATAATAGTGATTTTCTATTGTATGCTGATGACCTCAAAGTTTATAGGAAAATTGCAACGATTGATGATTGTTATCTTCTACAACATGATTTAAATAGACTATCTGCCTATTGTGAAATAAATAAATTAAAATTAAGTGTAGCTGAGTGTAGGTAGTTGAATATCACAAAAAATAAAAACATTGTTTGTTTTAACTATTCTTTGTGCAATGAATTACATCTAAGAGAAACTCAGATTAGTGACTTGGGTATCCTATTGGACTGCAAACTGCACCTAAATTTACACATTGATAAGATTATTGCTAAGGCATTCCAAATGTCTTGTAATGAGATCATCCGTAGATTTTAAACAACCAGCCACTTTCCTGCATCTCTTTAATTCTTTGATTTGGCCACAAATTGAGTACGCCTGCATGATATGGGATCCATACTATGCTAAATACAATCTTGCTATAGAAAAAGTTCAGCGCAAATTCTTAAGATCAATGCAGTTTAAATGTCATATGGAACTTACATTTCATACACTCAGTCCCTACAAAAGTTTAACCTTCTAACCTTGGAATCAAGGCGTCTGTTGCTTTAAACCATGATGCTTCATGATCTGTTGCACAACAAGATTGACTGCTCAGACCTAGTTAGTAATATATTTTATGTAGTGCCCAGAACAGTTAGGTACTCGTCGGGAGGCGCGCGTTTACCCACTTTTTGCCACGACACCTTGTCGTACCAACACGGGTGAACGGGCGCCTCTCCACAGACTGGCTAAAATTTACAATAACATTTTGTTAATTTGGATATATTCGCTTTAGATAGCCAAAAATTTAAGAAATATTTGGTGAATAGTCTACATTTGCGTGATGTTTAGTATTTTTTTTTTGTTTTTTGTTTGTTTTCGTAGTAATGTGTTTAGTACTATTTGTTTTAGTTTAAATAAGTACAGCCTCTTTATTCTCTTACTGTCTTCTTCTTTGTGTCTCTGTAACTTGAATATTTATTTATTTATTAAACTTTATGCACAAGTAAAAAAAAACTGTACAAAGGCGGACTTAATGCCTATGAATATTGTGTCTTCACTGTATCATTAACCTAGGTAATCTGTGGAAACGTTGTGGATTGTACATTTACCCACTTCTAATGTAATCTTAGATGTAATATATAATGTACAATTGTTTGTTTTCCCTAACAAAATAAATAAATACAGAATAATGCTTATCTGCAATCACAATAAGCGTTTAGGTACTGTGGCTTTGGCTTCTAATGCCAAATCGGTCGCAGTATCTAAGCTAGACAAAGTCAAAGCATTTATTTCAAATAGGCACATAAAAGGCACTTTTTAACGTCAAAAAAGACAAACAACGCCTAACCTAAAGACAACCTAAAGACAATCAATGCCTAACCTAAACCAATTGGTTAGTAGCTAGCTACTAACCAATTGGTTTAGGTTAGGCATTGACTTATATATTACTTGAGGGCGCGGTTGGTCACAGTTCTCACCTAACCAATGACCTACATTGGTTAGGTGAGAACTGTGACCAACCGCGCCCGTGCCGAGCGCTGCGCGGCGGCAGCTGGCGACCGCTACTTCCAAGTTGGTCGCAGTTAATCCTTAAATAACTGTTTTCACTTGAGTTAGGGCAATTCCATTCACCACATCATATTATTCGTTTTATTTATTTCTGTTTCGGACGCCATTGTTGTCATGTTGACAAATTGAGCCACGAACGTTAGTGTCCGTCCCAAGGAACATAAATTTACTCTAGCGAGGTCCGTCCAGACTGGGGAGCGGGGCGGGCGCGAGCGCGGGTGCGGGAACGCGCACGGGCTGCCTCATGGTGTTATGACTTCGAACAACCTGATAGAATCTTCAAAAAGTTTGTTGCAATAAACACTAGATGGTGCTATTCAAAAGTTTACATACAAATATTTTTATTACACTGGTATTATTACTGTTTTTTTTTTTGTTGTGGCTACATCACAACATAGTTGTCATGTGTTTATTTCATTTCACGTAGACACTGGCATTTACATTCTCTTCAACAGAAAAAAAAAACTTATAAAAAAAAGCAGACAACAAAATAATCATTTGATATTTGGTAGTTTATTTACTAAAAATAATAATAATTACTAATAATTGAGCAGAAAATGTTAATTATTTATTTAAATAAATATAAATTACAGTGATTCATTCGGAAATGGAACGTGTTACTAACATTGACTATTTACAAATATTGAAATATCACAATCCGTTTATTTTCTTCTGAGGTGAATCGATGCTTTTATTGTATTTTGTAAATTTTTAATGACGACCCGGCTTATAACACTGTTTCTTTTCCCGACTGACCTGGCTTTTACTTGGATTCCGATATTACCGCTATCATCAACTGACCTGTGGCTGAGAATTTGGACTTTACTGTTTTGTATTGTGAATTGGATTTTGTCGACCATGCCTATGAGAAATGCTGTGCCTGCTGCAAAACACGTAAGTGCATTTAAAATTACAACCAATCTAAGTAATATTAGTTCATTTTGGTCCTATATGTACATACAAGACTTAACTAAATGGCAAAAGTGATGTGGATAACACATCACATTTTTGGGAGTACTAACACAATTGGACCTAGTTATGCAAACAGGAACCAATCCACACAATGATAGTTTTGAGAAAAAGCGATTTTTGTGAAAATGTTGTATACATTTAAATTGATTGATATTTTGATTAAAGTTTATATACTATATTTTACTAAATAGTTTGTTCTATGTATACTTATATAATATTGATGAAAATCATTAACATTTTTAATAACAATGAATGAAAAACTCGTTGGTTCCTTATTGCAAAACTATCTGTGTGTGTGTTGGTTCTTTGTTAATTTTTTATCATGCCATAAAGTTATATGAAAAACAAATGAAAAATGCGATATTTCTTTAAAATCATATCTATTTAATATAGAAAAAACACAAATCTTAAATTCTTAGAATTATATGATAGTGAAAATACTAAAAACTACAACAATATTTAATTGAATATCAAAAAATAGTTTTTAAACTGACATGTACATGTACATATTTAAACGGTTATTTACCATGTTTAAGTAAATAACCGTTTGGTAAATATCCCGCTTTGAAATACTAATGTTAGTGTAAAAAAAATACTAAATCTAATTCTAAGTCAAAATCCGGTTGACCTGAAAATCCTTCAAGATCGTCTTCGATAGTATCGTTTCCGACAAATTTCACATAGAAATTATGCGAGTCTTGTGGAATCAGATGCAACATACTTTTTAAATCCCTTAACTTAGCGTCAGGGACAGGTTTCCCTGTTGGCCAAAGTGGCTCCATTAAAGCTTTCGTTAATAAAAATTGTGGGGTAGGTTTTCAAAATAGGTTTTCAAAAATGATATTGAGGTTTCTAATATAATTTTTTTCTAAACTGAATAGTTTGCGCGAGAGACACTTCCAAAGTTGTAAAATGTGTGTACCCCCCCCCCTATTCTAAAATAAGAGAATGATAAAACTAAAAAAAATATATGATGTACATTATCATGCAAACTTCCAACGAAAATTGGTTTGAACGAGATCTATTACTTAAGTAGTTTTTTTTATACGTCATAAATGGTAAACCGCAATTTACCTTACATTCAATCAACTCAAATATAAAAGAAAATTCTAAGCTTCGCCGATGAAAATTTAAAAACATATGATGTTACGGAACCATCGGTGTGCGAGTCCGACTCGCTCTTGCCCGGTGTTTTTAATCATAATTTCTTTAGTATGAAGCCATGAAACTTTCCATCTATCTTTTTCTTTCTATTTATTATATTCTTTTCTAATTTCAATGATGACAAGAAATCTTAATTTTTCATCCTGTGCATTGGTTTCGTTTTTTTACAAGCTTTCTTAACCTGAATCTAATCATCTGGTGTATAGATCCTCTGTTGACGTTTTAAGGCACATTCTATCTTTCCAAAATCTGTATCATTTTGGAGGAAGCTATGCCCTGATTCAAGGAATTTCATATTTATTTGGTTAAAGTAGCGCGCTGCGTTAAACTTAAAAAAAAAATAAGGAATAACCATAATGTATCACTGATTTGGATGAATAATTTTATCAAAGTCGTTAAGGAGTTTATTATACGACACAAATTCAAAGAACATGACTTCTTAGATATTTTAAATAAAGTTATATCATCAAGGAACCAAGAAATGTGAGTCTTTTTTAATATGCAAACAAGAACCAACCCGCATGGTTCTACTTATTTGATTACAAAATAAAAAATGCAAGGAACTATGTGGCATGAGTCTTATTAAAAAAAAACAATTTCAATGATTTTTTAGGTTTATTGGGTGACTATGGGGCATGGGTCTTGTTAGTTTATTGAACAACTGGTGATATGTTGGTTGATAACCTTGTCATAGAAATGTTTTGTTCTATCAAAATTGTCAGATCATTTTGATATTTACAGGGTCGATAGAAGGTTCATTTTTGAAAGCTTCTGTGTCCTTATCTCGATTTTGGCATGTGTGTGGATTGGTTCCTGTTTGCATAACTAGGTCCAATTAATGAATGTGGATGTAAACTCTTGCATTATTTCTACGATTTACAGGAAAATAATATTGTAAAATGTTTCCTTGTGGCTTAGATGTGCAACTTGTAGTGTACATTTTACATTTGATTTTATTCCACGTTAATAGCTATGTGGCTCGTTTCGCCACTAGTTTGTTTAGGCTTAGTTGTTAGCGAAGCAATGTTTGGGCCTATGTTTAAGTTGAGTGTGTTATATTTAGTATAATACAACTTGTAGTCTGGCTATTATACTAACTGACAATTCTTTTCTCTTTACAGGGGCAGATAATGTTATCCTGCATTTATTTCCTAACCCAAACAAGGAACCAAACCGATTTAAATTATGGGTTGATGCTATTGGTGGTGATCTTTTTTATTAAAAGATCAAACTATTTTTGATTATTATCAAGTGTGTCATGTACACTGATGAAAAGGACCGTACCTGGAGTAAGAGACTCAGCCCAAATGCAGTACCTACATTAAACTTGCGAGGTAATAATAATATTTGTGTATAACTGGTGCAAAAACACAAACAAGTTATTATCAGGGTCCAGAACCTGATTACGATGAAAATGATGAAATTCAAAAATTAGCACATGTGTACTGTACGAAAAGGTTAAAGAAATAAAAACAGATTTTTGTATTATCTATTTCGTTTTATTTAATTTCCAATCGAAATATTTTTTTAAAATCTTAAAAGTCTAGGGAGCCTATTGCGAAAGTACTTTGCACAAAGCACCAGATGGCGCCATATGCCATACATTCGGCAAAATGACGCGAGTGACGACTCTTCTATACCCTATTATAAAAATGTAGGTACTCTGTGGTCTGCCTGTCCGCCGTGTTCTGTGCTGTCCGCACTGGAGCGCGGCTGCGTACAGTCTCACAAACTTATCTGGCCCGGTGAGGGAGTCGCTGATATCGCATTTGGTGTCGCCAGGAAAAATAAATTTTACAATAAAGTGGGAAAGCAAGTCGATGTAACAAAAACATTTTGGTCCAAATCTTGAAAACTACTGAACCGATTTTTCAATCCGATTAATAGTTTCGGAGAAATACGTGGACTAACATACACATACATACATACCTATAAAAATATGCATATTTGTTTGGAAGCCGTAATAGACTATTATAATTATGTAAATATATTGCAATTCCAATAATATTACATAAGTAGGTACATAATACGTCTCAAATTGATAACCTCCTTTTTTGAAGATGGTTAAAAGTTAAAACTATGAAATTATGCACATACTACCTACGTAACACCTGGCGATTTGAAAGAATGTAGGTAATATGTTAATTAGGTACCTAAAAAACAAAAACAAGCATATTCCTCGAAAATATCTATATTTTAACACAATAATTATGATCATCTACATAAAATGTCTGGCGAGTGTTCTCTAACGGGAATACTCCAGGTATTCCCGAGCCACCTGATTCATCAGTCACTTCATCATCAGTCACTACTTTCACTTTCACTGTCACTGGCCAAATTAATGATGAAAGGCTCGTCTAAGTATGCATCCCTACTTCTATACTCGTTTTCAATTTTTTTTACATGATTGCAGTGCTTTTGCCATTCTTGCACTGTTATCTTATTGAAGGCTTCTGCAATCAAAGTAGGCATTTCAGAATTTGATTTATTAATGTTCTGATTAGCTACGTTTCGTTTCATAGAGCTCCAAATCATTTCGATTGCATTTAGGTCGCAATGGTATGGCGGTAATCTTAACACGCTATGTCCACTGTTTTTCAACAGTTCGTCTATTTCGTATATAGGTTTTGGTTTATGTCTCTTAATGAGTTCGTAGAGTTGCGGTTTTGTAAACTGTTCGTTAAATTCTACATTATTTTCCGTCAGCCACTTTTGCATCTCAGCTTTTTTATGACTTCCATTAGGAGTTCTGTTTATGCAAATGCTATGATATGGGGCGTTATCCAATATAATCAGTGTTGGCTGATGTAAATTGGGCAGAAGTTTATCGGTCACCCATTTTTTAAAATTCTTACTGTTCATTTCGTCGTGATAATCGCCACTTTTTGTGTTCGATTGGAACACTAATAAAGCATTCTCCACAAACCCTGCTTGTCCTCCCGCATGAACAATTATCGATCGATTTCCTTTGGAGACTGGGTTTACCACACCGTCAATTTCATCACTCTGCCAGCAGCGCCCAGCTGTATGAGATGCGTGAATATAGGTCTCGTCCAAAAATATGACTGGTTTTTGTTCACCTCGTTCATTGTCTTTAATTTTTTGAAGATAATTGGCTCTCCATGCTGAAATATCATTTCGTTCTATTAGAATTTTTCTGTTCGATTTTGTCTTCTTGTAACGAAATCCAATTTTATGGAGTATTTTCCGAAGAGTTTCTCGACTCCCTTTAAAATCAATGTCTTCTTGGAGCACATTTAATAAGTTTGGTATTGTGGGAATTTCTTTCCGCATAGTGTAAAATTCATGAATTTTTCTTCTTATGACACCAAGATCGAAATCATCCACTTCAATTTTACCTTTCGTCCTTTTCCTTTTTTTTCCTGGCGTGGAAACTTTTGTTCCAGTTTCATCTGCCTGTTCTTTTTCCTTGACAAGTTTTCTAACAAATCGCTCCCCAACACCTACAACAAAAATAACGAAATTTTTTGAAAATCATACGTCTATTCTACTAGCACGTGCGAAATGGTGTTTTCGTGGAATTTATTTTCAAAAGCTGACAACACTAACCTGTGGCGGCAGCTACGCGTTCATACAATTTTTCGAACGGTATTATCGGTGCCTGAAGGCGCTTTTCTTCCTTCATAAAATCTAAGACTTGTAATATAATGTTCCTCGCGTCACTTTTTAAAGCTTTCGGCATTTTTCACTAGCTATAACCACTAAACGAAAAATAAACACACAGAGCAAACAACCAATGGCGGATATGTCAACGGATGGCTGGCAGATTGACATTTCAAAATGGCGTCGTTAGTTTCTCTTTTTGCCACCGGGCCAGATAAGTTTGTGGCACTATCAAGGAAGTTATATACTAGCTAGTATATAACTTCCTTGGGCACTATACTCACGTTCTGCGTGTTGTCGTGTCAGTGCAGTGTGACCAGATTAAATTTTACGAAAAAACCGAAGTACCTCAAAAAAATACTGAATTAAACCAACTTGCACATGGGAAATATACCAATAAAAATACTGATTTTCAAAACAGGTCTTATTCATTCATCATCAATTCATCACAGTAAATGTAAAAAGGGGTGTTGTGTTCTGAAAGAAAACTGCATAAACGCAGCTCAGCTTTCTTGACTTCGTCTTTCAGTGATACCTTTTTGTAAAATGTATCAACCTGGACACAAATAAAAATTTTGTTAGACAGTTTTGACCATCTACTAATAAAATTAAAATATCTCCGAACTTCTTGACTTTAGGTACCGTAAAATGGGGGGAATCGGGACACTTTTTAAGTTCGACATTGATTTTTATCGTTTTTTTTTTGTAGTTATAGTAATAAAACGGAGATCATAATGGTTCCGGTAGTTTAAATTTTCATTTATAATGCATTAAGATATAGTTTATTAAAGAATAATCATAAAAAGTTACAAAAACTCACTTGTCCCTATTCACCCAGGCGTTGGGGCGAATCGGGTCGTTTAAGGGGTTAATAGAGTTTTTCGCTAGGGCTGACACTTTCATACTATAGGTAGGTACTTACAATACCTACCTGGTAGGTAGTGTCTTTTTAGGTTACGTACTTGACATTACTTTACTTGTCAATTGCTATGCCTCTGTAAAACTGATCTGCTAATACTATATTTTTCTGCTATACAGTATGTTAACTAACAGAGGGCGTTCCCGTTAACCCGCAATAGTATAGCATCCATACATGCTAAAAAAAATATTACCATTCGAAAATAATTTTTTTTTATTTTTTTATATTAAAATATTCACTAAAAATCGTAAACAAAATAATATGAGGTAAAAAAAAAAAATATGTATGTAAGTATACTTATATGTATAAATAAATTCACGCGTGTTCCCCTTGGGGATAAGCAGAAACTACAGAGCGCCACCTGCTAATATCAAACAATTTAAATTTAATATCGCCTAAATTACGTAGGTATCAATTTTCAATTAATATTAATCAACTAATTAATCATTATTATATAAATAAATAAATACTAGGAAACTAATTTAAACAAATGTGTAGGTAAGTAAAGATACTCAGCCAGTTAAGTATGTATTAGGTACCTATCAACATTTTTATTAAATTACGTTTTATGTAATTTAGAGATTGCGACAACCCTAGAAACAAAAACCCAATTCACCCATAGCCGTCCCAATTAACCCTAATCGGGTACCTATTAAACCCATTCCTGACCCGATTCCCCTCATCTACGACCCTATACACCCCATAGTTCGACCCTTATCCCCCCAATTATTGTTCAAATCTACTTTAGTAAGAATTTGTTAAACTAAAGGAAAAACAATAAGATTATATCACTTAAATTGTAGCTTAATCAGTTCCCAAACAACTGGAAATAATGGTAAAAACGTCACTTCTAGTACAAATCTAGTAAAAACCAGAGAAAATTAAAATGTTTTACGAAGCAAATTTCACACAACTTTGACCCAATGTTTTGAAGTACGTTTTTTTTTAAAATACTTATGACAGGATGACTGAGTGTGGCCAGATTATAGAAAAAATATTGCAAGCTTCAAATTTAAATCCTACCACAAAGTGTAACACGTAACATAAATGTGTGAATAAGGTCGCAAATAAAACTTGAGGTTTGTCCCAATTCACCCCCTAGACCCTATTCCCCCCATTTTACGGTACCGTATCTAATGCTAATTATAACAACATTTTCCCGTTTTTGAAACATTTTTATTAATGCTCCGCTCCTATTAGCCATAGCGTGATGATATATAGCCTATATATAACCTTCCCCGATAAATGGACTATCTAAGACAAAAATAATTTGTCAATTCGAACAAGTAGTTCCTGAGATTAGCGCGTTCAACCAACCAAACAAACAAACTCTTCAGCTTTATAATAGTGGATTTCGAGTATAACGATGATGAAGGGACCACTCTATTTTCGTCGTTATATCGGGAAGTCGTTACAGGCAAAGGTAGAGATACAGACACGTGGAATGGGAAACTTTGTATTCTTTGCACAAATCAGCATTGTTTTCACCGTTTTTCAATTTTGAATGATTTCCGCCTTTTCTTTAACAGTGAATGTGCGTCTAGCAGCCATACTTATTCAAAAGTTTACTAAACCCAGTTGCTACTTAAAATATCACTTTGTAACTGAACTATAAATTTAACTCCGAAACGTACACGCTTCCCTACCTACATGGCTGATATCTATAAACAAAAGGTAAAGGTCTCCACACTTGCTGACCATCTGTGTGAATGTAAACAAAAGATATGTTTGTAGATATGTTGATAATTGTTTGTGAAAGAAATAAATCTACAATGTCTTTGGCGGCTGATTCCGGTCGCAATATCTGCATGGGATTTCTAGGAATTTGTTACAAATGATTAATTAAAAACAGTCGTTACACCCGAACTCGGCGTTACATCCAAAGTCGCTATAGCCACATGAATTTTGTACTAAAGTATGCTTTAAATTCAAGAGACTTAGATTTAACGTCGCTATAGGTAAATGGTCGCTACAACCAAGGTCGTAATAAATGAAATCCACTGTATTATATATGTAGTATAGATGGATTGAAATAAAATAAAACAGTACCAAATATAAATTTGTATATTTATATCAATAATTATTATCTAAAAACAAAATTCTATTACTATACAAATGTTCAATGAACCCAGGAGCGGCTGCGTGGCCGCGCCGATGTGTCGCTGTCAGAAGCGGAATATCAACATTACATACGACTGTACAAGGATCTTTTGGCGCGTGGCACTAATACAAGCTAACGCCACAATCTCGTTTTTTTTACATAGTTTCACAAATGTTTACCAACAACGCCTCCCTGTCCATGTCCTTCAGGCGCCAAAAGATCCTCGCAGCACTATACACGTGCGCGAGAGCACTGCGCCACCAGTCAGACCGTCATGTGAACACAAACTATCTCTGTTTCATATAATTTGGATTGAACTTTACAATACATATCGTTATAATTAGGCTTGTTTGCCCACGGTTATGTTAATAATTCGCAACAAACTTACGCGTCGATGATAAAAATAAGTTCTAAAAATAAACATGCTTACATACACTTAGGCTGGACGCGCGCCGGAGCGCGGGCGCAGGCGCAGTGCGCACGTGTCCAGTGCGCAGGCGCAGTGCGCACGTGTCCAGTGCGCAGGCGCAGTGCGCACGTGTCCAGTGCGCAGGCGCAGTGCGCACGTGTCCAGTGCGCAGGCGCAGTGCGCACGTGTCCAGTGCGCAGGCGCAGTGCGCACGTGTCCAGTGCGCAGGCGCCTGCGCGACGAGCACGGCTGTATGTGCTACAAAGACTGTCTCCAGTTTCGTACTATCATCAACTTAACTAAGTTACTATAAAAATAAAAATGATCTATCACCAAAAACGTTTACATAAAAATAAATAAATGATAAATGCTCCATTACTGGCAGACTACTCCGCGTGCTGGTCAGAGTGCGCTCGACGCTAATGGCAATGTGCATGTTTGATATAATGTTCGAATATACAGTGGAGGCAAGCTAGATAATGAACATGAGGAAGTGTCGGCACTTCAGCAGTCTGACCGGCGCTTGCCGATGGTTCACTTTATAATAATGCAACATTAGAATAAAAGAAAATCAGATAATATATTCGAATTTGGAATGCGACACCGAAGTAGCAGGTGTAACAATGTTCAGAGTTCAATAAATATGTTATTATGGGTAACAATATAAATTCTCTAAATACTTTATATTGTTAAGAAATAACGTAAATAAACATAGTGGACAGAATAGAAGTGAGAATACAATAACTTTCATATTTTCGTTCTAACGCGCGAGGCAGTTAGCGCTAAGCGTCTAAATGCTGCTAGGTAGGTACTCTAGTAATATGTACGAGTGGAGCCTCCGCCATTATATGGGTCAATCAACTTTTATTTGTCCTGTAAGTACTATGTTTTGTCCCTGACCAATAATCGCAGTTCTAAAGAAAATTAAGTGGTTTTTTGGCATATGTCGCATTTATCTTATTATTAAGCAAACATACGAGTAAATTATTTTAAATAAATCACTATTAAACTGGAATTTTAATAGTTGTCAAGGTGACAAAACGTCTGGATGTAGTGTTTTTTTATTTGTCCCCCAGTAGCTAATTACAATGAAACATTACTTTATACAAAAAAATACTATATGGCAATTAATTACGCTTGTACATAATTATTCATTACAATGTTCACTAAGATGCTAGCATATAGATTTTTGTTTGTTTCATAATTTTACCGAATTTTTTGCATGTTCGTTTTGGTCCCTATTATATTTTATTATTCCGACTTCCACCGGACAACCGTAAAAAAGTGCCGAAACCAAAACATAGATGGAGTGATCAGTGCCTTGACAATAAGTCGGTCGATTTGGTGACAACACTCATCCAACCGCCATTTTGATTTCATCATTGCCGCGGTGTCAGTCGGTCGCGCGCGTTTTGAAAAAGTGCGTGGCTTTTTTGTGTGTCTACCGGACAACCAGCACAAAAACGTAAGTATTTGATATATCGTAGTAAATAAAAGTGAAATATATTCTATTTTATCTATATTTTTCACTGCGCGTAAGACCTAATTCAAAATATCGTTATTTATTATCAGGAAGCGCAAAGTCTGATAAATGTCACTCGGACAACCAGTCACTTGGACAACCAAAACCGTTGTCCGTGGGACATTTTGGTTGCCCATAGGACAATTAATGATAGAATCAGCATAAAGCAATACTTTTTCTTTCAATAATTAGTCACTGAAGAGCCTCTTACAAAGGCTAGAGCATTTATTATTGCTTAATATAAATTAGATTGAAGAACTTTACGTGTTCCTTTCCCGAGAATCGAACCAGGGAACTCCGGACCCTAAGACAAACGCTCAAATCACTACACCACGGAGGCAGTTAGCTTACTTACTTAACACATTTTTGCTATATCTAATAGTTCTATATTCTAAATTATTTTTGTTATTATTTTTAGATAATGGGTTTGACGGAAAAAGAAAAATCAAGACGCTATAGAGAAAGACTTAAAGCAGACCCGGAGAAATTAGCTGAGCGAAATAGAAAAAAAAGGGGAAGCTACCATAAGAATAAAAAACTAATTTCAAGTATGCCGCCCGAAGATAAAGAAAACTGCAGAATTATATGGAAGCTGCGAAAACAATGGACAACCGTATATGTCCACTGGACAACCATTTTGTCCCTGTCTCCTAAAGACACATTATCGTCAATTATACTTTAAAAAAAAACAGTGAGGTTTACAAAATTTTCAAATATGAATGTAACAATTAAAAGTGAAACAAAGAGTTTTAAATATCACGTATTAATTATTATTTTACAAGTTAAATGAAAAGTTCGTTACATTTAAAGTTTGTCGTTGTCCAGGAGACAATATAATTGGAAATAACTTATCAATTAAAAGTCACGTCTTTTATTTATGGAAGACAAAATGAAATCCATCCTATATTAAGTGAGGATAAAGTGACGGTTCACAATTTGACTGAATTTCAAATGGTTCAGAAGTCTATTTAGTTAGTTGTCCAAGGGACTATCTTAACTAGAGTCATGTGGGTTTCGGAGGTAAATTTACTATTTTATTTAAATAAACCGTTCTGCTCTATGTGAATTCTTAAAATATAAATAATTATCTAAAGAAAAAATGTTAAATTATAAAAATAATCAAATAAAATTAAAAAAATAAAATTTATCATTGATGTACACTTAAAAGTTGATTGACCCATATATACTACACAATTCACTATATTTTACAATATTTACATGCACGCGTTTGTGCAGTTAGTTCGTACGCGAGCGGGAGAGCGATACGTGCTGCCATAACTGAAAGTGCACGACAGAGGAAGCTCGGAAGTGGTCGCGCACGCCGACACAACGCGCCTCTCCGCGCTCATTCATGAAGCGAAAGCTGTCATTAATGATAGTCGTAATAATGATCGTCGTACAAGAGACGACGCCACATGCACCTACTAGTCTTACTGTATGATTGCGTTCCAAACGTGAACATGTACACTCAATTAAAATATAGTCAAGACAAGCTCACACCGTTCCATACAAATTTCTTTAATAGTTTACACAAATAACAATATATATAAAGGTTTGAGTCATACATTTCAAAATCTACTTGCAGCAGACACATAGCTTTGTTTGTACACAAAATAAAATATACACAAAATAACTATAATAAACGCGTTACAAGTCGCCTACCAGAACGTTCGCTCGTTGTGAACGTCGCCGCTGTCCCGGCCCGAGAGTTCACGTCGCGCATGTTAAATCAATATCAAAAAGATGTACAAACTTGTTTCGTAGAGAATGTCAAGAATAATGCAACCCTTTAATGAACAATGCGGTGACAATGTCCGACGCTCACTAGAATTATGTAAAACATCGTAAACAGGAATAAGATTATTTGATGACGAGGCGGTGATCGACTTGTAGTATGAGGTTATTTGTTACATAAGCCTACGTACTCAGTCAACACGTATTTTAAGGCTGATGGAATTGTAATTAGCTATCGGAAACTTGAAGAATTAGAAAACTTATAAAGTTGGAAAATCTGGCATTTTTATTATTATTGTCAAGCCACTAGCGAGGTCGCCACGTGCGCGGCGGCGGCCTCGGGAACAACGAACGTCTGGAGTCGCGCCGGCGAACACAGCGCCTCAGTAGCCGTGCGCCGGCGAACACAGCGCCTCAGTAGCCGTGCGCCGGCGAACACAGCGCCTCAGTAGCCGTGCGCCGGCGAACACAGCGCCTCAGTAGCCGTGCGCCGGCGAACACAGCGCCTCAGTAGCCGTGCGCCGGCGAACACAGCGCCTCAGTAGCCGTGCGCCGGCGAACACAGCGCCTCAGTAGCCGTGCGCCGGCGAACACAGCGCCTCAGTAGCCGTGCGCCGGCGAACACAGCGCCTCAGTAGCCGTGCGCCGGCGCGGCACAGCGCCTCAGTAGCCGTAGCGCTCCTGGATGGACGACACGACGCCGTTGGCCAGTGACGACAGACGCCCCGCCACGCGCGTCACGCCCGCGCGCACCGACTCGCGCACCTGCGGGGCCGCACCGTGAGTGAGCGTGCACATCGACAGCTTTCATCGCATAAATACGTATATTATACAGTGTGGAAGAAGACTTATCACATAGCCCTTACGCATTCTGTACATCAAAGGGTATAGCCGTCCTTCCATAGGCAAACTGCCCCTGATAGGAACCTATATCGTAACCTATGTCATATTGTAGAGGGTACTAATAGCAGTTCATCGAGTAGATATTAGCTCTATATCTGAGTTAATTGAGGAGCTATTTGAAAAAAGTGTCCGGAGACGACTTTTTTCAAAATGATATATCTCTTGTGATTTTAAAGCTAGAAAAATAAAACGAATTCCAGTGTTTATGGTACACTTTACAGTTTATTTTATATAAATTTCCACGAGCCAAGCCAAATATTTTAATAGGCTAGTGACACCACCAACCGTTAATGCACTTTTTATAAACTGTCGAAACACTATTTTGTTAAAGATTATTAAAATCTAATACAATTTGAAAGCGTCAATTAAGTGGTCATAAGGTGGTCCACTTACTTTAATTATTTTTTTTTTCAACATGTTGCACCTTATGGATTTTAATGAAACTTTTTTTATAGATTTTTCAAAGTGGTAATTCAATTCGATTTGATAGAAATCAATAAAAAGATAATTTATTTGCATTTTTTTAATATTTTATTTAGGCTTGGCTCATGGAAATTTATATAAAATAAACTGTAAAGTGTACCATAAACACTGGAATTTGTTTTATTTTTCTAGCTTTAAAATGTTTAAAATCAACAGAGATATATAATTTTAAAAAAGTCTTCTCCGGACACTTTTTTTCAAATAGCTCCTCAATTAACTCAGATATAGAGCTAATATCTACTCGATGAACTGCTATTAGTACCCTCTACAATATGATATAGGTTCCTATCAGGGGCAATTTGCCTATGGAAGGACGGCTATACCCTTTAGTAACATTGAGCCAAAATAATTGCTGGGAAACTGAGTAAGTTAAGTTATAAGTACATGTAACATTTAAAACTTGTTTTTGTAAAAAAACCATTAAAAATGTATGTCCGTGACTACCGCCGGACCACCGCCGCTTATCGCTTCCATATTTGGTAAATAATTAATACTCAATTGGTACTAATTAGTACCCGAACAACAAAATTGGTACGTTTTCGTTTTTGAAGGTGGCCCGACGGTAGTCACGCTCCTTTCAGCAGGACCACCATGAGCGCCGAAAAACGATACATTCTACAGCTATTCTAAGTATACAAATAATTAGTACACTTACATTTGATTAATTTCGTAAAAAAAAAACAGAACTGAAACGTTTGTATTAACCGAGAAATCGACGATAATATCTTTACCACGACTTTGAATGTTGATTCCAAGTTTGTCGCTTTTCTCAAACCTACATAGAAAATTAGTACCCTGCAAGATAAAATTAGTACCCAAAATTCAAAATTAGTACTCCAGTAGTTTACGAGATATACCACGCCATTGATGGGTTGGCGGTAGTCACGGTGTTAAATTTTCATTTCGAGGTTTCTCTATTAAAAACTCTCGTGATTTCTTCCCTTTATACAAAAATTTGTACTCCTAAAAAAGTTATAGTGACCAACAATTCAGATTCCTATAGTAAGTGTTGTATTTAAAGAGAAATTATGTACGGTTCGTAATTCACGCAATCAAATGCTTTGCCTTGGATAGGTCGCAATCTTGCGCCCCTTCCCATGCGTCAAAGATATGTTTTAATAAGGTGACACCGGGGTCGGTAACAAACTATATTTATACACGATTTACATTATTAACACTTAAATTACAACAAACTAAATATTAACAATTTTATTGAGTCTTGTTGAATGTTATTATTATTAATTGTGCACTGTTTAGCATATTCATTTTTAAATTAACAGTATTTTAGTGTTTTAAAATAAATTTATATTCAAATTGAAATTTAAAATGAAATGTAGGTATTATGGAAAAAATTGTTTTTATTGTTGTTGAAATTTATCGCTCAAATATTCGTCAATAGTGTAGTAGCTTTTGATTATCAAAAATTGTTTTAATTTATTGATAAGTAATTATTTTTATTTTTGATGTATTCCGGTAACTTATTGTATAGTTTTAATGGACATAACAAATGTACTAGAAGAGTGCACTTTTAATCGTGAAGTGGGTATATATAATCTGCTTTCATGTCCAAGTGCAATTTTGTTTGGATATCTCCTCTTTTGGTATAGAATTGTGGATATTTTCACAAACTTACAAATTTCAAGTATGTCGAGGCAAGGCAGGGTTAATATTTTTAGGTCTATAACATGGGGTTTACAGGAGTCTGTATCTTTGATATTTATTAAAATTCTAATAATTTGTTTCTGTAGAGTGAATAATGTAGGCGCGTCTGCACTATTTCCCTATACGATAACTCCATATTTGAGCCATGCAAATGCGTACGCGTAATGTGTTACTAGTGCTGTAGTCGGGTGAGCGCGCACGCATCCTTCTTTCATTTCGCATTTCAGAAGTATAAAATATGGAGTGCCTCAAGGTAGCGTGCTTGGGCCACCTTTATTTCTCATTTACATAAATGATTTGCCAAAAGTGACACAACAACAAATGATTTTGTTTGCAGACGATAGCACTGCCATAGTAAAATGTAAGGACCTAAACACTTATCAATTTGACATTAATAATACTCTTACTGACATAATTAATTGGCTTAATATGAATAATCTAATAATCAACCTCAAGAAAACCAAAGTAATGCATTTCCACCAAAGAATTGAAGCTCCAAAAATTTGTGTCAATTACAATGGCAGCGAAATAGAAGAAGTAAAAGTAAGTGTGTTTTTAGGAATCCATATTGACAGTAGCCTTAATTGGAAAGCTCATATAGAACAGCTGTGTAAAAGAATAAATAAATCTGCCTATGCACTTTTTCAATTGGCTAGAAAAGTAAATATAGATGCGTTACTAGTTGCCTATCATGGTCTAGTAGCCTCACTTCTACGATACGGAATTATTTTTTGGGGTAATTCCCCGGATAAGGGATTACTATTCAAGGCACAAAAAAGGTGCATTAGAGCCATGTGTGGTCTGAAAACAGATGACAGCTGTGCACCGTACTTTAAATCATTAAAAATACTTACGCTACCGGCGATATACATATTAGAAATTAGTATCTTCGTCAAAACAAATTCCAACCTTTTTGAAAAAATGACAATGGTACGAAATGTTCCAATTCGTAGTCAGTACAAAAATGCTTTGAGCAATTATAAATGTAAAACTGCATTAGTAAAAAAAAGTGTCCTGTGGGTATGGCCCCACGCATTTATAATAAAATTCCAGACGCCATTAAAGAATTAAATTTTACACAATTTAAGAAAAAAATGAAATTGTTCTTGATTGATAAAGGTTATTATACTATTGATGAATACTTAAATGACGAATTAATTTAGAATTACAATTATAAATATTGACATTTTAATTATTTTGACATAGATCTTTGACATTTTAATAATTCCTCATTTGGGTTTGACATAATTGGAGTATAAAATAATATGTGATTGTTCAATTTATTTTCTAATTTAATACCATAACTATGCATGATTTTTAAATATTTTTAGTAAATTTTAATTTGTAATCCTCGGTTAGATTTGCACACCATATTTGTACGCCTCCTGGCATAACATAGCGCTCTGATCATCAAACATAAGATCTGTATTTCTTTACCTATGCTAACAAATAAATAAATTATTATTATTTCCTTTATTTATTTTTAAACAAACTTATTATATTTTTAAATATACTTTACAAAAAAAAAAATAAAAAAAACATTTAAAAATATAAAAAATTGTACCCCACCGGTATCGGGAACAGGGTCCAAGCTACCGGCGGTCAGGGCTCCAGAGAAAGGAACCTCCTAACGATACGAGCCGTGTCCAGGAGTACCACTCTCTGCATCAAGCCCTTGACCCAGCTGCCTAACGAGAGCCTCCTCAGGTGTTGGTCGAGGCTCTTGGCAATTAAGCCATTGGCAGTAATGACTATCGGCACAATGATCGCCGAGTCCACACCCCACATGTCGACAACCTCGCGAGCCAAGTCAAGATACTTGATTTGCTTATCTGTCTCAGCTTTCACGAGGTTCTCGTCATGCGGGACGGTTATGTCAACAATCATTGCGCGCCGCTCTGATCGATCCACCACCACTATATCAGGCTTATTAGCTATAATAGTCCTGTCAGTGATGATGGATTGATCCCAGTACAGTGTGATATGGCCATTTTCGAGAACTGGGTCGGGCGCATACCTGTAGTACGGCACCTCCGATTCCACAAGGTTGTACTGCAGAGCAAGTTGCTGATGGATAATCCTGGCTACAAGGTTGTGTCTATGCAAATATTCTCCGTTAGCAAGACGAGAACACCCGGAGATAATGTGACGGATTGATTCGCCCGGACGGTGGCATGCCCGACATATGTCAACCGTACCGTCCTTCACAATAAATCTCCGGTAGTTATTCGTCATCATAACTTCGTCCATAATTGCACAGACAAACCCTTCGGTTTCTCCGAAGAGTTCCCCGGAACGTAGCCAGGCTACGGACGCTAAGAAGTCTACATCGGGTCCATGTAGGGCCCGGAAAAAGCGTCCGTGAAGCTCCTTACTCTGCCATACCTCCATGCGGTCGTTAGTGTCAAGCACTACAGGTTTGCGCCAGTTCTCTTTAGCCAAGGAGAGCGCGGTAAGGCCCTTGTCCACTGCCACAACATCTCGATGCATCCCCACGTCGGCTTCTAGGAAATATTCCCTGAGACTGCATATCTCACGATTGTGAAGAGTCTTAGCATTTAAGAAGCCTCGACCTCCACACTTCCGTGGGATATACAGTCTCATAACCGAAGAACGTGGGTGATGCATTCGATATGCCGTCAACAATGTACGGACCTGCCTATCCAGGGCGTCTAGCTCTGCTTGAGTCCATTTGAGTATGCCGAAAGAGTACATCAAAACCGGCATGACCCAACCGTTGAAGGCACGCACTTTATTTCCACCTGATAAAAGACTATTAAATACTTTTCTCAAGCGGCCAAAGAAGCGCTCCTTCAGCGATTGTTTCATGTCGGCAACGTTGATGCCCAGTGCTTCCGACATACCCAAATACTTATAGGTTTCGGTTGCTGAGAGGGATCTAAGATTTATGGAATCTGTGAGCTGGGTTCCCACAGATTCCACAATCTCCCCTCGTTTTACATGCATGACCGCACATTTGTCTACACCGAATTCCATCCTGATGGCGCTACTGAAAGTTTCAGTGACCTTCAATAGCTCCATCAGTTGCAAATCGTTGGGGGCAAAGAGTTTCAGGTCATCCATGTAAAGGAGGTGAGATATAACCTGACCACCTCTCTTCAACCGATAGCCTAGACCTGAATCCTCCAGCAGCATGCTAAGAGGATTCAAGGCTAAGCAGAACCAAAGTGGACTCAAACTGTCGCCCTGAAATATACCCCGCTCTATCCTTATCGGTTCACTATTCCTCTGGATTTGCCGACATCCTGGATAGCGAAGAACTGTCCTCCATTGCCCCATACACGACATCAGGAAGGTGCGCAGGGTTGCATCAATTTTATACAACTCTAGCACCCTCATGAGCCATGTATGTGGCACCGAGTCATAGGCCTTCTTATAGTCTATCCAACATGTCGACAGATCCTTTCGGGAACGGCGAACCTGTTGGCTAATGGCCATATCAATGAGGAGTAGCTCCTTAGTACCACGGGACCCGTTCCTACATCCATTTTGAGAAGCACACATAACAGAATTCTCGTTAATATGTTTATTTATTTTAGCTCTCAAAATGGAGGTAAGAACTTTATAGACCGTTGGAAGACACGTAATCGGTCTATAATTTTTGGGTTCCGCAGTACTACCCGATTTATGGAGCAGGTGAGTTATTCCAGTCGTCAGGAACTCTGGTAGCGACCCTGACTCTAAGGCTGACTGGAATAGGGCTGCCAAGCAAGCATGCGATCTTGTGAGCCATTTAATCCAGAAGTTGTGCAGTCCGTCCGGCCCTGGTGATTTCCAATTTGGCAACGGACGAACTGCGCAACTTACATCTTGGGGGCTGATCGTTATTGCCCCCATTTCTGTTATTGCA
Source organism: Luperina testacea (assembly GCA_927399505.1). Lineage (NCBI taxonomy): Eukaryota > Metazoa > Arthropoda > Insecta > Lepidoptera > Noctuidae > Luperina > Luperina testacea. Next base: position 550,724 of record OV656766.1, on the reverse strand, counting down.
TCACATGCTCGCTCGACGTCCCGAGTCCACTCACCCTCGGTATGACTGACAGGTACTGACCAGATGTTACGCCAAAATGAACACATGGCGTTATCATCCGGCAGGCACATGTCAGTCACACCTTGGTCCGGTCGCTCCCATGCTCTGTAGACCCACCTTTCATCGCTTTGGAAGGTGCGATTTAGAGTGTATCGTTCCACCCGACGCTTATACCTACGAATACGGTTCGCCCATGCATACACTTTCTGCTTCCAGAAGTCGATGCGCTCTGTGACACGGGACATGTAGTCTTGAGGACTGATATCAGTCCCCGAAAACGCCCGCCTCACAAAGCGCATCACTCGAGGGCGATTGTTGCCCTCCCGGAAGCAGATTAGTTTGCCGATGAACGCTCTGGCCCCAGCAATGCGTCGTTCAATCCTATACTGCCATGCCGGTACGGCTGGTTTCGGTCGTGTAGCTCTGTCATCCGGAAATTTGACATGAGCTACACGACATGCCGTTACAGCCGCGCAATACAGGATTGAATGAGCATCGGTGAGGTTTTCGCAGTTATCAAAATAGCTTGACAACTGCGAATCCAGAACAGCCACCAGCGCCCTATTTCTGTTATGCATGGGCAAACGAGGTAAGCGTGGTCTGAGTTCGGGTGTCATGAACCGATATTCTCTGATCGCACCCTCCAAAGTACTCCTCATCTCCTCACTGCACTGGATATTTACATTAGTAACCATGTCATTACTCACGTCGTTTTCGCAAATAGATGGTATGTTAGACTGTGGTTGTGCCACAGCCTGCGACGGCGTAGCAATGACATGGCTACTCTGCATTTCAGTCCGCAAGCGATCAAGCACGGTGTCATCCAACATACGATTACGCTGGATGACTCGTACCTGATCCGACAGTCGTTGTGCCGATACGTTGACAGCCGGCTCAAGCACCTGAAACAGAGAGAGCATTCGAACACGGTACGCGGTCAGGTTGTTTCCTCCCTCTGTAGCCCCATAGTATGAGCGCATGACGTTCTCGTTGATGGATTGCGTCCATCGCATGCGCTGCACACTTCCGCCGGGAGCTGGGACCCTATCAGAGGCCGGTGGGCCTCGAGGTCCTAAGCCGTCCGGCGGCCGGCGTCCTCCCCGTCGACGAGCAGGTGGTGGCGTCGTGGGCGGAGAGAAATACTCGTCGCTCGAGCTCGACGCAACTGCTACGGCCGGTGTTGTCACAGCGCTCACAATGGGGCTGGGTACCGGCGGCGGCGAGGCGGAGCTGAGCGAAGAGTCCGGAGGTGGAAGGCGTGCACGGCGAGCTGCTAGTCTCGTCAACATTTTTCCATTTATTATTATTATTATTATTTCACTTGGCTTGCAACAATACTATTCTATTTTACTAATAAGTAAACAAATAGTGAAATGAATGAAGAACTGGATTCGGATGAGCTTAGCAGCAACATTTAATTTAACTCAACATTTTATAAGGTGTGGAATCGGACTCTCGAGTATTTTCTGTAGAACGTTGAACCAGGTGATGATTTTGAGGTATATTCAACTAGATAATAATAATAACGTTTATTCATCAAAAAGTAAGAACTCAATAAGTGAAATGTTCGGTGAGCCACAAACTAAGCGTCGCTTGTAGGTATCTTGTGGAGTGCGAATTTAACAAAGTTGTAATGGTTACCTTACAGTTTGAGGAGATTATCATAAACAAGAGATAAGAGTTCAAATAAAATAAAACATTATACCTATTTGTGAGATTCAATTCTGGATGCAAAATAGAAATAATTTTATTGTTTAGAGAAGAAAGACCATAGACCACATCCCTAACCAAAGTTGAATTTAACGTGCTCTGAGCGCCAAGGACTTGAAATCAAGTCAAAGAATGACGTCATGAAAGAAATAGAGATGTACCTTATTTCTTATAGCTCTAATTGAGATGTGTTTATTTCTTTAATACTTATTATAATTTATACTTGTTTTTCTTACTAGGCATAAAAGAAATATGAAAACATTTAATCAGTTTTTATTTATATTCGTAAAATTATAAATAAAACTTAACGCGTATAAATCTCATTCATCGATATGACAATACCCTCATCACTACTGTATATTTACTGCCGAGGTATCGCTTTCTGTGTACGTTGGCGGTGAAAAGGTTAATGATATTCATATAATACGGCAGCACATCAAGTTACCCGAAACAGTCAAATTTTTCCAATCAACTTTGAACCTTATGCTCTAGCGATAAAGTGAAAAATCTATTAAAGAAATTTGACAGATTGTAATAACTTGATGTGCTGGCGTCTGTACATATGTATTAAGAAAAATAATAATATGGCCTGTGATATATCCTAGGTACACAGTTTGTAGAAAAATTATAGATATTTAACTGTTGTTATTACTATTAAATGCACGAGTGTACATTTCCTGAACAGCTCAATACCACTGACAAGTGACAACTTAATTTGGTCGGGTTATAGGAATCAAACTTGGAATCAACATTCAAAGTCGTCGTCCTGCTAAACGAGCGCGCGAAATTTATTATCGCTGATTTCTCGGTAATTACAAATGTTTCAGTTCTGTTTTTTTTAAAGAAATTAATCACATATAAGGTTACTAATTATTCAGACCTCTAGCGCGCTGGTCCAACAGGCCCCGAGTGGTCCGGGAGCTCCTCCTGGAAGCCTCGATCGTGCAGGCCTGGGTGTCATCACCGGAGGCCTGCCGATATTGACGATGAGGCGGAGTGGTTCCGAGAAGCCATGTCCGAGATATGCGACGTGGCAAAGCACCGAGTCCAGCCAGGACGCGCCCGACGTCAGGTACACTGGTCGCAGGAGGTTGAGTCGCAAGAGGCGGAGTCGCTACGCAAGGCGTGCGTCAACGCGCGACACCTGTACACCAGGCACCGCAGGCTCCGCATCCGCCCTCCGGATGCGGAAGCCACGAAGGCGGAGCTGTACGAGGGGTACAGAGCGGCGAAGACCGCCCCTGCAAGAGGCTGTCCAGCGGGCCAAGGATATGGCCCGCGAGGAGATGGTGGAGACTCTGAATAGAGATCTATGGGGGCACCCTTACAAAATGGTGAGGAATAAACTCCGCACCTTGGCTCCCCCGCTGACGCAGTCTCCGCCCCCAGCTGGTGAGCACTCTGTTCCCTTCATGGGGGGAGCACCCCCCCCCCGGCCATGGCTCCAGGACCCGACGGCTTGCCAGGTAAAACCTGGGTCCTGGCCTCGGGGGCTCTCGGGCCACGACTGGAGGCGCTCTTAAGCACATGTATGGAAAGAGGCCGGTTTCCACTCCGTTGGAAGACGGGGAAGCTGGTCCTCATTCAAAAGCCAGGGCGCCCTGTGGACTCTCCGACCGCATACCGGCCCATCGTGCTGTTCGACGAGGTCGGCAAGCTCTTTGAAAAAGTTCGCATCGGTGTCGAGACAACGTCCCCTCTTTGAGGAGTGGCTAGAGAGGCGTCACGGCGCCCTCACCTACCGCCTGACGCAGGCCCACACCGGACACGGAAGTTTCGGAAGGTTCCTGCACATAATCAGGCGGGAGGAAACGCCCGGGTGTCACCATTGCCAGGATCGCCCAGAGGACACGGTGGAGGTCTGTCCCGCTCGGGCGGAGCACCGCCGTGTACTCATTGAGGCGATCGGCAGCGGCAGCGACCTCTCGCGTCCGGACCTGGTTCAAGCCATGGTCCGGGGCGAGAGGGAGTGGGGGGCAGTCGCCTTCTGCGAAGCAGTCATGCTAGCGAAGGAGGCGGCGGGACGGCTGAGGGAGAGAGCCTCCCGTCCCAGCCGCCGCGGGAGACGCTCCGGGCGTCGGGAGCCGCGCGACGACTCCCGGCCACCGTAGGCGCGGGCCTGCGGGCGGAGAGTAATGGGTAGCTCACCGTCCGATCAGGACCAGGCCCGTGCCGGACAAGCGTACGTGTTCCACGCGCGCCTCAAAGAGACGTCAGCATCAGTGGCCCGTTAGGGCCGAAGCCTGCCAGTTCAGCGGGTTTGTCCGACAGGGTTACCACTGGCCCGGAACATAAAGGGCTAAGGAAGAAACACGGGTGGGTTTTACACTCCCTTCCGCTCCACCCAGAGCGGGAGGGGGGTCATTTAATGATTTCCCAAACCAAAAAAAAAGGTACTAATTATTTGTATATTTAGAATACCTATAGCATGCTCCCTTATTCGGCACTCATGGTGGTCCTGCTGAAGGGAGCGTGACTACCGCCGGACCACCTTCAAAGTAGATTTTCTCGAAAACTACTAAGGTACCAATTTATTGTTCGAGTACTAATTAGTACCCATTGAGTGCCAATTATTTACAGAAAACATTAAAAAAGCATTTAACATATTTTTACACCAATTACATGAATACCGTTGATATAATCACTGATTAGTTTGACAAGACCCTCGATAACTCATAGGCAAGCCGTAGCCGCTCACCTCGTCCAGGTCCGGCGCCGACACGCTGAAGGGCGGCCGGGCGGCGCGCGCGGGCCCGAAGTAGTCGGCCGACGAGATGCTGGAGCTGCCCTGGAAGCGCGCCAGGTCGGCGTCGCGCTCCCACGCCGGCTCCTGCCGAGCCACACCGGTTACAGACCGCAGAAACAACATCGGTACAAAAAAGGCATCTAAATAATCGCGATTAAATAATCGAACCTCTAACTATTCCCATTTTTTGCTCCTAAAAACATTATTAATCTCTTTAATTTATATTAAAGTTTAATTATGGTGCCGATTCTGTTGTTCACAAACTAAACTAAATTTAAGTTCAGTGCACCTGACGTAAATTGACATAATCTTAGTAGACAAGTGTTTAATCACGTCTAAACTTGTATGGAGTAGTGTCAGGCGCTGATTAATTTGACAGGACTAAACTAAAATGTATCTTCTGTCCTTTTCTTAGTAAAATAGAAAGAAAAATATGCACTGAACTTAAGTTTAGTTTGTGAACAAGGGAATCGGCACCAATATTTTATAAAACAGATGATCAAGTGTGATTAAAATAAAGATGATTTTGGGTTTTGTTTGACGTTCACCAAAATAAGCACAAATAATAATATTTGCGCTTCTTTTTATCTTTTTGAGCAACTGTTTAATAGACATGCGTTCGAAAAAAAAACCGAATTTGGTAAACTCAAAACTTATTTTGGTCCACGGGAAATATGAACCGTGCATTATGCTTTGTTTTCTAGACATCACCGATTTAAATCTATTTTAATCCATGAAAAATATAAAAACGAGACATTAATTAAAAAAATATCGAAAAATTTGACATGTCGATGAGGTCGTAATTACTAGTAATGTCAAAATAAAACATTTTATTTAGCCACCCTCTTGGATTTTCATTTTAACCTCACTATTGGCCTGAGCACTGAGCACCCTCGAAAACCACAAAGATTCTGACATCTTCAACAATCGTCATATTTTAGTCAATTTACATAAAATCTTGAATTATACACCTAAAACCTTCCTTAAGAATCACTTTTTCGAATACGAATTTTCTGCTGACCAACTTTAAAAGTTCAGGTAGTTTTTAAAAAGAACACAAGTTAAAAAGAATCGCAATAATTGAAAAAGTCCTCATCGTTTTAAATTCAAACATTTGTTTGACGGGCTTTTAAATATTTCCATTAAAATAAGTCTATGTATTGGTTACTTATTTGTTTTTGCTGAAGTAGCGGCAGAATAAGACAATATGTGAGATTATTTATAGATATTGCTGTTTTGTGTCTGGTTGTTGGATGGTCTTTGCAAAAGTTTATTTCCATTAATTCTCTGAAATAAAATTATTTTGTTTTATTTATTTGAAACATGCGTGTGCGAACCGACCTGTTCCCCGAAGAACTGTGCCGAGCTGATGGCCTTGGCGGAGCCGAACTTCTTGACGGCGGAGTCATCGTCCGCACCGTCGGCGCGGCGCGGGCGCGGGCGTGCGGGCGCGGCTGCGGGCGCGGGTGCGGGCGCGGCTGCGGGCGCGCGGAACATGCCGTGCGGGGGCCGCGCCGGCTCGGGCGAGATGCGGCCCGCGCCCGCCATGCTGGAGATGTTGTCGAACGAGGACGACTTGCGGTCGCTGTCGCCGAACAGCTTGTCTAGGTTCCGACTGTTGCCGTACGGCTCGTTTCTGATTAACAAGATTACAAATTAGTTTTTTATTATTTGTTATTGAAGAACGGAAGGAAGGAATGAATGGAAGGTAGGTATACAGTTAATCACCACACACCACTATCACATACTCACACACCCATTTGCAACTCTTCATGTACACTCCTATACACTCACTCACACTGTACACTTAGCAATGCTTACATGGTTCTAGTAGTTCATTCTGTATTTTTGTTTCTGCTGCATGTATTATATAGTTATTAAATTGTAAATCCGTAATTGGCTGTAAGACTAGCTTATACATATATGTTAAGATAAAATTTCAAAGAGCTGTGGATTTTGTGATTAATAAATAAATAAACTGCCTGAATCGTACACTGAACGACTCTTTGTACGAGTGCAACTAGATTGCGGGCGACGTCAGTCGCGCTAGTTGCGCATCAGGGCACTAAGGTGGACCGCGAGATTCATTTTCTTTCGTTGTGCAACTGTAACAGATATGTATGTCGAATCCAGGTACATTGAATTGTGATCAGACATACTTAGTGACATACATAGTTTCAGATATGTATAATGTCATGGGCGCAGAATTGGGATACGAGTAAAGGAGAAATAGTTCCTCTAACTTTTGCACAGTTTATTGTTACAAAGTCAATTACTGTATTACTGTACTTATTAATACTCTGAACTTAAAAGGAAACACTGTGCAGTTCCTAGAGCAGTATGTGTCGCGATCACTGTCGTTCCACGGTCCGTCCATAAGGTCCGTAACTCCGTATCGGACTCCATACTCAATCCGCCCAAAGCTGAACAAAGGCGCCTGTCTCATTTTAAATGCATACTCATAAAAGATCCGACATGTATTTACAGACTTATAATCATTAAAACCATCAATATAATAATTGAATGACTTATTTTATGAATTCATGGCATTTGACCCTAATTTGGAGAGTTCTATTGATGATTTTAATGAGTATAATTCTGTAAATACATATGTATTTGTTACAATCGCGAATTATATTGTCATCAACATACAAAATTAAATTAAATTATTTATTCTGTAAATAGGATATCAGAATATAGCCTCCAAAAGTTAGTTGACATTTTTCCACTTCAGCTGTGACACACATTTTGATTTAATCTTCTAGTGATCCAAATGTTTGAACTGCTAACCTTTTTATTGACAAATCCAACTACCTAAGACTTACCATAAAAAATAATCTAAAGTCCCCGTCACGCACGAGAAGCTATAAATTTTGCAAACACACATTCAGAGGTTCGCAACCTTTGGATCAAATAAAAAAATATTAATATAATGATTTTTATCATCATCTGCCTAGCCTTTTCCCAACTATGTTGGGGTCGGCTTCCAGTCTAACCGGATGCAGCTGAATACCAGTATTTTACATGGAGCGACTGCCTATCTGACCTCACAACCCAATTACTGGGTAATACGATACCCCTTGATAGTATTGTACATGGAGCGACTGCCTATCTGACCTCACAACCCAATTACTGGGTAATACGATACCCCTTGATAAGACTGGTTGTCAGACTTTCGGGCTTCTGATTACCCGTAACAACTGTCAAAGATCCACGAATGACAGCCGGGACCAACGGCTTAACGTGCTTTCCGAGGCACGGAGGGGTCTCAGTATGTAAAGTCACCCGCCCACAGAGCAACCGCGGCAAGCGCAGCTTAACCTGATCGATCGACCTGTGCAGCTGTTATTACTTAGCCACGGGCCCCTCAGCAAAAGTAGAAATAGTGTCAAAAACAATGTAATGATTTTGTATTGATTTTTATATACGGATATAATTATGTTAACACACAAATCTAATTATTGTCGTCAGACGATTCCGAGTATTCTCCAGCATTAACAGCGTCAGCATGAACTTACTTCAAAATGGTGGCCTAAATTTTTACGTTCCATGAGTCAGACGCGTTTCAGTACCACAAAACATTAGACGACAGCGCTTTATATCGCTAAAATATAACCCGACCAAGTGAAATTGCTCGTTAGTTTCGTATTACACGGATGTTTGTACTTTGCGTTGATTTAATTTGGGATTATTTGTTGTTGATTGAATTGTCGCTACGTAACTTAGTAGAAGTTTATATTACTATTTACAAAATGTATAGCTTCTCGTGACGGGGACTTTAGTCCCTTAGAAGTACCCGATTATTTTTTTAATTTTAAATCATAATATGGCATCACAACTGAAGAAGAAAAATGTCAACTAACTTTTAGAGGCCACTGTACGTCATTTTAAAAATAAGCTACATGGCATTGACATTTCTTATCTGACTATCCCTTAGAAGAAATGGCGAAACAAACACAGAAGTTTAAAGTTCAGACATAATATGGTCAGATCATGACGTGAGGACCATGTAGAAAACTAGTATCTGAAAGACCATTTGAGACACTAGTCTGAAATGAGGAAAGAACCACACAGATTTGAGTGGACCAGTCCAGTCAGTGCAAGCATTTGTCAGTAATCGTGTAGCTCAACTCAGGACTTAAGGAGCTCAACAACTTTAACAACTGATGCTGACCTGCAAGTTGCAAAAAACGTAAGATAATTTAAATTTCGCGGGCTGTGTTGACTCTTTCACCTTAAGATGACACTTATAATTTCTGATGAACATGCGGAATAATACAATCGCGCAGAGACACAGCAGTCTTTAACGTATGTCACCTGATCATGGTGAAGGAGGAGCTGAAGTCGTCGATGTCGTCAAGCTGCGCGCGCGCGGCCGGCGCGTCCTCCTGCTCGATCATCGTCATGTCCGACGTGGCCGAGTGCGACACGCCGCTGCAATATCAACACAGCATTTACAACAACAATTACAGCCATTTTGAAACCTAATAGCCCAAGAAAATAACGTGAAGATAAAATTCACTTTTTTCTACTTAAAAAGTGGTGTGGAAACAAAACGCATCGTTACCTCAATATTTCAAAGTTGTATATTTGTAGAACTACTGGGCTAGATGTCCTTTTCCCACAGTATTCCTAATCTAGGTATATATATATAAAATACAATGACCTGACTAAAATGTCAACGCACAGCCTAAACCGCTGGTCCTAGAGACGAATTTTGGAGGGTGTGTTCTTTGTGAAGATTAGGTATCCACTAAGAACGGATTTTGAAAATTCAACCTTTAAGGGGGTGAGAAGGGGGATTTTGTTTGTATGAAAAAAAATATTCCTTGAGTTAATAACCTTAAAACTTGGCAGAAATACGTATCTAAGTAAATTATAAAGTTTGGCGTTTTTTGTTCTTCTAAACTACCCCCTGAAGAGGGATTGGGAGGTGTCAGTTTGTATGGAAGAATTTTAACGCGCGGCCCAATTAACTCGAACCTCAGTATTTATATTTAAGACGAAAAATAAAGAATAACTTGTATCAGGGTTCTTCGAAAATGCACCCCTAACGGTATGAAAAGGGGGTAGTTAACTTTACAGGGGAGGATTTTACTGCGTGACTTGATTAACTCGAAAATTGGTATAAATAATCTTTGAGTCAAGTAATGAACACATCTCAAACGATTTTACGAAATTCCATCCGTCTGAGGGTGAAGAGTGAGGATACAGTTTTATTGAAAAATCTGATCCCTTTTATCTATAAACTCAAAAATTGTCCCGAAAACTTATTTGTCTAAATAAATGATAAAGATCATAAACATACATTTTCGAAATTATTAGAGGAAAGTACGAATTTCACGCGGACGAATTCGCGGGCAGAAGCTAGTGCCTGAATAAAGATAATTCCGGAGATAAGACCTTCAGTAGCAGTTATTCCACAGATTTGTCTTTAATTCAATTTATTTTCCTGGGCTGCTAAATCAGAAAGTCGAATTTAGATGCCGAAATGTTAATTCCTATGAAAAATAACGGGCAAGCTTTTCATGTCGAAGTTCTGCACATAGAAGTTATTTTGGAGAGACGCGTCCGTGGCGGACGTAGGTACGGGCAGCGGGACTCACGAGCGGCCGGCGGAGCTGGCCTGCGCGATGCCGAGCCGCTCGGCGTGCGGCGCGGGCGCGCGGGGGGCCAGGCGCAGCGCCGCCAGCTCGGCCTGCACGTGCGGCGCGGGCGCGCGGGGGGCCAGGCGCAGCGCCGCCAGCTCGGCCTGCACGTGCGGCGCGGGCGCGCGGGGGGCCAGGCGCAGCGCCGCCAGCTCGGCCTGCACGTGCGCCAGCGCCGCGCCGCTGTCGGGCTCCGCGGCCGTCTCCAGCTTGAGCTTCTCGGCCAGCATGGCCTCGCGCTCGATGTCCTCGAAGTTCGCGGCCACCTTCGTCGCGCCGAGCCCTCCTTTGCGTGCGCCCAACTGTACAGCAAAACTTCAACGTTTCCTTAGTCGAACGACGAATTAACAACAAATACGACTCGTGCCAGCTGTATCAAATATAATATGAAGTCTTCGATTAAAATAAATCAAATCAAAAGAATATTTCCGATACATAATTCGTTAACGTTACGATAAATAATTCGTGTTTAGGGACAAATTACTCACTAGTCACTACCACATTGGGTATTACCTCGACGAAATCGGAGATCGCGATAACGTATGTGTTTGTACCCACCGGGGCCCCGCGACTCCCGCGAGCTAGGCTCATAAAACTAGTGGCAATGCCTTGTTTGTTCGATGTACCTCATGAATTTATCCACAAGATCCAATGTACCTCGATCATTTTGATTGAAATCACGATAAATCGCCTCATCCATCCAGCGGTGCCCTCGGCTGTATTGCCCTCGTAATACACAAAAAATATTGATCGCATCTACTCCCAATCAGGGATTGAAAAGGTTCCTAAAATACCGGTAAAGTACCGGTATTTAGTGGTTCCGGTTGCTAGAACCCGAACCGGAACCGGAACCTAAATTAGAACCTTTATTTTACCGGTTCTTTAGCGGTACTAGTACGAGACCGAACGAGTTCATACGATGCCACTCAGTGCAGGACAATAGCGGCAAGTTAGGAGATTTTGTAAGAGGAGAGAGGGGTACATTGCATTTGTAGATCATTCGCATCATGCATTCGTTGCATGAACAACGCGTGCGCCCTATATTTGTTTCATTGTTTGATTTATATTATACATTCGTGTACTTGTCTGTTGTACAATGACCTCTTAAGAGGTTGTTGGTGTTTTTCCATTAACCCTGTATATTCAATAAATAAAGGAGATGATAATATCTAAGTGAATACAATACGATTAAACTTACCTTTGTCCATTTTATATTAATTTACTAACAGTAACTGTAGATTATATAAACAACTAATAATAATTACTGTCAATATTTGCTGACACTGTACAGTAGGGTGTCCCGAAAAATTTTTTTTTCGCTTTTCGCTACTCAAGCCCCCTCAAAATTTGCATTATTAGTTTTAGATTACCGTAAAAATAATAAAAAAAAACATAAAAAAATATCTTGAGGGTTCTACCGGCATTTTTTTTAATTTTTTTGGATTCAAGGATCTGAATCAGGATCTGAATCTGAATCAGGATCAGAAACAGGATCAGAATCTGGATCAGAATCAGGATCCTGGATCTGAATCAGGATCTGAATCAGGATCTGAATCAGAATCAGAATCAGGATCTGAATCAGGATCTGAATCAGGATCTGAATCAGGATCTGAATTTGGATCTGAATCAGGATCAGAAACAGGATCAGAATCTGGATCTGAATCTGGATCTGAATCAAGATCTGAATCAGGATCTGAATCTGGATCTGAATCAGGATCTGAATCAGGATCTGAATCAAGATCTGAATCAGGATCTGAATCAGGATCTGAATCAGGATCAGAATCAGGATCGGAATCAGGATCTGAATCTGAATCAGGATCAGAAACAGGATCAGAATCTGGATCAGAATCAGGATCCTGGATCTGAATCAGGATCTGAATCAGGATCTGAATCAGGATCAGAATCAGGATCTGAATCAGGATCTGAATCAGGATCTGAATCAGGATCTGAATTTGGATCTGAATCAGGATCAGAAACAGGATCAGAATCTGGATCTGAATCTGGATCTGAATCAAGATCTGAATCAGGATCTGAATCTGGATCTGAATCAGGATCTGAATCAGGATCTGAATCAAGATCTGAATCAGGATCTGAATCAGGATCTGAATCAGGATCAGAATCAGGATCGGAATCAGGATCTGAATGTGGATCTGGATCTGAATCTGAATCAGGATCTGAATCAGGATCTGAATCAGGATCTGAATCAGGATCTGAATCAGGATCTGAATCAGGATCAGAATCAGGATCGGAATCAGGATCTGAATCAGGATCTGAATCTGAATCAGGATCAGAAACAGGATCAGAATCTGGATCAGAATCAGGATCTGAATGTGGATCTGGATCTGAATCTGAATCAGAATCAGGTTCAGAATCAGAATCTGAATCAGGATCAGAATCAGGATTCCGAATCAGGCTCTGAATCAGGATCGGAATCAGGATCAGAATCAGGATCAGGATCAGAATCAGGATCAGAATCTGGATCAGAATCTGGATCTCAATCTGGATCTCAATCTAGATCTGAATCTGGATCTCAATCTGAATCTGGATCTGAATCTGGATCTGAATCGGGATCTGAATCAGGATCTGAATCAGGATCTGAATCTGGATCAGAATCAGGATCTGAATCAGGATCAGTATCAGGATCAGAATCAGGATCTGAATCAAGATCTGAATCAGGATCTGAATCAGGATCTGAATCAGGATCAGAAACAGGATCAGAATCTGGATCTGAATCAGGATCAGAATCAGAACCGGTCGATTCTGTAAAAATCTCACTGTGAAAACTTAGGTGATGCGAGTTTGTTTTTGCTAGGAATTGACACTATTGACAGCTCACTCCACGCTCACTTCACCCAAGTTTTCACGGTGAGATGGTTACAGAATCGCACTGCTGAATCAGGATCTGAATCAGGATCTGAATCAGGATCTGAATCAGGATCAGAATCAGGATCGGAATCAGGATCTGAATCAGGATCTGAATCAGGATCTGAATCTGAATCAGAATCTGAACCTGAATCTGGATCTGGATCTGGATCTGAATCTGGATCTGGATCAGAATCTGGATCAGAATCAGAATCTGGATCAGAATCATCAGGATGTTCTTTAGCATCGTTGTGATTTGAAAGTTTAAGACACAAAAAAGCGACAGTTTTTACATGTTGTTTTGTTGTTTTTTTAGAGACATGTAAATTCATAAGATTTAACATGGGAGAAAATGAGATAGGAAGCATTATACAGTGTTTTTGAAGGTTTCACTTCTACCACGTGTGAATTGCACACATGCTGTTTTTTTTTGTCTGTGCGAAATACCAATCAATCCAATCCAAATCCAATGCCAATCTCTTTGATTATACCTACGTAGTGCAATGAAAAAAAGAAAAACGCGGACTGACACAGTCAGTGGAAAGATGTGTAAAACTAGTGACGGAGGCTTCTCAAAGCGTCACGGACGCTACAGCTCGGGATGGTTTTATTAGGAACAGATTAAAATCTCGCTCAGAAATGACTAATTTTGGTCACAAAAACCAGTTCCGTTTTTAAAGTTGCCATTGATTATTTTGTCTTTCAACTATTTTAAACCTTGCTTTAACTCATTGTTGTACCCTTAAATTTAATAAAAACCATTTAAATGTTATTTTTGTATGATTTATAGTTTATATTAGGAACCCCTAAAAATAGCAAATTTGAAAAACTTCAAGGACTGGTATCTAATTAAATTTTATAATAATCGTAATATATGTGTCAAAACGCAACTTTTGATACCTCTTGCGTAGCCGTAGCTCAATTTTTTTTTCCCCCATACATGAACGGGACACCCTACTACAGTACAGACTTCTACTCACCAATAATTCGAAGGCTAACTGAAAGAAAAGATACGCTAGCCACGCGTCAAACATTATCCCTTCTTTCTTAGAGAACCTTTAAATCGGATGATACGGAACCGGTATATTGGAACCTTTATTTGGAACCGGTACTATGGAACCAGAACCAAACCGGAACCTTTTTAAGAACCGAAATGAAGAACCGGAACCTAAATTCGTACCGGTATTCAATCCCTGCTCCCAATGTACCTTTTATACTAAAACTATTATTTCCTGTTAGATTACGGATACCTACCATATACTCCAGTATAACATTATGTTTGATGAATAGCAGGTTAAAAATAACCATTAGTGTAAACTGTAGTGTGCGATGTATAACAGTTCGTATCGCGGTTAGAACCTGGCCAGTGGATGGCACAAACAAAGAGAAGCCTCAGCCCAGTCACCTTGTCAGGCTGTGGCTGATGACCAACATGTGTGAAGTGCATCTGCCAGCAAATAACTTGCACAAATCCCCGCTCTGCCTTATGTTATCACGTCATCTGCCTGCCTTTTCCCAACTATGTTGGGGTCGGCTTCCATTCTAACCGTTCTGCTTTATGTATCAACATTATTCTTTATTATTCTATTAGATAGTTGTTCATATATCTATCTATATAGGGCAGCCCAAGAACCGAAGTCCAAAAAAGAAGGTAAGAGTTTAGGTAAGAAGGTTTTTTGGAAGGTAAGGCTAAGAACTCACGGAGCGATTTTCGCCCGCAACCGCCGCGGTCGTAGATCTGCGGTTTTATTTCAAAACTCACGAGACCGGTTATTCGCGCGGTTACGCGGCCGCCGCGGTTGCGATCATCGCCCGCAAACGTGGCGGGCGATGATCGCAAGATTGCAAGACGGGCGGTTAACGATCACCGCCCCGCCCCCCGCCGCCCGCCGGCCCCCGCGGTCGCCCGCCAACCGATCGCAAAGCGCGCGGGCGCCACCCGCCGAGGCTGCGGGTAACCGCGGCCCGCGCGATTCTACTAGTTGCCCGCCGGTACAGCGGGAGCCGCATACAACCGCGTACACCGCGGGCGTAAAACGCGTCGTGAAATGTGCTTTAATTTTTTATATAAATATTTGCATTCTACAGAAGCTGCGGGCCCGCAACCGCAGCGGACGCGGGCGAAAATCGCTCCGTGAGTTCTTAGCCTAAGAGAGCAAAATTATTAAAAACCGTCTAGCTCCTGAACTGTAAGTAATCCTTGAACATACATGAGGTTTTTTCGGGAATCCCTTGAAGAATAGAGATGCTTTCAAAAATTTTCTTTGGACATTTCACGAGCCACTCCAGATAAATAAAAATGAAATGCTGTTCATTGGTAAGCGTATCACTTGAGAGGACCTGTAGCTGCTACCTACTGAACCGATTTGGCTATATTAATTTGTTTTAAACTGTTCGTAATAGGCCGATTTAGGTTTTTATGGCAAGAAGTGGAGTGGTTCGCATTTTCGTTTATTGACACCGACTTCCGAAATTAAAGTCAATAACTTTAATTCAACTAACAATAACTTTAAAATAACTTTAATTCATGTTTTTTGTGTTCTTTTTGAAGTCGATTGTTTTTTTTTTTTTGTAAAAAGTTTTTATTTTTCACTTTTTAGTTGTAGTACCACACAAAAATTCAATTAACACTAATTGCTATGTAAATATCATAACTTTGTACATAAGAATAATTAATTAAAAACCTAATGTGTTATATATTGTAAATCCTTCCCGAAAGTATGTAGATCACGTTAATGAAAGAAACATCAAAAAAAATTGGTTCTTTTTTAAGAAAATCGTGGACATACATACTTATGGGTCGAATACAGAACCTCCTTTTTGAAATCAGTAAAAAATTGGTAAAGATACCTGGAAAATTCGAAAAAAACTTAAGGAGCTTTTTATGGGATTTTTGTATGAACTCAAGATCATATTTGGACAAATGGGCATTGTTCATATTTTTTTAAATGTTGTAATTGAAAAACCATTTCGAGGAATAGCGTTACTGATCATTACGGACTAATTAATTTTGAAAAATATTCATATGTTATTGATATTTTTGATAAAATACGATTGACCTTCTTTGCCCTTCAAATTACGTACGACTGGCTGTCCAGTTTTGTATCGTTGCCTCAGAAAATAAAAAGTAAGAGGCAAGTATTGTCTACAATCTGTCAAATGTCAAATTATTGTACATATATGTCAAAAATATAAACATTCTTGTTTATAAATCTCATTATTACATTACATACATTATTTCAACACTCGACAATATTTAATATACTGGAAGAGTTATGGAATACAGGAAGTGCTTTGTTACAACTTGCAGCAATAATAGTAATAATGTCGCCGCGTGCGTTATTATTCTATTTCTAAGTCGCCGCATCGATTGCTCTAGTGACGATAGAGAGTAGTATATTCCTTGGAGGACACTTACACATAAAAAAAACCATTTGTAAATAAATACGCTAAGCTAGGATTCGATTATTTAAGATGTCTATTCGGCCTATTGACACTTTGACAGGATGTGACATTGTTGACGTTGTGTTGACAGATTAAAATTTTTAATAATGTACTAGTAAGGCAACGGCACTTAATCTTTATGCTACTGGATGACGTCACCTACCTTAAAAACTTAAAATAATTAAATAATTTTTATTAAAATAACTATTGAGCCAATCATCAAAATATTCAAATTAGTTTCTCAAAATGCTCTAAATTTACAAAAAATAAAATAAAATATAATGGTTAGAAATTTTGGACAATCCCCATTGGACAGGACACTGGACTAAGTCTGTCGGGTGAGCTAGTCTGAAGCAAATGAATACTTAATATTATTGTTATTCAAGTGACGATGTTTATATATTACCCCGGCTCGCTTGGCGGGCTGCTTGCGCGCGATGGTACACGCGCGCGCGTCGCTGGACACGCGCATGTCGCCGCGCGCGCCCGGGCCCGCGTCCCACAGCCGCGCCTGCGCCGACAGCGCCGGCTCCCGCACGCCCTGCACACACGGCACGCGCTGTAGGCTGGCGAGCCACGGCGCCACTTGCGAGTGCGAAGAGACCTACCGAAATATTCTGCAAAAATCTCGCCGTGAAACCTTACGGAAGCTGTCATTCCACTTGATGCAAGGGATATTCACAATATTAAAAGCTCTCTTCAACCTCACTTCAGCAAGCTTTCACGGTGGATTGTTTACAGAATAGATCGGCTGAGTCTTACTGCACACACCAGTGCGCACAGTGCACACACCAAAGTGCAACAGACAGAGTCGATGGACGTCCACCTTGCTCGAACTATATTCATAATATATGTTAAAATATTCGGCCGCGCTCTAGTTGTACCCTTACAGTACAGTAGGTACTTACCCGGCTGTTAAAATGGCATACCAAGTTTTTTTTTAAGTTAGACTTATTAGAACGTCCTTTACCGCGAATACTTGTGTGACAATCTTGTTCTAACTCGGCGAGCCATACTAACGGCCATGTATACGGACACCACGTTCTGCGTGGGCAGACGACGCGCCACGCGCTAGGCCTAATCTGATCTACATGTAGCTTTATGAAATATTAATACTTGTACTACATTCAGAAAAGGACATCCGAGAAGTTTAATGTTGTTTATGAACAAAAGATACAAAGTGTTTTGTTGTAACGAAAAAGACACCTTCCAGACTTATGAATACAACAAATTGTGGCAAGATTAGTGTGCATCTGAAGATATAAAACGTGTATTTCCCTGTCACCTGTCATTCCAATCAATTATAATTTATTTTATGTTGGTTCACGTTTTCCCTAAATACAAACTCACTCAAACTCAAAGCATTTAGGTATTTTAATTAAACCATTTACAGGCACTTTTCAATTGTCAAGAAGTTGGTCAGTCAGAAAATACGAAGCTAGTTGCCCATTCCAAAGCGTAGGTACCTATGGAGAAGAACAGGCAAGAAAATCCATGGACATTCTTATTAAATTATATTTTACAAAATTATTAGTTACATCATTACTTTTGAATTAAAAAATTATATAATGTGGGAACGATGTAAAAAATAAATAAGACGTACGCGTTAAAAGCGTCCAGAGTACAACAAATAGTACTTAAGAAAACAACAATCCAAAAATAAAATATTTAAAAAAAAAAGAATGTCACGATATCAATAATTAGTTAACACAGATGACTGTATTATGTATTACAATATGGTAATGAATTTAGTTTAAAACGCGTGAAGTAAAACTACATAATATGTTATCGGTGTGGTCTTGCGCTGATAAGAGCGCACGGGAGGGCGCGGGCCTGCGTGGCATGTGCTCACAGGCGCGGGCCTGCGTGGCATGTGCTCACAGGCGCGGGCCTGCGTGGCATGTGCTCACAGGCGCGGGCCTGCGTGGCATGTGCTCACAGGCGCGCGCCGCACACGTGCGGGTGCTCCCGGGACACTCCACACATAACTAGATCACACGCTTGTGTCCGAACGCCCCCTGATTACTTTATATCTATTTATGTTTTTTGAGAAGCAGTTAAGAGCAAATTCACAATTGAGTTTTAGCAGATCTTCAGCTTAATAACTGTACAGAACAGATCTGTTGCAAAAAAACGAAAGTAAGAGTTTTTTTCCAATTTGCTTGTTGTGAAATGAAACTGATTGTCAAGATAAGAAATTTACACAGAAATGGTATTGACTTGTGTGACAATAATATATGACTCAGTAAGAAAGCACGCAGTAAACTACGCACAGCGACTTAGTAACCGGACAGTTGAAGCAGATACACACATAATGGCAAATGCTAGTCATATAAAAGGTTTAATTTTACATTTGGAATGATGACAATGTTTAAGTCATTAAAAAAACCATTCAATATATATATATTCTAGAAAATAAAAATATAAAACACACACACCAGCATACATCAAACATGCCTAACTGAATAATATGTGGGAGTGTTTCTAAGATAATGGTTTATGTAAACAGTTGCAAACCAAGCACGGCAAAGAAAACAAGCTCTTAGTACGAGACATACCTGAGGACAGAACATAAATGTATAGTGCAATGTATCCAGTAAGCATAGTCAGAGTACCAGCACTGTCGAACATGTGCGGCCGTGCCGTCACATTCACTTCTACATCATACTGTGAATGTCACATTCATAAATATAAATCTACATAATTTCCTCTATGTTTAAAACACTACATGGAAGACAGACCAGAATGTTTTTGTGGAGTACACTTTAAGGCTGAATATTATGCTCAATAACCTCCTACTCCTCTCAAACATTAGGGAGTGCTACGTAAGGAGCCGACAAGCCACCAGCACTCAGTATCTGGTGTATGAGGTGAGATGTTTGTGTTACCTGTGCAGTCAAGTCAAACGCGCTAGTGTTAGTGGGGGCGGAGTCGCCGTGCTCCGCAAACCAGTCTACCTCGCGCTCCTTGGCCTCCTTCGGCTCGGGCGCCGCCGCCTCCAGGTGCAGCTGTACACAAGGCATTGGTTAAACTCTCACATGTGAATATACAATACAAGGAGGAACTGCAAAAACTAAACTGATACTTTGATAAACAGAGCAAAGTTGGCAAAGCAACCATGAGCTATTATATGTGCTGTTTTGGAGAAAACTAAAATGCATTTATTATATTTTTATTAAAACTTAGCCCAATATTATTGTGCTGACATGACATTATAAAAGCTTAAAAAATCATAAGTTTCCATCATTTCATCTTCATCATTTGTAAGTATTTACAATCTAAGAACACATTAATTATTGTAAGAGAAAGAATTTTTTTTTTACTTTTTTATGTTATTTTCAACTCTTTGTACCACCTCAGTAGTTAATATCATTACTTTCTATAAATGTGTTTATGTTCATGATAATGTTACATTCACTTCCAAGTAAATATTATTATTAACTTGTTATTTAATTATGGTAATAGTTGTCTTGCTGCATTCAGGGCACTTCAGGGTACAATTGATTGGCACTAATTATTGTTACACTCAAATAGATAAATAAATATGTTCAACAGATGTCTAAATTGTATATTTTAATATAATCATAACCAAAAAGTTTAATTGATAACTTACATTAAATACCCAAATCTATGAATAAAAGCAGGAACCAAAATGAAAACATGTCAAGTTATGCAACCTTGGCATCCTAAGTATGAATGTTGGACTTGGCTGTGTCATAGTTTTACATTCATTGGGATAAACATACTGTTTTACATACACTCGAGAGCAATGAATTAGGGTCAAATAAAGATACCTGAAAGTCTTGAAAACTAAGAATGCTAGCTTAATTAAATAAATAGTGTTTAATAGACAAGCTCAGCCTTAAATTGTCAAGTGATTCAACTTCACTAACAAAACAGTGGTGGACTGACCTTGGTCCCATATGTCTTCATGGCCTGCTCAGACAGGGCACTCAGCTTGTCACGGTACATCTGGGCCACACGAGAGCTGTACTTTTGTCGAGCATCCTCTGTTGACAGACCGTGTGTGCGGAAGAACTGGGTCTAACAAGTGGACAAACAATGTTAGCTATGCCTAATCTTTTGTAACATCACCAATAGTACTAGTTTATCACACATTAATACAGTGCTACACCATTGCAATCAGGAGTGTATCAACATGACACGGCTGGCCTTAAACTTCAGTAACAAAGCCGCCCCTAAGACGACCCACTGACCAAGTTATCATCATATTAGCTTGGCAAGAGGAGCCAACAATAAAGGAAGGAGTTGGGAAACTAAAGAAATGTGACGTAAATGTTGAACATACAGCGTTCGAGTTCCCGCCAAGCTGCATGTTTCTGAGCTGCTTCCATGTCCAGTTGATGTCGAGCTGCGTGGAGCGCACGAACGTGAGGTGCACGCCGAGGCTGCGGTGCACCGCGGAGCAGTCGAGACAGATGAACACTCCGTACGTCACCGACGACCACGTAGGGTTCTTCGCGTTGCAGTCGAAACATACCTACACACCATACAACATACATTATTATCACTGAAGTTCTATTCTATAATTACGTAGCTATTGAAATCAACGTACTTTATTCGATGAAATAGAGCGTAATCTTTGGAAAACTGCTTCAATATCGGTTTTACTCGGCCCAGAGTCAGCCATTTTCGACGTGTTGTCACTATCCTATCTGTCACGTAAATAAGGCCGCATTCCGAATTAGCTACAAACACTCACAGCACTCACATTTTTAATAGTCACATTTTTTTTTTTTTTTTGGAATTTTATGACCTGGTAACTGGACCTTTAGGTCAAATCTTATTTTATTAAAGAGCACTGCACTATCACTTCATTTTTAAATTGATTTAATAGTATTTTTAATGTATTTATATATCGGTTTGTATGTATTTTTGTCTTTTAATATCTCTTCAAGTGGCGGCGGGCGGGATAAAGAATCGCACTTAATGTTCACATCACTAAGTTCACTAGCCAACACTAATCTGTCAAGCAAGAAGTTTTGACAGCCAAAAATAAGATGTTCCATGGTTCCTTCTTGGGATTCACAATGTCGGCATGTATTGCTTGTAATAATGCCAAGTCTAGCAAGGTGTGACGGAGCAGTATTATGGCCAAAGCGCAATCTATTTATCGTAGTGATAAAGTCTCGGCTGGCTTCCTTCAATCTATTGTACCAGGGTCTAACAGGTAAACTTTCTTGAATACTTCCATACCACTTTCCTTTGATGACTTGGTCTTTCTTCCACATTTCTAACCATAACTTACATATATTTTCACTAATGCATTGCAAGAAGTCAGTCATAGGAATGCCCATTGCATTTCTAACATCAATAGCATTATTACCTTCGTATGCGGTTTTATCAACTACTTCATTGCCAGAGATACCTCGGTGAGAAGGTACCCACAGGAATACAATTTTTATGTGCTTATGATAATATTGATAAATTATTTCTTTGATGTAATACAGAATATAATTTGACTTAAACGAAACTGTAAGGTTAGTTAGGGCTTTTATCAAACTTAGTGAATCAGAAACAATCAAAAAGTATTTACAATTGCTAATTTGGCGAATATGTATTAATGCCTGATAAACCGCATATGCCTCAGCAGTGAATATAGTACATGTATTGTATAGAACAAAGCTTTGAGAGAATTTAGTATGTGGATCATATATAGCAGCACGAACATAATCACTCCCCTTACTGCCATCAGTGTAAATAACATGATAATTCTTATTATCTGCCAAAAACTGTATCATATCTGAATTATTATTAATGGGATTTTGTAATTCTTTAACGGGATGTGAAATACACTGATAAGAGAAGGAGTAACATGGCCATGGGCATTGTTTTCTAATACCAGTAAAACTGTTTTCTGTTTCCAGCAATATTTTGGACAATGTTGGGGATTTACCATTCAAGAGATCCTCTCCTGTTGTTAGAGGCCCAAAAGTTCTACTTACAGAAGGTACAATTTTGTTTATTATTTTCCTGTTATTTGCAGCAATTAATTTAAGACAGAATCTCTCTGCAAGTAGAATGCGTCTCAAAATTAATGGCATAGTTTTAGTCTCCACTTCCATGGCCCTTATGGGAGTAGAGCACATTGCACCAGAAATTGTTCTCAAAGCCCTGTTCTGCAATAGATCTAGTTTATTTACATGAGTACTATTTATATACACTAGTGAACTATAATCAAAATGACTTCTAACTATACTTTTATACAAAATTGATAATATTTTCGGGTCTGCTCCCCATGAGACACCTGCAAGACATTTAATTACATTGAAACCTTTTAGAGCATTCTTTGATATGTATTTAATATGTTCCTCAAAGGTTAATTTCCTATCTATTACTATGCCTAAAAATTTCTTTGAATTTACTGGATTTATAGTTTCTCTGTTATAAACTACTTTTGAATTTGTGTTCTCATTTCCAAATATCATAACACTGCTTTTGGAGGGATTTATTTTTAAATGTAGCACATCATTGTAATAGTGAAATAGTTGGGACAAGGCTCTGTTAATATTGTCAATTGCAATTTCTAAATTATAATTACTACTGTACATAACAATATCATCAGCAAACTGCAGAATATCTACATTACTATTAACAAATTTACAGATTTCACTTGTGTAAATATTGTATAACAAAGGAGATAGTGTAGCACCCTGCATTGTACCCCTAGATGCACATTTTGGACCATGCAATGTATTATTATGTCTTACATAGAGTGTTCTATCATTCAAAAAATTATATATCCATTTACATAGTTGGCCAGGCACACCTAACCTAGACATAACTTGTACAAGTATAGCTGGATCCAGACTGTCAAAAGCACCTTGAACATCTAGGAATACACAAACAGTGTGTGACTTTCTATCCTTTGCATGTTTCAGGTCTGAAATTAAGGAAGTGAAGCTGTCAGCACAACTTCGCCCTCGACGAAATCCATATTGTACGTGTGGAATGAAGCCGTTAGATTCCATATACCAATCCAAACGATTTTTAATCATGTTTTCAAATAATTTACCTAGACATGAAGACAGTGATATTGGTCTGTAAGAGCTGGCAAGCTCTGAAGGTTTATCTGGTTTGAGTATCGGAATGACACATTGTGTTTTCCATGATTGTGGAATACATTTACAATGCCAAAGTAAATTAAGAATATTAAGAAACATTTTTTGTGCTGATTCATCTAAATTTTTAATAGTACAATAGGGGAGATCATCTAAACCAGGTGTAGTGTCTTTCCGAGATAACAAACTCATTTTAAATTCAGACCATGTAAAAGGATCTAGCAAAAATTTGGAATTTAGATTATCATTATTTAATTCGAAAATATTGCCTAAACTATTAACATTATTTAGATTGCTGTTGTCAGATAATTTATCTAGAAATTGGGAAATGAACTCATCTTTATGTGATTTATTGCCAGCTCTTATACCTTTAAACATTTTTAGCATATTCCAAATCTTACTTATAGGAGTAGTTCTATTAAATGTGTTACATAAGTTACCCCAACCTATTTTTTTTTGTTCTGATATGGTTCTTTTTTTAAGTGCATCTTTTCTTTTATAATCTAAATAGTTCTCCATACTAGGTTCACTTCTATATAGTTTCAATGCATTGTAAGAGGCAATTACACTTTTTTCACAAATGTCATTCCACCATGGAGCTGGAGGTCTGCTTTTAAAATTATTTGGTTTATTAAGTTTAGGAATTGTCATATCTTTTAAAGTACCCAATCGAGAACAAAAATCATTATAGGTTAAAATAGGATCATACAGTTTTAAGACTAAATCATTGAATATTGTTTTAGAAATAGTTTTATACTTTTCCCAATCTGCTTTTTTATATATAAACCTATCAACAGGGGGATTAATATGATATTTATCTATATGTAGTGAAATCTCTGTTATTGTTGGGTAGTGATAGCTGCCCATGGCATCGTCATGTACAGACCACTCGCATATTGATGCGAGGTTAGCACTAGTAAAGCTAACATCAATTGCAGATGGATTCCGTCTCGGGTTGTTAACAGTTGTAAAATTACCATCATTTAAAATACATAAATCCAAGTCATCAATGATATTAAATAAATCATGACCTCTACCCTTAGTGGATAGACAACCAAATGCAATGTGGTGTGCATTAAAGTCACCACTGACAAATATGGGCTTTGGAAGATCATTAATAATATTACGTAATCTATTGATCCGTATATGTCCACTAGAAGGAGGGCAGTATACACAAAGAATAGTCAAGCTACCATGTACAGTAGATAAAGACAGAGCAACAGTTTGAATGTCTTCATAAAATCTAGTGTTTAAAACTTTGTACTTTAAGTATGGTTTAATCAGTATTGCTACACCATTATGAGTATTTTTGGAATTTTTATTATAAATATTATATCCGGGTATTCTAAAACTATTATCTTTAAACCATGTTTCGTTAAGTAAGCAAATGTCAATATTTTGTTTTTGTAAGAATTGAATCAATAAGGGTTTTTTACTATTAGCACTTTGAATGTTATACTGAGCAATACGTAGCTTAGATATTGTGTGACTTGGATCCATTACTTGAGATTTTTAAGTAGTGTTTCTTTTATACTATTTACGGTGGTAGGCGTATTATCTCCCTTATTACCCAGTTCCACCAACGTCTGTACCAGGGCCATAAGTACATCGTTGTTGGCAACTATTTGGGCTTTAATGTCTATTTTAGTAGGGATATCTTTAGATTTATTTACACTATGTACAGTATTATTTACAGATATAGACTTATTTACAGATGTATGTACAGACTTATTTACAGTGTTAGTTGGTTTCATTTTTGGAGGTAGCAGAGGTGGAAATTCAGTGTTATCACTCATGTGTTGTTTCGTCAATGTAGCACTTGCATAAGTAATCTTATTTTTCTTTTCTAAAATTTTATTTAACTTAATTGGACATAATCTAGAAATTGCAAGATGAGGCCCGCTGCAATTGCAACAGCAGATCTCTGTTGGTCTATCACATTCTTTATATAAATGCTCACCTCCACAAATGGAACATCTTTGTTTGCCATTGCATATCCTAGCAGAGTGGTTGAATTTAAAGCAACGGAAACATTGCTGTAATGGGGGCACATATTCAAAAACTCGATATGAAAATAGATCATATTGTACATTGTCCGGAAGAATATTCGATAGAAAAGTAATGCTAACTGTTTGTAGTGGTACTCGCTCCTGTCCTACCTTCTTTGTGAACCTTCTTACAGCTATTATTTCATAAATTGATGATAGTTTGGTGTATAGTTCTTTGTTTGAAATGTTTGCTGGTACAAATCTAATTATACCTGTTTTTTCTATTTGCGCAGCCGGAATAAATGCTTTCAAGCCATGTTTGTTAAGAAAAGCGCTGTTGTTAATAAAGTTATTGGCCGTATTATACTGTTTAAATATTACTGCTATTTTATTTGCGTTTATTCGTTGTATAGCCGTCACCCCTTTTATTTCGCTGGAGAATATATGATTGAGATAGATAGGGCTCTTATTGCCTATTCTATCCTTATTGTTGGAAGCTTCAATAAACACTTTAAAGTCTACATAAGTGGCATTTTCTGAATAAAGTCTTTTATAGTCAGGTTTAATGTACGGTGAATAGTCAGAATGCTCACCGCCGCCGCCATTACCACAGTCCATCCCATTCCCTCCGTCTCCGACCTCGGACCGAGGACGTTTATGTGAAGAGGGCGGGTTATCCCCGCCCCCCTCATTTCCCACCATTTTTTCAAGTTTGTACACTTATTACTATTGTTTTTAATTCACTCTTAAGCAAGAAACTAGTAAATATTTAATAAAAAAGAAAATTGAGAAAAAAATCTGAGCGCTCTTTTTTAAAATTCCCGCCAGAATCTTTAATAGTCACATCATAATCACATGCGTTCCGATTTAGATATTACGATTATGACAGCTGAGAGCTGTCAACAATTCGGAACGCTTGTGAACGCGCTCACAATGCTTACTCAATGTAAAAACGATATTATTACATACAGTATTTTTTTTTGTATAAACAGCAAATTTCTTCTTCAACTCTTCTTCTTTGGTTAGGCCACGACTGTCAGCCAGAAGCACAATTTCGAAAATGCCACATTAGTTTAATTTAAAGATATGATGCAACTCAAAACAAAACACACACTGACACATCTTTCACACACACTATAATTTTTGACAGCGCTCACAGCAACGTTGTTATTGATAAGGCAATTGCCGTATTATACGGCAATCCACGATTTTATTTCAGAAAATACGGCATACGCCAGCCCTGTAATTATGTAAACTAGCCCTCGCATTCACTAACATACACCTCGGGAAGTGGCGTATCCCAACCCGCGCGCCACAGTCTTTGAATGAAGGTACGGCCCCAGATAATGACTGGCATCAAAAGGCCGAGAGGATCGTAAACCTTCATTACGTTTGATAATAGACTGTGTTTGGTTAAAGTTTCAGTGGGTACTTATCTGGGGTAAGGCACGAAAGCCTAACGAGTCTTGCCGCGTGGGTCCCATTCGACACCCAAGACGCCAACCTCAGTGCTAGGTGGTAACATAACGTCAGAAGTAGAAGTAGAACTTTAAATCAGTGTCCATTCAAAATATATATTTGGGAACCTAGATATTCTGTGATCCAATCGGAATAAATACACACAACATTAAGAATATGTTTGATTTAAAAATTATTTTGGTATTATGTTTGTATGAACTATGCATGCTCCGCCGGCTCCTTGATGCAAAGAATATACTGACAGCAGTTGTTACAGTTGTGAGGAACATAATATACATTCTGCCTAATAATAGCATGCATGTACATTTTTAACCAAATTACAAAAACTAAATACATATGTAGTAAGTATACAACAAGTTTTGTGTAAGCAGTGCCCCCTAGAATGCGTGTTTAGGTGATGATTGTGATACTGTATCACAATCATCACCTAATCAATATGTATCACTGATATATTATATGTATCACAGATCACTGATAATATGCATCGGGTGACGATTGTGATATATAATTATTGGAGATTGTATAAAGTTGAAAACATGATTTGCGGTTATGTGGTATTTATTAATATGTACAGACTTTCCCAATCAACTTTGAACCTTATGCTTTAGCGATAAAGTTGAAATACTATTAAAGGAATCTGACAGATTGTGGTAGGTTGATGTGCTGGCGTCCGTACCTACTTATATTCGTACAAATATAGGACAATTCGCTCCCTTCTGACTTTTGGATAGGTGTGCACCATTCCTCATAAGTAATACGGGCTGTTGTCCGCAACTCCACGTCAATGCGCGTATTTTGCGTACGGGTGGGAAAATCGATCATTCGATCCACCCCAGCTCCTCAAGGAAGACCAGCAACGCTTTGATGTTACTGACCGTCTCATGTAGGGTACCTGGGTTACCGAAGTACTTTGCCCTGTACGTGGTGACCATCGGGCAGTTTAGAAGCACATGTGCCGCTGTCTCGTCGTCCTCCATGCAGGCCCTGCACAGCGGAGTGTCTGTTACTCCTATGACAAAGAGGTGTTTATTGAATGACCCGTGGCCCTTAGAGCATTAAAGTTGCTCTAAGCCCGTGGCCAGTTAAAGCTGCAGTAACTATACGCAGCTTTTGTTTAGTTAGACGGAGAACCTGTTTCGTGAGGCGGCCATCCAATTTGGGAAGTGCTTCCCAAGCCTTCCTGCATTCGCCTTGGTCCGTCCATAGTTTGTTGTGATGGTCTCTAGTGCGTTTCCTTACCAGAGTGCGTATATACCCGAAGGGCAGTGGCGCAATGGGATCAGGTCCCACTGGTGCCATACTCGACCCTCTTCTGGCAAGCTCGTCGGCTGCATCATTACCTAACGAACCGCTGTGTCCTTTGATCCATTGAATGGTTATATTATTTAGGTTACCCACCTGGTTGAGGCGCTGGTGACACTCGTATATATTAGCCCAGAGTCAACTGCATAACTGTTCAGCGCTTGCTGAACAGCCATGCTGTCTGAGTGTATTCGGATTGAGTGTTCTTTACTTCCCTGGCTATAAAGGCTGAAGCGGCTAGAGAGATGCCCAAGCATTCGGCCTGGAACACTCTGTTGTGGACCCCCAACGGTGTGGCTATATGTATGTTGAAGTCCTCCGAGAAGATTCCAGCACCTGTGCCACTATCCTGTTTTGGATCCCTCCGTGAAGATACGCAGCTCTGCAGGGCGCAGCCCTTCGCATTGGCATAAAAACATGATTTACGGTTATGTGGTATTTAAGTATTTTGCAATAGAATAGAATATATATATAAGTATTAAATTGCAAAGAATGCTACTTACTGAAAACAGTTGTTACAGTTGTGAGGAATACATGTACAATGCGTGCCACGAAAGATGAGACTTAATACACCACGTGGTTTAACTTGCGCCATACATGATTTTAGGTATCTTTAGCGGTATGAGGTCTGAGTGCGGGACGGGACCAGACATCATAGGGGCGGCGGAAAGAGCGGGGGAGGCGGGGTCAAGTCTCATCTTTCGTGCCACGCATTGTTACATACATTCTACCTAATTAGGTATGCAAATTTTGTACATTTAAACAAATTACAAAAACTAACCCATTACTAATAAACATTGTAAAGCGTCTGTATAGTTACACAACACTTTGTTTTCTTCTTTCGAAAGTCAAATTACTGACGACTGAAAGAGAAATTGGTGTAACTATTCATCTGATATAATACGTTTTAGTAAGGGGTAGGTAAATATACTAGGTATGCAACAAGTATTGTGTAAACACTGTCTTAGATTATAAGAATGTGTGTACTTAGGAGATGATTGTGATACTAAATGGAGATTTAATAAAGTTGAAAACATGATTTGCGGTTGAGTGTTATTTATTTACTTATACATATTGTTGCGCGCCACAAATAATGTTTGATACATCGCCATGTATCGCCATTAGTTACCACTAGCACCATCTTGTATCGGGTAGCAGAACTAGTACCTTGGTACTAGCTAGGACATTGACCCTTCATGTACTAGTAATTCCGAGAACTATCGACGTCGAGTCAGTCGGGACCGCTATGTACTCGAACATACTAGATGTTTATAGAGTAACTCTGTGGAACTATATAAGGCGGGCGCGAGCCGCGAGACACATAGTTTCGATTAAGCGATACGAGCGAGTACATCAAAGGCGATATTCGAGTGCGACTTAAGAGTGATCAGTAAGTGTAATTGTGTTCATAATTAGTGTATTTAACTTGTAATTAGTGTTGGTGAGTAAAGTGTCAGTTTTTTGGTTATTAAATCGGCAGTTTTTATTGTAACGAACCCCAAGCTCGTAATAATTGGTGTCAGAAGCGAGGTTTAAAAACCATGCCGATTTTACCCAAAGACGACATGGAGGGTATCCGTACCCGGAGTCAACGCCAGCAAGAGACGGACCAGAGGCGATTCGGTGGAACAACGCCACAGAGGTCGGAAGGCCAGATACCGACCACGGAGGCCGGCCCGTCCACAGCTGCTCCAGCATCATCAGCACCAGATTTTGCTGCTCTGATGATGATGCTGCAGGAGCAGGCTCGCCGACAGGAGGAACAGGCCCGCCGACAAGAGGAACAGGCCCGCCGACAGGAGGAACAGGCCCGTCGACTGGAAGAACAGCTCCAGCGGGACAAGGAGGAACAGGCCCGCCGGTTGGAAGAACAGCTGCTGCGTGACAGGGAGGAACAGGCTCGTCGACAGGAAGAACAGGCTCGCCGGTTGGAGGAACAGCTCCAACGTGATAAGGAGGAGCAGGCGCGCCGCCAGGAGGAGCAGATGCTCCTAATGAAGGACCTTCACGCTACCTTAGGGAAAGACATGAAGGAGATGAAGGATAAGGTTGCTCAGTATGACAACCGCCTGTCGGAAGAAGAAATCAGAATCGAGCAAGTGAATAATCGGGTTGACAACGTGATGGCTGACATGAAGAAAACAAACGCTGGACAACCTTAAACTGTGTGATGGAATCGCAGCTCCCGTAGCTACAACACCTTCGCTACGTGGATTCAAAGTGCCACCGTTCGACGGAACATCTTCCTGGTCGGCCTACAAAATCCGTTTGAGGCGGTCATGAAGGCGAACGGGTGGAATAAAAGTCAGGCCATGACTGCCCTCACCCTGGGCCTGCGTGACCAGGCCTTAACTGTCCTGGAAGCTTCCTTACCGAGGTAAGGAAGTGACTTACGAGCAGCTCCTTGAGGCATTGGAGGCTCGGTATGGCGACGCTCACCTGGAACACGTGTTTCGGGCGCAGCTCAAGGATCGCGTGCAACGCAGTAACGAAAACCTGCAGCAGTGGGCCCTTGAAGTGGAGAAGCTGGTTCGTAAAGCTTACCAGTCCGTACCTGCGCTTATTGATGGGAACCTGGTGCAGGCATTTATCGACGGCATCCGCGACCTTGAAGTTAGAGCTGCTGTGAGGCTCGGTCACCACGGGACGCTTAAGGACGCCTTGGCCCATGCATTAGAGGTGGAAGCGGTGCGGCAGGGTCATCGTTCCCATCGCGTCAGGGAAGTTGCAGCGGCTACAGTTCGCGAGCGCAGTAAAAGATACAGCCCTAGGTGCTACGGCTGTGGGGAAAGGGGCCACCTTCGATCCAGTTGCCCTAAGCGGACTGCAGAAAGGGAAAGTGGCTGGACTCGCGAGGGTAGTACGGCTAACAGCACCGCCCAGCAGCAGCAGGACGGCTTTGTGGTTAAACACCGCAGCGGGAAGTCTCTTAGCAACACAGATGCATTGTCAAGAAGACCTTGTCCTGAAGACTGTAAGCACTGTACTAGGCAGGAGAGTAAGGAAGTGGTACCTGTAAGGATGCTCAGGACAGACCTCAGCAACGAGTGGAAGGAGAGCCTACAACGTGCACAGCAGGAAGATTCGGACATCAAGCCAATTCTGGAGTGGATGAAGGCCAGAGCTCCTAAGCCCAGGTGGAGTGACGTCTCAGCGATGAGTTCGGTCAGAAAAAGCTATTGGGCCCAATGGGACAGCTTGGTGGTTCAGGATGGAGTCCTGTGCCGTAAATGGGAAAATGCTCGGGGAGACAGCTGTCATTTGCAAATGGTTGTCCCTAAAGCTCAAGTACCGGATGTTCTACAGCTTTACCATAATGGTTGTTCAGGAGGTCACTTGGGTGTAAAACGGACTCTACTGAAGATACGAGAACGGTTTTACTGGGTCCACTGTCGGGACGATGTCGAGGATTGGTGTCGCAAATGTACAAGTTGTGCAGCTGTAAAGGGACCTCAGACTCGTAGTAGGGGTGCATTGAAATTGTACAATGTTGGTGCACCATGGGAAAGGATAGCCCTTGACGTTGCGGGGCCGTTTCCGGAAAGTGAAAGTGGTAACAAGTATTTCATGGTTGTGATGGACTACTTCACGAAGTGGCCGGAAGTCTTCGCCATTCCAAATCAAGAAGCTTCGACAGTTGCAGATAAATTAGTTCATGAAGTCTTCTGTCGTTTTGGAGTACCTTTGGAGATTCAAAGTGATCAAGGAAGGAATTTTGAGTCCCAAATATTCCAGGAAACTTGTCGAGTTATGGGTATTCGTAAAACAAGAACGACTTCTTACCACCCACAATCGGATGGAATGGTGGAACGATTTAATCAGACGCTGGAGAGGTACCTAGCAAAAGTTGTGGAAAATCGGCAACGAGATTGGGACAAGCACATACAACCGTTTTTGTTGTCATATCGAAGCGCTGTTCACGAAAGTTACATCGGTGACACCAGCTCTCGCGAACTTTGGAAAAGAACTACGGCTGCCTGCTGACCTGATCACCGGAATACCACCTGATGCCCCACGAAGTGTAACCGATTATGCGAATGACTTGCGGAGCAAGATGAATGACATTTATGAGCACGTCAGACAATCGGG
Source organism: Luperina testacea (assembly GCA_927399505.1). Lineage (NCBI taxonomy): Eukaryota > Metazoa > Arthropoda > Insecta > Lepidoptera > Noctuidae > Luperina > Luperina testacea. Next base: position 518,335 of record OV656766.1, on the reverse strand, counting down.
CCAGCAAATGTCTGAAAAGATGAAAACCCGTTATGATCGCAAAATGAACAATAAAGAGTTCGACGAAGGTTCACTCGTGTGGTTGCACAATCCAGTCCGCAGCAAAGGGAAATCTCCTAAGCTTCAAGCTAAATGGGACGGACCGTACCGGATTGTGACAAAGATCAATGATGTAACCTACCGGATACAGAAAGGTGCAAGAGGTACTCCTAAGATCGTCCATGTGGATCGACTGGCGCATTATTATGGAGCCAATAATGCTCGGGACGAGCATGTCTTAGGAGGGGGCAGTGTTGCGCGCCACAAATAATGTTTGATACATCGCCATGTATCGCCATTAGTTACCACTAGCGCCATCTTGTATCGGGTAGCAGAACTAGTACCTTGGTACTAGCTAGGACATTGACCCTTCATGTACTAGTAATTCCGAGAACTATCGACGTCGAGTCAGTCGGGACCGCTATGTACTCGAACATACTAGATGTTTATAGAGTAACTCTGTGGAACTATATAAGGCGGGCGCGAGCCGCGAGACACATAGTTTCGATTAAGCGATACGAGCGAGTACATCGAAGGCGATATTCGACAGTAAGTGTAATTGTGTTCATAATTAGTGTGTTTAACTTGTAATTAGTGTTGGTGAGTAAAGTGTCAGTTTTTTGGTTATTAAATCGGCAGTTTTTATTGTAAAGAACCCCAAGCTCGTAACAATATTATACGATTATAGGCCAATTCGCTACCTTCGAAAATATTTAAATGTCTTTGGCTCCCCCTAATGCGGTGATTGTCGGCGACGCTCGTTCGCATGTAGTATGTCTGGAATATATCTATATACATTATAAGGTGGACTTAAAAACCCCATCGGTACAGACACACCTTCGAGTACGCCCATTTCGCATTATTTTTGTTTATAATTACTTGCAACACCCAAAATTATAGTTTTCGATGATATCGAATCACCGCGAATCACTTTGCGGGCTGTCAAAAATGCAAAATATATTCGTACTATTCGTAGACAATAGACACAAAGTTCGATAAAATACCGATGACAATCGATGACTTTGAGAGTTGAGACTAACAAAATAATATCGATAGGAGTTTACGACCGAATTTTTCAGTATATTACAAAGTACTCTGCAAGGAATTTGTACCTACAAATTCCTTGGTACTCTGTGATCGAATTCGGTCGTAAAGCGATCGCTACGAACGCCGAGACTGCAGGCGTGCTGCAGGCCCAGGGTCGTTATAACGAAAAAGTGTTCTATCTATTGTAATAAGTTATAATATTGTTTACTAACACGCTGGATCACTGTTGTCCGAAAATAAAGAATTATATATTATATATTGTAAAAAAGGATGCCAATTTGCAATTTGTAGGCGTCATTATATCGTAAATTAATTCTATATATATTTTTTTTATTTTATCTAAGTGCCTTTTTCGAAAATGTTATTTATTTTGCAGAATATGACAGAATCACCGACTTTATTTTTATCTCTGTTGGTTGTGCAAAATATAAAATGTTTATTTTTTACAATATTTCAGAAGGATCAAAAAGGTGATAATTTGATCTAATTGTAAATCTATAATTTTCGAATAAAAATCTTCCTTGTCTATGATCCAGTCTATGGCCACTGATGGTTGTTGAGCGGACGCATGTTAAAAATTTCTAGAGATAATTTTGTTGATAAACTTATTTACGACACGGTAGCAAAAACGCATAGTGAAGACCTATACAGGCTTCAAAGTTGAAAAATTGCCGTGCAAACTATTATCGCTATACAGATAGTGTGAGTGGAAGGACGCTGTTGTGCGGCGGCATCTTGCAATCGAAGTGCCCAATTAGCTATGTGTACGTGCCAGTGTCCCCAGGCTGACGAGTGAAAGTGCGACAAATTAGCGACAGAACATGTCGAAGCAGCTGGTGAAATGAGTGACAAGTGGACGGGACAGGCAGTGGAATGGAAAACGTAAACTTTCAGCCGAGCGGGGAGGAGATCGAGCGGGCCTTGATGGACCTGGGCCCCCTGCTCGGCGTCACCATCAAGGAGGAGGTGCAGGATGAGCTGGGAGACGCCGGCGCGGCGCCCGCGACCGCGCTCAATGTACGCACTGCACACACACCGCAACAACATCATGTATTTGTAAATAATGCAACCTTCCCAATTCGTTTCAGGCATCCCTTTAATCATTTATTCAAATAATTTAAATATGTTTCTAACTTTTCAAAATATTGCAGAAATTTATCTCATCAAATCAGAAACTTTTTTTTTATTTTATCAGGTCTAATGTTCATATTGCTGTGTGACTTTCATTCTTTGGTGACATCTTTTATTTGATTGAAATTATTTTATGAGATTTGCCTGTTTCTGAGAAGAGTCTGAAACCAGCTCAATCTGGCAACTCTCTTGGAGCAGAGTAAAATGACAACATATTTCAATATTGTGTGACCTGACACATGCACTAAATGTTCAGTTAACAATACATTTATGCTCATTGAATTAAATAATATTTACAAACTCCTAAGTCATTAAAGAGCCTCTACGATGTGTGTCATCAGACTAGTGTAGTGGTAAGACAATTGTACAGAGTAGGACTCGTTGATAAGCACTCTTACCCACTAGGGTCAAGTCCTATTCTGTACAATTGTCTTACCACTAGGTAAGACAATTGTACAGAATAGGACTTGTTGATAAGCACTTTCTTACCCTAGTGGTAAGACAATTGTACAGAGTAGGACTAGTTGATAAGCACTCTTACCCTAGTGGTAAGACAATTGTACAGAATAGGACTTGTTGATAAGCACTTTCTTACCCTAGTGGTAAGACAATTGTACAGAGTAGGACTGGTTGAAAAGCACTCTTATGTGTCAACAGGATGCTAGAAGCTCTATATGGGGCTGATAATACAGTTGGCTTATCTTTTGGTATTTCCTGTATGGCAGTACAGGGCAGGGTGGCACATTTCCATTCAATACAAGACCAGAACGCAAGGGTGTGAAACTAATCACATATGGATTGGAAATCACTTTTTTATTAAGGTTTTGCAATCTATACAAGAGTAGTATGCAAATACTTCGTTTGGTAGTGACCCAACTAACAACCTTCTTCCATAATATACAGTGCCAGTACGTATATGGACTAATTGTGTATATGTATAAGAATAAGCGAGCCAAACTCTAGATTCCAATCTATAAGCGAGCAGTTGCATTCTCGCCATTTTGATTTGTTGATGTCCTGTTATACGAGTATTATATACTCCATATATTATAACCTTCGTAAAAGATTAGGTCACATCAAACATAGTCTAATTTCTTAGTATTTTTTGCAGTAAAAATAAATGGGATATTATTAATTGCACATCAAATAAATCGACCGTAGCAATTAACATTGTCGGATCTACATAAATGAGCAGAATTTTTTATTATGCTGCGGAATGGGCCAGGTCTTGACCTCAATCTCCCTAAAATAATCTGGGTAAAAACGCATTATTGCAATGTGCAATACTTTTCCAATTGCAGGATACAACAATTTTGAACTGCTGACCAAGCGCACAATCAACAGCAGCAGCATTGAAAGTGACCTACTAAAGTTTGCAATGTTTGGACTAAACACTGACAATATACATATGTATATTGAAAAAATTTTGAAAACAAAAGAAAATGGCATATCACATGTTTGAACACACTAAATTCTGGAACAACAGTTTCAACTGTATTTTTTTATTTGATAACCCAATTTATAAGTAAGGTTATAGGCTATTTTACATCATGTTATGATTCTTTAGGAGCAGAAGCTAATTTAATCATACAATTGACACTACACCGACCTTTTTTCGCATTTTCAATAGGTCATGCTACCACAAGATTAGTAAATCCATAGAAATAATATGATTGTGTATGATGGAGAATGTATTGTTTGATGTACACAGGTGAGCAGTACGCCTGACGGCGGACTGGGCGCAGAGGGCGGCGGGGGCGCGGGCGAGGCGGGCGGCGACGCGGGCAAGGGCTCGGCCGACTCGCTGGCGTCGCCCGGCGCGCGCGCTGCGCTGTCGGGCACGCGCTGCGTGCTGTGCAACACGGCGCTGGCGCTGGCCGACGGCACGCCCAAGCTCATGGAGTGCCTGCACTCTGCCTGCGAGCCCTGTATCCGCGCAAAGCTCGAGGAAAGACAAGCCAGCTCTAGAGACTTCTTGGGTATGTATCGCGTGATCTTCTTACTTATTTCAGCGTACCCTGTGGGATTTCCTATCAGCAAAAATGACAAGCTATTTAAGTCCATTAGGGGATGATTGTTCAAGAATTCTAGAGTGCACAATTTCATGTTTCTCGACCTAGCTGTTTAGGCTGTGCTTTGGTTGTCAGTGAATGAATATAAGATTTTTATTAAGTACAAAATATATACAGTCAAAACCGTTTATGGCGACATCGTTTAGAACCACATACCGGTTAAATTTACCAAAATCAAAGGTCCTGGCTGAATGTTATATGACCGCCCTATCTAAAACATTGGTTTTTACGACATTGTTTACTACGACATACCGCATTAAGCGACCACATTTGGTTAATGTTTTCGGAGAATTATATCTGTAGAACGACCGGCTCAGCTGTATTGTAAACAATTTGAATAGGTAACTGTATCCACATCTGGCACAGTATAATAGTCAATGGCTATTATCGTAAAAGTAAACAGAGTTTAGGGTCTTTTGTAATTCTTAGAAACAAAGCACATGCATGCCGTAGCCTCAAGGCCAATTAGCCCAAAATTTACGACCTGCTTTATCTACTACTGAAACAGACGAGTTTATTGATGTAGATCAGTCTATTGCAATTTGTGCACCAGCTACGGAGGATGATATCGTACGTGAAGTTCAAGAGGAAAATGAAAATGAACAGGAAGACTCGGAAGAACAATTTACAGTGCCAACTTTGATTGACGGTCTCAATGCTGTTAGTGTATTACAAAAGATTGTTCTTTTTAATGAAGAGTTCAACATGCAGGGAAATTGTGACGATACGCTGATTAAAATCCAACGTGAATTACAAAATGTGTATGCACGACAGAAGTGTTTCAAACAAACTAAAATTTATGCATACAAAAATGATGGAAAAATTATATTGTTCTTTTATATTATACATACGTTTGTATTGAAGTAAACAAAATGCGGTTTAATTTCCTACATGAATATACATATTATCCTTCCTATTAATACCTGTCACCGGTTGTTACAACTATCGGTTTTTACGACTCAATATGAGTAGTCCCTTCGATGTCGTTATAACAGATTTTGACTGTAATTTGAAATTAAATTTCATATCTCATTTCATCAAAGTGCGTTATAATTTATTTACCCCTATAATTATAAATGCACGGTTATAATATAAGCGTATGAGAAATGTATGGTTTAACAGAAGCTAATTATTTCTTAATTTTAAGCAATGTGTAACCTCTAATTGTGCAGGAGCAGAGCGCGTGACGGTGACGTGCCCGGCGTGCCGGCTGCAGTGCCAGGTCGCCAACATGATCGACCAGCGCTTCGTGCTCGAGAAGATGGCGCTCGAGCAGGCCGGCTCCAACGGTCAGTCATACTCATAAGTCAAAGTCAAATCATTTATTTCAATTAGGCACATATAGAATATTGATTCTATTAGTTCCTCCAAAAGGTACTTTCGAATAATAGGGAGGAAACTCCATAGTTAGTCTTTTGAAATGTTTTACAATATTTTGTGTACTTACATTCATTATTATATTATTATGTGAAGAATTCGAAATAAAGCAATGACAGATAAATCAACTAAGTATGTGATAATAAAATACATGGTGCTCACATATTTACAAATATTGTAACCATAGAATCCTGTCCTAATATGTATACTAATGCTCCTAATAAAATTCTAAATTATTGTAACAAATAATGAATCAATGGGTGAGTAATCACAGAATGAATGCTTCCTACACTTGGTTCATGTATGTGTGCCGTGCGCTGTCCGCAGGCGGCGCCGGCGCGGAGCAGCAGTGCAACAGCTGCGACGACACCGAGCCCGCCACCAGCTACTGCGTGGACTGCGCCGAGTTCATCTGCGACAACTGCGTGCACGCGCACCAGAGGTAACACTCCGGCACCGTGCACTGCGCGCGACCTCCCGACTCCACATCAACATTCCTCGACTACATAAACAGCCCAAAACAAGTATTAGTCAATCAACACACCTGCCGAAACTCGGCAGCTAAATATTCGTTTCGACGTATTCGGTACCATGTCAAAAATTGTTATTTGTAGTTGCCGAACTTTCGCCCGACGTATGCTTACGTACCATTAGCCATTGTAGGAGTGCACGTCGATCTAACTTGGCGTCTTTTTCGTAGACGGGAGGACGCTAGACTTAATCATTAAGGGCAGTGGCACATTTCTGTGTCGTGGTGCGAGGTGGACCAAAGAAACTTTTTCAGGAGTGTGGCATATTACAACGAGTTTTAATTGACTAACGGAACATAATGTAAATCCGGCTTAACTATAAATGTTTGATGTTGATTTTCGCACTGGCTCGTTGCTGAAGCGTGACTCATCTGTGCAGGTTGAAGATAACGAAGGAGCATACCATCAAGTCGAAAGAGGAGGCGCTGGCCGAGCTGCAGGCGCAGGCCGGCGCGCGCAACGCGCACGACATGTTCTGCAGCGAGCACGTACAGGTACACGCGAGCACGTACAGGTACACGCGAGCACGTACAGGTACACGCGAGCACGTACAGGTACACGCGAGCACGTACAGGTACACGCGAGCACGTACAGGTACACGCGAGCACGTACAGGTACACGCGAGCACCCACTTCACAGTACCACACGACTTGTTTCAAAGTCATAATAATTCACATAATTAATGATATACATATTTAAAAACAATTTAAAGGCTGCACATAACATATAATCAGCCTATAATGCTCCCACTGCTGGGACACAGGCCTCCTCTCGCTGAGGGGAGTGGGCCGTAATCCACCACGCGGGCCCAGTGGGGGTTGGTAGTTGTGACATTTCTTCGAATTTTTTGGTTCTATTTCTATGACATGACGGTTTCCTGACGATGTTTTCCTTCACCGTTTTGAGGATAGAGTTAATTTCTTGCTGCGGCCACAGGATCCATTACAACCTTGTAACATCTTATTAACATCATGGAACATAAATAAAGATATGAATATGAAAGTTGATTCCACAATGACTAGTACTAGAAGTTGAAGTGGAAACAAATTTTTATATTATTATGTGAACATTACAGTTATGTTCAGTCACATCAGTGCTTATACTCAGCAATGCATAAACCACAAGTCTCCAGCACAATCTTAATTTCAATTGAATATTGACTTTTATGAATGTTAACTCTCAATCAAGATAATCTAAAACTCTACTTTATAACTGTATTTCAACCCACATTTACTTATGGAAAAAAAAACCATTGTATTAAGTGCTACTAACACCTATTGTAAACCAAAATAGTTTTCTAATATTTAAATGTAAAACTTATATTATTGTCATTTTATTGAAGACGTGTTGTGTGGCAGGAGCGGCTGGCGCTGTTCTGCGAGACGTGCGACCGGCTCACGTGCCGCGACTGCCAGCTCACGCATCACCGCGACCACAAGTACCAGTTCAGCACCGAGATGGCCGCGCAGGTACCCACGCTTCTGGTTGTTCACATTGTGCTCGAATACAACCCGGCTTTAAACAAAGTGTTACATGTATACATACATAAAAGCATACATGAAAATTAAAATTAGAAAATATTATTTACATTAAGCCAGAAAAAAATCAAGTTTCACCCGCGCCTCCTTGCCTACCCCTCTCATCAAACACGACGAAAACAAAACAATCCCTACCCGCCAGCGCCAGCAGAAACTTTTCGCCCAGCCTATAGATTTGTGTTTGAATTTGAATCTTCTGTAGTAAGTATACGCAAAATAATCAGATGAAACGGCTCTATTCAATGTAGTACCTAAGTATGATCTCTGTGCAAGTAGGTATATTATGCAATATTATTGTATGTTCGTGAATCTGTTCCGACGCCGGTAACAGATTAACGGACATACAAGTAATACATATAGCCTTTTGAAGGACAAACTTTACTATGCAGTAAAAAATATCTTGTTAGATTGGAGAGTAAACCGAGTTAAATGAACTAAATTCAAGATACGGCCTATGAGATATACAGGGTGAATCTCTATTGTCATCCTTAAGCACTAAAGATAACAACTGTTATAGAATCACTATACATAGATTCAACTCAAAATAAAATACTCTATAGAGTATTCACGGAGACGAGTTAGTATAGCGCCTTCTCTATCGCACATTTATAATACAAATGACAAAGACAAAAAAACTTTTTTAGGGTCAGTGGGCGGTTAACAATACCTTAGAAATGTAAATGTGCGTTCACACTGCGCTTCTTGAAAGTTCGCTTAGTTTATTCCTGCGGCTTCGTTTATTTGATAGAATTTTTTTATGGGTACCTACTTTTTTATATATCTGATGGATATAAAGGAAAGAAATAAAATCGAGAGTAAATGATTAAATTTTCTTTATTATATTATAATATCGACCTATACAAGTTTATAACATATTATTATCATCATCATCACTCTCCGTACTACTGTCGTCGTTTCCTACATTTATTATGAATCTTTCAGTCATTGCTTCCACATTTCTGTCCATGGCATCCATTTTGGGATCAACTATTTCTATGACATGCTTTATACATTTTTTCCATTTCTCTGCGTCAATATTTTGAATTGATTTGTTTAATACAATTTTTAATTCTGCCATTTTGTGTGTTTTCATGTGTCAAGCTACATTTCCTTTAACTTGAGCCCACACTAGCTCAATTGGATTTAATTCGCAATGATACGGCGGCAGTCTCAATACAGTTTTGTTTTGTGATTTTGCCATTTCGTCTATAATGCAAGCGTCGTATCGCTGTCTATAATTTTTAACGATGTTTAATAATTCACGTTTCAATTTCAACATTTCAGTGTTACAGCTAATATTTTTTTCGCGTAACCAGTTAAAGTGAGCAGTGGTGGCCAAGTGGTAACGGCCGCGACTTACGAGTTGTAGGTCGTAGGTTCGAACCCAGACAGGCGCTTTACTTTGTGTAAATTATTTCAACACCACTGCTCTCAAAACGGTGAAGGAAAACATCGTGAGGAAACCGGCATGTCCTAGAACCAAAAATTCGAAGACATGTGACATCTGCCAACCCGCACCGGGCCCGCGTGGTGGATTACGGCCCACTCCCTCTCACCGAGAGGAGGCCTGTGTCCCAGCAGTGGGAACATTATAGGCTGATTATGATGATGAACCAATTAAATATATCCTGTTTTTTACATTTGGCTGTTGGGATTCACTCTATTTTCCTAGAGTGATAGGAAGCGCTATCCATGACTTTCACAGAATTATCATTTAGCTTATTTAAAACTTCGCTAAACCAATTTTCAAATTCTTCGGCATTCATCTCCTTGTGATAATCGCCTTGTTTCTTCGACTCAAACATAATTATTTAGACCACCTTCGACGAATCCATCCTCACTCCCGATGTGAGTAATAATTAGTCTTTTGCCTTTTCCTGTAACGAGAATATAAAACATGTTATAAAATACGTGTTTCAACAATGAGAATATAACAATAATTTAATGATAATAATAACAATGGATGTAGCGCACCTGGGCCAGTTTACTATACAAAAATTGGGAAAAAGTATTTTATTATGATAATGTTCATTTATGACAAAAGAACAATAAACGGGTCATTAGCACACTTGCGCCGCTTAAAAATTTCCATTAACCATTAAATTAAAAAAAATACACACCTGAAGGTGTTTTCAAGCCAGTCGTTAGTCCATTAATAAAAGCGTCTCGCCTGCTTTTCACTGTGGTATCGACCCAAGCTTTTGAGGTAGTGTGACCTTCATTCACCCAAGTTTCATCTAAATATGTAGTAGATTTTTTGATGATTATTTCGTGCATTTTTGATAGCTCGCAGATAATTTCTTCTCCAAAAGAATATGTCATCGCGATCCAGCAATAAGCTATTTCTGCTTCTCTTACAGAATTTAAAACCAATTTTTTTCAATATTTTATGTAGCGTCGTTCTCTTTATAATGCCCAAAGTGCCATCATCACTGATTTTCTTTAAAATCTTATCTAGAGTAGGTATTCCATTCTGCGCGAAGAAATTGTGGACTATTAATTATATCTGATGGCACATTTTGTAAAGTTATCAATCGTATCAACAATTGACAAACGTTGCTTCAATTTCTTCGGAGATTTTAGTTCACCACTATCATTCTTCTCTTTTACAATTCTATGAACAGAAGCCCAGTGAACACATAAGGAAGATGCAACAGCTTTCAGAATGTCACCCTTGGAGGCCGAAGAGTCTGCATTTCTCATTGCGTGGTACATATTTAAAATCATAGTCTTCTCGGTAGACAAAAAGCCTGCCGTTTTCTTTTCTCAGCAGGTTGTTCGATATCCGCCATTATCGCACTATTTCAGTTCACAATGAAAAGTCCTTTTCACAAGCCGCCAAGTCGTCAAGAAAGCAATCAATCATAAAATCCAATACACCAGCCGGTTCACAAATTGAGCATACAGTCACAAGTAAGAGCACGTCTGCACAGTACGGGAAATATGAGTAGACTAAAAAGTACTCGTACTGTGTACACCGCCTTAGCGTTTATCACTGACCAATCGCAGTTAAAAAATTGTGTGAGTGTGATAGCGCTCTACTAACTCGTCTCCGTGAATATACTTTATTAATTTACATTAGGAGTTTGAATAATTTTATTACTTAGTATATTTTTTATCCTCTTGAAAATATTAGTCACTGGTCTAGATCTAGATCTACTTGGTCTAGGGTCTGCAGTGTCTTTTTGCCTATACAGACCGCACGCCACTGCGATATACCATTATAATTTTTTACTGATTAACACTTGTTTTCCATCAAGATGTGACGTCAAACATGTACAAGGTTCTAAATAAAATTTGGTTACATTGGAATTTGATCTTTGTTACGCTAACATTGAGTTTCTAGTTCCAAAATATGACTAAGACATATATATATGGTTTCTGTTTACGTGCAGGCGCGTGCAAACATCAGCTCGCTGCTGTCGGAGGTGAGCTACAAGCGGGTGTTGCTGGGCTCGGCCATGAAGGTCATCCGCGACCGCCAGCAGCTCATCGCCGACAAGAAGAAAGCGCTCGTGCACGAGATCACACAGACCGTCGTCAAGTTAGTATACACCAACAACTACAACCAAACATTTCGCACAAGTCATCATCTGCCTAGCCTTTCTGGCTTCCTGTCTAACCGGATGCTGAATATTTTACATGGAGCGACTGCCCGTCTGACCTCCACACCCAAGTTGCTGGGTAACACGATACTCCTTTTGTTAAGACTGCTTATCAGACTTTTAGGCTTCTGACGACCCGTAACGACTGTCAAAGATCTACAAATGACAGCCGGTACCAACTGCTTAAGAGCGTTAACGCCAAATCCGCGGCACCAAGTTTAGGTAATTGCAGTGCTCTTTGCACTCACGCAGATGCGCCCGTGTCTGTGTGCGCAGAGTTGGTGCGCTCTCTGTCATTATAGTCTAACCCATGTTGATGTCGAGTTATGTTTTATGGTATTTATTTAATCGTCAGCTGATTTTTATTTACTATTCTTATTTTTATTACAACTTTGTGAAATAAAGAGGCAATTTTGGATAATTTATAAAGTATAGTACTAATCAGGGGAGAAAAGTTAGAAATGTAGTACAAATGTAAAATCCTACAACGATTAATATTATATTATTTTTCTTTTTTAGTTGACGTATTAATGTAGTAGTGACCTGTTCTGTATTGTTTTTATATTTTGAATTTTTGTTTCTTTTGATTTAATTTTTAGTTTTGTGACCCTGACAATTCGTATCTTTTAATTTTCGTTTACTTGAATTGCTTTGACATTGTATTTTAATTTTAATTCCATTACCTTTTTAATTTGTTTTCGTTAATTTATTTTATTTAGAGAAATGTTATTCTGTGGCAGTAGGCAGTGTGATATTTTTTAATTGTAGGTATGTAAATATGGGTCTTGCCTGAATTAAATGAATTTTATTTTTATTATGTGTAAAAAAAATATATTATAAATGAAGTAAGAAGTATAGACATACATCTGCATCGTCACAAACTTTCTTATTTATAATATTAATCGTTTTTAACTCTTTCCCGTAAGAACGAACTTAATGAAACTATATTAATTCAGATAGAGTATACATAGGAATAGCATACAGACCACATTTTCAAGTAATAATTATAAACGCGAAAGTTTGAGAGTTTATATGGATGGATATTTGTTACTCTTACACAACTACTGAACGAATTTTGGTAAAAATTTTACTATTTGATAAAAAAAGTAAATAAAAAATCATAATGATTGAAAGGCTATAATTTAAAAAAGACATTTTGAAGTTGTACGAAGTCGCGATCACCTCTAGCAAATTATAAAACAAAGGGGCTGTCCGTGGCGCCTATGTTGTGGCCCGTAATTGTACCTATTATTATTCTAAGGTTATTCCTACTCAGGCTGAGAAGTTTTTTGGTTAATCGCGGGTGTATCATTGGTAAAGCCAATTTTGACTGTCTACAGTCTGTTGCCCGTGACCATCTGTTGTTATGGAGTTCGGTCGATCTTTGGCGAATCCACGCACGAAATTGTGAGAAAGGCAGAGGGAGAAGTGGGTACGGGCCTAGCACCCTCATATCGCAAGTTCATCTGTAGCATCATTGCCCAGAGATTCACTGTGCCCTTTGATCCACTGGAGAGTAATACGATTAGACGTCGATAAACTCTCCAGAGCTAGATGGCACTCAAAAATTAGCTTGTTGTTAGTTTGTTTGCTTCCTAAAACTTTGAGCACAGATAGGCTGTCGAATAGGAATTTAATGCCGTAGTTCCGGATGCCTAAGCGCTTTACTGCTGTTGCAGCTTGTGTTAAGGCAACACATTCGCATTGAAAGATCGAACTATGTGTGCCAACGGTATGTGAAAGTTGATATTGAGGTCAAGGGAGTGTACGCCAGCACCTGAACCGTTTTGTGTTTTAGAGCCGTCTGTATAAATGCGCACTTCATTGACTCCTGACTGATCCCTTTCTTCCTGAACTGTTTATATAATGTAGTTCTTGTTGAACATCGGTTGGTTTGGTGTTCTATCACACGGGACAGCGATGAGAGGCTGGTACTCAATCGCCCGGTCCAGGATTTTAGCGTGTGGACTGGTAATGTTTTTGCTCCATATGCCCAGATGCATTAGCCTGATGGCAGCTAGCGCCGCTTCCTGCTGTATGTACAGGTCAAGGGGAGTTAATTGAAGGGCTATCTCCATGGCTGCTGTTCGGGCGCCTCCGGCAACCTTCGGCTGCTGTCGTGTGACAGCGGAAGGCGGCGGGCGACGACGACGAGAGGTGCGGCGTGCGACACGCGGGCGGTCGCGCCACTTCACTACCGATCTCGGGCGACGGCACGCGCGCGCACTCCATACCTTTACCATCGTCGATTATTGTACAACCTATTCTAGATTATATTCCTTTAAATTACAGTCCACTGCATTTGAGTTTAAGTCCTTAGTTTAGGTCCCTAACAGCTGCTGTTGGGGTGGTTCTCATGCAGCCAGTGGTAGCTGAGCAGGCCAGGCGCTGGAAGCGCTGTAGTCTGGTAATGGTGGTGGAGAGTTCTGTCCTCGTCCACCAAACCAGAGCGCCATAAGCCAAAATTGGCCTGATCAGCGCTTTGTAAATCCACAGAGTAATCTTCGGAGAGAGCCCCCATGATTTCCCTAACATTTTTTTACATTGGTAGAGTGCAATTGTGCTTTTATTAAGTTTGTAGTCAAGATGCTTGTTCCAGAGCAGTTTGTTGTCAAGGATCACCCCCAAGTACTTGACTTTGTCTTTCAGTGTTAGTTCCGTGTTGAAAAGTTTTGGGAGCCTATGAGGTCCAAGAGTTCTCTTGTTGGTGAACATTATTAGTTCTGTCTTCGAGGGGTTAACCGATAGTTCGTGCTTTGTGCACCAACTCTCGACTATTTTGAAGGCCTTTCTCATGAGATCACATAAGATGCCCTCAAATTTACCCGAAATCAGAATTGCTATGTCATCCGCGTATCCCACTGAGTACGTCGTCCGTGCTTGTGTTGAGCTCTAAGATGAGCTCATTTACGACTAAATTCCACAGCAGTGGTGACCAGCACCCCACATTGTGGGCAGCCTCTACTCACGATACCTCGTGTGGTGGTGTTCACGGTAAATTGAATAGCTTGGTATTTTATCATGTTATCAATGCATTCTATGAGTGTTCGCGCAACACCGTGTGTGGCAAGTGCCTGTTCGATGCTGACGAAGTTAGTTTTGTCGAAAGCACCTTCTATATCAATGAAGGCGCCTAGGGTTGGGTTTTTGGCTTTAAGAGCATTACCTATGCGTGAGACTACGCTATGAAGTGCTGATTCAGTTGATTTGCCTGCACAGTAGGCGTGTTGATTAGGATGTAGAGGTATTTGTACCGAAAACTGGGATCTAATCTTCCTATCCCCCAGCCTCTCCAGTGTCTTCAAGAAAACGAAAAGAGGCTTATAGGTCTAAAAGATTTGGGCTGGGTGTAGTCGCCCCTACCAGATTTTGGTATAAAGATTATTTTTACTTCCCGCCATTTCAAGGGAATGTACCGGTGGGCCAGGCAGGCTCGGAACACCTTAACGAGGTAATCGGCCAGTAAATCTTGACTCCATCTTAGCAGAGCCGGGAAAATACCGTCCAGTCCTGCTGCCTAGAAAGGTAGGAAGGTGTTGATTGCCCATGTTAATTTGTCTTTGTCGATTACTTCTAACGCCACTCCCAATCTAGGCTGCTTGTGGCCCTATCCCTATGCAGTTCCCAGCTTTGCTGGGCGGCAATCTGGCATCCTGGGAAGTGGCTGGTTAAAAGTAGTTCACTTGATTCAGCGTCGTTTGTTGTGTATGTGTTATCTGGTTTTTTAGGCATCCTATTGAGTGGTTTGTCTCTTGGGCAAGACAGGTTTTGACCCTCATTGCCTGGTTGTTACTTTCAATGTTAGTACAGAAACGCCTCCAACTATTCCTTCCTCTGAGGCGTATCCGTTTTTTATATATTTTACGAGCTGTTGTATATCGGTCCCAATCTACTGGCGACCGTGTGTTCCTAGCTCTGTTGAACAGTCTCCTCAGCTTGTGTCGGTGTCTTTCCAGTTCAGGACTCCACCAGGAATGGCGAGCTTCCTGTCTAGGTATCGTGAGGGGATAAGACTGTTCATAGCTAGATAGAAGTATGTGTGTGATGTTGTTTACATGTTGGTCTAAGTTGGTTACTGGTATTTCAGCCGGAAGGGCGGGTAATCTACCTAGTTCAGCCTCGACGAGTTTAGTGAACCTGACTTGGTCTGTATTGCGAGGAACCCTTCTTGGCTGTGGTTTGGTTAGGTTGAAATTAATGGTATAACGGATCCATCTGTGGTCTGAGCATGATATCTCGGTGGACACATGCCAGCCCTGTATGGAGTTTGATATACCTATGTTTGCTACAGTTAGGTCTATTATTGTTTGAGATCTCGCATTTATGAAGGTAAGTCCTTGTTAAGTAAAACAAGGTTATTACTAAAAATAAAATCAATCATTTCCTTACTTCGGTTGTTGGTTTTAACATTACCCCAGCGCGTGTGATGCGCGTTGGAGTCTGTCGCGATGATTAGTTCCAGTTTCTCCTTTTCACCGTACACTTTTCACGTGCCGCCTGAAATTTATGGGCTTCGCTCTTTGTCTTTAGAAATATTTTTTGTTATGCAAACTTAAGAGGTTTTTTTTTTGTTGCACTTTGAGTCCAATTTTGCGTGCGTAGGTATGCATACTTAACTTACAAGCTAGGAAATAGATAGCTTGTTTAAGGCCGTTTTCGTAATTTAGTACAATGTTAAAATAAGAAAAGCGAGAATGATGAATTCTACAGCGATACCGTATTTTAGGCTAGAATAATAGTGTAAGTATTATTTGTTAATCCCACCCTCCTAAATAATTACATACATATATTATGAAAACATTTCCCTATAGCTATAGCTTAAAATGATGTTGAATTCGCGCGTGGCTTCAAAAAGGTCCAAATTAACAAACTAAAACACAGCCGGATACAGCTTCCAATGGACATCCCTGAAATAAACGGAAAGATCACACCACATTGGCCCCGGGGTCCTCGGCATGAAAGCCTAGGCCTCGAGCTTGTAGATCAGGAACGCACGTATGCCATTTTACCACCGTTTTAAGGTGTTTTAATTTGCACCCACAAAAACAACAAGCGACCGCACCGTTCGAATTTCAAATGCGAGTTTCAAACTCGACTCAACCACGTGTTGTGCACATGGCATCAAGTGAAAACAAAAGACGGGACACGTCTGTCCCCTTCGGCGGTCACTATCCGAATCTGATTAGAATTCCCGAATAATCTATTAATGTAAAAATGTTCTGATCTAACTCTTAGAAAAATATATTTCCTACAATAATCTTCTTAATATATGTATATAAATTACGTGTCACGATGTTTGTCCGCGATGGACTCCTAAACTACTTAACTGATTTTAATCAAATTTGTACACCGTGTGCAGTTTGATCCAACTTGAAAGATAGGATAGCTCACATCTCCATTTATAATCGCAATATTATTTTATTGCACAAAAACGTTAGCCACAGCAACGCGTGGCCGGGTCAGCTAGTTAGTATGTAATTCACACTTTCGTTTGATACGTTTTATGAGGAGATTAAATGGTTTGAAAAGTACGCTTGTACGAGCCAATAATGCTCATACAGCAAAAGTACGTTTACGCGTACCTTAATGACAAATCAGTCGAGTCAGTCGTCACTAAAACTCCGTCACGCGCTAATGTACGGGGCGATAACTACCTTGATGATGATGGGACTCCCTTTTCCGCACTTAGACTCCCATTCGGTCCTTGTGCGTGGGATAACTACCTTATAACAATATATTAAGTGCGGCTCAGACAACTAAGCGAACGCTTTAAACTGTTTCCACAAATAAACTATTAAACATATCCATGGCTTGGTGTAACTTAACTTGCTATCTACAATAACTACCGGGGTATCCGTCAACGAGGAGAAAACCCCAACAGCGCTTCAACAGCGTATTTTCTGAGGCACGGAGTGGTCTCGGTATTTAAAGCTGGTTACCAATCCACCGGCCTCGGCAAGCGTAGCTTAACCTGATCGATTGACGCGTGCGGGTGTCATTACTTCGCATTTCGCACAAGTATGGGTCACTAATGCTTATTGAATGAACCGCATCAGATTAACGAACGCGATCAACACGCGCGGCAAGCAGCTGGTTCTGCGGCTGAACGAGGTGTGCGACGCCAAGCAGCGCACGCTCAACGAGAAGAAGGAGGCGCTGGAGCAGCTGGCAGCCATCACCGACCACTGTGTGGCCTTCGTCAACCAGGTCAGTCTCCACAAGCTTGATTGTACACTCAATCAAATTGGTTGCTAATTTAATTACTTCATTTATTATTTTTATACCATTCATTCTACATTCTGATAATATCTTAGCTTACACACTGATTTATTAAGTGTTAAAATGTTATGAAAAATTGTCTATGGTTGTAATATATAAAATATGAGCCCAGTGTATCTATGAACATAAATATTGAGCTGTTGTTGCTCAATTTTTAATGTGTAGTTTGTACCTATTGATTACAAAGTATTGTAAAACATTTCAAAAGAGTAACTATTAATAAAAAGGAAATTTATTTAAAAGGAGTGTCTTGCCCGTTGATCTCGAAAAGAAACTACCTTTTGGAAGGGTTACCTAGAATCAATAACTTTTTGTTGTAAATTTGACTTTTTAATGGCCTACTTCAAATAAATGCTTCGACTTGGACTCGTCCCAGGCGCTGGACGGCTCGGACACGGCCGTGCTGCACGCCAAGCACGCCGTGTGCGCGCACCTGCAGCGCATCAAGTCGCGCCGCGCCGACATCCCCAACCCCGAGATCCCCGTGCGCATCGCGCTGGCGCTGGACAAGCTGCCCGAGCTCGTGCGCGTGCTGGCCGGCCTGGGCAGCATCGTGGTGGACGGGCGGCCCGACGGCGCGCCCGCGGGCCCCTGCCAGCCGCCCGCCACGGGCCCCTACCACCCGCCCGCGCCCGCGCCCGCGCACTCGGCCGTCGTGGCGCTGCAGCACGTTGCCATGCACCAGGTACTGTGCACGCCTCAGAGCTAGAGTAGCGGAAGACCAAACGATCGATGGATGGACTGTGTGAAAGTTGATTTATGGCTAGAAAGGAGGTGACTACCGACATGACGGCTGAGAGCGAAGTATGCAAGAACAAGACATGTTGCGCCGACACACGAGAGAATGAGGATGATGATGATCAATACTCAATTATAAAATATTAATTTGTTTTTGCCCTACTTACAACAGTTAAATTCAGTATTGTAAGTAGGGCAAAAACCAGCTTTCAGTGACTGAATGTCCATGATGTCGGTCGATCGAGAACTACAGTCATCCGCACGTTCATGGTAACATCAACTCCCTCTTTATTTCGTGGCAGTAAGGGCGATTTTCGTAGTTGAAGTGTTACTAGGCACGTGCGGATGACGGTTCACTGTGATGACTACTAGTCTGTTCTGTGAAAAGTCTCACTGTGACACCGTAGGTGAAGTGCGCTGTCGGTCCACGTGACACAAGTGATTGACACTGTACACAGCTCACCTCATCCAAGGTTTCACGGTGATTTTTTACAGAATAGACCGGCTGATATGCGACGTTGTTCCATGTCTCAGACGTTGGCTCGCTACCAGGTCAGTGCTTATCTCGTCGTTAGCGAATGACTTCTGTCTGTATGTTGTCGCATCCGCCGCCGAGCGAACTATCCACACACGACGTTATCGCTCTGTTTCTATTACTTACGAGTAGTGTGGCCGACTTTACTTTCATGTATAGTTTATTTTGTATTCGCTTGTTAGCTTCTTTACGTTCCATTGGTGTTTATCTTCTGCATGAACTTATGACGTTATATTATGTATAACCACAGTGTAACTATTCTTGCGGTTCATCACCCATAGGCCATACATGATGAGACGGGGCAAAATAAATGCCCAAAATGGAATCACAAAAAAAATTAATAAATTCAATTTACTTGCAAATTTTGAGGTTCAAAAGTGCCTTTTAATAGCCTACTTGAAAAACATTTTGCCTATACCAATTAATTCACAATTTTAAATGAACGCCATCTTGCTATTCAGAACCCTCAGTTTCGTTAATAGCGTCCCACACAACGTCCTTGATGTATCAAGGCCAAATAAACACGGAAACGATAAACTTAAATGCATGATGACTTGGAAAATGACACTCGTGAAGAAAAATTCACAATTTTAATATCCATCTTGGTTTTGAAATCTTTTTCGGTATCAGAAATCGCTCGCGTTGACTGGCTGTAAGGTAGCTAGACTGTGGTATAACTGTCCAAAGTAGTTGTACAATAGCTTGAATTGATATACGTCGCGGTGTCACTTGTTTTTTTTTTAATTTTATATGTTATACATAGATAAAGATATTTATGTTTAATGAACGTGTCGGACGCATACAAGACAGTAATATGTGTCGTCGACTCGTCGTAGATCGATGTTGCCCGTTAGTTGATTAGCTGTCAGGTGCCGCCCGGCCGCGGCGTCACGCTCGCTCGCTGTACAGTCTACCGCTCGGTTTGACATAGACAGCGGCTTTATTTAGTAGCTGTTAAGAGTGGCGCGTGGCCAAATTCGAAACTAACGATGCCATTTTAGACACTTGCACTTTGACACGCGAACTTCGTCTCCGTGATTTTAATTCGATTAATAGTTAAAATGTCCAAATTTAATGTTGAATCGGCGTTCAACGAGCTAATGAAGAAAGTGGCAGCGAGCGTTGACAGCAAAAATTGCGGCTCAAACTGCAGTGATTGAGTTGCAAAACAATAAAATTGAAGATCAGCAGCGGACGATCGGAAATTATTTTGTCACAATCAAGGAACAGACGAGGGTACTTGCAGATTTGTCCACTAAAATTGAGAAGATCGAGGTTCAAGTTATTTCAACGGATAATTCAAAAAGCGAGATGGAAAAACCAGTTGGGATACCTTTTGCTCAGCATGCAAGTAAGATGAACGTTGGAAGTGTTGCTAAGGAACCCCACGAAAAGGTGACGGAACGTGCGCGCCGAGCGACCGAGCGAGCCAAGAATAAGGCTGCGTCCATACTGCAGGAAACCAGCGAGAGTATATCGGAAACCGCTGGCACAGTATTGGAGGATAATGCTGTTTCCGAAGAATGGCAAGTAGTAGCTAATAATAAAAAGAAAACAACGAAAAAGGTTGCTAATGCCATACAAAAAGGAGGAAACACTCAAATAGCTACGCTTCAAGCAATTCAGAGGAAGAAGTTTTTGCATGTGTGGTCACTACATCCTGAAACAACTGAGAAGGCGATAGGTGAACATGTGGCGGGAATCTGTGGATGCGCAGATATTAAAGTGGAAAAAATAGTTCCGAAGAGTGCAAGAGACTATGCGTCATTTATGATCGGAGTGCCGGAATCACTTTTTGATAAGATTAATAACGTGGATAGTTGGCCATTAAATGCACAATTCAGCCAATGGGTGTGGTTTCGAAACTCCCGCAAACCAGCAAAAGGCAATCAAAGCCAGCAATAAGTACATTCAAGTGTACTATCAGAATGTTCGAGGATTACGAACGAAAACAAATACGTTCTATAATAATATATTGGCATCGACGTATGATATATTTGCAATTACAGAGTCAGGTCTCAATAAAGGGATTTATGATGGAGAATTAGTTCCAAGTGAATTTAACATAATACGATGTGATCGAGTAGACGGGCGAAAACAAGGAGGAGTATTTTTGGCGGCTTCCCCGCGTTTTGGTTTAAATCGCGTTTCTGTTGAAAATGTGGACATTGTGGACAAGGCCTTATTTGAGATTGTGTGCGCGACGGTATACAGAAAATATAATTTTCTGTTCTTGTGTTGTGTTGTTTACATTCCGCCAAAATGTGATGCTACTGACTGAGTACATGCATTTATTTCATATATTAGAGAACGTGTGTGTCAAACATGACAAAGTTTTAGTGATTGGTGATTTTAATATGCCGTCTAGGACGGTGGAAATTCAAAGTTATTTGGAATATTTTATTGCCTACAATGGATTTCGGCAGGTAAATAATGTTCTCAATGTTAATAATCGTGCCTTAGATTTGGTTTTGTCTACGTTTGATTTAAGTGACTTGGGGGTACAACTCTCTGAGGAACCTTTAGTTAATATTGATACACAACATCCGCCGCTGGTCATTAGCGCCAGGCTTTCTCATCGGGAACCAGTGGGTAGCCGGGGGCTTTCTCAGAATGAAAGTGTTTCGTCACTCAATAGACACAGGTGGAATTTCTATAAAGCTGATTTTCAAGATTTGTATAATTCTTTTAGGTTAATAAATTGGGAGCTTTTGTTTAAGAGCGTTATTACAAAACCGAAGTGCTCAGTTTTAGGTAAATTCGACGGCGCGCGGCAGCAGATGCGCACGTGTGCGTCTAGGGAAGAACGCTATGCACACATACAAACCGCTATGCGTCGGACGCCAGGATCAAACCAACAAGAGCCTTCGTTTTCAAAATAAATTAAATTACTGTTATTATAGTTCATGAAATATTATTTGTACCGATGAGTGTTACCTACAACGGTTTGAGTTACAATAGGGTCATACAAATTTACTTCACTTTTAATTTTTATTTTATACCATTAAAGTGACAAACTAGCATACGGCCCGCTTGATGGTGTGTAGTTACCGCAGCCTAAAGCAGTGTTGCCAGTGACAGATAGTCAAATGTAACATGAGAGAGCTCAAAAAGTAACATTTTCACGAGAAAAGTAACATTACCTTATTTTTTGTGGAAAACGACTAATAATAACATGGCACTTTATTACATAAAAAAAAGCTGTCCCCTTAGTAGGCTTCGAAAGAATCGTAATAACAAACTGAACTGAACCAACACGGATGCCACTACTAGGCTGTCGCTCACTCGCCTAAGTAAGCGGGATGGGTCATTTAGAAATTCACGCGAGTGAGTGAATATGCGATACGACAAACGAAGTGAAAAATTTTCGCGCTGTCGTCGCGTCAGAATTTGGTCACAAAATCAAGAAAATCAAGTGCGCCAACATGACGAACGAAACCTTTCTTGTATGCGTTCCGTTTCATGTTTATTTTTTGTTTTCTGTGAAATATTTTTTATTAAGTCTTAAAAGTAACATTTTGAGGCGTGTAACATGGAGGTAACATGAGAGGGTCAAAAGTAACGTAAAATGTTACAAAAGTAACATACTGGCAACGCTGGCCTAAAGACGCTTGCATTGCCAGAAGCTGCATTACTTGCGCGTTGCCAGCCTCTAACATTACTTACAAATACTTTTGTGCTACTTTTATAAATACTTTTTGTACCTACTTTTTTTACGAAGTTTAATATATTATGTAATTTATTTAGCAGGTAGGAAGACATTTTAGTACTTATTTATAGAAATAAATGCAATGTGATGTTGTTTCTACAGTTTGGATAAAAATCGGTTGTCTGTAAAGTCGGTTTACGGACGATAGTTTAACGTGACAACGTCATAACAAAACATTAATGAAATTGCCGAACGCGGAGGCCGATTCGGCAGCGTTCGACATCATCTGTCTCTCATCGCTCGTTCCGCGCTCTCGCTTGCACTTCAAGCCGCCATGGCGTACAACGCTACAGCAGAGCAAGGCCGCGAGGTAACGCTACATGAGTCATGTTTTTTTCGTGTGTGCAGCCAGCTTCATCGATTTATTAGACGTTGTCACGTCAAAAAAGTCAAAAGAAAATAAAAAAGACAAATCAAAAGTCGTTTTATTAAAATTAAAAATTACAACTGTGAACTTGTAACGGTTCATGAGACACTAGCAGACAGACGGACGGTCGGACATCGGAGCCTTAGTAATAGGGTCCCGTTGGCACCCTTAAGGTACGGAACCATAAAAAACCAGTATAATAATTGTAAAATAATTAAAATAATATTCTCCGAAGCGGCATAGACCGTGCTTTCCTCGAATCTATGATTTCAGGAAGCACGCACTCCTCATAAAATTCTTACCGCTGAGCTTCTCTTGCGCGTTTCAAATTATCGGCCAAAACCTTTTTTTTTATTTTGACAGCACCAAAAGTTCTATTTTGCCCATTATTGTGAACTATTGTCTGAAAATAATTAATTAAATTAATGTTGGAGATAAATAAAAAAGTCAGAAAAATTAAAAACAACAACTATATTTACGTATGTTTTTTTTCTATAATTATATTCGCGTTGGAACATCATAGGAAAATAATTATATTATATACATTACAATCAGAACATAACTAATAAAAAAAAAAAACTCACTTGTATCAAGAAGTGTTGGTCGCTTTTTATTCGTGGCGAATTGTCGAACGAGATCACGTGACGGCAGCAGCGAGTGAGCGCTACGTCCTCCCTCTGAAAGCGCTCGGCGCGGACTAAAGCTAAGACCGTGCATCCCGAGATTTATATTGATAAAAAAGCATTGCATAAAACAATTGCTTAAAAATATTATTTTACTTTAAAATAGAGTATTTTTTTTTTTCAAGCAAGGTGACAAAGTAACCTTAGTTATTAAACACTTTTTGTTTGAATTTCTATTAAATAAACAGAGATAAAAAATATCATTTCGGCTGAAAAAATATCATTAACTCTCTGTTTTACGGAATTATTTTTGGTTTATTACTGTATTAAACATAATAAATTGATGTATGCATTCCAAAGTAGAAGATACAGTTGTACCGTGGACATTTTTATAAATTATTAAACTATTATATCTTCGATGTAACAGAGCATCGCGAGATGCCCGAAATTAAATTTTTATGAAACAGCCTTTGCAGGAACAAGTTTTTTACTGATTTATGTAAACAAACTGAAATATTTATTGAATGCGCTCCCAAAAGAAGGAATTAAACTTTCTCGGGCATGTATTTTTTTTACTATTGTGACTTTAGTTAAACCATAATCACAAATCAAAACTCGAGTCAAACGCTCTAAACAAGAAAAACTTGTGATAGCGCTCTTAATATTCAGAACTCCGAGGCGGCTTTAACTTACTTTTATAAAATAGTGAATGAGATTCTTGACGAGACCGTTCCTAAGAAAAATGTTATAGAAAATAAGCATGGGTCTAGGTTTAGTTATCCAGAATGGTACACATCTGACTTGATAAGAGATATCAAACATAAATGGCGTTATCACAAATGGCGTTATCACAAATTATATAAATCTACTGGCTCCCAGAGTGATTATGAAATGTTTTCTAGTTTTCGAACTCGTGTAAAATTAAAGATAGCTTCAACCTATGAAGTCTACCAGAACAGACTTCAGAAGAACCTACGAGGGGATCCGAAATCGTTCTGGAACTTTAATAGGAGTAAGCAATCTAGGCGCAATAAACCCAAAGTCACAAAGAACGGCTTATTGCTGAAAGAGGAGGAATGTGCGAAATATTTCGCCTCGTATTTTCACTCTGTGTACAATGAGAAGCGGCCGACGTTGGAGCCGGGTGGCCGCGGAGTGCGCAGGTGGCGGAGCGACGGGGGCGGCGCGTGTGCATGTTGACCGCCTCAACGCGCGAGACCTGCGCGCGGCGCTCCTGCGTCTCAAGCCCAAACGCTCAGTGGGTCCAGACGGCATACCCCCTTACATTGTCAAAGATTGTCGCATGGTTTTTGAGGAGCCCTTGTTGCACGTTTTCAACTTGTGTTTGCGGGAGGGTCACTACCCAGACGAGTGGAAAATCACGCGTTATCCCAGTCCCTAAAGGGGGGGCAGGCACTGACGTGAGTGGATACCGACCGGTGGCGGTGCTGTCGGCGTTCGCGAAGGTATTTGAATCTGTGTTGCATAACAGTATTTATACTCAAGTGAGCTCACAAATGTCAGACGCTCAACATGGCTTTCGGCCGGGTCGCAGTACGGGGGGTAATTTGTTGTCATTTTTTAACTATCTGTCACCCGTCATTGATGCCGGAGGGCAGGTGGATGTGGCGTATTTTGACTTCCGGAAAGCTTTTGACACCGTGGATAACGATGTACTGTTGTGCAAACTCTCTGCTATGGGATTTACACCGCACTTGCTTAAATTTTTTGCTAGTTACCTTGGCGAACGCCGACAGTACGTCGAGTTTAGGGGACATGAATCCAGACCTTATTACACGTTCTCCGGTGTAAATCAAGGGAGTAATATTGGGCCTTTGGAATTCATTTTAATAATTAATGATCTGCCTACAGTTGTGAAAGACGCGAAGTGTCTACTGTTTGCGGGGATGACTTAAAATTATTCCTAAAGGTTGAGGACACTGCAGACTGTAATCGGCTCCAGTCTGACATTGATAACGTAGTCCAATGGAGTAAATCCAACAAGCTGCATTTTAATATTGAAAAGTGTTGTGTGATGAGTTATAGCAGGGCGCGTGCTCCATTACAACATCAGTACGAGATGGACAGCGAAATTATGCCGCGCGTCTCACTGGTACGAGACCTGGGCGTACAGATGGTATCTGAGCTGACGTTCTGCAAACACATAGTTGAGATGTGCGGCAGGGCTTTCAGAAATCTTGGTTTCATCTTGAGACAGTGTAAGGATTTTACAGATACTGCAGCTGTTAAAGTTTTATACAATGCACTTGTGAGAAGCCACCTAGAAACAAGTGCAATCATTTGGAATCCGCATGAAGGAAAATACAGCCTCATGTTGGAAAAAATTCAAAACAAATTTGCTAGATTTCTTTACCGTAAGCAGTATGGGGTTTATCCCTTTTATCCCCTGATGTATCCGAGTCTGTTCGTCCTGGGCATGGTCGGGTACACCAGGCTGGCAGTAAGAAGGGACGTCGCGCTGGTCAAGTACGTGGCGAGCGTACTGCTAGGGTTGCGGCACCACCCGGAGGTGCTGGCAGTAGGGTTGCGGCACCACCCGGAGGTGCTGGCAGTAGGGTTGCGGCACCACCCGGAGGTGCTGGCAGTAGGGTTGCTGCACCACCCGGAGGTGCTGGCAGTAGGGTTGCTGCACCACCCGGAGGTGCTGGCAGTAGGGTTGCTGCACCACCCGGAGGTGCTGGCAGTAGGGTTGCTGCACCACCCGGAGGTGCTGGCAGTAGGGTTGCTGCACCACCCGGAGGTGCTGGCAGTAGGGTTGCTGCACCACCCGGAGGTGCTGGCAGTAGGGTTGCTGCACCACCCGGAGGTGCTGGCAGTAGGGTTGCTGCACCACCCGGAGGTGCTGGCAGTAGGGTTGCTGCACCACCCGGAGGTGCTGGCAGTAGGGTTGCGGCACCACCCGGAGGTGCTGGCAGTAGGGTTGCGGCACCACCTGGAGGTGCTGGCAGTAGGGTTGCGGCACCACCCGGAGGTGCTGGCAGTAGGGTTGCTGCACCACCCGGAGGTGCTGGCAGTAGGGTTGCGGCACCACCCGGAGGTGCTGGCAGTAGGGTTGCGGCACCACCCGGAGGTGCTGGCAGTAGGGTTGCGGCACCACCCGGAGGTGCTGGCAGTAGGGTTGCGGCACCACCCGGAGGTGCTGGCAGTAGGGTTGCTGCACCACCCGGAGGTGCTGGCAGTAGGGTTGCGGCACCACCCGGAGGTGCTGGCAGTAGGGTTGCGGCACCACCCGTAGGTGCTGGCAGTAGGGTTGCGGCACCACCCGGAGGTGCTGGCAGTAGGGTTGCTGCACCACCCGGAGGTGCTGGCAGTAGGGTTGCTGCACCACCCGGAGGTGCTGGCAGTAGGGTTGCTGCACCACCCGGAGGTGCTGGCAGTAGGGTTGCTGCACCACCCGGAGGTGCTGGCAGTAGGGTTGCGGCACCACCCGGAGGTGCTGGCAGTAGGGTTGCGGCACCACCTGGAGGTGCTGGCAGTAGGGTTGCGGCACCACCCGGAGGTGCTGGCAGTAGGGTTGCTGCACCACCCGGAGGTGCTGGCAGTAGGGTTGCGGCACCACCCGGAGGTGCTGGCAGTAGGGTTGCGGCACCACCCGGAGGTGCTGGCAGTAGGGTTGCGGCACCACCCGGAGGTGCTGGCAGTAGGGTTGCGGCACCACCCGGAGGTGCTGGCAGTAGGGTTGCGGCACCACCCGGAGGTGCTGGCAGTAGGGTTGCGGCACCACCCGGAGGTGCTGGCAGTAGGGTTGCGGCACCACCCGGAGGTGCTGGCAGTAGGGTTGCGGCACCACCCGGAGGTGCTGGCAGCGCTGCGGCTGCGCGCGCCGGACGGGTGCGTAGGTGCGCGCCGCCGCCCCGCTCTGTTAGACGTGCCAGCGGCTAGGACAAACCTACTCAAGTTTGCCCCTATGTCACGAGCCGCACGTATTATTAACATTATTGCAGTATCGGAGGATATATTTGGGCAAAACCTGCCGAGATTCATTCAAAGGGCACAACTAATAATTGTTGAATGTTGACCTTCTTTGATACAGTCACAGTTTGATTTATGGTTCTGATTCTATTCTGTCTAAGTTGATTTGAATGTTGAATGACTTTTGAATATTCGCCAATGCGTTGCTCATGTATTTTACAATATAATATCTCGTGTACGAGTTCAAGTCTTTAATTGTGTGTATCCACGTAAAAAAACTTTTACTCAAAGGTTAACAGGGTTATGGGCCCAGAGTGCGCAAAGATGTGGAATTTTACTAAGATACAATGAGCGAACAAAACCTGTCAGCAGAAGCACATCCTTCACCCTCTGATACCAAGCTCGTGAAGCTTGTTTCAGTCCATAGACTGCCTTTTTCAATCTGTAGACTTTATTTTCTTCACCAGGTGAAATGAACCCCTCCGGTTGAAACATAAAAATTTCCTCATCTAAATTACCATTTAGGAACGCCGTCTGTACGTCCAGATGGTCTATATCGAGTTCCATGTCTACGGCTATCGCCAACAATAGTCGCAACGAACTATACCGTACTACCGGTGAAAACGTCTCAAAATAATCTTCACCATACTTTTGGGTAAAACCCTTGGCTATGTTGAATGTTGACCTTCTTTGATACAGTCACAGTTTGATTTATGGTTCTGATTCTATTCTAAGTTGATTTTGAATGTTGAATGACTTTTTTGTATATTCGCCAATGCGTTGCTCATGTATTTTTCTTTTTTTTCTTATTCCTGTAACTATATTTTACAATATAATATCTTGTGTACGAGTTCAAGTCTTTAATTGTGTGTATCCACGTAATAAACTTTTACTCAAAGGTTAACAGGGTTATGGGCCCAGAGTGCGCAAAGATGTGGAATTTTACTAAGATACAATGAGCGAACAAGACCTGGCAACTATGTCTGCAGGAGGCGGAAGCGTAAGTGGGCTTTGTATTGAGAAACTGAAGGGGCGAGACAATTACCTCCTCTGGAAGTTTAATATGAGAAACCTGCTTATCCATGACGATCTTTGGTGTTCTATCGACGGGTATCCGGAGTGCGATAAGTCTAATCCGGAGCTGAAACGGCGTAAGAATGAAAGGGCGTTGGCTAAGATCTGCCTGTCAGTGGACGCTTCATGCGTGTCCCACGTGATGACTGCGAAGACAAGTAAGGATGCCTGGTTGAACCTGGAGAAGGCGTATGACGATAAGGGCATAGGCAGGAGATTAAAACTGTTGCGGATGCTGTGCTCGGTAAAGTTAGACGACTTTGGTGGTAATATGGACAAATATGTTGGCGAATGTTTGTCGTTGTCGCAACAGTTGGCGGCTGTAAATAAACCGATTGACGATGAGTTCCTGGCGGCGATTATTCTTCAGGGATTACCTCCTAAGTTTGATCCAATGATCATGGCCTTGGAGAGTAGTGTGAGTGACCTAACCAGTGACTTCGTGAAGGCTAAACTGCTACAGAATACGAAGTGGTCTGATAATTGCAAAGGTGGAGATTGCCTGATTGCTGATAAGTCAGAGAAAAGGTCTGGTAAGAGGCGCCAAGAGAAGAAGCCGAGGTGTTGGAACTGCGGGAAGTCTGGCCACGTTAAGAAGGAGTGTACCCAGAAAAGTGTTGCGATGGTCGCGACTCGGTTCTTGGCTGACACGTGGTACGTAGACTCGGGTGCGTCGAGTCACATGACGGGACGGCGAGACTGGATACACGATTTTTCTACAAGGAGTGTAGAGGTGAACGTGGCAAGCGGACAGACTTTGAAATGCGTTGGTATCGGTAATGTGTGTTTGAAACTCAGAGATTATGTTTTGACTCTTAAAGAAGTGATGTACATTCCGCGAATGAGTGTTAATTTACTGTCTGTAAATAGTTTAGCAGTTAAAGGGCTTAGAGTGGAGTTTATTGAGTCTACTTGTAAGATTTTTAGAAATAAATCTTGTATAGCTAATGTTAGGTCTGATGGCGGGGTATACAAACTGCATACTAACGCGGTAGCTTTAAGTAGTGTAAATAAAGAGGTTTCAAAGGAGTCTTGGCACCATAGGTTGGGTCATTTGAGTTATGACAGCTTAAAGTCACTGTCACACGTTATTGATTTTCAGAATGCAGAAATCACAAATAATTGCGATGTTTGTATTCTTGGAAAACAAATAAGATTTCCGTTCAAGAAATCTGGTCGTGACGTAGCGGCTAAGCGGTTAGATCTGGTGCATACAGACTTGTGTTCGATTCCTCTTGCGTCCCACTCAGGTAAGCGGTACATTTTAACTTTTCTGGATGATCACTCGCGGAAAGTATTCTTGTACTTCTTGAAAAATAAGAGCGAAGTAGCTAGCGTCACCATGGACTTTGTTAGGCTCGTGGAAAACCAATGTGAATCCAAGGTAAAGGCAATACGCAGTGATAACGGTACGGAGTACGTAAATAAAGAGCTAAGCTCATTCTTCAGACAGAAGGGTATTGTGCATCAGGTCACTGTTCCGTATTCGCCTCAAATGAATGGTGCGGCAGAGAGGTTGAACAGAACTCTTTTGGAACGGGTACGTTGTATGTTGTATCACGCGGGTTTGGATCACAAGATGTGGGCTGAGGCGGCTAACACTGCCGGGTACCTTATTAATCGGTCTCCGTCTAGTAGATTAGGTGGGAAAACGCCCGAAGAGGTTTGGTCGGGTAATAGGGTAAAGTATGACCACTTACGGATTTTCGGTTGCGAGGCCTTTATACATATCCATGACGTTAAGCGAAATAAGTTGCAACCTAAGAGTAAGAAATATATTTTTGTCGGTTATGAAGACAATGGAAGATCTTACAGGTTGTATGACTCTGAGACACATAATATTAAAAGAAGCCGTGATGTCAAATTTAATGAAAGTGTGTTCCCAGCCAGAAAGCTAGGAACTGGACATGGATCACCCACTATAGAAATATTTCTTTCAGGGGAAGAAGTTGACGATTCCAACAGTGAGTGGAAGTCAAGCGTGCCTGAGAGTGAGGTGGTTGGTGATGCAGCTCGGGAGTTTGTCACTGAAGAGCCGGTAACGAGGAATGTTGAACCGGTTGTGTCTGCGAGCGGTGATGATGGCGGCGACGACACTTTGGTTTTTGAAGATAGCGTTGAGGAGGTGGTAGAACCTCCGGAACCGAGGTACAATCTTAGATCTAGACAACCTAAGGGTTTGTACGCACATGATGAGATCCCAACTGAACCGCGCACTGTTAAGGAAGCTCTAGGCTCAGGGCAGAGCGACTTGTGGCAGCAAGCTATGCAGGTGGAGATTGATTCGTTCAATCAGCATGAGGCTTGGGAGTTGGTGGATCGTCCTATGGGCAAAAACGTGGTTCGGAATAAATGGATCTTCAAAATTAAGTGTGACGCCGAGGGGAAGATAGCCCGATATAAGGCTAGGTTAGTAGCCAAGGGTTTTACCCAAAAGTATGGTGAAGATTATTTTGAGACGTTTTCACCGGTAGTACGGTATAGTTCGTTGCGACTATTGTTGGCGATAGCCGTAGACATGGAACTCGATATAGACCATCTGGACGTACAGACGGCGTTCCTAAATGGTAATTTAGATGAGGAAATTTTTATGTTTCAACCGGAGGGGTTCATTTCACCTGGTGAAGAAAATAAAGTCTACAGATTAAAAAAGGCAGTCTATGGACTGAAACAAGCTTCACGAGCTTGGTATCAGAGGATGAAGGACGTGCTTCTGCTGACAGGTTTTGTTCAATGCCAACTTGAACAATGTATCTTCTATAAAAGAAATGGTAAGTCGGTTGTTTACATTGCCTTGTACGTCGACGATTTCATTGTGTGTTACAATGATGCACGCATGGCTGAAGAGCTGAAAGAGAGTTTACGTAAACCATTTAAGATTAAGGACTTAGGTGCGGTGCGGCATGTTCTCGGGGTCACATTAGAGCGTGAGAGGACGAACAAAACTCTTAAGTTTTGTCAGGCGAGGTATATTGAGCGCTTGCTCGACAGTTTCGGTATGTCGGAATGCAAACGAGTCCAGACTCCTTTGGACCCAAACATTAAGTTTACTGATACGAGTGTGTTAGGCGAAGGTAATGTTCCGTATAGGGAATTGATAGGTTCCCTTATGTATCTGAGTGTTTTTACACGGCCAGATATTACGTATGCAGTTTCGTACTTAAGCCAGTTTAATACGTGTCATACTATGGAACACTGGAGGGCTGCGAAACGTGTATTGAGGTATCTTAAAGGAACTCAAAACGTTAGTCTTGTGTTTAGAAGGTCGGGTCATGTTAACATTGAGGGGTTTGTAGATGCGGACTGGGGCGGTGACGTACGCGACCGAAAATCATTTTCGGGGTTTGTTTTTAAGTATGGGGGAAACACCATCTCCTGGGAATGCAGAAAACAAACATGTGTTAGTTTATCAAGTACTGAGGCTGAGTACGTTGCTCTTAGTGAGGCTGCTAAGGAGGCACGTTGTCTTAGGGACTTGGTTACTGAATTGACTGGTAGTTCTGGGTTAATCGTCGGTTTGTTCAATGACAATCAGTCTGCTCAGAAACTTAGTGTCAATCCAGTGTTTCATAGGAGGACTAAGCACATAGATATCAGGTACCACTATGTTAGGGAGGCTGTGAATAATCATGTAATCAAGTTGAATTATTTACCTACTCAGGAAATGGTGGCTGATGTACTAACTAAATCTTTGTGTGCTCCTAAACATAAGTTCTGTGTTATGAACTTGCGCTTAGGTTTTTCTTAAGCCAGTTGAGCCAGTAGTGATGTTTGAGTTCAAACAGTGATTGAGGGGAAGTGTTGAATGTTGACCTTCTTTGATACAGTCACAGTTTGATTTATGGTTCTGATTCTATTCTAAGTTGATTTTGAATGTTGAATGACTTTTTTGTATATTCGCCAATGCGTTGCTCTTAACAGTGCGCGGTTCAGTTG
Organism: Luperina testacea; assembly: GCA_927399505.1. Lineage (NCBI taxonomy): Eukaryota > Metazoa > Arthropoda > Insecta > Lepidoptera > Noctuidae > Luperina > Luperina testacea. Next base: position 485,802 of record OV656766.1, on the reverse strand, counting down.
GGATCTCATCATGTGCGTACAAACCCTTAGGTTGTCTAGATCTAAGATTGTACCTCGGTTCCGGAGGTTCTACCACCTCCTCAACGCTATCTTCAAAAACCAAAGTGTCGTCGCCGCCATCATCACCGCTCGCAGACACAACCGGTTCAACATTCCTCGTTACCGGCTCTTCAGTGACAAACTCCCGAGCTGCATCACCAACCACCTCACTCTCAGGCACGCTTGACTTCCACTCACTGTTGGAATCGTCAACTTCTTCCCCTGAAAGAAATATTTCTATAGTGGGTGATCTATGTCCAGTTCCTAGCTTTCTGGCTGGGAACACACTTTCATTAAATTTGACATCACGGCTTCTTTTAATATTATGTGTCTCAGAGTCATACAACCTGTAAGATCTTCCATTGTCTTCATAACCGACAAAAATATATTTCTTACTCTTAGGTTGCAACTTATTTCGCTTAACGTCATGGATATGTATAAAGGCCTCGCAACCGAAAATCCGTAAGTGGTCATACTTTACCCTATTACCCGACCAAACCTCTTCGGGCGTTTTCCCACCTAATCTACTAGACGGAGACCGATTAATAAGGTACCCAGCAGTGTTAGCCGCCTCAGCCCACATCTTGTGATCCAAACCCGCGTGATACAACATACAACGTACCCGTTCCAAAAGAGTTCTGTTCAACCTCTCTGCCGCACCATTCATTTGAGGCGAATACGGAACAGTGACCTGATGCACAATACCCTTCTGTCTGAAGAATGAGCTTAGCTCTTTATTTACGTACTCCGTACCGTTATCACTGCGTATTGCCTTTACCTTGGATTCACATTGGTTTTCCACGAGCCTAACAAAGTCCATGGTGACGCTAGCTACTTCGCTCTTATTTTTCAAGAAGTACAAGAATACTTTCCGCGAGTGATCATCCAGAAAAGTTAAAATGTACCGCTTACCTGAGTGGGACGCAAGAGGAATCGAACACAAGTCTGTATGCACCAGATCTAACCGCTTAGCCGCTACGTCACGACCAGATTTCTTGAACGGAAATCTTATTTGTTTTCCAAGAATACAAACATCGCAATTATTTGTAATTTCTGCATTCTGAAAATCAATAACGTGTGACAGTGACTTTAAGCTGTCATAACTCAAATGACCCAACCTATGGTGCCAAGACTCCTTTGAAACCTCTTTATTTACACTACTTAAAGCTACCGCGTTAGTATGCAGTTTGTATACCCCGCCATCAGACCTAACATTAGCTATACAAGATTTATTTCTAAAAATCTTACAAGTAGACTCAATAAACTCCACTCTAAGCCCTTTAACTGCTAAACTATTTACAGACAGTAAATTAACACTCATTCGCGGAATGTACATCACTTCTTTAAGAGTCAAAACATAATCTCTGAGTTTCAAACACACATTACCGATACCAACGCATTTCAAAGTCTGTCCGCTTGCCACGTTCACCTCTACACTCCTTGTAGAAAAATCGTGTATCCAGTCTCGCCGTCCCGTCATGTGACTCGACGCACCCGAGTCTACGTACCACGTGTCAGCCAAGAACCGAGTCGCGACCATCGCAACACTTTTCTGGGTACACTCCTTCTTAACGTGACCAGACTTCCCGCAGTTCCAACACCTCGGCTTCTTCTCTTGGCGCCTCTTACCAGACCTTTTCTCTGACTTATCAGCAATCAGGCAATCTCCACCTTTGCAATTATCAGACCACTTCGTATTCTGTAGCAGTTTAGCCTTCACGAAGTCACTGGTTAGGTCACTCACACTACTCTCCAAGGCCATGATCATTGGATCAAACTTAGGAGGTAATCCCTGAAGAATAATCGCCGCCAGGAACTCATCGTCAATCGGTTTATTTACAGCCGCCAACTGTTGCGACAACGACAAACATTCGCCAACATATTTGTCCATATTACCACCAAAGTCGTCTAACTTTACCGAGCACAGCATCCGCAACAGTTTTAATCTCCTGCCTATGCCCTTATCGTCATACGCCTTCTCCAGGTTCAACCAGGCATCCTTACTTGTCTTCGCAGTCATCACGTGGGACACGCATGAAGCGTCCACTGACAGGCAGATCTTAGCCAACGCCCTTTCATTCTTACGCCGTTTCAGCTCCGGATTAGACTTATCGCACTCCGGATACCCGTCGATAGAACACCAAAGATCGTCATGGATAAGCAGGTTTCTCATATTAAACTTCCAGAGGAGGTAATTGTCTCGCCCCTTCAGTTTCTCAATACAAAGCCCACTTACGCTTCCGCCTCCTGCAGACATAGTTGCCAGGTCTTGTTCGCTCATTGTATCTTAGTAAAATTCCACATCTTTGCGCACTCTGGGCCCATAACCCTGTTAACCTTTGAGTAAAAGTTTATTACGTGGATACACACAATTAAAGACTTGAACTCGTACACGAGATATTATATTGTAAAATACATGAGCAACGCATTGGCGAATATTCAAAAAAGTCAATCAACATTCAAATCAACTTAGACAGAATAGAATCAGAACCATAAATCAAACTGTGACTGTATCAAAGAAGGTCAACATTCAACAAGAGTGGAGTTTATTGAGTCTACTTGTAAGATTTTTAGAAATAAATCTTGTATAGCTAATGTTAGGTCTGATGGCGGGGTATACAAACTGCATACTAACGCGGTAGCTTTAAGTAGTGTAAATAAAGAGGTTTCAAAGGAGTCTTGGCACCATAGGTTGGGTCATTTGAGTTATGACAGCTTAAAGTCACTGTCACACGTTATTGTTTTTCAGAATGCAGAAATTACAAATAATTGCGATGTTTGTATTCTTGGAAAACAAATAAGATTTCCGTTCAAGAAATCTGGTCGTGACGTAGCGGCTAAGCGGTTAGATCTGGTGCATACAGACTTGTGTTCGATTCCTCTTGCGTCCCACTCAGGTAAGCGGTACATTTTAACTTTTCTGGATGATCACTCGCGGAAAGTATTCTTGTACTTCTTGAAAAATAAGAGCGAAGTAGCTAGCGTCACCATGGACTTTGTTAGGCTCGTGGAAAACCAATGTGAATCCAAGGTAAAGGCAATACGCAGTGATAACGGTACGGAGTACGTAAATAAAGAGCTAAGCTCATTCTTCAGACAGAAGGGTATTGTGCATCAGGTCACTGTTCCGTATTCGCCCCAAATGAATGGTGCGGCAGAGAGGTTGAACAGAACTCTTTTGGAACGGGTACGTTGTATGTTGTATCACGCGGGTTTGGATCACAAGATGTGGGCTGAGGCGGCTAACACTGCCGGGTACCTTATTAATCGGTCTCCGTCTAGTAGATTAGGTGGGAAAACGCCCGAAGAGGTTTGGTCGGGTAATAGGGTAAAGTATGACCACTTACGGATTTTCGGTTGCGAGGCCTTTATACATATCCATGACGTTAAGCGAAATAAGTTGCAACCTAAGAGTAAGAAATATATTTTTGTCGGTTATGAAGACAATGGAAGATCTTACAGGTTGTATGACTCTGAGACACATAATATTAAAAGAAGCCGTGATGTCAAATTTAATGAAAGTGTGTTCCCAGCCAGAAAGCTAGGAACTGGACATGGATCACCCACTATAGAAATATTTCTTTCAGGGGAAGAAGTTGACGATTCCAACAGTGAGTGGAAGTCAAGCGTGCCTGAGAGTGAGGTGGTTGGTGATGCAGCTCGGGAGTTTGTCACTGAAGAGCCGGTAACGAGGAATGTTGAACCGGTTGTGTCTGCGAGCGGTGATGATGGCGGCGACGACACTTTGGTTTTTGAAGATAGCGTTGAGGAGGTGGTAGAACCTCCGGAACCGAGGTACAATCTTAGATCTAGACAACCTAAGGGTTTGTACGCACATGATGAGATCCCAACTGAACCGCGCACTGTTAAGGAAGCTCTAGGCTCAGGGCAGAGCGATTTGTGGCAGCAAGCTATGCAGGTGGAGATTGATTCGTTCAATCAGCATGAGGCTTGGGAGTTGGTGGATCGTCCTATAGGCAAAAACGTGGTTCGGAATAAATGGATCTTCAAAATTAAGTGTGACGCCGAGGGGAAGATAGCCCGATATAAGGCTAGGTTAGTAGCCAAGGGTTTTACCCAAAAGTATGGTGAAGATTATTTTGAGACGTTTTCACCGGTAGTACGGTATAGTTCGTTGCGACTATTGTTGGCGATAGCCGTAGACATGGAACTCGATATAGACCATCTGGACGTACAGACGGCGTTCCTAAATGGTAATTTAGATGAGGAAATTTTTATGTTTCAACCGGAGGGGTTCATTTCACCTGGTGAAGAAAATAAAGTCTACAGATTGAAAAAGGCAGTCTATGGACTGAAACAAGCTTCACGAGCTTGGTATCAGAGGGTGAAGGATGTGCTTCTGCTGACAGGTTTTGTTCAATGCCAACTTGAACAATGTATCTTCTATAAAAGAAATGGTAAGTCGGTTGTTTACATTGCCTTGTACGTCGACGATTTCATTGTGTGTTACAATGATGCACGCATGGCTGAAGAGCTGAAAGAGAGTTTACGTAAACCATTTAAGATTAAGGACTTAGGTGCGGTGCGGCATGTTCTCGGGGTCACATTAGAGCGTGAGAGGACGAACAAAACTCTTAAGCTTTGTCAGGCGAGGTATATTGAGCGCTTGCTCGACAGTTTCGGTATGTCGGAATGCAAACGAGTCCAGACTCCTTTGGACCCAAACATTAAGTTTACTGATACGAGTGTGTTAGGCGAAGGTAATGTTCCGTATAGGGAATTGATAGGTTCCCTTATGTATCTGAGTGTTTTTACACGGCCAGATATTACGTATGCAGTTTCGTACTTAAGCCAGTTTAATACGTGTCATACTATGGAACACTGGAGGGCTGCGAAACGTGTATTGAGGTATCTTAAAGGAACTCAAAACGTTAGTCTTGTGTTTAGAAGGTCGGGTCATGTTAACATTGAGGGGTTTGTAGATGCGGACTGGGGCGGTGACGTACGCGACCGAAAATCATTTTCGGGGTTTGTTTTTAAGTATGGGGGAAACACCATCTCCTGGGAATGCAGAAAACAAACATGTGTTAGTTTATCAAGTACTGAGGCTGAGTACGTTGCTCTTAGTGAGGCTGCTAAGGAGGCACGTTGTCTTAGGGACTTGGTTACTGAATTGACTGGTAGTTCTGGGTTAATCGTCGGTTTGTTCAATGACAATCAGTCTGCTCAGAAACTTAGTGTCAATCCAGTGTTTCATAGGAGGACTAAGCACATAGATATCAGGTACCACTATGTTAGGGAGGCTGTGAATAATCATGTAATCAAGTTGAATTATTTACCTACTCAGGAAATGGTGGCTGATGTACTAACTAAATCTTTGTGTGCTCCTAAACATAAGTTCTGTGTTATGAACTTGTGCTTAGGTTTTTCTTAAGCCAGTTGAGCCAGTGGTGATGTTTGAGTTCAAACAGTGATTGAGGGGAAGTGTTGAATGTTGACCTTCTTTGATACAGTCACAGTTTGATTTATGGTTCTGATTCTATTCTGTCTAAGTTGATTTGAATGTTGAATGACTTTTGAATATTCGCCAATGCGTTGCTCATGTATTTTACAATATAATATCTCGTGTACGAGTTCAAGTCTTTAATTGTGTGTATCCACGTAAAAAACTTTTACTCAAAGGTTAACAATAATTGAAAAGGGTCTTATATTATAATATATGATTTTTCAATGATGGATTCAAGCCATGTGGGCGGGGTTCCAGCAGCGTTATATCGTTGTTGCAATTTTGCTTACATGGGAGGTGATTTTATTTTGTTTTTGTTTTATTAATTATTATTAAATTAAAGACATTGTATCTTATAACATCGCCTTGGACAAGTCTGTAAAGGTGTTATAATTGTGGTTTAAATAAATAAATAAATAAATTTTATTTTGTCAATAAAATTTCTGTATCAATTTCACAAATATTTACCAACACTGTCCCCCCTGTCGATATTATTTTGGTGCCATAAAACTTTTTAGCAAAAAAAAAAAACACATCCAAACAAAAACACTACAAAGTGAAAAATAACTTTAATTTCGGAAGCCGGTGGCAAAAAACAAAAAAACAGATCAAAATTAAGACACCGACTTCTGAAATTAAAGTTATTTTTCACTTTGTAGTGTTTTTTTTTGAAAGTCGGTTTTGTATTTTGGTAAAAAAAAATATTTCTCGCTTTTTAGAGGGTCTGTTTATAATTTATCTAAGTTACAATAGCCTAGTGTCAACTTGCTCATCGCCTTTTACAAAATATTGCTTTTCCCGATGCAGGGACGTTAATTATTGAGGAGTATATCTCCTGGTATTTCACCATCAGCTCAATTTCACTATTCGCATTGTGGCGAGCATAAATTGCTTAGCAACCATATTAAAGTAATTGAATTACAACCCGTGAAATACTTATTATTGAGTAGTTCCGGTGGCCATCTGTAGTCTTCATCATCAGTCATCACTTCACGAAATGAAGCTTTCCGAGAGCAAATGCACGAGTTACTATAAAAAATACCCAAATCGCTATTGGTGTGCCTATTGTATAATATATACAAACATAAGCCTATACTGTTCCCACTGCTGGGACACAGGCCTCCTCTCTGAGAGGGAATGGGCCGTAATCCGTATGCTTATAATATTTTTATTTATTTATCAGGAACAATTTGTCGAGGGGCCCGTGTCTAAATAATAATAGCAACAGGTCGATCGATCAGGTTAAGCTACGCTTGCCGCGGTTGGTCTGTGGATAGGTGACCATCTTTACAGACTGAGACCCCTCCTTGCCTCGGAGAGCATGTTAAGCCGTTGGTCGCGGCTGTCATTCGTAGATCTTTGACAGTCGTTACGGGTCGTCAGGAGCCCGAATGTCCGACCACCAGTCTTACCAAGGGGTATCATATTACCCAGAAACTGGGTTATGGAGGTCAGATAGGCAGTCGCTCCACGTAAAATATTGGTATTCAGCTGCATCCGGTTAGACTGGAAGCCGACCCCAACGTAGTTGGGAATAGGCTAGGCAGAAGATGACATCAGGAACAATTTATATTGTGTTTGATACATTACATACATCATAATTAATAACATTAATATAAATTCTAAAAGTGTAGATACAAACATAAAAATCAATAATAATAAATAGTATTTTTTTTAAATAGAAAATTTGAATTTTAATATTAAATTATAGTTCGTCCATTGAGTACAACTTTTATCTAACAGAAATGACTTGAGCTTAGTCTTGACTTCTTGAGCTAGTGTTCAAATCTGCTGACAGTCTATTGAATATTTGTACAGCTTGGTAATAATACACAGTCTGGCTATAAATACTGTTACAATTAAAAATAAGAAAGATATTACATTTGAATTTTGAATCTGTCATTTTTATACGATTGTTCATTGAGTTTTCTAATTTTGGCGCCAATACATAATACAATATTTTGCTATTTTAAAATGGAATGGGGTGATAAAGAGAACCGAATCGCTGTGATTGCATTACACAAAGTTGGTATGGAGCCAAATGCAATTTTTAAAACTCCTTACGCTTGGTATTAGTCAGTACAATGAGACCTCCTCTGTTTGTGACAGAAAAAGATCTGGCCACGTAGTGTTCGTACGAAAAAGGTGGTCAAAGCAGTAAGGGAAAGAATTCGAAGAAATCCTGTCCGAAAGCAAAAGATTTTATCTCGGGAGATGAAGATAGCACCCAGAACCATGTCGCGTATTTTAAAAGTTGACTCAGGACTATAAGAGACGCATTGGTCATTTTTTAACTGATAAATTAAAAAAGAATAGGGTGATAAAATCGAAACAAATACTGAAGCGGTACAGAAAAATTTTGTTTACGGATGAGAAAATCTTTACAATTGAGCAACATTTTAACAAACAAAATGACCGTATTTATGCTCAAAGCTCTAAGGAAGCTTCCCAATTAGTCGACAGAGTGCAACGTGGGCATTATCCGACTTCAGTTATGGTTTGGTGGGGTGTTAGAAACGAAGGAGTGACTGAGCCATATTTTTGTGAAAAAGGTATCAAAACATCGGCACAAGTGTATCAAGATACCATTCTTGAGAAGGTTGTTAAGCCCCTTAACAACACCATGTTCAATAACCAAGTATGGTCCTTCCAAAAAGACTCGGCGCCGGGTCATAAAGATCGGTCCACGCAGTCTTGGTTGGAAGTGAACGTTTCGGACTTCATCAGAGCTGAAGACTGGCCGTCGTCTAGTCCCGATCTTAATCAGCTAGATTATGATTTATGGTCATTTTTAGAGAGTACGGCTTGCTCTAAACGCCATGATATTTGAAGTCCCTAAAACAATCCATAGACAGCAGTGAAGAAGCAGCAGCAGCAGCGAGCAGAGGAGCAGCAGGAGGAGCAGTGTGGTGTGTGAGTAGTGGCAGTGATTGGCAGTGAAGAATTTTCCCATGGAAAGAATGCGTGCTTCTATTGATAACTGGCCTCAACGTTTAAAGGACTGTATTGCAGCCAATGGAGACCACTTCGAATAAGCTTTTTATATTTTAAATTGTTTTATATTTATGAATTAAACTAACACACTGTAAAAGTAATAAATATTATTTGCAAAAAAAAAAATATGTTTTTTCTTCGTGACAACATTTATGGCAAGACAGGTATATATTTTTAAAGTCCTTTTTACGAGTGTTTTCCCTGGCTATTATTTCTTCCCAAGACTTGTATTCATGGATATTTTTTTTATTGAACTAACAACGCAAGTATGTATAGTATAAGGTGGGCAGTGTTAGAATATTTAAACTCTGAAGATGAGATCCACAGCTTTCCCTTTGTGTAATTCTGACAATTGTACGTATTGCTCTTTTTGGAGAAGGAAGAAGGCTCGCTGAGAACTATAACCGTAGCTTTTTCCCCAGAACTGTATGCTGTATCGAAGTCTGGATTCGACAAGAGCATAATATACCATCTTTAACTATTCCGTATTTATTTCGTCTCTCAATGTCCTCAAAGTATAACACGCAGATTATTTAGTGGATTCTATATGTGCTAGTTCTTTTTCCAGTTAAATATTTGAAGAGTTCCTTCGATTTCTTCAAGATCCCATCATCAGATCCTGACCTGATGACAATGGGACCAATCTGAAAGTATATCCTTTTAAATAAAAAAAATAATTTTGTAAACCGGCTTATAAATAACGGAGTTCTGAGGTAACAAACATTAAAAAAAAACCGAATTGATAACCTCCTCCTTTTTTTGAAGTCGGTTAAAAATATCCTTGTATTACTCTACTACAATTGACGTGCGATTTATAGTACCGTGGCGTGTCGCACAACTAGCGGTACCAATGGATTGTCCGTGTGTGCAGTCGTACGTGCAGGCAGGAGGCGCGGGCGCAGGCGCGGCCGGCGCCTTCCTGCCGCTGCAGCATAGCCTGCGCACGCGCACCACGCCGCTGCGCCACCCGCACGTCACCTCCACCACGCACCCGCACCATCTGCACGGTACGTCCACACACTCCTACTGCTACACACAGTACACGGCCTGCGCACGCGCACCACGCCGCTGCGCCACCCGCACGTCACCTCCACCACGCACCCGCACCATCTGCACGGTACGTCCACACACTCCTACTGCTACACACAGTACACGGCCTGCGCACGCGCACCACGCCGCTGCGCCACCCGCACGTCACCTCCACCACGCACCCGCACCATCTGCACGGTACGTCCACACACTCCTACTGCTACACACAGTACACGGCCTGCGCACGCGCACCACGCCGCTGCGCCACCCGCACGTCACCTCCACCACGCACCCGCACCATCTGCACGGTACGTCCACACACTCCTACTGCTACACACAGTACACGGCCTGCGCACGCGCACCACGCCGCTGCGCCACCCGCACGTCACCTCCACCACGCACCCGCACCATCTGCACGGTACGTCCACACACTCCTACTGCTACACACAGTACACGGCCTGCGCACGCGCACCACGCTGCTGACTGACTTTTAACCTTAGTCGTTATGCTATGTTTTATTTTGCATAAAAATACTTATTAATTCATGATATCTTATTTCTATTGAGAGGTGGGCCCACCATTTCTCATTGCCCGTTCACGATATTTCGCATTTAAATGAATTTTTGACACTGAAATAAGGGTAGATGCACTCAGTAAGTGTTTCTTATGCTTTTAGAACTTGAAATTGAAAACGCCACTACATCAATAAGTTTATTTTACACTATCAATATTTCACTTATACTCTATAGAAAAGGGAGGATCCTCCGACCAGACGGGTGTTGTGTCTGGCGGGCAACTGCCCGATAATTCATGTCAGGCCGTTGTATCTATGCTAGTTGCGCGGTAAACTCTGCTTGCGAGATGCAGGATTTGCGTGACGTCAGTATGACGCGTTGTTCGCTTGTAGCGTTGTAGGTACCGTTACATCACTATAGGGAAAAGAAACCTAAATTGGTTTTTGGTCTCTACGTTTTAGTATCGGGAGTTTCAAATCAAATCAAATGTCATTTATTTAAATTAGGCTGAGAATCAGCACTTTTCGAATGTCAAAATTACAAAAGACAGTCCCGGAATACGCCCGTCCTTCACCACTTCCTAGTGCTTTCGCTGGGGAGAAGAAGTGGCGCAACAAACTGTCTAGCAGCACAGCTGTCTGTTCAGTTAGAAACTACTTGATCGTATACAATACTAGGTTATGTAAAGTAATTAATATTATAACTTGAAAATAAAATAAATAAAAAACATTTTAAAGTTAAACGGTTTTAATGAAAATAATGACACAGATAATGTCTTAAAAGCTAAAAAATAATTCGGTAGGTCCTAGGTTACCCTTACCAGTCATCACACCACTTTCCTCATCAATCTAGGGCATTGATCAGACAAAAAAATTAAATCGTGGGGCGTAGCGTAACCGAGTAAATATATTATATAAATAGCACTTATATGAGCGGTTGACAGTTAATAGAAACTTCACGCGCCCCACGATTTTAAAACACAACACAACATCAACAACGTTTAAAAAAGTAACGGTGGAGTTTCTTGCCCATTATTCTCTATACCAACACTATCTTTTAGACGGGGCGACTAGAATCAATCCTATTTTATTGTAATTTTTGATGTTCAAACGTGCCTTTTAAGTGCCTATTTGAAATAAATGATTTGACTTTGCACAGGTGTGAACGAGATGAACCTGCGCGGGCTGCTAAACGCGCAGTCGCAGTCGCAGTCGCAGTCGCAGTCGCAGCGCGGCGCGGCGCGCGCGCTGCCGCCCGCGCACGCGCAGCACCCGGCGCAGCTGGCCATGCAGCACGCCTACCAGCAGAGTGAGTACCGCGGGGCCGGGGCCGCTGGCTGCACTTTTGTAAACAAAACTGCGCTTTGGTAATCTTCATATTTCCGAATTAGCACGAACATCGCGCCACGGAGTAACCCCTACACACAGGCAATACTTTAATTTTTGTACTACTGTACTTCGTAGTAGTGCACCTATAATTGTGTAAATGTACGATGAAGATATGTAGTTTTCTCTCTGTCGGGTTACCTACTCCTGTCTCAGATCGTCAATGTCACTCAAAAGGTTTTGGAATTGCATAGAGTTATTTAAATCTATAGCTTTGTAAACATGTTAATACGATAATAGGCAAGTTCCATGCTTGTAACAACTCTATAAGAGTTCTCATCGTCGCATGTTCGTATTTCCGAAGAAAGACGATAATCCGATCCCGAAACGCATAGTTTTCTTTGGAAAGCTATACTGTAGCTGTAAATATACATTTTGCGATGCGATTCATTCCTCGTTTACACAGTGCGAGCTGCTAAGAATCTTATCAATTGTACAAATCGACAACAATCAGTTAAGTTGAACGCCGTATCTCACGCAGTGATCGGCGCGTACGCATCCAACGCGTACGGCGGCGGCGCCGGCTCGGGGCGGCGCAGCGGCGGGCCGCGCACGCCCTCGCCCGCGCCGCCCGGCCCGGCGGGCCCGCACGGCCCGCCCGGCCCGCCCGGCCCGCCCGGCCCGCCCGGCCCGCACGGCCCGCACGGCCCGCACGGCCCGCACGGCCCGCACGGCCCGCACGGCCCGCCCGCTTACCTCGCGCAGGCGCACCAGCAGCTCCAGCCCGCCGCCGCCAAGTGGCACATCCCGCAACAAGGACTGACCAACGGTGCGTACACAGACCCTAGCTATTTTTATTTGTTATTCTTTGAACGTATCACCCTCGGCGATGAAAATTTATAATTTTCGCATCCACCACCTTGGATTTTCATTTTGTCCTCACTATTGGTATCAGTACCTCGAAAACCATGAATACTATCTTTTTTTTTCTGTCTCTTTCTATTATTTTGTAAAAAAAAAGTAGCATTGAGTCGCATAACACTTTTTCGTTTTTCGTTACGTGACGATTTCTCCAAGTTTAAACATTCCATTTTTTTTCGGGGTGAAGCTTTCGAAAGGGGCCTGGACTTTGGAGAAAAAGACCAGGTAGTGTGGGATTCTTATTTCATTAAAACCACCCCGGTGATCACCATCAGCACATGGAGGGGGGCCCGTTACCTCTTAATAGACCAATCCGGAACCCCCTCGGTGCAACTCCTGTTAGGGCTCATCTCTTGTGAGACTATAAAGGGGTCTCCCCTGAGCCTCACTATGCACGGCAGCACGTGATTACAGTGCCACCGTATTCCCTGAAATCACTTGGTGGGCAATCAGAGTCCCCACTTCTAAGCGCCGCGATTCCAAAGTCCCGCTTGCATTCAATGATGCAGGTGGGGTTTCGGCGTGTTAGGCGTCGAGGCGGTTGCTTCCTCGACGCCTTCTTCTCCGAGCGGGATTGGCTTTCTCACGATCCCGCTCGGCAGCCTCCTGGACCATCACGGTCTCACAGAAGGAGGCAACTTCCCTCCAGTTTTCTGTCTCCGTCAGCATAACCCTCGCTACTGCTGGCAGAGACAGGTCTCGCCCAATCCTGGCGACCAAAACCTGCCGCTAGGAGGCTCACGCAGGGCACTCCTCGAGCGTGTGCTGGGCAGAGTCTAGGTCGCTTCCACAATGGTGGCAATTTGCCGTGGCCTCACGCCCAATCCTGCTCAGGTACTCACTGAAGCAACCGTGCCCGGTCAGCACGTTTTTTTTTTTTTTTCTGGGTTGGAAATTCCTCATGGATGTCCGCCGCCGATGGGCGGGCGGCGGGGTCTGTCAGACTCTTACCGACTAAAAACCACTCCGGTGTTCCATCTCACACCTACGCCGGTGGTCGCGGGAACGTACGATCCTTCCGCAACCCCCGACTGGTGCCGGCGCCCGCCACTGTGGGCCTCGTCGGGTCAGGGGGCGGAGTGAGATGTTTGACTCCTCCCGCAACGTCTAAGACGGGTGCGCGTGGAACACTACGCACCGCCACCTCGTGTGTCCGCGACGGACGTCCCCGAGTCCGTCGCCGCTGGACCCATTTAGGGGGGCTGGAAGAGGGTGTTGTCCGGCCTTCGCCGACGCCCGGTGCGCCTGTTGCCGGCCGTGTGAGTGGACGAGATTTCCCTCTCCCTTTCCGCAGCCTCCTTTTGCGAGACGACCGTTTCGCAGAAGGAAACCAGTCCGCGTCCCAGGACTCTTCGCTGCCGACCATCGACTCGACCACGGCCGGCAGTGACAGGTCACTGCCTACTTCTGAGATGAGGGCATGGCGCGGCTCCTCCCAAGCGGCACACTCTGTTTATGCGACACAGGTACTTCCCAAAGCAACCATGCCCCGAGAGCACCTGCGTCACCCGAAACGACAGGGAGCCGTGCCTCCTCCCGAGCCAGCGCTCGAGTACCGGCCGGACCGCCTCGATGGTGCTGAGGCCGGCCGGCGGTAGGGCGTGAGAGCGTGTCCCGCTATTCCGCCACCAGGACCTCGCGAAGCTGAGATCGACGCAGCTCCATATGGCGCTGCATCAGCCTTTCGCCTCGCGCCACCGGTACAGCGAAGCGAGTACTTTCGCCTCCAGGTCCCAGAGCAGGGATCCAGCCAGTACGCAAGCCGCCTCGTAGGAGATCGTGCGTTACCCCCGGACGACTCTGACGGCCATCGCTCTCTGCGACTTTCGCAGAACTGCGATGCTACCGGCCGTCAGATCAGTCGCCCAGATCGGGGCCCCATACAGGGCCATCGATCGCACGATCCCTACGTAGAGCCGCTTACAGGCGGCGCTCGGGCCCCCTGATTGGGAAGCAGCGTTGACAGCGCCCCAGCCGCGCCCAACAACTTGGGCGCCAGCCGCCGGAAGTGGGGGCCAAAATCCCACCGGCTGTCGAGCACCAATCCCAGGTACTTCATAGTGGACTCGACAGCGATCCGAGCCCCCCGACCACGATGTGTGAGCCGGGCGGCGGCGCCCGCCGGGGGCCATGAGTCACCATGGCCTCCGACTTGTTGAGGGCCACCTCCAGGCCCAGGCGACGTATGCGGCTCACCACCTGTGACACCGCAGCCGTCGCCAGCAACGCTGCCTCCCGGTGCGAGCTCCCCCGGGTGTCATCAGCATAACTCGTCAAGTCCAGGCCCGGTTGGAGCTCGCCCCTCAGCACCCAGTCGTACCCGATGTTCCACAGGAGCGGGCCAAAGACCGAGCTTTGCGGAACACCGCACGACATGCGGTGTAGTGCATGTAGGTGACATTCCTCTCCGACAGATAAGCCCCAACGATGTGGCGGAGGTAGGGAGGCACCCGATGATGCCGCAGTGCCTCCCGAATACAACTCCAGGGCAGGCTGTTGAAGGCATTGGAGATGTCCAAGGACACCGCCAACATCTCCTCGCCCCGGGTCACCGCTTCTTCCGCCAGGACTCTCACCCATGACACAGCGTGAATTGTGGAATGCCCATGCCGAAAACCGAACTGGCTGCCGTCCAGGTCTGGCACTCTCCGCACAGGTGGCCGACGAGGCGGGCTGGGATTATCCGCTCAAACAGCTTACCCACCTCGTCTAGCAGCACTATGGGCCAGTACGCGGACGGCGAGTCTGCGGGGCGCCCCGCCTTCCTGAGCAGGACTAGACGACCAGATTTTCACAAAATGGGAAACTGGCCCCGCTCAAGGCACGCTGTGTAGAGTCATCTCAGTTGGGGCTCAAGCTCCTTCAGAGCGAGGGCTAACACGCAGCCGTGGATTCCGTCGGGCCCCGGAGCCACGTTCTTGGCCCGGAGCCGCATCACGGCTGCCCCTATCTCTGCCTGTTTCACCTCTGGGACGCTGATGGCGTTCTCTGCGGCTGTGGGCAAAGCCATCAGCGGCGGAGTGTGCTCCGCTCTCGCCGGGAAGAGGGCTGCGACTACCTCCTCCAGCAGTTCGGGTTGGAGTCTCTCCGTAGGTGGGGGCGCCGCGGCTCGAAGCAACTGCGCGATCTTGGCGGTCCACCAGTACACCTGGCGCCTTGCTAACTGTGCGTGGACCCGGGGCATGGACGCGTCGCTGATTTGCGTCATCGCCCAGCGGAACCACAGCGCCTCCTGCTCGACGTCGACGGGTCCGTCTGTCGCCGACTCCCGGAACCAGGCCTGGACAATAGCGGCCTCTTCGAGAAGCTCCTTGTCGATGCGCTTACGCGCCCAGGGTGCTTAGTCATGAATTTAATACCGATAGATCGACATTGGAATTGTGACGTTTCGTACTCTTGAGTTCGATAATAATAGTGTATACAGGGTAATTTTGCAACCACCATCCAAATTTTAAAATCGAGGACTTTTAATTAATTTATTTTCATATGTGAAACATTATAATCAAAAGCTTTATATAGTATAATAATAACAAAAACAAAAAAAAAAACATTCAAAAGAAAATATCCGAAAAATAACAGAATGTAGAGAGACACAGCAAGGTTACTGACCTCGCTCGCTGCGAGTGCGACTGATGTAGGTACCTACGCGTTCTTAAAAGGGTTGATTCCAATTTTCCCTTCATACTTTACGGGCTTAGGACCGACATAATAAAAGAATGAATGTGAAATTATTGGTTTTTATTATGGCGTATTTAAAAAATTGAAATCAACTAGCTATTTACAATAATTAAACTTACCAAATAAACTCGATTAACCTACAAATCACGTGTACTTCAGCAATTGTTCAAAATGGAGTCGCATTTCTCTCAATACACAAACGTGCACGTTTTTCTAAACTATTTTTTAATAAGTTTAAAGTATCTGTTTGATTTTTAATGTCATTAAATGCTATTATTATTTTACGGAGGTCCTCAACACTTTGTGCTTCTTCAACGTAAACACGTCTTTTTACTTCACCCCATAAAAAAAATCAAGTGGAGTCAAGTCTGGTGACCTGGGAGGCCATGGTACAGGCCCTCCGCGACCAATCCATCTATCGCCATACTTATTATTTAAAAAGTCACGCACTGCACTTGTGTAATAAAGTGGTGCACCGTCATGCTGATAATAATGATTGTTGTAGTATGAAAGTGGCACCTCGTCTAGTAAGTCTTCAATAACACCACGTAACATCACTACATAGTATAAAACAAAGTCGCTTTCTCTGTCCCTATGTCCCTTTGTATGCTTAAATCTTTGAAACTACGCAACGGATTTTGATGCGGTTTTTTTTAATAGATAGAGTGATTCAAGAGGAAGGTTTATATGTATAATAATAATAATGTTTCCGTGCGAAGCCGGGGCGGGTCGCTAGTATTTAAATAATTCGTACCCGTCAAGCGTCCTTCAATAAAAATCGGTCCCACGATAACATTACCAATAATACCCGCCCAAACATTTACACTAAAACGCACTTGATGGTAGTTATTTCTAATAACGTGGGGGTTGCTTAACGCCCAATAATGTTCGTTTCGGCTGTTATAAATTCCGATTCGCGTAAATAATGCTTCATCTGTCCACAAAATGTTACAATTAATGTTTCTTAACAGCCATTCCCAAAACTCCATTCTAGCGGGTCCATCGTTATCATGAAGAGATTGCACTGGTTGGTAATGGTATGGGTGATAACCAGAAGAGTTCAGCAGCTTCCACACGTAATACTGACTGACACCGAAGCGCCGAGCAGCTTCGTTAGTGCTAGCGCAGGGGTCACGTTCGAAAAACTCGAGTACAGAATTTTCGACCGCTGGTGTTATTTCGGAGTCCATATTGGTTCACCTAAACTTCTTTACCCGAAATTGTTCTTCCTAATGATTTGTAATCCGAATGATCACTCTTCCTAAAATTTTTCATCCTAAAGTTTTCATTCATACTATTTATAGTACTACCGGCGATGTTCATAACACTCATGTTTCCGAAAATTGTAATTAATAATATCATTACTGTAATAGTACATTACTTCAGAGGGAAGAAAGTGACAATTCCATACCGAGAAATCCACGAGCTTGCGAGGGGCGCAAACCATTTGAGGTATGGAACTGTACTTTATCCTGAGGGATGTATAGTGCTTTTTATTACACCTACGAGGAAAATTATGGACATAAATGCATAGAAATGTTTATATTTAGTTAAAAGTACAATTATTAATAGTGCAGCTATTATAAATAATTTCGTTTTTAATTTTCTGTATGCACCAAGGAGGTTGGTAACTGGTAAAAAAAAAACTGTATGTGGCCAGTAACAATTTACTTGAAATTTAATTAGTAGACAGTTAAAGTCTCTTGGCAGTATGACTGCTGACAAATTAAAAAAAAAAGAAAAACCGGGTATGTAATGGAATTTCATACATACTTCCCACCCTTGGGTCGGAAGGATTTTCATACAAACTTCCATACCTTGGGATGAAAGGATTAGAAGGGCGGGATAAAGGCGTTTCTTCCCTCTAATTGGTATAATTAGTATGTATTTTCAGAGCAGGTGTGATAAAAATATATTTTTATCACACCTGCTCTCACACATACAACACACACACACACTCACACACTCACATACACAGTTCTAACCTAACCTAACCTATGGATCCCTTCCACATCGTTTTTACGACAAACGGTTAGTCGAAGACAAAAAACACCAAGACACTTTTAGCCTTAGATATAATACTGATTATTATGAATAAAAAGAAATCTAAACAAAAAAATAAAAAACACTGGCACTCCGGTAGTGCCGACAGAAGTGAAAACTTGAACAATTACGAGTGTATTTTGTGAATCGTCTTATAAACAAAACACGCGTGTTAAGGTGTGTTCCTTATTTTATAGGGTTTTTTGCAAATCAGGTATGATGACCAAAGTGACTGGTTTATTCTTCTCGTTAAAGGAATTTATTCAGATTTACAAATAAGCACACAGTTATATATCCGTGGTTCAGCGCCATCTCGTCGTTGTTGGATGAACTACGTAGTTAGTACGCGAGGCCCTCGTAGTTCTTCCCGATGTGCATAGATGGCGCTGTCCTCAACAACGCGCGTCTTAAGTTTTACGTCTGACGTTAGTACGCGAGGCCCTCGTAGTTCTTCCCGATGTGCATAGATGGCGCTGTCCTCAACAACGCGCGTCTTACGTTTTACGTCTGACGTTTTACGTCTTACGAATTTTCGATCAGGGTCACGTGACCTGACGCGAATTTAGAAGTTTTTACCCATTCCAAAAAAAGTACACAGCGCCGCTAAAGAAGTTTTCACTTCAAAAAGATATGACTGCATAATAGTGTAAAAGATGGTTATGTTGAGAAAATATAGGAAAACAAATAAAAGTATAATAGATGTTTATTGCTACTGACATTATGAAGTTGAATGCTTCGAATTATGAACATTAGAGACGGAGTAGTTAGGAATTGTGATTGTTAGGATGAAAAATGTTAAGAAGAACATTTTCGGATTTCCAATTATCTGAGTTGAAAATTTAGGTGAACTTTGGCGCACCCGTTATTTCGTTATGACCGCCATGACTTGTTGCATGGGCTGGTGTGGTAAACTGCCCATAATCTAACAACCTTTGATTTGCAGCTAAAATTGTTTGTCTATTATCATCATCATCATCAGCCTATAGCAGTCCACTGCTGGACATAGGCCTCCCCTAATGAGCGCCATAGCGCCCTGTCTTCAGCTTGACGCATCCAGCATCTGCCTGCAGTCTTTCGCAGATCGTCATCCCACCTGGCCGGAGGGCGTCCTACACTACGTTTGCCGAGTCGCAGTCTCCACTCAAGAACTCGTTTACCCCAGCGGTTGTCGGTTCTTCGCGAGATATGGCCGGCCCACTGCCACTTCAGCTTGCTAATTCTTTTAGGCACTCGCGAATTAATTCCTCGTCTTTGTAAACGCGGTAAACTTTCTGTACGGTACATTCTTTGCGCTCCATTTAAACTTTCGCCACTTAAAAGACAGCACCTGACCATTTCATAATACTCTGCATTAGAATTAAAAGTCGCCATGTCGTGCGATGATGATCGACCGGAATTCTGAAGCGAAAATGCAGATGAATGAGAGCGACAAAAAATATGGCACACGTTCACAGTCTAGTCTAGGGAATGCAAATCCGGCCAAAATGAAAACCCGGTTTCTTTTTCGGGTCTCGTTTTAAAAAAGCCGGTTTTCGGTGAACCCGGTTTTTTTTCATTGTCTAAGTTTTTTTTAAACTACTTGTGAAATTCAGGCCGCCTACATCTTGCATATTTTCAATAATTAAATAGAAACGTATCAATTAAAAATAAATACATAAGTATTCCAAATTTCAATGAAAAGACAGAAATTTGTTTACGTAAAAGGTTTATTTGCTTTTTGTGCTTCACCCTAGTAGGTACAATATTAATCAACAGTATTAAAAAGATCAACGAAACATAATTAAGTAATTCTAACTATCACGCATGAATAGAAAGTATTACAAAATACAAAACCAACATACTCGTATAACCATATTATACAATTCTTTAATCATAAACTCTAACTTTAACTCTAACTTTAACTTCTAACTCTAACTTAAAAACTCGAAAAACCGGAAACGTGAAAAAAAAACCGGTTTTTTTAATAATTTCAATTATTCCGAAAAACCGGGTTTTCGGTTTTCGGTGAAACCGGTTTGCATTCCCTAGTTCACACGTAACTAGGTCACGGTCAACTGACAGCCGGCGCGGGCGCAGGGCCGACCGGGGGCTGCGCGGGGTGCGACGTGTGAGGGAGGGGGGCATAGTGCATGCTGTTCTTTCCCGAATTTTGAGATAAGCGCGTGTGCGGTCAAGTTCAACAACCTATTGTTGAACTGTATTTATTCCACACGTTGTGATTTTAGTAGCGGACAATGGTGAAAATCATGTAATTTTTTTTATTTCATTAATTGATAAGGTTATCGATTCTAAATCATACGTACCCCATGGTCCCGAGATATATAAAATAAAAATAAAAAATAATAATAAAATAATTTATTTGCATAAAACATGGTATACAATGGTGTTAAGCATAGGTCAGAGTGGCACAAACATAGCATGTAATAGTAGTTTATAAAACTGTTGCATAATGAGGGGTATTAAACACGAGTGTGTGTTTACAAACCGAGCGGAGCGAGGTTTGTAATAGTATCACACGAGTGTTTAATACCTTATTATGTGCAGTTTTATACAACTTTTTATCTACTTTCATACATTGAGATTGAATATACTAAATAAAAGATCAAAGTTCAAAAAGTAAGACATACTTTACTGCTTATGATAATTATTGAAGTTTTGTATGAGTCATTTCCGTCGCCGCATCTAAAATATCGGGCGGAGTCAAATTTCCTTCACATTCACTGGTATCAGACATTTTTAAGCAATAATAGAATAAAACACTAAATTCAGAAAAAACGTAAAAATGGCGCCAAAAACCCAGCTCTTCACCGCACTTTAGCGCAACCACAGATAAGTAAAATTTACACAACAAAACTTCACGCTCCCGTAGGTATATATGTAAAGCCCCATCCACACGCTGGCTGTTTGTCACAAACACCGCAAACAGCAAACAAAGTGCCAAACATCCTTTGATCTGGCAAGAAAAACCGACACCGATGCCGAACACTGCCCAACACAAACACAAACAGGCAAACAACGACAAACACCCATCCACATGTCCGTGTTTGCTGTTGGCTGTTTGCCATTGTTTGTCAAGCATGTGGATGGGGCTTAACGAGTTCGATTAAAAAAAGTTATGCATTCTCCTTCGTGATTTAACTTCTTGGTTAACCTGTATCGTAATGGAAAAAAAATTACTTTATAACATTATTTTGTTCGAGAAATAGTGTTATAATGAAATTTTTTTTTTCTATTTCGGTATTGTGTTTATAAAGTATGTCAATATAAACTCGTTTAAAATTTTATAATTAGAATTTTACGACATGAAAGTAGATAAAAAATTTTATGTTACAGGGTAATTATATTTAAGTACATAATGTTAGAATATAATGTCAATACTTTTTATCCATAAATTCTTTCAAACTGTAAAAGCTACATTCATTAAGCCATTTGTATAATTTGTTTTTAAACAAAATCTTACATTTAATAGTTTGAAATTGGTATTTTATTATAAGTGCAGCGCACACACATTGCTAGATAGCTTTTATTATATTTGGATAGCTTTGACAAATCATTTAACACCAGTCCATAAGGATCACGTCTGCTCCGAGGATATACTCGCACATCGCTTGCTGTCTTGAATAATTGTTTATTCTTGGTCACAAACACACATATTTCGTAGATATAGAGAGAGGGAAGCGGTAACAAACCAAGTTTTTTAAATATTGGCCGACATGTATCGTCCTGCTGAAGTCCATAAATTGATCTTAGCACTTCTTTTGAGCGATGAACGCTCTATTTATATCAGTGCTATTACCCCATATTATAAGACCATAGCGTAGTAACGATTCAACATACGCATGGTAAGATATAATAGCAGTTTTTATGTTTGTTACATTTTGACTCGCTTCAAGGCGTATACGAATTTATTAATTCTACCACTGACGTTGTGTACGTGTTCCTTCGAGTTTATATCTTAATCAATTATTACTCCTAAAAATTTTGTATGTGGTACTATTTTTTTTTTCCTAGCCTATGCTGTCCCACTGCTGGGCAAAGGCCTCCCCCAAATCCTTCCTGGAACTCTTTTCCCGCGCCACTTCGAACCAGCCATCGCGGTACGCGTCCAAGTCATCTCGCCATCTCTTTCTGGGCCGGCCTCGGCGGTGCCGTCCATCTCCAGGCACCCATTGTGTGGAGATTTTTGCTCAGCGGTCATCGTGCATACGGCTGATGTGACCCGCCCAATCCCATTTGAGCTTGGCAGCCTTCTTTCCTACATCCAGTATGCCCGTTTTGGAACGCAGCGTAGTGTTCCGAATTCTGTCCTGTCTGTTAACACCCAGAATGCTGCGTTCCATCGCTCTTTGGCAAACTCCAAGGCGGAACTTTTGTGACTCGGTTAGCGACCTGGTCTGAGCACCGTAGGTTAGGACAGGCAGGATACACATCCCCCCCGGTGGGTTCCCGCATTGTCGAGGCGGGGGGGCTCAGTAGCCGTGGCTTAGACACCCACGGTGAAGCGAAGAGGTACCCGAGGAGGGGCCGCTCGTCAGAGCTTTTGCTGCCAAGCCAACGACGTAGCGGCCAAAAGTAGGTTGCGGTGCCGCTTGGGCGGCATCGCAACTGAGGCGGGCCGCGATGTCGTATCGGGGGCATCGCGGCTGAGGGTTGAAGGCTGCGGCGGGAGATGAGTGCCGGTATTACGGTGCGCCGCTCTCCCTACCTTCCGCGGCCTTGACGGGGTCGCCACCGTAAGATGGCGGACGCGGTGGGGCTGCAGGGGAAGAGGAGTGTCGGTATTGCGTTGGCCGCTCTCCCTATCCTCTGCAGCCGAAAATTGGCAGGCGGCGGGGCCAATGTCCTGACCCGTCACAGGGGGACCAAGGGTGCCCAGACACGGGGTCGTCTGGCGCCCACTGCTGGTTTGGTCCCTGGGGTGGTCACGGCGTGCTATGTGTTCTAGTGCGCCGGTGATGGGGAGTACTCCCCAGAGGAGGGTCCGGCAACGGACAGCCGCGGCGGGTTCACGGATGAGTGCTAACGCGTGCCCGTGTTCCCGCCGTAAGCGGCAGAGGAGGACACCGTGGAGTTTTAGTGGGTTAGAGTCCCACATAACTGCACTATCTCCCCGTGGTAGTGCAGTATGCATGAGCATTTCTCCACGATAAAAAAAAAAGGCAGGATACACATGTCGATGAGTTTGCGCTTCAGGGTGATCGGTAGATGACCCTTCATTCGCATCTTCATGGACCAGTAGCTTTTCCAGGCGTTCTCGATTCGATCGATCTCCTTTTCCTGCCTGTTTTCGAAAGAAACTAACTGGCCCAAGTAGATATACGCATCGATATACTCTTTTGCGACTCGGTGAGCGACCTGGGTCTGAGCACCGAAGGTTAGGACAGGCAGGATACACAGGCCGCTCTCCCTATCCTCTGCAGCCGAAAATTGGCAGGCGGCGGGGCCAATGTCCTGACCCGTCGCAGGGGGGACCAAGGGTGCCCAGACACGGTCGTCTGGCGCCCATGTGCTGGTTTGGTCCCTGGGGTGGTCACGGCGTGCTATGTGTTCTGGTGCGCCGGTGATGGGGAGTACTCCCCAGAGGAGGGTCCGGTAACGGACGGCCGCGGCGGGTTCACGGATGAGTGCTAACGCGTGCCCGTGTTCCCGCCGTAAGCGGCAGAGGAGGACACCGTGGAGTTTTAGTGGGTTAAAGTCCCACATAACTGCACTATCTCCCCGTGGTAGTGCAGTATGCATGAGCATTTCTCCACGTGAAAAAAAAAAAAAAAAAAAGGCAGGATACACATGGAGCCGCGCCGTGCCCTCATCTCAGAAGTAGGCAGTGACCTCTCGCTGCCGGCCGTGGTCGAGTCCATGGTCGACAGCGAGGAGTCCTGGGACGCGGTGGTTTCCTTCTGTGAAACAGTCGTCTCGCAGAAGGAGGCTGCGGAAAGGGAGAGGGAGATCTCGTCCACTCACCCTGCCCGCAGCAGGCGCACCGGGCGTCGGCGGAGGGCGGACAACGCCCTCTTCCGGCCCCCCTAAACGGGTCCAGGGGCGATGGACTCGGGGACGTCCGTCGCCCCCCACACATCAGGACCCGAGGTGGCGGCGCGATGTGTTCCACGCGCGCCCCTCTTAGACGTCGCGGGGGGAGTCAAACACCTCACTCCCCCCCCCGACCAGACGGGGCCCGCTGCGGCGGGCCGGCACCAGCCGGGGGTTGCGGAAGGATCGTACGTTCCCGCGACCCCCGGCGTAGGTGTGAGATGGAACACCCGGGGTGGTTTTTAGTCAGTAAGAGTCTGACAAACCCCGCCGCCCGCCCCAGGGCGGCGGACATCCATGAGGATTTTCCACCCCGGATCAAAAAAAAAAAAAAAGGCAGGATACACATCCCCGGCGGGCGCCGCCGCCCGGCTCACACATCGTGGTCGGGGGGGCTCGGATCGCTGTCGAGTCCATTATGAAGTACCTGGGATTGGTGCTCGACAGCCGGTGGGATTTTGGCCCCCACTTCCGGCGGCTGGCGCCCAAGTTGTTGGGCGCGGCTGGGGCGCTGTCAACGCTGCTTCCCAATCAGGGGGCCCGAGCGCCGCCTGTAAGCGGCTCTACGTAGGGATCGTGCGATCGATGGCCCTGTATGGGGCCCCGATCTGGGCGACAGACCTGACGGCCGGCAGCATCGCAGTACTGCGAAAGCCGCAGAGAGCGATGGCCGTCAGAGTCGTCCGGGGGTATCGCACGATATCCTACGAGGCGGCTTGCGTACTGGCTGGATCCCTGCTCTGGGACCTGGAGGCGAAAGTACTCGCGTCGCTGTACCGGTGGCGCGAGGCGAAGGGCTGATGCAGCGCCATATGGAGCTGCGTCGATCTTAGCTTCGCGAGCTCCTGGTGGCGGAATGGCGGGACAGGCTCTCACGCCCTACCGCCGGCCGGCCTCAGCACCATCGAGGCGGTCCGGCCGGTACTCGAGCGCTGGCTCGGGAGGAGGCACGGCTCCCTGTCGTTTCGGGTGACGCAGGTGCTCTCGGGGCATGGTTGCTTTGGGAAGTACCTGTGTCGCATAAACAGAGTGTGCCGCTTAGGAGGAGCCGCGCCATGCCCTCATCTCAGAAGTAGGCAGTGACCTGTCACTGCCGGCCGTGGTCGAGTCGATGGTCGGCAGCGAAGATTCCAGGGACGCGGACTGGTTTCCTTCTGCGAAACGGTCGTCTCGCATAAGGAGGCTGCGGAAAGGGAGAGGGAAATCTCGTCCACTCACACGGCCGGCAACAGGCGCACCGGGCGTCGGCGAAGGCCGGACAACACCCTCTTCCAGCCCCCCTAAATGGGTCCAGCGGCGACGGACTCGGGGACGTCCGTCGCGGACACACGAGGTGGCGGTGCGTAGTGTTCCACGCGCACCCGTCTTAGACGTTGCGGGAGGAGTCAAACATCTCACTCCGCCCCCTGACCCGACGAGGCCCACAGTGGCGGGCGCCGGCACCAGTCGGGGGTTGCGGAAGGATCGTACGTTCCCGCGACCACCGGCGTAGGTGTGAGATGGAACACCGGAGTGGTTTTTAGTCGGTAAAAGTCTGACAGACCCCGCCGCCCGCCCATCGGCGGCGGACATCCATGAGGAATTTTCACCCCGGAAACAAAAAAAGTGAGCCGTCACGGGAGCCCCCCCCAGATACGCAGGGGCTGCCTCCCGAAGAAGGGTGGGATTGTCCCTCCTTTGGTAGGACGGTACCCGCCTGGGGAATCGTTTTCTCACTATCCATTTTGTATTCCTTTTTAAGGTCCTTTTTGCCGCGCTAACGACGGGATCCCCTCCGGCCATTCATCCCCTCGGCACGTTAGGCCTTGGGATTGGGGTAATTTTTTAAACAGGTTGTCTTCCTCGCGGTCCGGGCCTCAGTGGCACCGAACTTCCGGTCCTGAGCTCAGGATTACGGGGTGGCCGACGGCTGGGCAAAACCAACCACCGCCCCGGCGTCCCCACGCTGCCGCCGGATGCCGGACAGACGCCGCGCGGACATGGACACCCTCCACCACCCACACTCTTCCCAGTCTACGCCCACTCACCTCCCTCTAGAAGCAAAGGAAGGGTGGACGTATGGCCGTCCGTCTGTAGCCCGGTTCCCTTCACCGACTATCAAGGATGATCGGTGATTGTAACCATGACCTTTCTCCGTGTGTTGAAAATTTGCCGCCAGCCCCAAGTGTCCACCAAAACCTAGTGGGTAATTGGAGCCGACATTGCCCTTGATGCGCCACGAGAAGGCTTTCAAAATGCACCCCAGATCCATTATCCTTGCCTCAGCTCGCTTAGTTGGACATGAAATCTTCACGTCAGACTCGGCAAGAACTTCCAGCATTCGGCTAGCGAGATTGTCCACTTTAGTGGAGGAGTCGTTGCCAGCGACGGTAAGCACCATTCCGCCATCAGCAGCCCTCTTTTGGCCGACTGTGTCGATGCCAAGATCAACCAAACGGATTTGCTGCCTTAGTGCGGACATGGTTCCGCCGAGTTTGACAGATGATGCCTCTCTTACCGAAACCGTTATGGATGCCATGGTGGGAACTTTAGGCAGTTAGACCGGCTGCTTTGCAGCTGGAGCACCGGATTTCGTGCTGGATTGGTGAGATTTTCTATTTTTTTTGTCTTCTTTCCCACCACAGAAGACCAGGTTTCCGTCTCAGTCCTCGCTGTCTCCCGCAAAACTTGTGAAGCCTGCGTGGATGCCGAAGACAGCATGGGGGGCAGCTCCACCACCAGAGTCACTTCTTTGTCTTTACCCTTGTTTTTGTGGGATTAGGGACCCGGTCCTTATTGGAAATTGCCTTCGCTTGAACGACCGGTGTTGATGCTTTCCGAACGTCGGCGGCTAGTGGCGGACGCAAGGGCTTCTCCGGAGGCAATGTCCTCTCCAAAGCGGTGAGCTTGGCGTCCACCATGCTCCCAATGTTCAGAGCAATAGAACGCTGAAACCGCGCCTCCGGCTCATCGGACCGAAGGAGTTCGACAGTGTCAGCGGCCTGACTGAGTCCCACTGTAAGTTCGCCCTTACGACTTAGGAGGCTGACCTGCGCTGTGAGTTTCTCTATTTGCGCTGAGAGACCAGTAAGGCGAGCCTTCAGGTCAGCGTTTTCTGACTCTTAACTTCTCTACGTTGACCTCAACAGCAGATCGCGTGGGCAGCTCAGCCACTGCAGCATGAACGGTCACTGCCGCCAGCCTTAAACTGTGGACAAAGCTTCCTTTAAGGTTACGCGACTCGATTGCAGCTTCCTCTATGGTTCTAAGACTGTCCTTGATACAGATGCTTAGTTCCGTCGTTGGTTGCGCCGAGTCTGTCCTGGTCTTCTCCGTCTGTTAGCGGCTTGTCTAAGGTTGGCGGCTTAACTGACTTCTTGACTGGTCACGATCGACTCGTTCCTCGGTGGCTGTGTACGCTTGCGCGCGCGGGTTGAGTCGATCTCGTCGACGTTTCAGAGGCAAATGGCATTTGCGAACAGGAGGACTCACTGGTGTCACTAACCACCTCGTCGGCAACCGGGGTAGCCGGGCGCACAAATTGTGCACTATCTGTGCTTTCTCTTTCAATTTCGGTGCCGTGGATGTACTGGGAATAGAACCCAGTGACTCCTCAGCACCGGTAAGTGAGCCACCCTTGCTCAATGCGCCCTTGAAGGACGGGTAAAATCCGATTGGGATTTCGAGTGTTCATTATCCCCCCCAGAAGACGAAGGACTGACCGAGCTTGCTCGGTGAGGGATTCTCCTACTGTTAAGCAGCTGGTACCCTCTTGGGGGGTAGTTTGATTTGATGAAGCGCTTCCATTATTGTTGCTGAACACAGCTTTCCCTTTTTTATGGGGTGGGGTCCCCAAACCACTGGTTCACCTCAGTCATGTCTGATGAGCAGACCCGTACTAGAGGTGAACCACTATTTCCACTCTCCAAACGATGAGGAGAGAATTGCGCACCGTCCAAGAACACCAACAACTGTTGAAGTCCTCATACGGTGCGCCCCTCGCGGAAGTCAGATGTTATAGACTCCGCCCCGTGTCTCTCTTAGTCTGGTCTCTCACTTGAGGCATTCTGGCGTGAGTGACTCTATCAGCAAAGCCCCCAAGATCATTGAGACACGCATGCCCAACCACGACGCCAACGTGGAAACACATTCGGTGGGGAAGTTTACTCAATCCTACCGCAAGCTCCGTTAAAAGTTCAAAAAATGAGTGTCTCTCGCAGGCGTGCTGGAAGCCAGCGCCGTGTCGCCGGGCGCGGGCGCGGGCGGCGCGGGCGCAGACTTCAAGATCACGCTGGGCCGCGCGTCGCGCGTCGCGCCTGCGCACGCGCCCGCCGCCGTCACGTCCACCAACCCCAAGACGCCCAGCCCCAGCCTCAACGTGAGTAGCCGCTGTCATGTTGCGTATTAATATACTCACCGATGATAATATTACATAATTAGATTAGCAGCATTATCGGCCAGTTTCTCAAATTAAAATTATCAACCGCGCATAGACCGACGCGATCGGTGGAATGATTTATAATTTTCGTGTCCTGAACCGGCCCTCGCGCCTCCTGAGCCTCCGGCCTCGCTCTAGCCAGCCGCGATGTTGCAGGGCGGCGTGCCGAGCGAGCTGGACAAGGTGTGCGCGGCCTCGGTGCAGGACCTCATGGCCACCATCGCCAAGCTGGACTCCAACGGCGTGCAGGTGGTGGCGGAGGCCTCGCCCGCGCCGCTCGTGAGCTCGTCGGAGCGTGCGCCCGGGCCGTCGCCCGCGCCGCTCGTGAGCTCGTCGGGGCGCGCGCCCGGGCCGTCGCCCGCGCCGCTCGTGAGCTCGTCGGGGCGCGCGCCCGGGCCGTCGCCCGCGCCGCTCGTGAGCTCGTCGGAGCGCGCGCCCGACCCCAACGAGGACTGGTGCGCCGTGTGTATGGACGGCGGCGAGCTCATGTGCTGCGACAAATGCCCCAAGGTGTTCCACCAGTACTGCCACATCCCCACCATCGAGAAGTTGCCCGAGTGAGTGTACTGCTGCTGTCGATGCGCTTGCAGCGCTGATGTTCTGTTTTGATATATCGAGTAGTTTTCTATACGATAGTCTACTGCGTGCTGCTTCAAAAAGTATGATGTGCCCTAACTTAATAAAGGAAAGATTTGAAAACTGACAAAGATACAAAACACTCGAGTGTACCGCGGCGTGTGTCCGGTATAGTATGTCGCCAGCGACTAGCTTAATTAGCCATTCACTTAAATGCCTACCGCCTAGCCTTTTAACTTAAGGACGCGTTTACGAATCTAACAAAAATAAGCAGTTTTTCCGTTCATTTTGCGTCAAAATGAGACGAAACCAAATGTAACTAATGATTACCACAGATAGATTACTCTTTCATCTTCAAATGGTAGCAATTTTTTATTCGAAAATTGGTTTATTATATAGTAAAAATGAATTTCCGTTGCCTCTTCTCACAAAATCGACGATATCGTGCTGACTAGGAACATTTTTCTTCTATTTAATTACATAAATTTATTTATTTAAAAATATTTTATGTAAGCAGACATGTTTTATATTTTTTTATAATTTTCTCCATGGTCTGGCAGTTTGAGTAATTTATGTGGCCTACCCAAATGTCCTTTCTTTGGTATTGTTCGTCGAATCGTTGAGCTCCTTAAGTCTTGAGTTGAGCTGCACGATTTCTGACAAATGCGTGCACTGACTGGACAGGTCCTCTCAATCTGTGTGGTTCTTTCCTCAAAAGACCATCTCAGACATCGACCTACATGGTTTTCATAGAACCTGACCAAGATTATGTCTGGACTTTAAAAGAGACAATGACCTCTGAGTTTGTTTCGGCCTTTCTTCTCAGAGTAGTCAGATAGGAAACGCCGACCTCATCTAGTTTAAAAAATATATGATTGACGTGTAAAAGTGTTTGTGCAAACC
Source organism: Luperina testacea (assembly GCA_927399505.1). Classification (NCBI taxonomy): domain Eukaryota; kingdom Metazoa; phylum Arthropoda; class Insecta; order Lepidoptera; family Noctuidae; genus Luperina; species Luperina testacea. Next base: position 455,865 of record OV656766.1, on the reverse strand, counting down.
TACTTACAAAAATAAAATCATTTATCAAGAAACAATTCAAAATATAAGATTAAAAATAAGCCTTGGCAGTTAAGAGATGACCAGTCTCAACCGACGGCGCCCGTTCACGAACATGACGCTTGGATCAGCACCGTCCAGCTCAACCATTTTGTATGGAATCGAATGATCCAACACACGCGCCACCATCAGTAAGACATGTTGTAGGGAACCGAATGATCCAACACACGCGCCACCATCGGTGAGACATTTTGTAGGGGACCGAATGATCCAACACATGCGCCACCATCAGTGAGACATGTTGTAGGAAACCGAATGATCCAACACACGCGCAACCATCAGTGAGACATTTAAGTGAGCATGACACGTTCTCAACTGCCATGCTCTTTCAAGTCAACATCAAAAAATCATTATAAACAGATCCATGGTTCTTACATTTATAAAATTTAAAAATGCTTCTAAATTATACAAAACTATAGTGTGCAATTTATTTAAGAGATTAATAAAATTTAACTACCAAACAGGAAGAGGTATTTAATATTGAAGTATTCGAAAATTAAAACTTGATTTAATAAAATAAAAAATAAACATTATGTTCGTAATGTTAGAAACACTAAAAAAGAAAAAGGGAAGCACCTCTTCCAAATATTGAAACTTTAACTAGTGAGCCCAAGTGCCTGTGCAGCTGGACCAGCATTAAGCCAAGCCTTTTTATCTACGATATAATCACCCAACTTGTAATATGCTTGTATAGTGTGCGTTTAATGCATGTTTTAAATTTCTTCTCATTTAGTTGAAGAATATCGAGTGGTATTTTATTATAACATTTTACACAGTAACCGATAAAAGAAGTTTTTACTTTAGACGATCTGAAACGCGGTTGATCTAATTTGTCCCTATTTAGTGTTAACACAAAACAATGACATTATGAATAGTAATAATAATAATAAAAACATATTAAAAAACCAACTAAAACTACGTATCATTTTAATAATTGTAATTTCACTGACTGTTTCAATAATGAAGAATGTTACCTAATTTTGATTATTAGCACTCCATATTCTCTGTCAAAAATAAAAAATACTAGTGAAAGAATTACTTCGATACGTCAATTAGTTTCCGATTTAGAAATAAAACAAGTTGTAACCGCACGACGCGGGCTGCCGGTGACGGTGTGACGTCATCGCACAACACGCTCAGTCTGGCTCACTCAGTCCGCTCGCGGTCGCGCGCCCGTGCCGTCGAAATTATACCTAAATACTTAAAAAAATGTCCAATCCAAATACTAGGAAATCATGCGTTGTGCCTAAATGTAAAAATACAACTACCAATTCACCGGAAAAGTTGTTTTTTATAGTTCCAAAGGACGTTAAAATGCGAAAAAAATGGATAAAAGCTATGAAGATTGTTCGTTCGATTTAAGCGGTGTTCTGGCGTGCTTCTACATTTAACCGTACATACATCACCTACTCTTTTTACTTGAACATAACCAATAGCATCATCGCCATAGCAGTATCTTGCCGATCTGAAATAAGTTTCAAATAAAAATAAATGGCCTTACGTATTTTGTTAGTAAAAAAAATACAAATAAATAAAAAAGGTTTAGTACATCCGTTCGAACATCTACATTTGCAATAAAAAATTAATTAAATAAAATGGCCTTACGTATTTTGTTAGTAAAAAAATACAAATAAAAAAAGGTTTAGTACATCTGTAACGTTCAACCCACTACATCTACATCCTAAGTACCTATCCTACTTCCTACTAATATTATAAATGCGAAAGTTTGTGAGTGTGTGTGTGTTTGTTATCTTTCACGCAAAAACTACTGGATAACGGATCTAGATACACATACGTACCTACCTATAGCTACAAAACTATAATACAATTTGTTGTCTTTAAGGTAAAAATTTAATGGTAGGTAGGTACTTCTACTATTTGAGTTGCATTCTTCCATTACGACATTAGTTGGGTATTTTGTTTTGATAAAACAATTTAGAACAGATAAACTATTAAAGCTTACTTTGCATTTTTATTTCTCGCATTTCGACGGCAACGAAATCACTAAGTATTTGTAGATAAATAATGCGCAATCCACTATTTTAGGCAGATTATCCGATTGCCCTTTTTCGAATCCTTCATCCATTTTATTAATCGAATAATATTTACTATTATTAGACTATTAACGGACGAAAACACAACAAAATACTGCGCAAGCTATTACACCTATTATAACCGCTGGCGACTTGATACTAAGCGGGCCGCGGCCCGCGCGGGGCGTTGTGACATGACATCACAAGCGGTCACGTGACTGTTAGCGGGTCTCGATATTTTTCAAAACTTTGAATGCCTATAAAATCAAAACTACTAGGTATTTTTGACTACAACAAAAACTAGTGTATTTGTATACATACAGGCTTTACTGTGACAAATTTCAAGCGATTTGGCATACCTAGTAACATTCTTCATTAAAAATGAACAAAATATAAAATGTTTTTTTTTCTGTTTCCTCGCAAATGTGTTAAAAAACGTCGTACGATATACGTGCGTATTGGTTATAACATGCTCGGCTCAATAACGCCCTCGCCTTCGGCTCGGGCTAAAATTCCGCCTCGCATGTTATAACCATCTTTACGCACTAATATCGTAATGTTTTTTAATTTTAAATAAACTCAATCTGTGAATGCACACTAGGGAATGCAAATCCGGCCAAAATGAAAACCCGGTTTTTTTTTCGGGTTTCGTTTTAAAAAAGCCGGTTTTCGGTGAACCCGGTTTTTTTCATTGTCTAAGTTTTTTTTAAACTACTTGTGAAATACAGGCCGCCTACATCTTGCATATTTTCAATAATTAAATAGAAACGTATCAATTAAAAATAAATACATAAGTATTCAAAATTTCAATGAAAAGACAGAAATTTGTTTACGTAAAAGGTTTATTTGCTTTTTGTGCTTCACCCTAGTAGGTACAATATTAATCAACAGTATTAAAAAGATCAACGAAACATAATTAAGTAATTCTAACTATCACGCATGAATAGAAAGTATTACAAAATACAAAACCAACATACTCGTATAACCATATTATACAATTCTTTAATCATAAACTCTAACTTTTAAAAAACTCGAAAAACCGGAAACGTGAAAAAAAAAACGGTTTTTTAAATAATTTCAATTATTCCGAAAAACGGGTTTTCGGTTTTCGGTGAAACCGGTTTGCATTCCCTAATGCACACTGTTGCTTTCCCGCCATTTTAACAGCGCGCTAGCGCTGCCTACTGACTGGCGCCGCGCGGCGATTAGTTCGAAATTTGAATAGCAACAGCGCGCTGCTCACTAGCTGGAGTCGTGCGGCGGCGATCAGTTCCAAATTTGAAATGGCAAATAATACTGTTATGGAATTTGTATGGACTATAACTTAACTATTTGCTTTGGTAACACACGCGTTTTTTATGACCCTCTTTACATATTTAAAACCGGTGGAATTACATCAGCTTTACGAGCAAGGGTGTTAAAAAATCAATTATTTTATAATTATTGTGGTTTTACAATGAAAATATGTTACTGAGTGTGTTTCGGATAATTCATAATTTTAGTTACAAGGCTGTATTGTACGCGGGGGTCGTGCGGTCCATGGCCCTATACGGGGCCCCGGTGTGGGCGCGTTCACTGCGGCGGCGAGCCGCCCATTATTTGAACGCGCCCCAGAAGGTGGTAGCCACAAGGCTGATCCGGGGCTACCGCACGATCTCGGGCGAGGCGGCAAGCCTCCTTGCCGGACTGCCGCCATGGGATCTGGAGGCGATAGTCCTCGCGCGCCTGTATGAGTGGCGCGCGGAGGCACTACGCCGGGGGGAAACTCCGCTTCCGCAGCAAATTGCGGCGGAGCGGACGGACCCCCGGCGCGATCTCATGGCGGCATGGAAAGAGCGACTGTCGTTACCCAGCGCAGGGCACGCCACGATAGCGGCGGTAAGACCCCTCTTTGAGGAGTGGCTAGAGAGGCGTCATGGCGCCCCACCTATCACCTGACGCAGGTCCTCACCGGACACGGAAGATTCGGGAGGTTCCTGCACATAATCAGGCGGGAGGAAACGCCCGGGTGTCACCATTGCCAGGATCGCCCAGAGGACACGGTGGAGCACACGGTGGAGGTCTGTCCCGCTTGGGCGGAACACCGCTGTGTCCTCAAAGAGGCGATCAGCAGCGGCGGCGACCTCTCGCGTCCGGACCTGGTTCAAGCCATGGTCCGGGGCGAGAGGGAGTGGGGGCAGTCGCCTCCTTCTGCGAAGCAGTCATGCTAGCGAAGGAGGCGGCGGGACGGCTGAGGGAGAGAGCCTCCCGTCCCAGCCGCCGCGGGAGACGCTCCGGGCGTCGGGAGCCGCGCGACGACTCCCGGCCACCGTAGGCGCGGGCCTGCGGGCGGAGAGTAATGGGTAGCTCACCGTCCGATCAGGACCAGGCCCGTGCCGGACAAGCGTACGTGTTCCACGCGCGCCTCAAAGAGATGTCAGCATCAAGGGAAGGGGACCGTCGGGGCCGAAGCCTGCCGGGTCAGCGGGATTGTCCGAGAGGGTTACCGCTGGCCCAGAACATAAAGGGCTAAGGAAGGAACACGGGTGGGTTTTAGTCAGTAAGAGTCTGACACTCCCTTCCGCTCGACCCAGAGCGGGAGGGGTCATTTGGTGATTTCCCATCCTGAAAAAAAAAGGCTGTATTGTAGGGCTTTTCTCGTCTGTTAAAACATGCAATGAAAATTAAAATGATCGATATTTTCACTAACTTGTAGCTTCGTGGTACGGTCGCTATTCTCATTTTTCTGTCAAATAAAGCAAATAATGTTGTACACACAGGCTGTAAAGTTGTTCTCGATTCTAATCGATTTTGGAAACAGAGGAATGATAATGTTTGCGTTAGGTATTTTGTGACATGTAAATATGTAATTTTTTTTACTGCAATGTTTCAATTTAGTGATTTTGTTTAGAATATTATTAATTATATTTACAGACTAGCTGTTACCCGCGACTTCGTCCGCGTGGAATTTAACAAAAAGTTATTGTTCAGTTCGCAGAGTTTACGATAGCATATTAATTCTTTATTCCGTGTAAAGAAATGCCTATACTAATTTAAAATGAAATTCTTCTATTTTATGCATTGATATTTTGTTTTTGTACATATTTCTCCATTTAGTTCTTTTTTTTTTCGTTTTTGCATTTTTAGTTTAAGTAATTATTATTTATTTTTAGTGTTTCGTATTAAATTTATTGAAATAATTCTTCATCACACTAATATTATAAAGGCGAAAGTTTGTGAGTGTGTGTGTTTATATGTTTGATACTTCTTCACGCTCAAACGGCTGGACCAATTTTGATAAAATTTTGTATAGAGGTAGGACCTTGGATTAACATAATTATATAGGCTACTTTTTATCCCGATATTCCCATTGGGTCGACATTTATGCGGGTGAAACTGCGGGGCGCAGCTAGTATACAATATTTATGTGGGTGAAACTGCGGGGCGCAGCTAGTATACAATATTTATGCGGGTGAAACTGCGGGGCGCAGCTAATATACAATATTTGGTGTACGATTTTCTTTGGCTAAAACAACAACACTACTGGCGGCATTCTTCGCACGTGAACATGCCACGTATAGTTGCGCACGGGTAAAGCAACCCTTAGTTAAATGTATGCCAGCTTTGCTTAACGTTTGCCCTTGTGACTTGTTGATTGTCATAGCAAAACTGACATTGATAGGGAATTGCAATCTTTTGAATCCAAATGGAAAATTCGACGGTATTATAGGAATCCGTGGTATAAATACTATCTTACCTTTTCCGCATCCAGATATTATACGACCTTCTATAACGTTTCTTTGCAACGACACTACTCGCAACCTAGTACCATTGCAAAGTTTCGGTGGGTTTAAATTACGGAGTAGTATGATGGGCACGCCAATCTTAAGTTCTAGTTTGTGAGGGAGTAGACCAGGCACAATCATACTGTTTACAAATTCTGTTGGGTATTTAACCAATTCACTTCATCCGGATTGCAAACTGTTTTGATGGAAAGGTATGTTTTTGATTCACCAGATAGCTTATCTAAAATACGCTGATTAAGCGCGAATCTTCTTTGATATTGAGATTGTAAATATCATCATAAATACTATATTGTATTAAAAGCTCAGTGTCCGCCACAACCCGACAAACACCGGTAGGTAGTTCTATATCATGAGTACTGCAGCGTCAATGAAAGGCGAGGGTTAGCAACACACTAATTTATTAAACAAGTAATGAACCTACCCACCACCATACAAATATCATACCCGACATCGGTACATTTCTCCCCTTTAAGCTGAAGCATAATATAAAATAAATAACAAAGACTATATTTGATTAGACTTAGTGACTCCTGTTCGAGCCCGATTATATGCCCGCAGAGCACGAGCAGACGCACCTGACGGTGGTGGTGGTGGCTCCAGCCCGGAGGCTACTTCAGAATCAGTGCTCTGTGACTTCTCACCAATGCCGTCAGACGCGTCCTCGTATGTGTCCTCCGCCTCCTCACGGACCGCAGTAACCTCTCGTTCTGGGGATATATCTTTAGTCTCGGACACTATGCTAGTCCGAGATAACGAGTGGCGATTCTTGTTATGTACAGGCATGATTTGATCAACATGTCTACGTCAACCTACTCCACGTCCAACGTCTACTTTGTACGAGACCGGTCCAGTCTGGTCGACTATTGTTCCTGACAACCACTTGTCTCCCCTTGCGGTGTAGTCGCGGGCCAGCTCCGCGTCGCCCTGCGCCAGCGGCCACTTGCCGCTCTACCGCAGACACGTCGGGCCGCAGCGCATCGAGGCGCCCGCGGAGCCTACGCCCTTGCAACGCCACCGCACTACCGCAGACACGTCGGGCCGCAGCGCATCGAGGCGCCCGCGGAGCCTACGCCCTTGCAACGCCACCGCACTACCGCAGACACGTCGGGCCGCAGCGCATCGAGGCGCCCGCGGAGCCTACGCCCTTGCAACGCCACCGCACTACCGCAGACACGTCGGGCCGCAGCGCATCGAGGCGCCCGCGGAGCCTACGCCCTTGCAACGCCACCGCACTACCGCAGACACGTCGGGCCGCAGCGCATCGAGGCGCCCGCGGAGCCTACGCCCTTGCAACGCCACCGCACTACCGCAGACACGTCGGGCCGCAGCGCATCGAGGCGCCCGCGGAGCCTACGCCCTTGCAACGCCACCGCACTACCGCAGACACGTCGGGCCGCAGCGCATCGAGGCGCCCGCGGAGCCTACGCCCTTGCAACGCCACCGCACTACCGCAGACACGTCGGGCCGCAGCGCATCGAGGCGCCCGCGGAACCTACGCCCTTGCAACGCCACCGCACTACCGCAGACACGTCGGGCCGCAGCGCATCGAGGCGCCCGCGGAGCCTACGCCCTTGCAACGCCACCGCACTACCGCAGACACGTCGGGCCGCAGCGCATCGAGGCGCCCGCGGAACCTACGCCCTTGCAACGCCACCGCACTACCGCAGACACGTCGGGCCGCAGCGCATAGAGGCGCCCGCGGAGCCTACGCCCTTGCAACGCCACCGCAGGGGAGACACCAGTGGTTGCATGTTGACAGTTACGATATTGGAATAAAAACTTACTAAGTGCTGTGGCGACGTCCTCGCCCTCGTACAAAGCACGTTTGATCGCTTTCTTAACGGTTTTCACCGCATTTTCTGCTGCACCGTTTCCCTGCGGTCTGTAAGGAGCTGTGGTCACGTGTTTTATACAATTTTTCTTACAAAAGGTTTTAAATTCCTGTGAGAAAAATGGTGGGCCGTTGTCGGTGACGAGTAATGATGGTAAGCCGAACCTGGCAAATATTGTTCTCATTGCTGTGATGGTCGCCTGCGCGTCCGTCCTACTCATAGCAATAGCTTCTATCCATTTCGAGTTTGCATCCACCATGATTAAATATCGTTTTCCTCCACAATCCCCAAAGTCTGCATGTACTCGCTGCCACGGATGCAGCGGGAACTCCCAACCCAAGGGTGCAGTGGCGCGTCGCGTACGGCGCGACACGCTGTGCACGCGCGACATACCTCTATGTCCCTATCTAGACTGGGCCAATAAACATAGTTTCTTGACAAATTCTTCATTTTATTCATTCCTAAGTGTCCGTCGTGAATTTCGTCTAAAATCTGTTTTTGTAATGCGTTCGGTATAACGATCCTGTATTTATAAATGAGGCAACCCAATTCTATAGCTAAATCCTGTTTCCTTGCAAAATACGGTTTCTCAGTTTCCGACACTGTCAACGGCCAACCAAATGTGACATAGCCTTTTACCTTGCATAACAATGTATCTTTCTCCGTCTCCTTAGCAATATCCTTAAAGCTAATAGGAATTGTTTCCTCTATTAAATTTATGTAAGTGACTGCGTCCACTAAGCGACCCTCCTGTGGTAGCGGTAGCCTCGATAAAGCGTCTGCCGGCCCATTGTCAGCTGAGCGGACAAATTCTACAGAGAACTCGTATGCGGCCAAGCGCGCCGCCCACCGCTGTAGCCGGCTGGCGGCGGTCTGTGGAATGCCACTCTTAGTACCAAAAATGTACGTCAACGGCTGATGGTCCGTGCGTAATATAAAACTCCTACCAAATAAGTACTGATGATGCTTTGTTATTCCATACAATATCGCGAGTGCCTCCTTATCGAGTTGACTGTAATTCCGCTCGGCCGCGTTAAGTGTGCGGGACACAGCTAACCGGGCGCTCGCTGCCATCGGAATAGCGGTGAGCGAACACCGCGCCTCGCCCATATGCACTACTGTACCGCGAGCACGAGTGGCCGCCCCTCCTCGTAATGTGCTAACACTCGCTCGCCCAGGAGAACTCGCTTAGCTTCTTTAAACGCCTGCTCACAATTAGCATCCCATTTCCAGCGTTCGTCTTTTTTAAGCAAATTATGTAAAGGATACAACAACGTGCTCAAATTACTAATGAATTTGCCGTAATAATTTAACATTCCCAAAAAACTTTTTAGTTGAGTTATATTCTCTGGTCTGGGTGCGCTGGAAATAGCCTCCAATTTAGCAGTGTCTGGCCGTAATCCCATTTTGTCAATAACAAAACCTAAGTATTTCACGCTGTCTTGTAAAAAACTACACTTACTTAACTTAACTGTTAAACCCGTCTCGCGCAACCTTTCGAGTACAGCTCTTAAATGACTAATGTGCTCTTTATCATTAGCCCCCGTTATGCAAATGTCATCCAGAAAAACAACACAACCCGGAATACCACGCAGGGTTTCCTCCATCAATTTCTGGAACTTCTCGGGTATGCAGGCTAGTCCGTACGGCGTACGACGGTAGGCATATGTCCCGAGGTGAGTTGTAATTGCTGTGTAGGGTTGTGACTCCTCTGTTAATAAACACTGTTCGTAAGCGTGAGTGAGATCTATTTTCGTAAATTTTTCTCCTCCGCTTAAGTTCGCGAACAATTCATCAATGCGGGGCAAAGGATAATAATCACGCTTGAGTTTTGGGTTAATTGTAATTTTGTAATCCCCACAAATGCGTATATCTCCATTTTTTTTAACAACCGGCACTATCGGCGTTCCGTAGTCGGAATAGTCGACGCGGTATATGGAGCCGTCGGACTCCAGCCGCGCCAGCTCGCGCAACGCCAGCGGTACAGACCGCGCACGCACGTACAGGTTCATCGTTAGTCAGCTGTAGTCGAATGGTTCGCTTACAAGTACCTAACTGATCCGTAAACACTTCCGGATATTCAGCACACAAGCGGTTCACGAATCCATCGTCGGTTAGCTTATACAGATTTATCTGTGTTACTTTCAGCGCACGCAATCAATCTCGTCCCAGTAGTGGGCCCGCACCGTTTTTAATTACGTAAAGTGGCAAGGATTTTACTTCAACATCTCGTAACCTCACTCGGACTTCTATAAAACCAAGCGATTCGATGCATGAACCTGCATAACTACGTAACATCAAATTATCAGTCTTAATTATCTTATGTGAAAATTTGCGGGTATACATGTCTTCATTGATTGTCGAAATACGAGTACCGGTGTCGATCTCACACTTGGTCTCAAAGTTATCTATGATGACGTTTATAAAGTACGGTTTATTACTCTTACCTCCAACAGTTATCTTAAACATATCGTCTGTATCGTCCTCACCACTCATATAATTTTGCCGACTGTCTGCCCGGTTGCCACTACCTTTCACTGATTTACACATCACTCGTAAATGACCTCTTTGTTTACACTCGTCACAATTATAATTCACGTAACGGCACCTCTCCGCGCGATGCGCCTTACCGCAACGCCAGCATGCTGGCGCAGCCACCGCGCCGCTCCGCCAGCATGCTGGCGCAGCCACCGCGCCGCTCCGCCAGCATGCTGGCGCAGCCACCGCGCCGCTCCGCCAGCATGCTGGCGCAGCCACCGCGCCGCTCCGCCAGCATGCTGGCGCAGCCACCGCGCCGCTCCGCCAGCATGCTGGCGCAGCCACCGCTCCGCTCCGCCAGCATGCTGGCGCAGCCACCGCGCCGCTCCGCCAGCATGCTGGCGCAGCCACCGCGCCGCTCCGCCAGCATGCTGGCGCAGCCACCGCGCCGCTCCGCCAGCATGCTGGCGCAGCCACCGCGCCGCTCCGCCAGCATGCTGGCGCAGCCACCGCGCCGCTCCGCCAGCATGCTGGCGCAGCCACCGCGCCGCTCCGCCAGCATGCTGGCGCAGCCACCGCGCCGCTCCGCCAGCATGCTGGCGCAGCCACCGCGCCGCTCCGCCAGCATGCTGGCGCAGCCACCGCGCCGCTCCGCGATGTCCCGCCGTGCGCTCCGTACCCGCCGCGCCTGCCCCGGCTGGGCCCGCGGCACCGCCCGCGCCCGCGCCGCCGCGTGTATAGTGCAGGTCTTCACCTGCCTCGCCGCCAGCACCTGAGGTCGTCGTCGGCACCGTGCTGCCGCTCACCTCCGCGTGCTTCTCTGCAGCCTCCAGTGCTAGTGCTAACTCCACTGCCTCCTTATATTCTATTTTTCTTTCGGCAAATATTCTTGAACGCATTGCGTCATTTGTTAAACCCGAAACAAACTGATCTCTTAGATTTTCCTCGAGCGTGGAACACTTCATACATTTGCCAAAATTACAAGTTGTTGCCAGATGCTTTAGTGCCTGTAAATATTCCATCAAGGGTTCGCCAGTCCGTTGCCGGCGCAGTCGGAACACGTGGCGCTCGGCGATCTCAGAACGCTGCGGTTCCAAATGATCGGTAACTAGCTTCACTAGTGCCTCGTAAGATTTGTTCTCGGGAAAGTCAGGGGAACACAGATCACACATCAACGAATAGGTGGCTTCGCCTACGATTGTTATTAACATCGGCACTTTTAGATTGTCTTTTACGTCGTTTAGTAAAATGTACTGATTGACCCGGCGTATATAAGCTGGCCATTGTTTAGAACTAATATTGAACGGTTCTAACTTTCCGATTGGCATCTTTATAACCGTAGGTAAAATCGATACTGCACGCCAAGACACAAATAATATTTAATAATCCCGTACTCGTCGCCAATGCAGCGTCAATGAAAGGCGAGGGTTAGCAACACACTAATTTATTAAACAAGTAATGAACCTACCCACCACCATACAAATATCATACCCGACATCGGTACAAGTACTATTCACTTCTGGACACTTTCCCTCACCAACATCATGAAGAATTTTGCTAAATTCTGAATCGGCTGAATGTGCTCTCATTACAAACAGACACTCAAATTTTATTAATTTGTATATGTATAGAAGATGTATAGATTTCATTTCATTTCATTGGTTTTAATTTTTTTTCATGGGAACCAATTATTTTTTTAAATAATAATAATAATAATCGTTTATTTATAAAAAGAGGGATACATTTACAATGAATAGCTTAACAATTAAAATAAAATAGCGCACAGTTGCTAATTTGCCTGAACTAGGTTGAACCTGTGCTTCAGGCCAGAAAGTGCATAAGTACTTAAAGTAATAAATTAACAATCAATATAACGTAAAAAATAAATTAAAACTTAGGTAAATAAAGTAAAATAGCATGTTAGCAGTTTTATTTGCAGACAATAAGTAGGTCTTCTGTCTGTGTATAGTCGATGGTTACTAAATATTTAAGTAAAATTTGTTTACAGCTATAGTAATTCAGTTTATAGATACTTAGTTTTCTATTTAATCTATTGTACAGGAATGGGCCTAAGAAATTTAAAAATCTTTCTACAAAGACATGTTTTGAGGTAGCATTAGATATGCATACTAAATCATTCCGTCTCTTGTTAGTGTTGTCGGCATTGTAGGCAAGCATGGTGTGCTGTTTTAATACTAAGTGCATAATGAAAAGCTGGCGAACAGTTAGTACATTGCAGGATTTATATAGCAGATCTGTGGGAAAAAAGAACGGATGAAAGTTTGCTACCTTTAAAATTGCTCTCTGAGCTCTTTCAAGAGGAAGCATGTTAGTTTTTAGTGCCATAAAAAAAGTATGCCAAATAAAAGTAGCCTAAGTTACTCCTTATTACATCAGCTATCTGCTAGTGAAAGTCCCGTCAAAATCGGTCAAGCCGTTTCAGAGATTAGCCGGAACAACCAGACAGACAGGCAAAAATTTAAAAAAATGTTTTTTTGGTATATGTACCGTGTATACATCCATATGCATTTAGTAAAAAGCGGTTATTTTAATATTACAAACAGACACTCCAATTTTATTTAATTGTATAGCTTTCCAAATGATCCCAAAGTTGAAGAGAAATGGATTGAAACGACGCGCGACGGGGCATGAAAACTGGTTCCCAACACAATATATTATAGTCGAATTTGCTCTGTTCATTTTAATAAAGGCTGCTTTACGGAAACAAAAATGTTTCGACGGCTGACTACAAACGCAACAAGTACCTACTATTGATGACGTTAACTAATGCTGAAGTCAATGTCTTGACTTTATGCTCGAATTCACTGGCATCGTTCTCTAAAGCCTAAAATTCTCTAATGTTCTATAGAAATCAGTAGATGTAGTCGATGTCGGAACTCTTATTCGTATTGCTTAGGGCGGGAGATTCGATTTAAAAATGTTCATCTAATTGAATCTGTTCCTGGTTTTTTGTTACAATTTTAGGATTCCCATCATTGAATCGCTCATGTGACGTCACAGTAGGTAGAAAAATAATGGCACGCTTGGTTTTTATACAGAAGATGAGACTTGCGTAATCTAGCCAATATAAGTCTGTGCTATTTATCGTCAATGAAGTAAATGAAAACATTTATAAATATTGTGATCTGTTATTGGTACTTAATAATAATAATCTGGGAAGGTTACTGAAACATAGTCGTGTCGGCAGCGAGACGGAGACGTGGCAGTGCCTGCTGTGCGTGAACTTCGCGGAGTTGCCGTGGGGCGCGGGCGAGGAGCTGGCGGCGCCGGGGGGCGCGCAGAAGCTGGTGGAGCGCGTGACGCTGGAGCTGTACTGCCAGTACGAGCCCAGTCTGCCCTTCCGCGAGCCCGTGCCGCCCGACAACCTGCACTACCACTCCAAGGTACGCGCGTGGCGCTGGAGCTGTACTGCCAGTACGAGCCCAGTCTGCCCTTCCGCGAGCCCGTGCCGCCCGACAACCTGCACTACCACTCCAAGGTACGCGCGTGGCGCTGGAGCTGTACTGCCAGTACGAGCCCAGCCTTCCCTTCCGCGAGCCCGTGCCGCCCGACAACCTGCACTACCACTCCAAGGTACGCGCGTGGCGCTGGAGCTGTACTGCCAGTACGAGCCCAGCCTTCCCTTCCGCGAGCCCGTGCCGCCTGACAATGGAGTCTGGAATGGACACTGTTGATAGTTCACTTCACCTAAGCTTGAAGCGAGCTGTCGCACTACCAGATGGCCAATTCTCGTAATTTAAAACCTTCAAAATCTAGTCTCAGTCTCATCTCGGCGACAAACAAATGTCAAATATTAAGGGAAATTAGTGGTATTCTTGATAGATCGAGACTGAGATCAAACTGTGAACGTTCTTAAAATTACGAGAATAGCTCCTCAGACGCAGGGATTGACACTAGTGATTACTGAGTATTCACGGGGAGATGTTTACAAAATGGATCGGCTGGTCGTTGTCCTACTGTAATTGTCAACATTTGCACGAATGAAAATCAACACATTTGTCTTTAGTAGATGAGATATGAGGGAAAGAGCAATGACCGCTATTGCCACTAACATTAGACGACATCAACGGAGCGATGGAGTTTCAAACTTCGGCGCTAAGCCGAACGTTGTAGCGCGCTTCTCACAAGTAGCAATATATGATTGTTTCTGCCCCTCGCGCAGATCTCGCGGCCGATGTGCCTGGACAGCATCCGCCTGCGCCTGCAGCCGCAGAGCGCGGCGCGGTACACCACGGTGGCGCAGTTCGTGGCCGACGTGCGGCTGCTGTTCCGCAACGCCTACCGCTACAACCCGGTGAGTGTGTGCGCAGGCTGGGAGCTGGGACTGAACGACCGCACGCCGATTATTCGTTTAAAAGCTAACAAATATCAAATACATATTTATGAAATCTGTGAATGGTAAATCATATTTATTTCTGTAAATTGGTTCAAAAAAAACTTTACGTTTAATAACTAAATTACTTTTTAAATCAAAAAACTATCCGAGATGAGTTCGGTATTTCTGAGATAGTCAATTTGGGTAAAGAACCACACAGACTTGAGTGAACCTGTCCGGTCAGTACACGCATTTGTCAGTAATCGTGCAGCTTAACTTAGAACTTAAAGAGCTCAACAACTCGACGCATAATACCAAAAGAAGGACATTTGGGTAGGCCGCCTAAAGTACTCAAACTGACAGAATACACAGGCCAACAAAATTTGACGAACACTCTTACCCAGAAACCAGACTATACTTTTCCGAAGGATTCTGACGCGCTGAATTCGAACCTGAGTGAGAAATTGCATTTTGAAATTTTCCAATAGACTGTATGTGTAATTGTGTATGAATTCTCAAACGTAGAACAATCCACATACACGAAAATTTCAAAATGCGATATCTCAGCGAAAAAAAAAGATATTTGAGTAAACTCAACGTCATTTTAAAGAGGAAGACTAGTCCTTTGAGATGCTATTAATAATTTTTGAAAGAAAATAGGATCGGCCGTGCTACATAACCTCAAAAATGAGAAAAAACGGTATTTTTTGCACTTTTAGTTTAGGATATCTCGAAACCCTGATGTGATAGAGCAATTTTGAATTCAGCGCGTCAAAATCCTTCGGAAAAGTACAGTCTGGTTTTTGGGTAAAAATTTTGTCGGCCTGTGTTATTGTTAACACTAACTGAGACAGAAAAATAAAATAATATAATACTTTACAAAGTAAATATACATGTCTGGTGTCATTCATGTGTATGGTAATGCTCTGTAGCAAATAAATATCGTTTTCTTGTATGTGTGTCGTAACGTGTGTTGTGTGTTTAGCCGGACAGCATCATCTACAAGGACGCCAAGCGGCTGGAGGAGTTCTTCGACGCGCAGCTGCTGAAGTGGCTGCCCGAGTACGCGTACTGGAGCGGCGAGGGCGAGCCGCCCAGCAAGCGCGCGCGCCTGGACTAGCACCACAGACTATAATACAGTGATGATACAGTGTAACAACACTACTCTTCCTTTTACTAATGAGAACTGAAATCGACATATTTCAACCTCAGACATAACTGTAATATTAAGATGCGGCGCGCGGCGTCGCGACAGAAATGACTGCGAAATGTAAATATTTTATTGATATTATTAGATTTGATTTCTTATCTTGAAAGTTCCTTTTTAGTGTCGCTACACTCGAGCTACAAGTCCAGACGCCCGGCGCGGCGGCGTCGACTCGCACTTGTTTATTATTTAGTGCATAATACCATAAGCAACGTTGGCTAGTGGCTCCTGTTCTTTGTCCCGAGGCGCCCGACTCGACTGAACTATTAATATTATGTTATTGTGTAAGTAGTATTTAAGTTACGATGCGGCCTCACAAGCCGCATTATATTTTTATTTTATTCTAGGCTATAATAATATTTATATCACAATATCTTAAATAAAGCAGATAAATAATTTATAACTTGCAGCAATTCGGAGGATATAGAATGATCTATTGCGTTCGCGCATGTTCAAATGTATACATACTTTACGATTATAGCATACATAGCGCATTGTTCGGACTTCGGAGATGTCACACTTGCTCGCGAGTCGAGCGCGGCTCCGAAGTACTCCGAAGTACTCCGACCAGTCCGAGCGTGTCGCGTCGCGCACACGACACACGTCTGCAGATCGAGCTCTGTGATATGAGGCGGTGGCTGACGTTTCGTCTGTTCTTTATTCGTAAGTTACTTTACAAAACTGATCGTCAGTGGGACGACCTACGTAGTTTTAATTTATTGTATATCTTGAATCACATCTGACATATTGTATAGATATCTATAAGGTACCATTACGTTACGTTAATATTACGACATAAGTATTTTTTATAATTAGATACGATATTTTAATAAAATATGATTGTAACGATTTATCACGTAAAATAGGCTAAAACTTGTCAAACAATTATTTCAACTAGGTCGAAATTATTGTCTACTTGATGAAATACATTGTACCCTGAACATCAGCATACAGAGGTGACATTCTCAGTCGTGTGGTTACAATAGGTACTAGGTACACGTTCTAATAAAATTATTTGAAGCTTTGTATACCTAATACACAATTCGCTCTCTGAATGTGATTTAATATTATTTAACTTTAAAAAATGTTTTCAGAGTTACCGGTTTAAGATGATTGTCGTAAAAGGAAGAAGATTTGCTCCAAAAAGTATCACTTACAACAATGTAGTACTTCTGTTGTTTTAGTTAAACCGTGTTATAACGCACCTCACACAGACGGAACAAGTCCTAGACATCTTCACAATATTATTGTTGTTAAAGTTTTAAGAGCTAGTTGATACGGCGGGGACTTCGTCTCTAAGTTATTGATAATCTCCAGATAAGTATTATTGTACTAGAAATAAAACACATTTATTGGAACTAGCGTTTTATATTTCTCTCCCGTGCTGGAACATTTTTTTTAGGTATCAACACTGGTCGCCGATTGTCAGTAGTCAGCGCGTCTGACGTTTACACATGTCAGTGGTTGCGTCAGCGAGCGTGCACTATCATCGTTATCACTCACTAGTGGCGTCCTAAACAAACCAGGCGTTTTGTTATTGTTGGCACTCACGCCGCTCATTAAATAAAACAATATAATATCAGAGAGCGAGGAGTACCACGCAGAGAGTGCGCCCCGTGACCTTCACACGCTAAAGGTAAGTGACCCCTCTAAAGGTTGTTGACACATTTCGCGTTGCCAAAAATATTCAAATTAAATTATGTACCGTAATCTTACAAACTACTGCTTATACTTACTTTTGGTCAGTTATTTCTATTGATTAGATGTCCATAGTTCAATCATTAAAACATTACTGCGGACGTAAAAGAAAAAATTGTAATATTAAACCTTCTTATTAAGTGCTAAACTTCTTGATCTAACTACCAAACCGGTCTAGTATTTTTGCCCATAGTTAAAGACGTCAGACAGTCGTCAATATCGTATTTTGACTAGGTACCTGCACGAAACACAAAAACAAGACATAGAGAATATCAAATATAATTTACTAGCGACCCGCCCCGGCTTCGCACGGAAACATTATTATTATTATACATATAAACCTTCCTCTTGAATCACTCTATCTATTAAAAAAAACCGCATCAAAATCCGTTGCGTAGTTTCAAAGATTTAAGCATACAAAGGGACATAGGGACAGAGAAAGCGACTTTGTTTTATACTATGTAGTGATTAACTATTCTGAGCATGGTTTCTGTTTATTTATGCAAGGTGTACTTCGTAAGCTCTACAGAACAAAACAACTGCAAGCTACAGTTGTTTTGTTCAAAATTAGCTGATGTCGATTGTAGCTATAAGATCAATATTATATTTTCTTTGTTACATTCGCTAACAGACTGCAATCTAAAGTTACACGCTGAGAGTATGTCATGCTCACTCAAATGTCTCGCTGATGGTGGCGCGTGTTGGATCATTTAGCTCCCTTCAAAATGGTTGAGCTGAATGGTACATACTAATGCGTCATGTTCGTGAACGGGCGCCCACAGTAGAGACTGGTCATCTCTTTGCTGCCATGGCTTAATTTAATTTAATATTTGAATTGCTTTTTTTTTCGTCTTTTCATTACGGTCGCTTTTAACGTTCTGCATCGTTCTCACATGCATAATTTTTAACATGAATGATGTAAACAAGACTTAGGTAACCATATTATTTTGATTTAAAAGAATGTCCATGGAGTTTCTTACGCTTACCGAGTACCTACGCTTTGGAATGGACAACTAGCTTCATTTTTCTGACTGAGCGACCCCTTGCCTTCAAAAGTGCCTGTAATTGGTTTAATTGAAATAAATGCTTTGAGTTTGATAAAATAAGTCAACTGCACCGTTCCTTTTCGTGTTTATTTACTTAGCTCGTAACAGATTTTCGTCAAAGTTACAGTTCTTAACTGCAATTAAATAAGTTCAACCAACTACAAGTATTGTTAGTCACAATAGTCACCGCAAAACCGTCGATGTAGATAACGTGCGATAGGTATTACTCGAACGATCACCGGCACCGGCCGCCATCGCCCGCCGCCGCCGCCACTGGGTCGAGTCGAGTGTTGTTTTTATCGATATTTAGGGCGACGACACTTTATCTCTTGTGCCAATGCTACTTTAATCGTCTGTTTATTATAAACAATAGTCTTGACACTTGAAATGATGCATAGCTTCGTCCGACATAAAGATGTTTGCATTTCAAACGCTCACACTGTACACATGTAACACATGATTCAATTAAAATTTTAATTTATTTATTTATTTATTCTTTAACTAAAACGGTTTACAACCAATTACAGAAGTTAAAGACACACATAAAACAAAAATTAATAAAAAAAAACAGTGGCACTCCGGGAGTGCCGACAGAAGTGAAAACTTGAACAATTACGTGTGTATTTTGTGAATCGTTTTATAAACAAAACACACGCGGTACCGGCTACGGTCATCCGTCTTATGAATTTTCGATCAGGTCACGTGTCCTGACGCGAGTTTAACATTTTTTACCCATTACAAAAAAAGTGTACAACGCCGCTAAAGAAGTTTTCACTTCAAAAATAATAATTAATTAATAATAATTAATAAAAAGTATTATAGTATAGTAGTTAGTATTAGTGTTATTATTAATTAGTTAATTATTAATTAATTGTATAGGTACGGACGCCAGCACATCAACCTATCACAATCTGTCAGATGTCTTTAATAGATTTTCAACTTTATCGCTAAAGCATAAGGTTCAAAGTTGATTGGGAAAATCTGACAGATTGTGGTAGGTTGATGTGCTGGCGTCTATACATAAGTAATTATAACAAAACTCATAACAATTCAATATTCCCGGCAAATTTGTTTTTTCTACTCTTTCGTAACAGAAAAGGCGCAGTTAAAAATCTGCACAGCCTTTGAATTGAACTGACCTATGCAGCACACATGAAGACTGTTCTAGGCCTAGGTACTTGCACCACTAATCACATCATCGTTCTGTCTCTGTCATTGTAACGTTGTATCGATACTTTAAATATAAATTAAAATTAAAAAAAATCCCGACTCAAACAATAGCCTCTAAAAACTAAAATATTTATTAGGTATATATTGGCCATTTAAGTTTAATATAATTATGTTGTAGGAAATATTTTGATCCAAGCGTCCTTGCGTCGGCGGACGGCTAATGACAATAGGGAATATGCATGATATTTTTTTATTTAAAAAATTAATCCTCATTCATGTAATAAACAGTTTAGTAAAACTCTTTTTCGGATAACTATGAAATTAAAAAAGATATGAGCCATCGAAGATTTGTTTCTATCTCTTTCTCGCAAAACGAAATTTAACACGGAGTTTATATGGCCGTAGTGACATGTGACGTCACAGTCTATGTCGGATCTCTCTGTCTAATTGGTGTGTAATCAATAGTTTTAAATGCTCATATCGGCCGTGTTTCTTGGCCGATTTTAATTTTAATTTCACTTTTTGTCATCTCTACTACGGTATTTTCATATTTTGTTAATAAATGCCATGAAAAAAATTCATGCATATTCCCTATTGGAAGTAAACGGCAACTGTTTTCTACAATAGCATACATTCATTATTGCTGGTTATAAGCCTCATCTGTTTGGCGTTTTCATTAGCCGTCCCCCGACACGAGGACGCTTGAATCAAAATATTTCCTCCAACTTATATTAGGTCCTTACGTATGAAATTAGCGTTTTGTCGTACTGACCACTTTGATCTGAAATAATTTATTATCTCCTCTTTGGTTAAGAATTCCAAATTCAAATGTATACATTCATTTAGCTGGTACATTTTGAGTTTTGAAAACAGTCATTCATTTGTTTTTTCCTCATTATTTTTTTCTTTGGCGTCGCTTATTACCGCACAATGGAAAACATGAAATATCGGTATATTTACGAGTACAAGTTCTACCGTGGCACCAGTGCTGCAGAAACAGCTCGAAGGATTAATGATGTGTACGGCGCTGGTGTCGCAAAAGAAAGCACGGTACGTTTTTGGTTTCAACGTTTTCGTTCTGGAAATTTCGACCTTCAGAACCAACCCCGTGGACGGCCGGAGACCAAAGTGGAAAATGAAGAATTAAAGGCTATTGTGGAAGCGGATCCATCACAAAGCACTTCAGAGATATAGCTGCAGGCTTCGGGGTAAGTGATAAAACTGTATTAATCCACTTGAAGCAAATCGAGAAAATAAAAAAAATTGAACGATGGGTACCTACCTCATGAATTGAGTGAATCGAACTTGCAAACACGCGTCGACTGCTGTGTTACTTTGCTCAACCGACACAATAATGAAGGGATTTTAAATCGAATCATTACTTGTGATGAAAAGTGGATACGGTACGATAATCGGAAGCGCTCGTCGCAATGGCTGAACCCTGGAGAACCAGCCAAATCCTGCCCTAAATGAAAATTGACTTGACACACTGCACAACAAACAACCACTAAGTTAGATGAGCTACTGAGTTAGATGAGAATGTCTGCGACATCCACCGTACTCCCCGGACCTTGCTCCAACAGATTACCATTTTTTCCGGAATTTGGACAACTTCTTACAAGGAAAAACATTCAACTCCGATGCGGCAGTCCAAACCGCCTTCAAAGAGTTCATTGATTCTCGCCCCCATGGTTTTTTTAGTAAAGTGATCAATGAACTACCTATGAGATGGCAAAAGTGCATAGATAACAATGGTGCATACTTTGATTAATTAAATATATTTTACAAAAAATATATTCCTCCCATACAAAACGCCAGTTTCATATGTAAGGACCTAATATTAAACTTAAAGAGCCAATAAATAATTATTTATTATCTTTAAAAGTTTTTGTTTGAGACGGGGGTTTTTTTTAATTTTAAATTCAACTTTTATTTCTTGCTTTTTAAACTTTATAATATTACCCAAGTAACACAAAATCGATATAATGGAAAAAGTGATGACCAGAAAATTTCTTCTAGCTTCGTTATAGAGTTTGAAGGGTTTTAGCAATGTCTTGCTTCTGTATAACAGCATTTTATTAACTTTGTAGTTCCTAAAGCTATATAATCCTCTTTTTCAATCTTTTGCGCAGCTAAAGGTTTTATTTTAGATATAATTTATGTCTCTATACAGCTTCTAATACAGCTGTAAGCATTATACAAAAGTGTAGGCCGTATGTAAGCATTAATTACGGCTTAGGCTATTAAAAGCATTTTAAAATTCTTTAAAACTGCTCTGTTTTATAACGACCTTTCGCATAGGTCACAACTGTTTAACGGTGTACATTGGTGCTGTTTTAATGCCAGCTTTTTAAAAGCATTTCATCATAATATTATATAGCCTTTATCTATACAAACGTATAATGACAAGAATTTTAACAAGCAATAAGTCGTATACGCATGCCTAAAGTTTTTAATTATGCTTACGCCATTTCGCTTTTTGTCTCGATAATATTTAAAATTTAATTTTATGGTAAATAGTCCTTTAGAAAGGACTTCAACCTATGGTATTGACCGGCCGGTACAAGACAGGTATCATAATGACTAAAACGAAAGATTTCTTCGTAAGAGCATAATTTTTTTTACAATTCCGCATATTTTTATAATATTTTTGTAATAAATAGCTCTTTAATTTGAAGGCGCATGAAATATTTGATTCAAATATATACATACTTTCACAGTAAACTGATACTCGCAACCTTAATTCACTCATAGAGAACAAAAACAAGAGTTTAATTACTTACCTTGTAGCACTTATATTTTTTTGTTGAAAGTATCCATGTTCTTTTTACACAAGATTTATTAATAATAACAGAAATTAAAAATAATATTTGAAAATGTTTTTATTTTGCCTTTGTAATGGTACAAGCTGTATAAGAGCCGCATTTAACATATGCGCACTGCTTTAACCTGTTTTCACAGCCCATTATAATGTGTTTATCATTCCGGTAGACAACCAATATAATGCTGCTAAAATGCCATTCTTACACTTAAGTCTGTATAATTTGGGGCCCAAATTAGCATTACAAGAGCTGTATAGTGGTTTATAATGCCTATAATTATGTAGACTTCTTATAAAGCTATAATAATATGCTAATTCTGTTATCCATCGATTATAAAGCTATTTTATGCTAATTGAGTATAGTACTACTAAGCATGCTACGGGGGGAGGGACGGTATTTTTTTTACATTTTTCATCAATAGTCGAAGACTATATGCGGCCTAAAAAAAAATGTTTGAGAATGTGCATTCCGCGCTCTTTCATATGTGACCCCACATGTCCTAGTAGCCCCCACTTCGAATGTTTCAGTCCCTGTTGCAAAAAATATACATATATTTTTATATCTCTCTTAATTGCAAAATAGTTGGGCACATGTCATCTAAAACTATTCCAAATTTCAGGTTGATGGCATTAGTAGTTCTTGAGATATCCAGCTGTGACAGACAGACAGTCTCACCGGGTTCCGTTTTACCATGTCGGTACGGAACCCTAAAAACTGTGAAGTCTTAATATTTTGCTCAATAATACATTTAAAAAACTGAAGTGTTAATCGACTTTTGTTGCTGACTGTACCATATTATTTTGATATCTTCGGAATGCATACAAATAATAATGCATACTATTCAAGTATTCCGGTTTCTCAGGTCCGTCCTACGGAACATCGCCATAACTTTTTTCATTCACACAACGATTATGTGTTTGTACCTAGCTGGGCCCCGCGAGCTAGGCAAAAGAAGAAGAAGAAACGAGATAGTAGTTATTGCTCTTTATTAAAATACCTATCTAATGACATATGTTTTTTTGTTACTGGCCGTGGGGACCATTTTGTCCGGTTCTCCTTTATTTCTGTTTCCTAATCCATCATCAGCCCCCTGGTCACCATCTATTTATAACTTATTCATTGAACCATTTCAAGTAGCCCAAACACGATACCTCTGCTGTAGGTTAGGGGAGTTGGGAATCCTGCAAATTCCAGGTGATGCTGCAGCAGAAGTTCAAGGTTACTATGCTCTTCTACTACCATTGAAGTAACGAAATGCCAAATTTCGACTCAATCAGACCTGTGAAAGATGCTCACATCAATTCATCAGCTAGAAAAGAGCTGATAATCTTCAAACGGCTGAACCGATTTTCCTGAATCATAGCTAAGAACACTCAATCAAGTCACCTTTCAAACAACAATCGGTTCAGCCGTTTGAGAGCTACGATGGCACAGACAGACACACAGATACACATGTCAAAGTTGTAACACCCCTCTGCTTTAGTCGGGGGTTAAAAAAAATAACAAATTGCATGTGTCTTTATTCAACGCAATGCACGTGACCTTGAGTCGTCACAGGAGAACTCGTTGGCGTTCCCTCTCCCTTGTTCAACATCTTGAAAGTTTCCATCCGGACCTATCGGTAGCATCCGAACGCGTAGCGACGGGCCGGTACTTTGGACCCTGGAAATAATGTCCAGCATGTCACAAGATGGCCTGTAGTCATCTCCGCTGATTGTGACACCAAAGCGTAAGCAAAGCGAGATGTATTGGTGCGTTAATGAAAATGGTGTGTGGTTGTCACAATCAGTACGGAGTTTACAATATGTAGAAGTGGGAAGCACATGACTTGCACATTTTGAGTGAATGGAAAATACATAATATTATAATGCACGGAGCTGAAGGCAAATAGGTTGTGTGAGAATTAATATGCAGAAGGCATACTTAGCTAAAACAATAAGTAAATGGCAAATGCTGACCTAAATATAGAATATAGTTAGGTACACAGTTGCACACAATATAAAAACGACACTGTTCAACACTTACCCAATATGGGGTTACACTGAATTTATTAGACTTGTAGCGGATACTACAACGCCACATGCAAACAACGCGTCATACTGACGTCACGCAAAATCCTGCATCGCGCATGCAGTTTACCGCGCAACTAGCATAGATACAACGGCCCGACATGAATCAACGGGCAGTTGCCCGCCACACACAACACCCGTCTGGTCGGAGGATCCTCCCTTTTCTATAGAGTATGAGTGAACTTTACACTCTGTTCCTCATACCTCTATAGACTCATTACTATACTTGGTCGATTAGAAAATAAGATTAACCGTTGCCATCGGAGACAACCGTGGCTGTCGTGGAGGTCTCATGGACAAGTCGCGCTGCTCAGAATGGGCGACAAGAGCGTGAGCCTCCGTAGCCAGCATGTGTCGGTGTGGGTGTGGCAAGGCGGCGCGCGCAGACTGAATGACGGCCCGGGCTTGCCAAGGCGATGACAAGGGAGAGGGAACGCCAACGAGTTCTCCTGTGGCGACCCGAGGTCACGCGCATTGCGTTGAATAAAGACATACATTTGTTATTTTATTCAAAGTAACTATACAACCTTACATCATCTTCTAAAGATGTACAGAAATAGAACGATGTTTGCTTTTAGTGACAAGTGGGCCTTTAACTTGTTCTCCTGAACTTTTCAGTGGCACAAACAGAAACATGCGTCTGATAATCTTGGAGGACGCTGACGTGGTGGCGGACTGGGCGGCGCGCTTCGTGCTGCAGCGCATCACGCAGTTCGCGCCGGGCCCGGGCCGCCGCTTCGTGTTGGGCCTGCCCACGGGCGGCACGCCGCTCGGCATGTACCGCCGCCTCATCGACTTCTACAAGGAGGGCCGGCTCTCCTTCAAGTACGTCACCACCTTCAACATGGACGAGTACGTCGGTTAGTACACGATACCAGGCTCATCTCATACAGGTATTGAATAGAAACTGTCCTAGGTACGCCTGGCAGGTACCGAAACCTTGTTTGGACCATGACCTCGGAGTTTGTTTCGGCATTTCTTGTCCGGTACCTATCAATCAAAAAATTTCGCGGCGCCATCTAGTTTTAAAATACTGACCGAAAATTGACGTGTAACTAGTGTCTTATGCGCCTGCCAGACTATGCTCCTTGCGCTGCTCATCGCTATGCTCCTCGCGCTGCCGTGATTTGCCGCGATGTTGCCCTCTCTGCCCACACACTGCTCTACTCGCGCAATTAATCGCGACGCTCCTCACTTGTCATTTGCCTTGGTGAGACAATGGACGTTGAAACGGTGGCAGCGTGCGCGCTATGCATTTTTAGTATAGCTAATTATATTAATGTAGTAAAAAGAAATATACATCGTCGTTGTCGTCCTCGCCAACGGAGATGGTGGATTATTAACACCTTTTCATTTGACCATTCCACGCTTGGCGACGACATAATTTCCAATTTTGCATACGCGTGCGTCTTGCGCGAGCGCTCCATGCAGACTGCGACCGCGCGATTATGTGGCCGGCCACTCGCACTCGTATTGCCGGTCCTTTGACTCGCGCGCAAAAACCGACAAAATAGGGAGCAGTGGGTAGGACGAGGAGCATGACGTGTGGCATGACGAGTAATGTTGCCACACTATGTCTCTGCCTCCTTTCCTCGTTACTTCCCATGCCACTCGTCGAGTGTGTGGCAGGCGCATTACAAGGTCTACTTAAACATTTTTATTTCACCGTGCGTGATAACATGCGTAGCTCGACATTAGCATTGTGAAGCAGAGATAGATGAGACAAGAGAGTCGCGGAACAACGTAGGTTGCGTTAGAACGTGACGACTGTGTATATTGCACACAGTTAGTAGTCAGTTAAGTACACACACTATTAATAGGTACATACATCTTCCTAAACACCCAGTTATTAAGAAGGATTGTTAGCTTGAATTACTGCTTTCTTTACATAATGGTACTTGTGTCTAATAAATAGGCACTTTACCTGGCATGACTGATCTTCTACACTTTACCTGCCTCCATAAGGAAGTGTGTCGGAGGGCAGGGACGCAGACCTTGCGGCTATCATTTTGTGAACTAACCTTATTACTGTAGTCATCATCGTTACAATATTATTGTTGTTGCTTGCCTATTGGTCATAATCAGGTCATACCTATAATGTGAACCTAATAATATAGTACTGTAATTGTTACCCGTTGTAGTTGCCTTGTGAATAAATATGTAATGGTTTGTCGTGGTCAGGTCTGCCGCGCGACCACCCGGAGTCGTACCACTACTACATGTGGAACGAGTTCTTCAAGCACGTGGACATCGACCCGGGCTGCGCGCACGTGCTGGACGGCAACGCGCCCGACCTGGTGGCCGAGTGCCGCCGCTTCGAGGGACTCATCGCCGCCGCGGGGGGCGTGCATCTCTTCATCGGAGGTAAGCGCGGGCCGCGTCACAGGGCACGCCATAATCATTTGCAGTACCCTGTCCGGTCAAGGTGATGATGCGTTGCACCGCACATGTTTCAACTTCACTTTTCGTCTACCAGGTCACTCAGAAAGTATTGCGAAAAAAAGTTTTTATGTATGAGAGTAGTAGTAAAATTTTTGAGAAATTAATTTTAGACCAAATGCAAAGATTTTTTAATAAACATAAATTATTACATAGCAAACAGTTCGATTTTACATGGGGTCGTTCAACTACTGATTGAACTTTGTGGAACTGGAACTGTGTTTTCTGTGTTGAACTTTAAGGACATTTATTTATAATGCATGGGAAGATAAATGCGATGGCTTGGGCATCTTTTGTGATTTGTCAAAAGCATTCGATTGCGTTCTTCACGAAACGTTAATCAGGAAACTCCGCACTACCTACGGGATCCGGACCACTGCTCTGGATCTTCTTACTTCATACTTGAGTAAAAGTATTCAGAGCATGGACGAATAGAAAAAAATATCCCGGATCTATAGTAACGTGCTCAATTCTTGGTCCTATCTTGTTTCTTATTTATATTAATGACTTGCCGTACCTCATAAAGGACAATCATGATATACATAGTGTTGTTTGCAGATGACACTTCATTTGTTTAAACTTAAACGTCAGCAGTTGGTTACTGACTATGTAAATAGCGCGATCTCGAAGTCCACTGGTTCAATGTTAATAATTTGCTTCTAAACAAGAAAAAAACTAAATGCATTAAGTTTACGCTACCCCACGTTAGGCAGGTGAAAACTGAAGTGTTGATAAAGGGCGAGGAATTGAATCCTGAAGACAGCACGGTATTCTTGGGCATAACTGTGGATGCTATGCTTCAGTGCGGTCCGCATACATATAGATAAACTAGCAGCGCCCCGCGGTTTCACCCGCATAAGTGTCGATCCCGTGGGAATATCGGGATAAAAGCTATTCTATGTCCTTCCCCGGGATGAAATCTATCTCTCTGCCTGTTATCGAAATCTGTTCAATGGTTTAGGTGTGAATAAGAAACACAGACAGACAGATTTACTTTCGAATTTATCATATTAATATGGATTGTCAAAAAAGCTAAGTTCCGCAGCATACGCTGTTAGAAAAATCCGTAATTTAACTGATATAGAGACTGCCCGTTTATAGTCGGGTAGAATTAGCTGATTGCGAACATGTCAAAGTCAAAGCATTTATTTCAAATAGGCACATAAAAAGCACTTTTGAACGTTAGAAATTAGGTACAACAAATAGAATTGATTCTAGTCGCCCATTCTAAAAGGTAGTTTTCGTATGGAGAAGAACGGGCAAGAAACTCCACCGTTACTCTTTTAAAATATTTTACAAAATGTATGCAATTGCGAACGTCGATTTAAATTTTTTTTGTTATGCGCCTGCCACACACTCGACGAGTGGCATGGGAAGTAACGAGGAAAGGAGGCAGAGACATAGTGTGGCAACATTACTCGTCATGCCACACGTCATGCTCCTCGTCCTTCCCACTGCTCCCTATTTTGTCGGTTTTTGCGCGCGAGTCAAAGGACCGGCAATACGAGTGCGAGTGGCCGGCCACATAATCGCGCGGTCGCAGTCTGCATGGAGCGCTCGCGCAAGACGCACGCGTATGCAAAATTGGAAATTATGTCGTCGCCAAGCGTGGAATGGTCAAATGAAAAGGTGTTAATAATCCACCATCTCCGTTGGCGAGGACGACGACGACGATGTATATTTCTTTTTACTACATTAATATAATTAGCCATACTAAAAATGCATAGCGCGCACGCTGCCACCGTTTCAACGTCCATTGTCTCACCAAGGCAAATGACAAGTGAGGAGCGTCGCGATTAATTGCGCGAGTAGAGCAGTGTGTGGGCAGAGAGGGCAACATCGCGGCAAATCACGGCAGCGCGAGGAGCATAGCGATGAGCAGCGCAAGGAGCATCATAGTCTGGCAGGCGCATTAGATAATACGCATACAAATAACATATTAAGGTTGAAGGCCAATCGGAGCACCGCACGATGGTAAAAAAAAATGGCAAAAGTCGTCCAAATCACTTTTTGGCGATTTACGGGAAAACTATGCATTTGACAAATAAAGTGTAATAAAAATTCCAAAAAACCGCTTTTTTGGGCCATTTTTTCGAAATTCTATAACTTCCGTTCTATTAAATATGAAGACTTGAAACTTTGATAGAATATATGTGTTTTATAAGCTTCAATGTGCATACAACATTTCAGCAACATCGATGTTATACTTTTTGAGAAACTTTGAAAAAACCGAAAAAAGGCCCTTCCGAAAAGTGGCCCTTAAAAAGTTTTGGGCCAACCTAGACCAATTTTTCAAACGTGCTTTTGTTAATCGAGAGTTGCTCTACATCCTGCAATGCCGTACCATTACACCTAGCGAAAGTGTGAAAAAAATTGTATTCTTCGTTTATTCCGATTTATTTCGAACTTCCTAAAATGCTGAATTTCAAAAATAATGTCTAATTAATGCTGTTATTTGTATCTATCCATGTGACACATATGCACAATTGTACGTAAATACATAATTACATCATTAATATTATTGCCATTTTCGCTTTAAAACGCAAAAAAGCAAAAAAAATGGCCTGGCAATGGCCCCCCCCCCCACCACCACCACTTTTTTTAAATCAATTTTTTTAATTTCAATTCATTTTTAATTTTTATTTGCAATGTGCGTTTTTGTTTGTGCAGAATAAACAAATTTTCTTGCTTTCTTTCTTTCTTAAGTTCGATAAAATGGCCCAAAAATGCAGTTTTTTGGAATTTACTAAAAAACTACTGGACCGATCGGAGCTCAAATAAACTCATTCGATTTGTCTTTTTATTGCGCATTTTTTATTTCATTACACTTTATTTGTCAAATGCATAGTTTTCCCGTAAATCGCCAAAAAGTGATTTGGACGACTTTTGCCATTTTTTTAACCATCGTACGGTGCTCCGATTGGCCTTCAAACTTAATATGTTACTTGTATTCGTATTATCTAACAAAAACAATTTTAAAATCGACGTTCGCAAAATTTGCATGTTTTTTAGGACACGAATCGGCTAATTCTACCCGACTATTAGTGTACCTACCTACTTCAGCTATTTTCATAGTGTAACGTCGAACGGTATTCTATTGTGGAGAAAAATATTCAGAAAATCTTTGTTTTGCAGAAGCGAGCTGTTCGAATATATAAATTAAGTCCGAGACACTTAGAGACAAATTTGAAGAGATTAATAATGTAATGACTGTGCCTTCTCAGTATATTTATGAAAATCTTTTATATGCCCATAAAAATATAAAATTGTTTAAAAAATATAGTGATCCATAATATAAATACTAGAAACAAACACAAATTTGTTGTAAGTACATACAACAAGGCTCAAGAAAATAGGTGGCTCGTTCAGATGCCAATGTATACCTACGCTTTTATAATAAACTACCAAGCCACGTTCAAGATCTAAGCCTTAATAAATTCAAATCATTCATTAAACGAAAGTTGAGCCGGAAAGCCTTCTACCGTTAAAAGGACAAAAAGGCGTGGGATTGAGCTGCTTCCAATTATTGCATTTTGAATGTTTTTTTTTTAACTTGTGGCGAACCAAACTAAATGTCTATGGTTCCCACTGAGGACAACACTACCTGATGCTAGAGAGCGACGTCTATGGCAGACGAAAGGAACCACGCCAGATAGATTTTGAATCTCAATGTAGACCTGTGAGGTAGACCAATATATTGGATTACGAGATTGCCATGCAACTAGATGTTAAATTGTTAACCAGTGTCGTGTAAATCATGTTCCTCCGCTGTCGCTCGGAAACCGTGACGTGTAACAAATACACATATGTATTTACAACAACTGACCGAGTTTTATTTAAATAAACAGGGCGCCATAACGCGCCCAAAAACTTATACAATGACATTTCCTTACTATGTAAAGTATTGTATCCATCCCTGCCTAGTTGCTATTCCACCAATTCGCACTAAAGTTTTCAAATGTCCTTTATAATGCGCACAGCAAAAGAGTGGAACTCTACCTGCGTTTGTGTTTCCGAGTGCATACAACCCGAATCTCTTTAAAGTAAGAGTGAACGGGCTTCTTCTGGCTAAGCTCACTCCATCGTAGACTTTGTCTCTGTCATCTCTGACCTAGACTAGAGTCAAGAGCAAACCCATTTCAAGTTAAAAAAAAAAAGATCTACATGGTCTTCATATAACCTGACCAAGATTATGTCTGACCTTCAAAAGAGACTGTGACCTCTGAGTTTGTTTCGGCTTTCCTTCTCAGAGTACCTAATCAGATAGGAAACGCCGACCTCATCTAGTTTAAAAAAAAATATGATTGATGTGTAATACTTACGAAAATAAAATCATTTATCATTAGAGACTGGCCAGTGATAATATATTTTTTGATGGTATGATTATTTGTAAGTAAAAATAGGTACGTACCAATTTCAAAATTTTCCTCCACATTGTTTGCGAGCTAATTTAAATTATCGTGTCTCATTAAAAACTGGTCAAGAGCACCGAGGACTCGCGCACCGAGGATTCCGTACTATCATAATAATATGTTTTAAAATTTTCATCGGCGAGGCTTATAACCGTCAGAAAATTTTAACACTGCGCTGTAGACTATTGCAGTTTTTAGTCAGCGCCATCTCTTGACCGATAGTGGTACTAATGTAAATTTATTGATTTCTGTAAAAGTGTGCTATTTAGAGACATCGTTTTATTTTTTCTGCATTCTTTACATAAACTTCTATCGCATAGAATTATTTCAGATTTTTCTCTTTGCAACCTTCGGAGATAACTTCGGTGGGGGGGACGGTATTTTTTTTACATTTTTCATCAAAAGTCGAAAACTATGCGGCCTAAAAAAACAGAAAAATGTTTGAGAATGTGCAAACTGCGCTCAGCACACAGCACAGCACAGCAGCAGTTTGCACATTCTTATGAAAAATTCGAAGTGGGGCTACTAGGCGCTAGGGCATGTGTGCCCTAGTAGTCCCACTTCGAATTTTTCAGGCCACCATTCAGATCTTGTTGAAAAAATTTTTTTTTTTGCAAAATGCTTGGGCAAACGTCATCTAAAACTATTCCAAATTTCAAGTTGATTGCATTAGTAGTTCTTGAGATATCCAACTGTGACAGACGGACATACAGAGTCTCACCATAAGGGTTCCGTTTTACAATTTTGGTACGTAAACCTAAAAATAGATCTGCGCCGGGAACATTTTCGCGCTATGATTTTTTAAGATTTCAGTTTGTCGATATTCAGTGTTAGGAAGTGTCGCCTGAAACCGGACGAATCGTACGATAGACTTCAAATGGCATTCATGGATGAAGGCCCCTTCTAAAGGCAACCGTGTATCGTTGGTATAACGAATTCAAGCGCGGTCGACTAATTTTGGGAGATGAAGAAAGAAGTCGTCGCCATTTGACGGCTGTTACGGAAGAAAACGTGCTAGCAGTGAAAAATTTAATCCAAGACAATAGGCGAGTTACGTATCAAGAGATTCAGCACATACTGCAGGTTGGATCGGGAAGCCTTCACGAAATTCTACACGTGCATCTTCGCGTGAGGAGGATTGTTTCACGCTGGGTGCCGCACAACCTCGAAGCGATGCTCAGAAGCAGGCCCGGATGGAATGGTGTCGTGATAATGGTAAACAAATTTGAAGCAGGCTCGTCTCGGCGTGTTTACGACATCGTTACAGGTGATGAGTCTTGGATTTATCAATACGACCCAGAAACGAAGCGCCAGGCGACGGTTTGGGTGTTTCAAAACGAATCAACGCCTACCAAAGTGAAGCGATCTAGAAGTGGGGGGAAGATTTTGATCGCGAGCTTTTTCCATTTGACTGGCTACTTGATGTCAATTCCTTTACGGAACCAAAGAAGCATCAACGCTGAATGGTATAGTACCAAATGCTTGGCAGAAGTTTTCTCTGTTGTGAGCAACAAGCGACCAAACAAAGCTCCGCGGGCTACTGCTCCACCGCGACAACGCGCTTTCGCACACCGCGCTCAAAACGAGGGAATTCCTGGACAGCACGCTGGTCAAACTCCTGGGTCAGCCTCCTTACAGCCCTAACCTAGCACCGTGTGACTTCTTTTTGTTCCAGAAAATAAAAAATCAGCTCAAAAGCATACAATTTTCGTCGCCGGAAGATGGGTTTTAGTCAGTAAGAGTCTGACACTCCCTTTCGCTCCACCCCGACCGGGAGGGGTCATTTGATAATTTCTCATCCTCAAAAAAAAAAAGATGCCCTGTCAGCGTTCAAGTAGGCTGTAAACGAGGTGTCTGTGGCGGACTGGAAAGTGTTTCGAAAACTGGTTCTAACGCATGAAATTTAGTACCTATAGAGGCTAGTGGAGAGTACTTTGAAAAGATTCAATAAAAAATCTTTTTTACAAAAAAAAAAAACAACCGACTTCTCCTTCTATTTTTTTCTTTTTAATTGTACCTACCTACCCCAAACAAATTCATGTAACACTACTTGCTATGTGAATATCAGTGACAGGAAGCTATTGAACACATCTTCCTACCCCTTTAAAGGGTACAGGCGTGATGTTATGTTGTGTGATTACGTAAACAATGCAATACATATGCTATAGCAGCAATCGCGGTTGATTTACTCGCATTTATTGAAGATTTCCGTTGTCTGTCACCGAAACTCATCATCAGATCTTTACGAAATTTAAATGGGACAATTTCGGAATAACCCTATTAAAAAAAAAAATTGCAAATCCGTCTATATATGAGGGAGTTATGCCCGAAAATACAAAACAAAAAGGTATATATATATAAACATCCGAATTGAGAACCTCCTCCTTTTTTGAAGTCGGTTAAAAAATATTTACGTATAGAAATTTTATTTTTATTTTCGCAAAACTTTCTGAGTGTCCCACGTATAATTCTATATCAGGCATGGTTTCCTAACCGGAGAAAAGGTTAAGGCTGAATCCAAAACCAAAACTTTTCATAATATTTAGGTGGCACTGTAAAATTAGATTCAGCTTTTCTGCATACATCGAAAAAATAAGTTTTTCTATTTCTGTATAACTGGTCAAAAGAAAACATGGCAGGGTGCTTTAATCATTCTTTAAATTCTTGAGCTTTTTTGCATAACCCCTGGTCATATTGACCTGCTATCAGTGTGTAAATGTGAAGTAGTATGTTAGCTGATGTTCGGTGTGCAGGCATCGGGCCGGACGGGCACATCGCGTTCAACGAGCCCGGCTCGTCGCTGGTGTCGCGCACGCGCGTCAAGACGCTGGCCTACGACACGCTGGAGGCCAACAAGCGCTTCTTCGGCAACGACATCAGCAAGGTGCCGCGCCAGGCCCTCACCGTCGGCGTCGGGACCGTCATGGACGCTAAGGAGGTGTGTGCACTCGAGTCTATTACCTATATCTTCGTCAGTTTTCAAATTCTTTAGCGGTGCTTTTTTTGTGGCTTTGTTTTTGTATATACTAACAATAGTTTTATAGGTTTTTGTGTTACTAACAGTATATGGACTACGTCTGAATTAAATGTCTTATTATTCATTTATTATTATTATTATCAAGTCAGGACACATGGTACCTTTTGAAGCTGCGGCACTAAGCAGTCTATTGCGTAGGAAACTACATATTTCAATACTTGATAACAAAAGTCAAAATATATCCTTTTGAGAAATAAATGTCTTATACCGTAAACCGTAAAATAGCTGAAAGTCGCGGCGACGTCGAGTTGACATCAACCTAGACCCTTTATAATAGCCTGGCCAATTTAGAAAACATATTTTTATTTGTCAGAATCTGTCAGTGATGCCGATTCTTTCGTTCACAAACTAAACTAAATTTAGGTTCAGTGCACTTGACGTAAATTTACGTAATCTTACTTAGTAGGCAAGTTTTTAATCACGTTTTAATTTGTATGGAGTAGTGTTAGGCGCTGATTAATTTGACAGGACTAAACTAAAATTTATCTTCTGCCTTTTTTAATGAAATAGAAAGAAAAAGATGCACTGAACTTAAATTTAGTTTAGTTTGTGAACAAGTGAATCGGCACCACCGTCACATTTTAAAACCGTCTGACATGTAAAGAAAATAGCAGAATGTAATTCTGCGGCAATCAATATAATATAATGCCAGCCGGTACAGCAGATTATATCGTGCAATGTGCACAATGATATCAGGTATTGACTGTGATTGTAGTTACTACCAGTCACTTCGTACCATCCCAAACGCTCGTGCCTGCACATGTACATAACTCCAGCTTCGTCACATGACATGTGATAGAACAATTCTACCTATGCCAATATTTGAGGCATAATAGCTGCAATCAAAGTTCCCAGTCTTATTTTAGCTGCCACAAAAACTTCGTTAATATGAGTCGTTTAGTGTGTGTTAGCTGGAGTGACGTCACCCCAGCTGCTCATGTCATATCTTCCAAACGAAAGAAGATATGATTAATGTATCATAGCTTAAAAATTAAGGCATAATAGCTGCCATTGGCAGCAAAATTTTCAAATCTCTGGTCGAAACACTATGAGAAGCTGGAGTGACGGCACCCCAACTGTTCATGTCATATCTTCCGAACGAAAGTAGATATGAGTATGTATTATAGCTCAAAAATTAAGGCATAATAGTTGCCATAGGCAGCAAAATTTTCAAATCTCTAGGCCTTGTAGTTTCCACGTAATAAGCAAAAAAACAGTTTCCACGCCAAAAACATCAATTATTGCTTCGGAGGAAGTAAGGAGTGAGATTGCCGTTCCGTGCGCTACAATACTGCAACCAAGTTTGCACTTAGCAGGTATTCTATTAGAAGTCATTTTAACTTGCACTCAAAATAATTTTAATTTTGTATAGGTATTGAAGATATAGACTGAGAGCCGACTGAACTTTAATGGAACTATGAATGTATTACATTCATAGTTCCATTCCAAGTAGATTCATATCAACTTTGGACGACGAGAGAAATAGGTACTATTATAGTTTTTATTGTTCACTTTTTATTTGTACCTAGGTACCCCACACACATTCAATTAACACTAGTGCATTGAAGAATTGAAGACACCGACTAGAAGAATCATCAAAATTCGCATAGACATGCCGGAGATGCAGTACATTTATGCATATAACTTCGTACATAAGAATAATTACCGAATGTATTATATACTAAAACTTTCCTCTTTCAGGAAGGTTTATAATCGCCGTAATCGTCGTCATTTGATAAGGTCTGTAAAGGATCCTGCAGACAATATTTTGTTTGATATTGATGATGATTATGTGCCAAGCACCAAAATAAATGAATCGTCATCTTACTCGGTACCTCATACCCGTAGTAAGACTTAACCCCTTTCCGCATACGAAGCCATTCATGGCTTCGTAAGTTTCTAATTTTATTACAGGATAACAAAAGATCAATTACTGAAAAACTAAATTGTATATTAATAAGCATTTATTCGTAAAACTGAATGTATTTTTTTCATCTATGGTAAGTGCAATCTGTCAAAAGTATTGGAGGTTTAAGTGCAGCGTGTCTGGTCAGTGAAGCGAAATCAAATTATTGCTACTTTTGACAGCGAAAAAAAAAAAAAGAACTGTAAGTGAAAACTTCAAATAAAATCAATTTGAACTCTTTGAATTATGCTACGCAGGGAATGTGTTTTGGGTTGCCACTATTTTTTGTTTTTGTTCAAATTTTGAACCATTTTTATCAAAGTCCATATATGGATTCGTATGCATTCTATCCTACATACTGTTTGGCATATTTGGATTCGTATGCATTCCTTTCTACTTACGGTTTCTGCTTACGCTTTCATTTCTTTACAGGAATGGACGTTTCACGGTTTTATGGTGCTTCCAAGCATGTAAATTCTATCCCCGGTGATGGGTCCTTGAGTGTGACCTTGATTCGGACTCCGACCCTGAATACGAACACTTTCCTAGTCGTGCACCTAAAAAAACTCAAGCCGAGTGGGTACTCCAACAAGCCGAGTTGGTACTCCGACAAGCCGAGGCGGCACTCCATCCAGCTTGCCCAATTCGCTGGTACCCACTAAAAAGTCTCGAAAAGCTCCCGAATGACATCAAGAGGTGCCACTGAATTCTGTACGAAATGATAATATCAATCATTTCCCCACGTGGATGAAAAATCGTCAGCTATGCCAAAACTGCTCAAAATTCCGTTCTTTCACCAAGTGCGAAAATATGTGAAGTTTATTTATGCTATAATGACAAACGAAACTGTTTCAAAGATTTTATTAATAATTATTATACTGTATGGAAAATTTTTCAATCAATCGCTAAACGCATGCGAAGCCACATATGCATGGACGATAATTTACGACGGTGCATACCAAGCCATAAATGGCTTTGTGGTGTAATTTCCATAATAAGCTCAGCATTTTTTTTTTTAATATTTAGTCTTCTTAATGTAGCTTAATAAAACAACATTACGCAAAAAAAAAAAATTTATTGTACCTCCTTCATAATTCATGCAGTAAGGGGTAACAATTGGTGTACCTACGAGTTTTTATAATGTACAGACGCCAGCACATCAAGCTACTATAATCTGTCAAATTTCTTTAATAGATTTTCAACTTTATCGCTAAAGCATAAGCCTCAAAGTTGATTGGGAAAATTTGACAGTTTCGGGTAGCTTGATGTGCTGGCGTCTGTCTTTAAGGCGAAAGCGCCAGGGTAGCCCGCGAAATAAATTTTTTTTTTTGGTTTTTTGCAATTTGCTGGTCTGTATTAAGTTGTACGTTGATTAATACATATATGATTCGCGGCCGTAACAAATATGTATTTACAGAATTATAATCATTAAAGTCATCAACACAACTCTCTAAGACCACGTAACCTCAAAGAATAACTGTTTCATGAACCAGCATTTAAAAAAAATTTGGAACTACATTCAGTGATCATCTGAAAAGTTTAAGGAGGTCCAAATTTCTTTTAATTTTTCAGGAAATTCGTGAGTCGCCATTTTTTGTGCAACTTTCAAGTCCTCTACTGAAAAAATCATCTAGTTTCCTCCAGAAAAGTCACCCGGTATAATTTGATATTAGTGTTCACTGAGGGACAAACAATTGTAGAAACAAATTCTGCAGTTGGTAAATAAATAGGTAATCGTAAAAATATATCCTTTAACGTGAGGTCTCTCAGTTCTTATACTTGATATGCTGATCGTGCACATCGAGTGTGAAACCTGAAATTATGCCAAAAATGTGATTTATGATAAAAATATACGAAATTGTTACACTTGGATTTTTTAATTTTCTTTCGTCCTTTGTTTAAAAACACAATATGACTATAAATAACTTCAATACTTACATAATACGATTAAAGTTTGTAGTCGGCTCCCAGTCCATAATCAAGTTCAAACTGATAATGTAGCGTACGGAACGGCAACGCCGCGCCGCTCCTTGCCTCTTCCGAAGCAATATAATTGATGTCTTTGGCGCGGAAACTGTTTTTTTGCTTATTACGTGGAAACTACAAGGCCTAGAGATTTGAAAATTTTGCTACCTATGGCAGCTATTATGCCTTAATTTTCGAGATATAATACATAATCATATCTTCTTTCGTTCGGAAGATATGACATAAGCAGTTGGGGTGCCATCACTCCAGTTTTCACATATTTATCAGTTTAGTAACTCATACAGAGAAATGAAAAATTTTCTGCCAATGGCAGCTATTATGCCTTAATTTTTGAGCTATAGGTAATACAAAATCATATCTTCTTTCGTTTGGAAGATATGACATGAGCAGCTGGGGTGACGTCCAGCTTACACACACTAAACGACTAATATTAACGAAGTTTTTGTGGCAACTAAAATAAGACTGGGAACTTTTATTGCAGCTATTATGCCTTAAATATGGCATAGGTAGAATTGTTCTATCACATATGAGGAAGCTGGAGTTATGTACATTGCCTACACTAGTAACACTTAGCGCAGGTGATGATCCTGATCACGGGCGTGCACAAGTCGCTGGCGCTGGCCAAGGCGGTGGAGGAGGGCGTGAACCATATGTGGACGGTATCGGCCTTCCAGCAGCATGCGCAGGCGCTGTTCGTGTGCGACGAGGACGCCACGCTCGAGCTGCGTGTCAAGACTGTCAAGTACTTCAAGGTGAGCACAACACAATGCACGATCACTTCCAATACTACGCCGCCGTTCGATTGTGAGGTGCCAGAGACACTTATGTCAATACTTTAAGTTGCTAACTAACCTAGCTGCTGTACTGCTTATGTACTGCTGCAGTTGAATGCGTTAAAGTTTCTAAGCAGTGCTTAGAAACTTTAACGCATTCAATTGTCTGATCATAGAACAATCTGTAATTAGCTTGGCTCATGTGGAGGGGGCGCATGTGCACTCTGCAGTGTGTACGAACATGGACTAGGTGGTGGGAGCGAGTGGCCGAGTGACTGTGTGTGTGTGTGTGTGTGCAGGCGCTGAGCGAGGAGCACCAGCGGATGATCGACGGCGTGCCCGTGGAGGAGCAGCGCGTGTTGCACTGAGCCGCGCCGCTCGCGTCCCGCACCGTGACGTCACGCGCCTCTGACGTCACGCACCGCGTGCCCGTGGAGGAGCAGCGAGTGTTGCTCTGAGCCGCGCCGCTCGCGTCCTGCACCGTGACGTCACGCGCCTCTGAAGTCACGCACCGCACGCCCTCCGTTTTCGCTACACTGACTAAACGATAATATCTATACTACTTGCTACAGAGAATATTTATACTATACTTACTAGTTAATGTGCCCTTCGATGTAAAAATAAAAAAAAAACTCGATACCTTAACGCGTTCCCGAGATGAAGGGTCTTGACAGACAGACGGACAACAAATTGATCCTATAAGGGTTCCGTTTATTTTCTTTTGTGGTACGGAACCCTAAAAACGTATTTTTGCCTAAAACAATGCGTGAAGTATTCGGAATAAGATATCGTGGATATGAGACATTCCAAAACGTAGGATAATGGTGCTGCTTGATATT
Source organism: Luperina testacea (assembly GCA_927399505.1). Classification (NCBI taxonomy): domain Eukaryota; kingdom Metazoa; phylum Arthropoda; class Insecta; order Lepidoptera; family Noctuidae; genus Luperina; species Luperina testacea. Next base: position 415,940 of record OV656766.1, on the reverse strand, counting down.
ACCAGTGTCTGTGTTAATTACTTGTAAGTTTGAGGTGTGAGCGACTGACCGCGACGTGTCGACGGTTGGTTGCAGAGTCTCATGGCGGAGCACAACAAGCTGCTCGACATCGCCGCGCGGTGAGCCCGCAGAGCCGCAGGGCCGCGGGGCCGCAGAGCCGCGGGGCCGCAGGGCCGCAGGGCCGCGGGGCCGCAGGGCCGCGGGGCCGCGGGGCCGCAGAGCCGCAGGGCCGCAGGGCCGCACTGCGCACGCGCGCCAGAGCTCAGCTCGGGGCGCGCGGTGATCCAACGGCCCTTATTTTTATATATGTATTATTAAGAATTTTATATTATATGAAAGTGTAATCTTATGAGGAATAAATTTTTATAGCACATGAATTGGTTTCATTTCTTTTATTAACACTTCAAATTACAGATTTCGCACAATACACACGAATCCATCCCGGGCGGGACTCAAACTATCTCTATACTAAATTTCATCTAAATCGGTTTAGCGGTTTAAGCGTGAAGAGGTAACAAACAGACACACTTCCGCATTTATAATATTAGTATGGATTAGGTTATTTTTCTCTCACTGTAAAGTAACGCTTTAGTAACGTTTGTATAATTAATTTATCAAAGCAGTATAATGAAGAATGTTACTAGGTATGCCAAATCGCTTGAAATTTTGTCTCGGTTAACCCTGTATGTATACAAATACACTAGGTTTTGTTGTAGTAAAAAATACCTAGTAGTTGTGATTTTATAGGCATTCAAAGTTTCGAAAAATATAGAGTCCCGCTAACAGTCACGTGACCGCTTGTGACGTCATGTCACAACGCCCCGCGCGGGCCGCGGCCCGCTTAGTATCAAGTCGCCAGCGGTTATAGTAGGTGTAATAGCTTGCGCACTATTTTGTTGTGTTTTCGTCCGCGTATTAAGTTAATAGGCTAATAATAGTAAATATTATTCGATTAATAAAATGGATGAAGGATTCGAAAAAGGGCAATCGGATAATCTACCTAAAATAGATGGATTAATGGTTGCGCATTATTTATCTACAAATAGTGATTTCGTTGCCGCCGAAATGCGAGGAATAAAAAGCAAAGGTAAGTTTTCCTTGCTACTACTTATGCTTAATAGTTTATCTGTTCTAAATTGTTTTATCAAAACAAAATACCCAACTAATGTCGTAATGGAAGAATGCAACTCAAATAGTAGGTAGAAGTACCTACCCAACATTAAATTACCTTAAAGACACCGCCGAAATGCGAGGAATAAAAAGCAAAGGTAAGTTTTCCTTGCTACTACTTATGCTTAATAGTTTATCTGTTCTAAATTGTTTTATCAAAACAAAATACCCAACTAATGTCGTAATGGAAGAATGCAACTCAAATAGTAGGTAGAAGTACCTACCCAACATTAAATTACCTTAAAGACAACAAACTCTTCTTAGTAAATTTAAATGAATACATATATTGATTTATTGCAAACTAGCTTCCGCCAGCAGCTTCGCCCCCGTTTCCCTCGGGAACTGTACATTTTCCCAGGATTAAAAGTAGCCTATGTGTTATTCCAGACTTCGTCCAGATCCGTTCAGTAGTTTTTGCGTGAAAGATAACAAACACACACACACTCACAAACTTTCGCATTTATAATATTAGTAGGAAGTAGGATAGGTACTTAGGATGTAGATGTATTGAACGTTACAGATGTACTAAACCTTTTTTTATTTGTATTTTTTTACTAACAAAATACGTAAGGCCATTTTATTTAATTAAATTTTTATTGCAAATGTAGATGTTCGAACAGATGTACTAAACCTTCTTTATTTATTTGTATTTTTTTACTAACAAAATACGTAAGGCCATTTAGTTTTATTTGAAACTTATTTCAGATCGGCAAGAGACAGCTATGGCGATGATGCTATTGGTTATGTTCAAGTAAAAAGAGTAGTGAACTATGTATGGTTAAATATACACCTTATCATTGCAGTTTAGAATGCAATGAAAAGGATCAAGAAGTTTTAAATGTAACCTGCGAAGATTGTGCCGCCAGCAGAGGTGGCTGTAAACATACATTTTTAAAAGTATTTGGGTATAATTTCGACGGCACGGGCGCGCGACCGCGAGCGGACTGAGTGAGCCAGACTGAGCGTGTTGTGCGATGACGTCACACCGTCACCGGCAGCCCGCGTCGTGCGGTTACAACTTGTTTTACTTCGGAAACTACCTAATTGACGTATCGAAGTAATTCTTTCACTAGTATTTTTTATTTTTGACAGAGAATATGGAGTGCTAATAATCAAAATTAGTTAACATTCTTCATTCTGGATTTATCTATAATAATTACCTACAGTGTGACAAAAAAAAATTAATAACATTGATTTAAATAGATGATTTCTGTCAATTTGTGCCTGCTGAACACGAATATATGAATAAATTTCTTGTAACACGTACCATTTCAAAGTTATGATACATTTTACTTCCATAAATGAAATAAGACAGTGTAAAAGTTTAAAATCAAATATAAACATATTTAGTCACCTGTATTTTGAATTTAAATACAAAAATAGTAGAATTGGGTGTTTGGCGTATGGACCGACACAATTTTTTCAGGGATTTGGGAGGTCATTAGCTAGGTTCTACCCATACACCCTTTGTCCCAAATGTCACGGTTGGTTAAATATGATTTTTTTTAAAAAAATGAAAGAAATGCCCAAAATGTTTCCTTTAATTCGAAATAACTTTTTTGTTTGTGGGTGTAGTGGCACAAAACAAATTTTGTTGCATTCTCCAAAGTCTTTTAAATCTAAAAACATCTTTGTTTTATACAACTGGTTTCAAGAAAATTCCTTACAAGCTTCCAAAGTTATTTTTTTTATTTAATGAATGAAATTTTACAACTTCTAAATTAATTATAAAAAAAACTAAAAGCCATTTTGAACTTAGCTTTATTTTAAAAAGTTCTTTAGTTGATACCCTTTCTAACGGTATGCTACATGTCATAGAAATTATTCATTATGTAGTCAAAATACTAGTTAGGAGAGGCAGGGTTAAGAAAAGACTTTTTAAGGTTATTTTGTTTTTATTAAACTAAAGTTATAAAAAAGGAGGCAAAACACCGGGAGAGGTGGAAAGTAATGGGGGAGTCCTTTGCCCAGCAGTGGGACAGAATAGGCTAGTTAAAAAAAAAGTTATAAATCTTGTTCAAATTGACCTCCTCGATTTCGTATGCATGCACGACATCTGTTTCTTATTTCAACTGTCGTTGTACGTAGTCGCATTTCTTCTTTCATAGTTTGGAACGCGCCGGTTATTCGTTCAATCAGAACTTCCCTAGTGGGCACTTCTGTCTGGTAAACCAATTCTTTTGCACGTCCCCAGACGTAAAAATCCAAAGGCGTCAGGTCTGGTGACCGTGCGGGCCACGGAATAGGGCCGCCTCTACCAATCCATGTGTTTGGAAAGGCATTATTTAAATGCTCTCGCACGTTCAGTTGGTAGTGTGCTGGACGGCCGTCATTTTGGAAAACTATCGGCACACCTTCTTCCAAAACTGGCACAACAAGTTCGGGTAGATCATTCATTAAAAAATTTAAATAAATGTCTCCATTCAACCTTTCTGGCAAAAAATATGGGCCGATGAGATTGATTTTAATCAATGATCTACCCGAACTTGTTGTGCCAGTTTTGGAAGGTGTGCCGATAGTTTTCCAAAATGACGGCTGTCCTGCACACTACCAACTGAACGTGCGAGAGCATTTAAATAATGCCTTTCCAAACACATGGATTGGTAGAGGCGGCCCTATTCCGTGGCCCGCACGGTCCCCAGACCTGACGCCTTTGGATTTTTACGTCTGGGGACGTGCAAAAGAATTGGTTTACCAGACAGAAGTGCCCACTAGGGAAGTTCTGATTGAACGAATAACCGGCGCGTTCCAAACTATGAAAGAAGAAATGCGACTACGTACAACGACAGTTGAAATAAGAAACAGATGTCGTGCATGCATACGAAATCGAGGAGGTCAATTTGAACAAGATTTATAACTTTTTTTTTAACTAGCATATTCTGTCCCACTGCTGGGCAAAGGACTCCCCCATTACTTTCCACCTCTCCCGGTGTTTTGCCTCCTTTTTTATAACTTTAGTTTAATAAAAACAAAATAACATTAAAAAGTCTTTTCTTAACCCTGCCTCTCCTAACTAGTATTTTGACTACATAATGAATAATTTCTATGACATGTAGCATACCGTTAGAAAGGGTATCAACTAAAGAACTTTTTAAAATAAAGCTAAGTTCAAAATGGCTTTTAGTTTTTTTTATAATTAATTTAGAAGTTGTAAAATTTCATTCATTAAATAAAAAAAATAACTTTGGAAGCTTGTAAGGAATTTTCTTGAAACCAGTTGTATAAAACAAAGATGTTTTTAGATTTAAAAGACTTTGGAGAATGCAACAAAATTTGTTTTGTGCCACTACACCCACAAACAAAAAAGTTATTTCGAATTAAAGGAAACATTTTGGGCATTTCTTTCATTTTTTAAAAAAAAATCATATTTAACCAACCGTGACATTTGGGACAAAGGGTGTATGGGTAGAACCTAGCTAATGACCTCCCAAATCCCTGAAAAAATTGTGTCGGTCCATACGCCAAACACCCTGTATAATTGTACATATTTTGTGAACAAAAATAATCCAGGTTTCACACACAGTCACACAGTCTCGGTCATTACGCGAACGAGCGCGCACTGTTATCGGAGATATTTTATTAGTTGCCATAATTATTATTAGTACGTCTCGTTGAACGCGCTGTTTGCTCGACGCCAAACCGGTTTGAATCACTCGACCACGGCCCGAGTGTTATCGTTTTTGTTTATTAAGCTCATTACGATGTTATTTAAAAATGGCTAGTGATGAGTTAGATGATACAGCTTTTAACAGTTGTGATGATTTGAGAAGAATGACTAGAGATAACCGTGAGATGACAAGTAGTATGGAAGAATTACATCAAGAGAGAGATAATCGTGAGATAGACATGTCGAGTGTTGGGTCTCAACAACATTTGACAACAGATATATCAAATAATAAGAGGAGCCGAGAAATAAGTCAGGACGAGATTTGGACAACAGTCAACAGAAGAGGTAAAAGATATGATAGAGCGAGTGAGATAGATGATACAATCAGAATAGCAGAGGACAGAATTGAAGTTTGCGTTTCATCGATAAGTGTACTTCCGAAGCAATTTAAATTGGCAAAGATTTTTAAATCTGAGAATATAGATGATATCACACGAATAAAATACGTTAACCCTTACAAAGTACTGATAGTATTTAGTAATGAAGATAGTTGTGATCGATTGATTAACTCCCAATATTTTAAGAATGAGGGTTATAAATGTCAAAGAACTTTGGAAACAATTCAGTCTTTCGGGGTGGTGAAATATATTGACCTAGATTTATCTGAAGAAGAAATAGTGGAAGGTTTGGAGAGTGATATTCAGATAATAGGAGTGAAAAGGTTAAAACGCAGAAATAATTAGATGCTCGATGGGAGCCATCGGAGGCAGTTAGTATATGTTTCATAGGGTCGTCGTTGCCCTCCTACATATATATATTTAACACAAGAGCAGAAGTTACCCCCTATAAATATCCAGTAACGCAATGTGCGCGGTGTTGGCGATTTGGACACACAATGAAATTATGCCCATCCAATAAGATGATATGTCCAAAATGTAGCAAGAATCATCCTAATTGCGATACAGTGGATTACAAGTGTAATAATTGTTCCGGCCCTCACATGACCTTAGCAAAGAAGTGTCCTGTATATATTAAAGAGAAAAAGATCAGAGACTTGATGGCAGAATCCAATTGTACCTATAAGCGGGCCCTTACCATGTATGTCCCGCCAGAGCATCCTACAAAGGAACCTGCCTCTAGAAAAGAGAATCAATATATATCAACTGAAGAGAAACAGAAGTCAAGTGAAGATCACACCTTAGATCTTTTCTCTGAAAGTAAGAATACCTATGCAGATATGGTAAAAAGGAATCAAGGTAACAAAAACCCAAAGAAAAAGAAGAAAAATATAGGAAGAAGAAGCACCCCCCTTCCCCCCTCTCAAAAATATAGCTCAGAAGATATAGCAATAGGAAGCTCTCAAGAGTCAGAAAGCGATAGGGAAAGTAAAAATTCAGAATACAATATAGAGAGAACCGATCAAAGAGCAGAAGATCAAATATTGGAGGGATATGGAGGCAATTAAAAGAAAAAATGTTGGATACAGAGTCATCGTGGGAGAATAAAATAAAAAGCTGTGCATGTATACTGTTTGAATGGATCAAATCTATTATCATGAAGTACATTTTAGAAGTGCCAATCCTTATTAATTTTAAACAATGGATCAACGGAATAACAGACCGTCAATAATCAATATCCTGCAATGGAATGCTCAAAGCCTTCGGCCTAAAGCTATTGAGTTCGAAGCGTTGTTAAATCAAGAGAAAGCGCATATCGCAATAATAAATGAAACGTGGTTTGATCCTGAAAGTAATTTTCGTATAAGTGGCTATAATTTACTCAGAGAAGACCGTTATGACGGATATGGCGGCGTCGCAATATTAACTCATTGGTCCCTAAGAGCAAGTCGCTGTAGCACCAATATTAGCAATCCGGGTATACAACTATTACATGTAAAGTTATCTAACTGCGAACATCTAGAAAATGTGATCACCATTTATTGTCCTTCTTCAGCATACTCTAGTAAAAGAGACTGGGACTATATCTTTTCTCTGAAGCAAGAAAGAACACTAATAGCCGGAGACTTCAATGGACACCATACAAACTGGTCATCTAAGACGGATGCAAGAGGTATGCAGCTTTTCGATTCCATACACGAAAACATTTACATCTGCTCTTAATAATGGCACCTCTACACGTGTTAAACTGGTTAATGGTGTGCTACAAAGTACCTCTCCTGATTTGACCGTGGCATCCCTGGATTTGGCAATGAAGTTTAGTTGGCAAGTTATGAGTGAGAACTTAGGGAGCGATCACCTAGTTCTAACAATTAAAACAGAAATTAATAATATGAATACGTACAAAATAAAAAGAAATTATAAAAAGGCAGAATGGACAAAATATGGACAGATTATGAATGAAAAATTAAATGTTTTAGACATAAATATAGATAACCAAAAAGCATACGATAATTTTATTGAAGCCATCAACGCCGCAGCGGATCAAAGCATACCTAAAATAAAAAGTTGTGATAACCCAATTCGACAACAGATGTTCAAACCTAAACCATATTGGGGACAGGAATTATCACGCATAGTTGCTGAGCGACGCCAGGCCTTAGCCGAATTCAGGAAGAACCCTACGCCACAGAATGAATGGAAGAATGGAGCAAAGAAAATCTCTTGCAGTTTAATAGCTCGAAGTGTGTGGTCATCACTTTTTCTCGCGCACACAGTCCCATATCACATACCTATCATATTGACGGGTTGCCTATGGCACGGGTCACAGAAGTCAAAGACTTGGGAGTAGGCTTCAACACAGGTTTGACTTTTCGTGATCACATCATGCGTAGCTGTAAAAGAGCGTATAGAAATTTAGGTTTCATGCTTCGTACGGTCAGAGGGTTCACGAATGTGAAAGCTATTATAGCGTTATATAATGCATTGGTGAGGAGCCAGTTAGAATTTAATGCAGTCATCTGGGCTCCGCATGAAGCTAAATATAGTCTCATGCTGGAGAGGGTACAAAATAAGTTTATAAGGTATTTATATAAACATAAACGTTATTATGGAGTCTATCCCTTTTACCCGTTAATGTATCCAACCTTATTTATTTTAGGTATGGTAGGATACAATGAGCTAAGGGTTAGGAGGGATCTTGCACTCACCTCATATATTTTTAAGTTACTGAGAGGGAAGTTGCATAATGCAGTTATTTTAGGGCTGGTGAGTCTGTGCGTTCCGGACAGGTACGTGTGGCGACGACGGCAGCCGCCACTGCTAGTGGAACCGCGTGCTCGGACCAACCTTTTAAGGGAGGCGCCCCTGACGCGTGCACTCCGCACGCTCAACCTCATAGCGAGAGGGACTGATTTATTCTGTTGCTCTCTGAGTGAATTCACAAGGAATGCATTATTTATAATAAGTTATAGATAGTTATAGTTAAGTTATGTATAAGTTAGGATAAGCGCATTTACCGCATTGGGTTATATCCTGTAATGGTATATGTAAGTAGAAATAAATAAATAAATAAAAAAAGAATTTAGACAAAATTCAAAGAAGAACCAGTAATGCCCAGAGATTGATTCGGAATAGCAAGTTTAGCTCGTTTAGAAAATTCTGTGATAGCATAGATAACACAATGTCAGCAGCTGAAGTGTATAGACGAATGAAGTGGCTTAAAGATAACACAGCAAGAAGTGCTGTGGACCAGGAACAAACGGAACATCTACTACATAGTTTAACACCAGATTACGTAAGCCCCTCTTTACCTAATTTTGCATCAGGCCCAATTTCGATCCAAGAGCTTAATAACTGTATAAAACAGAGTGATACCGCTCCCGGTGGAGATAATATATCCTACTCCATGATCAAGCACTTACCAGAAGTAGGAAAGATAGTTCTAGTGTCACTTTACAATAGATTTCTACTCTCGGGCTTTGTCCCGAAGCAGTGGAGAGAGGTCATAATAGTGCCCATACCAAAACCAGGTCGGTTGCTAGCTCCATATCAGGTATCAGACCAATTGCTTTATTGTCATGTCCTTGTAAAGTTCTACACACAATCCTAAACCGTAGACTTGAATGGTTTCTTGAAAGAAATAACTGTTTCTCACATGAAACAACCGGATTTAGAAGAACACGGTCTTGTGCTGACAATTTGGCTAGATTGGTATCGCGCATTCAGGAAGGGTTTTCGAGGGGTATTAGTACTTTGGGATGTTTTGTTGACATTGATAGCGCTTATAACAATATAAACTTAGTGGCCCTGTTAAAATACTAGATGGGTTGGGAGTGGGAGCGGTGTTGATGGGAATTCTTACATGACAGACATCTATCAGTTCAAACTAATGATGGTAGCACAGCGGTAAGGACCACTGGGACAGGCATTGCACAGGGCGATCCACTGTCCCCACTATTATTTAATGCAGCCACTTCAAAGATTTGTCATAATATAGTTGGTGTGTTTGTGTCGCAATATGCAGACGACTTCGTATTATATTATATAACTAGGAAACAAATTTCGGACTCCGTTATCAATATCCAAAATTCGTTAAAAGTATTTCAGTGTTTAATAGAAGAAGTAGGATTACAGATCTCTTTTAATAAAACAAAAATAATTTTATTTCGTAGGGGTAGAAATAGGAAAACATTTTCGGTAAATATTAACAATCATAATATACAACAGGTGGATAATGTTAAATATCTAGGTATGTGGCTGGACAGATCGTTGAAGTGGAAAAGGCATATTAACGAATTACGGGAAAAGTGCTCAAGATTATTAAACATATTTAAAGTGCTAGCTGGATCCAAATGGGGTGTCCACCCGAAACATTTGCGACGTCTGTATATTTCAATGATACGAAGTAGACTTGACTACTGTAGTTTTTTATTTGGTAATTACGCTAAAAGTCAATTGAATAAACTTGACGGAATCCAAAATTTATGTATGAGGATTATTGGGGGTTTCATTAGGAGCACTCCAATTCATGTCATGGAGAACGAACTGTGCTTACAGCCGCTACCAATTCGAAGAAGATACTTAGCGGGAAAATTCTGGCTAAAATCTAGGTCGGTAAAGGATAATGTTACTATAATTATTATGAATTGTCAAAGTTATGTGAGGGCCAATACTGGAGAAATAAAAAGATTCCATTGTTAGTAGACACACATAGACAAATCCAAGATTTACCTATTTATTCTAGTTCCATATTGGGTGTGTTCTCGTTGGATAAATGGCTGTCTAGTATTGACTTCATCTCTCTCTCATCAACATCTCTTACGATATCCCGTATATACGCATTCCAAAGAGGTCAATGGATATATTAGATTTAAGACAAAAGTGTGCCAAATACTTGAATGAGAACTACGGTTCATTCTATCAACTTTATACAGACGGATGTAAAGAGGCGCAGTATGCGGGAGCGGCTGTATTCGACCCTCAATTAAATACTACGCTAAAATTTAAAATTAAGGTTAATATTGCTGTAATGTACTGCGAACTAATAGCTATTTCCGAAGCCCTGTCTTACGCGCTAACTCTTGATACTCAGCATATTGTGGTCTTAACTGACTCTAAAAGTGCTTTATTGCATCTGGCTCGGCTACCCTCGAATTCTCGAGGTTCCCCGATAGCCTTTGTTATCCTCCAAACCATTTTAGAGCTCCGTATGAGTAATAAAACTATAATTCTACAGTGGATTCCATCTCATATTGGTATCATGGGTAATGAAAAAGCAGATCAGGCTGCAAAATTAGCTTCATCGGAAGGGATCACATACACCTGTTTACCGCTTCACACAGACCAGGTTCAGGCAGTCAAAAAGATTTGTAAAGACTTGTGGCAGGAATACTTTGATGAGAGGTCGCTCACCAAAGGCATATGGTACAGGACTATACAGGCAGGACCTTTTCGTTGCCCATGGTTCCAGGAGATGGAAGCCCCTAGACAATATATTGTGACACTGCTGAGACTTCGGTCCGGGCACATTCCATCAAATAAATTTGCACATTTAATGGGTAAATCGGATTCACCTAATTGCACAGAGTGTAACGCGATCGAGGATGTTCACCATGTTTTGCTCGAGTGTGTCCGGAATGAGGATCAGCGGCGACAGGCACTTGGGGATTCGCAGTACAACATAGGGTTATGTAGCAGTAGCTTCTTGGCCTTCCCCTTTTCAGAAGGGGCCAGGAAGTTGTGTACATTATACATGTGCAATTTACGGAGCGGAAGCACCACCCAGCAATAGCTGGGCTCTGCTCCCACTCCATTTTTGTAATATTGATAAGATTTTAGAGAGATAAGATGTATTTAGCCATAAGAATTATATTATATTTATTTCAGAATTACGGGGCGACATCGTCATTGTTGACCGAGTCCCCTTAAATAAAGAGAAAAAAAAAGCATGTAAAAAACAAATGAGCCACATATTTCCCACAAACGTAACAAAATTTATCTGGATGGTTTATGCATTTACGACACACACTTTTCTCCATGGCTATTAAAATTTTTGACGATTTTTTTAAATAAAATTATATTAGAAACATCAAACACTTAGAATGTTATGAGAAACACCAAAACTTGAGATTTACAATAAAATAAAATTGTGTATTAACTTCTTTGTATCGTTGTTAAGAGGTAGCGCTAAGGTAGCCCGCGAAATTAAAATTTTCTTACGTTTTTTGCAATTTGCTGGTCAGTATTAAGTTGTACGTCGATCAAAATATGATTCGCGGCCGTTACAAATATGTATTTACATAATTATAATCATTAAAGTCATCAACACAACTCTCTAAGACCACGAAACCCCAAAGAATGAAGATTTCATGAAACAGTTAAAAAGTATAACGGCCGGGCTGGTCAGGCCAGCTGGGCGGGCCGGTCAGGCCAGCTGGGCGGCGCGGCAGCAGCGCGCCAGCAGGCCGGCTAGCTGCAGCGGCGAGGACAGCCCGTCCGCCACGCGCATATGCGTTAGACCCACCTAAAAAATCAAAATATTTTATTCCATATTAACCTACATGGACACTTATGAAATGTCAGAAGCTAGGACACAGTCCCAATTACTCGTTTCCTGAAGAAGGAACTCCATGGTTACTCTTTTACCTCGCGGATGAAGGCCAGCCGCGTGGCCTCGGCCGCGTCCAGCGTCTTGCACACGCGGAAGATGTTGCTCACGATGTCCTCCGCCGCGTATCCCAGCTTGCACAGCTTCGCGATCACCTGCACACGCGACTGTCTGCATATCACGAACATTCATGTTTTGTCTGTCCGCTCAAACAGTGGCAGTGTCATCAAAGTTTCAGAATTAAATTATACTAGCTGCGCCCCGCGGTTTCACCCGCATAAGTGTCGATCCCGTTGGAATATCGCACTGACCTTTTTTATACAAGTACGCTGGACTTCATACTATCGATGACAAAATGAAGACATTTGATTTTCGCCATTTTGGCGCTGATAGCAACGTGAGGTACCTTAGAACTAATATAAGGGCTGGGATATATCCTTCGTTAAAAAAATACTTTTATGAACTTTATCGATCGTTATAACCACTGAGAGTAATATATTACTCAAGAGAATAATTATTGCTCTGCAAAGGTTAACTGAAAAGTAATTAGGACGCGGTCAGATCGCAAGCTATAAACAAGTGGATAGTGTCCTAGTAAAGTTATAGCGCATGACGGTCAGATTAGTGAGCTTTAACCTTTTCACCGCCAACGTACACAGAACGCGATGCCTCGCCAGGCGCCAAGCTATAAATGTATAACGAAATATACAGTAAACAGTAGTGATGAGGGTATCGTCATATCGATGAATGAGATATTATAAGTTTTATTTATAATTTTACGAATATAAATAAATTTTATGTCACAGTATCCCTACTTAGTAAGAATAAAAAAACAAGAGCGTGTCGGGCCAGGCTCAGTGTAGGGTTCCGTAGTTTCCCGTCCGTCACAATAAGTGTTCCCACTTATCAGTTTAAAAGTGGGTATCCATTATGTTCGCGTAATAATCGTAGTCGATCATAGATCTTAAAATATTAGGATTCGATTTTAATAATTCTTTTTTTTTTGTTTTTGTTTGAAAAAAGATACGTTCAGGATAATAAAATATGTAAACGAAGTTAAAAAAATGCTTGCATATACGCACTTACATACAAACTTAGTCCAGAAATTATTTTGTACAACTTTTTGTCTTTTTTGTACAAAAACTGTTGTTTCCATCAAGTTCAAAATAATTTTCCTAGACAGTCCTTATAAAGTTCTATTTTTCAGATTTTTTTCATATTTTCTAAACTTATGGTTCAAAAGTTAGAGGGAGTATTCTAAATGCAATCTTCTTCATTGTAATTACTTTACATTATTAAGTATAACTCAACTAAAAGTAAAGTAAACAATTAAAGAAACATAAATTTTCTGCTTTTAGCTTTACTGAACTCCCTAATAACTGTCGTAATCCAAACTAGATGCTATATTTGCCTCGATAGATAAAACTGCCAACGCTGAAAGTCTTCCCTGACCCATTGTTCTTCTTAAATAATTTTTTATTAGTTTTAATTTTGAAAAACTCCTTTCAGCTGAGGCTGTACTTACTGGTACTGTTAACAAAATTCGAATGACAATATAAATATTCGGGTAAATTTCTTTTAACTTATTTTCAGTTATGTATTGAAGCAGCTCTTTCACATCTCTCATGAAACCGGGTAAATTTGGGACCATTGTAATTCTTCATATAATTCGTAAGGTTGGAAGTCGCTGCTCTCTCCCACTCGCAGGACTGTGTGTAAATCTTGACAATTTTATAAGTACGTTAACTAACAGAGGGCGTTCCCGTTAACCCGCAATAGTATAGCAACCATACATGCTAAAAAAAATATTACCATTCGAAAATAAAATGTTTTTATTTTTTTTATATTAAAATATTCACTAAAAATCGTAAATTGATACTCTATTTATTTAATTAATTCTAATTTATTTAATTAAATAAATTCCGACATTGCTGTCCTTCAAGTACGCGTGTACGTAATAACGTGTTTTTTTTTTTTTTGTTTTTTTTTGTTTTGTGTTTTTTTTTTTTTGTGTTTTTTCGTGTTTCTTTAACGTATCAATTTACGATTTTTAGTGAATATTTTAATATAAAAAAAAATTAAAACATTTTATTTTCGAATGGTAATATTTTTTTTAGCATGTATGGATGCTATACTATTGCGGGTTAACGGGAACGCACTCTGTTAGTTAACATACTGTATATACTCTTTTGAAACATTTTTCAACTTTCTTATATCGTAGAGAATACCAAAATTCTCAAAATGTTCAAAGATTTAAATCTTGAATCCATTTTGCTCACTATGGAATCAATAATGGTGCTAAAAAAATCTATTTCGTACCTGCTTTTGAGAGACTGTATAGGTTCATTGCTTTTTTCATAATTGAATATTCTTTTCTTTTTGGCGACTCTTTGTTTTTAAAGTCTTTTGGCAGATCATAGCAGTTTTTGTCAATAAATTGATGAGCATCAGACAAGCATTGTCCAAACCCAGTTTGTCGATATTCTGTAATCCAGTCACAAAAAGTACGCAAGTGTTCAAGAGCAAGGCTTAAATGAACTTGTACAGATTGTCGTAATTTGCTTATAATATTAACACGCGATAATATCTCACACCATTTATAATGAATTCTAAACTGAATATTTCGTTCAAAACTGAATTACAATCACTGAGAGTTTCAGTCTTCCATGTTCTTTTTTAAGGTTTCAATGCATTCAACAACATCATCAAATTGCAATAATATGGCCTTTACTGCCTCGATTATGCTTACCCACCTTGTGTCTGATAAAGGCTTTAATTTCTCTTTTATTAACTCCCAGCGTTTACTGGATCTTGAAAATAGCAAATAAATTTTCTGAATAAAACCAAAAAATGTTTTTGCTGCCGTGGAAGAATTAGCTGCATCTACCAACAGCAGATTCCAACTATGACATCCGCATAGTGTAAAAAATGCCCTAGGATTAATATCTAATATTCGAGTTTTAACGCCACTGTTTTTGCCTATCATATTTGCACCATTGTCGTTTCCTTGCCCACGACAATTTTGAATATCTAATCCATTTTTTTCTAATTCCTCCAGTATTGCATTAGTTAGATATTCTCCAGTCGTCTCAGTGACAGCAAAAAATCCAATAGTTTTTTCTCTATTGTGCCGGTTGACGTATCACAAAATCTTAAGATTACTGACATATGTTCAACTCGACTAAAATCTTTGGTGCAGTCAAGTAAAATGGAATAATATTTTGCCTCTTTTACTCTACATATCACTTCATCAGTAACTGTTTGTGACATCAATGTGATCAATTCATTTTGAATATCGTGGCTTAGATAATGGTGTGCAAGTTGTTTGTCGTTAATGCGCTTCATATGTTCCCGTAATGTAGGATCATATTTAGATATCAATTTAAATAAGTCTATAAAGTCACCAGAATTCCTACCAGAACTTTCGTCTCCTGTCTTGAGAGATTCTATGGGCTAGATTATGAGAAGCTGAGAAATTGATTATATCAATTAATCTCTCAAACAAATTCTGCCAATGATTTTGAGATTCTTGAATCAGCCTTACGTTTTCTTGGTGTATTGTTTTTCCATGTTTTGTTCCTTTCTCTAATGTCATCCATCGGAACATATATATGTTCTTTGGTATTCTCATGTCTTTGTAAAATACTACTAAGTGTTTCCAGTCACAGCACCCTTTCTCAACCATCTGAGTTTGTGAATTGCCAAATAGTCTGCATGGAAAACAGAAAACTTTATTTTGGGAATTAGAATAAATCAACCAGCGATGATGTTGAATTTCACCATCATTTAGTTTTCTTGTGAAATAAAAATTGGAAAAGTGCCTATGATCTTCATCTTTGGGATATTCTTCATCATTGTTTTTTAACTGATGTGTAGGGCCGCTTTGAACTATATCATGACGCTGAGAATCTGTTATAGGAAACTTCCACAGTGCCAGATCCGAACACTCAAATGCTTGTTTGACTGCATCACTGGTATCGCTGCTAACTGGTGGAGAAACTACTTGTTCTTCGTGAATTCTACTGCTTGGAGAGTTTCAGAATTTTCAGAGCCTGATAGGCTAGCTAGAGTTTGATTCTACCTATATTTCTGACTTTAGTTCGGTACTCAGTGCGTCTGGAGTGCTTTCCAAAGTTGACGGAGTCTCGGTATCTTTTGTGGAAATCGAAGCAATGGGGATTGTCCAAAATTTCTAACCATTATATTTTATTTTATTTTTTGTAAATTTAGAGCATTTTGAGAAACTAATTTGAATATTTTGATGATTGGCTCAATAGTTATTTTAATAAAAATTATTTAATTATTTTAAGTTTTTAAGGTAGGTGACGTCATCCAGTAGCATAAAGATTAAGTGCCGTTGCCTTACTAGTACATTATTAAAAATTTTAATCTGTCAACACAACGTCAACAATGTCACATCTGTCAAAGTGTCAATAGGCCGAATAGACGTCTTAAATAATCGAATCCTAGCTTAGCGTATTTATTTACAAATGGTTTTTTTATGTGTAAGTGTCCTCCAAGGAATATACTACTCTATCGTCACTAGAACAATCGACGCGGCGACTTAGAAATAGAATAATAACGCACGCGGCGACATTATTACTATTATTGCTGCAAGTTGGAACAAAGCACTTCCTGTATTCCATAACTCTTCCAGTAGGTATATTAAATATTGTTGGTGAAGTTGGGTATAGCGGCTTCCGAAGGACCAATAAGCGTTGTGTAATTTTTAGCGGGAAAATATTGGACGACACAGATATCGAGTAAAATGGAGTAGGACTTACTTGGAGCACTGGATGGCAGGTGGGTGCAACGACTGCCGACGTGGAGGTTCACTCGTTCTTCTGGGTTGCACTCGCGCTCGTTAACTCTGCTGTGTCGGCCAGCACGTTATATAGTTTATATTATTGTATAAAGCGGTTGCGGTTGCGGTTGCGGTGTTAAGCGGTTGGCTGCTTGATGAGAACAGTGCGAATCTTCTTGGCGACCTATATCAAGTCGCTGTGGGATGGGGGTAGGATTGGCAAAGGAACCGGGGTATGATTAGCTCAATACTGTGGTCCAATATGAATTCTACCCTCAATATGTGAGACGCGTTTGGATACATGACACGAAATTTTTATATTGCTAGCTTGCGTAAGCATCCTGCCCGGCTTTGAGGATATGTAGTATTCTCAAAAGGGAAGAAATTACATTAAAGCGGATTGAAATTAAATTAAAGCGGACAAAAAGAGAAAAGTAATAATTAAAATATGTGAACTACAGCTAAATTAGATTTTTAATTACGCGGTGGTATTATTGAGAAGGTAAAGGACATAGTTTAACAACGGGTCTTTTGAAAGAGCCACTGCATGTCTTCACCATTGCAACGCGGGTTGTCCCATCCCTGCCGGGGAAAATCTCGGTGATTATGCCCATTGGCCAACGTAAAGGAGGGACATCATCCTGATGCATGAGAACCACTGTACCAATCTTAATATTGTCGGCGGCATTCAACCATTTTTGCCTAACTTGCAAGTTATGTAGATATTCTATACGCCATCTTCTCCAAAAGCTACAAACCATTTGGTCAAGCAATTTTTTGCGGCAAGTTAGAGATTTCGTCGTTTCAGGAACGTTCACGACAGGCAACGTAGTCAACGGAGAAGCCATTATAAAATGAGCGGGAGTAAGCGGTTCTGGGTACGGATCCTCATTCAGGACACAGAGCGGTCTGGAGTTTAGAATTGCCTCAATTTCAGTGAGAACAGTCGAAAGCTCCTCATAAGTAAGAAGTTGAGATCCGATAACACGGTATAAACGCGTTTTAATAGATTTAATATTTGATTCCCACAGCCCTCCAAAGTGGGGGGCGCGGGGTGGAATCATTTTCCACTCTATGCGGTAGCGGTTAGCAAGTAGTTCTTGCAATTGAGCCTTGGCTCCAACGAAATTTGTTCCGTTGTCGGAATATAAGTAAGAGACAGGTCCTCTGCGGGAAATGAATCTTTTAAAAGCGGAAATAAAAGTGTCCGATGACACGTCGGTAACCAATTCAATATGAACTGCTTTGGTAACGAAACAAATGAATAAGCATATGTAAGCCTTCTGACTTCTTTGGCTTCTGCGTCGACATAAGGTTACTTTGATGGGACCAGCGTAATCCACCCCAGTATGAACGAAAGCTTTAGTCTCTTGTACGCGACAAGCGGGTAAATCAGCCATCTTTGGACTGGCGTGAGAAGGAGAAACCTTGAAACATGAGTTACAAGCATGTACCCTTTGTCTGATGACACCTCTGGAAGAGAGGATCCAATATTTTTGGCGTAACAGAGAGCTAAGAAGGCTTACACCGGCATGACAATGAATGCGATGATAATAGTCTATTAGAACATGTGTAAAATTATCATGTTTAGGTAAAAGCGCGGGATGCTGAGCTTCATAAGGAAGGTTCGCATTTGACAACCTGCCACCAATTCTAATTATGTTATGCTCGTCTATAAACAGATCGAGTTTCTTAAACTGAGAGCGAAGTTTTTTACTTTTAATTTCGTCATAAATATCTAAAAAATGATATTGTTGAATACAACGAATTAAATAAATTTCAGCAGTAACTAATTCACGGACAGTAATTGTCTTATGTGGCTTGTTATAAGGTATAATATGTAAAAATCTCAAAATGTATACAATTATGCGCAATATTTTATTTAACGATGTAAATTTTTGAGAAAGGCTATTATATCAAATTAAGTTCTGATACGGTAGATACTAAAGTTAAAGATTTATTGTTAAACTCAGGCAATTGCTCGCTGCATGAGGAAACAAACGGAGTGATAGGCCACTCAGCAATTGGTCGCAGAAGCCACTCGGGGCCATGCCACCATAAATTATGGTTTAGCAACTGTTCAGGTAGAAGACCTCGAGACAGACAGTCACTAGGATTTTCCTTTCCGTTAATATGGTAAAAATGTTCAGGATCAAGATTTTCTTGACATTTAGCGACGCGGTTACTAACAAAAACGTTCCACTTGTGAGGTGAGGAATGAATCCATGAAAGTGTAATTGTGGAATCGGAAAAGGCAAATATTTTATCAATAGCGGTGCGAGAGTGGTAAGTGACATAAACTAGCTTAATTAGGTTAGACAAAAGAACAGCGGCGCAAAGCTCTAGACGAGCCAGAGATACGACCTTGACAGGTGCAACTTTAGATTTAGCACACACCAAATTTACGTGTGTGTTACCATATGTGTCAGTGACATGTAAGTATATGACGCAGCCATACGCATTCAAGCTGGCGTCAGCAAAACCTACTATATTTGTCACGCAACCCATAGTAACGGCTACATGACGCGGCAATTTTAAAGAAGAAAGTAGAGGCAGTTGCTCTTTAAATTTTTGAAAGAGAAGTACGATAGAATCGGGTGGAGTTTCATCACAATCTGTGTTTAATTTCCATAATTCTTTTATGAGTAATTTCGCGAATAAAACTACAGGAGCCACTAGACCGAGAACATCCCACAGACGGGCAATAGTGGAAAGTATGGAGCGTTTAGTACAACTTTTATCTAACTCCGATGTAGTAAAGGTGAAACAATCCTCGGAAGGAATCCATTTGAGTCCAAGGATCTTTAAATTATCCCCGTCAGAGAAGTTAATAGAAGAGCGGTTGGAGTGTGGAATAACCTCTAGTAATTCCGAAGAATTATTTGCCCACTTAGTAAGGTCAAAGCCCCCAGCCTTAAATAAGGCGATAAGCTCAGCGGAGAGAATCTTGGCCTCCTCCAGAGTAGGGGTCGAATTAGCCAAGTCATCCATATAAAGCTCATGAGAAGCGACAATAGATGCGCGCGGGAAGCGATGTTTTTCATCCTCTGATAGCTGGCGCACAGTGCGCATGGCTAGAAAAGGACTGGGCTTGAGACCGAAGGCAACTCGGTTAAATTTAAATTCGCGAACAGGTTCAATAGAATTAAATCGAAACAATATTTTTTGATATTTTCGATGATCATCAATAACCTTAATTTGAAGATACATCTGTTTTATATCAGCTGTAACGGCAGTAGGAAACAAACGGAAATTTAAAAGTAATAAAAATATGTCAGCCTGTAAATTCGGCCCTGTGTGCAATAAGTCATTCAATGAAACGCCATTATGAGACTTAGCGCTCGCATCAAGGACAATACGCACCTTAGTAGTTTGTTTATCATTCCTAATAACAGGGTGATGCGGTATATAATATCCTATAGTCTGATCAACAGAACTAGGTGCAATTTCAGTTAAATAATTTTGATCGATATACTCTTGGATTATTTCGTTATAACTAGCGCGCAAAGCAGGGTCGCAAAGCTTAGTTTTTTCCAAGTTAATTAGACGTCGATAAGCGACAGCATATGAATTTCCGAGTGATTCTGGAATTTTACAGAATGGTAACGCAGTACAGTACCTACCACTGGAGTCACGTGACACAGTAGAGGCGTACAGCTGTTCACATTCCTGTTCAGCGGGGCTCATAAAGGATTTTGAAGGCATTTCTTCGATATTCCAAAATTTATGTAAAGATTCGTCTAACGACAGAAAACAATGAGAATCATCTGTATTTAACGCGGTAGTGAAATATGAAGCGGTATTTAAATCAACGAGACTGTTATTGTTATTAGATAAACTAGAGGGTATCTCACCCATAAGAATATAACCAAACACGGTTTCAATAGCTGATGGTGCGGTAGGTGAGAGAATTTTATTATGAAGTAATAAATACGGAAACAGCTTTGCCCCTAGAAGCAATTCAACCTCGCCGGGCACGTGCCATAGGGGGTCAGCTAGCGGTAACTCGAACAAATGTTGCACAGCAGAGGTGTCAACAAAGTGAGATGGTAATTTATCCGTTATACAATCCATAACAAGAGCGGTTATTTTAAAAGAATTTGTTTTATTTTTTGCAGTAACTGTTATCTCCACGTAACCTATTATAGGCCGCGAAGAGGTTCCTACACCTTTTATAAATGAATTTGAAAGTGGTATAATATTTAATTGCAGTTTCTTACAACAAGCTGAAGTAATTATATTATTTTGCGAAGCGTTATCTATTAAGCACCTTACAGAAACGTATTTGTTATATCTAGTGGTATAAGGCACGGTCTAGTTGATCGGCTGGCGCCTGGTGAAGCAGGTTCGTATCTTAATCGCACGCAGTGTCTTAAGTTATTCTTGTTATCTATACAGTTCGGCCAGAAGGAAGCCGATAAAATACCATATAAAATTATTAAATACTTGCAAATATTATTTGAGGCGGATCGGTGGATGCACGCGGGCAGAGATGGGTGCGGCGGCGGGGGAGGGAGCTGCTCAAGGCTCACGTGACACGCGGGCCCGAGCGTGCTCGGGCGATAATCTTTAAGTCTTGGTAGGGTTCGTTTTCTCTGCGGCTGACTGTACATTGTAGACGGCAAGTTTTATTTCGATGTTAGGTCTTTACTTCGGAAACAAGTACACATTACATTATAATATTTATATTTAAAATTAGAAACTAGTATTTGCTAATTTGATTTAGCTAATCGAATTCCAGAGATTTCTGGCGACAGTTTTCTATTTGAAAGACTTAAATTTAAAATTATTCACTGTCTGAAGAAAACTATCGACACATTATCGACATGGAACATTTACAACCCTATTCAAATTATTGTATTCAATATATGTGAAAACTGAGCCCTACTCAGGTAATTATGAATTTTTATACACTGAGTCCTATTCAAAGTCAAAGTCAAAGCATTTATTTCAAATAGGCACATAAAAGGCACTTTTGAACGTTAGAAATTACAACAAATAGAATTGATTCTAGTCGCCCATTCCAAAAGGTAGTTTTCGTATGGAGAAGAACGGGCAAGAAACTCCACCGTTACTCTTTTAAAATATTTTACAAAATTTTGTATACATTAATTATATAATAATAATATGTGAACACGATGCACCTAAAATAAAATTACTATACCACAATAGGTAAAAGACTTAAAAATGAAACCATGACATATAAATTAATTATCTGATAGATAAACATGGTGCTCACATATTTACAAACATGGTAAAAGTAAACGATTTTCATAAAAAAAAAATTACAAGTACCTAATAAGTCAGGGTGTGAGTTAAAGTACTAGTTACAGAATGTAAATCAATGTCAAAAAAAGTATATATTTACAATTAAATTAGCAACCAGTTTGATTTTGTCTAGGCTCCAGATTGTCCTATGGAGCAGGACCAGCATGTTTCCAAGCGTTCTTATCTTGGATATAATCTTCTAATTTATAGTATTGCTTCAGTGTGTAAAAATTCATAATTATCTGAGTAGGGAGCTTCCTGTTACTTTTGGGGTTCCTCAGGGAAGTGTGGTTGGTCACACACATTTTTTGGTTTCCGTAAATCAGCTGTGTAATCTGCTTCTCCAAAATGGAAAAATCACGGCCAAATAGTATTAAAAATGCTCACACAAGCAATCGAAACATTTCAAGCCATGAAATTCACTTACTTGCGCTGCCTTTTTGATAGCGACTTTTATAAAATGCGCATGCTTTCATTATAAAAATGTTCTAAATATCACGTACTAAACACAAAATGCACAAAAAAAGTCGTTTCCACGATTTTTACATAAATCATTAGAGACTAACCAAACAACTCAACGTCCATTTGAAAGAACGTGCTAATTTTATTTTCTGAGTACCTCAAGCGTGGCGCTTTAAATCGGCACAAAAACAACTGTCATTTCGTATAGTTAGTCCAGCGTACTTGTATGAGGTCAGTAGAATATCGGGATAAAAAGTAGCCTATATGTTAATCCAGGGTGTCGGCTACCTCCATACAAGATTTTATCAAAATTGGTCCAGTCGTTTGAGTGTGAAGAAATAACAAACATATAAAAACACACACTCACAAACCTTCGCCTTTATAATATTAGTGTCATAAAAGGTGGTAAAATGAAGCATAAAAAATGAATATATATAAGTATGGCCACTATATTATGTATATGGTCCAAAAGTGACCTTGGAATTACCAACTTGATAATCAAACATCACTCGCCTACATAACTGCGTTGCTCTCGGGAGCACTAAGTGGCCGTGTCCGCGCGGTACCTTGTAGGCCTCGTGTATGTCCTGGCGCGCGCAGGCGTCCAGCGCCGCGCGCAGCAGCAGCGGGTGCGGCTCGTCGCACGCGCGGAACACGTGCTCGGCCGACACGTGCGCGCAGCCCTGCGCCGTGGCCTGCAGGTTGTTGAGCGCGGCGCGCAGGTCGCCCTGCGCCGTGAACACCACCGCGCTCACGCCCTCCTCTGTGTACGACAGCTGCTCCTTGTCGCACACCTCGAGCACCTGGGCAGACGAGCAGAGCATGAGCCATCAGCCACGTGTCATCACATAGAGCGCAGCCACGGTAATAATATCATACAGTATGTCGTCTTCATACAAACGGACGAAACGCGAGCTATACAGTGCGTGCCACGTAAGAAGAGACTTGACCCCGCCGCCCCCGCTCTTTCCGCCGCCCCTATGACGTCCGGTCCCGTCCCGCGCTCAGACCTCGTACCGCTAAAGATACCTAAAATCGTGTTCTGCGCATGTCAGACCACGTGGTGTGTCAAGTCTCTTCTTACGTGGCACGCACTGTACCTACGAGTCTCGACCTCCGAGTGCGCTCGGAATACAGACAGTCGCGACGTGCCGCAGTGACGAACGGACGGTGTGTTGTTTTTTTTAACAATAACCGCGCGATTTTTTCACTAAAAATATGTTCAAGTACATATTTAATATGACGAGTAGGCTATATTGTGCTGTTTTTGGTTGCATGAATTCGTCAATAACGCATCCAGAGATAACTTTTTTAGATTACCTGGAAATTCTGAAAGGTAAGACTATTTTACTTGCTCGTAGGTAAAATAACTGTTACTGTAATAAGAATAACTGTTTCATGAAATCATCATTCTTTGGACTTACATGGTCTTAGAGAGTTGTGTTGATGACTTTAATGATTATAATTCTGTAATAGTACATTACGATAGTAGTGCGTTAAGATGTTATAACCAATACGCACGTATATCGTACGACGTTTTTTAACACATTTGCGAGGAAACAGAAAAAAAAAAACATTTCACCAAAGAAAAGAAAATTTGAGAAAAATGGCGCGAGGATTATTTTCTGCCGTGGCTGCGTGAAAATGTTGGCAAAGACACTAGAGCATGCAGCCAAGTTTTTAAATTACCGAAAAAACTGTTTTTTTTTTAATTTTAAATAAAATCAATCTGTGAATGCACACTTGCTTTCCCGCCATTTTAACAGCGCGCTAGCGCTGCCTACTGACTGGCGCCGCGCGGCGATCAGTTCGAAATTTGAATAGCAACAGCGCGCTGCTCACTAGCTGGAGTCGTGCGGCGGCGATCAAAACAACACGCATTTTTATTAAACACTTCCTATTCAATTCACAAAGTATTTTATTTGTTTATATAAAAAGAAGTAGGTATATTTATTTATTTATTTTATTATTTATGTACACACAGTAAAATACAATAACAAAACTAAATGGAAACACAAAGTAGGCAATGTAATTAAAATACTGGAGGCGGGCAGCCCTTTTTTTTTTTTTTTTTTTTTGATCCGGGTTGGAAAATCCTCATGGATGTCCGCCGCCCTGGGGCGGGCGGCGGGGTCTGTCAGACTCTTAGTGACTAAAAACCACCCCGGTGTTCCATCTCACACCTACGCCGGGGGTCGCGGGAACGTACGATCCTTCCGCAACCCCCGGCTCGCCACAGCGGGCCCCGTCTGGTCAGGGGGGGGAGTGAGGTGTTTGACTCCCCCCGCGACGTCTAAGAGGGGCGCGCGTGGAACACATCGCGCGCCGCCACCTCGGGTCCTGATGTGTGGGGGGCGACGGACGTCCCCGAGTCCGTCGCCCCTGGACCCGTTTAGGGGGGCCGGAAGAGGGCGTTGTCCGCCCTCCGCCGACGCCCGGTGCGCCTGCTGCGGGCAGGGTGAGTGGACGAGATCTCCCTCTCCCTTTCCGCAGCCTCCTTCTGCGAGACGACCGTTTCGCAGAAGGAAACCACCGCGTCCCAGGACTCCTCGCTGTCGACCATCGACTCGACCACGGCCGGCAGCGAGAGGTCACTGCCTACCTCTGAGATGAGGGCACGGCGCGGCTCCTCCCAAGCGGCACACTCTGCCAGCGTATGCCACGCCGTGTCCTCCCGGCAGTCGACGCAGTGGTGACACCGGGCGTCCGGCTCCCTGTTTATGCGACACAGGTACTTCCCGAAGCAACCGTGCCCCGAGAGCACCTGCGTCACCCGAAACGACAGGGAGCCGTGCCTCCTCCCGAGCCAGCGCTCGAGTACTGGCCGGACCGCCTCGATGGTACCGAGGCCGGCGGTAGGGCGCGAAAGCCTGTCCCGCCATTCCGCCACCAGGACCTCGCGAAGCTGAGACCGACGCAGCTCCATATGGCGCTGCGTCAGCCCCTCGCCCCGCGCCCGCGCTTCCTCGCGCCACCGGTACAGTGACGCGAGTACTTTCGCCTCCAGGTCCCAGGGCGGGGATCCGGCCAGTACACAAGCCGCCTCGTAGGAGATCGTGCGATACCCCCGGACGACTCTGACGGCCATCGCTCTCTGCGGCTTCCGCATGACTGCGATGCTACCGGCCGTCAGGTCAGTCGCCCAGATTGGGGCCCCATACAGGGCCATGGATCGCACGATCCCCACGTAAAGCCGCCTACAGGCGGCGCTCGGGCCCCCCAGATTGGGAAGCAACGTTGACAGCGCCCCAGCAGCGCCCAACAACTTGGGCGCCAGCCGCCGGAAGTGGGGGCCGAAATCCCACCGGCTGTCGAGCACCAATCCCAGGTACTTCATGGTGGACTCGACAGCGATCCGAGCCCCCCCGACCACGATGTGTGATCCGGGCGGCGGCGCCCGCCGGGGGCCATGAAACACCATGGCCTCCGACTTGTTGAGGGCCACCTCCAGGCCCAGGCGACGTATGCGGCTCACCACCTGTGACACCGCAGCCGTCGCCAGCAACGCTGCCTCCCTGTGTGAGCTCCCCCGGGCAGTGACCAGCGTGTCGTCAGCATAACACGTAAGGTCCACGCCCGGTTGGAGCTCGCCCCTCAACACCCAGTCGTACCCGATGTTCCACAGGAGCGGGCCCAAGACCGAGCCCTGTGGAACACCGCACGACATGCGGTGCTGGTGTCCGCCATCACGTCCCACGTAGGTGACACACCTCTCCGACAGATAAGCCCCAACGACGTGGCGGAGGTAGGGAGGCACCCGATGGTACCGCAGTGCCTCCCGAATACAACTCCAGGGCAGGGTGTTGAAGGCGTTGGATATGTCCAAGGACACCGCCAACATCACCCAGCCCCGGGCCACCGCTTCCTCCGCCAGGACTCTCACTCGCGACACAGCGTGAATGGTAGAGCGCCCGTGCCGAAAGCCGAACTGGCTGCCGTCCAGATCCGGCCCCTCTCCGCACAAGTGGCCGACGAGGCGGGCAGCGATTATCCGCTCGAACAGCTTACCCACCTCGTCTAGCAGCACTATGGGCCGGTACGCGGACGGCGAGTCCGCAGGGCGCCCCGCCTTCCTGAGCAGGACCAGACGACCAGATTTCCACAAAGTGGGAAACTGGCCCCGCTCAAGGCACGCTGTGTAGAGTCCTCTGAGTTGGGGCTCAAGCTCCTTCAGAGCGAGGGCTAATACGCAGCCGTGGATCCCGTCGGGCCCCGGAGCCACGTTCTTGGCCCGGAGCCTCATCACGGCTGCCCCCATCTCTGCCTGTGTCACCTCTGGGACGCTGATGGCGTTCTCTTCGGTGGACTCTGCGGCCGTGGGCAAAGCCATCGGCGGCGGAGTGTGCTCCGCTCTCGCCGGGAAGAGGGCTGCGACCACCTCCTCCAGCAGCTCGGGTTGGAGACTCTCCGTAAGCGGGGGCGCCGCGGCTCGAAGTTTCCCTCGAACCGCGCGATAAGGGCGCCCCCACGGATCCCCGTCTAGAGTCTCCAACATCTCCTCCCTGGCTCGCGACTTCGCCTCGCCGATGGCCAACCACAGAGTCCTCTTCGCCGCGCGGTACACCTCATACAGCGCGGCTTCTTCGTCAGGGACCCGAAGACGTCTCCTCCGGTATCGAGTGTACTGGCGCCTGACCGCCACGCACGCGACGCGCAGCTGCGCGATCCCGGCGGTCCACCAGTACACCTGGCGCCTTGCTGACTGTGCGTGGACCCGGGGCATGGACGCGTCGCTGATTTGCGTCATCGCCCCGCGGAACCACAGCGCCTCCTGCTCGACGTCAACGGGTCCGTTCGTCGCCGACTCCCGGAACCAGGCCTGAACAATAGCGGCCTCCTCGAGAAGCTCCCTGTCGATGCGCTTACGCGCCCAGCGCGGACCGTCCGCACGCGGGGCCGGTAAACCGCGGCCGCCTGCAGTCTGGGCGGAGACGTCGAAACGGATGTACCGATGATCCGACAACGTCTCCACCTCCGCGGCGACACGCCAGTCGCGGACACGGCTCGCGACAGCGGGGCTAGCGAACGAGACGTCCACTATTGAGCCGCCCCGCTGCCGCACGCACGTGTGCTCCGAGCCCCGATTTAGGACGGTCAAGCCAGTCGTGACCGCCCACTCCTCCAGCACCTCGCCCCTGGCATCGGTCACTGGAGACCCCCACGCCGCAGATTTGGCGTTGAGATCCCCCAGCAACAGCACCGGGCGAGGGTGCAGTCGGCCCACGACGGCACCCAACTCGACAAGGAACCTCTCGAAGTCGGCGAGACTCTTGTTGGGCGAAAAATACGCCCCAACCGTGCCAATGCCGTCCACGAGGGCGGCCACCCAGCCGTGACCTCGGGACGGGTTGGCAAGAGCCCCGCCAATGATGGCCACCAAACCGTCCAGATCTCCCACCCAGTTATCCCTGGGGGGGACAAAGTACGGTTCGGCGACCACAGCCACGCGAATCGACCACTCTGCCATGCTCTGGAGCAAGAGATCCTGAGCTCTGGCACAGTGGTTGATGTTGCCCTGGAGGAAATGGTACAGCGCCATTAGGCACAGTCCATCCCCTCCGCACCATTCCTAGGCCGGGAGTCGGCCGAAGGGAGACCAGGCTGAGGGGGGGGTAAAGAGCCCCCGGCAGCCTTGGCACCCCTTCTCTTCCCCTTTTGGGCAGGCCCGCCACAAGCCTTTCCGCCCGCTCTGTGCCCAGCGGGCCTCCCTGCAGCTGTACAGAGGCTGCAGTTTGGCGCCGCGGAGCACTGGGCCGCCTTGTGGCCGGCCTGACCGCAGCGATAGCACAGTTCGCTGCGGTCGACGCACGAGGTGCACCGTGCCCTGACATGCCCAATGTCAAGGCAACGGTAACACCGCAAAGCCCTGGGTTGCAGCTGCCTCACCCTCGCTGCAACCCACCCCACCAACAGACGCCCAGCGTCGGCGACTTTGTTAGCCGCCGCCACCGGGCACCGCACCCAGATCGCGCCGAGCCCGGAGGCGTCGACGCGAATCTCGCCCGTCCGCACGTCCCCGGGCGGACAGGCGGGCAGCCCTATCGCATGTTTACGTACCGCGCGGCTGTAGGCATTTACATCAAGGTTACGGCCGAGATACAATACTGTATGTCTTTATTTATACTGTGCTTACGACGCGACCGTGAGGCGAATTCGTGGAACACGAGAGGATCAGATTGCCGCTGCCCGCGCCGCTACGTCTCCCGCGCCCTCGGACGCCCTCAGGAGTCCGCTTACAAACCTCTACGGCGAATGCATGCCTAATCTTAACTCGCGCCGCGCATTAATTGTTTTAGTTTAATAAGTATTACTTTTGTTATTAAACATTTATATTTAATTAGAAAGTAGTGTTTAATTAATAGGTTTTACCTTAACCTACCCTAACACACTACATAATTATATGTGAAGACGATGCACCTAGAATAAAAAAAGTCTACCCCAAAAACATAAAAAGAATTAAAAATGAAGCAATTACAGGTAAATCAATTATGTGATAGATACATGGTGCTCACATATTTACAAATATTGGAAAAGTAGATGATTTTTCTAGAATTTTAACAAGTGTGTGAGTCACTGTAGTCACAGATTGTAAAATAAATGTCATAAAAATTTTAAAAATATAAATTTAATTAGGAACCAGTTTGATTTTATCTAGACACTAGATTGTCCTATGGAGCAGGACCAGCATGTTTCCAAGCATTCTTATCTTGGATATAATCCTCTAATCTGGAATATCCTTATTTGCATAGTGTACTTTTAATATGAGTTTTAAATTTTCTTTCATTTAATTGCAATATGTCACAAGGTATTTTGTTGTAGCATTTAACACAGTACCCCATAAAAGATGTATGTGGTACTTTAAATAATCTGAAAAAGGTTGATCTAATTTATCTTTATTTCTAGTATTAAAATTATGCCTTTTTTTTTTTTTAAATTAGCCTATGCTGTCCCACTGCTGGGCAAAGGCCTCCCCCAAATCCTTCCAGGAACTCTTTTCCCGTTTTAAATTATGCCTATCACTACTTTATTAAAAAAACAAAAACCGACTTCAAAAACCTAATAAACACTAAAAACTTAAAAATAATATTAAATTGAAACTATAATTAATTGAGAATAATTTAACCTAAATAACCTTACCTAACTACACTATATTTTACAATTTAACAGTTTTTGGAGTCGGTGCCAAGCCAAGTGTATCTATCTAATTGGGCCATATAATATTCTCCCTTAATTTTTATTACAATAGTTTACGAGAGTAAATTAATATCATATTATTAGGTACTGATATTTTTACAAAGCTGTTAAAAGTTTTAGTTAGCGCTCGATAGATGGCGTTGTACCGTATTCTGAATCGCGACATGATTTCGTTACCGAGATACCTATGAAGATCAAATTGTATACGAGTTTCACATTTCGTCCGCAAGAGCGCGCCACTATCCGAACAAAAACAACTCCGTCTTCTGTTGATATTCTGTCTTGTGTTGTAATTTTTTTTTTTCAGTTTGTTTTGTTGATTGTTAATATTTTGTGAGTGCGGGCTTGGCACCGACTCCAAAAACTGTTAAATTGTAAAATATAGTGTAGATTAAAGTTAGGTAAGGTTATTTAGGTTAAATTATTCTTAATTATAGTTTCAATTTAATATTATTTTTAAGTTTTTAGTGTTTATTAGGTTTTTGAAGTCGGTTTTTGTTTTTTTTTTTTAAATAATTTTATTTTCTAGTTTTTAGTTTAAGTTTGTACATAATTCATAGTATTATACACATACACAACACATATACAACTGTAAAAAATAAATGTAGATTTATCAATGATAAATTACACCTTTACTGTATTATTGTTACAATTTAAAAGCGCCCTTAAAAGCAAACTGGCGTAATGTTATGTTATGGTATGGCTTAAACTATGCATACACAAACAATCGCAGCAATCGCGAGACATGTGCTGTCGATTTTTAAAGATTTCTATCGTCTATGGTTAGTCCATCACCTCCTGACCTGATGATCACGAGACCAAAATGGCAAATGCCCTTCCAAACATCAAAAAAAAATAATTTACTAAATCAGTCGATGCCTACTCCTTACTGTTAAGGAGTCGTACCTTCCATCATCAGCTCAGCTACATGAGATGATGATCACCATACGCAAGTACTTAAATTACTTCATAAGATTTGCGAAAAACGATGTTTGGGCCCATAAAATTTGAGGGTTGCCCTCGATTTCTCCATGATCCAGTCATCAGATCCTGACTTGGTGACTATGGGACCACTTCAGAAGTATCTCCTTTCGAACAAAAAAAGAATTTTGAAAATCGGTCCACATTTGGCGGAGTAATCGCGTAACAAACACACAAAAAAAAAACATACCGTCGAATTGAGAACCTCCACCTTTTTTGAAGTCGGTTAAAAAGATGTTGATTTTTTCTTACATACATAATATTTTCGTAAATGAGTTCGTAAATAACTTTTTATCTTCGCGGATTGTTTTAAAGGACAAATAAGTATTTATTTTTCTGTAATGTACTTACAATAATAAATACTTAATAGTAAGTATAGTTCTGTCTAGTTTGTGTTAATTTTTTTTGTAAGCAACTTATAAAAACTTACGAGGATACTTGTGAATTTTTCTTTGTCTTAGGTCATCATCATAGTAATTTTACATCAGTTAAGACAAGTCTGCATTGTGCAGACATTGCTTTTAAATCTAATGAAGCCCATAGGAAGTCGAAATTTTGGGTTTGTAAGGTACATAATAGTATCAAGCTCCTAACACTATTATATGATATAAAAGAGTAGATAGTATTTAAAAAAGGGCCCGCTGGCTGAATGTTTGTTTAAATAACGAATATCTTCTGGATAGCTCACAGAAAGTAAAAATTTTGCGATTTGTAAGCGTACAGATGCCAGCACATCAAGCTACCCGAAACTGTCAAATTTTTCGAATTAACTTTGAACCTTATACTTTGGGAATAACGTTGAAAATCTATTGAAGGAATTTGACAGATTGTAGTAGCTTGATGTGCTGCCGTCTGTACATAATAGTTTCTAACTCCGAGCTCTATTGGTCGCCTTGAAAGTATAATAACAATACAAATAATCATAAGGCGCCCGCTAGCTAGACAATAAAAACGTCATTCAATCAAAAACTGTCCAGATACAAAATATATCTTATTTATTTACTAGTGACCGACCGAAAGTTCGGTTTCGGTTAGTTTCGGTCAAATAATCTAGTTTCGAAATGGCCGAAACTCGAGTGTTCGTGAATTATCGTCCATCGTTCGGCGAACTTCGCGGCTAGCTCGTGCTCGCTCGTCGCGTCGCTGGCCCAGTTTGCCGCCGTCCATCGTTAATCGCATGGAGTTGAGGTTGTGTTTTGCACATACGAGGGCGGTCCCATAATGAATTGGCCTAACTATGAACTAATGAAGGAAATGAAACGAAACCAATTTTATTTTTCAATATAATCACTATGAATACTACTAACACACTTCTGACATCTGTGAATCAACATCTCTAAACCTTTATAAAAATAATCACAATTTTTAGCCTCAAAATGACCGAAGACGGCCGCCTGCAACTCTTCATTGCATTGACGAACTGCATCCTTCGAAACACCAGCGGTATGAACAGGGGCGTTTTCATGGAGCAACAGGACACCTTTAGACAGCTTGCCTCTTCGTTTTTCCTTTATCTTGTCTCGTAATTTATATATTAAAGAAGCATAATATTAGCCGTTCACGACTGTATTACGTTCTTTAAAATCCACGATCAAAATGCCTTGAAAATCCCAAAAGATTGAGCACATCAGTTTTTAGCCGATTGTTGCACCTTTGCCTTTCTAGGGGGCTTTTCACCCTTATAACGCCATCCCATTGATTCGCGCTTGCTTTGTGGGTCATAATACAAGATCGTAGTTTCATTACCAGTCACTAGCCGCTCGATCACAATCTTTGAATTTTCGCCACAAAGATCCAAAAACTCCGAAGCGCAGCGCACTCTTTCCTGTCTCTGTACCGGTGAAAGAAGTTTCGGTACCCATCTTGCACTCACTTTTTTCATGTGAAGATGTTCATGGATCGCACGATGACGTACTTTTAGAGAGCCCAAGCCTAGCTGCAATTTCTCTAATCTTCAAGCGGCGGTCACTCAGAACCTCCTCTTCGATAAGAGCAATCGTTTCGGGAGTGAGCACTTCCACAGGTCGACCGTTGTGGCAAATGTCTTCGACGGTATCTCTCCCGAGGCGAAACTCTTTTACCCAATTTTTCACTGTGCTATAGGAGGGGGCAGACTCCTTATACACGTCATCCAATCGTTCTTTTATTTGGACAGGGTACAAACCTTTAAACAAAAACTTTATGACACTTCGATACTCAGTTTTCGACATTTTGACAAAATACTCGACTCTCGTTATGCTAATGCCTGCTAAACTAAGACTAAGCATTTCATGTCGATGCGTGTTTCTTATATTAAGTGCACGATAAACGTACTATTTAATGCAACACAACATGTAGCGACATGTCGCGTAGAACTATATCAGGCCAGTTCATTATGGGACCGACCTCGTAAATGATTAGGTAAGTATTCAACTGTCTGTATGTATAATATACATTGTATATTCAAATAAATGTGTAAAAAACACACCAGATTTCTGTATACGATAGAAATTTTAACTATGTTTCAGTAAGTTTCGGTCTCGGTTTCGGCCGAAACTAAGAGCAAGGCCAAAAGTTCGGTTTCGGTTTCGGCTGAAAAACCTGTTTCGGTCGGACACTATTATTTACTTTAGGTACAAAATAATGTCTTTATGAAAAGCTATCACCAGGTTGATAAATCTCGTTGGGGTCCGCCAGATAGACTCACACGTGCGACATCCCTACCAACAATAAAATTACTACTGATTTCGCCATCTTCATAATTATACCTTTTTTCAGACCAGACAGAAAGATCAGACTTTAAGGTAATATAAGATGTGAGGGATGGGGCACTGGCACACTGTCGTTACCTTGGCGAGTATCTGCGCGTCGGTGAGGCGCGAGTAGCGCAGCACGGCGCAGCGCGACTGGATGGGCTCGATGATCTTCTCGGAGTTGTTGGCGGCGAGCGCGAAGCGCGTGGTGTGCGAGTACAGCTCCATGGTGCGGCGCAGCGCCTGCTGCGCGCCTTCCGTCATGCTGTCCGCCTCGTCCAGGATCACCATCTTGTGCCGCCCCGCCGGCAGCGTCACCTGCGCACACACTAGCTTGTAGCTCTCGGCTCAGCAGCCACAACACACCTTTTTATGTTTTTGGTAGTTCAAAGATCTATTGACAACAGTTTTAAATCCACAATGTACTTAAATAAAATGTAAAAAATAATAATAATTAAGGCCCAAAGATCCTCTGAGAAGAAGAAGCATCTCTTATCTTATCACACCTGTAATCCCTGAAGAGTTCCGCAGAGTTATACCTATAGCACTCCCACAGTTCACTAGGTATGTTTCAGCCACATGTAACAGAGGGTGTGCCTATTGCCATCAACTGGGCACAAATCCAGACTCCAGCTGAAACCGAAAAATTCCTGCAGAAAATCCCAACATGCCGACCTGGCGAGCAAACCGGAACTTCATGCTCAGCAGTAGTGCTTGCAGCCACTAGACCAAAGAGGCAGATCATAGGGCTCTTATCAGTTACAATAACACTGCCCGACCTGGCGAGCGAACCGGAACTTCATGCTCAGCAGTAATGCTTGCAGCCACTAGACCAAAGAGGCAGATCATAGGGCTCTTATCAGTTACAATAACACTGCCCGACCTGGCGAGCGAACCGGAACTTCATGCTCAGCAGTAGTGCTTGCAGCCACTAGACCAAAGAGGCAGATCATAGGGCTCTTATCAGTTACAATAACACTGCCCGACATGGCGAGCGAACCGGAACTTCATGCTCAGCAGTAGTGCTTGCAGCCACTAGACTAACGAGGCAGGTCATAGGCTCTTATAAGTTACAGTTAATTTCAACTGCAGACTTTAAATTACAAACCATTTACTGAAATGGAATGATCAAATCAGACTTTATACATTCTCCTGCACCCTGATATCTACCGCTACCTTCCCCATCAGTCATTGTTGAAGCTTTGGAAGATTTGGCTCTGATACAAGTAGAAGTCATACTTTTTGCTGTGCAAACATCTTGATCTTGTTGCGGACGACGTCGATGCCGCGGTCGTTGGACGCGTTGAGCTCGAGCACGGCGTCCTTGAAGGCGGCGCCCAGCAGCGCGCGCGCTAGGCACAGGATCGTCGTGGTCTTGCCCACGCCGGGTGGGCCCGCTATTATTATGTTCGGAGCGTTGCCCGTACGCGCGAACACCGCCAGCCGCGACACCGTGTCCTCATTGCCCACGATGTCGCTAAATGTTATCGGCCGGTACTTCTCTATCCATGGTAAATGAGAAGTAGGCTTGGAACTGCTGGTGCCGGCTTGTGATTTTGAGGGTTTTGGCGCAACTTCATCCACCTCCATAATTGTAACATCGTCATCACTCATTTTGAAGATGTTAAGAATACACTACAGTAATAAGAATATTATTTATATATTTTGATAAAAAGAAAAGCATTAAAAACAAAGTTCTGCGCGAAAGTATTATCTTCTAAAGAGAAGACGAACGATATGATATGTCAAATGTCAATCATCATTCTTTTTTTTTTTTTTTTTAAAGGCTAAGGTCTGAGACCATGCTGCCTAGTCATCAGTTACTATTTTTTTTTTAGTCTAACATTACATTAGAATATGGGTGTACACATTCTAATGTATTAGGAGTATTTGGCAGCAAATGTATCGAATCAAGTTTCCCGGTAAACTTCGCTGAGGTAGCCAAAACTACAATAAAATTCTCAGCTCCATTTTACCGGGATCGCGTCTGTTTCAATGATTACACATATTGTCCAGTAGCGCAGACACTTGAGATACAAAACTACGCCAATTTTACATCACAATATCCACTAGGAATCAATTTGCAAATAATTAAAACAGCCAAATAGACTTCACTCGAGGAAACCCGCCAAAAACTCCTATGGCATAGAGTTTTTTTTTTTGGTTCATTTCGTCACTTTCTGGGACAGGTAAAGGGAACTGAGCCCATACAGCCATGTCGGATTTTTTTTCTCTTTTCTAATATGGCATAGATAGAGTATAGTAAGTATAAAGCACTATGGCATAAGTCCTATAAAGCCGTAGATAGAGAATGAACTATAGATTCGTCACTAAAATAACAATAATAAATCAGAGCGGGACACATTTATTAAACCAGTAAAAAGAGTAAGCAAAACAGATATAGGGTTTTTTAAGTCCGAAGAATGATAATTTCATGAAACAGTTATTCTTTGGACTTACTTGGTCTTAGAGAGTTTGTTGATGACTTTAATGATTATAATTCTGTAAATACATGTTAGTTACGGCCGTGATTCATATATTAATCAACGTACAACTTAATACTGGCCAGCAAATTCCAAAAAACCTAAAAAAAACAAATTTCGCGGGCTACCCTGGCGCTTTCGCCTTAAGGGTTAAGGGCTTATTCCACCTCATTGAATTCAGACGTCCTAAATGATTCAGTAACTAAATTCAGTCAAGTGAAATAGCATTTAGGAAGTTAGAATCCTAATTAGCCTCCTAAATCGGAAGAAGTGAGGCTTCTGACTGACTAAATCATTTAGCTTCCTAATTAGAAAGCCATTTAGGAAGGTGGAATAGCGTTCTGATGCGTTAGTCCAAGGAACATAATTATTTACTCTAGGAGAAGAACGTCAACTACGAACAAATAAAATGGTACGGTTTTTGGCGCCACCTAGTGGGTGCCCCCAAAAACTTGTGAAAGCGGGATATTCAAAATCGATTTCTTTGAGATGTTTTCTTTGAGATGTTTCTTTGAGATGGTCCACGAAAGCAGAACTGAGAAACTGTAACCGATGTTTAATTGTGCTATTTTACTGGTTACAATTTTCCAGCTCCGCTTTGGTGGTCAAGCAGCCTTATTGTTTAAATTAACTTAAAAGGTGGATAAGAGATAATTCTTCTAGTAAAAAAGTTTGAGTTTTGACATAAATCACAATTTTTTGTCAAATGTTTTTACTAGTATTATTATAATAAAAACAGTAGTGTGTCTTTTATGTCAAAAGTACTTTATTATAAATTACACAATTGGTATTGCATACATAGGAGCTATCAAAATGGGCAACTGAATTTATACCTATCAACAAACAACATAAACACAAACTATAATCACTATCTCGTACACAACACTCAGGTGATTCGGCACACAGACGGTGGAACGTAGGCTCTACTCAACGTCGTTAATAGCGAGGATAACACTTAACGTTGCAAAAAGAGAATTCACAAGAAATAACATCAATATGCGCTTACGCCGGCAGACATTTTTCATGTGAAGATTGTGAAGCTGAAGTGGTATTTGTGGGGCTGCCATGTACATTAAACAAAATCGTACCCACCTAATCTCGTAAAATTAATAATTTTAGAAAGAAAGTAGCCTCTGCCCGTTACGTTGCAGTAAATTAAATTTATTATTTATGTATTGACTTGATTGGTAACCCTTTTGTTTATTTAAAGTTAAAACCTATGCTATACGAGCGTATATCTATTATATTCGGCATGAATTATAGTTATATTTATTGTATTCTAAAAAAATTAACGTTGAATAAATATGCGAAATATTATGTCGGCTAATTTGTTGATTAATAATTTAAACTAAAATGTCGCTAAAACTACCAGATGGTAGCTTTTTAACACCTAAGCAACTTTTTAGTTTTACTAATGTTGCCATCTTTGAAAACGTCATTATTAGAGACCGAAACTTTTAGGTCTTACATAATAGAGGAAAACTTGGCAACACAGGTCTAGCCCCCGTAGTAGGTATTCCAAAGTTTACCCAATGAGTCGACCCCGCCTGCGTTAGTCGCACCGCACCCATTATTATACTCTTTGCCGCACCCGCCACTGCGAGAGGACCAAGAGAGGACGTCCAATTTTTGTATTTTTTTAATTTATTGGTACGAGAGTATACGATGTCGTCGCCGAAAGAAAAATAAATTATAATTAATAGAATTGTATAAAGATATGCCATATCTTTGGAACAAAAATGATAAAAACTATTCAAATAAAAATATAAAAATGGAAGGATGGAAAGTGGGAGATATTGTTTGACCCAAGTTCTTCGTTTTTTACTTTTTTTTATTGTTATTGAGCCAACGGCCAGGCCTGTGAGAAGACCGATTTTTTGATGCTTTGACAGGAATGGAGCCATCACGCAATACGTCAGCCGCGCGTTCGCAACTGAATTAGTAACTAAATAAGTTAAGTGTAATCAGAAGCTTCTAATTAGCCTTCTTTTTAGGATCCTAATTTAGACGTCTGAATTCAGTGAGGTGGAATAAGCCCTTTAAGCAGTAAACACGTTCAAATCGATTATTTCCCAACTCGGAACGCAGCCTATTGAACGACTAAAACCCAATGAAACTTGTAAGTACGGACGCCAGCACATCAACCTACCCGAAACTGTCAAATTTTCGCAATCAACTTTGAACCTTATGCTTTAGCGATAAAGTTGAAAATCTATTAAAGAAATCTGACAGATTGTAGTAACTTGATGTGCTGGCGTCTGTACCTAATTATCACAGAACATTAATACTCAAGAAGATGTAAGCTGGAGACAGTGTTGTGTTATTTTTCCACCTCACATTAGTCATTACAACTTTACAACAATCGCATTTCACTAATGGCAAAAATTTGACGTTGACATTTTCAGTGACATTTAGAGTAGGTAAATATCTGAAAATCTCGTATTTAGTGTAAGCAATATTTTAATTAATTTCCACATAATTCGTTTCTAGTTAACAATGATATTTAAGTTTTACAACCAGTGCTAGTTCAAACTCGATCGATTTATGAAAAGTACGGTAATTGATAAATCGGTGACCTCAACCTGGGGATGGTGAATCATCTCTCCAAATATCTGGACGTTGTTGTTATTTAGATTGAGACTACTGTTTTATCAGGTAATAAAGTTCTATTTTTTATTGCGCTAGAATAAGGAAACAGCCCCCTAATGTGACCCTCTGATCAAACACTGGTAATAAGGAAAATCATGAACTACCACCTACTTGGTAGCACATTGTTTCCATAATCTAGTAGTAGACTAAAAAAATATGATGTCTGATTGAATTCAAAACGATTTTACACTATCAAGACGAATGTCTGAAAAACTGGGCAGCACAACTGTTGTGCTATTGATCGAATGACCCTGATAATGAACACAATGTTGGGGTAACCCTTTTGTTCTTGTGTTTGAATACTCCATCTCATCTCCATTCATTCTATATTATTATCTATTTAACTACTTATAGGCATGGGCGTTTTTGGTTTTGAACGCAAACTGATATTTATCTGATTTCAGATTTCAAAATCAATTTCAAAATCCGTTTTTAGAAATCTGATTTCCATAGCGCCAAGCCAAACACACAGTCTTTCTAGTTCCAAGAAACATTGAACCATAAACCAAAATACATTAGGTATACTATATAAAGCTCGATTACCACTCACTGACTGACTCACTCACTGACTGACTGACATAATTGTTCTCCCAGATGGTGAAGGGGGAGGTGGGTATATTTTTACAGATTCGTATAGAAGTAACTCTCACGAGTATGGGAAATTTTTACAGATTCGTATAGAAGTAACTCTCACGAGTATGGGAAAAATCCCAAACCTCCCCTTTTCCACCCCACTCTCCCCCCTCCCTATCGTATCTCGGAAACTAAGAGTCCCGTGTTTTGTTGTTTTACGGATTCGTATAGAGGAGGCTCGGAAAAGTAAAATCCATTTTTCAAAGTTGCCCCCCTTCTCCCCCCCTCTAGGTAGATCTCGGAAGTTAAGAGACTTGGAACATTTTTTTTTTTTCAGATTCATATCAAGGGGCCCAGAGTTGGTCAAAATCATTTTTCGAAACTCCCCCTCTCCCCCCCTTCACCCCTCTCCCCATCGTATCTCGGAAATTAAGAAACCTGGGTTTTGTTTTTTTACGGATTCGTATAGAGGAGGCTCGGAAAAGTAAAAACCATTTTAAAAAAGTAAAAGCCAAACGCAATCTGTTAGTTTGCGTTTGGATTGGATTTCGTTAGTTTTCGTTTGATTGTTGCGTTTCGTGGTTTGGTTCGGCTAGGTAGATTTTTGAAATCCAATCTTCAAATTTGAGAAATTGATACGAATCGATTTTTGTATGAAATCGGATTTTGAATTTGTTTTGATATATCGGACTCATGCCTAACTACTTAATTTAAGAACATTGTAAATGAAATGGTCTTTTAAAAAATCTGATACAGATTAATAGCATTTTTGAACTAGTCATTTTTTAATCTAGTGCAGTTTTATCGCATAGGATTTGGTTTTGAGTAGTACCTGAGCAGGCACTTCAATAAACTTGTTTCAAGGCATTATTAAATTCCAAAACAAACCTGATCTCCACAGTGATGTATCACATTTTGTCATTTCAGCAGTAAGTGTACTGATTGTAACAATGGAGTGGTTATTTGGGCACCGGATGTCTCCGGAGGAGATGCTGCGCAAGAACCAGCGCGCGCTGAACAAGGCCATGCGGGACCTGGACCGGGAGCGCATGAAGATGGAGCAGCAGGAGAAGAAAGTCATCAATGACATCAAAAAGCTCGCCAAGGAAGGACAGATGGTCAGTACTCTGCGCTTCGTCAGTGACTCGACTCCTATTTCGACCAAGCTCCTATTTTATTTATCTGTCTAAACTTTGTAAGTGTACTTAGTCTGGCCATGAATTCTGTCTCTACCTTTAAAAATCGGAAATTTCATAAATTGAGTGACTTATGATTATGATACTCATTTGTTTTATTATGATACTAGCAGTGCCTCGCGGTTTCACCCGCGTTAATCTGAGGAAAAAACCTACTAAAATATATTCCATTACCTTTAGAATATTATTTTAGGCACATCACATCACGCTATGATCAGTAAGAGTGGAAGGAACTAAGTATAGTAAACCTCGCAGAGCTACCGGCGCGGGCGGCCGTGCGGATTTATTTTAAAACTAATATCTCTTAAGATATTCATTGAAATTAAATTATGTCAAATTTGTTCTAAATTATGATGACTACTTGTGATGAATAACGTGGTGGCCAAGTGGTAACGGCCGCGACTTACGAGTTGTAGGTCGTAGGTTCGAACCCAGACAGGCGCTTTACTTTGTGTAAATTATTTCATCACCACTGCTCACAAAACGGTGAAGGAAAACATCGTGAGGAAACCGGCAAGTCCTAGAACCAAAAATTCGAAGACATGTGACATCTACCAACCCGCACTGGGCCCGCGTGGTGGATTACGGCCCACTCCCTATCACTGAGAGGAGTCCTGTGTCCCAGCAGTGGGAACATTATAGGCTGATGATGATGATGATGATGATGATGATGAATAACGTATTTATTTGGATAAGGAATAAAATGAAATGTTTATAAAAACACCTTCGCAAATAATGTATTATTTTAGAACAAAACTGATTAC
Source organism: Luperina testacea (assembly GCA_927399505.1). Lineage (NCBI taxonomy): Eukaryota > Metazoa > Arthropoda > Insecta > Lepidoptera > Noctuidae > Luperina > Luperina testacea. The sequence continues at coordinate 375,052 of OV656766.1, read as the reverse complement.
CATAAAAAAGGTTATAGTGAGTCAACCTTAAAAGATAGACATATGCTGTCCCGGACTTTTTTTAGAACTTTAAAGGGGAACAATTTCGTCATACATTCTTTTTGCGTAACTTTAACCGTTTGCGCAGCGCACGCAACGGAATGTACATTTCAACCGCGCGGCCAACTCATAATATTTGACGAAACTTTGCCAGGAATTAGTGCTAATTTGTTACTTTACACACCCCTTTTCGTGAATTTGTTACAAAAAAAACTAAGACGCTATGACAAAGAATAGTTGGCCGCTAGAACCGCCACTTGCCGTAATCATCGCCCGTGATTACACAGAAACTATACAGTATGTTAACTAACAGAGGGCGTTCCCGTTAACCCGCAATAGTATAGCATCCATACATGCTAAAAAAAATATTACCATTCGAAAATAAAATGTTTTTATTTTTTTTTATATTAAAATATTCACTAAAAATCGTAATTTGATACTCTATTTATTTAATTAATTCTAATTTATTTAATTAAATAAATTCCGACATTGCTGTCCTTCAAGTACGCGTGTACAGAGTGTTTCTTTAACGTATCAATTTACGATTTTTAGTGAATATTTTAATATAAAAAAAAATAAAAACATTTTATTTTCGAATGGTAATATTTTTTTTAGCATGTATGGATGCTATACTATTGCGGGTTAACGGGAACGCCCTCTGTTAGTTAACATACTGTATAATACAGATAGACGAATGATGCATCAAAAGAAAGGTCTTAATTTGTTCAATTTGTTACAAAATTTAAAAACGTCATAACGTAAATAAACAAAAAGTTACGCAATATTTAGTTCTCAGGTTATGAGTAGGTAGGTATCTCACCATAAATATCAAATAAATAGAGGCTAATGTGTATGGACAATTAGTTACTAATTTGTTACAGCTAAAAACAGAAAAAAAATACTAGAAAGTAGGTTCAATAATTTGTTAGAGTCGATTTTAGTTGGCCGCTCGGACGGCAATATGCCTAAAATACAATGGCGTTTATCTCGTTATAAAAAGTAGGTTTAAGCTAAGTTTTAGTACTAATCGCCAGGTAACGTAACATAGTTTGGATAAATATGGCGAACATAACTGCAGCAATCATATTTTAGAAGATATTTACAATAAATAGTAGTATGAAACCGTATGAGAGTAGGGTGACCATGATTACATTAGTACCTACGAAAGCATGTTTTTAATTTTGTACTCTGTTCGAACGAATATGCGGTTCGTTTTGCAGCCATATTGATGTCTATTGTTCTTAATTCTTTAAAGTATTTAGGTAGGTACTGATAAAATTATCGTTTCTTTGACTTTGCGCAGGTGTTTTATGATGGGAACGATTCCAGAAAAAGGATCTCTTTTGTTTCCAAACTATTGTTAAAAATATTTGTTGCAAAGGGTTTGCAAAGCGATTATTTTTTGTTGTGAATATTGTCATTACTGTGCAATATTTTGTGGTGTGTGCTCGTACGTATTTAATTCCCGTGATTTTCATACTACTAAGTTATTGAGACAATTATTACTAAATCCAGAAGTATCTAAAAGTGCTTAGCTATGAGTTGTGCACACTTATATGTTGGATTTGTTAATGTAGAACTCACCACCAAAAAGTGTATTGCAGAGGAATCCAAATCAACTGCGGTAAGTTTAATTTTTACAATTTTATGATGACTTGAATAAAGTAATAAACTGTAGTACGTATTATAATATCTTCGGAAATATTACCTAAGTATCTATAAAAAGACATGAAATTCGTCTCTGCCACATTTTAATGTGATTTCACTTCACATGTGGTCGTCTCGAAGAAGAAAAAAAAAAATAGGCCACTATAAATGTTATTTTTTAAATAACAATACATATTTTTGTTACGACGACAATTCTTTTAAAATCGAAATAAGTACCTGTAAGAAAATATGTCTGCATTCTGTGTCATATATTCGTGTCAGTTAATTTATAAATATTATGTTATTTTATAAAGATTTGATATTTACCTTGTTGACTTTTATTACTTGATTTTTTTGTCTTTGTGTTGATTTTGAATAAAGAAATTTTAATCGATTTGTGACTTTTACTTTTATAAAGTATGCTACAGGATGCCTTAACATTTATATAAGCACTCGCCCTGAAAAAATAAGATATGAATATCGAACATTCCAATAATCACTATTCAGTCTAACTTCATTGTGAAAATTCATGGTCACCCTACTCTCATACGGTTTCATACTACTATTTATTGTAAATATCTTCTAAAATATGATTGCTGCAGTTATGTTCGCCATATTTATCCAAACTATGTTACGTTACCTGGCGATTAGTACTAAAACTTAGCTTAAACCTACTTTTTATAACGAGATAAACGCCATTGTATTTTAGGCATATTGCCGTCCGAGCGGCCAACTAAAATCGACTCTAACAAATTATTGAACCTACTTTCTAGTATTTTTTTTCTGTTTTTAGCTGTAACAAATTAGTAACTAATTGTCCATACACATTAGCCTCTATTTATTTGATATTTATGGTGAGATACCTACCTACTCATAACCTGAGAACTAAATATTGCGTAACTTTTTGTTTATTTACGTTATGACGTTTTTAAATTTTGTAACAAATTGAACAAATTAAGACCTTTCTTTTGATGCATCATTCGTCTATCTGTATTATATAGTTTCTGTGTAATCACGGGCGATGATTACGGCAAGTGGCGGTTCTAGCGGCCAACTATTCTTTGTCATAGCGTCTTAGTTTTTTTTGTAACAAATTCACGAAAAGGGGTGTGTAAAGTAACAAATTAGCACTAATTCCTGGCAAAGTTTCGTCAAATATTATGAGTTGGCCGCGCGGTTGAAATGTACATGCAACGGAAGCTCTTATAAGGAATAATTTTTCCCGTTCTTGCAACATTTTTCATTGATGCTCTGCTCCTATTGGTTGTAGCGTGATGTTATATAGCCTTCCTCCATAAATGGACTATCCAACACAAAAATAATTTTTCAAATTGGTCCAGTACTTTCGGAGCCTATTCAAACAAACGAATCTTTCCTCTTTATAATATTAATCTCAAATCAAAATTTAAATAAAAAAAAAATTAAACTATAACCTTACTTGATCTCATAAATCCCAGCTTAAATAATGGAGTGGGGTGTCAAAGAGAATCGTGTCGCAGTAATAGCGCTACACAAGTGCAACAAAACATCATCATCATCTGCCTAGCCTTTTCCAATCTATTTTGGGGTCGGCTTCTAGTCTAACCAGATGCAGCTGAATACCAGTATTTTACATGGAGCGACTGCCTATCTGACCTCCACAACCCGTTGTAGATACCCCTTTTGGTAAGACAAGAAGCGTAACAAAACGCCCGTCGATATTTTCAACCTCTTAAAGTCGCTCGGTATAATAAGCAAGTTCGTCTATCGTACTATCAAAACATTCACCGAGATGTCTTCTGTCGATGGCAGACCTAGGAGCGGCCGCCCACGTGATTCAAGGACGCCTCTCCGCAAACGGGAAATAATGGTCAGAGAAATGAAAATTCCAGCTTGGACCATGTCTCGCATCATTAAACAAGACATAAAGCTTTGCGCTTATCGACGAAGTACTGGACATGGCTTGACGGCTTTACGCAGCATCAGAGTCACCAGAGCAAAGAAGTTGTGGCAGCAGCACGCAAAAAACGGATATCGACAAATCCTTTTTATGGAAGAGATAATCTTCACCGTAGTGGAAAAATTCAACCGCCAAAATGACAGGGTTTATGCATACAGCTTTCAAAAAGCTTCTGAAAAGGTTGCCAAGGTGGAAAGAGGCAATCACCCGGCCCCAGTCATGTTTTGGTGGGGCGTGTCGTACGAGGGAGTAACTAAGTTTTATTTTTGTCAACAAGGAATAAAAACTAAAGCAGCTAACTATCAGACTGATATGTTGGAGCCGGTGGACCACCCATTGACCCAAACGCTTTTTTTAACCGAAGAAAAAACGGAGGAGGTTCTCAAGTCGACGCGTATACTTTTTTTTTTTCAGTAAGTTTTGGATATTTCAGCAGGACTCTGCACCGGCACACGAATCATTTTAACTTTAATTTTATAAAATAGGCAATAAAGAATGTATAATGTATTTTCGTAAATTATTTTCTTTTTAAAAATTATTGACTATTTTACATTGACCTCTATCGTATGATAGAGGTCAGTGCTATTTTACGAGGGACATAATTTATGGATAGATAGATAGAGATATATTTATGGCTAGGTAATAATACAGTATGTTAAATAACAGAGGGCGTTCCCTTAAACTCGTTAATCTATATCATTAATAGATTAAAATAAAAATATCAGCATAGAAAAATAAGCATAAAATAATCCGAATTAAAAAAAATAATTAATTGTCAATAAATTCGAAACCTCCTGTTTAAAATCAAAATAGTAGCGCGGAATAGTATTCGTAGTAGTAATGCCCAAACGCAATGCGCACGATGCTGGCCGAGCGTTTCCGAGAGTTCACGAAGCCGAGTGAGACGGCCGCCCCGCCCCGCCCGCACCCGCGCCCGTCATTCATAAATAAATTCCGACATTGCTGTCCTTCAAGTACGCGTGTACAGAGTGTTTCTTTAACGTATCAATTTACGATTTTTAGTGAATATTTTAATATAAAAAAAAATAAAAACATTTTATTTTCGAATGGTAATATTTTTTTTAGCATGTATGGATGCTATACTATTGCGGGTTAACGGGAACGCCCTCTGTTAGTTAACATACTGTATATTTCTTGGTTATATTATATATATGACGGGGAAGGTATAGTGTGTGTCGTTATCATCAGCCATATTTTAACTACTGTGGGCGTACTGTGGGTATGTGTTGGTTATTGCGCAATAGAAAAACCGTTTGCAGTTCAAATCAGATTATAATTTCACGAACAATTTAATCACACTAGCAAATTACACTGTAGTTACACGACACAACCAGATACCGAACGCTGCACAGTTTCTGAGCACGTTGTTCGGACGATGTCCAATGTCCAAGAGCATCGTCTGTCGCGCTGTCGTCGACTCCCACGAACTCAGGCTAGACTCTGTCAAGCGCCACCAGATGGCGCTAGCGTTCCGAATAGTCAAACGTATAACCTGCGACATGTAAAGAAAGTATATTTCTTATTATTTGATTAAATACTCTGGTCAGTAACACCAAAGAGTTTATTATGATAGTTGTACGTGTGCAGAGAGAGAGATGTCAAGATGACATAGCAGATTGTAAAATAGATTTTTTTTGTTGTTAAATATTTTAATTAATAATTTTATGATAACGAGAATCGACTGGTGTAATAAAACGCTTAAAATGTTGTTTTATAAGATATTTGTTTTCGTATCGTAGGTGCAACAATTAAGCCAAAATGTGTTGCTGTAATTAAAGAAACGACATTTTAAGCGTTTTATTAGAGTCATTCCCGCTCGTCCACACTGCGGACGACTGGGTCAATTCTTGTTATCATAAAATTATTAATTAAAATATTTAACAACAAAAAAAATATATTTTACAATCTGCTATGTCATCTTGACATTTCTCTCTGCACACGTACAGACGCCAGCACATCAAGCTACCCGAAACTGTCAAATTATCCCAATCAACATTGAACCTTACGACTTAGCGATAAAGTTGAAAATCTATTAAAGAAATTTGACAGATTGTAGTAGCTTAATGTGCTGGCGTCTGTACAACTATCATAATAATTTCTTTGGTGTTACTGACCAAAGAGTATTTAATCAAATAATAAGAAATATACTTTCTTTACATATAAACAAGACACTGTGTCTCACAAAAAATCATCTAAAGTTATAAACAGACAAAAATTATTTGACACATTTCCTTTTTTCGAAGTGTGTAAAATATTTTGTGTCAATTATTGGTTTGTTGTTGGGAAGTATTGGTAAGGTTGATTGGTAATTGTGTGCATTCCAAGACATAGAATAATATTAGAGCTCTTTTGCAACATTTCTGGCCCATAATGGATTTTATGCTGATAGTCATATCAAACCTTTTAAGTTTCTTTGGAAACTTCCTACCTCTCGACCACAAACAAAAAAATTGAATGAACACGATGATTGATTGGTGATTGGTTGGTTGATTGTATTGATTGAATTGTGAGAAATTTCCTCTGTTTTGAACAAATAAATACATCAAAAACCAATTTATCAAAAAAGTCCCATGTTCATACAATTTATTTCTCGACATGATTTTTTGCTGACTTCACTGGTATAATCGACTAGCAGAGCATAAACTGTGTATGAAGTTGTGATCATGATCTGTTGACAGCTTGTGAACAAATAAATACATCAAAAACCAATTTATCAAAAAAGTCCCATGTTCATACAATGAGGGTTTTCGTGAAAATTTACGACACCAGTTGGCACCACTGTGACAGGAGGTCTTCCAATATAAAATATATGATGACGTTCATCATTCGATTCATTCAGTCGTTCATCATTCAGTCATGACTAAAGAAAATATAGGCTCTTTGACAGATGCCTGGACCTGACGTGTCAGTGCTGCCACCTAGCGAACGTCATTTCAGAAAACCCTCATTTATTTCTCGACATGATTTTTTGCTGACTTCACTGGTATAATCGACTAGCAGAGCATAAACTGTGTATGAAGTTGTGATCATGATCACAGAGCATGTAACAATCATGATCACTCACTGTGCCCCACTAAATCATTATTACTCACTGTGCCCAATAAATCATTATTTACGCTATTATTTTCTCTTTTATCTATTAATTAACTTTTGTAATTGGTTTTAAACTGTTTTCATTAATCAAAATAAATAATTGTGGTTACAATGATTGTTTAATACATTGTGGGACACTAAATGCTCCCAGAAGTAACAATAACACTTCTATTGTGTCTCGTTCAGTGTCCTTCAACTGATTAATGTTTCATCGATCGCCAGGATGCTGTGAAAATAATGGCGAAAGACCTGGTTCGCACGCGGCGGTATGTGCGCAAGTTCATGCTGATGAAGGCCAACATCCAGGCCGTGTCGCTCAAGATCCAGACGCTGAAGTCGCAGAACACCATGGCGCAGGCCATGCGCGGCGTCACGCGCGCCATGGCCACCATGAACCGCCAGCTCAACATGCCGCAGATACAGAAGATACTGCAGGTACACACAGCTTCATCAACTAGGCACCCCAGCAAGGGACACGCAACTTCGAATCCGACAAAGCTGTCTTACAGTAGCAGCTCTTCGTGAAGGAGCTCGTCTGGGCAGTACCAAACCAGGCGCACTCCGCATTTTAGGTATGAAGCTACAAGTACGCGGCTTACTCGATTTGTCGGGCTAGTTACGCGCTGCATCGCCTCGTCCGTTCCACGCTTAAGATATCACGTCTGTCTACCTATAAGTAATTAGTAATTAAGTAGGCTTTACACAGTATTTTCTAGTTTTACACTTGGTTTTCACAATTGGTTTTAAATAATTTAATTAGGGCCAATAGAACATTTAAAGTAATTAAGTTTCCCCAACTATCAAAATACGTACAATGGGACCATATGCGGCATTGCATTACATAATTATCTAATTAGCATACTAATTAAGTCGAAAAACTTATCCAGGGTAAACTAAATGCTAATATTTTGTATTTCGTGACAGAAAAATTATGTCTTTTTAGCACATAATTATTATTATGTACAAAAACAGCATGTTGATTGGCATTCTCCTTTGTTGAAGTTTTTTGATAGATAGATAGATAAAACGTTTATTCAGTGCAACAAAAGACAATACCGGTATTAAAAACATCAAAAAAGGTGAAAAAAAAATATAACAAAGATTAAAACGATAAATTGACCCATAGACAACTAGCTCATAAACATCTATAACGGTCGATCACTACTGGGCGGTGTGTGTCTCATGGTTGCACCAAATGAGAGTTCAGCTCAGCATATGCCAGGTACAATACCTGACGCTGGTATTCTGCTGCATCCTGTTTGTGGCACACGGATGTTGAGAAGACACATCTGAGTTTGAACAAAATGGTACCCACATAGTGCGGCGCGTATATTATAAAGGTGGTAAGTACCCACAGTTGACTTGCTTATAAAAACCGACAGAAAGAAAGATTTTGAAATTTTAAAGTTAATAAATATTTGTGTAGTGTCTACTGGATTACTTGATTATCATATTGTAGGTAATAATATGTTATGTAATGAATGACTAGTTTATGTTTTTTTGCATTATTTTTTATAAACTGAACGCGACAGACGCAAGTAATTATCATCTGCCTAGCCTTTTCCCAACTATATTGGGGTCGGCTTCCAGTCTAACCGGATGCAGCTGAATACCAGTATTATACATGGAGCGAGTACCTATCTGACCTCCACAACCCAGCTACTGGGTAATACGATACCCCTTGGTAAGACTGGTTGACAGAGTTTCGGGCTTCTGACTACCCGTAACGACTGTCAAAGATCCACGAATGACAGCCGGGACCAACGGCTTAACGTGCTTTCCGAGGCGCGGAGGGGTCACGGTATGTCTTTGTATGAATTTACCAATTTAAATTTTATTTTAGTATTTTTGTTTTAGTGGGAATATACCATCCATGGACTTACTATAACTAAATATTATGTAGCAAGATTTTGATTATAGTAGACAACAGGGTACTCGTACATACTTTTTTATTTACCCAATTACGTAGGTACTTAGTACAGTCAGAAAAGGAACCACCTTTAGTAATGAGATGACATCAAACCGATTAAGTTTTTTGCAAGGTAACGTAAATGGCGTGTTGAGTGGTTAACCCAGCGCAGAGAGCTAAGGGCGCTGACCACCTTGTTCTCATTTCTTGATTCTCCGGCTTCGCCTGGTTATCTAGCCCCCACTTTCAGTACATTTGCGCCAACCACAATAGAAATCTACGTTCATCACAAAATCGTCTTCTCCAATGTCCCACTCACCGCACAGACTTCATTCACTCTTCCTTCTTCGTTCAGGCTATCTCTCTGTGGAATACGCTCCCCCAGGAAATCAGGATGGCAACCAACCGATTATCCTTTAAAGTTAAGGTTCGCGAGCACATTCGCAAGAAGCTGGCAGTATCATCACAGCGGTAATATTTTCTCATTGTATGTCTTATTTCTTTTTATTAAGTTTATTTATATATTTATATATATTTATTTGTACTTATATTTATATGTAATTAGGCATATATTAGTATCAGTTTTAATAGGTTTATGCGTATATATTTAAAATATTCATTCCTCAATGTTAATGATTGCACCTACCACTGTTTGTCTCTGCATCACCCAAAGGTTGACTGGTAGAGAATGCCTATGGCATTAAGTCCGCCTCTGTACATTTATGTGCTTGAAGTATTAAATAAATAAATAAATAACCTTGCGGTTTAGCAATGCGATGGTCAGTCAGTCGTGTTACTACGCAGAGACAGGATCGATTTCTCCAAATGACCGCCAGAAGACAATCCAATATCACAGCGATGCAACTAGTACAAAGGCTCCAGGAGGACCACCAGCTGCTGGTAAGCGACCAAACCGTGCGAAGGAGGTTGCATGAAGTTGGTCTTCATGCTCGAAGACCGCTACGTGTTTCAGCATTGCGACGTGGCAATCGCGGTCGGCAGCTTTTGGGCTCGGGAGCATTTACCATGGAGTGACGAACAGTGGTCTTTGGTGCTGTTCACCGATGAATCCCACAGTTTGGGTTTCATCTGGATTCACGAAGAACACGCGTTTGGAGAACTCCAGGGAGAGTTAGCCGTCTACGACACCCTCAGGAGGTCCACTCATACCAAGGCGGGACAATCATGGTGTGAGCAGGAATTCGTCTTGGCGGAAGAACCCAGCTCGTTTGGATCCAATGCAGCATGACTGCACAAAAATACCAGGAGGAGGTAGTAAAGCCTGTTATTGTCCCACAGAATCCAAATGGGCCAGGAATTTCTACTCATGCACGATAATGCTCCTTCCCATACGGGGCCGCTGGGGTCGGCCGCTCTCCAAGAACACGATGTTCAAGTTTTGTATTGGCCTGCACAGTCGCTCGACTTAAATCCTATCGAGCATGCCTGGGACATGTTACAACAAAAAGCTTTGAGAGATTTCCCGCCAAATTTGACGACGGAACAACAACTTTACGAACACTTAAATTTTAGTATGAACAATCTACGCAACATAGCGGAAATCACAGTGCCATCTAGCGGAGGATAGACAGACTACTACCAAGCAGCACTTCTTTAACGACAATAATACCCAAGATATTCAACTACTTGCCGCACAAGGCGCTGCTATCTACGCAACACCATCGCGTTCATCAATTGAATTTCGAATTAGTTCAGCTATTAACCGCAAATATCGCCACAATCTACATAATATCTGTAATACTAACATTCTGGCAAATTAGTTCCGTTATCAGCCGCATAAAGCGCCACTGTACTACAAGATACTGAAACTAATTCACAATAAAAATAGAAGAAGCACTTCGTAAAATACAAGAAGAGCTCGACGAACAAAAAACAAGAACTCTTAAAAACGGGAAAAAAGTAACTGAACAAGTTACCCAAAACGTTAACAAGATTCTCGAAGAAAAATTCGGTAAATGGGAAGAAAAGTACGATATACTTCAGGAAGAGGTAGACATCCAAGGAAAAAGAATATGTACCCTAGAAAAACAGGCGCGGTAAAGAAATCTCATGTTCTTTGGAATAGAGGAAAGCGAGCTTTCATATTCAGAACAGGAGAGTAGCATCATAGTATTCATTAGGGAGCACTTAAAAGTTAAGCTGGACAGGCAATTAGAAGAATAGGAGTAAAAAATGATAAACCTCATCCTATCGCAGTAACATTTACGTCACTTGGCACAAAAATCAATATACTTAAAAATAGAAAAAAATTAAATGATACAGAGTACTATATCAAAGAAGATTACCCACCAAATGTTTTAGAAAAAAGAAGAGAGCTACAGAACCAAATTAAATTGGAAAAAGAGAATGGAAACAAAGCCATAATCAAATACGATAAACTAGTAATAGTTGGGAAAATATCTGATGCAACAACTGGCAAAAAAGGATTCTACAATTATCTTCAGAGAACAATCAACAGCACCAAGAAGACCACAAAATACAGATGCAAAAGAAAAATAAAATTGATTCTGCGCCAGTCCCGACACAAAGATAATCAAGTGTATCGGAAGGTGTCGTAAAGCCATCTATATTAAACTACTTAGTAAATAACAATACAAACAAAAAAAACAACCAGGATATAAATAATAGCAACCAGCACCCCTACCCTCCTCTAATAAAAAAACCGCTTACAAAAATAAACATGAGAAAAATCAAAAAACAGAACACACATCTGGGGCATTTCACGTCAAGCGGACAGGGAAAAAAAGTGAGGTTCTGAAATTTGTTCACATTAGGTCCAGTTATACTTCTGGTAGATAATACGAACACAATTTTTTTTATAAATATGATTTGTATGGGCTCGTAAAGAATCGTCTAAATCGAAATTAGGATTTTTTGAAAAAATTTTTCGGATTGAAAATTATTACAATTTTTCAAATTACGCGATTTGTATAGAAAATTTTCTGGTCATTTTGAAAAAGGAATCAAATTTGAAAAAATAAAGTTTTTAGTCTCCTAAACCGGAATAAACATTTCAAAATAAAATTTTGGAAACTTCGACCATTTTTTTTTATATTTTTATATTTCAAAATATTAGCTTAGAGTATCTAAATAATATACCAGAACTTTTGAAATGGGATCTGCATTAGTTAAGGAGATAGGTAAATTAATGGATGCACATCTAGCAGTCAGTACTATGTTAGGCATTTGTTTATGTCGGTTTTAATGCAAAAATAGGTCAACCACAGCAGAGTGAATGCCTAGTAATGAGACCTCATGGATATGGAGTGAGAAATGGCAGAGGCCAAAAACTAATCGATTTCGCTATTGAAAATAAACTCTCCATACTGAACACCTTTTTTATGAAAAAACCAAACCGCAGATGGACATGGCGCTCTCCAAACAACAAACGAAAAAATTGAATAATAACGCACGCGGCTTATAAATAGACTTATAAATAGAATAATAACGCACGCGGCGACATTATTACTGTTGCGCGCCACAAATAATGCCTGATACATGGTGAAATTAGTTACCACTGGCGCCATCTAGTATCGGGTAGCGGAACTAGTACCTTGGTACTAGGACATTGACCCTTCCACGGTACTAGTAATTCCGAGAACTATCGACGTCGAGTCAGTCGGGACCGCTATGTACTCGAACATACTAGATGTTTATAGAGTAGCTCTGTGGGACTATATAAGGCGGGTGCGAGCCGCGAGACATATAGTTTTGAATAAGCGATACATGCGATTACATCGAAAGCGATATTCAAGTGCGACTTAAGAGTGATCAGTAAGTGCAATTGTGTTTTCTAATTAGTGTTTGAGTTGTAATTAGTGTTGGTGAGTAAAGTGTCATTTTTTTGGTTATTAAATCGGCAGTTTTTATTGTCACGAACCCCAAGCTCGTAACATTACTATTATTGCTGCAAGTTGGAACAAAGCACTTCCTGTATTCCATAACTCTTCCAATATATTAAATATTGTCGAGTGTTGAAATAATGTATGTAATGTAAAGAGATATAAACAAGAATGTTTATATTTTTGACATTTATACAGTATGTTAACTAACAGAGGGCGTTCCCGTTAACCCGCAATAGTATAGCATCCATACATGCTAAAAAAAATATTACCATTCGAAAATAAAATGTTTTTATTTTTTTTTTATATTAAAATATTCACTAAAAATCGTAAATTTATACGTTAAAGAAACACTCTGTACACGCGTACTTGAAGGACAGCAATGTCGGAATTTATTTAATTAAATAAATTAGAATTAATTAAATAAATAGAGTATCAATTTACGATTTTTAGTGAATATTTTAATATAAAAAAAAATAAAAACATTTTATTTTCGAATGGTAATATTTTTTTAGCATGTATGGATGCTATACTATTGCGGGTTAACGGGAACGCCCTCTGTTAGTTAACATACTGTATTTATAATAATTTGACAGATTGTAGACAATACTTGCCTCTTACATTTTTTTCGGAGGAAACGATAAAAAAAAAAAACTGTACGGCCAAAGCCGACGTAATTTGATGGGCATAGAAGGTCAATCATATTTTATCAAAAATATCAATAACATATGAATATTTTTCATAATTAATTAGTCCGTAATGATGAGTAACGCTATTCCTCGAAATGGTTTTTCAATTACAACATTTAAAAATAGAAGAACAATGTCTATTGCACTATTCTTAAACTGTGAATAACACACCCCGTGTATGTAAACAATTGATCCGTAATTAGTGATAATGGCCTCAATTTAAAATATTTTTTGTATACTTTTTCTGAAATCGCTGTGACTGCCGATCCGATATCTACTTCGAACTTTAGCTTAATACTTTGAATCGATACTACTAAAGTCATACGTTCACCTCTGAATGAACATATTGTTTTTGTCTTACCGTCATCGTCACTCTCGCCCGACCCGCCAGTTCCTACGTAATTAATCATTTTGCACATTCGGCGTAGGTGGCCTTTTACGATACATTTCTTGCATGTATAGCTTGCAAACCAACACTGAGATGTTTTGTGTTTCTTGTAGCCGCAAACTGAACGCTTTTCAATGTGAACACTCGATTCCTTTGAGTTGGTTTCAATTTTGAACAACGGCCCACTCGACGGCGGCGCCTGAACCGCTGCCGACGACGAAGCTGCTGCTCCCTTGCGTGCGCTGTGCACGCTCTCCGCCAACTCCACTGCTTTAGCCAGTGTGTTATCTTGAAATTCACGCGCAAAAAGCTTATCTTTCTCAGGTCCCGGCCGCATACCCATAACAAATTGGTCCCGCAGCGCCTCTTCTACATTCAGAAATCCGCAATGCGTGGTCAGCCCGCGAAGCCTAGCATCCCACTGCGAACATGTTTCTTCCAGAACTTGAGTAGCAGCACAAAAATTATACCACTCGCCAAAACCGCATTTTTTTGGCGTGAAGTGATTATCCAGAAGAGTGAGAACATCTTCGAAGGGCACCTGCAAAATTTCCTTTGGCAAAGCCAAATTGGCCGCAAGCTTGTATGTGCCATCGCTGAGTGCGAGTTTAACACCTGGGTCCTTCGCACTGTCTACATCGTTTGCAATGTACCATTGCAAAATCCTCTGCTTATAATTTTCCCATGTCTGGTTGACATGGTCAAAACTTGACAAAATACCGAAATGAGCCATGTTTTTTTTTATTTTGTCGTGGGTCCTCGTCGCCAATGATAAGTATGCGGATATTGCGGAGGGTGAAGGCCTAGGATTCAGAAAGGAGAAATGAACTCACGGATAGCTAGTAGCACACTGACTTTTTTTTTACAATGCAAGATTACATGATATTTAAAAACCATAGATCAAACATCCATACTAATATTATAAATTCGAAAGTAACTCTGTCTGTATGTTACCTTTTCACGCCTAAACCACTGAACGGATTTTGATAAAATTTGGCAGAGAGATAGATTGCATCCCGGGGACTTAGGATAGTTTTTATCCCGATGTTCCCACGGGATCAACATTTATGCGGGTGAAACCGCGAGGCGCTGCTAGTAAAATATAAACGCCTATTAAAATCAAATAACATGGTCCATTAATAAAGAGTTAAATAAGAATTGTAGGTGTATAATGTCAAATAATGAGAAGAGCTCTAGTATCAGCATTAACATTGTGGCGTTTATGAACGCAACGATAAGCGTTGGCAACACCAGACTTAATAGTCTGTGGACCACTGGGCCTTTAGCATAGAGGTTACAACTCCCATCGGCGTAACATGTTATTTTTCTATTTGAATCTTTATGTACCGAAACCCTTCCTTCGACACATTGTTATTCGCGTTAGCATTAGGAAAGTTTCTACATTATATTATTCAGCATTAACATCACGCCTGACTTTCATTTTTGCCGAACCTCGTCGTCGTGAGTGCGAAGCAAAAGGGAACGAACATCATCTCCTCGCGTTCTCAAAGTGGTGACCCCGACGTGATTGTGACTACATCTCGCGAAGCGAACTCCTGTGACTCGCTCGCTGCACACGAGACCCAAAGCTCCATACTACGGACATTGCCGCCTAAAAAAACGAGCTGAGCTATGTTTTCACGTCTTCAGTGTTAGTCCCCGCATTCCAGCCGTTTTCCCGAGTACGTGTGTCATACAAGCGTCATTGCAAAGGCATGTGAAATTGTGGAGACATTGTGAATTCATTTATCACATTCACAAGTAAAAACTCGTTTCGTTGAAAATCGATATTGAACGAAGTGCATCGAACGCCACCCGTCTATAACCGACGAAAATACAGTTCCAGTGACAGCGGACATTGACATCAACTGACGTTCCGGTCCACGCAAGTACCACTTAAATATTAGCTGGACATTCTGTTGTTAGCTACCAAAAACGGCGATTTTGTTTTACTTTTATTTTGAAAAATAATTTTAAAATAGCTACTTAACACAATAACATTCCATTTTACTTGCACTTGTATTTCGTGTGTTTATTTGTACTTTGTTTTCTTTATTTTGCCTTAAGTTCGACTGAAAAATGTTTTGGTGTGTTACTCGCTGACTTCTTTATTATTACTAACTTTTTTAAACTGCAATGTATAATACACACTAATATGATAAAGGTTGGGATATTGTGCATTGAATGCTTATAATGACTATTTAACTGTTTCTAAATTTTTTTTTTGTTTGTTTTAATATTGACACCCTGTGCACTTAATTTTGGTGTTTATTTTATCGGTGTTTGCACATTTTTATTTTTTTTTGTGTTGTTTCACATTCGCATGCTCACATTGTACTTATATCAACCCTCACTACTCACCCACGGTTAGAATAACTACCCCTAGCTCGGTGTTTTGAGGGGTCTTTGGATTTTGCATGGCTTATTAAAATTTTGAGTTTCCTCACTATGTCTGAAGAACTCCAAGCACGTTTAAATATGCTTGAGGCTGAAAACATTGCCCTGCGAGCACAGCATGAACAAGCTAGTAACCAGTCTAAGCCGGAGATAGCCGCTGCCATGTGCAGGGTTGCAGTAAAGCTGCCACCATTTTGGTCTGACAGAGTCACTGTATGGTTTGCACAAGCCGAAGCCCAATTTCTATTGGCTGGTATAAATACTGATATCACCAAATACAGTTATGTCCTCAGCCAAATCGATCACAAGGTAGCTGGGGAAATTGAAGATATAGTAATCAATCCACCGGCAGAAGGAAAATATCAGACACTGAAAGAAACATTAATTAAACGGTTTTCTATATCCGAAGAGCAGCGGGTAAGACGATTGCTAGGTGATGAGGAACTTGGAGATAGAAAACCATCCCAGTTCCTCCGTCATCTTAGGTCTATTGCTGGGAACACCCTGTCAGATGACAACATCTTGCGCCAGCTTTGGGTCCGCCGATTGCCTCAGCATGCACAAGGCATCCTGGCAGCCCAGGCCGATCTCAGCCTAGATAGGATAGCCGACATCGCTGATAAAATTATTGAAGCCCAGCCAAGTCAGGCAAATGTTTTTGCTGCTACAGGTACACCTACACTAAATAGTCTCTTGGAGCGGATAGACGACTTGGGCAATCAAATTGCTGCTCTGAGATCTGATCGCTCCCGATTTCAAAACCGCAGCAGGCAGTCCTCGCGCAACAGTACTCCTGACCGGACTGAAAAACGCTGCTGGTACCATCGGAAATACGGTACTAAGGCCAGAAAATGCATCTCACCCTGTAATTGGCTGGCGGAAAACCCAAAGAGCAGTCAGTAGCGGCGGCGACTGATTGCGAAAACAATCAACCCCTCAGCCGTCGCCTCTTCGTAACTGATCAAGTCTCTAAGCGACAATTTTTAATTGATACTGGCTCGGATCTTTGCTGTTACCCCCACCGTTGGCTTTCTAATCGAAGGAAACCTACCGATTATGATCTGTGCGCTGCTAATGGTAGCAGCATACAGACATTCGGAACAATAACATTGACACTTAACTTTCGTCTGCGTCGTAATTTCACCTGGACATTCATTGTCGCCGACGTCAATAATGCGATTATTGGCTCGCTTTTGGGCCTATTATCACTTGCTTCCAGATTGTCGCACTAAGCGGTTAATAGATGGTGTCACCAACCTTTCTGCCCTTGCCTCCACCGCGACGTCAGAACAACCCAGTGTCAAAGCCGTAGCCCCTTCGAACTCTGCTATCGCACAAGTGCTAGCAGAGTTCCCAGAAATCACTCACCCTCCCGGTCTCCCTAGGGATATTAAGCACGATACCGTACATTTCATCAAGACAACGGATGGGCCTCCTGTTTCTTGCCGTCCTCGTCGCCTAGCACCTCAAAAATTGAACTCGGCTAAAAAGGAATTTGAGGAAATGGTTTTGACCGGCACAGCACGACCATCCAAAAGTGCGTGGTCGTCTCCGTTGCACATGACATTAAAGAAAGACAACACTTGGCGTCCTTGTGGTGACTACCGCGCGCTTAACGCCCGAACTGTGCCGGATAGGTATCCAGTCAGGCACATTAATGACTTTGCTCATAACCTCACGGGAGCTAAAATTTTCAGCACTATCGACCTGGTGAAGGTGTATCATCAGATTCCGATATCAGAAGATGACATCTCAAAGACTGCCATCATTACCCCGTTTGGCCTCTTCGAGTTCCCCTTCATGACCTTCGGTCTTCGCAACGCTGGCCAGACCTTTCAGCGGTTTATCGACGAGGTCACACGGGGTCTTGATTTTTGTTTTCCATATGTGGACGACATTCTCGTCCATTCCACAGATGTGGCTATGCATTGCGAACATCTGCGAATTCTCTTCAGACGATTACGGGACTATGGGGTCGTGATAAATTCTTCCAAGTGTGTATTTGGTGCACGTGAGGTAACATTCCTAGGCTATCACATTAGTCCCGAGGGCACTCAACCTCCTCAAGATCGTGTTCAAACCATTCTCGAATTTCCACCCCCTAAAACTGTCCAGGGTGTGCGTCGGTTTCTCGGTATGCTAAATTACTATCGTCGATTTCTTCCTAAGGCCGCGTTGTTCCAGGCTCCTTTAATAAAAGCGGTTATTGCTACTAAAGGTAAGGGTGCAAAGCCATTTATATGGTCACCTGAACTCCTCGAACAACTAGAAGCTTGCAAAAAGAGTCTAGCGACCGCTACACTACTGCATCATCCGGTACACGGTGCCCCTCTTGGACTGTTTACCGATGCTTCCAGCGTCCACATCGGGTCCTGCCTTCAACAAGAAATCGAAGGGAAGTGGGTACCTCTCGCTTTCTTTAGCAAAAAGCTGACCGACCAACAAACACAGTGGCCCGCTTATTATCGCGAGTTGTTAGCAGTATATGAAAGCGTGCAGCATTTCCGCCACATCCTCGAAGTTCAGCATGTAACCATTTTTACAGACCACAAGCCACTGCTCTACGTTTTCATACAACGCCGGGAGAAACTGCCACCTACTCAGTTGAATCAGTTGTCCTTTATTAGCCAGTTTACCACAGAAATTAAGTATATCAAGGGAGAAGACAACATTGTCGCAGACGCGATGTCTCGGGTTGACGCGATCGCTCTTGATCAGGATTGGCAAATGCTTGCAAAATCACAGGAGGTAGACCAGGAGTTAGCCAATTTATATCAGCAAGGCTCTAGCCTGCAGTTAATAAAAGTCAACATTCCCGGAACTGACATTCTTATCACCTGTGATAAGTCGACCGGCAAACCTCGCCCATACTTGACCCCTTCCTTCCGTAAAATAACATTCGACAAACTACATAACTTAAGTCACCCTGGTGCACGAGCCACTACTCGTCTCGTGACTGAACGCTATGTTTGGCCGTCAATCAACAAGGACTGCAAACAGTGGGCCCGACAATGCATAGCATGTCAGCGCGCTAAGGTATCGCGCCATAATTCTTCCCCACTCGGCAATTTCGCCCTACCGCCAGGTCGTTTCAAACATGTACACATAGACATCATAGGTCCCTTGCCGACTTGCAACGACTATCGGTACTGCTTGACTGCCATCGATAGAGTGACTAAATGGCCCGAAGTATGGCCAATGCGTTCGATCACCGCAGAAGAAGTAGCAGAAACCCTAACACGGGAGTGGATGGCTCGCTTCGGGGTGCCTTCAGTCATTACAACAGACCAAGGAACTCAGTTCGAGTCCGACCTGTTCCGCCGACTGATGACACAATTCGCGACCACAAAAACCAGAACGACAGCTTACCATCCCTGCGCCAACGGCATGATCGAGCGCGTCCATCGCCAGCTTAAAGCTGCCCTCATGTGCCACCAGGACTCATGGGTGCGCGCGTTGCCGTTTGTCCTTCTCGGTATGCGGTCAGCTTTCAAGGAAGACTTGAAAGCCACAGCTGCTGAAATGGTGTACGGGGAACCTCTTCGATTGCCCGGTGAATTGCTCGTAGCATCAGATGAGCCACATAATTCCTATGACCCAGCAGATTTCGTCGTACAACTCCGACGTAAAATGTCAACTGTGCGACCCATCCCGGCATCTCGACACACACAACCATCTGCATTCATATTTAAAGATCTTTCGTCAGCGACGCATGTATTCCTCAGGGATGATTCTGTTAGACGACCGTTACAGCCACCATATACCGGCCCGTACCGAATAGTGGATCGTGCCAGTGATGGGAAAACAATTACACTGGAAATCAACCACAAAACTGTGACCGTCAGTGTAGATCGAATAAAACCGGCACACGTAGATCACACAATACCTACCGCAAATGAGTACCCTAAGAAGCCCCCAGAAACTATGACACACACGACTGTTGACCTCCCTAAGAGTCCTATAGAACCTGCAAAATCCAGGGACACCAATCCAACTGCCCCGAAACTGCCGTATACCACTCGTTCCGGTAGAAGAGTTAAGTTTAAGGATCTCTCCGATTTCGAATAACCGGTTCATCCTTCTCCGTGGGGGGGTGGTGTGGCGTTTATGAACGCAACGATAAGCGTTGGCAACACCAGACTTAATAGTCTGTGGACCACTGGGCCTTTAGCATAGAGGTTACAACTCCCATCGGCGTAACATGTTATTTTTCTATTTGAATCTTTATGTACCGAAACCCTTCCTTCGACACATTGTTATTCGCGTTAGCATTAGGAAAGTTTCTACATTATATTATTCAACATTAACATCACGCCTGACTTTCATTTTTGCCGAACCTCGTCGTCGTGAGTGCGAAGCAAAAGGGAACGAACATCATCTCCTCGCGTTCCCAAAACATTATACAGGGTTATTGGTAAAACATTAACAACCTCTTAAGAGATCGTTGTACTCATCATTATGAACAACTTTTACTATGGGACCAAACCTGAATACGCGAAAAAGAATCAGCTGTTCCCTATATTTTGAAGAGTGGCACGAACATAAAATGTAGGGAACAGCTGATTTTTTTTTCGCGATTTCAGGTTTGGTCCCATAATAAAAGTTGTTCATAATGATGAGTAACAATCGTTCCTTCCTTAAAAATGTTAGTGGAGGACATACATTGTTGTCGGTTGTCTTTAAAAGATCACTTTTAGCGATTAGACCGCCCATTGTCCCACCGCTTATAAAAAATTTCACATTTATATCTGTAATATTTATGGTGTAAAATATTCTATTCCTGTGACTGTTATTTACTCTGACGCAAATAATCCAGAATAGGTAACTATTTCTAGGCCATATCATTAGTGCTCTATAAATTGTCTGCCGTCTTCCACCATGCATAACAAACTGAATTATCCACATAATGTACGGAATTCAACATCAGATGCGATTGGAGGACATTGTGAATGTAGCTCTTTGGTGTTGGGCGAGATGAATCGGTTTTGCTTTGTCAAAGTCAAGCGAAACTATTTTCACGAAAACTGTTTAGAATACAGACAGTGTTATGTGGTGTGATTGTGTGTTGCGTTGAATAGAAAACTTGATCTCTGGCATTTTATGGATTATACCAACCAAGTAGGTAGAATTTTCAGAGATACGCAGTTGGCACTGAATAGGTTCAGAGTTAGATTCGGTTTGAAAGGGGCACATTTACAATAAATACCGTGAGACCTAAAATACAGTGTCAAATTAAATTAGCTAGCGAAACTCCGCAGACGTGATGGGTATCGATATCTAAAAAGTTGAGCACAGTTGCTTCTTTGATACGGTCGAGCACAGTTGCTTCTTTGATATGGTCGAGCACAGTTGCTTCTTTGATACGGTCGAGCACAGTTGCTTCTTTGATATGGTCGAGCACAGTTGCTTCTTTGATACGGTCGAGCACAGTTGCTTCTTTGATACGGTCGAGCACAGTTGCTTCTTTGATACGGTCGAGCACAGTTGCTTCTTTGATACGATCGAGCACAGTTGCTTCTTTGATACGGTCGAGCACAGTTGCTTCTTTGATACGGTCGAGCACAGTTGCTTCTTTGATACGGTCGAGCACAGTTGCTTCTTTGATACGGTCGAGCACAGTTGCTTCTTTGATACGGTCGAGCACAGTTGCTTCTTTGATACGGTCGAGCACAGTTGCTTCTTTGATACGGTCGAGCACAGTTGCTTCTTTGATACGGTCGAGCACAGTTGCTTCTTTGCCTGAACCTTCAAACCCAAACAGAAGCCAGGGGGTTGATTGCAGACTTTCGCTGTGATATAATAGTAATACGAGTAAATACTCAATATGTTATTTCTCATAAGAAAACAGGACTTTTTTTCTGACCGGCGTTTTAATTTTTGGGTACGAAATGAATGAATTCCTTATAATTTATCAACTTGATTACGTCCATCTGGCGGACTCTCAAATTCAAATAAGCTCGCCAATTTTGAAATATTCAAGCAATTTTCCATAAAATACGGTACTCCTAAGTTACGTTTCGCTTCATTTAACTTTGAGATGTTGCGGGAAACGATCCAGTTTCTTTACAAAGGATCGCGTTCACAAAGTTCAAGCTAAAACGTGGTTTTCAAGAAGAACGAAATAATCACATAATTATGACATTGGTTATCCATACTTAATATTATAAATTCGAAAGTAACTCTGTCTGTTACCTTTTCACGCCTAAACCACTGAACGGATTTCGACAAAATTTGGCATATATTGCATCCCGGGGAAGGACATAGGATAGTTTTTATCGACATACCTCGCGGGCGAAGCCGCGGGCGGAAGCTAATATTGTCATAAACTGTACTCTTTTTCTGCAGGAGTTTGAGAAGCAGTCGGAGATAATGGACATGAAGGAGGAGATGATGAGCGACTCCATCGACGAGGCCATGGCGGCCGACGACGACGAGGAGGAGAGGTCAGTTCCTCCAGCCGGCAGCTCGCCGCTACACAACTGAACATAGAGTGGCATCCATTGTTGGCTAACTTTAAGCGCCAGGGAAACCCGCGAAATTTACATTTTCTGAAGTTTATTCAATTTGCATACTATTATTATATTCAATTTGCATATTATTATATAGTATATTCAATTACATACGTTCAAAATCTAGTCGCAATCTCACCTCGGGGCTCGGCCGGCGGCGACAATGTCAAAAGCTTGACAAAAATTTAGGGAAAATTACGTGAATTGCCCCTAAGGTTTAATGTGCATCAATATAATTATGATTCCCGGTCATAACAGTTATGTATTGATAGAATTATAATTATAATCTAAATTATCAATACAACTCTCGTCTAAATGTATTGAATAATTATTTCATGAAATCTTGATGTTGGAGGACAAATTGTAACTGCTAAAAGTGTATCGATTATTTTAATAAATCAAAATTCAACCTGACACTAATCCGCAAGTTGCATCAAACAAGCAAAGGGGTTTTATATGGAGCCTGCCATAACTACCGTTTCACAATTTTGTTTTTTTTTTGTCAAAATGGCGGCCACGCACCACTCTTATATAAATCGTATCTCGGAAACGCGAAACTTTACAGGGTTCTATTCGGTCTTATTAGGGTTTTTGTTTGCATTAATGTCAGCTGTCGAGTTATATAGGTTTTATGCAGGCATTTTGAAAAAAAGAAATGGCGGACAGTGCCACGGGACTTCAAAGTCCTTAAAATTTCGCGGGCTACCTTATCGCACACCTTAATGCAAACTATTGAAGGTGTACTGTCTGTTGCAGCGACCAGGTGGTGTCGCAGATCCTGGACGAGCTGGGCCTGCAGCTCAACGACACGCTGTCGGGCCTGCCGCAGGCCACCGGCTCGCTGTCCGTCGCCGGTGAGTGCGCGCGCGCTTCGTCTAGCGATGCCGCGCAATCATTGCCAAACGTTATGTTACTAACGTCACGTTAATAAAATTGTTTTCATTTTATTGTACAACCCTACGACAAAAAAAAACAATGTCAAAATCATTAAATTGATAGGAACATTCTGCAATCAATGTTTAGCTAACATTTCGTAAGCGACTGACGCATCTACAGCATCTAACCAGCGTCTAGCTAGAATATTGTTATTCATTTTATTTCGAAACTTGTAAGTTCTATTGAAAACTGTAACCATTCTTTGCTGTGAGCTGTTAGTTTACCGATTAAAAGAAAATATTGTATCGCACATAACATCCTTCTTAAAAACTAACCCCCTTACTATTAGGGCGCATTCCACCAAACTTTTATACCTAGAATAAATCTTATCCTGGGAATAAATTTTGAATTTTTGACAGTTTTTCCATACTAGAACTGTCAAACATCAATTTTATTCCACGTATAAAAGATATCTGACTTTGGTAAAATCAGCCCTTAAACGTATTATTTACTAGTAAGGGGGTAAATCACAGAAATCTAAATAATAAGGCAATAGAAATTTATCCACTGTCTTTTAATACCGGGACGCGTGTCGCCAGTTCGCTGCTACCAACACAACAACCAATACACACAAACAAAAAATTAAATTTTAAGCGTTAAGGTGAATGGGTAGTTGAGACCGCGAAATTCAAATTTTCTTACGTTTTTTGCAATTTGCAGGTCAGTGTCAGGTTGTATCTTGATCAAAATATGATTCGCGACAATAGCAGGTACATATTTAGAGAAGTATAATCATTAGAATCAATAATACATCTTTCTAAGTTAGATTTGTACCACTAACACTTTTCCATATACATAGAGATTGGTGGTTGGTGGTAGAAATCTAACTTAGAAAGATAATTATATTAATGATTCTAATTATTATAATTCTCTAAATATGTACCTGTTATTGTCGCGAATCATATTTTGATCAAGATACAATCTGACACTGACCTGCAAATTGCAAAAAACGTAAGAAAATTTGAATTCCGCGGTCTCAACTACCCATTCACCTTAAACAATATTTTATAAAAATGCAAAATCTCAGGAGGCGTGGCCACTCGGATCAATAATGCGCACTCATACTTACGAATAGTGCAGCGCAACGCTCGTATCGATAACTTTCCGTTGAGCGTAGTTGAACGCCCAGGAGTATCGCAACAATAGATATCTAATTAATTAAAAATGTCTCATTAATCGACGCGCTTTTAGACGTTTTATTGTGAGAAAAGGGAAAGAATAAAACTTTAAGGGTAAGTATAAAAATTTTTATTTAATAAAAATAAAAGGAACAGAACATGCAAACTAATATAAATATTTAAGGTGGCACCAGTCGGCGGCACGAACTCAACCGAGTTGAATAGGCGTGACGACAGCATCAAATAATCAAAGATTTAATGATTTTAGGGGAAAGTACATATTAAAAGGATTTAAAAAACTGATTTAGTTTTATTTAAAAATTTGAGATTAATCGGATTTTAACTAAAATAAAAGATTAAAATAATTCGGTCATTCTGACTGAAACACCAATGACAGCGCATGACGTCACGCCTATGTAAACATCACTGTGTTTTGTTGTGACTACTACCGATTACGCATTTGGATCGATTTTTTGTTAATTTAAGATTAATTTATCCACTCCACTCGACTCTACAACACGAATCTATAACAATGGAAACGGGCTTAGTAAAATACATTATAATAATAATAAACATTTATTTCAGAAAAATATCCATATTGTAACACACACATATAAGATCAAAATAAAACAACACACACAAAATAAAAGCAGATAAAAAACACAAAACAAAAAACAATAAGGTTAAACTGTATATTTGTCTGTTCTTGAATAAAGTTAACTAAATAAAAACAACTTAAAGAAATGCCATTATAAAAACAGGGGCTTTTTGAATTTTCTTCAAGGTGCACTCTAAAGTGTTTAAATCTTCTCTCCTTTTGTCATCCTCTAGCATCTCGCTACAGTCAGATGTAGACTCCATTTGAAGAGATTTTACGGATATTGATGATTCTGTGTGAGTTGCGGAGGGAGTATAAGAAGTATCACTATCTGATTGTTCTATTTGTGTGACTATTTTACTCAAAACATTTATACTTGGTCTTGATGGGTTACTATTAACACCATGCTTGATTTTAAATGGTGATGTGCAGACAGAATTTAGAAACGGCTTCAATGGTGATGTCATCTGATTTATCGAACTGGCTTTTGTTTGGTTAGCTTTACCTCTGAATGTTTTACATATGTGTACTTGAACTGATTTATCCAACACTCTTGGTGTTAATTGGGGAACTTCTTCAACAATCTGCTGAACTGTAAAACAAATGTTTGGTTATTTAAGTGCAAAGTTATGAACACAAATAGGAGATTACTAGGATCTATGTAGTTTTGAGTGTACCAACAATGTATGTAATAATACTGAAAATAAAGTTAACTTTTTTAATGTTTTATTCTAATAAATGAGTTAATAAAATATATACCTGAACAACCAGATGCAATTTCTTCAGGGCTTGATTGTTCTGTAAGTATACTTTTTTCTTTGAATTGCATTTCACACTTCAAGAACCATAGCAATATTTATTTATTTATTAACATTTTGTAGACTTACACTCAGGTCAACCCAAGGCGTCTACAAACAAGTTACATTTAGTAATATACGCGTACAGCTATTTATTGTTAACATAAGTAATATTATTATTGAATACTAGTGCTTAACTACTAACTTAGGTCTAACTAATATAGGGTCTCTCTGTTGTGTCAGATGTTTGTGTATTCATAACTGGTTGGCAAATAAAATTTTTGGGCATACATCCTGGTTTCATACGTACTTGTGATACTCCATATAATTTGGCAACTGAAAAAAAAAGTAAACAATGGGGATTGTCCAAAATTTCTAACCATTAGATTTTATTTTATTTTTTGAAAATTTAGAGTATTTTGAGAAACTAATTTGAATATTTTGAATATTGGCTCAATAGTTATTAAAAAAAAAAAAAAAAATTATTTTAAGCTTTTAAGGTAGGTGACGTCATCAGTGGCATAAAGATTAAGTGCCGTTGCCTGACTAGTACATAATTAAAAATTTTAATCTGTCAACACAACGTCATCAATCCAAAGAGTACTGTCACATCTGTCAAAGTGTCAATAGGCCGAATAGACGTCTTAAATAATCGAATCCTATCTTAGCGTATTTATTTACAAATGGTTTTTTTTTATGTGTAAGTGTCCTCCAAGGAATATACTACTCTCTATCGTCACTAGAACAATCGACGCGGCGACTTAGAAATAGAATAATAACGCACGCGGCGACATTATTACTATTATTGCTGCAAGTTGGAACAAAACACTTCCTGTATTCCATAAAGGCTCCTGCAAACAGGCGCGACGCGCGACGCGAATCGCGCGCGACACAAAGGCACCGCTCGTTGCGCGACTTGCGATGCCTTTGTGTCGCGTGTCGCGTCGCGCCTGTGTGTACGAGCCTTAACTCTTCCAGTATATTAAATATTGTCGAGTGTTGAAATAATGTATGTAATGTAATATAAACAAGAATGTTTATATTTTTGACATTATATTTATAATAATTTGACATTTGACAGATTGTAGGTAGACAATCTTGCTTTTTTTTTCTGAGGTAACTATACAAAACTGTGCGGCCAAAGCCGACGTAATTTGAAGGGCAAAGAAGGTCAATCGTATTTTATCAAAAATATCAATAAAATATGACTATTTTTCATAATTAATTAGTCCGTAATGATCAATAACGCTATTCCTCGAAATGGTTTTTCAATTACAACATTTAAAAAAATATGAACAATGCCCATTAAAATTGATAAAAAGAATGATAACCCAAACAAACATAACCTCAATAAATTAGTTATTTCATAGCCTCAATATTTCAACAATTTCACGTCAAACGAACATTTCGACCGTAGCAATTAACATTGTTGGATCTTCATTTTTGCGATTTTCATTTTATTGCATTAAAAGCCTTAGAATAAGTTTATACGCATAAGCATATACTACTACGTCAGGTAATTAGTATTTATAGGTCACACCAAATTTGGTTAAGGTACATTGACATAATATATTTGATACATATTTGAAGCTTTGAACGGCCGTACCCTAAAGTAGGCTCTATTTTTCACATACGACTATGTTGATTGCTATGGTCGATTTTATGTTTAAAACCTATCAATATATAATATAACATACTCACATCACAATGGTCTTCACAGAAATAAAGTGGCGAAATAGTGACTACGTCGTTCGGGTTTCGCCGTGTGAGCTTTAACCGTTGATCTCAATATTTTCTTGTTTGGGACATATATAAACACTTTGTTAGGTGCGTTTATTGATGTGTTTTTACACTAAGACACTGCACACCACTTATAAACTTTGGAATTCATTTTAGTCAAATATGCAATGTTTATTAGCTTTCTTCTGACTGCGCGTAGACACATTTGATGTTTACCTAGGCGTGACGTCAGACCCGACGCCATGACACTTTTTTCGCGCACTATTAAAAAAATAATAGAAAAATGGCTTTAAACTTCGTTAAACTTTAGTTTATTACCGAAATAAAGGTTTTTTTGTAAATAGTAAACGTGTATGTACAATTGTAGAGGATTTCAAAATCTTTCGTCATCCCTATTGTTAATTTTTTATATGAACAGAACAAATTCTGCTAGTTTGTTGGGAACCAATTC
Source organism: Luperina testacea (assembly GCA_927399505.1). Lineage (NCBI taxonomy): Eukaryota > Metazoa > Arthropoda > Insecta > Lepidoptera > Noctuidae > Luperina > Luperina testacea. The sequence continues at coordinate 346,918 of OV656766.1, read as the reverse complement.
CTTTTTCCAGTAGCAGATATCCATTTATCTTTAATATCCGGATCTTTTGGAAACCTGAAATAATAGTATTGTATAAAGTAAACAGATGCATAAATAATATGAATACATTATTATACAAATGTACGTACAAATAAATATACAGGTCGACAAAATTTGACGAACGCTCTGTCCCAGAAACCAGATTATACTTTTCCAAAGGATTTTGATGCGCTGAACTCGAATCTGCCTCGAAAATGCCTCAAAATTGCTCTATCACGTCAAGGTTTCGAGATATCCTAACCTAAAAGTGCAAAAAATACCGTTTCTTCTCATTTTTGAGGTTATGTAGCACGGCCGATCCTATTTTCTTTCAAAAATTATTAATAGCATCTCAAAGGACTAGTCTTCCTCTTTATCTTTTTTTTTCGCGGAGATATCGCATTTTGAAATTTTCGTGTACGTGGATTGTTCTACGTTTGAGAATTCATACACGTACAGTCTATTGACGAAAACACGAAAATTTCAAAATTTCTATCCAGATTTGAATTCAGCGCGTCAAAATCCTTCGGAAAAGTATAGTCTGGTTTCTGCGTAAAAATTTTGTCGACCAGTGATAAGTAGGTATGGGTGACATATTTTTATATTTTATAACTTTTTAGAAAGAAAGAAAACATATAGAAGATGTAATAAGTAAATAAATATTTAACGAAAAATCACATTTCATTCCCATTTCGGTAAAACTAGATAAGCCAAACATAATAAATTATCGATACAAAATAGTAGTGGCACATCACTAATTGGCGCTCAACTCATGCAGCCATAATGTTCCTGGAAATTTACGTACGTGGCGAAATTGTTTTTACGCATGCCTCTTTTAGTAGTTGCATTCGTAGACATGAACGTGCTTAATAAGCATCAATGCTTATTGAAATGAGAAAACGATTCGATTTACTGAGACAATCGTAGTACTGGTGGTGAATAAAAAGTTATTACGTATGAAATGTTATTTCTTTATTTGAATAGTTACATGTTGTGGAAGAATTTCCGCAGTTGGATATGCTGCAAAAAACACCATTTTTACGTCTCTGCGTCCGAAACAAACGCTCCACGCGCCGAGTGCGCGTGGAGCGTTTGTTTCGGACGCAGAGACGCTGCGCGCTGTACGAGTCACATGTGCGGCGACGAGGCCACGCGCCTTTACAACTTCTATTGCCCTTATTATTTAAATTTCTGTGGGGTAAATGCATTGGATGAGTGTATCACATTTGATGCAGTGACGATTATAATTATAAATTATAATTTAATTAAGAAGCACAGTTCTCATGTTTGTTGTGACTTTGTGTCTGTTTTGAGCATCAAATCTCAGATTGAACTACTTAATATAACTGCCACGCACTGCATCAGACTGCTTGAACAGTGAGCTTGTGTTGCACTTTTAAGTAGCAGTCGGGCTTTTTTTTTCAAACTTTTATCGTGTTATATTTTTGGAATTGTTTCCTCGAGCCTTTTGTTTTGATACACCTCATATTCATAATACTAAAAATACTTTTTTGAAGTTACAACTCTGTCTGTCACTTACAGCGAAAAACCCGGCGGCGGCAGCGGCGGTGGCGCTGCCAGGCGGCTCGGCGGGCGGCGCAGGCGCAGGCGCCGGCGCGGGCGCAGCGCTCAGCGACGCCGACGCCGAGCTGCAGGCGCGACTCGACAACCTGCGCCGCGAGTAGCGCGCTCGGCGGGCGGCGCAGGCGCAGGCGCGACTCGACAACCTGCGCCGCGAGTAGCGCGCTCGGCGGGCGGCGCAGGCGCAGGCGCGACTCGACAACCTGCGCCGCGAGTAGCGCGCTCGGCGGGCGGCGCAGGCGCAGGCGCGACTCGACAACCTGCGCCGCGAGTAGCGCGCTCGGCGGGCGGCGCAGGCGCAGGCGCGACTCGACAACCTGCGCCGCGAGTAGCGCGCTCGGCGGGCGGCGCAGGCGCAGGCGCGACTCGACAACCTGCGCCGCGAGTAGCGCGCTCGGCGGGCGGCGCAGGCGCAGGCGCGACTCGACAACCTGCGCCGCGAGTAAAGCACTGGCCTCGTCGTCGCTTCGACCGACAACTTATTTTCGTTGTATCACCTCGTTTCGTGCCTCTAAACTAGGCTTCGCTCCACTTTAATGTAATTATATTAGTAGTGATGTCGCTAAACCCCACGTGGAGTGGCGACGCTTCACGTCGATACAGGATTCACTGTTTCATAACGGAAACACGAGTGATTATTGAGTTGACATATTTTTACAATGCAACAAGTGCATCTTACGCGTCTCAACTTCATAAGCACTCGTGCTAAGACAGTGCTGTAATAATATGTATGTTACGAGTGTCGTTGATCGCCGCGACACTCACTTGTACACATTGTTGTTAAGTTATACAAATTAATTTTATCTAAGAATATTAAAATAAATATTTTTGTAAAATAAAATGCCTATTAATATAAAAGTACTTAAAAACACAAGTGTCAATACCAATCGTTTATTATACAAAAATGATTGATTCTTATTATGTAAACTACCTACAACGATATAACGTTTAATAAAATATTGATTCATTAAATAAATCACATCTAATTGTAAGTATAATAAATAGGTAAAGAGCGCGTAGCGTCAGACACGCGGTCACGCGCTAAACGTTTATAATATACAGATCGCTTCAATACCGGGCGCGGTGTGGGTCTATCTGGCGGGCCCCAACGAGATTTATAAACAGACTAGTATTTGGGCGTTGCGCGAGCTGCAAGCAGCTCGCGGGGTCGTGTTTTTGAGGAGTATTTCTTACCCTTGTAAAATTTTGAGAATTGGACAGTAATCCTTAGCAAAACAAAACCCAGGTTTCTTAATTTCCGAGATACGATGGGGGGAGGGGTGAAGGGGGGAGAGGGGGGAGTTTTGAAAAATGATTTTGACCAACTCTGGGCCCCTTGATATGAATCTGAAAAAAAAAATGTTCCAAGTCTCTTAACTTCCGAGATCTACCTAGAGGGGGGGGAGAAGGGGGGCAAGGGGGCAACTTTGAAAAATGGTTTTTACTTTTCCGAGCCTCCTCTATACGAATCCGTAAAAAAACAAAACCCAGGTTTCTTAATTTCCGAGATACGATGGGGGGAGGGGTGAAGGGGGGGAGAGGGGGGAGTTTTGAAAAATGATTTTGACCAACTCTGGGCCCCTTGATATGAATCTGAAAAAAAAAATGTTCCAAGTCCCTCAACTTCCGAGATCTACCTAGAGGGGGGGGAAGGGGGGCAACTTAAAAAAATGGATTTTACTTTTCCGAGCCTCCTCTATACGAATCCGTAAAACAACAAAACACGGGACTCTTAGTTTCCGAGATACGATAGGGAGGGGGGAGAGTGGGGTGGAAAAGGGGAGGTTTGGGATTTTTCCCATACTCGTGAGAGTTACTTGTATACGAATCTGTAAAAATATACCCACCTCCCCCTTCACCATCTGGGAGAACAATTATGTCAGTCAGTCAGTGAGTGAGTGGTAATCGAGCTTTATATAGTATAAATAATTTTCTTAAAGACATTATTTTGTACCTCGACAGTTTTTGATTGAATGACGTTTTTATGAAGTGTCTAACCAGCGGGCCCCTTATGATTATTTTTATTGTTATTATACTTTCAGGTCGACCAATAGCACGGTATAGAGCTCGAGTTTTGCTGTACACGTTATCTACGAAGTAGTTGATATTTCTATCCTCCTACCGTTTGCTCCAGAATCGCATGCCGTTCCTCGAAGTCATTCCACTGCGCTTCGAGAGATTCTAGACGTTTAGTTAAGTAGTCTTCAGTTTTCCTTGAGGCACTGTCCTTTTTGTAGTTAGAGCACAGCGCTTTGATGTTTTCAAAGCAGGATTGTTGGAGTTGTAGCTTCTCCATGGTGAGTTCTCTTCTCTAGTCGTCGAAAAGAGGTAAGTTTAGTTTGCTGTATGTAGCTCAGTAGTCCACCACGTAGTTGACGGTGATAGACGTATTATAATAATAATAATAATAAATCATTTATTTCGGGTAACTAGGCCCATAGAAAACAACATTACAAAACATTTCATACAATAATCTAATAATAATAAAATTCATAATAAATATCAAAAAAATAAAAAAATAAAATAAAATTACGATAATACATACAAAAATAGGGTTAATACAATGCATACAATGTCAATATATAATAAAATAATTAGGTACATATACAAACACAACTAAAAATTAATTCAAACTCGGTCATGAAATCAAATAATAATACATAATAGTTATAATTTCCTGACCGGCATTCTGATAGCAATATGCCTGTCACAGCCATGTCGGATATAGGGGCAGTCCAGCCTGTCGGCGATCATTGACAAGATGGTATTGGGGCTGGCCCGCACCCGGCGCACCAGGGACGCACACCGCTTGCGCATAGAAGCGTGAAAACAGTCAGTGCGTGCCATCGCGAACATCCCTGATGCGCTACAGAAGCGGGGCAGCCCCAACACCGCCCTGAACGCGTTGTTGTACTGGACACGGAGGGCACTGTATGCCCTTTCAGTATAGTCAACCCACAGGCTGCACGTGTATAAGGATGTGCAGTACGCTCTGAAAAGCATGACCTTAACACTAGCAGAACAACGCGAAAACCTGCGGGCTATCATGTTGGCTCGAATCGACAGCACCCTCCGTTCCCGCTCCATGTCAGCATGGTCTTTCAGATCCTCGGTGAGCAGATGCCCTAGATATTTAAATTGGTCTACTCGTTGTATTGGAACACCATCAAGATGGACAACCGGTATGTTCATAGGGCTCGACACTCCGATGGCCTGAAAAACCAAGTATTGGCTTTTCTTCTCATTATATTTTAACCCATGTCCACGCGCGTATTCCGTACACGTACTGAGTAAACTCCTCAGCCCACAGACCGACGCGCTCAGCAGCACCATGTCGTCCGCATAACTTATATTGTTGACACAAACGCCGTCAACATAGCATCCGACATGTTGACTGCTGAGCGAGTCGATCAGTTCGTTCATGTATAGGTTGAACAATGTAGGCGAGGTCAGTCCGCCCTGCCTCACGCCACACTCGCTAGTATAAGGATCCGACATCGCCCCCGCCCATCGGACACTATTGACCTGGTGCCCGTACCAGTACCGGAGTATACTGATGAGTTCCCACGGTAAGTTCGTGCTCTCCAGCTTCTTCCATAGGATATCGTACGAGACGAGGTCAAAGGCCCTGGATAAATCGAGGAAGCACGCGTATACCGGGGTCTTCCTCTTCGTGTAATATTTAACGGTGTGCTTTAACCCTAGAGTAATCGCGCCTTTCCGTGAAACGCGAGTGATCGCGTGGGGAGCATTTTGCCGCCCATACTTAATATGATTTTTTTTAGTAAATAGGAGTTATATCATTTTATATTTATATTTAAAGGATAGAATAAAACATAAATTATCAGAATGAGAAACATTTATTAAAGTTTTATACTTAAAATTTAGAAAATAATGGTTTGGGAGATCTTAGGTAAAATTTCTTGGTCTTTTGCAACCTCTTCACAATTATTTATATAAAAAAAACAAAAGTTAAACTTAATAGCTAATTTACATGTTTTCATCATCTACAACCTGTATTTCAGCAAAACAATCACGACACATGTACATGCAGTGTTCGTTGCACAGTAACTTTGCACACCTATTGCACCCTTTTTTCGTCCTTCTATTTTTCTTGGACGGACATACTGCGCATATACCTTCTCTACCTGAGGGTATATTTTGATGATCCGATGGCACAAATCGGGCGATTTGGTTTCTCAGTTGTTTGTGCAATGTGTTTACGTTGGATCTTCTAATGATATGTGGTCTAGTCATCGCCAGGGCAATTTCTTTCAGAAATTTTCGTCGTAATAATAACTGATCAGTATTTTCTTTATATACTATTTGACTATTTATGCCAGCAATGTTCAGAACAAACCAAAAATCAATTTTAATACGATATTTACTTCAAAACAATACTATACGAAATGAAATCTATTAATATTCTAACTATAGAAAAAAACCAGACCCACAAATTTTACTTACGTGAGTAGTCGCGCAGTGAGCAATTTGCCGTCAAACGCGACACACCTACGACAACCTTTGTTTCCTGCGGTCATCCGCGCACTGAATTCACTCTAATTTCTAAAACAAGGAGGTGACGAACAGGGGGGCAGCTACTGGGACGCTTGACCTTGACAAATGCATCGTGTACAAAATAATACGAATATTGTGCCGCGAGCGGCAAAATGCTCATAGCGCGAGCACTCTAGGGTTAAACACAGTATTGCACTCTCTGTGGACAGTTTAGGCCGAAATCCAAACTGGTTATCATGTAGTGTTACGTGTTTATTTAACTGCGTGTTAAGCACACCGTCAAATACCTTCGCCACTACGGTTGCAAGCGATATAGGCCTGTAGTTGTTTTTATCCGCCATATCACCCGTTTTGTTTTTAACCACCGGCACTACAACTGTCCTCATAAAGTCCGCAGGCAGGTAGGAGTGGGACACACACAGCGAAAAGAACATTGCAAGAACTCTCGCCAGGTGCGGTCCGGCGTGCTGCAGGTGCTCAATGCTGAGTGCGTCGTGACCAGGGGACTTTCCCCGCGCAATCTGGCTTATAGCTTTCCGGATATCTTTCGCGAGGAAACTTATTCCTGCAATTTTATTATTCTGATCAGCATTCAGCACCCTACTCGCCGGGCCAAGCGGCGACCGGATTGAAAAGTGTTCTCTGAAAACGTTCGCAATGCTCTTAGAATCACTTAAGCCATCGACGCTCCCAGGAAGGCCAGGCCGAGAGTTTACTTTTCTCGTTTTTCGCCAAAAACCACGGAAGTCACCTTTCGAGTGTTGTTCAGCGAGGGCGTCCATTCGAATCTGGTCCTGATTATTCTGGCACCACTTCAGCCTGGATTTAAACACTTTTCTACTCTCTCGCATCTCCTCATACATACAACCAGAATTAGGTCTGCCACACAGTACCCACTCGTTAAGCTTCAGCCTGGCCACCCTGTGAGCTTCGCCCACATGTCTGTTCCATCCCGACAAACGTGCACCACGCCCGCACTTCCGCGAGCTTCCCCCATTCACCATAGCCGCGCCCCGAAGGGCAGTCACGATGTCGGAGTATAGTTTATCTAGGACACGCTCGTGGTCACGGTTATTACATAAATAATCCGCACATTGTGTACATTCTGTAGGAAAATCTATTAGTTTTAATCTCCTATGACACTCTTCATTGTACATTAAGACCTGTTTATCATCTCTTTCTCCCCACCTAACACCCATATTTTCATCACATACAGTACGAGCCACTATCTTGGGCGTTAATACATCCAGATTGCATTCCACAATGAGAGGATAGTGGTCCGACCATACAGTGTCATACGCAACAAAAACATTTGTAACAGACTGCTTTGCCGCGTGAGTCACAATACAATGATCGAGCCAGCTGGGCGTCCCGTGCGCGTCACTAATGTAGGTATAGGTACCGGAATTTCGCCCCAACATTTCTACATCTATACACGACCAACTCTCCTCGCTACACACATTAATAAGTTCATTGTAAAATAACTCACCCGGCGCCGCATTAAAATCACCCAAAACAAACACAGACTCGATGTTACTCTCATCAACAATGGCACTAACCTCACTCAAACAGTCAATAAAATCTGGCAAATTGTTCACGGAGTTCGTTGGCAAATACACACTTATGACTAACACTGACCTATCACCTGCCGCTATTTTAATGGCACAAATACGTTCACTACACTGAATCACCGACACTTCTTGACAGGTATTGTAACGCCATAACACTGCGACGCCGCCATAGGGGCGTCCTCGCAAAATGCCCGCCGACGTATCCACTGCCGACGTCGCTGTGTAGCCGAACCCGGTATCAATCGTACCTACAAAAGGTATGTCGTGCGGGAGTAACCAGGTCTCCTGCAAGCATATCACGTCACACGTACTGCACAGGTCTCTGATGTCGTGCACAGCTCGTTTCACACTTTTACAATTGTAACTTGCCAAACGAAAAGACCTACTATCCATTATTTGGCTTATCTGTGCCGCCAGCAGGATTTATCTCCTGATTCATGTCTCTTCGTCTGTAACTAACGAAACGTCGAAATATGACACCCGCCCCGGCCATAGTTTCTCGTCCATGTACATAGGTAGATTATATTCCAGTATATAAAACTTATAGGCTTTATATCCTCGCTGCACTCGCATGTTTATAACTTCTAGAGATACAGTTTCCTTCGTTTTTTTTTGTATATACTGGACTATATCGCACTCCTTAGTCGAACTATGTACGTTCGTAATAAAAATCGGAATTTTCTTCTCAGCCGCCTTAAATGTACATTCCATGTCCCTCGCTATGCCTGACTTTCCTACAAATCGATATTTTCCATTTCGCTTTCGCCGAGACACTTGCTGCCAACCCTCGCCATCGTCATTATTTCTATTTGTCATAGTGACCGTGTCGCTCATCCTAACTATCGGTCGGCCGCATCGCTCCAACTCACGATGGTCCGTATCAGCCGTCAGCTGATTACATACCTGCGGCGCTGCAGCGGCCGCGGGGCTATGTACTAATGACGTCACCACAGCGTTCGCTATACCGACCTGTGCGCAGCCCGGCTGACTCACCGGCCGCGGAGGTAGGCTCTCCCCTTCCACGACGTCCGCGCTCGTCTGGTTTTGCTCCGTAGCTCGCGACCGCTGCCGCTCACTTCGTTTCTCAACATAATCACATATCTTTTCTTCGTCTACCCCACATTTTCTATATTGAGGTAAATGTACATTATTCGTTGATTCGTTTGTCGAGTCGTCGATGTATTCATGCGACAACCCCACAGGCCCACTATCTAACCACGCTCCACGCATTGTATTTATTTTAAAAGCGGATGTTTGTGGTAAGGAATCGTTTCTTATTCGCAAAACTTCGGCCTTTATATCTTGCACGCTGTCACTAGTTGCATAATTGATCTTTATGTTCTCTATTTCCGCTTTCAATACCAAAATATCCTTTAGCACCCTCGAGCAATCCAAATGATCCCACAGTATTGGAGGCAACTTATCCAACTGTCGCGCCACAAACACGGGGATATCATCTGGTTCCGTGGACTTGAAAAGGCTAATAATATCTGTAAGATCACGCTCCTCCTTGCCTTTATTCTTTCGGATTATTTTCCGCTTATCCGTTGGTAAGGCTTCGTATAAAAGCGCCTTGGATTTCTTTATTTCGTCACTCGTAAAAGCAGACGCACATATTCGAACTAATGTTTCCTCGTCCGCGATCGAGATTTTCTGTTGCACATAACATAGCAACTCATCTACGATGAGATTGCAGCCAGTACATTTTACTAGGTTTGACATTCTACGCGAATCAGTACTACGAACCTACACGGCACCCGTCGCTGGTGGGTGCGCGCGCGCGACTCCATTATACACATTATAGCTTGACGTTAGTTCACGACACGAAGACCACAGTTTGCAGGCTTCTTATTTCAAGTCTCCGCGGACCCGTTCTTGTAGTTATGGCAGAGTTGCGTAATCCTTAGCGTCTTGAAATTGTCGCGTTTTCTTCTTAATCCAGCTGGGGCGACCCGCTTGTGGGAGACCAGCTGAACCGATTCGCTATCGTAAATAGAGACTACTCACAGTAAAAATCCGGCTCGAAGGACCATTAATGTAGGGGCCAAAAGTTGTAGGCACGATACACTATCACTTTGTTGATGTTGGTTTAGTTGCGGAGTACACAGAAAGAACCACAAGTAGAGTTTTAAGGTTATATTAAAGGTTGTAGTTAACAAGGTAGAGTGGTAGCGATTCTTTCTCTTGACAAGTGGTTAGTTCCACAGTTGTTGTCTGACTCGCTCTGCTTAGCGTGAAAAGTTACAATTATAGCGTAATATTTTGTGACGCACGCCACCAAAGTAGGTTGCTGCGTTTGCAAAGTAAATGTACGGTTGATGAGACCGTACACTTACCTTGTCTATAAGACACATAAAAGAATTAATTCCAAACGCTATACCATTAGAAAATTCAGGGAACAGTTATGCACCCAATTACTAGGTTTATATCAGGACAGGAACGCTCCAGTGGTGCAGAGATATGCGAACCCGGTGAGCATAAGTTCGGGAAAAATCCTTTAGCTGACCATCGTAATCGGATTGTGCGTCGTAAGTGCATATGTTACGAGTAAAGCTAAAAGATGGAGTAAACCTAGGTTTACCCGGGTTGACTTAGTATTTATTACCCAAGCTTCTTGCGTAAAGTCCGAATAATAAGTAAAATAAATTTTAATTCGGGCTTTACCCATACTCATCTAGGTCTACCCAACTCTGGCTGGGTAATGTTAAAAATTTGTCTAATTAATTAGTGAAATGAAAATCCAAAGGCATTTTAAACTTTTATTATTTAAAAAACATACAAAGGCGAACGTAATCGCTTGAACAGCATAAACTTAATAGCTTTAATAACAAAAACTAATAGCGGGCTGAAACATGATATATTTAATAGCACAAATATATTAAAAGTTTGTATGACAATTAGTTCAAAGTACTATCGATCGTTGTTATTAAAATTGAAATTATTTATTTGAGCAAGATAAACTACTGTGACATTTTGAATTACAAAGTTTTCCTGCAGCTTTGCATGAACATTTCTTTGTAGCACATTTCGTTTTGCAATTGCACCTTTTATAACCCTGGCCTCTTGAAAGCTACTGTTCATTTGCAAACTCTCGTAAGCTTTTTTTTCTGGTAATATATTTTCGATATCAATCAGTTACTCAATACTCAATCATTTATTGCATTCCACAATTGCATTGCATTGCATTCATTTATTGCAGTTTATCATGACACACAGAAAACTGATTCCTTGAGAACATTTCCTCAATAGTACCACGTTCTTCGTTTCCTAGCCTATACAGATCATCAGTTTTTTTTTTCAAATGCCATAAGCACATTCCGAAACTCGCCTCTTCCTCTATCGACATCTGGTATTTGGACTCTTACCGTATCTCCAACAGAACATGGAGGAAATTTTAAATTAGATAAGGCGGGGAAACGCGGGCAGGTGCAAGCGGCGCGGGGGAACGCGGGCCCCCGTGATTTGCGCCACGCCCAACTAACATTTAGGCGCTAAGACAAGAGTAAATCTATTAGAGCGCTTACCAGATTCTAAAGTTATAAATGAGTGTTACGCATTGGAGTTAGAGCGCGCTATAACTCTACTATACCCCCTAAATGGGCACACTTTTTTGTCACCTTAGGTTGTTTGATAGCGATACAGCAGAGTTACAGAATGGGTTAAGTGAATAAAAATCGTAAATTGATACGTTAAAGAAACACTCTGTACACGCGTACTTGAAGGACAGCGATGTCGGAATTTATTTAATTAAATAAATTAGAATTAATTAAATAAATAGAGTATCAATTTACGATTTTTAGTGAATATTTTAATATAAAAAAAAAAACATTTTATTTTCGAATGGTAATATTTTTTTTAGCATGTATGGATGCTATACTATTGCGGGTTAACGGGAACGCCCTCTGTTAGTTAACATACTGTATAATTACCATAGCTTTCCTTTGAAAAAAATATTTTAACTCTACTTACAATACTTACATTATCATGGAAGTCCTAATATTGCTAGCTAAAAGCAGAGCTTTGCGAGGGCTCGCGTCGTTTTTCTGCGTGGTAATAATCTTTAAGGCAGTTTTTTTTAATATTTTTTTTTCGTAATTTAAATAATTTTTTTTTACTGATAACACATCTACATATAAATAGAAATTATTATGTTAAAGCACAAATCAATAGGCGTAATAGTTTTTCCGTAAAGTGTACCACAAAATGCTCAGGTTGTGGGATATAGCAGGGCTCGCTTCGCTCGCCCTGATCTTTTATAAGCCTATTACACTGTAAAAGACTATATTGAGGACAAAAAAGGCTTGCGATTGAGCTGCTCCAATAGGTTTAGACGGTAAATGTTGTTTTTATTATGTTGCTTATTTTACACTTTTTTTTAAATACATATTATATAATTAAATCGACGCAAAACTAACTGAAACTTTAAAAATATTAACTTTAAGTTCAAACTTAACAGTTAAATATGACTGGATAGGTTTAAATTACTTTAGATTTGATTGTTGTAGTCAGTTTGCTACTTTTCAATGTAAAAAGTCGTGTTATGATTTGCGGTTACTATAAGCAAACCATAAGTGAAGGTGTTGAGTTGGCAATGGTGAATAAAGTTTTTTATGTTGGCAACTCCGCATGTTATGCGCTCTCTTGTTCTCTCTGGTGCTACATATAATTCGCTGTATTGTGTTTTTATCTAAGCTAAATTAAAGTTACTAATCCTGCCCAATTTCTCTATTTTAACCTCTGATTCCAACAGGTTATGGGCCCAGTCCCTACCTGAATGTTTTATTTTTGTGGCAGGATCGAGTTTTTAATAGTAACAAGCAAGAGGACTTTGAGGTTAAGAAAAATATTAATGTCGGCGTGTGTGCCTCGGCTTTGAGAAATTTTACTTAGAAATACAGCGAAATGGAATTGAAAATAGATAACGCCGTAAGTCTTAGGTTACAAGGTTCAGATAATTGGACAGTATGGAAGTTCCAGACGGAAGTCGTATTAAAGAGCAGAAGTTTATTCAGTATAGTAACAGGAGAAAAGTTAAAGCCGGAAAATGAGAAAGAAAAAGAAGAATGGAATAAAAATGACGCCAAAGCGCAGGAACTTATAGTTATGAGGATGGAACAAGGACCGCTTACCCATCTACTCTCTTGTACGTGTTCCAGGGAGATGTGGTCAAAATTAAAATCTGTTTATGATAAAGAGTCCGTTGTAAGTGTTCACCTCCTGCAGCAACGATTTTTTATGTGCGAATTTAGAGAAGAAAATGTATCCACATTTTTGTCAAAGTTAGGCGAGATTAGAAACAAACTGAAACAAGCTGGAGAACCCATCTCAGACAAGATGTATATAACCAAAATTTTAATGTCGCTTCCAGAACCCTACAAGCATTTTAGGTCTGCGTGGGAGTCAGTACCGTTGGAAAACCAAACCACAGAAGAACTCACTTCTAGATTGTTGATTGAGGAGGAGCGTCTCAATTCTAGTGAGGACACAGTAATTGCTCTGGCAGGGACAAGTAGAGAGACAAAGAAGATAAAATGTTTCAGTTGTGATGGAGAGGGACATATAGCCAAGTTTTGCTTCAAGAATAAAAAACATAAGGAAACCAGGAGTTGTTATTACTGCAAGAAAAAGGGTCATTTAGCGGAAAATTGTAGAATTTTGAAGAATAAGAGAGAAAATAGTGTGACAAAAGGTTCTAGTGTTAAAAATGAAAACAAAAGTAACTATAATGCGTTTATGGGCTTGCACTGTGATTTTGAAGTGTCTAATGACTGTTGGTATATGGACACTGGTGCGAGTGAGCATATGTGTAGTGATAAGACTCTTTTTGAAAAATTAGAAGAAAAACCCTATATAAGCAAAGTGAAAATAGGTAATGGGGATATGTTAGAAATCAAAGGAAAGGGGACTGTGATAGTTTTTGCATGGAATGGTAGTAAATACATAAAATCTGTGTTAAGCAATGTTTTATATGTTCCAAAACTTAAATTTAACTTGTTTTCTGTTGGATATGTACTAGACAAAGGTTTTCAGATAGTTTCAAACAATAAATATTGTGAATTTGTGGATAGGCAAAATAATGTTTGTGCAATAGCAGTGAGGGAAAATAAATTGTATCGTATGAAGTTTTCTAACAAAGAATCATGTACCTTAAATCCAAATGCTGTTTCTGAACGAAGTGACTTTGACATTTCATATTGTAATTTGAGTAGTCGAGTTGAAAGTTTATTTACATGGCATAAAAGGTTAGCGCAACAAAATATCTCACAAGTAAAGAAGTTTTTGACTAAAAATAACATTAAATTTTGTGACAGTGAATTTATTTGTGAAAGTTGTTTGGCAGGAAAACAAAGTAGGTTGTCATTTTCACTGAGTGAGTCCAGGGCTACCCGTCCACTAGAATTAGTGCATGCAGATGTTTGTGGCCCCATGGAACAGCTATCTATTGGAGGATCAAGATATTTTTTGCTTTTAAAGGACGACTATTCAGGTTATAGATTTGTGTATTTCTTAAAAAATAAATCGGAAGTTAAGCAGTGTATAAATAAGTTTATTGTAAGAATAGAGTCGGAAATATCAGAGAAAGTGCACACAATACGAAGTGATAATGGTTTAGAGTTTGTGAATTCAGAATTAAGTGACTTTTTACAAGAAAGAGGCATTATACATCAGAGAAGTGTTGCATACAGCCCTCAGCAAAATGGGCGTGCCGAGCGTGAAATGCGTACACTTGTGGAGGCAGCTCGTTCAATGATACATAAACATGCATAAAAAGTTTTGGGCAGAGGCCGTCAATACAGCAGCCTACACGTTAAATAGGACAGGCCCTAGTCCTGTGTTGGGGTTAACACCATATGAAGCACTGTATAAGAAAAGTATACCCGAAGTTGTGTTTAAGGAGTTTGGTATAGGAGCATCAGTACATATTCCAAAAGAGAAACGATTAAAATGGGATAGTAAAAATGTTATGGGAATTTTTGTGGGTTATGAGGAAGATGTGAAAGGATTTAGAATTTATTTTGATAGAACATCAAGAGTGGAAATAAAAAGAGATATAATATTTATTGAGAGGAGACAGACAGAAAGTAGTGAAAATTGTGTAAAAATAAGTTTTAATGAAAATGAGGAACAAGGAAGCATGGAGAGTGGTCAGGTGATAGAAGTTGAAGAAAATACACAGACAAGAGAAGAAAGTGAAGAAAATGGAGAAGAAAGTTATAATTTAAGACCAAGGACATCAAAAATGCCATTAAAGTTTAAGGATTATCACATGGGCTTACTGTGTGTAGATGAGAAAGAACCTACAACTTATGAGGAAGCCTTGTCCGGGAAAGATAGTAGTAAATGGCAAGAGGCCATAGATAAAGAAATTCAAACATTAAAGAACAATGAGACATGGACAGAGGTCAGCATACCAGAAGGGAAGAAATCTGTTAGTAGCAAGTGGGTGTTTAAAGTAAAGAACAGAGGACAAGAAAGTGAAGTGTATAAAGCGAGATTAGTGGCTCGTGGTTTTGAACAAAAGTGTGATATGAGTGATGTGTATGCGCCAGTTGCTAGGTTATCTACCTTTAGAGTGTTTTTGGCTGTCGCTACATACCTTAAGTTGCCTGTTTACCAAATGGATATTAAAGGAGCATTTTTGTATGGCGAAATTAAAGATGATATATATTTGAGTTTACCAGAAGGAATAAATACTAGTAATGGGAGTAAAATTGTAAAACTTAATAAGTCTTTGTATGGTTTAAGAAGTAGTCCTAAATGTTGGAATGAATGTTTTGATAAATTCATGTTACAAATGGGTTTTAAGAGGTCAATGACTGACACATGTGTATACTATAAAAATAATGGTGATGTGAAGTTATATCTATTGCTATATGTGGATGATATAGTTTTATTTGGAAATTCAGAAAAAGAAGTAAATGATTGTAAACTAGCTTTGTCAGAACAATTTTGTATGAAGGATATGGGGTTAATAAATAACTTTTTGGGTATTAAAATTAATCAGAATATTGTGACTGGAGTAACTGAGTTATCGCAGGAAAGTTCTTTACTAAATATATTGGAAAAGTTTGGTATGGATACATGTAAACCTGTAGCTACCCCGATGGAAGAGAACTATGATCATAGTTTTTTAAAAAGAGATTGTTCAGAAAGTGTAGAATTGGAAGATAAGTGTAGAAAAATAATTGGTTCATTGATGTATGTTATGCTGTGTACCAGACCAGATCTTTGTATATCTATAAGTATATTAAGTAGATATCAGTCATGTGCCAGTGAGGATTTATTACGAGCACTAAAACGTGTTTTACGTTACGTTAAGGGTACTGTTAATTTAAAATTGATATTTAAGTCTAATGATATTGATTATCCTATAGTTGGTTTTGTAGACTCTGATTGGGCTGGTGACAAAGGTGACCGTAAATCTACTGGAGGTTACATTTTTAAAGTTCTTGGTTGCACTGTGTCCTGGGTGTCTCGTAAACAGTCAACAGTGTCATTGTCATCAACCGAATCTGAGTATGTAGCTCTTAGCATGGCTACTTGTGAAGCTTGTTGGCTTAGGAACATTTATAATATACTTATAAGTAAAGAGATTTGTGTGTTGTTGTATGAAGATAATCAGTCGGTGATAACATTGTCTAAGAATCCTCAATTTAACCATAAATTAAAACATATTGATATTAAAGTCCATTTTGTACGCGATAAAATAATAAATAATATTGTCAAGGTAGAGTATATTTGTACTAATGAACAGTTGTCAGACATTTTTACAAAACCTCTTGGTAGGATAAAGTTTGAAAAGTTTTGTACAGCATTAGGCTTGCTAGAGTGAAAATTGATTAATTTAAGGTTTCTTACTAAGGTAGTATTAAGGGGGTGTTACTGTAATTTAAATGTCTCTTAAAGTTGTTCAGATTTTCTTTGTATTTTGATGTAATTAACCATTGAGGGGGTGTGTTGAGTTGGCAATGGTGAATAAAGTTTTTTATGTTGGCAACTCCGCATGTTATGCGCTCTCTTGTTCTCTCTGGTGCTACATATAATTCGCTGTATTGTGTTTTTATCTAAGCTAAATTAAAGTTACTAATCCTGCCCAATTTCTCTATTTTAACCTCTGATTCCAACAGAAGGTTTATTCAAACTTAAGTTTAAAAAAACAAGTTATCTATTGCTAAATTAATTTCTTAATTAATAAGCGATATGCGTTAGTTTAATAATGATTTTTGGTTAATTTTTGTTTAACGGAAAGAGTTGATTGAACTACAAGGTCAAGCGAAACAACACGGCGGCGCGGCGCGTGTTTTAAGAAATATCAAAAAGTTTTAAGCAATAAATAATTAATTCAATGTTAAAATCGAGTGATAAAAATAGTAAAACAAAATTAACAAATCATAGTTTGCTACTTTAATCAACGTTACCTACAAGTTGTAAAATAATAAGTGTTGTAATGAATTCGCAACGACGACGCCATCTTTGGTATTTCAAAAATGGCGGGCCGCTGCGAGGCCACATTATCAAGGAGAATTTCGTGAAGACAAGTGGCGTTTTATTAGAATATCTTTTGAGTACGATTTCAATTATTATTTAGATTTTAAGGTTTACTTAATTGTGCAATAAGAATAAAAACGTGAGTAGACAAATTGGGTGTATTCATTTTTGCAATGAGTGAGTCTAGCGGTGGAGATGGTGACGTCAGCTCAGCTGACGATGACGTCACGATTTCCAAAAATCCGAATGGTCCCGGTTCTCCGTTATATATTAACTTAAACAATGACATGTACATTTACTGTATAAAGTATTACATATATCATTTTAATTATTGTGAAAATGAGGACTATGTGGGTCATTGTTTCCGTTTTAATCATGGTCTGGCAGTTTGAGAAGTTTATGCGGCCTACCCAAATGGTATTGTTCGTCGAATCGTTGAGCTCCTCAAGTTCTGAGTTGAGCTGCACGATTTTTGACAAATGCGTGCACTGATTGGACAGGTCCGCTCAATCTGTGTGGTTCTTTCCGCAAAACACCATTTCAGACACCAATCTAGACTAGACTAGACTTTAAAAGAGACTGTGATCTCTGAGTTTGTTTCGGCCTTTCTTCTCAGAAAAGCCTGATAGAAGTTAAAAAATAGGTATATAATTGACGTGTAAGTGTTTGTACGTATACAAACCTACTTACAGAAAATAAATCATTTATCATTTAGCACACTTTTCCAGAAATCATCAACAAAAGTTACATTAGTTCCACTATCGGTCAAGAGATGGCGCTGACATAAAATTGCAATATTCTACACCGCGGTGCACAGTGTTAAAATTCTCTGACGAATATAGGCCTCGCCGATGAAAATTTAACATATGATGTTACAGAACCCTCGGTGCGCGAGTCCGACTCGCTCATGCCCGGTTTTTTTTTATTTACTTCAACTTGGGAAACAGTGCAAGTTTCATCAAAATCGATTCAGTAATTTTCAAGACATGGACTAATATCTGTAAGTGTGACGGCCTGGCTTATTGATACGAGCTATGGGTGTACTATCAAAGGAATAACATCTCAAACCCTTGGTCAAATTTCTAGTGCAATATTTGCCTCAAAACTATATACCTATTTATTTCAAACTTACAAAAAAAAAAAAATATTTAAAAATATTAACCGACTTCAAAAAAAAATTAACTCAAAATTATGAAATAACCTTAATTTCGGAAGTTGGTGGCAAAAAACTAAAACTTGTAGCAGCTAGGTGTCCTTGCCACAACATTTTCAGGGTGTCATCTTGTCACCGCCCAACTCCGGCCGATACGATGCAGTAAAAAGAAGACTGTTGGAGGTATATGAAGATAGCGAGGGTATTCAGCTACAAAAACTGCTGAATGATATGGAACTCGGCGATCAACGTCCACCGCAGTTGCTTCGCCGAATGAGAAACCTTGCTGGGAAAAAGATGCCAGATAACACCCTGAAAATGTTGTGGCAAGGACACCTAGCTGCTACAAAATAAATAAAATACAGATCTCATCGATCCGAAATCTCGTTGGGGCCTGCCAGATAGACTCACACGGCAGCGCGCGCCCTCGCCCGCGGCAACACCCGAGTGGCCCGAGTCACCCGACGTGTCGCAGCACTCACAGCACGGCGCCTGCGCACTTCGGCACGCCCAGGTCAGTCACTACCCGCTAATACTCTACGGAGATATGTCTGGTTGCTACCTAAGTGATGCTAAGACTTACATAATGGGCCTCCTGCCCTATAGCCTCACTATTGCACAAAAGATGACCATAATATGTTGAAATCTGTCAGCACAAGTAGCAGATTCTATTTGTTCGACGAATGTACAACCAGGGAATAAAATTATTTATTAAAATGACATAACGTTAATTTGGCTTGCATTTCAATGACATTGTGATTTGAATATACGGACAATTCAACGTGGTCCTACCTAATCATTTGTTAAACAATGTCCCTGTCTCACTTATTATATCAACTTTATACCTATCGCTACACTTGCTACTGATGAGCTACATAATATACCTAATACCGCTATAAGTAATTAATACTAAGAAACAAATAGTATTGGAATGTATAATATAACAGTACAAAGGGTAGACTCTCGCGGTTTCTACTCCCCGGCCGCGGCCGGTGCACTGGCACATACACCGAGCTGCGCACAGGCCCGCGAGCAGTGGTAGCGCACAGATACAATATGAAAATATATATTTACGGAGTAAAACATCAGTCTTGGTACTAGCGAACACTTGGTTGTTTGTTGAAGACAAGCGGAGCCCCGCACCTAGCGCCCGCGCCGCGCCTGAGTGCTCAACCTAGTTTCAATCTAGGTGCATTATCGATGTTCGACATCAATAATGTATATACATACATAGAAATAACGCGACGCGGCCATAAATAAGACAAGCTTCCACCCGACCGCGGTGCCGCCGCAGTGCCGGACTCGGCCGGACCTAGCGACGCGTTCACAGCTACACGCACGTTCATAAACTGCTTTGCTGTGTAACGTGATGTTGTAACTAGTAATTTGTAGTTTGGCACACATACCCCTAGCGGCAACCATTCCTGCCTCTCATACAAATAGTGCAGCCGATAACGATTGAATCATAATAAGTATTTAAAAGAATAGGAAGAGATACGTAATTGTAAAACTTTTTATAAATAGACAGTAATGGATCATATCACAGACTGGTCACCCAAGCTCGCTGGGTGGTCGCGCGGGCGCAGCCGGGGCGCGCGGCTTCTGTAAGCGCTCCTTAAAAATATAAATTTACTACGAACATTATAACAAAATATCCAAGTTCCTTCAACTACTGGATCAATATATAATTATCAGCTTACGAAATAAAGGAAGAATTCGAGACGCACGGTCTTGGAGCATATTTATCATGCCCCTGGACCTATTGGAGCTAGGTGCGCACATTACATGCTACGTACTACTTGCATGTACGAGGTGTATTTGAAGTAACTGAAACCTCCTCTAAATCAGCTGCTCCCTACATTTCCTCGAGTTATGCGAACATAATGTAAAAAGAAGTTTATTTTCCGCTATTTCAGTAGAAGTTGTTTGTACGTACAATGACCCTAAGAGGTTTCAGTTATTTCATTTACATCTTGAAGGTTCGCGTGACGAGTCTACAGTACATGTGAGCAGGCTCGTAGGCGCTCACGGCTGCGCTTCCTCCGCCCACAGCGCACTCAGCGTGATGCCCAGCTGCGCCAGGTAGTACGTGGACATCACCAGCACCTGCGGACGCAACGCTCGTCACACACCAGTCTCGCAAGGCGACGCGGGCCGGAGCCGGAGCCGGAGCCACACCCACCTGCTGGTAGGGCACGGGGCCGCCGAACAGGTTGTAGCCGAGGGTGGCGTCCGACACCAGGAACAGCAGCGCGCCGGGCGCCGCCGCACCGCCACGCGCCGCGCCGCGCCACGCCATCGTGGCCAGCAGCAGCGCGTACGCCGGCACCAGCGCGCGCAGCGCCTCGGGCGGCGACAGCAGCGCCAGGAAGCAGCCCGTGGCCGCGTACAGCGCCGCGCCAAGCAAGGCCGCGCGCCGCGCCCAGCCCAGCGCCGCGATGTAGGCGACGTGCGCGCCCGCGAACGCCGCCATGCCGGCCACGAAGTGCTGCGGCCACACCAGCAGCGCGTCGCCCAGCGCCGACAGCGCCAGCCCCGCCGCCACGCGCCGCGCGTACCCGCCCCTTTATCATTTACATTTATTAATCGAAACGTTGCAGACTAACTTTGTCAGCAAAATTACAACGGTCTGCCCTATACATTTGATACTGTTCATGATAACTACCCGAAACCTGAAGATAGAAAACCACAAACACATTGTGCCGTGGCAAGTCCAATATAGAAAATGATTGCGTTTAGCTGGTTGAATGCCGTAATTACAGAAACAATTAAAAAACTATTGTGTATCGCGAGGTTCTACGTTCATAGTTCATACGTAGGGTTAAACCACGACAATCGGACACGATATAGACTGGGTGAAGTGTCCCACAGGGAGCTTAATTGGAACTGTTTGTCTTGGTACCTAATAATAATAATATACACAGTCTGGCCAAAAATACTGTTACAATTAAAAATAAGAAAGATATTACATTTGAATTTGGAATCTGTCATTTTTTACGATTGTTCATTGAGTTTTCTAATTTTGGCGCCAATACATTGTACAATATTTTGCGATATTCAAATGGAGTGGGGTGATAAAGAGAACCGAATCGCTGTGATTGCATTACACAAAGTTGGTATGGAGTCAAATGCAATTTTTAAAACTCTCCATACGCTTGGTATTAGTCCAATGTTTGTATACCGGGCTATTAATAGGTAAAATGAGACCTCTGTCTGTGACAGAAAAAGATATGGCCGTCCACGTAGTGTCCGTACGAAAAAGGAGGTCAAAGCAGTGAGGGAAATAATTCGAAGAAATCCTGTCCGAAAGCAAAAGACTTTATCTCGGGAAATGAAGATAGCACCCAGAACCATGTCGCGTATTTTAAAAGATGACTTAGGACTTGCAGCCTATAAGAGATGCACTGGTCATTTTTTAACTGATAAATTAAAAAAGAATAGGGTGGTGAAATCGAAACAACGTTTAAAGGACTGTATTGCAGCCAATGGAGACCACTTCGAATAAGTTTTTTATATTGGAAATTGTTTTATATTTATGTATTAAACTAACACACTGTAAAAGTAATAAATATTATTTGCAAATTGATCGGGTTAAATTAGAAATTCGAAAGTATTTGACTATCAATAGATGCAAAATTCGCGATGAGCAAAATCGCGAATTTTGCATCTATTGATAGTCAAATACTTTCGAATTTCTAATTTAACCCGATCAATTTTTTCAGATGGTAACGTAACCTGGAAGTTTTCTGAATTGAGTATAAAACCTAAAAATGTACATATTTTGTTTGGTACCATGGAACTTTTTCCTCATTTATTAGAAAACCAAGAGAGGTAATTAATTTTTTAGTTTGTGTTGTGTTGTATAAACATTCATTATAAGACCGTCCCATTAACCAATAATCATCTAAGTAATTAGTTGATATTAGTCCGGCAGAGCGTAGCAAATGGACTATAGGTTTCATCACTTTAATGGATATGTATGGTGCTGTACTCAAGCCAAATGGTAATACGTTAAATTCATATAAGTTTTGCTCAAACTGGAATCTTAAATATTATTTTCTTGAGTTTTCATTAAATAATAAGCATCTTTGGGAACGCGAGGAGATGATGTTCGTTCCCTTTTGCTTCGCACTCACGACGACGAGGTTCGGCAAAAATGAAAGTCAGGCGTGATGTTAATGTTGAATAATATAATGTAGAAACTTTCCTAATGCTAACGCGAATAACAATGAGTCGGAGGAAGGGTTTCGGTACATAAAGATTCAAATAGAAAAATAACATGTTACGCCGATGGGAGTTGTAACCTCTATATTAAAAGCCCAGTGGTCCACAGACTATTAAGTCTGGTGTTGCCAACGCTTATCGTTGCGTTCATAAACGCCACACCACCCCCCCACGGAGAAGGATGAACCGGTTATTCGAAATCGGAGAGATCCTTAAACTTAACTCGTCTACCGGAACGAGTGGTATACGGCAGTTTCGGGGCAGTTGGATTGGTGTCCCTGGATTTTGCAGGTTCTATAGGACTCTTAGGGAGGTCAACAGTCGTGTGTGTCATAGTTTCTGGGGGCTTCTTAGGGTACTCATTTGCGGTAGGTATTGTGTGATCTACGTGTGCCGGTTTTACTCGATCTACACTGACGGTCACGGTTTTGTGGTTGATTTCCAGTGTAATTGTTTTCCCATCACTGGCACGATCCACTATTCGGTACGGGCCGGTATATGGTGGCTGTAACGGTCGTCTAACAGAATCATCCCTGAGGAATACATGCGTCGCTGACGAAAGATCTTTAAATATGAATGCAGATGGTTGTGTGTGTCGAGATGCCGGGATGGGTCGCACAGTTGACATTTTACGTCGGAGTTGTACGACGAAATCTGCTGGGTCATAGGAATTATGTGGCTCATCTGATGCTACGAGCAATTCGCCGGGCAATCGAAGAGGTTCCCCGTACACCATTTCAGCAGCTGTGGCTTTCAAGTCTTCCTTGAAAGCTGACCGCATACCGAGAAGGACAAACGGCAACGCGCGCACTCATGAGTCCTGGTGGCACATGAGGGCAGCTTTAAGCTGGCGATGGACGCGCTCGATCATGCCGTTGGCGCAGGGATGGTAAGCTGTCGTTCTGGTTTTTGTGGTCGCGAATTGTGTCATCAGTCGGCGGAACAGGTCGGACTCGAACTGAGTTCCTTGGTCTGTTGTAATGACTGAAGGCACCCCGAAGCGAGCCATCCACTCCCGTGTTAGGGTTTCTGCTACTTCTTCTGCGGTGATCGAACGCATTGGCCATACTTCGGGCCATTTAGTCACTCTATCAATGGCAGTCAAGCAGTACCGATAGTCGTTGCAAGTCGGCAAGGGACCTATGATGTCTATGTGTACATGTTTGAAACGACCTGGCGGTAGGGCGAAATTGCCGAGTGGGGAAGAATTATGGCGCGATACCTTAGCGCGCTGACATGCTATGCATTGTCGGGCCCACTGTTTGCAGTCCTTGTTGATTGACGGCCAAACATAGCGTTCAGTCACGAGACGAGTAGTGGCTCGTGCACCAGGGTGACTTAAGTTATGTAGTTTGTCGAATGTTATTTTACGGAAGGAAGGGGTCAAGTATGGGCGAGGTTTGCCGGTCGACTTATCACAGGTGATAAGAATGTCAGTTCCGGGAATGTTGACTTTTATTAACTGCAGGCTAGAGCCTTGCTGATATAAATTGGCTAACTCCTGGTCTACCTCCTGTGATTTTGCAAGCATTTGCCAATCCTGATCAAGAGCGATCGCGTCAACGCGAGACATCGCGTCTGCGACAATGTTGTCTTCTCCCTTGATATACTTAATTTCTGTGGTAAACTGGCTAATAAAGGACAACTGATTCAACTGAGTAGGTGGCAGTTTCTCCCGGCGTTGTATGAAAGCGTAGAGCAGTGGCTTGTGGTCTGTAAAAATGGTTACATGCTGAACTTCGAGGATGTGGCGGAAATGCTGCACGCTTTCATATACTGCTAACAACTCGCGATAATAAGCGGGCCACTGTGTTTGTTGGTCGGTCAGCTTTTTGCTAAAGAAAGCGAGAGGTACCCACTTCCCTTCGATTTCTTGTTGAAGGCAGGACCCGATGTGGACGCTGGAAGCGTCGGTAAACAGTCCAAGAGGGGCACCGTGTACCGGATGATGCAGTAGTGTAGCGGTCGCTAGACTCTTTTTGCAAGCTTCTAGTTGTTCGAGGAGTTCAGGTGACCATATAAATGGCTTTGCACCCTTACCTTTAGTAGCAATAACCGCTTTTATTAAAGGAGCCTGGAACAACGCGGCCTTAGGAAGAAATCGACGATAGTAATTTAGCATACCGAGAAACCGACGCACACCCTGGACAGTTTTAGGGGGTGGAAATTCGAGAATGGTTTGAACACGATCTTGAGGAGGTTGAGTGCCCTCGGGACTAATGTGATAGCCTAGGAATGTTACCTCACGTGCACCAAATACACACTTGGAAGAATTTATCACGACCCCATAGTCCCGTAATCGTCTGAAGAGAATTCGCAGATGTTCGCAATGCATAGCCACATCTGTGGAATGGACGAGAATGTCGTCCACATATGGAAAACAAAAATCAAGACCCCGTGTGACCTCGTCGATAAACCGCTGAAAGGTCTGGCCAGCGTTGCGAAGACCGAAGGTCATGAAGGGGAACTCGAAGAGGCCAAACGGGGTAATGATGGCAGTCTTTGAGATGTCATCTTCTGATACCGGAATCTGATGATACGCCTTCACCAGGTCGATAGTGCTGAAAATTTTAGCTCCCGTGAGGTTATGAGCAAAGTCATTAATGTGCCTGACTGGATACCTATCCGGCACAGTTCGGGCGTTAAGCGCGCGGTAGTCACCACAAGGACGCCAAGTGTTGTCTTTCTTTAATGTCATGTGCAACGGAGACGACCACGCACTTTTGGATGGTCGTGCTGTGCCGGTCAAAACCATTTCCTCAAATTCCTTTTTAGCCGAGTTCAATTTTTGAGGTGCTAGGCGACGAGGACGGCAAGAAACAGGAGGCCCATCCGTTGTCTTGATGAAATGTACGGTATCGTGCTTAATATCCCTAGGGAGACCGGGAGGGTGAGTGATTTCTGGGAACTCTGCTAGCACTTGTGCGATAGCAGAGTTCGAAGGGGCTACGGCTTTGACACTGGGTTGTTCTGACGTCGCGGTGGAGGCAAGGGCAGAAAGGTTGGTGACGCCATCTATTAACCGCTTAGTGCGACAATCTGGAAGCAAGTGATAATATGCCAAAAAGTCCGAGCCAATAATCGCATTATTGACGTCGGCGACAATGAATGTCCAGGTGAAATTACGACGCAGACGAAAGTTAAGTGTCAATGTTATTGTTCCGAATGTCTGTATGCTGCTACCATTAGCAGCGCACAGATCATAATCGGTAGGTTTCCTTCGATTAGAAAGCCAACGGTGGGGGTAACAGCAAAGATCCGAACCAGTATCAATAAAAAATTGTCGCTTAGAGACTTGATCAGTTACGAAGAGGCGACGGCTGAGGGGTTGATTGTTTTCGCAATCAGTCGCCGCCGCTACTGACTGCTCTTTGGGTTTTCCGCCAGCCAATTACAGGGTGAGATGCATTTTCTGGCCTTGGTACCGTATTTCCGATGGTACCAGCAGCGTTTTTCAGTCCGGTCAGGAGTACTGTTGCGCGAGGACTGCCTGCTGCGGTTTTGAAATCGGGAGCGATCAGATCTCAGAGCAGCAATTTGATTGCCCAAGTCGTCTATCCGCTCCAAGAGACTATTTAGTGTAGGTGTACCTGTAGCAGCAAAAACATTTGCCTGACTTGGCTGGGCTTCAATAATTTTATCAGCGATGTCGGCTATCCTATCTAGGCTGAGATCGGCCTGGGCTGCCAGGATGCCTTGTGCATGCTGAGGCAATCGGCGGACCCAAAGCTGGCGCAAGATGTTGTCATCTGACAGGGTGTTCCCAGCAATAGACCTAAGATGACGGAGGAACTGGGATGGTTTTCTATCTCCAAGTTCCTCATCACCTAGCAATCGTCTTACCCGCTGCTCTTCGGATATAGAAAACCGTTTAATTAATGTTTCTTTCAGTGTCTGATATTTTCCTTCTGCCGGTGGATTGATTACTATATCTTCAATTTCCCCAGCTACCTTGTGATCGATTTGGCTGAGGACATAACTGTATTTGGTGATATCAGTATTTATACCAGCCAATAGAAATTGGGCTTCGGCTTGTGCAAACCATACAGTGACTCTGTCAGACCAAAATGGTGGCAGCTTTACTGCAACCCTGCACATGGCAGCGGCTATCTCCGGCTTAGACTGGTTACTAGCTTGTTCATGCTGTGCTCGCAGGGCAATGTTTTCAGCCTCAAGCATATTTAAACGTGCTTGGAGTTCTTCAGACATAGTGAGGAAACTCAAAATTTTAATAAGCCATGCAAAATCCAAAGACCCCTCAAAACACCGAGCTAGGGGTAGTTATTCTAACCGTGGGTGAGTGGTGAGGGTTGATATAAGTACAATGTGAGCATGCAAATGTGAAACAACACAAAAAAAATAAAAATGTGCAAACACCGATAAAATAAACACAAAAATTAAGTGCACAGGGTGTCAATATTAAAACAAACAAAAAAAAATGTAGAAACAGTTAAATAGTCATTATAAGCATTCAATGCACAATATCCCAACCTTTATCATATTAGTGTGTATTATACATTGCAGTTTAAAAAAGTTAGTAATAATAAAGAAGTCAGCGAGTAACACACCAAAACATTTTTCAGTCGAACTTAAGGCAAAATAAAGAAAACAAAGTACAAATAAACACACGAAATACAAGTGCAAGTAAAATGGAATGTTATTGTGTTAAGTAGCTATTTTAAAATTATTTTTCAAAATAAAAGTAAAACAAAATCGCCGTTTTTGGTAGCTAACAACAGAATGTCCAGCTAATATTTAAGTGGTACTTGCGTGGACCGGAACGTCAGTTGATGTCAATGTCCGCTGTCACTGGAACTGTATTTTCGTCGGTTATAGACAGGTGGCGTTCGATGCACTTCGTTCAATATCGATTTTCAACGAAACGAGTTTTTACTTGTCGGTTTAAATGAATTCACAATATCTCCACAATTTCACATGCCTTTGCAATGACGCTTGTATGACACACGTACTCGGGAAGACGGCTGGAATGCGGGGACTAACACTGAAGACGTGAAAACATAGCTCGTTTTTTTTTTTTTAGGCGGCAATGTCCGTAGTATGGAGCTTTGGGTCTCGTGTGCAGCGAGCGAGTCAAAGGAGTTCGCTTCGCGAGATGTAGTCACTATCACGTCGGGGTCACCACTTTGGGAACGCGAGGAGATGATGTTCGTTCCCTTTTGCTTCGCACTCACGACGACGAGGTTCGGCAAAAATGAAAGTCAGGCGTGATGTTAATGTTGAATAATATAATGTAGAAACTTTCCTAATGCTAACGCGAATAACAATGAGTCGGAGGAAGGGTTTCGGTACATAAAGATTCAAATAGAAAAATAACATGTTACGCCGATGGGAGTTGTAACCTCTATATTAAAAGCCCAGTGGTCCACAGACTATTAAGTCTGGTGTTGCCAACGCTTATCGTTGCGTTCATAAACGCCACACATCCTTTAAATCAATTTTTGTCATAAAGCAATCTTTAGTTATTAATTTTAATACTGTACGTAAATCTTTCATTTTAAAATGTTCGGTTTTAATGAACTTGTTTAAATTCTTCAAGTTCAAAATAAAACGATATTTAACTTTGGCTTTTTTTTATCAGAAAGACATTTGATAAAAACTGGCCTTCTGTGGGTAGACATTTCCATATGGCACCAGTTGATATTAAATGGGTGTCAATTAAATGGTTAGCATAGTATTGTTATTTCTGTGAGCAGAAAAATATAATCGGTGAGCAGAAATAGCTAATTGGTCAGCAACTCATGGTCAGCAAACATTTCAAAATCAATCAGCAATTTATGTCATTCTGGATGGCTGTAATTATTTTTGTACAGCATAAGGTGGTCGATAATAATAACGACAAACGCACATATAAACTTTTATTAGTGGAGAACGTGCTGATATTAGAACAAAAATGAGTGACTACGAAAAGAAAGAACTTCACTCGCTCTTGCATCCAATGTCGACGGAGCCCCGCTTCGCGGGGCTCCTATTTCTGTGAAAAGGGTTTAAAGTAACCTAACAAAACCGAACCTCGGGGTGGGAACATCATATGAACATTATACATTTTGATCAACAGCGCAAATGTTGTTATCGCAAATAAATATTCGATGAAATGAAAATTATGTTACCTTTTCACGCCTAATCCACAAAATCTTGCCGCTCAAGTAGTTATTTTGCGGACTGAATGTTTATTATGCAGACTCATGTTATTGTTGGCTGCCTATGTATGATTTAATTTTTGACCATTATCAAAATTAGTTGCGGAACAAGAATTGCTGCCTGATTTTTTTTATTGCAAACAAAATCTTTGTATGCTGACCAAATTATTTAAATGCTGCTTTTGGGTGGCTCGCCAAATTTTATAATTGCTGACCCATTTAATTACATTTCATATTAAATTATCTACAGCTTCATAATACAAAAATCTTTCTGTACTAGAATATGATTTTATAATGGGAGGGGTTAGTTGTACAACTGTACCAATAAATGGTATTTCGTAACCTCTGATACAAGATAGTACTAAGAAGTTATTGGTGAGTACTGACCATTGTTTATAAAATAAAGGCAATCTGCCTGTGTATTTTACCCCATCTAGCGGCGTCCGCGCGACGTTGGCTGATAGCGCAATTGCTTCGATGAGCTCGACGGCCGATTGTTCGGTGGGGGCGGGCCCCTTCGCCTTCGGATGACTCGGTGGTTTCCGAGCAGCGTTGGGGCCTTTCCATTTTAAATTCTTGAACGTGTTAGTTGACGCAGATGGTTTCTTATTACCAGGCTGTGGTTTAGTTGTGGGTGTTTTTAAATCGGCACCAGATCTGCTAATTGCTTTTGCTGTTTTAATGGTCTCCGATAAGTTTTGACCAAATAACCAGTTATCGGGTTTAATACTTTGGAGTTGATCTCTGATATCTTTCTTTAAGGAAGATAGAATGAAATTCCTTCTGATAACCGAATCATTGTACTGTAAGTCACATAAAATTCGTTCTGAATCCATTAACATCTTTGTTAGTTCCGGGTCTGCATTATTAGAGGAAATAATTTTATTAATTCCTTGACTTATACACGAGATGGCTGTGGACATCTGCTTTTGTCTTAGTTCGATATTTTTATCTCGACTAATGGTCATATCGGTCATAGCCGCTTTTATTTCTGCATTCAATGCCGGGGCACTGATAAGTCTCAGCACCTGCATACATATTCACTAAAGTGATGAAACCTATAGTCCGTTTGCTACGCTCTGCCGGACTAATATCAACTAATTACTTAGATGATTATTGGTTAATGGGACGGTCTTATAATGAATGTTTATATAACACAACACAAACTAAAAAATTAATTACCTCTCTTGGTTTTCTAATAAATGAGGAAAAAAGTTCCATGGTACCAAACAAAATATGTACATTTTTAGGTTTTATACTAAATTCAGAAAACTTCCAGGTTACGTTACCATCTGAAAAAATTGATCGAGTGAAATTAGAAATTCGAAAGTATTTGACTATCAATAGATGCAAAATTCGCGATTTTGCTCATTTTATTGGTTAATTAGTGTCAATTTGTCCAGCTGTAGAATACGGCTAGTTGTACACAAAGCTTTCTGAACGTATAAAATACTTAAGGCCTGTATTAATGCCGATAACCTTGAGCATTTGGGCGGAGCTAACGACCCCTTCTCCGCGCCACTCCGCTACCCGCATGCAACAGAAAATGTGCGGTTGTGTGCGCCGCCCACCACGGTTTGCCTCGCCTAGTCTCGTCACAGAGTATCGAAATCACAGAAGGTCAAGTCATCGTGAAAGTTAAATAATTATGTGTACCACATATACAGGGTGTCCCAGAACTCAACGTCAAGCCGAAACGGGGTGACAGGATTAATCATAACCATCACGAGAAAAATATAAAAAAAAATCTATCCCATGCAGTTTGAAAATTATGGGCATTTTAAGAAAAACCTAGAAATTTGATCAAACTGTACCATTTTTCGGTTATTGTGGTTATTCTATTTTATTTTTGTTCAATTAAACTTTGGAAACGTAATCCTAAATAACATTTCTAGAATCCCAATAAAAAATAATGACACGATTGCCTCAAGTTTCCGAGAATTGAGACTATTCGTTAAACTACGAATTTAAAATTTTCAAGATTCGTCGACTTTGATTGGCCCTCCTTTAAAAAAAATGTACTAGAGTGCCTTGGCAAGTGGCATTAAAAGTTGGCGCATTTAATCAGAATTCTAAAATGGTACAATACTTGTTAGTTCCATACAATAAAAAAGAGTAAAAAAATTAAAAAAAAATTGAGGCTGATGGTAAACAATTTGAACATTTATTGTAATAAAAAACGTTATTTCTCTATCTGACTTTTATTCCAACAAACCTAAATTAAACTAGATCAAGATTTTTCATTATTTTACTAACTTTTTTCACTTTAATAAAAGTGGCGTCACTATCTGTCTCGCTCACTCATGGCAAACATACCCACTATCCATCTCTCTCATCATTTTGCCTTAAAATTAAGAACCTACCTAGAGCTTGTGCGAATCAAAAACATTTTAACTGAGATAGCAAAAATCGGGTTACTTGAGGTTTTAATTTTTTTACTCTTTTTTATTGTATGGAACTAACAAGTATTGTACCATTTTAGAATTCTGATTAAATGCGGCAACTTTTAATGCCACTTGCCAAGGCACTCTAGTACATTTTTTTTAAAGGAGGGCCTATCAAAGTCGACGAATCTTGAAAATTTTAAATTCGTAGTTTAACGAATAGTCTCAATTCTCGGAAACTTGAGGCAATTGTGTCATTATTTTTTATTGGGATTCTAGAAATGTTATTTAGGATTACGTTTCCAAAGTTCAAATGAACAAAAATAAAAAAGAATAACCACAATAACCGAAAAATGTTACAGTTTGATCAAAATTCTAGGTTTTTCTTAAAATGCCCATAATTTTCAAACTGCATGGGATAGATTTTTTTTCAGATTTTTCTCGTGATGGTTATGATCAATCCTGTCACCCCGTTTCGGCTTGACGTTGAGTTCTGGGACACCCTGTATTTACAATGGTCCAGTTTTGGTTTTATTTAGGTATTATCTATTGATATGGATGTACTTTCCGGGCTATGGTTACGAATAAAATTGTTAAAAGCTTTCGAGGCCGTGAGTAGAAGCTATACCCTTAATATAAATCAGCCTGGCTTGCCATGTGGTAAACAACTTAATGTGTCTTTTTAACTAAAATTAATGGCTAAATGTGCTGCTAAGCGCAAAACTCAAGAATGGCTGGACCAATTCGGTTTTTTTTTTAAATATTCGTTGAAGTCTTAGGAAGGTTTCTATGAAGAGAAGAAGGGTAGGTAGGCATGTACGTAGATAGGTAGGTAGGTATGTAGGGTAGGTAGGTAGGTAGGGTAGGTAGGTAGTTAGGGTAAGGCAGATAGGAAGGTAGGGTAGATAGGTAGGCAGGTAGGGTAGGTAGGTATAGGTAGTATAATTATCACTAGTGTATGTCATATTATTTGTTATATTTTTTATAAACAAATATATTATAACTAAAATTCAGCTGAATAATCTTCAAGTTCTTCGACAGACCTTACAAGATGCTTGTGAGTCACCATGTCATCCAATAGAGACCGTAGTTTTTGAATGCCCAAATCATCTTGTTCCTAAAATGAATGCAGTTATACATATATTTACAAGTAAAACAAAAATATAGGTTCATAATTTGTAAAAAAAAATACATTCACATCCAAATCAACAGAATCACCTTCAACTTCTCTGGTAGAACTAATTGATTCACTACGTATAGGTAATGATTTTTTTATTTGATTTAATTAGTTGAATAATATTATTGACCCACTTTAGCCCACATGGATCTAGTAATGATAAGTGATAATTATAATAAAAAACATGACTACCAATTTGTTTTTCTAATTTTATGTAGTCTGTGCCACCCGCGGTCTGCGATAGGCTGATTTAATTGATTGATTGATGTCACCCGCGACGATAGAAGTCGAGTAAAAAGTATTCGACTTTCGATCTGCCATAGAGAGATTTGATCCTTATGATTGACCCTATCGATTGATGCCATAAAAGTACAGGGTATTATTTTTTCGGATTTTAGCCGGTTCGATTCCCGAGAGCGGCAAGCGAATTTTCGAAAATCTTTGAATGCAGATTTGTTTTTTTTTTAATGAAAGGATTTTCCTTTGAGTAAAATTTGCTATCTCCAGTGTTTAGAGTACTTGCCCTCTAGGTGAGGTTAAAAAAATCCAGCCTGTATATACATATATACTATTGAACTACTACTTTTTACTATTGTATGACATTATTATTTTTAATTCCTTATTTTGTTGACTGATCTGTATTTACGATAATTTTATTTTCAATGACATTGTACAGACGCCAGCACATCAAGTTACTACAGTCTGTCAGATTTCTTTAATAGATTTTCAACTTTATCACTAAAGCATAAGGTTCAAAGTTGATTGCGAAAATTTTACAGTTTCGGGTAGGTTGATGTGCTTGGCGTCCGTACTTTATTGAATAGTGAAATTAACAGTTAACATTCTTGTTTTATATTTGCACACCTTATATGGTTATTAACAGTGTACCATTTGACCTTTTTTAACATCCACTGAACCTGTTTTATGCAAATAAATGATTTGATTTGATTTTTTTATTTGAAAATAATTACGCCGGTAATCAATAAATTGACAAATTATTAGCAAGTACGTAACCTATAATCATAATTAATACCTACTTTAGGAGCATTTTCAGTTTTGTGTCACAATATGTCACAAATAATCGCAACGCATCAGAATAATAGACTTTACTTAGGCACCGAAAAGTAAAATTTATAATATTGGCTGAATCATTTCGTGGACGTGGACCTTCTGTGATCATTCACTACTAGTACTTACAACTTTCGTTTGAATGAGGTAGGTATTTTATAAACAGTACCTATGTACACAGAGTAATGGACAGCGCATAAGTTTCATAAAACCCCGCTTGGGTAGGTACACTTTTTGTTTTTGCAGTAATATTTTACGATTTTATTTCGTAGTGCGGAGTTCTCGCAACGCGACATACGTCCACCTAGCAACACGATGCGCCCCGCACTAAAGGAGATGGACAAAATGTGCCCCAAAGTGTACACAAATAAATGTATTGTAATTAATTTAAATAAAAAAAATCAAGAATTTTGAATAACTATTTATGGCTTAAAGCAGCAGATAATAATAAATCATAATTAAAAGTTCTTTTCTGTTTTATTTGACGTAAAGTACCCTTAATGTTGCCATACAAAATCAAAACAGGGAAAAACATTAACTATTACGCATAGCGGACCTAAAATGAAAAATATTTAAAACCCAAACTGTAATCAACTATTATTTTTTTATGTTTTTCTATCTATAAATAGTACCATCTATTATTGAATTAACACTACAAAAATCTAAGTGCAATTATTATGGAAAGGATTATTTCGCTTTTGTGCTGGCAGCACTCAAGTTACCCCATCAAATGTCAAAACACGTTCTACCCTCTTCGAGTCTTTGATGTCCGTTGCGCGCGCGCAAATTCTCGGCATTTGTTTTCTTTTGGTTTTGTGTTTTTACTTGACAAGTGTACGTTTATATTTTAAAGTGTCGTAGTCCCACGCGAGTGCTCCTCTAATTGTTGTTGTAAGTCCAGAGCTAGAGTTTTCGGAAGAACTTGTAATGCCCATAGAAGGTAATCACCCTGTTCTATTAAGAGGTCGCATTAAATCGAGACATACATCTCGACGTGAGTATTACACTAATATTTTATATGACACATATAAAATATATACATTAATACATATACATAAAACAGATTTAGTCATATACTGAAAAAATCACTTTTTGAAACATTAATAACTTCTGTTCCCTACTGCTGAGCAATATGCACCTTTTTATTTATTTTTATAGAAGATCTGTACTATGAGATGACAACATTTTATTTATGTACTTTCTGGGGTATAGGTCCATACAATTTTTGGCCATGTCCTTTATGGACGAGTGCGGGGGTGATGTAGACGCAGTCCTTTATCAGAGGCCTTTTTAATTTATTATCATAAAAATAATACATATTTTAAAAAAGTAACAAAACCAAATTATTCTCCTTTGTATTGCAAAGATGTAGATATATTTTTTTACACTCTTTTGATAAAAAATGAAGGAGTAAAACGGTTTCATCTCAATGATTTGGAGGTGATTTGGTGATTTTTTTTTAAATTATGTGGTATCGGTAGAAAAATTACGGCTAAACCAAATTACGTATTATATCATGAAGATTACTAAGGATTTTTTTCAGATGTAATTTCTCTGTAAATGCCGACAAAAAATGGCTTCATCTGCATGCTTTTTTCAAGCTTTTTTCGAGAGAGCAGCCTTAAATCTAAAATCTGACAATAACTATGACAAAATTATGAACTTGCCAATAACGTTACAATCTGATTTAAAATGGTGGTATACCACAATTGAGAAACCTTTCAGTAAGATCAAAGAAGATTTACATGACCTGGAGATTTTCACTGACGCCGCAACTACGGGGTGGGGGGCTGCATGTGGGGAAGAGAAGGCCAGCGGGTGTGGAGTATTCAGGAGCGAACCCGACACATTAACTACCTCGAAATTCAAGCTGCCTTTTTGGTTTAAAGGTTTGTGCAAAAAACTTAAGAAATTGTCAGATCTTACTTCCGTGTTGACAACACGACGGCCATCTCTTATACTAACCGAATGGGAGGCATTCAGTTCCCTCACCTTACTTCTATAACCAAGTAGTTGTGGCAATGGTGTGAATGTAATGGATTGTATGTTGTAGCGTCTTATATTGGATCGTTGGATAACAAAACGGCAGATGCAGAATCCAGGCGCATATACCCGGATATAGAATGGGAGTTAGCCGATATGGGCTTATCAGGAAATAGTGACATCATTTGGCACCCCTCAAATAGATTTATTCGCTAGTCGAATAAATAAAAAATGTAATAATTATATTTCCTGGCACAAAGACCCAGATGCTATGACCATCAATGCGTTTACAGTCTCCTGGGCCAATTATTATCTAAAGGTAAGTAGGTATAGTTATTGTGCCTATGTGGCCTACACAGCCGTGGTATCCCTTGTTCAAAACCCTTTTGTTATCCGACGTTATAACTTTTAAAGCAAATAGAAACCCGATTATTTCTTTCCATTCTAGCAATCACAACATACACACCAAGATTACCCTGGTGGGCAGGGCTCTTATGCGGACGGCGTGGTTAAGGAGAAGCGTACCCCCATCTGCGATTACTGTTATGACAGCTTCTCTATCTGACAGTTCATTTAAACTGACGCTCAAAAGTGCCTTTTATGTGCCTATTTGAAATAAATGCTTTGACTTTGACTTTTGAAACAATATGATGTTTACTTAAAACGCTGGTTCCATTTTTGTAACCAACATAATCTTAATTTATATAATGCATCAATCCCACAAATTATTTATTTCCTTAATAAACTCTATGAGGAGGGATTCCAATATGGAACTTTAAACTCTTGTAGGTCTGCGCTAGCCCTATTGATGGGCAATACCTGTGTGGCCTACGGCTACAAGTATTATTTGCTAATCCCGAGGACGAAGCCTGAGTATAATAAGTCATAGAAATAGAAAAAATAAACGCTGTCGCGTTGTGCATGTTATTCATAGATTCATTTTTATTAATCCTCATCCAAATAAATTATTTTGTATTCAAATAGTATTATTACAAAGAGGAAATAAAAGATTTGTTTGTTTGTTTGAATTGAATAGGCTCCGAAACTACTGCCGGTCGATTCTGTAAAAATCTCACCGTGAAAACTTAGGTGAAGTGAGTTTGTTTTTGCTAGGAATTGACACTATTGACAGCTCACTCCACGCTCACTTCACCTAAGTTTTCACGGTGAAAAATTATTTCTCCATTAGTATCCTACATTATCCCTGATGAACTTAGACGATAGAATATTTTCAAAAAACTAGGGATCCGTATGAAAACTTTGATAATGTAACCCAAAGTGTGAAAAAAAAAACGAAAAAAATCCTTATATCGCGTACGCTGCGGAAACCATTGACAATAGAGCAAAGTGATGTAGTACAGTTTTATAGAGGACATCAATATCTACAAAAAAGCGATACCATAATATGTCTAACTATTACAGTTATGTCACAATAACTACTTTTTTATGTTAAAATATGCAATAGTAATCCGCGCCGGTACAAACAAACTGGGCCACATTATTAGTACCTACCTTGGTATCAATCCTTATATCCAAATAAATCACTTCGTATTTAAGGCTACTACCTGTACCATGTATAACCACCAATTACATGTAAGTAATTTAAGTAACATTATTTAATTTTTAAGTCTTTGTTAATTCAGCAACCGTCCGTCT
This sequence comes from Luperina testacea, assembly GCA_927399505.1. Lineage (NCBI taxonomy): Eukaryota > Metazoa > Arthropoda > Insecta > Lepidoptera > Noctuidae > Luperina > Luperina testacea. The sequence continues at coordinate 309,938 of OV656766.1, read as the reverse complement.
TGATGTCTCTCTGGAATATTTTTTTTTTTTGTTAAATATCTATATCTACCTGTGCGAAGCCGGGGTGGGCCGCTAGTATTAAATAAAATTGTTATTTGTGTAGTGTATGTAGAGGTTTTCTTGAATTAATAATTCTGGTTTAATTCCAAACACATTCTTTACTTTACTCCGGATCTAACCTAACACCAATCTGTCTCTCCCGCTGACAGCTCTCATAGAGGTGTCCATAAACAATCATTATTAGGGATGTTCTATATTACAGATCCTACAATCCCTTCCTTTCTTTATAAACAAAATAGCAATTAACAAGCACAATGATTAGCCTTAAACAAAACAAATTAAGTATGCAAGCAACACATCAGTCGCCCACTAAAAGAAACACAGTCTCACATAAGTACACATAAAATAATCTACGCCTCAGGCACTAATACAACTAGCCTCAAACAAGTACACATGAAGTAATCAACACATCAAGCATTAACATAATTTAGCCTTAAACATGTATAAATTGAATATTTAACATATCAGCCATTAATACAGTCCAATATTAGGCCTAACACAAAATCTTTGTATTTAGCAGGAGCCCTACAGTCTCTTGAAGGTCTGTTTGTCTTAGTCCCAATATTAGCCTCTGTCAAGTCCAGTTTTCCCCTCTCTTTGCTTTTCTCCCTCTGCCTTTTATCACTTTCATGGCTGTTTGTCAAATCTGTATTCTCTTTTTCACATACCCTAGCTTGTTCACTGCTCTGCATACTAAATCTACTCATATCTCTTCTCTTGATAGGTTGAAAATGGGTAGAATTTCTTCTCAGTATTTTTCCATCTGGTGATTGAGTTGCCATTGAATTTCCTGTTTTCCATATAACTGTATGCTCTGTGGGTGAGAAGTCTGTACTCAGTTTATTCTGCTTCATCTGTTTTACTAGTACTTTATTTCCTGGTTTGATATCTGTAACTTGGCTGTGTCTTCTCTTGTCTGCATAGTGCTTCTGCATGCCCTTCTGATATCTATCTTTATCTCTGATTTCCTCATCCTCATAACTCGTTTTTTCCAATTTTGTTAGCTCTGGTATCTTTGTCTTTATGAGTCTGCCTCTAAACAGTTCTCCTGGTGGTACTCCAGTAGTACTGTGGGGTGTTGTGCGGTAAGCAGATAAATATGTAAGTAGTTCTTCTTTCCAATCCTGTTTCATAGCCTGTGCAATCCTTAATCTTCTCAAAACATTGCGATTCTGTCGTTCAACTTCTCCGTTGGCCTGTGGCCACAGGGGTGTGCTATGCTTAAGCTTGATGTCATATGACTTCAGGAATTGCACAAAACGATGATCAATAAATGCTGGTCCATTATCACAGATTATACTATCCAAGTATCCATGATACCCTCTCTGGCTATAATTTTGTTCAAGATATTTATTGTGTTTTCAGCTGTTAGATGTTTTACAATTTCTACTTCGTAGAATCTGCTGTAATAATCCACAATAAATAACAGGTAATGTCCTGATGGTAATGGACCAAGATAATCAATTGCCACTTGCTCCCATACTTTACTTGGGAGCTCAGTTGGTACCAAAGGTTCAGGTGGTATAGCCTTCCTCACCAACCTGCATCCATCACAGGTGTCTGTCCAATACTCAATATCTTTATCCATGGTCCGCCACCAGACTTTTGACCTTAATTTACTCTTCATCCCATTTGCAGATATGTGCCCCTCATGTCCTATTTCTAGTATTTTGGCAGTCAGTTCTTTGGGTACTATGATTCTAGGCCCTCTTAAAAGAATTTCTTCCACAACACACAACTCTGTCTTTATACATAAGTTCATATTTCCTCAATTCCTTTGGCCATAATTATGTCTTTATCTATTGCTTTCTTCACCTCTTTTAACTCTTCGTCTGTTAAAGTGGTTTCTCTCACTTCTTCCACTGTTACTGCAGGTGTAGTTATTTCAATCAGGCCTAAAAGAGAATTTTCCTCTGTTTTATCTTCAGACATTTCTGGCTTCCTGTTAGTGTTTAATAGTCTTGATAACGGATCTGCAATGTTGTTTTTACCTGGTTTGTAGATGACTTTAAAGGTATATGGTTGCAATCTTAACACCCATCTTTGAATCCTAGCACTTGGCTTTGACCTTACTGAATAAATTATCTCCAACGGTTTATGGTCAGATATTATTTTAAATTCTTTACCCAATAAATACATATAGAGATTCTCACAAGCCCATATAATAGACAGGGCTTCTTTTTCTGTCTGGGAATATCTCTGTTCAGTTGGTGTGAGAGCTCTACTAATATATTTGATTGCCGCTGGTTGTTTCTCATTGTTAATACTTTGGTGTTGGATCAAAACTCCTGCAATGCCTACAGGACTAGCATCGGTTACTAGTGTAGTACTTGCATCCTTGTCATAGTAGCCCAATGCAGGTGTCTTTGCAATAATATCCTTCAGCTGCTGGAATGCCTGCTGGTGCTTGTCCTGCCATGTAAACTCTGTGTCTTTCTTTGTCAGGTCCCTCAGTGCCTCTGTGATGGTGCTAAAATTAGGTATAAACCTTGCTGAAAAATTTACCAGGCCTAGAAAACTTCTTACCTCTGCTTTACTTTCAGGTGCCCTAAATTCTTGAATAAGTTGTTGACTGGTCTGTGTGGGCTTAATGCCCTTAGCTGATAAATGGTGTCCTAGAAATGTGATCTCAGGCACTCCAAAGATACATTTGTTTTCATTTAGGGTGATACCATTTTCTTGCAGCCTCTCAAGTACCATTTTTAGCCTGATATCATGCTCCTCACGCGCTCTACCTCCGATTCTGATATCATCCTGGCTGTTTGCCACACCTTCGATGCCTTGCAGTAGTTGGGAGATAATTCGTTGAAACATTTCACTTGCACATCGAATACCAAAGAACAATCTTTTGTATCTGAAGAGCCCCACACTACAACTGAACACTGTGATGTTCCTGGAGTCCTTGGAGAGTAAGATCTGATGGTATCCCCACTTAATGTCAATTTTAGAAAAGTACTTACAGCCATTGAGGTCATCCAGTAACTCTTCAAATGTAGGAAGTGGTACCCTTTCACGCATCACAGCTTCATTTGCCATTCTCATGTCGACTACTAGTCGGTGCTGCCCCTTCTCCTTTTTCTTAGTGACCGACCGAAAGTTCGGTTTCGGTTTCGGTTTCGGCCAGTTTCGGCCAAAAAATCTAGTTTCGGCCTTAGTTTCGGTTTCGGCCAAGAAATGGCCGAAACTTTCGGCCGCGCCGAAACTCGAGTGTTCATGAATTATCGTCCATCGTTCGGCGAACTTCGCGGCTAGCTCGTGCTCGCTCGTCGCGTCGCTGGCCCAGTTCGCTGCCGTCCATCGTTAATCGCATGCAGTTGAGGTTGTGTTTTGCACATACGAAGGCGGTCCCATAATGAATTGGCCTAACTATGAACTAATGAAGTAAATTAAACGAAACCAATTTCATTTTTCAATATAATCACCATGAATACTACTAACACACTTCTGACATCTGTGAATCAACATCTCTAAACCTGTATAAAAATAATCACAGTTTTTAGTCTCAAAATGACCGAAGACGGCCGCCTGCAACTCTTCATCGCTTGAAAATTTTCTTCCTCTTAAGTCTCGCTTTAAATTTGGAAATAAATAATAGTCAGATGGGGCCATGTCTGGACTGTGAGGTGGATGTTCAACTTCTGTGAACCAGCATTGACGAACTGCATCCTTCGAAACACCAGCGTTATCAACAGGGGCGTTGTCATGGAGCAACAGGACACCTTTAGACAGCTTGCCTCTTCGTTTTTCCTTTATCTTGTTTCGTAATTTATATATTAAAGAAGCATAATATTAGCCGTTCACGACTGTATTACGTTCTTTAAAATCCACCATCAAAATGCCTTGAAAATCCCAAAAGATTGTGCACATCAGTTTTTTAGCCGATTGTTGCACCTTTGCCTTTCTAGGAGGCTTTTCACCCTTATAACGCCATCCCATTGATTCGCGCTTGCTTTGGGGGTCATAATACAAGATCATAGTTTCGTCACTAGCCGCTCGATCACAGTCTTTGAATTTTCGCCACAAAGATCCAAAAACTCCGAGGCGCAGCGCACTCTTTCCTGTCTCTGTACCGCTGAAAGAAGTTTCGGTAGGTACCCATCTTGTACTCACTTTTTTCATGTGAAGATGTTCATGGATCGCACGATGACGTACTTTTAGAGAGCCCAAGGCTGGCTGCAATTTCTCTAATCTTCAAACGGCGGTCACTCAGAACCTCGTCTTCGATAAGAGCAATCGTTTCGGGAGTGAGCACTTCCACAGGTCGACCGTCGTGGCAAATGTCTTCGACGGTTTCTCTCCCGAGGCGAAACTCTTTCACCCAATTTTTCACTGTGCTATAGGAGGGGGCAGACTCCTTATACACGTCATCCAATCGTTCTTTTATTTGGGCAGGGTATAAACCTTCTTTAAACAAACACTTTATGACACTTCGATACTCAGTTTTCGGCATTTTGAAAAAATACGCGACTCGTTATGCTAATGCCTGCTAAACTAAGACTAAGCATTTCATGTCGATGTGTGTTTCTTATATTAAGTGCACGATAAACGAACTATTTAATGCAACACAACATGTAGCGACATGTCGCGTAGAACTATATCAGGCCAGTTCATTATGGGACCGAGCTCGTAAATGATTAGGTAAGTATTCAACTGTCTGTATGTATAATATAGATTGTATATTCAAATAAATGTGTAAAAAACACACCAGATTTCTGTATACGATAGAAATTTTAAATATGTTTAAGTAAGTTTCGGTTTCGGTTTCGGCCGAAACTAAGAGCAAGGCCGAAAGTTCGGTTTCGGTTTCGGTTTCGGCTGAAAAACCTGTTTCGGTCGGACACTACTTTTTCTGTACAATGTGTGAAGGTGAAACACGGGGTGTCGGTCCTGTCACAGGTTCGATAATGTCATTGTCAAGTAGTTCCTGAATTAAATCTTTTTCTATTTGTCTCACATTAAATGGTTGTCTTCTGACAGGTTGAGCAACAAGTGGTACCTTAGTGTTAATGGGTATTTTAAGTTCAAAATTTTTCAACTTGCCCACCCCTGAGAATATATTGGGGTACATGGCGGTTATTTTGTCCTTGGTTAGATGACTGTTGTTGGGCTCTGTATATGCTGTCATAACTGTGGTTTTAGGCCCTACTCTCAATAGTCCTAACTGAATAGAAGTATCTTGGCTTAACAGTGCTGGTCCCTTGCCATCATATACTAACACAGAAGCTGTTACATTTATTGAAGTGAAAACTTCTTTAGCGGCGCTGTGTACTTTTTTTGGAATGGGTAAAAACTTCTAAACTCGCGTCAGGTCACGTGACCCTGATCGAAAATTCGTAAGACGTAAAACGTAAGACAGCGCCATCTATGCACATCGGGAAGAACTACGAGGGCCTCGCGTACTAACTACGTAGTTCATCCAACAACGACGAGATGGCGCTGAACCACGGATATATAACTGACGACGAGCTCAAATACATTTTATGTACAAGGCCAATAGTATGTAAAAATGTAACTAATATCAATCGTACCATCTACGTCCTCTTCTAATACGCCTCTGCAAACATTATGGTAATCGAACAAAGGTAACATTGTGTAAAATTTCATACAGGCTCCTTATTAGTTTATCTAGTTACCACTTTAGAAATGATTAACGAAGCACTGCCGCGACCAACACCACGAACTGAAGTCTATCCTGTGTGCTTATTTGTAAATCTGAATAAATTCCTTTCACGAGAAGAATAAACCAGTCACTTTGGTCATCATACCTGATTTGCAAAAAACCCTATAAAATAAGGAACACACCTTAACACGCGTGTTTTGTTTATAAGACGATTCACAAAATACACTCGTAATTGTTCAAGTTTTCACTTCTGTCGGCACTACCGGAGTGCCAGTGTTTTTTTTTTTTGTGTCCGGTGAGTACAGTTTTGTTTTAAAAATTCCCAATTTATGAATTTCTTTGCCACCATAGGCACAATATCTTTGAGACTTACTGTTTACTAAATCACATTGTAAACCACACCTTAACAGTTCTTTAAAAAGCTTTTTGTCAATTATATTGATCATCACACCAGAGTCTATAATGAACTTGTGATTCTGTCCACAAATCCTAATGCTACATTTATTGTCTGCAACACTCATCACTGGAAATACAGATTGCACATGACCTTCTTCATCACATTCACATTCATTGTCCGACTCACTTTCACTGTTTGATTCTTCTTCTACTACATATTTTACATATCTTTTCTTGTTTTTCTTTTCATTCTTCCTTGGTTCTTGTGTCTTGCACTGTTTCTTAAAATGACCTTTCAGCCCGCACTTTTCACATTTTTTGTCCATGGCTGGGCATGACGAATCTTTAGCAAAATGCCCTGTATATCCACATCTAAAGCATTTTTGATTTCCCACTTTTGGTTTCATTAAATTTACTTCCTTCTGTTCCAGCGCTTGAGATTAAGTATCAGTATCTTTACATGTCACATTAGACATTTGTTTTTCCATTTCAAATATTCTTGCTATTTTTAGCAATTTGTCTAGCGCTAACTCTTCCTTCAAAAACTTTCTTTTTAATTCCATGTTGTTACATTTTTCTATAATTTGATCACAAATCGCTTCTTCCTTGTTGGAGAACTTGCAATATTTTGCCTTTCTACGCAGACGCACGCAAAAACTATCAGTTGTCTCCCCCTCCTCCATATTCAGGCTTCGAAATATTTGTCTTTCATAACTTAGATTTACTTTAGGTGCAAAATAACGGTTCAATTTGGCAACCGCTTTTTCAAGATCGTCTTTTCCGACATCTTCCTCAGTCTTCTAAGCTCTCAAATATCTCCTGAACTTCTGGACCAGCTTGATGTAACAGTCGTGCCACCTTTTGTTTTGTCGACAGTCCGATCTGTCCCTCCAAATAATAGTTAAAGTTTCGCATCCATGACAGCCATCTTTCGTTCACGGAATCTGGTTCCAGGTACGGTTCGAATTTAGGCCCCGCAACGCCAACCGCATACTCGGCTACTGCCATCGCCGTATCTCCGTGGTTTTATACTCGTCGCCAATAAATCTGTAGAGGTTTTCTTGAATTAATAATTCTGGTTTAATTCCAAACACATTCTTTACTTTTTTTTTTTTTTTTTTTTTATGGCATACGTTATAAGAACATTTTTGCCAGCGTCACGTCAGAAGATATATTACTACAAAGAGGCCGAAATTTTGAATTTGATAGATCTGAAAGAAAGGGAAATTATCTTACACTAATTACAGATATCAATTTGAATATAATGTAACAAATATTAATATAATGATAAAAATAATGAGAGTACTACATAAAGGAGAGTGTCAAATGTGAATATATAAAAAATGGTTTATAAGTTGCTAAAGTTTGATATTATTTAGTGATATGAAAGATGATATAATATCAATTGAAGATGGATTTATATTATATATATAATATATTATATAAGTGTGATGGAGAAGTTCGACGCTCCTTGGTTGTCGCACGCTATGGAGGTGCTGGTCAGAAGACCCCACACCTAACCTCACAATTTCTATTTTGTTTTGTGTTTCTGTGTTTTTGTTTACTAACAATAGTTTTTAGGAATAATGTTGTGTTACTAACAATTGGGCCTAGTTGCCATAAATAAACAAATATTTAATTTAATTAATTTAATAAAATATCGTCTATATGTATAGGAAGTTGAAATTTGTACTTCATTAGAGATGCATACAATGGATCATGGTTAAATTTAGGACATTTAAAGAATATGTGATTCAAGTCACCTTCTTCCATACCACACTCACAAACAGACGAATCTTTAATTCTGAGTTTCTTTAGGTGAACAGCAGAACAGCAATGGCCAAACCTTAATCTACATATAATACTACTAATTTTCCTATCACATTTAAATTTAAAGAACCAAGGTTTAGTTTGAATTTCAGGTTGATATTTAACAAAATTAGAACCTGTTCGTTTACTACTGACCGTCCATCTTTTCAACCATCTAGATTTTAGATCGCGAATAGGGAGAAGCAAGAGATCTTGTGGATAATTTTTAAAGGGGACCTTATCACCACAAATAATTGACTCTTTCGCAATCTTATCGGCTTTTTCATTACCAGGAATGTTGCTATGACTTGGAATTCTAGCCAAATGGACAGTAAAACCTAAAGAAGAACACCTTAACAATAATTTTTTACACTGAAAAATTATCCAGTTTTTGTAACCAATTTTAAAAGGATTACTTTGAAAAGCTTGGAGTGCACTCAAGGAATCAGAGAAAATAACAGAGTTTTGTAATTTGAATAATAATATGTAGTTAACGGCCTCCATAATTCCTCTACATTCACCAACGAAAACTGAAGTTTCAGGTGGACATTTTATCTTTTGGACAATGTTATAATTCTGATGAAATAAACCAACACCAACACACCCATCTTGACTTTTTTTTGACGCATCTGTGAAAATGTAATGCCAGTCATGCCAAAGGTTATCTTTAACCCTAGAGAAATGTTTACTGGCAAAAGGGTCCCCTTTTATTATATCTAAGTTCAGATGTAAAGTGGGTACATATAATATAGACTGATAGTCAGATTCAAATAATGGGATTTTAGGATTTCTATGGGTTGGGTATTTTAGACTCATAAGTTTTGAATAGCTTACAACCAAACAAGGAGACTTTTTGAGATTCCAATAGGGCAGAGAAATGTAATTATGTAAAAGTTGTAGTTTCGGAAAAAGAGGATGTGAAGAAAACTGAAACAAGCGAAACAAAAACATGTCTGATAAATATTGCCGTCTTAAATCTAGAGGAGGGTCAACACATTCAACTTGCATGGCATTCTTAGGAGTTGACTTCATTGCTCCCAATATAATACGTAGGGCTCTAGCTTGAATTAAGTCCAGCGTATTGAGCGATTTTCTGCAAGCTGGCTCATATAAAAATGAAGCATAGTCTATAACACTACGGATAATAGCATTATAGAGAAGCTTTAAATAAAAGGGGTGAGCACCCCACCAGACACCAGCCAGACATCTTAGAATGTTGAGGTTTTTTTCACATTTTACTGAAACATACTTTATATGGGATGAAAAGTTCAGTTTACTGTCCAAGATGAGACCTAAGAATTTTTTTTCATTTTCAACTGGAATCCTGATGTTATTAAACAATATATCAAGTCTCGGCTTCAAACGTTTTCTAGTAAAGATAACAACAGAACTTTTTTGGGGAGCTATATCTAAACCATTTTCATCCAGCCAGATTTTTAATGAAAGAAGGGCTTGAGATATTTTCTGCGCAGAATTTTCTATTCTACCATCTGCAGTATATAAAACTAGATCATCAGCGTATTGTAGGATTCTACAGTAGGGTGAAATAAATCTATTTAAGTCATAAGTGTAAAGATTAAAAAGAAGAGGACTTAATACAGAGCCTTGAGGCAGACCCTTATTCAAACTTCTGGTAGATTTAATTTCACCATCAAGCCTCAGTTGAGCAATCCGGTCTTGAAACAAGTTAAGAATGAAGTTAATAATCTTGCTTGGAATCGATAGGTTTTCCATCTTGTTTTTAAGGACTGGGAGGATGACATTATCATAAGCCGAGCAAATATCTAAGAATGCTGCTACAATAGACTCATTTCTAGAGAATGAGAGTCTAATATCAGTGACAAGGATAGATAAGCTATCCAAAGTTCCTCTATTTTTTCGAAATCCATATTGAGAGTTAGGTAAGAGATTTTTACTTTCGATAAACCATTCAAGACGAATTTTAATAAGATGTTCTACAATCTTTATTAAGACTGAAGACATAGCTATTGGGCGGTAACTAACGGGCTGTTCTGGATCTTTTCCAGGCTTTAATACTGGAATAATAATTTGGGTTTTCAATGCGGATGGGACATATCCTAAATCCAGCATCAAATTTATCATTTCAAGATAATATCTTAAAATCTTTTCTCCAGCATTAACCAAAAAAGAGTATGGGATCCCATCTGGACCAGGGGACGAATCCTTAAGAGAAGAGAGTATAATGCGTAATTCTTGCATAGAAAAAGGAGGAAAGCTTTCATCATGGACTGAAGAAACAGTTTTAACAAAATTAGGGACAAAGGAGGGGGCCAATCTATCCATAAATTGTTCATACCAGCTTTCACTGCTAGGGTATGAGGGAGAAGTTTCCTTGAAAGAACCACGATATAGTCGAACTGATTTCCAAACAAAAGACGAATGAACATTAGGGGAAATCGTCGAGCAGAACTTTTTCCACCCCTCTGACTTTTTGGAATGAAGGATATGTTTTGTATCAGACATTACTTTAACTAGATTATCATAATTTGCATCTGTCATTTTTTCGCAGTACATCCGCTCAGCATTCTTTCTTTGTGTTACAGCAAGCGTACATTCTTGATCCCACCATGGGGGAGATCGATGTCTTAGGATTGGTTCTTTAATAGGAAATGATTGTTTAGCTGCAGAATGAATGCAATTTATTAATGACCCAAGACAGTCATTTAAAGAATGGTGAAGAATGATAGGAAGTTTAGAGACAGATTCTTCAAGAAATGAAGAGAATTTAGACCATAGATCAGACTGGGTTTTACTGTTAAGATTATATTGTAACAAGGGTTTGAATGGAGGAGGTTCAATTTTAGAAAAAGGAAGGTCGAATAGAACTGGAAAATGATCACTGCCAAAACTAGAAGGTAAAACCATCCAAGACATTGAAGGAGCCAAACTAGCCGAGACTAAAGTCAGGTCAACAGCACTAACTCTTTCAGATGGTTTTGAACGACGTGTCGGGGAACCTGTATTTAGTAAGCAAAGCCCTTTATTATCCATGATATCAAACAGATAGTTAGCAAGAGAATCCAAATTCTCACATCCCCAAACTGGGTGATGGATATTAAAATCACCCATTATAATAAATGGACCTTTGATGTGAGATAAAGCACTAAGAATTTTATTTAAAATATCAAAAGTTGGTCTGGCAATGTACAATGAAATAAAAGATATTTTTTTCATCTTAACTGCAATAATTGAAAAGTTTTTAGATAGAACGGATGAAGGTAATGGAACAAGATGAGCATTTACAGTGTTTTTGACGAGAATAGCTGAACCGCCATACCCGTCAGTTTGGTCATCTCTGAAACAAAGGTAGCCGGAAACTTTAAAAACGGAACCAGGCTTAAGCCAAGTTTCAGCGATGGCAATAACAATGGGATCATATTTGTTTATGATATATAAAAGATCTGTTTTTTTGCTACGGATGCTTTGGCAGTTCCACTGCAACCCTAGACAGGGAGCCATTATGAGACGCGTGTAAAACGGGAGAGGGCGATTGTTGGGCAACGTTGGACGGTACGGAAATAGGAGAGTTAAGGAGCCTAGTGAGAGCTTGAATAAGCTCTAATATACTAGAAGGCGAAGGGGGGTCAATATTAGTAAGAGCTACACCATTATGGTTGGGAATTGACGGTACATTAATTAAGGCTTGATGAGCAGAGTGGTCATAGCCATGTCTTTGAGGGGGAGGAAGCCTAGGTTTAAGAAAAACTATTTTTTTATAAGAATTGTTGGAAGATTTATTTGAAGAGGAAGAAGGAACAGGAGTCAGATTGACATGATGATTTTTAGCTACGTCACTATAACTTTTGCCTCTTATGGGGGAGTGAAATTTAGAAGCTTCTGCGTATGAGACATTTTTTTCTGCCATAGAAATCTTAATCAGTTTTTGTCTGTTATATTCAGGGCAACACTTATTAGTGGCAAAATGAAAACCTGAACAAAACAGACAGTGAGAGGTGCCTTCTTCAACATTGCACGTATCGCCAGTGTGTGCTTCTCCACACTTAAAACAACGTGGCTTAGACCTACAGCTGTTCTTTGTGTGACCGAATCGACAACACTGATAACATTGAACAGTTGGATAGTAATAACGTTCAACAATAAGAGAATTGAAGCATAAGAATACACGTGGAGGAAGAACTTGGCCATCAAAAGATAGAACACATGACTGAGATGGTTTATATACAGGAGCACCATCAATAAAAACTTTGTAATTTAGACGTCGGATTTTGGTTACAGGGCTACCCTCAACAGAAACATGAATATTTTCTAAAATTTCCTCCTCGGACCAATCAAGTGGAATACCTTTTACTAAACCCAGACGAGTTGTACTGAAGGTTGGGATGAAAGCCTTGAAGTCATTATTCTTAAGTACATCATTGACAACAAAATCATTGGCAGATTTAGCATCATAGAAGGATAGTGACACTCTATTCCGACCGATTCTTTGAACACTGCCATCAACAATGTTATTGAAATTGTTTCTCCTCAAAAAACGACCGAAATTTACAGGGTGCAAGAAGGAGCTCATGGTAGAGGATGAAGATTCAATCTTTTGAACATGGACTGTGAATGGACCCTTATCTGAGGACCGATATACCTGTCTACCAGATGGGATATAGGAAGGAGTAGTAGGGGTTTGAGAAGCAGTAGCTGATGGGGAGGCAAAAGAATCAGTTATCTGCGAGACAGGATTATTTGTTGCACAGGTCTGGCCCAGAGGAATAACTGAGTCCTGGGATTCATTTAAATCCTTGCTCTTCTTAATCAATTTTTTGGAATGTTTTTTGCGTTTGACTGTTTCAAGAGAACCATTGCCCCTCTGGTGTCCCCTCTGCTCTACCACATCTAAGGAGGAATCAGATGCAATAGAGACAAATTCAACGGGTGACGGGATAGTATAAGACCTATCATCTGAGTAAGACGGTTGACTATTTTCAGGGGGCCAACCAGCCCCACAATCTTCGTCCATCTAAACAAAAAATGAACCTAACACAAAAAAAATTAAAAAAAAAAAAAAAAATTTTTTTTTTAACTTACCGCTTTGTATGACCTTAAAAACTTACCGCTTTATACGATCTTTTTATAAACTAATAAATATTAGTATCTCTTTCTACGAACTAGATAATCTACATGAAAAATGAACGTATTTAAATATAAAAAGATATTTTCCAAATTTTCGAAAGGTGACAAAACAACCGATCTCTCTGACGTTCCCTTAGCAACCCTCCATTCTTTACTTTACTCCGGATCTAACCTAACACCAATCTGTCTCTCCCGCTGACAGCTCTCATAGAGGTGTCCATAGGGATGGCGATCTGAGATCGATTAATCGAAGAATCGATTTTTCAGGCCCAAAAGATCGATTTTTTAAATCGACATGCAGTACTGAATCGATCCAGTGAATCGATGTTTCACCTTGAAAATCGCCATTCGATTTTTTTTTTGTTTTGGATCGCCTTTTTTCAATTGCCAGCAACATCGCAAGTGATGAGCGGAACCGCTTGGATCCCAGTAGACTTGACAGACTACTATTTTCACAGACAGACTATTGTTTTTAAAAACTTTAGATATGAAGCTTTGGGAGCTTTAACTTTTTCATGTAATAAATATATTTTGAAAATAAATGTCTTTTTTCATACCTGATCTGACTTTGATATGGTAATAAAAATGATTGTTATTATCGAATTCCCTGAACTAAAAAAAATTGACAGACTACTGATAACTTGATAAGAGATCATTTATTATGTTATGTTTCTTGTTTTTCATAAAATGGATTTATATTACATTATAAATGCAAACTTGAAAAAAAATCGATTTTTTAGAAATCGATCTTTTAGACCTCGATTTTTTTGTGAATCGATACATCCACTTACGATTCGGAATTCGGATCGATTTAAAAATCGATCTTTTTCGGAAAGAATCGCCATCCCTAGGTGTCCATAAACAATCATTATTAGGGATGTTCTATACAGATCCTACAGTGTAGTGAGCTAGTGATGCGGATGACAAGCGCCGAAAGCGTAAATAAAAGTGAGCCGTCACGGGACGCCTGGCAGATGTGAAACATCGACATTATTTTGTAAAAGTAATATGATTGAAAAGAACAGATTGCGATATAAACTAAATATGGGCATAATGATTAAATAAAAATCGGTTGTCTGTAAAGTCGGTTTACGGACGATAGTTTAACGTGACAACGTCATAACAAAACATTAATGAAATGATTGCATACTATTATGAATAAAATTATTAATTAATTTAATTCATGATTTGTATATTTCAAAAAAATTACTTGTTTAAAGAAATTAATTTAATGAAAGTGATTGTTTAAATGGAATGTTCAATTTATTTTAATGATGAAAGCACGAATATTCGACAATATATCACTGAACATATATTTAATATCGAAAGAATCATTACCTTTATCGCCGCAATAAATTATCGTTGCTATAAACAATTGACACCACATTCACTTTTCACTGCACTTCATACTTGACGAAAACTTGTGTTAATTTATTGTATAGCAGCTGTCCACGCGGACGCATCGCTCACTCAAGTAGGAGAGAGACAGATGATGTCGAACGCTGCCGAATCGGCCTCCGCGTTCGGCAGCGTTCGACATCATCTGTCTCTCTCCTACTCATCGCTCGTTCCGCGCTCTCGCTTGCACTTCAAGCCGCCATGGCGTACAACGCTACAGCAGAGCAAGGCCGCGAGGTAATGCTACATGAGTCATGTTTTTTCGTGTGTGCAGCCAGCTTCATCGATTTATTAGACGTTGCCGTTGTCACGTCAAAATATTACGATTTTTTCCAGAAAATGATGACTGTTTATTTAATAAACATTTATTTTCATTAAATATAAAAACAATTTATACAACTTCATTCGTTCAATCAGTGACTTCGGTAATAGTTACATTCGATGTTGCCTCTGACGACGGTATTACTGTGACAATTGGTCGATGGTAACTGAAGAATGTCACAAAAGTATTGGACAAAAAAGTCAGAATGATTGCTAATCGAAAACGATGTGACAGCGCTGGTAGGTGATGCGATGCGACGGGGTGGGTCGGGGGTAAAAGAAATTTCACGCGGGCAAAGTCGCAGGCGGAAGCTAGTTTATAATATAAATAAAACAAAAACAAAAGAAAAGTGGGAAGAGAATCGCAGTTGATTGCGCATGGCGACGCGTCGCCATGCGCAATCGTGTATATATACACCATCATATAGCGTGGCGACGCGTCGCCACGGCATGCGTCGCCACGTCAGAAATTTGTTTTACGTGCGGCTATAGATGTTTCACATCAAAAAATATTATTGTTGATGACCATTTTTTTTTTTGCTTGTGCATACATATTTGTCGTAAGTAACAAGATAAAACTGTGCAATGGCGTTAAGTTCAATGAAATATGCAAAAATTCAGCGCTCGACAGGCGCCCCCGGGCGCTCCGCGCCCGGGTGCACCGCACCCCTTGCACCCCCTGGTAAAGACGGCCCTGAGCAGCAATTTGAGGTCATCTGCAAACTATAAACATAAACTATGTTTGACTACGCCTGGTAAGTTATTTATCATAAAAATGAATTCGAGAGGACCCAAATTGCTGCCCTGGGTCACGCCTGACCTGGGGGCTTACTCTCCAAACTAATTTCAATTCCAAAGAGATGCCAATATGATTCCAATGTTAATTTATAGTCACGTGATTCGGTACTCTTGAAAACAATATTGTCAACAATTACCCCACGCCAAGCCCGAACCCAATTCCACTTAGTTCTCCAAAATGGACACCCAATCTAAAAATCATTTGGCGCTAGCATCGAACTCAAGAGTACGAAACGTCACAATTCCAATGTCGATCTATCGGAATTAAATTGAAGAGTAAGCACCCTGGTGTAGTATGGCTCGGGTTCGAACCCGTTCCCAAGTAACACAAAATCGATTTAATGGAAAAAGTGATGACCAGAAAATTTCTTCTAGCTTCGTTATAGAATTTGAAGGGTTTTAGCAATGTCTTGCTTCTGTATAACAGCATTTTATTAACTTTGTAGTTCCTAAAGCTATATAATCCTCTTTTTCAATCTTTTGTGCAGCTAAAGGTTTTATTTTAGACATAATTTATATCTCTATACAGCTTCTAATACAGCTGTAAGCATTATACAAAAGTGTAGGCCGTATGTAAGCATTAATTACGGCTTAGGCTATTAAAAAGCATTTTAAAATTCTTTAAAACTGCTCTATGTTTTATAACGACCTTTCGCATGGGTCACAACTGTTTAACGGTGTACATTGGTGCTGTTTTAATGCCAGCTTTTTAAAAGCATTTCATCATAATATTATATAGCCTTTATCTATACAAACGTATAATGACAAGAATTTTAACAAGCAATAAGTCGTATACCGGCAATCCGCATGCCTAAAGTTTTTAATTATGCTTACGCCATTTTGCTTTTTGTATCGATAATATTTAAAATTTAATTTTATGGTAAATAGTCCTTTAGAAAGGACTTCAACCTATGGTATTGACCGGCCGGTACAATACAGGTATCATAATGACTAAAACTAAAGATTTCTTCGTAAGAGCATTATTTTTTTTACAATTCCACATATTTTTATAATATTTTTGTAATAAATAGCTCTTTAATTTGAAGGCGCATGAAATATTTGATTCAAATATATACATACTTTCACAGTAAACTGATACTCGCAACCTTAATTCACTCATAGAGAACAAAAACAAGAGTTTAATTACTTATCTTGTAGCACTTATATTTTTTTGTTGAAAGTATCCATGTTCTTTTTACACAACAAGATTTATTAATAATAACAAAAATTAAAAATAATATTTGAAAATGTTTTTATTTTGCCTTTGTAATGGTACAAGCTGTATAAGAGCCGCATTTAACATATGCGCACTGCTTTAACCTGTTTTCACAGCCCATTATAATGCGTTTATCATTCCGGTAGACAACTAATATAATGCTGCTAAAATGCCATTCTTACACTTAAGGCTGTATAATTTGGGGCCCAAATTAGCATTACAAGAGCTGTATAGTGGTTTATAATGCCTATATATAGACTTCTTATAAAGCTATAATAATATGCTAATTCTGTTATCCATCGATTATAAAGCGATTTTGTGCTACTTGGGTTGTAGTCAACGTACTGCTTCGGTCTTTCAAGTAGCTGGCGAAGAACAGCCAAGTAGGTGCGGAGTGCAACCAATTTTTGCCAGCTTCATTAGCAGTAAGTACATCATGTCGACGGTATCAAACGCCTTTTTAAAATCAAAATATGCCGCGTCTACCTGCACAGTGCACACCAGCATCGACGTGTGAGTCTATCTGGCAGGCTCCAACGAGATTCATAAACAGGTAACAGCTTTTCATAAAGACATTATTTTGTACCAAAAGAAAATAAATAAGACATATTTTGTACCTCGACAGTTTTTGATTGAATGACGTTTTTATGAAGTGTCTAGCTTGATTATTTCCCTTCCCTTATGATTATTTTTATTGTTATTATACTTTCAGATCGCCCAATAGTGCTCGGAGTTAGAAACTATTATGTACCTTCAGAATTTATTCGTTATTTAAACAAACGTCCAGCCAGCGGGCCCTTTTTTAAATTCTACTCTTTTATATCATACAATAGTGTTAGGAGCTTGATACTATGTATTACATAAGTATCAAACTATCAAGCTCCTAACACTATTTTATGCGTCATGTTCGTGAACGGGCGCCGTCAGTTGGGGCTGGTCATCACTTAGCTGCCTCGGCTTATTAATAACTAGCTTCTGCCCGCGACTTCGTCCGCGTGAAATTTCTTGTTTCCGACCCACGCCGTCGCATCGCATCGCATCGCCTGCCCGCGCTGTCACTTCGTTTTCGCTTAGCGATCTTTCTGACTTTTATTCTTTTTGCTCGGCTCCTAAGGGTTATAGCGTGATGTTACATAGCCTTCCTCAAGAATTAGGCTAGCAAATGTAAAAATGTTTTTTAAAATCGACTCCGAGAAAAATCCGACCGATTAGCGCGTTCAGACAAACAAACTCTTCTGCTTTATTATTAGTATTTACGAAAATATGAAATATTTTTATCTTCGTCGTGTGTGATAGTCCATTGAATTGTATGGCGAGCGATATTGTATCTTAAGATAAAATATTATAGTATCTTAGCCGTGTGCAGCGCCCCTTAGTGAACTCCACTGCGGGTGACGTAAACTACGACAAACTTATTATTTGCGGTTGGTACAGTAATCGGGTCTAGGGATCGAACCGCAAAATTAAGTTTGTTTTTCGTTATATTTACTTTTCCGGGATAAAAAGTACCCAGTGTGGTGCCCAGGATATTAAAGAATAATTATACCAAGTTTCATCGTAATCTAACCGGTAGTTTTTGCGTGATGCCTGAACAAACAGACAGACACAGACAGACAAAAAAATTTTTAAACAATTTTTGGGTTCGGTGTCAGTATAGTAACACCCCCTGCCATTTATTTTTTTGATATTTTCAATGTACAGAATTTAATCAAAAAATTCATCCGCATCGCTGTCAACAGGAAACGTGCCCAAAAGACTGGCAGCATTGCCACGTTGTATGGCAATGCTGATTCTTTGGCCCAAAAATAAGCCAGCCCTCTGGTCACGTGAAGAGTCGACCAATCGCTTGGCGATGTCTCGAAATACTAGGTGGGCACTCGGGCCCCATGGCCCTAGAGTTTCAACCCCAAACGGCTCAAACATATAAGATCCAAAGAGATTGGAGTATTTACGCCGTTTGAGGTTTTCCGCACCTGCAGCAGCCGCCCCAGCACAGCTCGCCGTGCTTGGAAGATGGGATGGCGCAAGGGTGTCGACACACGTTGCATCCCACACCAAAGGCCTACCAACCTTCCAAGGCATTATGGTCATTCTGTCTGGTCTCTTCCCTCCGACAGCCTATCTGTGCTCAAAGCTTTAGCAAGCAAACAAACTAACAATAAGCTAATTTTTGAGTGCCATCTAGCTCTGGAGAGTTTATCGACGTCTAATCGTATTACTCTCCAGTGGATCAAGGGGCACAGTGAATCTCTGGGCAATGATGCTGCAGATGAACTTGCGAAGAGAGGCTCTGACATGAGGGTGCTAGGCCCGTACCCACTTCTCCCTTTGCCTTTCTCACAATTTCGTGCGTGGATTCGCCAAAGATCGACCGAACTCCATAACAACAGATGGTCACGGGCAACAGACTGTAGACAGTCAAAATTGGCTCTACCAATGATACACCCGCGATTAACCAAAAAACTTCTCAACCTGAGTAGGAATAACCTTAGAATAATAATAGGTACAATTACGGGCCACAACCTCCTTAACAAACATCTTTTCAACATAGGCGTCACGGACAGCCCCCTCTGCAGGGGCTGCCTTGATGCCGAGGAATCAGCCGCCCACGTCATCCTGGATTGCGAGGCCGTGGCTTCTCAACGTGAAGAAATCCTCGGAACAATGAGGTCGCTCCGCGAAGCCTGTGAAGCTCCCAGGAAGCTTCTGTGCTTCTGGGCGGAGCTAGGCTGGCTCTGTTAGCCAGAATCCCCACGCACAACGGACCGAGTGAGAGTCTAAGTGCGGAAAAGGGAGTCCTATCATCATCATCATCATCATCTGGTCTCTTCCCATCGTCGCGTGCCAAGCCGTTGGGTTCTAAAACAGCTGGCACCCCGGCGGTGACAAGAGCACGACGGATGATGTCATTGATGCTGGCATGGCGTGCTATCCGGCCTGCGCTTTTGCTGCAGGATAAGCCATGGTGCCCGAGGCAGTCGACACCTTCACCGCATTGGCAGCGATGTGGAGCCACGCAAGGGGCGCCCAGACGCAGACAGGTAACGAGCCGGAAGGTGGAGTCACCCAGCAAAGTGCCGTGTTGGGTAACGGTAGCGCCTGAAGCCAGAGGCCCGACTCCCACTCACCCACAGCCAATAGGCGGGCACGCTCAGCAGTATTGGTGGACGTATTAATAAGATTATTCCGTACCAACCTGCAGAGCGGCTCATCCCACTGCCTCTGGGAAGATGGGTTCGCGGGCCGAACTGTATCCGGGTAAGCCATTTTCCAGGCGTTCACCGCGTCGGCCAAGCACGGCACTTTAGAGTTAACCTGGGAGGGGACTAAAATCTTCCCGGTCAAATTTTCGGTGCAGTGGACAAAGGACAGGAACGCCGGTAAAATAATATTGGTAATTTTGCGGACGCCGAGGCTACCAAAACGGATGGGTAGTGTGGCTTGCAGTCATGCTCGGTCGTCCAAGACCACATTTAGAATGGACGTAACTGTGCTGCGAATAATTTGGTCAATTTTGTCCAAGAGGTGTGGCTGCTTCCATAAAGGGGAAGAGCGTAGAAAATACATAAAATTTGGGCCAAAACAACAGTATCTTAATCAGGGTGAATGCCGAATGTAAATTAATTTTGGAGAGTCTGTCCGAAATGTCATTGAAATTTTTGATTTTTTCTTCGATGAAAGGAGAAAAACTATCTTCCAAAATTGGGGAGCCTAGGAGGTGCAATGAGCTTTTTTCTAAAATTTTTATTTGTGGGGCTATTGCATTAAACAGTCCTCGCGCGCGCGCACTCCCGAGCGGTCGCTGCGAAATAAAGTTATTAAAATGTCCGAGAGCTGTGTATATATACGCTCAAGTGTGTAAATTGTAACATCGTAATATGTGAGGTGCTAGCGTTTATTCGGAATAAACTTGATGTGATGGATAATGAAAGTTTAATAAGAATTTGTGTATCGGCGTTCTCTGAAGAAGATATTGACAGTGCAAAAAAGTTATTGTTTTCATCTCTGAAAACAAAACTTAAGCTTGTATCAAGACGTAAACAGAAAAAAGAAAAGGATCTCGAAGATATATGTTAACGGTATTAAAAACAGCTGAGCCTGATCAATTACCGGTGTTTGTTGCTTACAACTTGGAGAAATTACCACCCGTTTGTTTTGACCACATCGATGTTACGAAGTTATTAAAGGACTTAGTGTTTTTGCGTGAAGAAATAAAGCAGATAAAAGTAAATTATGTGACGAAAGAAGACTTTGAAAGTAAACAAAAGAAGGATAGAATGTCCGTTAACCCTAGAAGCCTAATCTACGTCTGCGAGGCGTACACGAAACCGAATATCGTTTGTCACTTTCTAACGGTTGAAGCTAGCGCGTCGTGCTCTTTTGCCAACTCAGTGATCACCAGGAGCTAGCGTATGGTGCCCATATCGTTAAGGTAAGTCCCACCATTTTTGATTTATCGAAGTATTGCACGCCTGCGAGACGTATGTTTAGGCTTTGCGTAACTTTTAACTAGGTTTATGTGATTTTACTTTTGTTCGTTTTTCGTATATTGTATGTCTATTTTCGGCGTTGTTTCAGATAATATAAAATGTGTCACGTCTAATCTTCGAGATTAGACGGAGACGATATTTTAGCAATCCTAAACGAGTCACGCCTTGGATGGAGAAGAGACTAGAAGCTCCGACGTTGAAAAGATCTTTGCGAGAAAGTATAAACCAAATTCTTGTAAAACCTACAGATTTTAATAAAGAAAATCAAGAAGAAGAACCTGAGCCTATAAAAAACGTAAATACTGCGCTTTTTGTTCCTGTAAAAAAAGGAGAATGTCCAAATTGGTTTGTTATAAATGTAAAACATCTGTGTGTGGCGAGCACAAGTTTGATATTTGTGTAAACTACTCTTAAAGTTTACCTAGTCTTTTGAAGTGTGATTAGTTTTAATATTTGCTCTAAGAATAACTAATTAGCGTTAAAAAAAGAAAATTTTCTATGAAAAAATAATATGTTTCTGTTGATTTTGAAGAAGTTGATTTTTTTGTTCCAATTTACTCACCTAGTTTTATTTTTGTAATAAATAACTGTGATTGTAGTAATTATTCATAACAGTGTTGTTTTA
This sequence comes from Luperina testacea, assembly GCA_927399505.1. Classification (NCBI taxonomy): domain Eukaryota; kingdom Metazoa; phylum Arthropoda; class Insecta; order Lepidoptera; family Noctuidae; genus Luperina; species Luperina testacea. Next base: position 288,102 of record OV656766.1, on the reverse strand, counting down.
TTTTTAGCTTATATACCAAATTTAAATTTACACTACAAAAAAAAACAAAATAAGACTATTTTTACATAAATTAATTGAATTATATGTGTACGCCTCTGAGACGTATGTTAAGGCTTTGTGTACTTCTGAAATAGATTAGGCTTCTAGGGTTAATAGCCTTGTGTCATATATTAATTCGAACACTAATTATGCGTAGAGGAGGGTATCTGTTAGACAGCGGACCGTTCGGACTTTCGCACGTTTCTGAGTCATCACCGCCGGCGCCGCCGCCGCCGGCGCCGTGTGAAACAAATACCGAGCCACTGCCGTCGACACTGCCTCATGCCCCCGCGCCACCACTGTGGAAACAGCTTGCCGGACATAAACATTTCGTTGCAATATCGTTCACTCTGTAACTCGAACGGAGTTGCGCACGACTCTGTCGCATTGGCTCCAGTAAACTCAACTTTGTTGGCTAAGAATATTACGAATGTTAAAGATTTGTCGAGTAAACAACTGACTATGGCTGAAGTAGTAAGCAAAGGTGAATGGAAAGAAATGAAACGTGATGGACAATGGACAGTTGTTCAGAATAAAAGGTTGAAGAATCGATTCACTGATAGGATAGGCAAGGCCCAGTCAGCTGCAATGGGGAACTTTAAAGCAGCGGAATCATTTATCCCGCTTTTTGTTTCGAATGTTGATAAACACACTAGTGAAGCAGATATTTGTGAATATATTAAAACTAAGACTCAGGTAACCGTAAAGCTGGAGAAAATTAATATGAAAACAGAAAGGACGTATAATGCGTTTAATATATTTGTATCCAAAAACAAATTAGACACCTTTTTAGATGACAGCCTTTGGCCTGAAGGAATACGTTTTAGACGATTTGTGTTTTTTAAAAAGGATAAGGATTCCGATAAGACTCAGTTCCCATCTATAAACAAGACTCCTATGAATAATGGCTCTTAACGATAAAAGTAAAATAACGTTATCTACTTTTAATTGTAAAGGTGTGAATAGGTCAGTGGACTGTGTGAGAAACTTATGCAAGAGTGCCGACATCATTGCACTCCAAGAGACCTGGATTTGGCCACACGAGGTGGGATTTCTGGGAAACCTAGACGACAACTTCGCGTACAACGGCAAGTCAGCCATTGACACGTCTGTCAAAGTGATCACAGGAAGACCATACGGTGGAGTGGCACTGCTGTGGAAAAAATCTGTGTTTCCATCTGTATCAACAGTGAAGTGTTTCAGTGATCGATTAGTTGTGATAAAAGTTGAAATACGAAAGCCGTCCTATGTTGATATTTTCAGTGTAATGCCCTACGATAACGGTAAGAGTGACAATTTGACTTTGTTTACACAAACTTTCAGTGAAATTGTAGCTATAATTGAAAGTAGTAGTATTGAGTGTGTAATTATACTGGGGGATTTTAATGCCAACCCTGGCTCGCGGTTTTTTGATGAACTTACTTCAGTTTGTAATGATCAGACATGGTTTTGCGCGGACTATGAGCTCCTGCCGAAAGATACACATACCTTTGTTTGTCAAGCGAGCGGCTCGCGTCGTTGGTTAGATCATTGTTTGATAACAAGCGCAGCCAAAAACTTAATTACTAAAGCAGCAGTCTCTTATGGGGTTTACCAGTCTGATCATTATCCTGTTTTGTTTGAATGTAATTTAACTAAAATTAATCAGAAATTACCAGCACAGAATTCTCTTAGTAATAAAGTGCGCTGGGGTGAAAGAAACAGTGATCAAATTAATAATTATTATAAGTATTGCAATGATAAACTAAAATTGATAGATTTTCCAGATCAATGTATCACGTGTTCTCATAAAATGTGTAATAATATAGATCATAACTTATTAATAAATAATTTGTATTTGGAAATTGTATCTACTCTTCAAGGGGGTGCACAGTATACTTATGTTGGCAGTAATCGCATCAAGAGACATAAATATGTCACAGGCTGGAGCAAATATGTCAGCGACGCTCATAGGGAGGCTCGTACTTATTACCAAACGTGGCTATTGCATGGTGCACCCACTCAGGGGTCTATATATGAGAAAATGCGCGAAACACGAAGAAAATTTAAAACTAAATTAAAATTTATTCAAAATAATCAACAATAAATTAAATTAGATATTTTGGCTAAAAGTCATTCGAAAAACGAATTTTCTAAATTTTGGAAGTCTACTAACAAATTAAATAGCAAGCCGAGTCTCCCTGCAAGTGTGGCGGGTCTGAGTGAACCGAAAGATATTGCCAACCTTTTTCAAAGTCATTTTAAGGTTCAATCTCTCTTGCAAAAAGACCGGCGGGTGTTCGATGATGAGGAGAAATTGTCGGGATCTGGTGAGCTTGCCGTAATATTTACAGCTAAACAGGTGGCTACTGTTATTAAAAAAATGACAAGAGGTAAATCGCCTGGCCACGACGGCCATAGCGTCGAGCACCTGAAGCATGCGGGGCCACACGTCCTGTATAGGGTTCTTGCTCTTCTTTTTAATTTATGTATCAGTCACCGTTATTTGCCGCATGACCATTATTAAAGACAGGACGGGGGACGCCTCTGACGTGTCCAATTACAGGCCTATTTCGTTAGCTACGATAGTTGCCAAGGTCTTGGACAGTTTGCTTGATCAACAGTTGGCAAAACACTTTAAACTTCATGACGCACAATTTGGCTTTAAATCTGGGTTATCCACGGAAAGTGCCATTCTGTGCCTCAAGCAAACTGTTCAATATTATACTTCCCGAAAAACACCTGTCTTTGCTTGTTTTTTGGACCTGTCAAAGGCGTTCGACCTGGTGTCATACGAGGTACCTACTATAGGATAAGTTGAGGAGTGATACAACACTACCGGAGGAAATTACATCCTTGTTTCGTTATTGGTACTACCACCAGAGGAATAGTGTCAGATGGGCGGAGGCTCAATCGGATGTGTACGAGCTGGAGTGCGGGGTGAGGCAAGGGGGGTTAAGCTCACCACGCCTCTTCAACTTGTACATAAACCGGCTAGTCGGTGAGCTTAGCAGCACCAGAGTTGGATGTCATATTGATGACGTTTGTTTGAACAATATTAAAGTGGAGTCATTGTAATAGGTAACATTTGACAATTCATCAAATATTCAACAACGTAACCTTGTAACGGCGGGCATAAAATAACATATTTTTTCGTTTTGTTAGAACTGCACAATTGCTTACCTTTTTTCAATTACGATTACATATTTATTGTAATAATGACCGATACGAGTAATTTTACGATTTGCTTTCATTAATAAACCATTCTAAACATAATAAACAATTTCTGATCTAAAGAACTGAACGTCGTTACAAGGTTACGTCAGTTAACCATTTTTCTTTTTAAACACTAGGGATGTTACTCTAAAAATCGAAAGCTGATAAGTAGAATCGAATGCAATGATGACTTGTGAAGAAATATCACCATAAATTAATAACCACGTTGTGATTATAATAAAACATTTATTTATTATTCTTTTAACTAACTAGGTATAAAAATACAAAAAATAATGAAATAGAAAAATCATTGATGTTAGGTACAATTTAGGTGGTATGTTGCTGGCAACACCAGTGCCTGTCGATGACGCCATGTCATGTCGCCATTACATGACGCAGTCTTTTGTCGTTGTGCGAAGTGATTGTGCGTTTTTGGTGTGCTCTCTGTTATTTTCTTCTGACCCGGCTTTTTTATTGGACTGATCTTACTGACTACGTTTACCTGGCTATAAATTGGACTCCGATTGCTTAACGATTAGTAAACAAGAACAACATTACAGTCTTACCATGTCGAAACGGGGGAAAACGCTAAACAGTCAATCTCGCGAACTAGTGGTGAAATTGTACAATTATTTTGAACGGGAATCAATTAACGATGGGCCTCTTTTACCATTGACACAACCGAGAGAACGCGTTGCCGAAGCATTGGGAATAGGGAAGAGGACAGTAACTCAAATTCTGAAAGAGAAATACGGACCATCAGGCTCAGAAGATAATACTTTACGTACACCGAAAAAAAGAAAGAGGGACAAGAAAATTGTTGGCATTGATAATTTTGATGCTGCTGCAATTCGTAACCACATTTATGGATATTACTCGAGAAAAGAATATCCTACACGGGAAAAGCTAATAAGTTCGTTAAAAGACGCAGGCTTGTTTTTTGGCGGTAAATCGTCTCTATCAAAGGTTTTGAAATCGATTGGCTTTAGTTTTAAAAAATCTGACAAGCGGAAAATCCTGCTAGAACGCTACGATATTATTTTGAAGAGAGTAACATTCTTACGTCAAGTAAATAAAATTACAGATTGGGACAATGTCGTGTTTATTGACGAAACATGGTTGAATGTGAACCATACGGTTTCGCGGACATGGACCGATGATACAGCGGCGTCCACCTCAAAAGTTCCACCGGGAAAAGGAGCCCGACTTATTATATGTCACGCGGGATCAGCTTCTCAAGGTTTTATTCCAGACTGCCTCCTCGCATTCGCCTCTAAAACTACAAGTGATTACCATGAGGAAATGAACTTTGAGGTTTTTAAAGAGTGGTTTGAGAAGCTGCTAGTCAGCTTAGAAAACCCATCGAAAATTATAATGGACAATGCACCGTATCATTCTGTACAAGTTGATAAACCACCAACTCAAGCAAATAAAAAGCAAGAAATTGTCTCGTGGCTGGTAAGAAATGGTGTGGATGCAAGTCCAACTTTATTAAAAGTTGAGTTGTTAAATCTAGTAAAAGCAACTAAGCCGTCCAAGCTCCGCTATGTAATCGATGAACTAGCCCTAGAGCATGGACACGAAGTTATTCGATTGCCTCCCTACCATTGCCAGTATAACGCCATCGAGCTTATTTGGGCACAAATAAAGGGTTATGCAGCGCGGAACAATACTGAACCACCCTTCAGTACTGCTAAAATGATGTCTCTGCTAAAAACTGCGTGTGCAGAAGTCACTACAGAAGACTGGAAAAAAGTCGTAGAGAAAACAAAGAAAATAATTTTACAAGATTTTGAACGAGATGTGAGAATAGACAATATTATTGAAAATGAATTAATAATATCTCTGAGTGCTGACAGCAGTGATGAAGATGACAATACTTTTAACAGTTCTGATAGTTCAACTGAATAAATGCAATTTTTTTGTTAAATTGTGTACTTGTCTTATTTTGCTCCTTAAATTTACGAAAAAAATAATAATAATGGGACAGGGATTCGCCTGATGATTTTTAAAATTCGCATATGTTTCAAGTCCGTATCGATTCATTCACTTTAATCGATGTTTATAAGCAGGTCACCTCACTATGAGGATAAAACTGACAGACGTCAAATGTTACCTATTAAAATGACTCCACTGTAGTTATGGATGACATGGTGCTGCTGAGCCCATCGATCGGCGCTTTGAGGAAACTGGTGGCTATTTGTGAGTCCTATGCAGTGTCCCATGGGCTCAAGTACAATGTTAAAAAAAGCGAACTTATTATGTTTAATAAGGCGAGTGCCATAAAGTATTCTGATATTCCCGGCGTTTCGGTCTGTGGCACTCCTTTAGCATGGGTGACTAAATTTAAGTATTTGGGTCATTGGGTCACTGATGATCTTAAGGACAATATGGACATAGAGAGGGAGCGCAGGTCGTTGGCTGTTCGATGTAACATGCTGGTTCGAAGATTTGCACGTTGTACAAATCAAGTTAAAGTCACTCTTTTCAAAGCTTTCTGTCAGTCATTCTACACGTGCAGTCTTTGGACCCGTTTTACGCAAAGGACATACAGCGATCTGCGTGTCCAATATAATAACGCGTTTAGGATACTGTTGGGGCTGTCGTGGCGTTGCAGTGCGTCTACTATGTTTGCGGAGGCGCACACAGACGATTTTTACGCCATCGTAAGAAAAAGAACCGCCTCCATAGCCGGCCGACTACGCACCGCCACCAATAGTCTCCTGAGCGTGTTCTCAGATCGGTGGGAATCCCCTCTGCTGCGCCACTGGGTGAAGATCCACACCAATTAAAATTTTAATGTATTTCTCCTTATTACTAACACTAGTTATTAAGTTATTTTGTTGCTACTAACACTATGGACTCATGTATGAAATAAAGAATTTGAATTTGAATTAAATTTCTCTAGGGTCAATTGTCTGTCGGTAATGTCAGAAAGGTAAATTTCGCATTTTGAGGGGTTAAGGTCCAAGCCAATAGATTTAAATTCCTGTTTGAGAAGTTGGCGCGCTTGTCGGAGCGGGCGCGACTCTCTTTCGCTCCCGCCAAAACGCGTAACATTACTTCTCTCGTTGTGTGCCCAATTAAACTGTTGTTTCGTGACTCTAATCATTGTTTGACTGGTCTAACATCCCACAGCGCCCTAAAAGTGGCCCAGGTCTTTCAAAACGGTGTCTCTACAATGTAGAGACAAGATGTAGATAGTAGATGTAGAGTCTACATCACCTCCTAGCGTTCCATCATCTAGATACCACACGTTGAATTTTGAATTTAGTTTCTGGATAATTGGGTGGATAGCTAAACTGAAAATGACAGGGGGGAGAGGGTCACCTTGTTGGCATCCTACTGCAGATTCCAAAACATTGTCCTTATACTTAAATAATAATTTGGAAGGGTGTCTGTAACACTGCCACAAGAAACCATAAATTTCAGGTAGTTCCTTTTTGACTTCGGCCAACAAAGTGTCCCTGTTTACAGAATTAAAGGCGTTCTTCACGTCAACCTTGAGGATGACCTCACCTTTATTTGAGTTTAAGAATGTGGAAAGGGCATGAACGGCAGCCTCACAGCCCCCTTTTGAGCCAAAACCAAGCTGCAGGGGCTGAAACTTAGCTGCAAGCGATTCGCTATACAGCTTACAGCATATTTTGGCTGCCGTACGCCTGTAGGTACACCCAACGGCGATGGGACGAATGCCGCCGTCCTTCTTGCGCAGGGCACATAGGTTGACTCCGTACAAAACATCGACGACGGCCTGGTTCACACCGCCGGTGAGCATCAGGTTAATAAGGGCCGCGAGCTCCTTCAAAAGCGACTCACCAGCTTCCCCGGCGCCTGAACTCAGTAAATCCTTGAGGTGTTGTGGAGTCAGGCCATCGAGGCCGCCGGAGGAACCACTTCGGAAAGAGCTCAGTTCGGGAGGGTCGGGGGGTCGGGAAAGGTGAGGCCATCCGCAGGCGCTGGGTGTTTACTTTCCAGAGCTGATAGCGTTTCTGGAGAGTAAGTCGCCACCACATCGCTGCTGAATAGTATCCTAGCCGCTCCCTTGATGTCACCTTCACTTAATTTTGATTCCACATGTGAACACAAGCTTTTTTGTGATTGGCTGAAAGTAATGATGTAACTAATATTTTTGTAAAATATAATTTATTAAGTGTCCATGGAGTTTCTTGCCCGTTCTTCTCCATAGGTAAGTACCTACGCTTTGAAATGGGCAACTAGCTTCATATTTTCTGACTGACCGACTTCTTGACAGTTCAAAAGTGCCTGTAAATGGTTTAATTGAAATAAATGCTTTGAGTTTGAGTATGAGTACTATTCGGCGATCTGAAAGTATAATAATCAATACAAATAATCATAAGGGGCCCGCTAGTTAGACACTTCATAAAAACGTCATTCAATCAAAAACTGTCCAGGTACAAAATATATCTTACTTATTTACTTTAGGTACAAAATAATGTCTTTATGAAAAGCTATCACCTGATGATAAATCTCGTTGGGACCCGCCAGATAGACTCACATAGCATCGACGGCCGGCACCACCCTCGATTAGTGGCAGTGTTGCGCTCCGGCCGGAACCCGTGCTGCGCGATATATATGTCCAATAGCTGTGCAGTCACTTGCGCCTGCACGCAGCGTTGGATGGCAGACTCGAACATTTTTGCAGGTGTTGACAACACTGCCACCGGTCTGTAGCCACTGACATCCGGCCCTGATTTACCCTTGGGAACCGGAATCACTCGCGTGATTTTCCACCTAGGCGGAAACGTTGCTTGATTTAAACAAGTATTAAAGATATGATGCAGGGTCTCAGCCAGCACCCTGCCACAGTCTCGGACCAGAAAAGCTGGAATGCCATCGGGGCCAGATGAGCGCTTTGGCTTGAGGTTTATTAGGCTTTATGGTAATAGGTAAGTGTTGAAGTTTTGTATTTGGTTAATTAGCTAAATTAAAAGTCACGTACACAAATGCTTTCATTTGGTTATCTTTGATTAGTTATGTACAATAACAAAGTAACATTACCTACGAAAAAAACAACAATTTAATTATTTTTAAATCGCAATTCCCGCGTTATCTAATCGGTCAGGGCCAGTGTCAGTGAACTGTTCGTTACTGTCGCGTACTTGTGATGCGGCAGCGCGGAGTGGTGCAGCAGCACGACTAGCAGCAAGCACAGCACGGGCGCGCACTTGGCGGCCACGGCCCCCGGGGAGGGCCCCGCGCCGCCCGTGCCCGCGCCCAGCGCCACGAAGTACACGCACACGCACTTGAAAAACGGCACCAGCTGCCCGCCCACGCCCATGCGCTTCACCTGCACAAAACACGCAACCACCACCTTAGATGAGTGTTCTGCACACAAAAATGATCTAGCGCTGATGAGCAAGCGAGAAACATAATTAAACTATTTGTATGAGGGGTTGCGCACAAGATTCGAACTACATATGTCCGTCCGAATTTAAAATACATATTCCTAATTCGATTTGATTGGGATCGGATACAGTGCAGAACCGCTCTAAAGCCTCATCGCACAAGCTCCTAAGCCTGGGTTTAGGAGCTTGCGCGGATGCTAATTGCCAAAGCGGGCGCGAAATATTCTATCCGCTTGTTTCGAAAGCGCTGCTGGCAGGGGAATTGTACACAGCATGAACGAACTTTATGCCAATTGTGGCGAGCGTCTTTCGGACAATTCTAGCGCATTCTCGGGACCGCAGCTAAGTTCAGTACCTAATGCTACGAGTATGTACAAAAATTGTCACTGTTAATTAAATATTTTTAATAATAAATTTTATTTTTCAGTAACTTTACAACTTCTACAATATATATTACGTAAGGGTCTCCTTTTTATCCGAATTCAAAAAAACCCGATCTCAGTTCATCGGAATTTTTTTTTTGTTTTCTCTGATTTCTCGAAGACGGCTAGACCGATTTCAAAAATTCTGTTTTTGTTTGAAAGACCTGATGACAATAGGGACCCCTATTGTAATCAGGTCAGGATCTGATGATGGGATCCTGGAGAAATCGAAGGAACTCTTCAAATATTATAGGCACACATATAGCGATTTGGGTATTTTTTATAGTAACACGTGCATTTACTCTCGGAAAGCACCATTTGGTGAAGAGGAACTGATGATGAAGACCACAGATGGCCACCGGAACTTGTTGTATATTCATACTTATTTATAGGTGTGTTACAAAAAGTTATGGTTTTGTACTCTTTTCTCTATTCTTGTCACTTTATTACTTCTTGATATAAAAGCTTTGATTCAAATTAAAATTCAATACTTTTCTTTTTATATAGCTTATTCTTCAATTAAGTATTTCACGGGCCACGTCAAAAAAGAAAAAGCGTGCCCTCGGCGCCAAGCTCCGAATTCATCCTTTAAGGTGTATAGATGGCTCACTGACCTTGTGCATGTGGGCGGAGCTAAGCGTCCTACGTAAAACGCGTGCGGTGGCGCGCTACACTAAAACGAAATTCAAAGAATATGCAGAGGCGCAGACATGCCGCACGTAGGTCGCCATTTTTGCCTACGATTCCAGAAGGGAATGGCGGATGCAAGACTGATATATTTTAGTACAAAATATATCAGTCTTGCATCCGCCATTCCCTTCTGTTACCCGCGACTTCGTCCGCGTGGAATTTAAGAAAAAAGTTATTGTTGAGTTCGCAGAGTTTACGATAACTTATTAATTCTGTATTCCGCGTAAAGAAATACCTATGCATGTTTAATGAAATTCTTCTAATATTTCTCCATTTAGTTCTTTTTGATCGTTTTTGCATTTTTAGTTTAATTATTATTTATATTTAGTTTTTCGTATTAGCCTTTTTATATACAATATTTGGTGTACAATTTTCTTGGGCTAAAACAAAAACACTATATTATTATATTATTTATTCAATCAATTTCTATGGAGATTAAGGAATCTTCACGTATAGGATCCACTTATAAACATAACTATACTCCGTTTCTTTATTATGATTTGTTTACATTTGGAAGTACCTAATTAAACGGAGCTATAATACAACCTCCCTATTTGAATCGGATATTATTCAATATTTCATTTCATTGGTTTTAATTTTTTTTCGTAGGAACCTATTTTCTTTTTTTTTTCTAAAATAAAAGTAGCCTAAGAAAGAAAAGAAAGAAAGATAGAAAAAGTATTTATTGCGACTCGTACAGGAAGATCACAAACTAAATACAGCAAAATAAAAAACCAAGTTATATATAAAAAAAAGTAACAAAACAAACAGTTACTCCTTATTCACCTATCTGCTAGTGAAAGTCCCGTCTTAATCGGTCCAGCCGTTTCAGAGATTAGCGGGAACAAACAGACAGACAGACGGACAGACAGACAAAAATTGTAAAAAAAAATATTTTGGTATATTACAAAAACAGTCAGAAGTCGACTAGCAATCTCACAAAACTATGGCATAGCAATATTAGTACTACACTATTTGCGCTGTAGCATGGTGCGGGTGACAGTTGCCCGTATGACGTTGACATTTGTCAGTACCACGTAGGGATGTGAGGTTATGCAATTCATTTTTATCGCTAACGATACTCGCAGCGTGAATCTAGTTCTCTTTAATATTGTTATGAAAATTAGTGTATTATTCAGTTGTGCAGTGTAACTACGTGTGTGCTACGTGTATAAACTTGTCAATATAAATGTTTTATGGCTACATAATTATCTTTGTACTTATATAAAATAATCAAAATCGGGTTTATGTTTTTTTTTTCGTGACAACATTTTTGCTCTATGGTGCATCGGCGCGGCGGCCATGTTGTTTACCCGTGCGATGCTGTGAGTGCGAGTACGAGTGCAAGCGCGTTATATTGTGACTTAATGTGACACGTATTACGATTTCATTGTTTGTTTTCATTTTTGTTAAATTGTTATTTGTTATAAGTTTGTTGAGTTTGTTGTTATTACCATGCCTAAGCATACAAAAAAAACTGTTTTGGGTAGTCAGGCCAGGGAGCTTGTTGTTCGCCTCCGAGACTACTTTGAAAGAGAACAACAAAATAATGGACCGTTGTTACCATTGAATCATATTGTAGAACGAGTAGCCGAAGCTCTTGATATTGGCCGCAATACTGTTTCGCGTATAACACGTGAGAAAATTGGCCAAGATGGGATGTTTGAAAATAAATTATCGACACCCAACAAAAAGCGGACCAAGGTGAAGCCAATCACAGATTTGGATGATTTTGCTAAGGTTGCTATTAGAAATCATATTTATGATTATTATAGAAGAATGGAGCTACCCACATTGCTCAAGCTTCTAAAATCATTAAAAGAAGCTGACTTGTTCAAAGGAGGTATTACTTCGCTACGGCAAGTTATAAAAGATATTGGCTTTGTTTACAAAAAAGTTAACAAAAGAAAGATTATTATGGATAGGACTGACATTGCCCTAGCAAGATGTAGATTTTTAAGGAAGGCCAAAAACATAAGTGATTGGAGCAAAGTTGTCTTTTTGGATGAAACGTGGCTAAACGCCAACCACACAGTGGGTAAAAGTTGGACCGACGATACGGCACAATCGTGTACCAAAGTGCCGGAAGGCAAAGGCGAACGCCTTATTATTTGTCACGCAGGTACAGCAAGTGGATTCGTCCCTGATTGTTTGCTGGCTTTTAAGTCAAAAAAAACTACGGAGTATCATGAGGAGATGAATTACGAAAAATTTAAAGATTGGTTCATAGGTCTATTAAACAATTTAAAAGAGCCTATGACCATAATAATGGACAACGCACCCTACCATTCGGTGCAAGTTAATAAACCCCCAAACCAATCCAACCGCAAAAGCGAGTTGGTGAAGTGGCTGAGTGAAAACGGAGTTACAGCAGATATAAAAATGTTAAAGACGGAGCTTATTGCCTTAGTCCGACGCCATAAGCCACCAACTCCTACCTATGCTCTGGACGAGATGGCAAAAGAAAAAGGCCACCAGGTCCTTCGACTACCACCCTACCATTGCCAATATAACGCTATTGAGCTGATTTGGGCCCAAATAAAAGGTATGCTTTTAATTTCAATTCCCATTTTGAAGCTTTATAAAAAAATCAGCTTTCCGATCGTAGCATGTACCTAGTTTAAAAACATTACCAGATACTAGATTAGGCTGATTGATGATTATTTGAATACTTTTTTTTATAAGTTCGTTTATTTTTAGGTTACGCCGCAAGAAATAATACTTCGCCGCCATTTACGGCAAATAAGATGTTGGCCCTATTACAAGAGGCCATCAACAATGTTCAACCTGAAGACTGGTCGAAGGTCGTGAATAAAACAAAAAGGGACATTATGTCTGATTGGGATCGTGACATACATATTGACAACATAATTGAGTCATCGTTAATAATATCCGTCACAGATTCAGATGATGAATTGAGTGACAATTCAGATGTTCCTGACTCTGATATGAGTTTAGACGAATAACATGTATTTTTTTTTAGCAACCTTTTAAGCAACCTTACCCTATAAATGTTCTGTTGTATAATTAGACCTTTTAAAAATAAAAATTGACCTACGCACAATATACGTTTTTTATTATAAAAAATATCGACTATCCATCGTAGCAGTACATCCCATCACTAAATACGTCTATGGCGTTACGTTATACGCATAACACTTTGCTTAATTTTTCATTCAATTTGATTTTATTTCTTGATTAGAACATTCTGGTTGGGTTTAATTTAATTTACTACAGTTATTAATTATTTAATATATTACGAATGTGGTACAACTGAAATATTAAGTCATAAATTGTAAATCGCGGCAAGTTTCAAGAGTGAAACGAAATGTTACTGAAACTGTCACCCGCACCATGCTACAGCGCAAATAGAGTAATGACCTTCTTTTAAACGTTTGACAACACTACAAATTGGCCACATGATTCTTATTAGAAATTTCAATAAGGTTCGTAAGCGTTACGGTGGCCAAAGTGGCTAACACTGTACCTCGCATGGCGAACGTTCGGGTTCGAGTCTCACATCAAACATGAAAAATATTTTTTAAGTATTACACGTGAAATAAGAATGCCGAGTTGCTAACCAATAATTATGTTAAATATTCCACAAATAAACGAAGATTCTTTTGTTTTACAATTATTATTTTCAATCTTAGTTGGAAGTAAAAATACTTGCATAGGAAATTGACCCGTTACCTTCTATGAATAAGGAGCATAATCGCGTTTACAATTAATATTTTCACAAACCATTAAAGTAAAAATACTTTCATACGAAATTGTTCCGTAGACTCTAATTGATAAGGAGAATGATCGCATTTGCGAAAACTGACGCGTTGGGTACCTATGTAGTTGAGCGAGTAGCCGTATAAAATACTTTGAAGTCTTGCAATTATTTCGAGTCGGTACCTAGTGTAGGTACGTACTTTGGTATCTGTTTGTTGATGAAAGCTGTTTATTATATTTTATTTTTTGATTAGTTTTTTCTAAGTTATGTTGTTGGTGTAAATATTTGTACTATCAGTATATAAAAAATGGTCAACAAGAAAATAAACGGAAGGCAATAAAGAGATCTTATTCGACGAAACAAATTGTAAAGTAAGTACCTTATTTTTTTGTACACACCATATTTTGTTTGTACAGATTATGACGCGTAATTTCGACATACATTACAACAGCTCGATTGGTCTAGTGGTCTCGTGCGTCACGTCGCGTCACTATAGTTTAGTCACTAACGCCCGGCTTCAAATCCAAACTTTTCCATATTTGGTTTTTTTTTATTTTCTTATTTGATATGTTTTTTTAATTATTATTTTACTTTTTGCCGATTTTCTTGTTTGAAAATTTTCAGACTATATTATTATTGCTTACACTCTTTTGTAAAACACTGTAGGTATATAATTTTTTCCGAATCAAGCTTGGTGGACGTTTTTATTTTATTTTTATTATATTACTCTAGATTCTGAAGAAAAATAACTATAGGAATAAAAATGATTGTTTTTATTAAAATAACAATTACTTATTGAATTATTTTAAAAATAAGAAAATAAAAATATGCGCATTATAATTAAAAAATAACAAAACAAAAGATAAGTACATTATAATTAAAAAATAACAAAACTAAAGATTATACCGTCCACTGAGATTTGAACCTGGTGATTACGCAGTGAGAATCCGGACAGTAGAGCGCGGAGGCAATCGTGCATCTTATTCGAGCCGCGAAATTACGCTTCTAAATATAATGGAAGTCGCTCATCGACGAAATCCGCGCGGTGCACCCCGCCGAAGGCGGGGACAATTCATATCCCACTTCATCTGCTTCACCCCCTCAAATACATAAAAGTCGTCTATTCACCGCCACGTAAAGAAATACCTATGCTAATTTTATTGAAATTCTTCTAATATTTCTCCATTTAGTTCTTTTTGATCGTTTTTGCATTTTAGTTTAATTATTATTTATTTTCAGTTTTTCGTATTAGCATTTTTATATACAATATTTGGTGAACGATTTCCTTGGGCTAAAACAAAAACACTATATTATTTTATTATTTATCCAATCAATTTCATTGGAAATTAAGGAATCTTCACGTATAGGATCCACTTATAAAAAATAAAAAAAAACTATACTCCGTTTCTTTATTATATGATTTATTTACATTTGGTTAAGTACCTAAATAAACGTAGTATACAACCTCCCTATTTGAATCGGATATTATTCAATATTTCATTTCATAGGTTTTAATTTTTTTTCGTGGGAACCTATTTTCTTTTTTTTTTTCTAAAATAAAAGTAGCCTAAGTTACTCCTTATTCACCTATCTGCTAGTGAAAGTCCCAGTCACAGAAATAAATCCGCACAAGAATATGAGAAGGTAGTAATCAATAAACTCAGTAATGCAAATACCTACTCGTAGATTGACAACTAAGAATGCTCAATTTTTATAAATTAAGGTATTTGAAAACATTTTTTTTTTTATTGTGAGTAAGTATGTAGTTATTTTCTAAACAGTCAAAATAAAATGGCCTGAAGCGGTTGTTTTAATATTACAAACAGACACTCCAATTTTATTTATTAGATAAAGTTTTAAAGTTTTTTATTTATAAGATTAAGTATAGATAGATAGATACTAAATTAGTCCACTCAACGAATAAACCAAAAAGAGGTGTAGAGTGCGTGAGCTGGGCCCTGAGCGATTTCTTCAGAAAGTTGCTCAGAGTGCTTAGGGAGTAAACATACTAAAAGTCCCCGCGTCTAGGAGGTGAGCCGGAGTGGGGGGTATAAAAATTCCCACTTTTGAGTTTTTCGCTAATATGTATCTATAAAACGGTGCGTCGTCGTAGAGAAAACGTATTTTTCTTGACTTGCTTTGCTTTAGCATTTTTATTTGTTTACAAATTATGTATCTTATACATATTTACAAAATAAACAATATAAAAAAAAACAGTATTTAGAAATGGCACCACTAATAAAGCGTCCATGCGGACAATAGAAATGGGCCCTCTGCAGCGAGCTAATCTATAAACGCATACTGATACAATTCGTTCATAAATATTTGCACTAACACAGCCAAACGCGCGTAGTCGATCGATAGCCGGGCGGAGCAGCGAGCGACACAGCCACCCCGTCTCAGTGCTAACGCACGACTGCCGCCCGCGCCCGCGCAGAGCACCTCTGAACCTATATCTCAAAATGGGGCATTGTCTTTGCAACTGTTGATTGATTTAAAAACGCTATTTCAAATATGTAGTACCTCTAACCACCAATTTTTCAGTGTAAAAATATTTCCAAACATCAAAGCCGTTTAGAAGTTATAAGCAAATGTTAGCGAAAATAGCGTTTTGGTAAATATTTTTTTAAGGCAAAAGTATTAGCCTTATGAAAAAACCCTGTTTCAAAAATGCTGTACATGAATCTATAGCAAACATATATTTTTTACAGACCTTCTAACCAAACCGTTAATGAGTTATAAGCTTCATAAAGTGACCGAGTTACGGTACTAAACGAGAGTAAGGCCCTTAATACCTACAAAATTCGGAATGCGCTCGGCATACAGACAGTCGCGACTAGGGCTTTCAAATACCGGATTTTTTCAATACCGGTATCAATACCGGTATTGGAAAAGTCAATACCGTGATCCCGGTATCAATACCGGTTGTCCGGTATTGAACGCAAGTTCAATTAGGACATTAATAAAACCAATAAAATACGCCTTTTTGTATTTTCATATCAATATTGTTCTTATTATTTTATTGAAAATACTAAAATAAATACGTTATACATAGCTTTCTTAATTCTTTTATAATAGTTTGGTATTGGTTGATTATTTAGGTAGGACTAGGAATTAGGAACATAATGAAAACTTAAACTGAATCTACTCTTTTTGCAGGAAGGCATTTCACATAGACTTTATTTGCACAATATAAAAATATATATATTTCTTATTATTACCTAAATATCATGTCTCATGTAAAAATCAATATAGGTATCATTATTTGTAGAAATGTAAGTAAGTAAAGTATACCTTAACTAGCTAGTAGAAATCATTTGGTATCTAATCATTTTAGTAACATTCTTAATAATCTATACTTAATATTATAAAGCTGAAGAGTTTGTTTGTTTGGTTGGTTGAACGCGCTAATCTCTGGAACTTCCAGTCGGATTTGAAAAAATCTTTTTGCATTTGATAGCCCAATTATTGAGAAAGGCTATAGGCTATTTAACATCACGCTATGACCTTTAGGAGCCGAGCAAAAAGAAAAAAAGTCAGAAAGAACGCTAAGCAAAAACGAAGTAATAGCGCGGGCAGGCGATGCGATGCGACGGGGTGGGTCGGAGTAACAAGAAATTTCACGCGGACGAAGTCGCGGGCAAAAGCTAGTTAAGTTATAAAAAAACAATCAAAAAATCTAAAACTAAACAAGTAAGAAAATAAATCAGGAATCAACATAGGTATCATTATTTGTAGAAATGCAAGTAAGTTAAGTATAGCTTAACTAACTAAGTAGCTAGCAATCATTTTAGTAACATTATTAATAATTATGTAATAAAAAAACAATCAAAATCTAAAACTAAACAAGTACCTAACAAAATAAATCAAGCGTTAATAACAAGTTCTGAAAAACAGTAAAAAAAATGTAAAAGTAATTATAGACGCGTTATCCCGTCGCCTTTGCGAAACTGACTGACAATCAATAGTGACAATAACAAAAACGACACATAAATACAGCTCGATTTCGAGCATTGTCTCAGGCGGGGTGCGGGAGGGTGAGCTTAAGATAACAGCGGGACGCTTGCGCTGAAGAAAACAAGTATGAGAATAAAATCACATAATTTTCAGATCTAATGTTTGTAATACCGTAATCACGGTATTGGGGCGTCAATACCGGTATTGTAAAAGGCCAAAATAAAATCCGTGATCACGGTATTACGGGATCCCGGAATACCGGTATTGAAAGCCCTAGTCGCGACTATGCCGCAGTGACGAACGGAACGGTGTGTTGTTTTTTTTAACAATAACCACGCCATTTCTTCACTAAAAATAAGTTCAAGTACATATTTAATATGACGAGTAGGCTATATTGTGTTGTTTTTGGTTGCATGAATTCGTCAATAACGCATCCAGAGATAACTTTTTTTAGATTACCTGGAAACTCTGAAAGGTAAGACTATTTTACTTACTAGTAGGTAGGTACATAATGTGTGTCTTTTTAATGGAAGTGACATCTAATTTGCAAGTTATAGACCTTTGATCGTCTGAGAGACGAATATTTATGAATAGTGTACTATTGATGATGTGGATCGTTATTTTTGAAAATCAGATTTTGACGATATCTGTTTTTTATACATTCAAAGTAAGTATGTGATATTATTTTACATAATTATGTTATTATGTTAAGCTAAATATTATATTATTTTTCAAAATTTATAATTACGGGCACCTACAATACTTTAATTCATCTAATTTTATTTTAGAATGGAGGATCGACAAATTGTGGACTATCTGAATCGTTTATCCGATTCTGATGATGATTTTACCAATCAGCAAAGAGTGGTGCTGAATTTAAGTGATGTCGAAGATCACGTAGAATATCAGGAGACGATCCAAACAGATTCCGAAAGATGACCGAACCATGGTTACGGAAAAGGCACGAAATGCCAACTTTGAAGAGATGCCTAAAAAGGAAAATCGCCGAAGTTTTAGGTGAAACGCCTACCATTGATATACCTGGTCCAAGTGGGACCCAAAAAAAAAAAGTTTTTATTGTGACTATAAAAAACGTCGTATTACAAGGTTCCAATGCAAGTCGTGCAAAAAGTTTATGTGTATGGACCATCGCGGCCTCATATGTCTGGAATGTGCCGATGAACTTTAATTTTTATTAATTAATTTCTTTTTTATAACCTAATTAAACATATGAAACAGTACCATACTTAATTTATTTTGTTTTATTTACAAGTACCGATAAACCCGTCATTTAAATATAGTCATCTGTGAGACGAATGTTTATGATTAATGTTCCTCTTAGATATGATTATGAATCTAGGGTTAAAACCTCGGGGCATGTGTGTTTTGTTAGTTTGTATAATTCAAAGTAAAGACGTGGTTTTTATTATTAATAATACTTAGTTGTTTATTGTACTGTGTGTATGAATAATACTAGAAAAAAATTGGTTGTCTGTAAAGTCGATTTACGGACGATAGTTTAACGTCATAACAAAACATTACGAAGTAATTGTAAAAATAATTCAATAAACTGATTGAAATTAGCAAAAACTCGACCTAAATATTTACGTTTCAAAATGAATTAATCACAAAAAACAATCAAAATATAAACAAACTTTACATGAAAAAAGCAATATGGACTCTAAATTTTGACAAGTAAAACGTTGACAAATAAAATACATCATTGTCAATCGAAATTTTACTTAACTAAATACTTATTCAACTTGGTCGTATAATACTTGAGATGAGCCAATACGAAGGCGATTCACGAGCTGGCCCGTGATTGGGTTTCCTGCCGCAGGAGATGGCCTTGTTACCGCATCGTTGTGTGCAGTGCACAAACACGAAATTGTACCACTACATGCGTACATTTATGAATGAATTGTAGGCAGAGTCCCTCGTTGCCTTTCGCATTGACTACGGTCAACGCGAAAGGCATACATTACGAACGCCTGCCGTAGTAAAAATAGTACGAACGGTATGAACGTTGCTATTAATTTACATTAGGAGTCTGAATAATTTTTTTACTTAGTATATTTTTTATATTCTTGAAAATATTAGTAACTGGTCTAGATCTATAATCTATATCTACTAGGTCTAGGGTCTGCAGTGTCTTTTTGCCTATACAGACCGCACGCCACTGCAGTAAGTGGCTTTGTTGATTTTGACTGGGGTAGTAATACAATAGATAGAAAAAGCACTACGGGTTATTTCGCTCCCCCAACCGAATAACATGGTAATGTGGTACTACGATAGTTTTCGTTTTATTGCATTCGGTGTCTAAAGCATTAATTTTATCTTGTAATTTTTTTTTGTATTTTTTCTATGTATATTTATAAAAGTACAATAATTTCAATGGTACCGTAATGAACATAACAACATTATTCCCTTAAAATCTAAACACACTTTTTGCACGAATAATACCATAACATGTTATTACAGATCATGCAATCGTTAACTTTTTCGGTAAGCGACGATTACCATTATATTCGCGTAAGAAATGCATGCCTTTTTCCACGTAAAGTATAAAACAATTATATTTGTATATTATTTTTGTTTACAATGTAATAGAAACGGCTTATTCGATTTAGATGCGGTTTTCACTAATATATTGTAGTAAGCTTCACTTAACATTTAGTGTTTATTTCATGTCAATCGGTTCATAAATAAAAAAGTTATGTCAATTTAAAGAATCACGGCGGACATTTTTAAGGTATACTATCAGAGTACGTACATGGACGCGCACTCTCGAGGCTAACTGATGAACAGCGTTTGATATTTGATCTGGTGAGCGTTGATAGTACTTTGGAAGAAATGCTATTTGTAGATGCACCCGGTGGAACGGGTAAAACATTTCTTACGAAAGTTATTTTGGCGAAGGTACGAAGCCAAGGTAAAATCGCGCTTGCTGTCGCTTCATCAGGCATAGCAGCCACATTGTTGCCAGGTGGGAAAACTGCTCATACAATGTTCAAAATTCCGATCGATTTAGACCGCACAGAAAGCCCTGTTTGTAATATTTCAAGAAACAGCGATAAAGCTAAGGTTCTTCGTGATTGTAGGCTTATTATATGGGATGAGTCCACAATGGCCAATCGAAAAGCAGTAGAAGCAGTAGACAGAACGTTGCGTGATGTCAAGCAAAGTGATCAACCCATGGATGGCATTACTATGCTTTTTTGTGGCAATTTTCGTCAGACTCTCCCTGTAATACCACGTGGAACAAGAGCTGTTGAAGTTAGAGCCTGCCTAAAGAGTTCTCGACTGTGGCATTACATTATACCTTTGCATTTGACATTAAATATGCGTGCGCAAATTAGAGGCAACGAAAATGCTCAAGAATTTTCAGATTTGCTACTTGAGATTGGTAACGGTGTGTTACCGCAGGAACAAGGAAAAGTTGTTCTTAATGAAAACCTATGCAACATAGTTTCATCAATGCGAGACCTCATATCATCTGTGTATGGAAACGCAACGCAAATACCAACTTGCGAAAATTTCTGGCTTTGCGAAAGAGCTATTTTGACGCCACGAAACGACCAAGCAGCAACAATAAACGCTGAAATTTTGAGCTATGTTCCGGGGGATTATGGAAGAAGGAAAATCTACAAGCTACCCAGTAGAATTTTTAGAATCCCTCAATGCTCCTGGACTACCAGCACATAAAATAAAATTAAAAGTAGGCGTACCGATAATGCTTCTAAGAAATTTAAGCCCCCCAAAACTTAGCAATGGCACCAGGTTAAAAGTGACCAATTTACAAAGAAATCTGATAGAAGCAGAAATTTTAACAAGGTTTGGAAAAGGTAAAAGTGTTTTCATTCCTCGGATTCCTCTCATTCCAAACAATTTTCCATTTAGTTTTAAACGAGTCTAGTTTCCAGTCAGCCTATGTTTTGCGATGACAATTAATAAAGCCCAAGGTCAGACGCTGAAAGTTGTAGGTGTAGATCTAAGTATCAGCTGTTTCTCGCACGCTCAGTTGTATGTGGCTCTGTCACGGGTTAGCAATCCTAGGAGCCTGTATGCTTTCATCCCCGATGGCCATACGTCAAATATCGTATACAGACAAGCATTACTGTAAAGTAAATTTTTAGCTACCCAAACGACGGTATATGTAATTCAAAATATGCTGCCCGAAAAGTCACTATTCCACGCTGACGAAGTCGCGGGCACAGCTAGTTAATAAATAAAAGGACTGATTATGATAAATAATAAAACCTTTGTTTTATTTCATAAATTTTAATAAAACGCTATTATAAATTATCCAGTATTTATATCAACTTCCTCTATTATTGTTATTTTTCTGCCAAATCAAATAATAAGTACTGGATTATTTAATAAAACATGTATTTGCAACATTATATTACTGTTAATCTTTTGACACCAACATCGACGAATATTACTGTAATGTAATATTACATTATACACTATCGCTTGGATTTCACACGAATAATATCGTAATATCATATTGCCGTTAGGTTTTTTGACACTGTATTACAACGAATAATACTATAATGCATTAATATTGACTACGATATTGTTGCGTTTACACGCGAATAATATGGTAATGATGCGTTGCATACTATACTTTTGCCATTTAATTTCAGTAACATTATTTTTGTGAATAACTTAATTTTATTAAAGTATTACAAAAAAATCATAATATAAATTAGATTGTAAAAAAATTAGCTTTGTTTTGACGTTTAAATGTCTACCTTACGATCTACCCGTGCCGAGATATACGCATAAAACAGTTTTTTATTTTTCCTGTAAAATTTTGATTTATCGATTACCATATTATTCGGTGGGGGGAGCGATTTGTTTAAATTATTTCATCAATGCTGGCAAACAAAAAGGCAGCACACAGTGGCCACATCATCCACTGAAGCAGAGTACATGGCTCTACATATATGAAACAGTAAAAGAAACTCTGTGGTTAGTCATTAAAGTAACAAGTATTGGCATTGCGATACCAGACTATTTGTATTTATGAGGATAATAATGGATACATAAGCATCGCGGACAATCATAAGTATCATTTTTCTAGAGAACAGGTTGAGAAAAATGTGATTAAAATGGTTTATGATTCTACAGATAACAATTGGCTGATATCCTGACAAAATCATTACCCGCGGTGCGTTTCACCGAGATGAGAATGAAACTCGAGGTGACGTTGTAATTATTAGGGATGCATCCGATACCGATACCGATATATCGGCAATACTTCAGGTTTGCCGATATATCGGTATCGGCGATATTTTTATGGCCGATTCAACGATACTTTTCAAATTTCGCGCTTTGAAAATGTAATGTAAACGCGCGTGTTGTCCCGTCTATTTCGTTGCAAATGAGGCACGAACTAACTATGCTCGGGGAAACCCCGCGCTTTATTCAGTGTTTTGTTTCGCCCGCCCGCTTTGGCCTCGCACTCGCACATCTATCCCTTTCGTTAGGTTGAATGTTGTTGCGCGTAGTATTTTTCCATGCAAATAAGATTAAGAATTAGTCATATCGTAATTGTTTGTGTATTGTATGTCATTTATAACTAGTCGTTTGAGTCAAATAAAATAAATAGTAGTCATATCAACTTCAAAACACAAAAGTGCTACATGGAATCACTTTGAAATTTCGACAATTGATAATTCCATAAAAATTTTATAAATGTTAATTTTGATTACTAAAACTATTAATTAATTGTGTTTTATTTAATCTACCTTCCTTTTTGAATTCAGTTAGCGTATCGGTATCGGTATCGGTATCGCCGATATTTTTATAAGAGTATCGGTATCGTGTCGGCAAAAAGGCGTATCGAGGCATCCCTAGTAATTATATTCAACGTGGATAAATAAAATGATATGGATATGTTAATTATAAGAGCTTGGTTATAATATGTAGATGAATATTAAGTAATAGTATCCAGTTATAATGGATAAATTGATTGATAATAGTTTGATTAGATTTTTCTGGGTTTCCCTAAGAGAGATGAAATTGGAGGTGTGTGATTTTGTAATTGTATAAAAATGTTTATCTTATTTCGTAATTAAAAAGAAAAGGATTTATTTTTGAGAGGGCGTGTTGGAGTATAGCAAAAACAAATCGATCCTACTTCAACACTATCGTCTTTCTCATTCTAACTCATAAAAATGTTATTTATGTATCCGTGGCCGCCCTGAACCACTTGACCGAAATCCTTACTTTCGCATAGTGACTGTACTACTCTATTAGCCTTGTGTGGGAACACACGTCTCAAGTAATATTAGTATACACACCTTCCAATATATAAATAAAAGGATTAATAAACGTATTATTGAAATCCTTAGGGTTAATGGTTGAACAACAAAGGAAATACCGTTTATTTCCTTTGTTGTTCAACCATTAACCCTAACAATTTGTTAATTAAGGGTTGATTTTTCAATCGACAGATAATTTTTATTCATGGAATAATATTGACGTCTGACAGATTTTGTATGGAAGTACTGTCAAAAATTCAAAATTATTCCTCCGATAATATTAACTGGCGTTGGAAAAATCAGCCCTTAAAGAGCTATCGAAATATGTATACAGTTTCTATTCAATTTGTTCCTTTTTTTTTTGTTTGTCGTTGTAATATGATGTAAAATATAATTGACAATGTGGTCCAAGTTGGTAACCATGTAATTAAAAAAACAGCATCGATATCGGTCCAATAGTTTTCGGGAAAACTACATAATACATACCCACAGTCAAACACATATTGCTCAAGCGCTAAAAATAAGAGTACAATTTTTATAAGCCACTTATTTGCCTAATAACTAATAAGTAAGTGTCTACGTAAAATTTATTAAAATTTTACTTGGGGTTGCTGGGGAGATGCTATACACATACAGCATGTCATAATTAATTCAGTTGCCTGTACCTGTTAACCTGTTAAGGTACTTATTTTTTAACTAATTCGGTATATATTGCGTACAATTGCTACATGAATTTATAAACAGCAAAATAGGTCATGGGTTGCTGGGCAGATGCTCTACACTCTACAGCAAGCCATAATTCAGATGCCTGTACCTGTTAAGGTACTTATTTTTTTAAGTATGTACTAATTCGGTACATATTTCGTACAATTTTTATATGAATTTATAAACAGCAAAATAGATCAGGGGTTGTCTGGGGAGCATGACGTAAAATTACTTGACTTATCAATGACGGTACGCCGCTAGCGAAAAGTTCGGTTTTTTAAATTTTGGCCGAAACTAAAGGCTCCTACAAACAGGCGCGACACGCGTTATAACCGAAGAACATTTTCGAAAAATAGTGTTACAGCCAATTTAGACCGATTTTAAATTTCATCTTTTTTTCAAAAAGGCATTTCGAAAATGTTCTCTACTAACTTTTTAGACCTTTGTATTCTGCTTATGCGTATAAAGTTTCGTTAAAATCGGTTCATTAATTTCGAAACGCGGGCTTAAAAGTTTGTATGAAATGCCGTACGGCGTAAACGCTCTTAAGTAAACCATATCTTGGAAACACTATTTTTCGTGGAAACTATTATGGCAATGACCATTTCAAAGAATTAAAATAACTTGTTAAATATGTGAGGAAATTCAAATCTACCGCCTTGCAACATAATTCACCTAATGCCAAACATGTTATAGTGTCAAATCACTACCTATGGTCTTGTTTATTTGTTGTTAATGGAAACTATATATTTTCAATGCTATTGTTGCGCGCCACAATGCACGGTACAAAGTGGCATTATTTACCAGTAGTGCCATCTATTATCGAGTAGCAAAACTAGTAGAGTCAAGATCCTTCAAGAAATTTCGATGCTAGAACTTTCTAGAACTATCAAGGCCAATCGGGGCCGGTCCCTATATAATCGAACATTCTAGATGTTTCTACAATAGAAATTTCTAGAACTATCTCCAGCACTATATAAGGCTGGATGGGCCACGACAGTCTCAGTACTGTTTGCATCCAGAGCGCCTTTCAAGCGGCGACGAGCACGCAGCCGGAGGGCAGAGGGCTATTGCCGCCCCTGCCGGCTCGCATAAGTGCGATGATCGCCGAGAAGAGGCGCCTTCGCAAACAGTGGCAACAGCTGAGATGTCCGACACTGCGAACGCAGTTAAACCGTCTCGCGGAGAAAATCAAGGCCGAGCTCAAGGCGCAGACCGCCGAGGGCTGGGAGGAAAGAATAGATGCGGCCACGGACCGTTGGCCGTCCCTACACAAGTTGTGCGGCCAACTCACGAGTACCCCAGCCCCAGTGCGTCCACTGCAAGACAGCGACGGGGCGCTTAAATACGTAGCAGAGGACCGGGCGGAGGTCTTCGCCGAGCACCTGGAGCGTCAGTTCCGCCCCAATCCTACTAGCGACACCGGCCATGTCGCAGCAGTCAAGCAGCACCTTGGAGAGTACTTCGCCACGCCGATAGCTCCCGAAGAAGAACCAGTGGTTTTCTCGCCGGGCGCAGTCAGACGCGCCATCCTTAGGATGAGGCCCAGGAAGGCCCCCGGTGCTGACGGTATCACCAACACAGTGCTGCGCCACTTGCCGTACCGTATGGTAGCGGCACTGGCGCGCCTGTTCACGGCGATACTGCGCACGGGGGCTTTTCCCGCCTCGTGGGAGGAGGGGCGCGTCATTATGCTGCCCAAGGCGGGGAAAAACATACTGAAGCCGGAGAGCTATCGGCCGATCACGTTGCTGCCGACCATCTCCAAGGTGTTCGAAGTACTCCTGCTGTGACACCTACAGCCGCATATCGCACCGCGGCCGGAGCAGTTTGGGTTCCGGGCGGAACATAGCACGACGCTCCAGCTGTCGAGGGTACTGCACCACCTCGCAGCCGCGCTAAACAAGATGGAATACTCGGTGGCAGTATTCCCGACATGGAGAAGGCCTTCGACCGTGTGTGGCACGACGGCCTTATTTATAAGCTGGCCACAACGGACGCGCCCCGTCGCGTTGTTAAAGTGGTCTCTTCCTTCCTCTCGAACAGGACTTTCAGGGTGGTGGTCGACGGAGCGCTGTCTAGCGCCCGCCCGGTGCTCGCGGGTGTACCGCAGGGCAGCTGCATATCGCCGGCGTGTTACTCGCGTTACACCGACGACATCCCCGCCACTCGGGACACACTGCTCGCGCTGTACGCCGACGACGCCGCGTACATTACTACATCGCTTAATGCGAAGTACGCGGCCGTCAAGATGCAGCGCGCGCTTGACCAACTTCCCGAGTGGCTGTCTAAATGGCGGCTGTCGGTGAACGTGGGTAAGACGCAGGCGATGATCACCGGGTTCGCGCCCCTCCCACCACCCTTGAAGCTACAAGGAGCCGACGTCGCGTGGTCGCCCCGGGTCAAGTACCTGGGGGTGACTATCGATCGTCGGCTCACGATGGGGCCACACGTCCGCTCCGTCGCCACACGGGGTAAGGTCGCCCGCACCTTGCTCAAACCGGTGCTCTCGTCCCGCATCCCGGCGCGCGTCAAGTTGGGTGTGTACAAGACGTATTACATACGCCCATATCTTGACGTACGCCGCTCCGGCATGGTTCGCCCTCACGAGCGATCGAGCGAATCGCGGCCGTAACTAACATGTATTTACAGAATTATAATCATTAAAGTCATCAACACAACTCTCTAAGACCACGTAAGTCCGAAGAATGATAATTTCATGAAACAGTTATTCTTTGGACTTACGTGGACTTAGAGAGTTGTGTTGATGACTTTAATGATTATAATTCTGTAAATACATGTTAGTTACGGCCGCGATTCATATATTAATCAACGTACAACTTAATACTGACCAGCAAATTGCAAAAAACCTAAAAAAAAACAAATTTCGCGGGCTACCCTGGCGCTTTCGCCTTAACGTATTCGGCTTGCAGTGGCACATAGTATAGCTCTGTCTCGTTCACACGACACGATGTTTATACGTTTTTCATCGAATCGTTTTTATTAGGCTTGAATTTTCCATTTGATTTAATAAGTTTTCAAAACTTTCAATCGACATCCGAAAGTAATTAAAAAACTTCTTTTCATCGTTTCTAAGTTTATCATATAACTTCTCAAATAGTTTAGTACGCCCTGATTCTTCATTAATAGGATGTACCCAAAACCTTCTGCTCTGTCGGCGACGAAACCGTTGACGCCTTCGATTATACCAATATAAAAGTACAACCAAGCGTGGATCCATCACAGACGTCTACTCACTGTGACAACTGTGTGAAGACTGCTGCTATTCGTTTTTTACACGAATGAAAATCTACCGTATGAACACCCGGGTGATTGTAAGTTAAAAAAACTAATACTAAGAAAACGTGCAGGACAATGCCGTGTGAACCCAGCCTTAGGTATACTACGTCCAATAAAGAAGGTCATCGAATGTATGAATCAGTCGCTTTTTAGTAGTCATTGGAATTTGGTCGGATAACCAGCCGTTGTTTACATATTTTGGTTTTTTGTTTATATTTACTTAATGCGAAACATTCCAAGCTGAATATTTTCACCATATATTTTTGGCACATGATTTTGGTTTACACCTACACATCTCGGATTGGGCCAGTTTCTTGTATTTTGCCGTCAAAGTTATGACACCATCGTTTTGACTTTTACCAAAAACGCATGCATGAACAGTTTTGAAACTTTGTATGGTTATTATTAGCGTCAAGGACCGAATACAGTTTTCAGCAAACTTGTTTCTTGTCTAATTTAGGCGCTGCGATGTTTTTTCGGGTTTTCATAAAACCGCTATAACTTGAAAACTATAAATATTTTCTTAAATCTAATTGGGGCACTAAGGGGCACACATTAAGAGCTACTCGTGTATGTTTATTCTACAGGGGCACATGCAATGGTTGTAGAGACATACGATTCAACAAAACGTTACTCCAGCAGGAAATGCAATATCTCGTAAATGGTAGAATGTACAAGGATTCCTTAAATCACATAATGTAATAAATAACCTTATTGTAAATACCTACATTCTGAGCAAATAAAATAATATTCTATTCTATTCTCGAAAACCTGAAGGGGCACAGATTTTATTTTTGGGGGCACATTTTGGCACACATATAAGCTCTCTGGCCATGCACAATTTTTCTCTCTCCGATCATTCGTTTAGAATTTTCCTGCTAGAAAAACGTTACCCCAGCAGGAATCGTTTTTTCCGTTTTTTTCCAAAACGACAGGGGGCACACATTTTTTATGTGGGGGCACATTTACAGCAGATAAGGCACCAATCAATACGTTCTACTCCTATAACTCTAGGAGACACTTTCTTGCTGGGGTAACGTACACACTATACGATACGACTGAATCCGGTCGTAAAGCAATCGCTATGAATGTCGAGACTGCGGCCCCTGGCTAGAAATAATGATTTTTCAAAAATCCAATGATGCAGTTGTAGTTTTCATCAAGATCGAGCCCGAGACTCTTATGAGTACTTTTCGCTATTCCTCATAGATATCGAAATGGCCATCCACGCCCACTTGAAAAATGTACAAGTAGGTAGAATGAAGTTCTGTTTCGTTCGCTAGTAGAAGCGCGCGGTCGGCGGGTCTGCGCGACGACGTGTGCCGGCTCGTGTGTAGCGTAATTATCATCGTAAAATTTGTTCCTAACTTGAATGACAAGTTTTTTGCTGTGTCAGAGCGGTGCTGCTATAAGTTATTATAATACGTCACTGCTGCGTAGCACTGCTAGCTGCTGGCAAAAATAACGCCGATAGAATCAATCGGCAACACACTACCTACGCAGGCAACAGCCTATAGTTACTCTGAGAAGATAGGGTTTTATCCGAATAATTATTTCTAAAATTAAATACCTACCAACAATACCTTTACTACTCCACACAATTATATTTAGGTAAGTAGCTACATTCTTATGTCAAAAATTAATCTGTCTATCATCTCAAGGAAATATTTAGATGATTGCATCTCAATATTTTCTTACCCTATTTTATAGAGCGAGAATAATACGCTATTACTTCTTCTCAGTATTTAGAATACTCAGTACCTAGTAGTAGTTAGGTACTTAAAATGCATAGCAACTCGTACAATGAACATCAAGTTATTGATTCGTTTCAGAACAGGCCAACGTAGTGTTCAATGATAAACAACATACGTACCAGGTCCATGGGAGATATCATAGTATCTGCGAAGCGTACTTCCTTCTTAACTCATAAACAAACTGCACACCACTAAGTGAAGACATCAACTAACGAACAGTAATAACAAGCAACGCTTGACCCCGCGAAGCGCACGACCACAGAGCATGTAACACTTTCGCACTCTCGTTAGAGAGTAGCCTTCCTTGCTTTCGCACGACTGTCAACTGTGACGACTGCATGAGAATAAAAATATATATATTATATACCTAATTGTTTGTTTTGATTCTTGTTTTGATAAAGCAAGTACCTAGCTGAACAAGTGCGCAGCTGTAGCAATACCAAAATAAAAATACTATTGCTTCGTTCCATAAACAATGAATACTGCTGCCCTTCCTAAATTGGAAGTATAATAATGTTCGTTCCGAAACGAGAATTTTTTATTAAATGATATTGATTTTGTCACGAAAGAAATGTTTACTTGGCTATTAATTTAATAAATTTTCCATTTACTGTGCATTAAACAAAGGAATACTGATACAGCGACATTTGAGATTTTACCTCTGAACACCCAAAAATTTTATAATATGTAGGTATTTGTTTTTCTTGTTTTAGAACGAAACAAAACGATTAAACTACGTTCCATTTTTTTTTATTCATGACCATGGATACATGTCCACTACGTTCCAATTTAATCAGTGATGCCAGATTGAGGGATTTTTATAGTTATGGGGGAAGAATTGGGGGACAATAATTTTGGGGGATATTTGGAGAGAGAAAACTAGGTGTGGAGGGACTAGGAGGACTTTTATTAACATAACTAGTCTGGGCAAAGTGATAAAATATGGATATTTTTCTGAAATAAATGTTTATTATTTTTTAAAGCCGCGGCTAGCAGTGATGATTAAAAAATATATTATCAGAATGTATCGATCACTAATAGATCTATAAAAAATGCAGTCGGTGATAGAACTTATGGACATGTAAGCAAATTGGCATTAGGAATTTTGTCGTTGCCTTTTTCTAACGCAGTTGTGGAAAGAGCCTTCTCTCAAGTAGCTATTATTAAAGACAAACTTCGAAACAGATTGGTCATTCACACTGCCGAATCCATCGTGAGACTAAGATATATATTGCTAGAAGGATGTGTTAATTTTAAACCCACTTCAAAGATGCTAAACATTTAATTCAGAAAAAATATACGAAACAGCGACGCGGGTGAAGAGGCTGATTCAGTAATAGAAGCTATTGCTGAAATGAAACAGTATAAAATTGTATCTTTCATTAATCCTAAAGAAAGTGTTGAGCTGCACGATTTCTGACAAATGCGTGCACTGACTGGACAGGTCCTCTCAATCTGTGTGGTTCTTTCCTCAAAAGACCATCTCAGACATCGACCTACATGGTCTTCATATAACCTGACCAAGATTATGTCTGGACTTTAAAAGAGACTATGACCTCTGAGTTTGTTTCAGCCATTCTTATCAGAGTAGTAAGACAGGAAACGCCGACCTCATCTATGTAGTTAAAAAAATATGATTGACGTGTAAAAGAGTTTGTGCAAACCTACTTACAAAAATAAAATCATTTATCAAAGAAAAATAAATTTAATTTGAAATTAAATATACCCAAAATTAAACCAGTAACACAAACTAAGTTCCTAGGAGTTACAATTGATGAAGATCTACATTGGAAAGTGCATGTAGACAATGTTTCAAGCAAAATAAATAAATTTGTGTTACATGCTCTTAGACAAGTAAAAAAAAGTACTAATCTGAAAACAGCTATATTAGCTTATCATGCGTATGTGGAATCCATATTACGTTATGGACTTATAATATGGGGTAACAGTACCGACCAGAATAGAACATTTGTTGCTCAAAAAAAAAATGTATTAGGGCTCTATACGGACTTCATCCTGAGGAATCATGTCAGCCAGTATTTAAGAAACTTGGCTTGTTACCGCTACCTTGTCTGTATATTAAGGGGCTTACAAGACCTAAACGCAAGTTTTCGAAACAATAAAAGTATATGATAGACTACAGTAAAAAAAATCAGAAAAATATATGATATTCTTCAGGATATATGCTAGATAGATAGTGTAGTAAATCCTCGAAGCCGACGAGATTCTCACAGACTCGTACTTAGCACTCCCAGGCTTGCAAAGTACAATAAAAACTGCATAACTATGTGCGTACGAATTTATAACAAATTACCTAGTAATCTGAAAATATTAAACTCGAGATATGCTTTTAAGAATAAACTGTTATATGAATGGTTAATTGATAACAACTTTTATAATATGTATATGTAAAACAATTCCTAGAACGAAAATAGTGTCGGTGTAATATAATAATAATTATGTAATTTGGTTGAGGAAATTCTTATTACAAATATTTGCATGCTATGTTTAATCTTGGCAAAACATGTCTGCTCTATTTTTGTACTGTAAGACCCATTTTATACCATGTTTTACGCAAATAAATATATTATTATTTCGTTTATTTATTTACTTATTTAATTACATTTTTAAATATTTCTTAAAATATAAAAATAAGTAAAAAAAAAACATTTAAAAATATAAAAAAATAGTTTTCCGCCGGTGTCGGGACCAGGGTCCAAGCTACCGGTGGTTAGGGCTCCAGAGACAGGAACCTCCTCACAATGCGAGCCGTATCGAGGAGTACTGCCTTCTGAATCAGGCAATATTAATAATAAGGGCAACACTGATACGTCAACAACGTAAATATTTCATTCTTATCTTTTATTTTCCTGTTTTTATTAATTTCCCGTTTTTATTGATATCTTATAAAACCTTTTGGAATAATACATATTAAATCTACAAACAAAATCAAAAATACAATGAAAAAGCTTTACAAACACAGAAAAATTAAAATGACGCCTGTCAAATTTGACCTCCGAACAAAATACTCGTAAATATGTGAAGATAATGAAGATAATAATATAGAATGTTGACGAGATCAGCAGCACGCCGTGCACAACTAACACCTCCGGACTCGTCGCTCAGCTCCGCCCCGCCGCCGCCGGAACCCAGCCCCATCGAGAGTGCTGTAACACCGGCCGTGGCAGTTGCGTCGAGCTCGAGCGACGAATATTTTTCCCCGCCGACGTCGCCAACACCCGTACGTCGGCAGGGGAGAGGCCGGCCACCGAAGAGCTTGGGGCTTAGGGGCCTTCCGACCCCGAGCCGGGTCCCCGCTACCGGTGGTTGTGTGCAGCGCATGAGATGGACTCAGTCTATGAATGAGAACGTCATGCGCGCATATTACGGGTCTACAGAGTCATTAATAAAAAAATTGTAATGATTAAATAATTGATTAAAAAAATATTTTGTCATTTGTGGGGTTTTTTTTTCAAAACCTTAATTTTGGGGGATTTCGGGGAAGGTTTGGGGAGAACGCGAGACGGTCATCTGGCAACACTGAATTCAACTACATTGCCAAACATAAAAATGATGTGTTGTCGTCTCAGAACAATAACTTTAGTTATTGTTCTGAGGTTGTCGTAGACAGAGAAGTTTCTCTGTCTACGTGTGTTGTGTTTCTGATAATATTACCACATTTTGAATTGACAGCAATAAGATTACTAACACTACTACTGTATTTTTATATCTAGAACTATAAACCACTTGAAAAGCCGTCTTCAGACTTTTCAAGTGAAGTTATTGTCTAATTGTTATTTTCTAATATTCAATAGTTCATAATGTTCATATTCATGCAACACAAGCGAAGCTCTCAGTTTTGAGATTCTCTGGCGGGAAACCAAATTGCGCGGGTGTTTAAAAATTTCTCCTACATATTAATTTGTATTTTTGTGTATATTTGCTTAGATAGTTTATTATATTCCCAGTGTATATAGTAAAATGGGAACGGAAAGCGATGGGGGCGATGCCCCCATCGATATACTTAGAGCCAAAAAAGCGAAAATTGGCTCCCATGGATTCGGCACAGTCTGCAGCTTACAAAATATTTATGAAACCGAATTACAAGAGACAATTTCCCGAATGCCACAGTGGCGATTGTGTAGTCTTTGTGGAATCAATGGAAAATGAAAAATTAGGCAACAAAAACCCAATTGGACTAACGAAATTATTCACCGAAAATGTTAAAGGCATCATAGGAGTACATCGAGTCAATGCCTACAAAGTTGGGATATCTTTCAAAAAACCTGCACCTA
The DNA here is from genome assembly GCA_927399505.1 of Luperina testacea. NCBI lineage: Eukaryota > Metazoa > Arthropoda > Insecta > Lepidoptera > Noctuidae > Luperina > Luperina testacea. The sequence continues at coordinate 254,383 of OV656766.1, read as the reverse complement.
CAAATAGTTTTCTCAAGATGGAACATTTCTTGGGAAAAAATAAATTAAAAGCCTTCGTTCCTGCATACATGACGGAAACAACAGGCATCATCCGCTATGTACCGAAAAATATGTCAAATGAGGAAGTTTATAAAAACATTCAAAGTGACGTAGAAGTCACATCTATACGTATTAAAAGATTTATGAGGAAAGTTGAAGGAAAACTTACACCATTAGGTACAATAGCAGTTACATTTGCCGCAACAACATTGCCACAGTATGCATCATGTTCAGATACCCAGTACATATATATCGATGCTCCCAAGCAATAAGTCGGTAATCGAAAAATCCAAATTTTACAGGAGAAAAGATTTACTGTTTTTGTCGAATATCTTTTCAGCCAGTGGGAATATTCAAGTCATTGATGTATCAAATGACAGCTAATTTTTTGTGAAGTGTAACTGTGCTATTAATATGAAATTCTTTACATTCAAAACCTTTCAATTTCAGAAAATAATTGTATATTAGTATGCAGTTATTATGGAAATATTAAATAATTGTAGAAACGTGTTGATACATACCAATTGTTCATTTTGTTAGTTTTATTATTATGCTTTCCTCTTAGAGTTTACCAAAAAAACTTATGAAGATTATTTACGCCAATAATCCGGTAAAAGCTACTTACCAAAATAAAATATTTCTTTGTACCGACCTATAACAGTATTTTTGCCGACATCATTTTGTTTGTAAACCCAACAATAAAAACGGATGTCATGATATCTTTGTAAATGATCGTTAGAAAAAACAAAAAAAAATTGCCAGTCCGTAGATGCCAAATTTGCCATAACAGCAAGAAGTCCATAATAGTACAGACGCCAGCACATCAAGCTACCCGAAACTGTCAAATTTTCCCAATCAACTTTGAACCTTATGATTTAGCGATAAAGTTGAAAATCTATTAAAGAAATCTGACAGATTGTAGTAACTTGATGTGCTGGCGTCTGTACATTACTGACTTAATTGCTTGGGGGCGTCGATATACAGTATGTTAACTAAGAGAGGGCGTTCCCGTTAACCCGCAATAGTATATCATCCATAGTATGCTAAAAAAAATATTACCATTCGAAAATAAAATGTTTTTATTTTTTTTTATATTAAAATATTCACTAAAAATCGTAAATTGATACTCTATTTATTTAATTAATTCTAATTTATTTAATTAAATAAATTCCGACATTGCTGTCCTTCAAGTACGCGTGTACAGAGTGTTTCTTTAACGTATCAATTTACGATTTTTAGTGAATATTTTAATATAAAAAAAAATAAAAACATTTTATTTTCGAATGGTAATATTTTTTTTAGCATGTATGGATGCTATACTATTGCGGGTTAACGGGAACGCCCTCTGTTAGTTAACATACTGTATATGTGGCAGGTTTTTCATAAAATTAGGTTTTTGCAAGGTTTTTGATGAAAAACCGGAAGATGACACATTTTAAACTCAATTTCATCATAAACCTGTAATGAAATTTCGTAACTATTAAATACGACTAAACTGAGTCAAAATTAAAAAAAATAAAAATGTAATAAAGAAACGTTTACCACGTGCTTGCTTTTTTAGGGTTCCGTAGTCAACTAGGAACCCTTATAGTTTCGCCATGTCTGTCTGTCCGTCCTCGCTTAATCTCTGTGACCGTTAGTACTAGAAAGCTGAAATTTGGTACCAATATGTATATCAATCACGCCAACAAAGTGGTAAAATAAAAATTGGAAAAAAATGTTTTATTAGGGTAGCCCCCCTATATGTAAAGTGGGAAGTGATTTTTTTTTTAATTTCAACCCTAACGTGTGATATACTCTTGGAAAGGTATTTAAAAATGAATAGGGGTTTACTAAAATCATTTTTTGATAAAGTTAATAATTTCGGAAATAATCGCTCCAAAAGTAAAAAACAATGTGTCCCCCCCTCTAACTTTTGAACCATAAGTTTAGAAAATATGAAAAAAATCTGAAAAGTAGAACTTTATAAGGACTTTCTAGGAAAATTATTTTGAAATTGATGGAAACAACAGTTTTTGTACAAAAAAGACAAAAAGTTGTACAAAATAATTTCTGGACTAAGTTTGTAGTATAATCGTATATGCAAGCATTTTTTTAACTTCGTTTACATATTTTGCTATCCTGAACGTATCTTTTTTCAAACAAAAACAAAAAAAGAATTATTAAAATCGAATCCCAATATTTTAAGATCTATGATCGACTACGATTATTACGCGAACATAATGGATACCCACTTTTAAAGTCATAAGTGGGAACACTTATTGTGACGGACGGGAAACTACGGAACCCTACACTGAGCGTGGCCCGACACGCTCTTGGCCGGTTTTTATAAACAATCAAGCATACTAGCGGATTTTTAAAAAAGCAAGCACGTGGTCGTTTAGTCGTATTTAATAGTTACGAAATTTCATTTTCGCGGTTTATCAAAATCAGATTAATATAGGTAGGTACGTGACATTGAAACGTTTCATTGAGGAGAATATTGATTGGATCATTGATGTAAAATTTTGATCATCATCATCATCAGCCTATAATGTTCCCACTGCTGGGACACAGGCCTCCTCTCAGTGAGAGGGAGTGGGCCGTAATCCACCACGCGGGCCCAGTGCGGGTTGGTAGATGTCACATGTCTTCGAATTTTTGGTTCTAGGACTTGCCGGTTTCCTCACGATGTTTTCCTTCACCGTTTTGTGAGCAGTGGTGATGAAATAATTTACACAAAGTAAAGCGCCTGTCTGGGTTCGAACCTGCGACCTACAACTCGTAAGTCGCGGCCGTTACCACTTGGCCACCACTGCTGCTAAAAATTTTGATAAATAAATTATTATTTTCTTTCTACTAAGTTGCAAATGATGATGGATTGTTTTATTAAATAGATTTATTTGTCATAAAACCAAGCAAACCCGTGATTTTGACAAGAACTTTATCATAAACCCAAACTAGTTGAGGTTTTTGATCAAAAATCTGGATTGTTACAGGTTTATGATGAAATTGAGTTTAAAATGTATCATCTTCCGGTTTTTCATCAAAAACCTAATTTTATGAAAAACCTGCGACATATATACCACCATTGCTACAGTGCTACAAATGCCTTAAATATAACCACTCTGCAAGAGCTTGCCGTGGTGAGCAAATGTGCTCTTCTTGCGCCGGTCGACATTCATACAGTGTGATGTTGAAGAAATTATTTGCATTAACTGCAGCGGCAACCACCTAGCAATTTCAAGGGATTGCCCCATTAAGAAGCAAAAAATGGAAGAAAAGAAGAAGAAGTTCCTCAATCGGAATCAGTCATATGCCAGTGTGGTGAGTACACCTCCTCCAACTATGTTAGATACAAATGTTTTCCCAGCTCTCAAAAAACCAAATGAAAGGACTTTGGGTGAGAACTCAAAGTCATTTGCTGAAGAAATTGTAAATAATGAAATAATTATAAACGCCATTGTAAAATCACTAATTGGTCTCAATTGGTAATAATAAAGATAATGCTCCAATAACAAATAAAAGAATAAAAGAAACATTGTTAGCAAATTTAATTATTAATTGATGGATACATTTTTAAATATAGCACAATTCAATGTACAAAGCTTACAGAGTAAGAAGGCCTTATTAAACAAATTTCTCTTTGAACAAAAAACAGATATATGCCTGTTAAATGAGACTTGGCTAAAAAATAGTAGTGTAATTCCTCGTTTTACATCATACAACTTTATATATAAAATTTCAGTAAATAAACACAATGGAGTAGGTATTTTGATAAAACAAAATTTAGCTTATAATGTTATATGTAGAAACAACTTTTTATGAGTCAGTACAAAATATCTGTATTTCCATAGAAACATCCATGGGTAGATTGCATATCCTATGTGTTTATTGTCCTCCCAATAGCAACAGATTTGATACTAACAAAATGAGAAAGGTGCTTCTTGAAATTCCCAAGCCATGTCTTATCATGGGTGATTTTAATGCACACCATATATTGTTTGGATGTCATACAAACAATAATAGGGGTAACAGTTTATATAACCTTATTGATGAATTTGATGTATGTGTTTTAAATGATGGTAGAGCAACCACTGTTCAGTACCCAAACAGGAATGCATCAGCTATTGATCTATAATATTATAGCTCTGGTAAGTTCCGCATTAGCTCCTCTTTGTGAATGGCAGGTTCATGACGATCCTATGGGCAGTTATCACTACCCAACCCAGGTAGTTTTAAATGTAAAGCCATCAACATATGAAGTCCGGCCTGTGGAAGAAAAATATATTTATAGTAAAGCAGATTGGTCTAAATATTATGAATTATCAGAAACCGGTTTTTCTCATTTAGACATTGATAATATGGAACCTCTTCATCTGTATGATAATTTTGTAAATATTTTATACTAGCTTCTGCCCGCGACTTCGTCCGCGTGAAATTTCTTGTTACTCCGACCCACCCCGTCGCATCGCATCGCCTGCCCGCGCTATTACTTGGTTTTTGCTTAGCGTTCTTTCTGACTTTTTTTCTTTTTGCTCGGCTCCTAAAGGTCATAGCGTAATGTTAAATAGCCTTCCTCAAGAATTGGACTATCAAATGCAAAAAGAATTTTTCAAATCCGACTGGTAGTTCCAGAGATTAGCCTGTTCAACCAAACAAACTCTTCAGCTTTATAATATTAGTATAGATGATATAAGAACAAATACAGTCCCAAAACGAAAACCTAACCAAACTATGCAAATTTTAAGAAAACCAGCTCCTTGGTGGAACCAAACATGTAATGAGGCAGTTCAAAAATCTAAGGAAGCTCTGTTAGAATATAGAACATCACCAAGCATCCCCAACTTCATACATTACAAAAAGCTTGATGCTCAAAAGAAAAGAATATCAAAAGAGGAGAGTATCAATTCATGGCATGAGTTATGTAGTAGTTTTAATAGAATGACACCTGTTGCAAGAATATGGGGTTATATTAAAAAGTTTAAAAGGATAGGTTCTTCTTCTAACAAATATTTAAATGATGATTGGGTACCTGAATTTTTAGAATATTTATCAGACTCATCAATAATGAATGGAAATAATATAAATGATACATATTTTAAAAGAATCTGTTGAATCTGAAACCAACTGCTTTCTTAATAGTCCATTAACAATAAACGAATTGCACATAGCTCTTAAGAGTAGGAAGAATACAACCCCAGGTCTGGATAACATACAAAGTATATAATATAATAAACTTTGGGATACGCTACTTATACCAGAATCATGGAAAACCCAATGTGTCATTCCAATCTTAAAGCCCAATAAATCTGTAAGTAGTCCATCATCATATAGACCTATATCATTATCATCTTGTTTGGGTAAACTTTTTGAAAACATGCTTAAGGGGGAAGCGCTAAGGTAGCCCGCGAAATTCAAATTTTCTTACGTTTTTTGCAATTTGCTGGTCAGTATTAAGTTGTACGTCGATCAAAATATGATTCGCGGCCGTAAGAAATATGTGTTTACAGAATTATAATCATTAAAGTCATCAACATTACTCTCTAAGACCACGTAAGTCCAAAGAATGATGATTTCATGAAACAGTTATTCTTGGGACTTACGTGGTCTTAGAGAGTTGTGTTGATGACTTTAATGATTATAATTCTGTAAACACATATTTCTTACGGCCGCGATTCAAATATTAATCAACGTACAACTTAACACTGACCAGCAAATTCCAAAAAACCTAAAAAAAATTGAATTTCGCAGGCTACCCTGGCGCTTTCGCCTTAAGTTACATTTAGATTACTTTACTGAAACTCAAGACAAGTTACCAGATATACAGTATGGATTCAGAAAAGGCAGAAGTTGCTCTGAAAGCTTTGTTTCATTTATATCAGACCTAAAAAAGGCTAAACTTAGTCATTCTAATGTCATATGTGTTTTTTTGGATGTCAAAGGTGCTTTTGATAATGTTAATATTGAATGTCTAATTCGTGTTTTGCATGAATTGGGCTTACCAAGTAAAACATTAAATTGTATTTTTAATTTTTTGTACCAGCGAACTTTGTATGTTAGATTCAATAATAAGCTCCATGGCCCTAGGTTAGTTAGTAAAGGCACAATGCAAGGAGCAACACTTTCACCCCTGTTGTATAACTTGTATACATCCCAGATTCTTAATATTACTATGTAAATAGTTCTCAAGTCAAAATATTACAATTTGCCAATGACTTGCTTTTATATACAGTAAATCAAAACTTGAATATGGCTGTTAACAATATTAATACTGCATTGGCTCAATTACAATATTATTACAGTAATACTTTAAAACTAGATATAAGTTCTGAGAAAAGTTCAGTATTATTATTTAGTAAAGATTCATTAGCACAGTCCACTGTAAATATTGTATATAACCACAATGTTATTCCTATTGTTAATCATCACAAACTTTTAGGTGTTATAATAGATGATAAACTAAAATTTGATAAGCACATTGACCATATCTGTCAAAATGCCATGAAGAGCATCAATGTCATTAGGAGCTTAGCAGGAACATTTTGGGGTTCTGACCCAAAAACACTTAACATGTTATACAAAAGCATAGTCAGACGTCATTTTGACTATAGTTGCTTAGCTTATATGAATGCAAGTACCACATTGTTAAGAAAACTGGATGTGATACAAAATATGGGCTTAAGAATAATTAGTGGAGCAATGCGCACCACCCCTATAAATTCTATGGAAATTGAAAATGTTATACCTCCCTTATCTTTGCGACGTTTACAGCTGGCTGAGAGATTCTGTCTCAAAGAGTTATCTTGCAATAATAGAGTTCTTGATAAAATTGAATTTCCTCTAGAGGTCACACAATCAGCTGTCAATTTCAGGCAGTGAACCAGAAAAAAAAGTATGTGCTGAGATGGAGGATGTCCGTCTCAGCAAATACTTTTATTTCTGGTTCACTGCCTGAAATTTCAACCATTCTAGTTAAAGTAAAGAATCTGACAAGAGACATGTACATCAAAAAGAAGTGGCCAGTATATGAATTCCCATATAATACTTTATTAGCTTACTTTGATATCAATTGTTTTTTAGATCCTAGGGTCAGTGGGTCGTCTTAAAATAAATATGATTTCTTAGAATTTTTGAATGACAAATTACATTTCTATATCATTTACACTGATGGATCTAAAACTGCTGATTACGTTAAAGCAGCATATTATGACCCACAAAAGAGAATAACCAAATGTTTTAAAATGCCAAATAGTTGATGATGATGATGATGATGGGACTCCCTTTTCCGCACTTAGACTCCCATTTGGTCCGTTGTGCGTGGGGATTCTGGCTAACCGAGCCAGCCTAGCTCCGCCCAAAAGCACAGAAGCTTCCTGGGAGCTTCACAGGCTTCGCGGAGCGACCTCATTGTTCCGAGGATTTCTGCACGTTGAGAAGCCACGGCCTCGCAATCCAGGATTACGTGGGCGGCTGATTCCTCGGCATCAAGGCAGCCCCTACAGAGGGGGCTGTCCGTGGCGCCTATGTTGAAAAGATGTTTGTTAAGGAGGTTATGGCCCGTAATTGTGCCTATTATTATTCTAAGGTTATTTCTACTCAGACTGAGAAGTTTTTTGGTTAATCGCGGGTGTATCATTGGTAATGCCAATTTTGACTGTCTACAGTCTGTTGCCCGTGACCATCTGTTGTTATGGAGTTCGGTCGATCTTTGGCGAATCCATGCACGAAATTGTGAGAAAGGCAAAGGGAGAAGTGGGTACGGGCCTGACACCCTCATATCAGAGCCTCTCTTCGCAAGTTCATCTGCAGCATCATTGCCCAGAGATTCACTGTGCCCTTTGATCCACTGGAGAGTAATACGATTGGACGTCGATAAACTCTCCAGAGCTAGATGGCACTCAAAAATTAGTTTGTTGTTAGTTTGTTTGCTACCTAAAGCTTTAAGCACAGATAGGCTGTCGGATAGGAATTTAATGCCGTAGTTCCGGATGCCTAAGCGCTTTACTGCTATTGCAGCTTGTGTTAAGGCAACACATTCGCATTGAAAGATCGAACTATGTGTGCCTAGTGGTATGTGAAAGTTAATATTGAGGTCAAGGGAGTGTACGCCAGCCAAATAGTTGTAGTATATTTACTGCAGAAGGTTGGGCTATACTAGCTGCTCTAACATATGTAAATACTATTGTAAATAATAATGAACATGGTGTAAGCAAAAATGTAAATAGTGTAAATAGGTAATATATTAGTTGTAAGTGATTCCAAAAGCGTTCTAACTAGTCTAAGTAATTGTAACTTTAGTTATAAACAAAATTATATTGTACATAGAATTAAGTACACTCTACAAAAGTTGGGAAAACATGTAGAATTTTTGTGGGTTCCATCTCACAGTGGCATAGTTGGTAATAAGGTTGTAGATCTGGCAACTCGTCAGGATCACGACGAGGATATTACAATATCTTTCAAGATCCCTTTCACGGATTATTATGAACAATTTAAAACATTATTTAAGAAGATATGGAAGGATTATTGGGACGCAACAACAGAAACAAAAGGAAAATGGTATTCAGAATTACAGCAAGACTTACCAACAATGCCGTGGTACAATAAATTCAAATACCCCAGCAGAAAGTTCATAACCGTCATTAATCGCTTGCGATTTGGCCATTGTTTAGTCCCAGCTCATCTCTGCAGGATGAGAATCATCAGTGAAAGCAAATGTACCTATTGTTCCAAAGAAAATGCGGATATAAAACACGTTTTATTTGATTGTGAATCGTTTGCCATGCAAATCATGCAATATACAAAGACTGTAAGACTGACTTGTCAGTTGTCAGTGAAATTCAGTGAAATTAAATTAGTGACATAGCAGATTTATGTGTTCCCCGCCACGTTCAGGAATTACTTTCCAAAACGGTTTATTTTAATCCATTATTTAGATATTATACTGAATACTATAGAAAAAAATTAATTGTTTGTTTTTTATTATTTACTTTTATGTTCTTTAATATTTTGTTGTTTTTAATTAGATAATTTCATCGTCCCTCAGATGTACTTAGCTCGTATGAGCGGTAAGCACATGGTGAAATTGTTATTGTTTTATGTATGTATGTATGTACTTTTTAGATAAGAGTAGTATGTTTAAAGATTACGACTGAAGGACATGTATCCATGGTCATAAATAAATTATTAAAAAAAAATCTCAGTTTTGACGTGCTGTTTTGTCAATCAGACGACATTGCAAATGCAGAGACTTTTATATCTATGTCAAGAAAAAAAAGCGCGGGAAATTCATAACGAAAGAGCGCCTTTTTTAAAACGAATTTTCAAATAATTATTTTATTTATTCTTAAATTCATTTTGTTGCTTTTCTCAAGATGGGGAAAAAAGGGAATCCAAAAAAAAGAAAAAAAGAATATATTTCTTCTTCTGTTCCACCATTGGGGTCCTCTGAAGACGACGGTGGAACTTCAAGCTCTTCAGAGGAGGAATCTCTACCAGCAGAAAAAGATAAGTATCGGGAATTCAGGATTCCTGACTACATTAGGTCATATCCTGAAAACGGAGGCAACTTTGAATATGTTGTATTTTTTGAAAGTATTGACTTAGTTCCGATAGGTGATAGAGACATGATGTCCCTTTCAACCAACATAAAAAAATATAATAAGGGCGTAAAACAATTATTACGCATGAATCGATACAAAATTGGCGTTATTTTCGAACGTCCTGGTTTAGCTAATGCAGCCTTACTGAACCGTAAATTTTTGGATACTTATAAATTGAAAGCCAGTATTCCTGCAGCCGCTACGGAAAATATAGGTGTTATTATGCATGTTCCAATTGACTTGAGCAACGAACGCATTTATAATGCAATAACTAGCACAAAAAATATTATTTCCATTAGAAGATTCATGCGTCGCACTATTTCAGAAGGAGGGGGGGTGTCCTTCCAGCCTACGAAGACGGTGTCCATCACATTCTCGTGTGCGACGATACCGGATAGTGTAGACCTCAACAGCTGGCGATTCGAAGTACGTCCGTACATTCCGCCGGTAAAACAATGCCTGAAGTGTCTAAGGTATGGTCATATAGCAAAGTTTTGTAAGAACTCGCAAAGATGTTCCATATGTACAAAGGACCACAATTATAAAGAATGTCAGGTACCACCAACAGAGGCAACATGTTGTCATTGTCAAGGTAAACATGTGGCTATTTCGGCACAGTGCCCAGTCAAACAACAAAAAGTGGAAGAAAACAAAAACAAAATTAATAAAAAATCATATGCAGATTTATTCAATGAAAAGTCATTTCCATCTCTTTCAAAGTCCAGTCCTGCTAAACAATTAAAATCATTAATTGAAACAGAACCAATTTTAAATATTTTAATACAGACAATAGTAACATTAATTTCTCAAAATAAAAATAACGAAAAGAGTATTTGCACTCAAAGCATAAAAGATGTTCTATTATCAAAAATTCAGAATAATATAAATAAACCTTAATTTTATGGATCAGCTAAATATTGTACAGTGGAATGCTCAGAGCATCAACAGTAACAAACATGCTTTTTCGTATTTTTTACATGAGTATAACATACATGTAGCTTTATTGTGTGAGACTTGGCTCAAGCCTCACATGAGATTTAGTATTAAAGGATATAATATAGTAAGATTAGACTCAGGTAATACACACAATGGTGTAGCTATTTTAATACATAACAGTTTACAATTTAGTAAAATGGATACTTTATATGACGATTCCATACAAAATATAGCGATTCGTTTAATATATGGCAATAATAAAGAAATTTCATTAGTCTGTTTTTATAGTCCCGGAAATGCTTCATTTACTAAGTATAAGCTTGATAATTTAATTCGCAATATCCCTGGTCCTCTCTTGATGGGTGGAGATTTCAATGCTCATCATACGGCTTGGGGATGTAATAGTGTGAACATACGCGGCCGAGATGTGCTTGAAATCATTAATGACTATAATTTGGTTTTATTAAATGATGGAGAAATGACTACTGTAGGCTCTGATAGGTGGCAAAGAAATGCACTTGATTTAACTGTAGTATCGACTTCAATTTCATTGTCTTGTTACTGGTCTGTTCATGATGATCCTTTAGGTAGTTACCATTTGCCTGTAATTACAAGGTTAGTTATTAATAACAATTATAACATCCCACATGATATGGAAACTTCAAATTTGCCAAAACATTTTAATTTTAATATGGTTGATTGGGAAATATACAAGGAGAGTGTTGATAGTTTGCTAATGGATTTTAAAATTAATCAAGATAACCCATTACAGTCATATAATCACTTGATAAAATTATTAAATTTAGCTGTTATTAAATCATTACCATCAACTATAAGATCTGCTACATCTTTTGATACAGCTTCAGTAAATAATAATCGTAAAAAACGCATTCCATTACCATGGTGGAATTTGAATTGCACTAAAGCAGTAGAAGACTCTAGGAATGCCTATAAAGTATTCAAACAAAATCCCACATTGGAAAAACATATTGAATTTAAAAAATTACAAGCTCTTAAAAAGTTAGTGTTAAAAAGAGAAAGATATTTAAGTTGGATTTCTCTATGTGAGTCATTTAATAGAACTACTCCATTATCTAGAGTTTGGCAAATTTCAAAAAGATTTAACAAAACATTTACACCTCCAAGTAATAATATTTCTCCTTGGGTATTCAATTTTCTTAAAAAATATACTCCAGATACAGTTGAGGGGCCATTTCAATCAATTCCTCATGAAGTAAAAGCTTCAGTACATTATGAATATCTAATTTATCCATTTTCTATTCAGGAATTAAAATCTGCGATATCATCTAGACGTGATTCTGCTTTTGGCCTTGATGGAATACCTTGATGATGATGATGGGACTCCCTTTTCCGCACTTAGACTCCCATTCGGTCCGTTGTGCGTGGGGGATGGAATACCTTATAAAATGTTGAAAAATGTTTCAATTAAGGCACTTTCTGACATACTTAGTGTTTTCAATTTACTTTGGCAGGAATTGATCATCCCTAATGAATGGAAAACAGACTGTCTTATTCCAGTACTTAAACCTAACAAAGTAAGACACAAAGCAGAATCATATAGGCCAGTAGCATTAACATCATGCATGGGAAAAACCTTTGAACAATTAATTAAACAAAGGCTAGAATTTTATATAGAAAGTAATAGTCTATTACCATCCAATCAATTTGGCTTTCGACGCGGTTGCTCCACTCGAGACAGCATTTCCCATTTGCAATTAGATATATACAATTCTAATAAAATGGACAATCATTTAGTTGGTGTCTTCTTTGATGTAGTGGGTGCATTCAACAATATCAATCTGCACATTTTGTGTGGTGAACTTCGTGCCCTTGGTATCCCTGGAAAAATTATAATATGGATCTTTAACTTTTTACATGGTAGAGAAGTATATGTCAAGGTGAATAAACGTTTAATAGGGCCACGTTTTTCATACAAAGGGGTATGTCAAGGTGGCATCCTCAGTCCATTGATTTATCTTCTTTATTTACATAGACTAAACATTGTACTTGGTCTTGATGTGGCAAATTTGCAGTTTGCAGATGATTTGGTTATCTATGCTTCAGGTTCAGATATAAGTTCTGTTGAATGTACTTTAAACACAGCTTTAACTCGGCTAGAGAACTATTTTCATTATCTAAACTTGGATATTAGTCCAGAAAAATCTAAAGTTATAGTGTTTGGAGAGTGTGAAACAGACTTACATATTTATTACAATAATAGTGTTCTTCCAATAGTGAATGAAGTGAAGTTTCTGGGTATAATTTTTACAAGCAACCTCTCATGGACTAAGTATGTTGATTATCTGTTAGGTAGAGCTAATAAAGCATTTAATTTTATAAAGTCACTGTCAATTGCAGCTGATCCAAAAATTTTGCTTATGCTATATAAATCTTTAGTCCGTAGTCATTTTGAATATGGATTTTTATGCTTTGGGGCTGATCAGAGATTGGTTCACAAATTGGTGATTCTTCAAAACCACAATCTTAGATGCGTAACTGGTGCAATGAAGACAACTCCAATTAATTCGCTTGAAATTGAGTGTAATACTCCTCCTATGAATATAAGATTTCAGTTTTTAAAATCCAAATACATTCTCAAGCTTTTATCTTTTGAAAATCATCCTTTATTAAAGAAAATATTATTTTATTATAGAGTATACAGTCCCTCTAATTCCGTAAATGTCCCTTATATATTTCATGACTTTTCTAATCTAATCAGTATTGATGATCAATATCAAATTGAGAAATGTAAAGGCAGATGGCCATGTTATTCTGGTAATTATATCAGTAAATTCTGGCCCATGGACATTTCTGTTAATCGTGACCTAAGGAGTAAAGAAGACGTATATCAGTTAATTGCAGAGTTCCCTGGGTACAGGCATATATTTACTGATGGATCCAAAAACAATAGAAATGCTTCGCTAGCTATATACCTACCTCATCTTACCGTTGGACATGGAGTTCGGTTACCTGGAGCCATGACTATATTTACAGCAGAATCTCTAGCCATTTTATCAGCTCTGCAGTATATACATGAAAAGAATCTTGGTCACACAACTTGGCTTATAGTGACCGACTGCATGAGTGTTCTTAGGGCCTTACAAAACCCGAAACTGGACGCTAATACCGGAAATATTTTATATGAGATTCGGACTTTATACGCTGATCTTGGTTCTAGAGGATTTACAATAAGTTTAATATGGACACCCTCCCACATAGGAGTAGCAGGAAACGAAAACGCAGATTATCTTGCAAGAGTTATTGTTGACGTTGACATCCCAGAGACAAGAAATGTTGCTATACCAAGTTCTGACCTGCTTACTAAATTACATGAACAAAACACCTGTATTTGGCATGAGAACTGGCAAGAAACACTAAAAAATAAAGGAAAATGGTATGCGAAAATAAATCCAACCATTGGTTCTGCGCCCTGGTTCACCATCTGTTCTTCCTAAGAGCAGAAAATTTTATACTACTTTAAATCGTCTTAGACTTGGACATGGAAGATTCAACGCACATTTAGCCAGAATGAAAATTATAACATCGCCAGTTTGTATCAATTGTGACTTAGGAAGTGATCAGACCCTAGATCATATAATTTTTGAATGCCCTGCTTATGATTTACAAAGAATTCCTTTAGTTGATAAATTATTGGAAATATATAAAACGCCAGCAAGCATCCCGCGCGACACTCAAAGTTTGCTGGAAAATTACAGTACATACATAGGACTGTATGAATTTATTGACAGCACTGGATGGGCAATTTAACCGTTCGGGGCGACTTAATCGAAGGATATGACTCGGATATGACCTTACTTCACAAAATGTTTATGACGAATACACGGATATGACACCATATTATTATGATTTTGACTAATGAATACTGAAGACGTGGCTTTGGCCTAATATAAATTTAAAACAAGGTTTAAACTACTAAGGACAAGGCTGTGGCCTTATTTACTTTTAGACAAGAAGGATGAAACTGAAGACGAGGCTTCGGCCTTACTTACTTTTGAACATTAAGGTTGAAACTGAAGACGAGGCTTTGGCCTTACTTTTAGTCAAGAAGGACAATAAATAAACACTGAAGACGAGGCGGTATGGTCCAAGACCTTAGCCTGCCCAAGTAGGGCGAAGAGGAAAAAAAAAAAAAAAAAGCAAATGCAGATTGTCATTTGTCATTAGTGTCAGTCAATTTGCCAATCGTCGCTCATTTTTATTATAATCAGCTGATATTTCTAGCTATATTTACAATTTGTATTTTATGTAACCACAATAATATAACCATAATGCCGAAGAAGAAAACAGGCCAGCGCAAGAAAGCCGAGAAACAGAAACTGCGGCAGAAAGAGATCCGCAATGCGCGAGAGAACGTGGACCTGGCGGCGCACCCGTGCAACGTGCCCATGGATTGCGACAAGTGCCAGAAGTAACTGTTCCTACTGTATTCACCGTAGATCCCACAGGGAGATGGCATCCTCCTTCTTGTTCCCTCGGGAAATACTCCCCTTACTTTATTGCCACGTCAATCTGTTGATTTCTACTCGTGGAGTTGCCAGCACGCCTTTAAGTTATGGAGTTACAATACAGTAATTTTTTTTTTTGTTAGCCTGTACTGCCCCACTGCTGGACAATGACGGTAATGATGAAATTAATAATTGTTATTGCCCTAGGAAGCAGAAGAACCGAGCTTTCTGCTACTTCTGCCAGGCGGTGCAGCGGCTGCCGACGTGCGCGCATTGCGGCAAAGTGAAGTGTATGCTGAAGTCCGGCGACTGCGTGGTACGCCACCCCGGCGTCTACACCACGGGGCTAGCCATGGTGGTGAGTCTGCTCACACACTACTCAACACACAAGCTAGGCTGGTAAACATAATAGGTAAACTCAATTAACATAAGAAGGACCTTATATTCATAGCACAAGTAAGGGAAAATGTCCAAGGTCCTTCACCACACAATTCCCACATTTGAAAACTTCATAAAAATCAATTTTAAGAACACCAAAAAATAGTCAAGAAATAGTTATAAATAGTCACCAAGGTCAAAAAAATCGCATTATGATTCCAAAATTATAGCTATAGGTTAGCGAGGATTGTGTGGTGAAGGTCTCCACATAATCCTCACCTCTAATGCAACTAAACGACTGGGAGTATCGACTTTGTTTCAATTCCAAAAAATAGTCAAGAAATAGTCGTAACACTATGCCAAATTTCGAAAATAGTCAGTAAGTGATTCCAGAGATATAAAGGTGCCTTGATGAGAATTACGTGGTGAGCCTTTCTCGCCACAATGCTCACCTGATTACCACGGAACACTTATGTTTTTGAATTTTAATTTAGTGTCAAATAATAGTCAAGAAATAGTTGTCTCCAATCATGATAACCTGGTTTACTATACAACATGTTTTTTTTGATATCCCATAACTCTATGGGGTCATTGTACTAATCATTATGAACAACTTTCACTAAGGGACCAAACCTAAAATCGCGAAAAAAAAATCAGCTGTTCCCTACATTTATGTTCGCATAACTCGTCAAAATGTAGGGAATGGTTGATTTTTTTTTCGCGATTTCAGGTTTGGTCCCTTAGTAAAAGTTGTTCATAATGATTAGTACAATGACCCCATAGAGTTATGGGATATCAAAAAAAACACGTTGTATAGAAGCATGGTAAATTTCCACGTGAACTGTTACATACATTGTAATAATAAAAAAAAGTATTATGTGAATGTATGGATGATATTAAAAATGTGTATTATGAATGCGTGTGGTACTCCAAATAAATAAACAATAAGAAGAAGTGATAATTCGGGCGCCAGGAGTACACAAAACTATGCCCAGGAACCTGCGGGAACTGGAAACTTTTAATCTTCAAGCGGGGAGTATCAATAAAAATCGACATAAAAGTTATTGAACGATTTTATTGCCCGAAGGCTGCTGGTTTCAAATATACAAGAAAATTCC
The DNA here is from genome assembly GCA_927399505.1 of Luperina testacea. NCBI lineage: Eukaryota > Metazoa > Arthropoda > Insecta > Lepidoptera > Noctuidae > Luperina > Luperina testacea. Next base: position 237,841 of record OV656766.1, on the reverse strand, counting down.
TTTCTAATATTAACAGTTCTAAGGTGTGAAACTAAGATTAAATTGATATTATTTTGTGTCCTGTCATTATTGCACTTTTGTCAATAAGTTATGTATTATAAACCATACCACGTTCCGTCGAATAAACTAACAACCGAAAGAGCAAACCACGCTCATCTTGGTGATTTTGATCTTCGCGGAGACCTCAAAGGCGGTCCATGAAATAGGCTGGTAGGGGCTAGCTTTCAAACTTTAAATTGTAAAAGAAAAAGAAAGAAGAAACGCCTCGCGGCTGAAATCAAACATGAATAATTGTTAGCTGATATCCAGCATTGATAAAAATGGCGATCGAAATGGTTATGACCAAATACAAATTAACTCACCATTTCTTTAAAAAAAATGATGTCATCAGTAGATGAATTAATCCAAAATATATAAGGTTTAAAAGATCCTGAAACAAATATCGGAAACTATTAACGTCTGCCATCAAAATAGCCACGCGACAACGTGAATATGAAACCACGAAGAATTTTACCTACCTTTATAAAAAATATGGGCTATCCGATCAGGATGCCGGCAAGGGCATATCGGCTACCACATAATGGAGACTAGATGCCGTCCATCTGAAGTTAATACTTCAAGATTTAATTCGGAGCTCTGAAATTCTATTCTATTCTATTTTTGAGGTTCTGGCTCCATCGGTTACATTCGATGATTTTGCCAATGTCAAGGTATGAGAAGATAATGATCGTAAACTTTTACACAACTATTGATCAGTATTTGTAGCGGTGGCATCCATGAACCCCATGCTAAAAAAGGACAAAACATTTTTTTTTTATATTAGATGTAAAACGTCACAAAATAAATGTTAGAACATTCAGTAAATATATAATAAGTAAATAGGAATATCAACTATAACTGGATTTTATTAATGCTAATGAATTTATAAAGGATTTTAACTGCAGGGGTATGGGCTAGAGATAATAGGAAAGGAATGTTAATTGGGCGGGGAAAATCAGAAGGGAGTATGTCGTAAAGCGGAGTGGTTAAACGAGGACAGGAAAAAAACAAGTGCTCCAGAGTACCCTCATCCAGACCGCATTCACACAAAGAAGAGTCCCTCACGCGGATTTTGGCCAAAAAAACAGGAATGCAAACAATACCAAGTCGGAGCCTAATTATAACAGAGGTGGCTATTTTACTAGAAAATTTAAGTTTGCTGAACCAACAATTAGATGGAATGGATGGTTGGATAGAGCCATAAAATCTACCCTTCAATAACCGCGTTTTTTGCCAATGATCATTCCAATCCTTCATCATTTCGGGTTTAACAAGACAGCGCAGATCTCGAGGATAGCAAGACGGATGAGATTCGATCCCATTGCGAGTAGCTAGCTTGGCTATCGAATCCGCATTCTCATTGTCAGCAATTCCAGAGTGGCTGGGGATCCAAGCCAGAGCAATCTCTATGCCTAAACAGTGGCATCTATAACTGCAGGGGTATGGGCTAGAGATAATAGGAAAGGAATGTTAATTGGGCGGGGAAAATCAGAAGGGAGTATGTCGTAAAGCGGAGTGGTTAAACGAGGACAGGAAAAAAACAAGTGCTCCAGAGTACCCTCATCCAGACCGCATTCACACAAAGAAGAGTCCCTCACGCGGATTTTGGCCAAAAAAACAGGAATGCAAACAATACCAAGTCGGAGCCTAATTATAACAGAGGTGGCTATTTTACTAGAAAATTTTAGTTTGCTGAACCAACAATTAGATGGAATGGATGGTTGGATAGAGCCATAAAATCTACCCTTCAATAACCGCGTTTTTTGCCAATGATCATTCCAATCCTTCATCATTTCGGGTTTAACAAGACAGCGCAGATCTCGAGGATAGCAAGACGGATGAGATTCGATCCCATTGCGAGTAGCTAGCTTGGCTATCGAATCCGCATTCTCATTGTCAGCAATTCCAGAGTGGCTGGGGATCCAAGCCAGAGCAATCTCTATGCCTAAACAGTGGCATCTATACAGGAGTTGTTTTATCTTTAAGATAAGGGGAGAATTGTTACGAGAGCGAAAAGGCGATTTTATTAAATCCTGTAGACAGCTAAGAGAATCCGAGAGAATAAGGCTTTTGTTGAGTCCATGTGATTCAATGTAGGAGATTGCTTCTAAAAGAGCTATTGCTTCGCCTGTGTATATAGAGCCAAGAGCAGAACTACGAAAATTAAGAATAATTTTGTATTTTGGGATCCATACAGCTGATCCCACATTACTATTATCGGACAACTTAGAAGCATCTGTAAATAACGTCAACCAATTGTGCCAGTCTTCTATTGAATTTGACATTAGCAGCAGGGTCATGCTTGGATATACCAAATTTAAAAATAATTTTTGGATGGAAGAGCAAGGAATCAAAATTTACTTCAAATAAGGGGTTTTTATCTAACTGGACTAAGGAAATGTTCAAATTATTAAATTTACTGAAGCTGTTAACGAGAAGTGGGGGATTTTTATGAGACCAATAGCGAGATGTTAAGATTAACTGAGAAAGTGTACGAAGAAGAGGGAGTAGAGGATGACATTTATTCTGGATGACTTTATAAAAAAATCTGTCACAGAGATATTGTCTACGTAAGTGAAGGGGCGGCTCTAAACATTCTACCTGAAGGGCATTAATAGGGGAGCATTTCATAGCACCCGTGATAATACGCAAGCATTTGGATTGAATCCTGTCCAGTTTGGCTAGGGCTATTTTGTTGCATGGTTCCAGCAGAAAGATTCCATAGTCAAAGTGACTACGAACTATGGCGTTATATAGGATTTTCTGAGAGGTTGGATGAGCTCCCCAGCGAACTCCAGAAAGGGCACGTAAGACATTAACGCCTCTTTCACATTTTTTTAAGATGTAATCTAGATGGTAGAGACCAGATAATTTTGAGTCAAGAATGAGGCCAAGAAATTTAACTTTGTCACGGATCAAAATGGGTTCATTTTCAACATACAGGTTAATAAGGGGAATATTACGCTTGCGAGAAAAGACAACCGCATTGCATTTGGAGACTGACAAACTTAAGCCGTGATCGGTCAGCCACTGGTTTAAGTAGAAAAGGGCAGAATTTAAGCGAGATGAGGCATCTGAAAGGACAGCTGAATTAAAGTAGAGAGCAATGTCGTCGGCATATTGTAGGATTTTGCAGAAACAACTCACTGAAGACTCCAAATCATGTGTGTATATATTATAAAGGATGGGGCTTAAGACCGACCCCTGGGGTAAACCCTTCCACACTATATGTGATGGGGAGAGGTAGTTTTGATGACGGACAGAGAGGGACATGAAGAGACTACAAATGATGTTGACCATCCTCACAGGGATACTCAGCTGTAGCATCTTTTGCCTGAGTATTGGAAGTTGGACATTATCATAGGCTGAAGCTATGTCTAAGAAAACACCGAGAACACTTTCATTATTGGAAAAGGCGATGCGGACATCAGACATGAAGACACTTAGGCTGTCCAGAGTTCCCAGGCCTCTTAGAAAACCGAACTGAGAACTGGATAAGAAGCCTTTGGTTTCTAAGATCCATTCAAGTCGATTCTTGATGAGATTCTCCATAATTTTAGCCAAGACAGAAGAGAGGGCGATAGGACGATAGGAAGTAGAATCTTTTGGGTCTTTCCCAGGTTTCAAAATTGGGATGATTATTTGGGATTTCCAAGACTCTGGAACTTGGCCAGTAACGAAAAAGGAATTGATTAGGTTCAGAAAGATTAGTTTACAGTCAGAAGAAGATTTGGAAATAAAGGAGTAGGGTATTCCATCGACCCCCGGAGCAGAATCCCGGAGATGAACTAAGGCACAAATAAGTTCTGGATAAGAGAAAAGGTCATCAAATCTATCAGATGTAGTAGGAGGAGGAGGATCTATAATGGGAAGGCACTCGAAGCTAGGAACAAAGGGGGGGGCTAATTTGGATATAAAGTCTTCCAACCAGGTACTGCGGTCATTGGTAGAAACATCGGGTGAGTGGCTGTCACAAGCTCTGCGGAAGATTTTAATTTTTTTCCATACAAGGGAAACTGGAGTGCGCGGGGACAGTGATTCGCAAAACTTGAGCCAGCCACATCTTTTCTTTCTTGCCAATAACCTACAAGTAGTTGCAGAAGTCTTTTTAAAATTTAAATAGTCGGGCATATTAAATTTATACTAGAGGAAAAGGTGTTTTCGGCTTCTTTACGTTTACGGACGCCATCAGTGCATTCAGCATCCCACCAAGGTGGAGAAGGTATCAGGTGACGGGCAGAGTTTTTTAATGGAATTGAAGAATTGGCCGCTCTCAACAGGCACTCAACAAAATCACTGTATAGAATTAAGGAGTTGGATGAATTTATTTGGGGAAAATTTTGAAGTTCTGCATCCAAATTGGACAAGAACTTAGACCAGTCAGCTTGGGGTAGGCGATATTTTTGTAGGGGTTGGATGGGAGGAGAACGCGGATGAGTACTTGGAAAAGAAATTAGGATAGGAATATGATCACTCCCATATGAATTAGGGAGAACAGACCAGGAAAGAGTTGATACTAAGGATGGGGAAGAAAAAGTAAGGTCAGGAACACTAATATTTTGGTTAGGAGAAACCCGACGGGTAGCAGATCCATCATTAAGAACACAATGGTTGCGATCATCTAAAAGGTCTAGCAAAAAGCTGGAGGAGGGATCATTACAGTGAGAGCCCCAAAGGGTATGACGGCAATTAAAATCACCTAACACAATCAAAGGGTCAGGAATAAAAGAAAGGATAGAGTTAAATTCAGACAATATATTAGCATTGGGATGGGGAATATAGGCAGATACATAGGATATATCCATGGCTCTAATGGCCACAACATGTAGACCAGGGTCATGATGGGGAAGAGGAATCTGGGAAAAAGTGATAGATCTGCTAACCAATAGGGCGCAACCCGCCCATCCGTCATCTCTATCGTCCCGAAGACATGAATAACCAGGAACCCTAAAGAGAGATCCAGGCTTGAGCCACGTCTCCGACACAGCAAAGACAACGGGTTTACATCTATTTATAAGATAGATTATGTCGTGTTTCTTCCTGCGAATGGATCTACAATTCCACTGAAGGATTTTGTCCATTTTGGTGAATCCAGGTTTCGAGGAGTTGTTGAACTAATACGATGACATTGTTCGGTATTGCATCACTAAATTTAGACAAAATGTTAATAAGTGAGCAAGTTAGAAGCTCTATCAAGTTTTCATTAGGAGTGGGAAGGGGAGTGGTTTCAATGTAAGGGGAATTCAGAGCACAGCCATTAGGCTGAGAAGAATTAGGTGTATTGACTATCGATTTATGGGCTCGAGTATCATATGACTTGCCCAATTCTGGCCTAGGTCTTGGGGAACGAAAAACCGTCTTGGTGTAGGATGTTTTAACAGGGGATGCATATGGAGAAGAAGTAGGAGTGTTAAGAGGGGGTGAGAAGAGAACGGGTTCAGAAGGGTAACCTTGAGGAAGTTTGGATTGGGAGGGACTTGCTGTAACATTGGAGTATAGCAATTTACGGGTACGGGGAAATCTTGCTGATGCCTCACGGTAGCTTAGATTTTCTTGAGACATTACCATTTTAATTGACTTCTGTCTTGAGTGTTCAGGGCATTTAAAATCAGTGGCCTTATGGCTTCCACCGTCACACAAAAGACATGAGACCTGTGAGTCGGGAACATTACAGCTATCTCCAGGATGAGGTTGAGCGCAACGGTAACAGCGCGATTTAGATCTGCACTGATTGCTTATATGGCCAAATCGTAAACAGTTGCGACATTAAATAGTGGGGAGTTCATAGATTGAGACAGGAAGAGAAACATTATAACAGAAGACTTTCTCTGGGAGAATTTGGCCAGAGAAAGTAAGCACCACAGTCGATGAAGGGGACCAAGTAGCGGAATCCTCTTTTTTGTTTTTAAAATTAAGCCTTCTAGCCCTAACAACTTCTCCACAATTTCGAGGGGTTTCTATACCGAGGACTAGCTCTTCTAGTGTCCAGTCCGTAGGAATATCCCTAACAACTCCCATGCGACTCACGAGGATGCGAGGGATAGATGCAGAGTAATTATATTCAGATAAGATGGGATTGCTAACAAAGTTGTTGGCATCACTTAATGTTGTAAAATCAACAGACATCCTGTTACGGCCCAAAGACCTGACACTGCCTTGAACAACACCTTTAAAACCTTTCTTAAATATAAATTGGGCAAACTTAAGAGAGTTTAAGGTTAGGCCTTGTTTAGGATCTGTTTCCACCCTAGAGACAAATACCGTGAAGGGAGCTCTGTCACTCTCATTATAGAGCATTTTGGAATCGTTCTCGAAACCTGGCTTAATAAACACGGACTGAATTGAATCAGACGGCGGCTTATTTCTTTTCGCGTCAACAACAGAAAACTCAGGACTTCTGGGGCGCTTTCTAACGTCGGGTCTCATGCAATCAGAGTTTTGGGAACACTCCACCACCTCCATAATATCTGGAGGAATCCCTCCACCCCCATCAGGGGGTTCCTCGGCACTCATTTCCTTAGGAAATGAGTGCCAAAAGGCTTAAAATACCAACCTTATACCCACACCAAACCACACAGAACAATCACAACACTATAAACAGATTTCAAACAGATTTTGATATCAAAAAAGAATGAGGTTAAGAAACGCGTGCTTAATCTCACCAAGACAATAGCAAAATCCAGGCGTGTTAGGTTAATCAGTGTAACGAGCTCTGAAATTACTCCATTCTATGCAAAGCTTGAGTCGGAAAAGTGACCTGTCAAAATCAACTGACAGCATCAAAAATAAAAAATCTGTGTGACCACTACACGATTCCGATTCAACCAAAAATGAATTTTTACATGGCAACACCACAATATTGCCTACAAATTAAAGCAGAAAAAATCCGCTATCATGTAACAGGCTTAAAAGACTCGTTACATTACATCCCCTCCCGAAAATAAAAGAAAGGAACTTTCTTTTATTAGAAAGAAATCTTCAACCAAATAAAACAGTCTTAACAACATTCTAATTCAAAAAAATCATATTAGATTCAAAGTGTAAATGAATTCTGAAAATGTCAAACGACAAAATTTCAAGAATTTAATAAAAAAGGCAAATGACAAAAAGTCAAAAACGAAATTGTGAAAAACAAAAAAATTATAAGTTATAAAAACTCATTAAATGAAACGAAGAGAGAAATCTCTTAGCGCTCCAAAACTCCAAAACAGTGCAGTTAGGCACTATAGCCACTGACTAAAAATTTCAAACAAATTCGGACAATTTACCAAAACAAACTACAATTTTTAGTGCAGTTAGGCACCATCGCCACTGGCTAAAAATTTCAAACCACTTGGAACAGTACAACTTTGAGTGCAGTTAGGCACTATCGCCACTGACTACTATGTCAACCGCTTCCAACTCAACCATCTCTATGAGTGCAGTTAGGCTCTATTGCCACTGACTAACTCCGTATTCAACAATCCAAAAAAGGAGATTGTTCAAAACCAGTCTAGGAAAGTTGCACGTATGAAAACCAAATTAATATACAAATTATTTGCTTATTTTTTTACAAGCTTTTCACTTCAGGAATTTTGTTTTCGTATCCGGAATTATGATTTTAAGATAAACAGTAAATTAACGATTGCTAGGTACATTTCCGTATAGTGATGATGGACGTTTCGTTCTCTTCATTTGTACGAGTTACGTAAGTATGAGCCTTTACATAAAAACATCACAAAAATGATATTAAACTCATAAATAGCTAAATAATTAGTAATATCATTATTATAACGTAGGTACTGTATATGTATTTCATAGTTCCGTTGTGAAAATATTTATTTTTGTGTTTCGTCTCACGCAGATGCAACTGTCAAGGCAGATGACAGACGTACCGGTAGGGATGACGATTATTCCTAAACAAGATCGATTTTTAAATCTATCCGAATCGCAGGAAAGAATCGATTCAGCAATAAATTGAGTTCTGATAGATCTGTTCCCGCTATTATTCTACATCGACAACTTTACCAGCATAATTAGTCAAATGTAATGAATAATCGAATACAAAATAAATTAAATAATATTGTTGGTTACAAAAAACAGAACAAAGAAACTGCGTATCAAAACTTAAAAGTTGCAATCCGCAGGAAAAACATTGGAACTCGTTTTCAAGTTTCTAAAATCGATTAAAAAATCGATCGCCATCCCTAAGCGCCGGCGCCTGCGGAAGCCGCCATTACTGTTTATTATTGTTTAAGTATGTGTCGTTACTCGTTTGAGAATAGTCACCGCGATTAATCTCTCCACTTAAATAGTAATACTTACGGAAATTCGTTGGTGTGTTTGTTTTAAACAACTTAGCGTGTTTCATGTAACTAACGATAGGACGTTTTCATATTTAATTGTGTTTTATTACGCCAGGACGTTTTTAGGTTATCTCCGAATTTGTTTAATTACTTTAAAACTCGGATACTTGTGTGGAAATAAACACTTTTATTTAATAGTATATAAACCGTAGTCTATAATAAATAAAGATTTATTGTGTTTCAACTTAAGGCGAAATGTGTCCCAGAGAAGATGTTTTGACGCATTTCGGCTTCACGCAAAATCAATTTTTGTCCTCAAAAACTACAAATTTGCCGTATATTTTTTCATGATTATTAAAATTGAAGATATTCTTTAGTGAATTATGAGGACCAAAACACGATTGACAGAATTTGGCTCGATACAAAAAAATCGCAAAGTTTCCTCAAAATTAGCATTTTTTATGAGAAAAAACGGTTTTATTCGTTTGTAAATAAAGCAATTTCAATGAAATTTCGTCTATACATTCACCATTAAAGACTTTAGGGGATTATGGTTTTATTTTAATATAACAGAGCAAATAGGATTTTAAAAAGAAATATTTATAAAAAGCGGGCGCGCAGTTCGGACATCCCACCGCTCCCGCTGTCCCGTCAGTAGACATGCGCAAAACAGTGCGTTTTAAAGTCATGTAATATGACATTACATTTCGTACCGAGGAATGTTGCATTACACCATGACTCCAAACATGACGCGTGATGATTGTAATGAAATGCTCCAGATATAGAAGATATACATCATGCGCGGTATATTATTGTGTGATGTGACAATCGCCAAACGCAATGCGCCCTCGCTGCGCCGAAATAGCTTTTGTTATCATAGTCATAAAGTCGATTTTCCTTCATACTTAACGTATTTTTCTTTATTAAGTTTTTTATCCTATGTTTTGTTTTTACTTGAATAATTCAATTAAACTATTTATTTACAGTCAAAAGTTTCTTAAAATACCTAACACCCAACACCTTATTAATTAATAATTACACAATTGTTTATTCATACAAAATAACAGATTTATTCCGGTCTGAACCACAACACTCAATGTTCGTATTTGTTTCGTTCGACCAGTACCATTACTGTAATACATGACATGACATACAGTGCGCTAGTCATGATTTAAAACATCACGTACAATAAAACGTAAACCTTATTACCTGAATCATACAGTTCTAAATAATAGTTCACTTATTTCGCACCCAGCCGACCGGCGCATGCTCCTTCTCACTTGCACACATAGCGAAAATTACCGAGATAATACGAACACCGAACCCAGCGCGCCGCGATAGTGTCCTGTGGCATGGCATCGCGCGTCATGTTTGAGTGTCATGTGTAATGCTTAATTTGGTCGAGTCATAGGTAATGATACAGTACGCGGTCGGGTTATATGACGCGCAATGCAACAATCGCATTACTTACACAAGTCTACCCGTCAGTCGGCCGCAGCGCGCCTATGAGAGCACCCGTGTGCAACTTTATTGCGCCCGTTTGAAATGTAAAGTTATACCTTAGTCATAAAAATGGTGAATAAAAGTAATATATATTCAGCTCAAGAAGCAGAAATTGATGAACCTGAATAGATAAATTTTATTATTTATTATCCCAAAAATTACAAATGTTGACATTTGACATTGACGTACTAACTCGTATTTATTGTATAAGCACACAACTTTCGTTTTGAAAGTCCCTTTACACAATATGCCGTGGTTGCGGCAGTGCCGCAGTGCCTCTGTATTGGTTTCCCTTGGGAGTGTAAGGACCCCGACACACGGCGCCGCGGTAGCGGCGGCGAGTTTTGATAGGTCTTATCAAAACTCGCCGCCGCCGCGCGGCGCCTGTGAGGTTCATACAAATCCAAGAGTGACTGATGCAGCGGCGCCGCTGCAGCTAGATGACTAGTACAACTTCAATCAGTATCACCCAAGTTTTTTGAGTAAGCTCGCTTACTTATCTACTTATGCCCTATTATTATAACCGTCACGTCTGCGGAGTTTCGATAGCTAATTTAATTTGACTCTGTGTACTAGAAAAAGCCTTTGAAAATACAAAGTTTTTTTTTATATCATAGTGTTTTTTGTTTTTATTTATATCTAATCGTATGCTGCACTGGCTGACGTCATCACGTCAATCACCGGCTGTCGCTGAAAACCAGCGCTGGGGCTCTGTCTCGTATAGGGTCTTAGCATTATGCTGAGCGTTGGCCGTTTTGCGTAGATGTGACGCATAACTCTCTCCCAAATTGTTACTTTGTTTTTCTGTTGTTTGTGTTTTTTTATTTTTATGCGTCATGTTTGCCGCAAATAAACGTATTTTCTTTCTTTATATCCCATAACTCTACGGGGTCATTGTACTCATCATTATGAACAACTTTTACTATGGGCCCAAAACCTAAAATCGCGAAAAAAAATCAGCTGTTATATTTTATATTCGCATAACTCTTCAAAATGTAGGGAACACTAGATTTTTTTTGCGATTTCGGGTTCGGACCTATGGTAGTAAAAGTTGTTCATAATGATGAGTACAATGACCCCTATAGTTATGCGATATCAAAAAAACACGTTGCATAGGTAATTTGTATGTTAGAGGTCAACAATAGGACTGAAAACCGATAGGTAAGTAGGTTACAAGTTACCCAAGATGTAGCGGAAACGCACCACAACTACGAAGTTAGTTGTTTGGTGTGTTTTGTTGTGTTGGTGTTGATGTGAATAGGTAAATTTCACGGTATACCGTAACATTTATGTTTATCTTGTACTGTTACAAATATTTACAATATTTCAGCACCCATGAAAAACTACTGGATACTGACGGTACAGGAATGGTATAACCACAACAGCTACCAGAAATATCTGATGCGGCACATGTGAACCTTCAGTCTGTGTGAATGGTTGCAAATCAGAAGATTGATGATAATGGCCTCAAACTTTGGAGTAATAAAAAAGAGACAAAAAAATTTTACTGCCCTTGTGAATAACATTTTATACAAATCTAATATTTCAACCGTCGCATCAGTGGTCCATGGACTTAAAAATGAAAAATTTGCGCTTCACCAACAGAGCTAAGAAAATTTACAGATTGAGGACTGTGCCGTTTCAGAAATTAGCTGGAACAAAAAGTCAGACAAAAATTTTAAAAATGTATTTTTGGTAATACTTTCATATGCATTTAGTAAAAAGTTGTTATTTTGACGTTACAGACTTTTGTGGACAAAGAATTTATAGAACCCCGCTAACAACATGAATGATACACCCCCTATTTTATTTTTTAATATATATGTATATAAAAGCTGTTATAATTACCTGTTTTTTCATTTCTACAGGGTATTTTTTTTATCAATACCCAAATTTTCACAGGGTGTTCTACCCATGAATATGAACAACTTTTACTATGGGAACAACTCTGAAATCACGAAAACATCTGCTGATTCATACATTTTGATCGAGTACCTATGTATCAAACTTTTGTAAGAAACAGCAGATTTTATTTCGTGATTTCACAGTTAGTCCTATAGTGAAAGTTGTTCATATTCATGGGTAGGACAGACACCCTATGAAAATTTGGGTAGTGACAAAAAAAATTATCCTGTGTAAGAACCGGTTTTTGGTAAAACCGGTTTGGATTCTACCTCTCATACTAGTTAGTACCCATTCATTTTCAAACAGCGAACTAATTGGGATTGTTATAGGAACTCATAAGTAGTTATTTTATTATAAGAAGGCCAGTATTTTGGTTCACGAGAGAGGGTCGCGCTTACAGCGGTCGGACTATAGCTTGCCGGCCGAGTGCGGCAGAGCGCGGGGCCCCGCGCGCCTCTTACCCGTCCGCGTCTGCTTCACCCCCTCAAAACCTGCGTGACTACGATACCATTTCGCCTTAAGACGGATTTCCATACATCAACGGTCATGATCCTTTGAAACTCCGAACAAAAGTTTTTAAATAAAGCTGAAAGACCTTATTTAAAATACTGTTACAGGCACAACCTGCAACGAGACAAAGGAAAGCGTATTGTGATCGGCCCATCACCACCGATTTCCCGAGCACAATAGCTGTAAAAGAAAGTGAATGCTGTGACTGGCTCAACACTACCAATCTCCCAAACACAGACAAACACAAAAAATCATTGAGATCTCTAGTGAGAAATCTCAATAACAAAAAGGCGAAAGCCAAAGCTTCACAATGCGATCGGCACACCACCACCGAATTTCCGAACGCAAAAAAAAGATTGACGTAAGTCAAAACAAAATCCCACATCGTGATTGGAACAACAATGTCCAACACAATGGAAAAAGGAAAAAATATGGCCGGGGCCGAAATCCCACACTGTGACCGGCACAACACCACCGACTTTCCGAGCACAATGGAAAAGAGTCGAAATCAAGGTCAGCTACACCAAGATCCAAAAAATAATAAGGCATTTTGTAACAAAGGTTACAGAATGACCCTAAAAAGTAAAGTCCAGGATGAACGCGTTACTAACAAAGTCAAATCCGATCATTAAAAAGAATGAAACTCTAGTAAGATTGAGAAACAATTCTGTCAACGAACAGCACAAAATAGATTTAAAAATCGATTACTATTTATGACGAAGAGGAAATAGAATGATTTTAAACTATGAAAAAAAAAAGATTACAAAAACTTGAAATTGAATTTAAGTTTTTAATCTCAAGGTAGAAATTACCTGAACTGTAGGGTTGTATAAGATCTTAATAAAATATAAACAGGTAGAACCCTTAAAAAAGAAAAATAAGATCTTAGACAATCCAACAAAAACAAACAAAACATAAAATAAGACCCTTCGATGTGAAAAACATTTGGTGTGAAAAAAAAAATTGTATTAAATTAACCAGAATGACCTAAGTTTTGTTTTTAGAATGTCTCAAATTCAACAAATTTATAAGAAGTTACCTAACATACATCTTTCAAATCGCCGATAACCTATCATCCATCCTCTCGTACATCACACTGTCAAAAGCGACCTTCAAACAAAATTATCAAAATCAAGACAAACACTTGGAAACCAAATTAAAATTTAATAATATCTTTAACATGATAACGTCCCACTGAACCTTTATTTAAATCTTTCAAAACATAAACGTTATCTGAAACCTTTTCAGTTATTTTACACTTTACAAACTTAGGTGCAAATTTAGCTGAAAAATATGCTTGTGCATTAGATTGAACAAAACTTCTTCTCCACACCATATCACCCACATCAAAAGAAATGACTTTCCGACCCTTATATAATAAGCGGCATTTCGCTTATACCCCTTTAACACGTTCCCTGTCCAATGACTCCAAAAGAGTCACGTTTGTGCCAAACCCGCACGTCCATGACTCCATAAGGAGTCACACAATTTTTAGTTCACACGTCCTTGACTCCTTCTGGAGTCATAAATTTATTTTTCAGTTTTGGTCTGAAAAATATACAATTTTTTAACTGATATTAGTATAGATGTAAACCCTTAAAAAATTATTGTCAACTTATAAGAAAATGGACGTACGTATGATCGATGGACGTACGAATATATTTTTAATTTTTGTTCTGGGACAGGGAACGTGTTAACAAATAAGCTTGAACTTTAACAAAAATATCACTAAGTGAATTAAGAGAAACTGCATAAGCATTTCTATTTGAAATTTCTAGTTGAGATAAGTTATCAACAGAACTACTAAAGTGATGTAATGACGCATCAAGAACAAGCTCCCTACCAAACATCAGAAAGTTAGGAGTAAACTCAGTTTACACTATTATTTAAAGCTAATTGAACATTGGGCAAAAAACTTGACCAAGTTCTATGATCATCTTTAATAAAACAGGATATGCAGGTTTCGACCGTTTTATTATATCTCTCAACAGGATTATTTTGAGGTGTATACAAAGTATTATAAAATATTTTGGTTATATTAAAACCTTTCAAAAAATCTACAAAATGTTTTGAAGTAAATTGAGTTCCATTGTCACAAACTACTATTTTTGGACAACCAAATTTGAGAAATATTTCCTTTTCAAAGTGTTTACAAATTACTCTAGTGGTAGCATTGATCATTGGAAAAAACCAGCAATATTTAGTAAAAACATCTACGACCGAAAGTATGTATCTATGACCAGAATAAGTTTTAGGTAGAATTCCTATGATATCAACTGAGAGCATAAGCATGGGACGATCAACCTTTTTAGGATTAATCATAATACCAAAAGGTGGAGATGTAGTATGTTTATAAGCTTTACAGGTATCGCAAGACAAAATGTATTGATGAACATCATTAAACATTCCCTTCCAAAAATAATGTTGTTTTAATTTATTTAAAGTTTTATGTATTCCTAAGTGTCCAGAATTTACATCATCGTGATTTGATTTAATAGTATCTAAAATATGCTCTTTAGGTATAACAATTTTCCAGTCTAAAAGACTGTGAGGATTATATTTATTTCTACAAAATTTATACAAAGTATTATTTTCAACTCTAAAATTCTTATACTTTCTAGGAGATTTCTGACATTGGATAAATATTTTTCTATACCAAGGGTCAGTAATTTCATCATCGGGTAAGACTAAACTATCCTGAGCGTTTATAGCAGCGACTTCTATGCGAGATAAAGCATCTGGAACTAAATGTAATGAACCTTTTTTATGAATAATATCGAATGTAAATTGAGAAATTCTAGCATCACTTTGTTTTGTAAAAAGAATAGGAGCTGAGCGATAAATGTTAAAAAAGATTTTTAAATAATCCAACCAGCCTGAAAAATCTTTGTCACGAGTAACATCGTCCGGCTTGTGACTTCTAATTGTTTTTTTACACATCGAGGTACTCGAAGTTTTATCTAAAACGTGGGCTCGATGTAACCGAATCAGTTTTTTGACTCTTGCGAGTTTTTAACAGCCGAATTACAAACGTCACAAGTCTTAGAGGTGACCCCTGCCTTTTGACACTTAAAACAAACAATACCCGGTATGGACTTGCACTTTTTATATGAGTGTCCAGGTTTTTTACATTTCAGACAAGTTAAATCATTAGAAACTGCATTTACTTTAACTGAAGGTTTAACTGACTCTTTGTTGGGTTTTCTGTCTACAACAACTTCCAGTTCTTTTGCAAGTTCTAGAAATTGTTCAATTGAATCAATCTGCTTAAGAAACAAAAAAGGTGTATAAATAGGTAACATATTGTGTTTTATGGCATTAACTAAAGTTTGTTCAAACAAAGGTTCTGAAAGGCGACTGGCCATATCAGAAATTTCAGTGATGAAATCAGGAAGCGACTCAGACGGTTTCTGTTTTCTGGTGCGGAGCTCATTCTCTAAGAAATAATCAAAGTCAGGCTTATCAAAGCGTTTTAAAAGTGCTAGCTTAAGTGCATGCCAAGAAGAGATACGAATTCGTATAGATCTAAACCATTTAAGTGCTATGCCATCAAGCAAATCTGAAAAAGAACCAACAAGCAAGTTTTCATTGAAATTTTTATAAAGAAAATATTCTTCTATCTGAGTAATAAATTCTCGAACACAAGATTTACCGCTATAAACTATTCTACTTTTCTTCAAGTCAGGCAATTTAGTGAAAGGAGGAAAGTTTTTTCGAATGTTTTCATTCACAAGCGCATTCAAGGAATTAAATGAAGGCAAAGCTTGTGCTGTAAAAGCCGAAGAAGAGTGAGCGATTCTTGAGTCAAAGGGATTGTTAACATCTGGGGCATTAACCATCTCATGAACTTTCTCAGCAACATCAGCATCAACAGCAGTACAGGTATCAACATCACCCGAATCCTGAAGCGGCGGAAACTGAACTCCCTTGTACATGATTAACAAACAGCAAAGCGAATAGCAAACGAAGAGCAAAAACTAAATTTCAAAAAGTTAAATGTTTGAAAATAAATTCTCAAGTTTGAGGTTAAGTATAGAAGTCAATGTGGTATTCCAATGAAAAATTACTAAGTTAATTTTATCGTTTTAAAAGTGTAAATCACTTACAAGCAGCTTAAATCTAGATAAATTAAATGTACAATATTGTACTTAACAATTAGATTAAATTATTTACTTAAAAAGTTAAACTTAGTTTTCAAAATAACTTTACTGTTGAGAACAACAAAACGCAGTCTATGCTATACATTTATGTTGGTTTTGCTAAGGAAAAAACATGTTAATAAAACACAGGTCAATAAACAAAATCATCAATGAAGAATGTTACTAGGTTAGGTATGCCAAATCGCTTGAAATTTTGTCACAGTAAAGCCTGTATGTATACAAATACACTAGTTTTTGTTGTAATCAAAAATACCTAGTAGTTTTGATTTTATAGGCATTCAAAGTTTCGAAAAATATCGAGACCCGCTAACAGTCACGTGACCGCTTGTGATGTCATGTCACAACGCCCCGCGCGGGCCGCGGCCCGCTTAGTATCAAGTCGCCAGCGGTTATAAATGTTATAATAGGTGTATAGTCCAGTCAAATAAGACTTTGAAGGTTACAATAATTCCCATAGAGCTAAAAATTGGTATGAATGTTCAGAATACTATTATAAATGAATTGTGAAAAGTCCCCATCAATCCCCCTTGTGCAATTTTTTTTATTGATGGTGAAAGTTTGCAAAAATAGGTTTTTCGCGTTTTTCAGCTAAACGGTGAGTTTTACAGCAAAAATTGTTCAGACAAAAATTGTAGATCATCCGATTCTCTACAAAAAATGTATCCACACTTTTTTTCATAATTATTGCCATTTCCGTGATATAGCGGTTGAAAGAATTGAAAAAAATATTTTATTCGTAATATGCACGTTAATGTACTTTTATATACATTTTTGAACCGTTATACGAGTAAACATATGAGTTCCTGTTTTTTTTTTTTTTGTTTAGCCTGCGCTGTCCCACTCATGGGCAAAGGCCTCCCTCCACTCCTTCAATCTTTCGCGAGCCCGCGCGTCTTCCTTCCAGTTTTGATGGAACCTATCCAGCTCGTCCCGCCATCTCCTACGTGGTCTGCCGCGACCCCGCCTCACTGTCTTATACATACAAAATACCAGACATCTGTAAAAATTCATGTGCAGTGTCGAAAAAATTATACTCGAAAAAGTAGCATTGATACCGTGAAAAGACGGCGCCAAGAAGAAGAAGCTGGTTCATCAAAAATAAGTCCTCCTCGTACTAGTACATAACGTGCATATTACGAATAAAATATTTTTTTCAATTCTTTCAACCGCTATATCACGGAAATGGCAATAATTATGAAAAAAAGTGTGGATACATTTTTTGTAGAGAATCGGATGATCTACAATTTTTGTCGGAACTAGTTTTGCTGTAAAACTCACCGTTTAGCTGAAAAACGCAAAAAACCTATTTTTGCAAACTTTCACCATCAATAAAAAAAATTGCACAAGGGGGATTGATGGGGACTTTTCACAATTCATTTATAATAGTATTCTGAACATTCATACCAATTTTTAGCTCTATGGGAATTATTGTAACCTTACCTCTATTTTAAGGACTAATTTGACTGGACTAGTAATAGCTTGCGCAGTATTTTGTTGTGTTTTCGTCCGTTAATAGTCTAATAATAGTAAATATTATTCGATTAATAAAATGGATGAAGGATTCGAAAAAGGGCAATCGGATAATCTGCCTAAAATAGATGGATTAATGGTTGCGCATTATTTATCTACAAATACTTAGTGATTTCGTTGCCGTCGAAATGCGAGGAATAAAAATGCAAAGTAAGCTTAATAGTTTATGTGTTCTAAATTGTTTTATCAAAACAAAATACCCAACTAATGTCGTAATGGAAGAATGCAACTCAAATAGTAGAAGTACCTACCTACCATTAAATTTTTACCTTAAAGACAACAAAATGTATTATAGTTTTGTAGCTATTAGGTAGGTATGGTAGGGATCATAAATCCAGTACCAGTTTCACAAATCTATCGCATCAAACAAGTCGCACTTACGATCTTTTTCTATAACAAACATTTTGCACACATACACGATCTCGTATATCGCACTCTTTCATAATTATGTAGCCAGAAAGAGTGCGATACAATGATCATTTACCTGTCATGTCGCGACGGCGGCGGCGGCGTAATAAGATAGTGGTATTTAATTTCACCTAAAATGTGTGTATCTATCTGGCTTAGCGGTTAACGCTAGAGATAAAATGATTCGCACGGTGTGTCCTGCGTTCGAACCCCAGTGACAATACACTTTTTGTGTTTTAATTATGAATTCTGAATGTCTGCGATAAGTTAGACCCGATGAGATGTGTGTTGAACTTATTATTTGCAAAAAAGTAAAAAGACGAGGGTGAATGTGAAACAAAATAAAATAAAGTAGTTACAACGTTGTTGGTTGGTGAACTTTGTTACGAGCGTATGTGTTATTATTGCAATTAAAATAGCGTGTTGTTTGATTATAATCTTTATTCAAGATGCAAGCAAATATTAGTATTGATGCCAGGGCAAATATTGTCGCCTTGCGTAAAAATGGGTTTAATATTTCTCAAATTTCAACTGAAACCGGCCTATGTGTAAGTTATTTTTAATGATTATAAAATTATGATGAGTTGTGGTAAATTGCAAGTGTGTAATAATATTTTTAACACCCTTGCTCGTAAAGCTGATGTAATTCCACCGGTTTTAAATATGTAAAGAGGGTCATAAAAAACGCGTGTGTTATACCAAAGCAAATAGTTAAGTTATAGTCCATACAAATTCCATAACAGCATTATTTGCCATTTCAAATTTGGAACTGATCGCCGCCGCACGACTCCAGCTGCTAGTGAGCAGCGCGCTGTTGCTATTCAAATTTCGAACTAATCGCCGCGCGGCGCCAGTCAGTAGGCAGCGCTAGCGCGCTGTTAAAATGGCGGGAAAGCAACAGTGTGCATTCACAGATTGAGTTTATTTAAAATAAAAAAAAAACAGTTTATTCGGTAATTTAAAGATTCCATCCAAAACAAAGCAAATATAAGTGCCAAAATAACTCAGACAATAAATTTGGAGCCACAAACGAAGAAGTTTTGCCCTGAGCCGCGCCCCTCTTCTACTGATGATACTTTTTTATTTACAAACTAATGACGAATTACAATGCTCTTCTGCCGCCTTTCAAGAAGTTTCGTCGTCTCCAACATTTACCCTAACACAAAACAATGACATTATGAATAGTAATAATAATAATAAAAACATAATTAAAAAACCAACTACAACTACGTATCATTTTAACAATTGTAATTTCACTGTTTCAATAATTAAAAATGAACAAAATATAAAATGTTTTTTTTCTGTTTCCTCGCAAATGTGTTAAAAAACGTCGTACGATATACGTGCGTATGGTTATAACATGCTCGGCTCAATTACGCCCTCGCCTTCGGCTCGGGCTGAAATTCCGCCTCGCATGTTATAACCATCTTTACGCACTAATATCGTAATGTACTATTACGTTTTTTAGAGAAATACTGTGAGGCGTTGGGTAAAGAGGTTTGAGGAAGAAGGTAGTCTAAAGAGTCGTGTAAGAAGTGGAAGGCCGCCGCTTATTAACTCGAAGCAGCGACGTTTCATGGTGGAAGAATATGAAGCAAATGGTTTCATTCCAACTAGAATGTTTGCAGAACAATTTGATACATCATTGCGAACTGTTCGCCGTGCACTCCATGCGTCGACGTCTGCTTAGCTGCATTGACAATAATGGAGGTCATACCAAATATTAAATATTACGCTGTTTTTTACAGGGGATGTGCTGGTCGTAATATAGTAATATTAGTAATACGTAAGTTGATTTATGATTGTAAGATTGGGATTAAGTAAGCTTCAATCTTCTTTTCTCTTTGGGAAAATGAATAATTAAGCTATAATCTCAATAAAGTTAGAAGCATAAGAACAATGTTAACGATATTATTTTTAATGTGTTGTGTAAACAATTGTTGGCTAACCTAAATACATAATTAAATAAATAAGTCGTAAAAACCGTGCGAAGCAGAGCCGGGTCACTAGTAATAATATAAGTAAATAAATATTTCTTCAAATTACCTACTAGGCTACTATTATTTTATTTCAACCTAAACCTATTCCTATAAAACCGAAAATTACAAAAAAGATTTTTTTGTAATTTTCGATTTAAAAGCTAATTGTATAAATTTTAACTATATATTACGATATATATAATATTTTTATATAAATAACACATTATAAAGTAGGTAATGATTAAGTATAAATAATAATATCTATAATAAGTATTCATTATTCATGTATGTATTATAAAGTAAATAAATATTACTTATTATAATAATTATTTATTTAACATTAATTTAAATATATAAAAAAATATATTGGTTGCTTATAATAAAAAAGTAAAGAATAATAACAAAATCGATCTAGCTAACTGGGTGGGATTCGAACCGACAGGCACTCGTTTACAAGTCATACATTGTTGCACTTAACCACACGAACTGGTGATAGTGGGTTTAAATTTTGGCTTTAGTTTCGGATTGACTCGGTGCGAACACTACTAATAAGAAAACAAGACTATATTGTTATCTTTGTCTAATATTGACCCACACACTATCACCTTCTCGTAGTTAGACTGTATGACGGGTAAATGTTTGCGTTGAAATAACTCACACATGGATGTTTAAGCGCAGTACCGTGCAGGCGAATACGATCGTTAATGTGGTACTGGATTTATGATGCAGACTGTACGTATGTATATATAGGTAGGTACTGCTCTTCTTAGTAAATTTAAATGAATACATACATTGATTTATTGCAAACTAGCTTCCGCCAGCAGCTTCGCCCCCGTTTCCCTCGGGAACTGTACATTTTCCCAGGATTAAAAGTAGCCTATGTGTTATCCCAGAATTCGTCTAGATCCGTTATCCAGTAGTTTTTGCGTGAAAAATAACAAACACACACACACTCACAAACTTTCGTATTTATAATATTAGTAGGAAGTAGGATAGGTACTTAGGATGTAGATGTAGTGGGTTGAACGTTACAGATGTACTAAACCTTTTTTTATTTGTATTTTTTTACTAACAAAATACGTAAGGCCATTTTATTTAATTAAATTTTTATTGCAAATGTAGATGTTCGAACGGATGTACCTACTAAACCTTTTTTATTTATTTGTATTTTTTTTACTAACAAAATACGTAAGGTCATTTATTTTTATTTGAAACTTATTTCAGATCGGCAAGATACTGCTATGGCGATGATGCTATTGGTTATGTTCAAGTAAAAAGAGTAGGTGATGTATGTACGGTTAAATGTAGAAGCACGCCAGAACACCGCTTCAATCGAACGAACAATCTTCATAGCTTTTATCCATTTTTTTCGCATTTTAACGTCCTTTGGAACTATAAAAAACAACTTTTCCGGTGAATTGGTAGTTGTATTTTTACATTTAGGCACAACGCATGATTTCCTAGTATTTGGATTGGACATTTTTTTAAGTATTTAGGTATAATTTCGACGGCACGGGCGCGCGACCGCGAGCGGACTGAGTGAGCCAGACTGAGCGTGTTGTGCGATGACGTCACACCGTCACCGGCAGCCCGCGTCGCGCGGTTACAACTTGTTTTATTTCTAAATCGGAAACTAATTGACGTATCGAAGTAATTCTTTCACTAGTATTTTTTATTTTTGACAGAGAATATGGAGTGCTAATAATCAAAATTAGGTAACATTCTTCATTGTAAACACCAAACATTGTTTACAAAGATTCACAAAATGAAGTTAAGTACTACTTATGAGTCAAAAATCAAAATAAATACTTACAAAGTTATTAAAGTAACAATGTAGAACAAACCAATGCAAACAATAGACTCATAAGTTAAGTAGTTAATTGTGCAATAATGACAGTATATAGGTACCAGACAAACCTACTTCAAGTCCCTGTTCGCTGAGCGACAATGAAGAATGTTACTAGGTATGCCAAATCGCTTGAAATTTTGTCACAGTAAAGCCTGCATGTATACAAATACATTAGTTTTTGTTGTAGTCAAAAATACCTAGCAGTTTTGATTTTATAGGCATTCAAAGTTTCGAAAAATATCAAGACCCGCTAACAGTCACGTGACCGCTTGTGATGTCATGTCACAACGCCCCGCGCGGGCCGCGGCCCGCTTAGTATCAAGTCGCCAGCGGTTATAATAGGTGTAATAGCTTGCGCAGTATTTTGTTGTGTTTTCGTCCGTTAATAGTCTAATAATAGTAAATATTATTCGATTAATAAAATGGATGAAGGATTCGAAAAAGGGCAATCGGATAATGTGCCTAAAATAGATGGATTAATGGTTGCGTATTATTTATCTACAAATACTTAGTGATTTCGTTGCCGCCGAAATGCGAAGAATAAAAATGCAAAGTAAGCTTAATAGTTTATCTGTTCTAAATTGTTTTATCAAAACAAAATACCCAACTAATGTCGTAATGGAAGAATGCAACTCAAATAGTAGAAGTACCTACCTACCATTAAATTTTTACCTTAAAGACAACAAAATGTATTATAGTTTTGTAAAAAGAGTAAGTAGGTGATGTATGTACGGTTAAATGTACTGCACGCCAGAACACCGCTTCAATCGAACGAACAATCTTCATAGCTTTTATCCATTTTTTTCGCATTTTAACGTCCTTTGGAACTATAAAAAACAACTTTTCCGGTGAATTGGTAGTTGTATTTTTACATTTAGGCACAACGCATGATTTCCTAGTATTTGGATTGGACATTTTTTTAAGTATTTAGGTATAATTTCGACGGCACGGGCGCGCGACCGCGAGCGGACTGAGTGAGCCAGACTGAGCGTGTTGTGCGATGACGTCACACCGTCACCGGCAGCCCGCGTCGTGCGGTTACAACTTGTTTTATTTCTAAATCGGAAACTAATAGTCCAGTCAAATTAGTCCTTAAAATAGAGGTAAGGTTACAATAATTCCCATAGAGCTAAAAATTGGTATGAATGTTCAGAATACTATTATAAATGAATTGTGAAAAGAAACATACATACAAAATACCGCAAAATAAACAACATTGATTGAAGCAAAATGTAGTTTCACTTACTCGTGCTCTAGTACGAGGAGGACTTATTTTTGATGAACCAGCTTCTTCTTCTTCTTGGCGCCGTCTTTTCACGGTATCAATGCTACTTTTTCGAGTAGGTATAATTTTTTCGACACTGCACATGAATTTTTACAGATGTCTGGTATTTTGTATGTATAAGACAGTGAGGCGGGGTCTCGGCAGACCATATAGGAGATGGCGAGACGAGCTGGATAGGTGCCATCAAAACTGGAAGGAGGACGCGCGGGCTCGCGAAAGATGGAAGCAGTGGAGCGAGGCCTTTGCCCAGGAGTGGGACAGCGCAGGCTAAACAAAAAAAAAAGGCATGAACTCATATGTTTACTCGTATAACGGTTCAAAAATGTATATAAAAGTACATTAACGTGCATATTACGAATAAAATATTTTTTTCAATTCTTTCAACCGCTATATCACGGAAATGGCAATAATTATGAAAAAAAGTGTGGATACATTTTTTGTAGAGAATCGGATGATCTACAATTTTTATCTGAACTATTTTTGCTGTAAAACACCGTTTAGCTGAAAAACGCGAAAAACCTATTTTTGCAAACTTTCACCATCAATAAAAAAATTTGCACAAGGGGGATTGATGGGGACTTTTCACAATTCATTTATAATAGTATTCTGAACATTCATACCAATTTTTAGCTCTATGGGAATTATTGTAACCTTCAAAGTCTTATTTGACTGGACTATAATTGACGTATCAAAGTAATTCTTTCACTAGTATTTTTTTATTTTTGACAGAGAATATGGAGTGCTAATAATAATCAAAATTAGGTAACATTCTTCATTGTAATAATAAAAAAAAATATTATGTGAATGTATGGATGATATTAAAAATGTGTATTATGAATGCGTGTGGTACTCCAAATAAATAAACAATAAGAAGAAGTGATAATTCGGGCGCCAGGAGTACACAAAACTATGCCAAGGATAGACTAACCTGCGGGAACTGGAAACTTTTAATCTTCAAGCGGGGAGTATCAATAAAAATCGACATAAAAGTTATTGAACGATTTTATTGCCCGAAGGCTGCTGGTTTCAAATATACAAGAAAATTCCTTTCTAATATTAACAGTTCTAAGGTGTGAAACTAAGATTAAATTGATATTATTTTGTGTCCTGTCATTATTGCACTTTTGTCAATAAGTTATGTATTATAAACCATACCACGTTCCGTCGAATAAACTAACAACCGAAAGAGCAAACCACGCTCATCTTGGTGATTTTGATCTTCGCGGAGACGTCAAAGGCGGTCCATGAAATATGCTGGTAGGGGCTAGCTTTCAAACTTTAAGTTGTAAAAGAAAAAGAAAGAAGAAACGCCTCGCGGCTGAAATCAAACATGAATAATTGTTAGCTGATATCCAGCATTGATAAAAATGGCGATCGAAATGGTTATGACCAAATACAAATTAACTCACCGTTTCTTTAAAAAAAATGATGTCATCAGTAGATGAATTAATCCAAAATATATTATAAGGTTTAAAAGATCCTGAAACAAATATCGGAAACTATTAACGTCTGCCATCAAAATAGTTACGCGACAACGTGAATATGAAACCACGAAGAATTTTACCTACCTTTATAAAAAATATGGGCTATCCGATCAGGATGCCGGCATGGGCAAGGGCAAATCGGCTACCACATAATGGAGACTAGATGCCGTCCATCTGAAGTTAATACTTCAAGATTTAATTCGGAGCTCTGAAATTACTCCATTCTATGCAAAGCTTGAGTCGGAAAAGTGACCTGTCAAAATCAACTGACAGCATCAAAAATAAAAAATCTGTGTGACCACTACACGATTCCGATTCAACCAAAAATGAATTTTTACATGGCAACACCACAATATTGCCTACAAATTAAAGCAGAAAAAATCCGCTATCATGTAACAGGCTTAAAAGACTCGTTACAACATTTTTCGAGTCAAGTACAGTCGAGCTAAAAATTATTAAGTATGTATTTTTTGTTGTTACTTTATTTTATTAATTATTAAATAATTTTAATTTGACTAACATTGACTCATAAAACACGAAGAAGACAAACAAAAGTAAGAATAAAGAACAGAAGAAGACAGAAGTAATGACATACGGCAAACTTAAGGAAATGTTGGATTTTAATAAACTGCTTCTTATTTTAAAGTATTCATACCTACATAATACCTGTACCTTGTTCGAAATGATGCTCAATATTTTTATTAACACACACCCGCAGCGCAGTCGCCTTCACAACATTATGTTTTAAAGGTGCAGCGCAGACGGCACACTTTTTGTGCGATGGAGTCTGCGGCGCACAAAAAGTCTGCATGGCGCGCAAAAAGTCGGTCGCGGATTTTTCACAGACTCAACGCACACGACGCACATAAACACACACATTCATTCACATACATTCTTTTTAAATGTCTATCATTATATTTTGCCTTAGAAGTATCATAAATTGCTGGTCTGTTTTGTATTCTTGAATTAACATCGTTACATCGACCTCTGGCGCCATGATAATAGATCGCGTGCGTTACGTCCACCCCTAGCAAATGCAGATTGCCGACTAAAGTGTGCGCCGTCTGCGTTAGCGCGCGTTGAAGCAAACGTTCAATTTTTTTCACACTTTTTGTGCGGAGCGGCGCGGTCCGGCGCGGTGCGGTCTGCCCGAATTACACGGATTTTTTGTGCGCCGGACTTTTTGCGCGTCGTTTGCGTTACTGCATATAATTGCATAGGTTCTATTTTCACAGACTAAAAAGTCCGTCACGGATAGTCTGTCGTCTGCGCTGCACCATATTCAAATTTTTATTATGTCTTCGCGGTTAAAGACCGCACTAAAAGAAAACATAAATGTAAAGAATTTAAATTAGAACGTAAACGTCGTCGTTAGGTAGGTTATAGAGGTCAGTGTGTAGGTAACATAAAAAAAATAAAAAGTATTTTGTTAAAAATGTGCTCTTTTCTTTAGTTTGCCGTACGTCATTACTTCCCAGAATTCGATCCTTATTAGCGACACTATCGAATGGTGTAATAATACAGTGTATTTTTTTAAATCAACGTGTTTGATTCCTGGCTAGAAATATTGAGTTTTCAAAAATCCAATGATGCAGTTTTAGTGTTCATCAATATCGAGCCCGAGACTCCTTTGAGTAATTTTCGCTATTCCTCATAGTTTCGGATTTGGCCATCCACGCCCACTTGAAAAATTCATCCTGTATATAAACATCCAAATTGAGAACCTCCTCCTTTTTTGAAATCGGTTAAAAACAAGAACAAGCAAGAGGTAATTTTACTTTACTAATAAATAAGGGCAACAAAGGAACTAAATCAATATTATAAACTGATGACTTACTTGCTTGATGATATTTTGAGAGCTTGTCTGTCACATCACATCACTCAGAACGAACTACTACTGAAGTCTCTTGTGCGAGATCTAAGTCAGAACTGATTAAATACACAAGCTTTTAATTGCACAAACTTATTTATATTACAAACTATGAAAGGCATATTTTTAACAATGGGTGCCGACAATTTTCTTTACAATACCAGTAACAAAACATTTTGAGATAAAACAATGAATTTCAGTTTTGGGAAAACCAATCAAAGTAAAATTAATTTAGTTTTACTTTGATTGGTTTTCCCAAAACTGCTTGTTCTTGTTTTTAACCGATTTAAAACAGGAAGAGATTCTCAATTTGGATGTACAGGATACAGGATGAATTTTTCAAGTGGGCGTGGATGGCCAAATCCGAAACTATGAGGAATAGCTAAAGTACTCAAAACAGTCTCGGGCTCGATTTTGATGAAAACTAAAACTGCATCATTGGATTTTTGAAAAATCAATATTTCTAGCCATCAAACACATTGATTTAAAAAAAAACACACTGTATTATTACACCATTCGATAGTGTCGCTAATAAGGATCTAATTCTGGGAAGTAATGACGTACGGCAAACTAAAGAAAAGAGCACATTTTTAACAAAATACGTTTTTTTTTTATGTTACCTACCCACTGACTTCTATAACCTGCCTAACGACGCTTACAATGCGTGCCACGAAAGAAGAGACTTGAGAAACCACGTGGTTTGATATGCGCAGTAGATGATTTATAGGTCTCTTTAGCGCTATGAGGTCTGAGGCGGGAAGGGACCGGGCGTCATCGGGGCGGCGGTAAGAGCGCGGGAGGCACGGCACCTCACCGCGCATGCGCGTTAGTCGCCTGCCGCTCTCTTCACCCCGCGCAGGTACCGCTTGACTCCGCAAGTACAGACGAGTGCAACCTGTATTTATTTTCTACTTTGTTTATAGTTGTGTAGTTTTAAACGAGTGCAAGTGAAATATTAATTATGCCTCGAGGTAAAATCTTAAGAAAGCATAGTAGGAAGATGGTTTACGACGTGTACACCTATAATATGTCAAAAGAAGCAAAGGAAGGTGTACAAAATAGAAAATAGAATGGCAATCTGCTGCGTGACAGGGACAAAATAGCATGCTATGCATACAAACTAGCTATCTCTTTCTATCTTATACGTTCCGTATTATCTATCGCTGGTCGTACCTTTAAGTTAGTACTTATAATAACAACGCAACGATATCTGAACGCCATTCAGTATGAACAATAATGAACATGGCGTATCTTTCTTTATAATATCATTGAATATTATAATATTATTCTGTAGAATTTTAATCTAAATGTCATCGAAAAATCCCTGTATAGGCAGCCACACAAATTATGAATAACTATTTCGTACATGACTGTACCTGCGCAAGCTCCCCACTACTGACACTCGTCAAGTCTCTTCTTTCGTGGCACGCATTGTACGTTCTAATTTAAATTCTTTACATTTATGTTTTCTTTTAGTGCGGCCTTTAACCGCGAAGACATAATAAAAATTTGAATATAGAACATAATGTTGTGAAGGTGACTGCGCTGCGGGTGTGTGTTAATAAAAATATTGAGCATCATTTCGAACAAGGTACAGGTATTATGTAGGTATGAATACTTTAAAATAAGAAGCAGTTTATTAAAATCCAACAATTTCCTTAAGTTTGCCGTATGCCATTACTTCTGTCTTCTTCTGTTCTTTCTTCTTACTTTTGTTTGTTTTCTTCGTGTTTTATGAGTCAATGATACTCGAATTAAAATTATTTAATAAAATTAATAAAATAAAATAACCACAAAAAATACGTACTTAATAATTTTGAGCTCGACTGTACTCGACTCGAAAAATGTATGTAGAAGTTCACGTGGAAATTTAACATGCTTCTACATAGTAAACCAGGTCAAAATTATCATGGATGGAGACGACCATTTCTTGACTATTGTTTAAGACGGCGCCTATGCAGCCCAACGCGAGCGATTTCGTACCTCTCGCCCGCGCCACCCCGCGCCCCCTCTACTATAATACGCGGAAGCGCGCGGCGCGGGCGGCGAGCGGCGACGCAGCAAGTGCGATCGACTGCGTGAGTCGAGTTCGAGTTTGAACGGCGCGGTGCCGGAGACGGACCGTGAATTTGAACTTGATTCGTATGGCAATAAAAATGTATTCGTAAAAAATTATGTCATTCAAATAAAGTTCAAATTCACGGAAGTATTTCCACGGTACGACGGATCGATGTGTAAAAGATAACACATAAACAAACGAGCTCATTGTCGGTATACAATACATACATAATTATTATTTGAAGCTCTGTTCATAGACCTACAAACTGACATACCTACCACCAACATAGTAGGTAAATAGGTACTAGGGCTTCCATCCCGAGGCGCGAGTTTCGAAATTTAGAGGCTCGTGTTTTTTTTTGTGGACTCGATACTTGTATAGACTGATCCGTTATTCTATCCTCGCGTAGGTACTCAATCTATATACTTACCTAAAAGGTTAGTATGAAATAAAATGTTATGTAAATATTCATCAATGTTTATTTATTAAACAATTTAATATGTATATTCAGAATATATAATACCATTACAATAACAATAAAAATCCCATAAAAAATAAAAGACAAAGAGGTTTCAAAAAATTTCGCGACGTGCAACGTTCGAAGGTACCTATGTACTTATTACAAATATCGTATTACCGTAATAACAAAAAGTAATGTTCCCTAAACAAAAATAAACTCTCTCATAACATAACCATGCATGTACCTAGAACAAAATAATGTTTCCTTATAAATAAAAATATCGACCAAGCAAGTCGGGCCATGCATAATATAGGGTTCCGTAGCTGTAATTACAAACGACTGTAACATACTTTTTATGATGTAAAGATAAATAGAAGGCTATTAAAAGAGTATTGTTTGCTAAAGGCAAAGGCAAACCTTTGAACTAGGACGTCTATTGTCTATTTTGCAGTTTTATCTTTATTATTCGAAAAGTTATAATCACATTGTTCGCGAAATTATTTTAAAACAGTTTTTACTAAGTTATAGCAACGTGGAAGTTTCTAGGTTAGAAATGGCAGGGAGGGTGGGGGGCACTGCAGTGCCTTGCAACGCCCCCTGGCATTGCAAGGCAGGCAATTTGGCGGGCCATATTTTGCAAACGGTATAACTGAAAAAAGTGATGTATTAATTTATATTACCTTCGTTTAAATAGACCTATTCAATTATACCCATCAAGAGGGGGTGCATTGAAAAAAATAATTCTTCCCCATTTGTATCTTTAGGCTTGTAAAAAAAACCGCCCAAGTGCGTGTCGAACCACGCACAATGAAGGGTTCCGTAGTTGGGAATGAGTTTATCCCAAGAAGCCTAACCTTTTCTCCCCTATCAACTCCAAATTATTTATACCGCAACCAAAGGCATTTGAGGGAATAGAAAAGGTTTTAAATTCTTTAAAAAAAAATTAAGTCTATCATTCTTCTTTCGTCTGATTCTTCATTGATTTCTATCTGACTTGTCCTCTTCGTCTGGAAACCTACAAAATTAATGCATTTTATTACATAAATATAAAGCAGATAATAATAGCAATGCATGAATGTTCTGAAATAGTAGTATATTTTTGAATAGCTCCGATACTTTCCCATGGCCAAAGCCCTTTCATATAATATGCCACTTGACAGAACTTGTACGGAACCCTAAAAACCGTCAAATAAAGAATATTCTCCTTTTTGAAGTCAGTAAAAATGCAAGAACTGCAATATTATCGATGCATTCATTTCTATTACCTACCTTTAATTCTCATAAACCAAGTCTTCGAGCTCATCATCGTCGTTCACTTCGTCCACGTCGTCGTTTTGGATTTGTTGAAACAATAAGATTTTAAACTTTTTGGACTTTTTGAATAGTAGCATTTGGGCCCGGCTTTGCTCACGTGGTACCTGAATAAAAACTAACCTTAGTATTGCGCTTCCAGTCCCAAGCTCTGAGACTAGATTTTCAAGACTCACACACTGTCTCGGAAATTCCCGGGAATATCGAGACTTATACAGAATGAAATGGAATAGATACGCACAATGAATGATTCCGTAGTTGGAATGAATTTATGCCAAGAACAAACTTAACATTGTAGTTGAAAATCATGTTCTCACTCGTAAACTTGTAAAGCCTACGTAGCTGTGATAGTTTTCCTTTTAACATCGTTATACTACTAGCGTGAATTTTTTCACATATCGAAAAACAATTATTTAGCCTTAGAAGGACTTGATTTTAACAAAAATCAGCACTTTAAAGCTTATTACACTGGCCTGCAAAACTAAGTATCACACTTTTGAAATTGGAATAACTTTTTAAGTGCAGAAGATTTTCGAAAGAAGAACTTTCGAAATAAAAAGGACTCGAAAAAGAGTTAAGTCTTTTAAGAAATGGCTGAAAAGAGCTTTAAAAAGAAAAATAATCCTTTTCGAATTACAATTTTACCAATAATTTTTTGTTTCTGTTTCTGGTTTCAACCTTTTTCTTGATCGATGAGTCTTGTTACAAAAGCTAAGTTAGACAACAGCACATACATTTTATTTATCGTGCTTCTTTCACCTGAAGAATGTGCTAGGATCATGACTTTTCTGGAACTAGGCATCAGTATGCGTTGTACTGCAAGAATGGTGGGTGTGACGTTACGAACGGTCCAGAAGGTGAAACGAAGGTACGAAGAGATTGGAAACCATCTGAGGAGACCTTGTAATGACCGACCCAGGTGTACTAGTGCCCAAGAAGACCGTTATATTGTTTCCACTGTGTTGAGAAATCGCCACCTTAATGCAGTTGAAGTCCAGCAACAGCTTCTTCAGACCCGAAGGGACTACATTAGTGACAGTACAGTGAGAAGACGACTTGCTGAAGCAAATCTGAAACCCCGAAGACCAGCGAGTGGCCCCAAACTCGAGAGAGAGCATCGAGTAGCGAGACTGCGATACGCCCGTGAACACATACAGTGGGATGAAGAAGAGTGGTCAAGAATTTTGTTCACAGATGTGTCTCGATTGTCACTTTACACTTTCGATGGAAGGCGAAGTGTCTACAGGCGGCCTGGTGAGCGATACCTTCAAGACTGCTTCTCAGGAAGAGTCCAGTACGGTGAAGGCAGTGTACATGTATGGGTTGGCATATCTTCAGAAGGTCGCACAGAGTTAGTGGACATAGAAAATGGCACTCTGACTGGGGAAAGTTATGCCCAAGAGATTCTCAACGCGTATGCAGGGCCGTATTTAGCAAATATGGGTGACGGATCGATGCTGATGCATGATAATGCCCGGCTTCACACGACTCAGGTTGTGCAAGAGTATATTCAGGAGGTAGGTATCAGCGTGATGGCTTCGCCATCAAGAAGTCCTGATTTAAACCCGATTGAGCATGCCTGGGATGAGCTAGGGAGGCTAGTCAGAAGCTGTAGACCACCACCTACCACCCTCAGGGCACTAAAACAGGCCCTGATTGAAGAATGGGAGAATATTCCCCAAAATCAGCTCTGAAACCTCGTGTTCAGTATGCCAAACCGGCTCGAAGCTGTAGTCAGAGCCCGAGGAGGCAATACCAGTTATTAAAAATTTAATTAAATGTAACTGCACTGTACTGTATTTTTGACACTAAGCTAAAAATGGCTATTTTTATTGTTTTAGATATTTTTTAAGTTAAAAATATTACTAATGTATAGTTACTAGTTTCAAAGAAAGCCGATAAAATTTGCTACAAAACGTTTTTTATTTTAAATCTCTAAATTCTATAGTTTAGAAAAAATATAAATTTTAAAAGTGTATTACTTAGTTTTGCAGGCCAGTATATTTCACAAACTGATCCCTAAATCGAAAAATGGTTTTCACAAACCAGCAAGATTTTTTAAAGGACCATCCAACGGTAACATGGGTAGACGAGAAAAAAAAAAACAGCATGTGTGCAATTTACACGTGGTAGAAGGTGAAACCTTCAAAAACACTGTATAATGCTTCCTGTCTCATTTTCTCCCACGTTAAATCTTATGAATTTACATGTCTCTTTTTACTGTCGCTTTTTCGTTTCATAAACTTTCAAATTACAACGATGCTAAAGAACATCCATCGATCTATCCATCCATCCATCCATCGATCCATCGATCCGTCGATCCATCGATCCGTCGATCCATCGATCCTTCGATCCAACGGTCCGTCGATCCTTCGATCCACCGATCCGCCGATCCATCGATCCGTCGATCCGTCGATCCATCGATCCATCCATCCATCCATCGATCCATCGATCCGTCGATCCATCCATCCATCCGTCGATCCATGGATCCATCGATCCATCGACCTGTCGATCCATCGATCCGTCGAACCGTCGATTCGTCGATCCACCGATCCGTCGATCCATCGATCCGTCGATCCATCGATCCATCCATCCATCGATCCGTCGATCCATCCATCCGTCGATCCATGGATCCATCGACCTATCGATCCATCGATCCGTCGATCCGTGAATCCATCGATCTGTCGATCCATCGATCCGTCGATCCATCGATCCGTCAATCCATCGATCCGTCGATCCATCAATCCATCGATCCGTCGATCCATCGATCCATCGATCCATCCATCCATCGATCCATCCATCCATCGATCCATCCATCCATCGATCCATCGGTCCATCGATCCGTCGATCAGTCGATACATCGATAGATAGATAGATAGATAAAACGTTTATTTAGTGCAACAAAAGACAATACAGGTATTAAAAACATTAAAAAAGGTGAGAAAAAAAATTAAAAATAACAAAGATTAAAAAGATAAAATGAACCATAGACACCTAGCTCATAAACATCAATAACGTCGATCACTACTGGGCGGTGTGTGTCTTATGATTGCACCAAATGGGAGTCCAGCTCAGCATATGCCAGGTACAATACCTGACGCTGGTATTCTGCTGCATCCCGTTAGTGACACACGAATGTCGAGAAGACACACATCGATGCTTCGATCCGTCAGCACATCAACCTAACCGAAACTGTCAAATTTTCGCAATCAACTTTGAACCTTATGCTTTAGTGATAAAGTTGAAAATCTATTAAAGAAATCTGACAGATTGTAGTAACTTGATGTGCTGGCGTCTGTACATATTATATCCATGCCAAATTATAGTTTTCTAATAGTACTAAGAGCCTCTGAGCTAAACTGCGGACGGACATGGCGAAACTATAAGGGTTCCTTTTTGACTACGGAACCCTAAAAAAGAGAAAGCCATCATGGCATTTTTTTTTTCTTTAAATAAAATTCATCAGTTTGAATAAGTAATATTAATTAGTAAAAATATCAATGATTGAACTAGGATGATATTATTTTGATACTTATTGTATTTTTACCCGCATTATATAGGTAGATAGGTAGGTACACACGGCTACGTATCAAGCTATACATTTCCAGTATATAAGCTGACCTCTCATTGTACGGGAAAGATTCAATTATGTTACATTATGCGATTTAAAATTTACATACATAA
The DNA here is from genome assembly GCA_927399505.1 of Luperina testacea. NCBI lineage: Eukaryota > Metazoa > Arthropoda > Insecta > Lepidoptera > Noctuidae > Luperina > Luperina testacea. The sequence continues at coordinate 203,520 of OV656766.1, read as the reverse complement.
ATACAAAGCATCACGCCTGTATTGCCCGATGAGGTGGGCAGAGGTGCGGGAATCGAACCCAGGACCTCACAGCTCAGCAGTAGCGCTTGCGACCGCTAGACCAACGAGCCAGGTAAAAAAAAATATTAACGGGGATTAAAAATTTACTTTTTTTTTTTTTCCCCAGGCAATAGACATTCGAAATACCTAAGTAGCTAAGGAAATAAAAGAATTGATACCTTTATATAAATCGGTAGTTAGGTACAGATGCCAGCACACCAAGCTACCCGAAACTGTCAAATTTTCCCATTCAACTTTGAACCTTATGCTTCAGTGATAAAGTTGAAAATCTATTAAAGAAATTTGACAGATTGTAGTAGCTTGACATGCTGGCGTCTGTACTTACTTTTTTCTTTCTTTCGTTCAGAATACGGAGTTGTTCCCTCAAACGTTTTGTTTTGTTTTTGTTTTTTTTAAAAAACGTTGTCCCACACTAGGAATTACTCCTGTATCGTGGGTGCGTTTACGTAAACATTTAAATTCACATACACAAACATCCAGACCCGGAACAACTACCTGTAGGCAATACAAATATTTGTCCGGTCGGGAATCGAACCCGCGACACGCAGCGCAGCAGTCGATCGCTCAGCCACTGCGCCAACCACGGAACAAACTGTTTTTTCTGTTCCGTGGCGCCAACCATGTGTCGTGTTTTCCGAGAGTTTTCTTTTTGCCCATCTTTATTTACACTAAATAATGATAATAATTTATTATGTTTACACCAAACGGGTTTAACTCCTTTTTACAGTAGGTAATACTTACCACTAAACAAAATAAAAATGTCGAAAATAGTCCTCTCTCTGTAATGTCGCCAAACATAGGTTCGTCCTCCAACAGGTGCCGTAGCAGACTGATTGAATAAATTGAAAAGGATAGCGCTATTACTACCGCGTGCAAAACAAGAGACAGAAAGAGAGTATGCTCGCTTAGAATAAAATGACGCAAGCGCCAAATCACTGGATTGCTAATTACGAGGAGAACGAGTATAAAAATAAAAAAATAATTCTGCACGATTTGAGATAATATTATTACCTATCTATTAGTTTAAAAATCATCATTAAATTCCATAGGGTTTCAGAGATCTAACTCAAAATAAGTGCAAAACGAGGTTTTTTCGTTATTTTTTTTTATCGAGATTTTTTTATCCAATCGTGTTTTCGCTTCTGCAAATTTAAAGATTATAAGTCCAAGTTTAATGTGTCCAAATAGCAAACTCTCAAGTCTTACAGATACCGATATCCAGATCGCCCAATATCACCAAAACATCATAATATAGACTCTTAACTAAGCGTTGCGCGGTCTCCCCACAATCCTCAACAATCAGTTGAGGATTGTGGGGAGAAAGTCTCACCACGTAATTCTCACCAAGGCACCTTTATATCTCTGGAATCACTTTATAACTATTTTCGAAATTTGGCATAGCGTTACGACTATTTCTTGACTATTTTTTGGAATTGAAACAAAGTCGATACTCCCAGTCGTTTGGTTGCACTAGAGGTGAAGATTGTGTGAAGACCTTCACCACACAATCCTCAACAACCTATAGCTATAACTTCGGAATCATAATGCGATTATTTTTTTGACCTTGGTGACTATTGCTTGACAATTTTTTGGCGTTCTCAAAATTGATTTTCATAAAGTTTTCAATGGTGAGGATTGTGTGGTGAATGACACCAAGTTACTTAATAAGTTTTATTTATTTGATAAATTAATTTATTAATAGTTATTGATTGATTTTACCTATCAACACTACATGCACATAATAACACAACTAATTAGGAATACAAACAATACACATTAAATATCCTAACACTAAACCATATACCAAACTGGTATGATCATTTTATTAAGTTAATAATGGGGATTGTCCAACATTTCTAACCATTATATTTTATTTTATTTTTTGTAAATTTAGAGCATTTTTAGAAACTAATTTGAATATTTTGATGATTGGCTCAATAGTTATTTTAATAAAAATTATTTAATTATTTTAAGTTTTTAAGGTAGGTGACGTCATCCAGTAGCATAAAGATTAAGTGCCGTTGCCTTACTAGTACATTATTAAAAATTTTAATCTGTCAACACAACGTCAACAATGTCACATCTGTCAAAGTGTCAATAGGCCGAATAGACGTCTTAAATAATCGAATCCTAGCTTAGCGTATTTACAAATGGTTTTTTTATGTGTAAGTGTCCTCCAAGGAATATACTACTCTCTATCGTCACTAGAACAATCGATGCGGCGATTTGGAAATAGAATAATAACGCACGCGGCGACCTTATTACTATTATTGCTGCAAGTTGGAACAAAGCACTTCCTGTATTCCATAACTCTTCCAGTATATTAAATATTGTCGAGTGTTGAAATAATGTATGTAATGTAATAATGAGATTTATAAACAAGAATGTTTATATTTTTGACATATTTACAATAATTTGACATTTGACAGATTGTAGACAATACTTGCCTCTTACTTTTTATTTTCTGAGGCAACGATACAAAACTGTACAGCCAGTCGTACGTAATTTGAAGGGCAAAGAAGGTCAATCGTATTTTATCAAAAATATCAATAACATATGGATATTTTTCAAAATTAATTAGTCCGTAATGATCAGTAACGCTATTCCTCGAAATGGTTTTTCAATTACAACATTTATAAAAATATGAACAATGCCCATTGTACGAGAAGAGACTTGCACCCTCAGAGGAATAGATTGCAAGTTGATTTTATTTGTATGAACTCACAAAATCGATACCTCCATAGGCTACATAGATAAAATGAAGGAGCATGTCGGTCTGTGTGAAGACTTACCTGTCAAGAAACTAGAAGCCGCCTCGCTTGTCAATGCCTTATGGATTTCACTGTATATTTTTAAAGTCACAATTCGAGTTCAACCTCAGAAACACTAGACATCTGTAGAATCTTTGTCAGATCAAATAACTGTCTTGTTTTACCCTGAAGGTAATACTTTTGTTTCGAAGTAGGATGAGCATTTAGAAGTGCTGTAGTATTGGTAGACTAAATATTGGTCTATCAATAATAATTATAGCATAGAAGTATTTGCTGTGTACTTGTGCAGGGAGCTATCTGCGACTTCTGCGAGGCGTGGGTGTGCCACGGACGCAAGTGCCTGACGGCGCACGCGTGCACCTGCCCGCTCATGGACGCCGTGTGCCTGGAGTGCGAGAGAGGTACACTTGCACAATACCTCACATAATGCATGTTTGTGTCACTTGATGAAGTAGCTCAATTGGAATATAATCATATAACAATCCTTTTTTTTAGTATTTTGGTAATAGAACAGCTACAGCAGGTTTGATTTACAAGTTTGAGTTTACAAGCAGTCAAAGTCAAATTTATTTATTTCGAATTGGCACTTTTAAGAAATTAAAAAATTAATAAGAATTGAATTTTGCCCTTACCAAAAGGTAGTTTCGTATGGAGAGTTTGGGCAAGAAAATCCATACTTTCAATTTGCCGCCAAATCGTAAACAAATGATAAATGAATAAAATACATACCTACACAATAATATTGGCAGAGTTCCATTTTCAAAATTTGAACTTATTTTTTTATTATATCGTTTACAAGTGGTCAGTTCTAAAAACTTTCAGTGTCGCCCTCGTAATTTGCAAACGAGAAGATCTTTTTCGGCAAGAATCGATAACACTTTGAGCTGGTGACGCCAGCTATGTATGGCTAACTCGATTATTCAAGTTGCGCTCAGATTGAGATGCCGCGATCGAGTTGAATTAGATTGCCACGGTAATTAATGAAGAAGCGAGTACGTGATTGACGTCTCTGGTTTGGCATGTATTTGAACCTTATTTTATATTTAAATTCTACTGAAATTGTATTTTAAATAATTAAAATAGTCTCAATATACGTTTCCTTGCGAATCTATAAAAAAAAATCGTCGCGAAACAGAAGTGAAAAAACAATAATTCGTTCAATTTCATCCATTTACCAGAGTTCCGTAACTCGAGTTCAACTCGAGTCACATGAATTTCAATCCGAGTAACCTTATCCTGAGTTGGCACATCTCTAACGCCAGTGACAGCTGAAAAATCATCTGTCAAATATGACATTGTCACAGAGTGACGGAGTATTTATTAGGGTTGCCAACTACAAATAACATCAATTATTATTTTATGATTTTTCGCTTAAATAGAGGGGTTTAAAAATATTATTTCAGTAGTTCTGAGTTCCATATTTTTGTCGTATTTAATTGAACAGAGTTTGATGCTGGTTAGATTTTTCTTGGAATAAAAAACCAACGTCCATACAAAAAGCGGACATCTCCTTTTGTAGAAAATCCGAAAAAGTAAAAAAAAAATACTGCTGACGTAATCACTATCCAGACTCCCCATCCCCCATGTCATCAAAAATAAGCAAAGCAAAAACCCCCCCGCCCCCCTGTATTGCTTACGTAATACTTGAATGGCCCCTTTACTGTTTTTATGAAACCTGGTTAAAACCGGATAGTACGTTGTTTAATGTAAATCATTTTTCAATTGCCAGTGCGAACAACAAACAGGTCCTCAATATTACTTTGATATTATGTAATAGTTGTTTTAGAAATAAAGTCATGTTTTAGATGTTTGTGCTGGTAATTAAAAGTCTAGCTGACGACAAATTTTATTAGTTTGAAGTAGGTATCAAGGTAAAAGATGAAAAGTATATGTGATAATTATTTTAACCGCTAGCTGTTTGTGAAGAGTTTAGGATAGCCAGTACACGGGCAGAAAAACATTAAAGGTAGGTACCTACATAGAGTTAGTAATTATGCTTAGGTACTAAACTGCGTCATTTTTTTAAATTATTGTCAAGTTAATTTTATTATTTTGGTGGTTCACTATGCCTATGTCAATTTAAGCTCGACAAGTACCTACTCTGTTACGTTGTTCTAAGATCTAAACTAACCTGTTTATTATATAGCAATAGGCTAATAGGTATTTGAATGTAGTCTAGTCTAAGTAGTAGAGTCTCGCAAGACTTGCGAGACTCTTGCTGCAAGACCAAGACCAAGACCAAGACTGAGAGCGCAATACCAAGACCAAGACCAGGTGTATTGACGCAAGACCAAGACCAAGACTGGCTAAGGTCTTGTCTTGGTCTTGCATTTGGGCAACACTAGTTAAGGCTCCTTCAAACAGGCACGACACGCGATGTAATCGCGTGTCGCGCCTGTTTGTAGGAGCCTTAAGTCTGTCTTCAACTGACTGACGGAGTGACAACTACCCGCGCCCCACTCCCGCGTCCCACACGCTTCCCGCTTATTGTTATCGCGCACCGAAAACAAAAGAGAGCTGTGCTACATAGATAAATAACGTAACGGAACGGCGATTGAAAAATGATACAAGATGATGCGTGCAGCAGTTAGTGATTAGGTACGTTGTGCAGTCTGTTCGACGTATTTATATTTTTTTCCTTGCCACGATCGACTTGTCTAATAGTCGCGATCGACTGGTCGATCGACCGGTTGGCCATCCCTGGTATATATGAATAGAATAGAATAATTACCTATTTATTTGCATAAAAAAATAGGTACAAAAATGCAGATGTTTTTATAATTAGACATCCTCATACATTCTACCTTAAATTAGGCATGCAAACATTTTAGCACAAGTGCTTAATAGTCTAAAATACTGTCAATATGAAAATTCTTATATTATGGTCAGTAAAATGAATTATAGAATTAAAGATGTCAGGATTAATTAGGTAGCTACAAAGTTTTATCATTTAGAAATTCAGAAATGGAATAATAACATTTATCAATTAGGTACAGCGCAGACGGCACACTTTTTGTGCGATCGAGTCTGCGGCGCACAAAAAGTCTGCATGGCTCGCAAAAAGTCCGTCGCGGATTTTTCACAGACTCAACGCACACGACGCACATAAACACACACACATTCATTCACATACATTCTTTTTAAATGTCTATCATGCATGATATTCTGCCTTAGAAGTATCATAAATTGCTGGTCTGTTTTGTATTTCTTGAATTAACATCGTTACATCGACCTCTGGCGCCATGATAATAGATCGCGTGCGTTATTTCCACCTCTAGCAAATGCAGATTGCCGACTTAAGTGTGCGCCGCTGTCTGCGTTAGCGCGTGTTGAAGCAAACGTTCAATTTTTTTCACACACTTTTTGTGCGGAGCGGCGCGGTCCGGCGCGGTGCGGTCTGCCCGAATTACACGGATTTTTTGAGCGCCGGACTTTTCGCGCGTCGTGTGCGTTACTGCATTGCATAGGTTCTACTTTCACAGACTAAAAAGTGCGTCACGGATAGTCTGTCGTCTGCGCAGCACCTTACTAAGACTGACAATAACGGAATACGTAATACAATTAAAAGGGCATTCCAGGCTTAGGACTGGCAATAAATAAACTTGGATGGGCAATATTGATTATCACGTTGTTGATTATTGACCAAACCTATGAATATTGGCGTATTTAAAAATCGATTTTATATGCAATGATCGTGTTTTTTGTTTTTTTTTATTATAGATTTTTTTTGTTTTTTATCCTATGTTTTGTTTTTACTTGAATAATTCAATTACCTAATCTGTTTATTTACAGTCAAAAGCTTCTTAAAATACCTAACACCCAACACCTTATTAATTAATAATTACACATATAATAATCTGTGATTTTGTATGAATGAACAATTCATTCATACAAAATCACAGATTTATTCCGGTCTATGTTCGTATTTGTTTCGTTCGTACTTCTTAGTTCTTGTAACTGTTTTGTATCATGGCGCGCGCGACGTTGCGGCGTACCAGTACCAAGTATTACTGTAATACATGACATGCAGTGCCTGATTTAGAGTTCTGACAGCCCTAGGCTAACTATGTAGTAGTAGTAGTAGCATCCCGTCAGCTCCGTATGCTTGCGTAAAGCTGGTACAGTACAGACGTACTCTCGTGTGTTCCGCAGGCGTGTGGGAGCATGGCGGCCGCGTGTTCCGCTGCTGCTTCTGCCAGGGCTTCCTGTGCGAGGACGACCAGTTCGAGCATCAGGCCTCTTGCCAGGTGTTGGAGTCCGAGACCTACAAGTGTAAGTAGCAGCACACGGCGACATTGCCAGCTGTGTGAGCTGTGTCCTCAACTGTTACGTTTATTCACGCTGACACAATCACTGTGTGAGCAACCATCTAACTAATCTGTCGTACGACAAGCATTCATTTAAGACAGATGTGGATATGGTATCCCAAGTAACACAAAATCGATATAATGGAAAAAGTGAAGACCAGAAAATTTCTTCTAGCTTAATTATAGAATTTGAAAGGTGTTAGCAATGTCTTGCTTCTGTATAACAGCATTTTATTAACTTTGTAGTTCCTAAAGCTATACAGGGTGTGGCGTAAGTAGTGGTCCACCGTTCAGGATTCGATGAACCAGATAATTAACTATAACAATAAAAAATTTAAACCATTTATACCCAAGGGTTCCGAAAATATTTCCTTTTTGTCTTTTATTTACGAAATTTCTACCTTTTATTACAAATTTGGTTGTAGTTTCAACAAAAGTCATTATTATTTCATTTTGACTTCTGTTAACTACTGCTGAATACTAGAGCTACCATGACAAATTATGATTTTTTATGTAATTTCAGCTCTTTTGAAGAAAAAATTGGTTCTTCTCTAATTTTAACCCAAATTTTTAACACACCATCAAGTTCAAGAGCGATTTTTGTAAAAAAAACGTACCACAATGTCAGTGCCCATGTATTTAATAATATGCCTACTAAATGCCGATTTCAAAATGATATCATTATAACAGATCCAATAATTAAACAAAAAGATATTCAATTTTAATTGAAGAAAAGAAGATTTTCATTAAACTAAATTTTTTAAACTTTATTGCGTTAATACTTACGATATTTGCTAAAAAATGCACTACAGTGTCAATGCCCATTTGTTTAAAAAAAAAACTACTATAACAGAGTTATGTAGACCTAACTTGTTACTTCAGGAACAAAGAATTTAAAAAAAAACCAATCACTTTATTTATCATTTATTATTAATCTTTGTCATGATTACAATCATTAAAATTAAACGAAATGTTCAAAATGGCCCCCATTCGCACACGCATACACGCATACACGCTCTGCAACGTCGAATAAACGACCGTTTAAGTCGTCGGGCAAACCCGCTTTCGTTGACTTCTCTAGCTGCTGCCTGGATTCTAGTCCTCAATTGGTCAATACTTGTGATTTCTTTGCTATAGACTTTTTCTTTTAGGCAACCCCAATAAAAGAAATCTAGGTGATTTAGATCTGGCGAGCGTGGTGGCCACAATATTGGACCTAAGCGCCCAATCCACCTATTTGGATACGCTGTATCAAGGTGCTCTCGTACTCTAACAGCATAGTGAGCGGGACAGCCATCGTTCTGCAGCCACATGTCTTCTTGGACTTCAGGAACGACACCTTCCAGAAGCAAGGGCAAGTCAATTTGCAAAAAACTTAAATATCTTTCTGCATTTAAGTTTCTGGCAGCTCGTGTGGACCGATATTATCTGTCCGTTAATAATACCGGTCCAAAGGTTTATTTTAAATTGATACTGTGATCTGTCTTGCCTTATGAGATGCGGGTTTTCTAGCTGCCAGTTATGCAAATTGTGTAGATTTAAATATCCATCTTTTTTGCAGGATGACTCGTCGCTCCATAGTATTTTATTAAAAAAACTGCGGGTCTTCTCTTATTCTGCGTAGCATTACTCTACAAAATGTTACTCTCAAGTGATAATCTCTTGGTAGCAATGACTGTACCCTTTGATAGTGGTATGGGTACAGTTCATGTCTTTTTAGTATTCGATGTACAGATCTAGTTGATATGCCAGTTCTGCGACTTAAGACACGGATTGATGTTGAAGGATCTTCTGTAACTAAATTCATTACCTCTTCATCGTTGTGTCGTCGCGGTCGTCCTTCACCTGCACCGCCTACGCCTGTGCCGGGTATCCTTCCCTCGGTGTATGCGTTATGCACTCTCCCAAAAACTCGGTGGTCTGGATGTCTTCGATCGGGATATCTTTCCCGATAAAGACGAGCTGCTTCTCTACCGACACCTCTGCATTCGCCATAAATAAAATGCATGTCAGCATATTCGCGCGGTGTGTACTGAGGCATTTTTTAATTGTCACTTGTGACACAAGTTAGATTGTATCCGTTTTTTAAGTTTTAATACGTTTTGTAATAGTATTAACGCAATAAAGTTTAAAAAAGTAGTTTAATGAAAATCTTCTTTTCTTCAATTAAAATTGAATATCTTTTTGTTAAATTATGGGATCTGTTATAATGATATCATTTTGAAATCGGCATTTAGTAGGCATATTATTAAATACATGGGCACTGACAATGTGGTACGTTTTTTTTACAAAAATCGCTCTTGAACTTGATGGTGTGTTAAAAATTTGGGTTAAAATTACAGAAGAACCAACTTTTTCTTCAAAAGAGCAGAATTTACATAAAAAATCATAATTTGTCATGGTAGCTCTAGTATTCAGCAGTAATTAACAGAAGTCAAAATGAAAGAATAATGACTTTTGTTGAAACTACAACCAAATTTGTAATAAAAGGTAGAAATTTCGTAAATAAAAGAAAAAAGGAAATATTTTCGGAACCCTTGGGTATAAATGGTTTAAATTTTTAATTGTTATAGCTAATTATCTGGTTCATCGAATCCTGAACGGTGGACCACTACTTACGCCACACCCTGTATAATCCTCTTTTTCAATCTTTTGTGCAGCTAAAGGTTTTATTTTAGATATAATTTATGTCTCTATACAGCTTCTAATACAGCTGTAAGCATTATACAAAAGTGTAGGCCGTATGTAAGCATTAATTACGGCTCAGGCTATTAAAAAGCATTTTAAAATTCTTTAAAACTGCTCTATGTTTTATAACGACCTTTCGCATGGGTCACAACAACTGTTTAACGGTGTACTTTGGTGCTGTTTTAATGCCAGCTCTTTAAAAGCATTTCATCATAATATTTTATAGCTTTTATCTATACAAACGTATAATGAAAAGAATTTTAACAAGCAATAAGTGGTATACCGGCCTCCGCATGCCTAAAGTTTTTAATTATGCTTACGCCATTTCGCTTTTTGTCTCGATAATTTATAAAATTTAATTTTATGGTAAATAGTCCTTTAGTAAGGACTTCAACCTATGGTATTGACCGGCCGGTACAAGACAGGTATCATAATGACTAAAACTAAAGATTTCTTTGTAAGAGCATAATTTTTTTTACAATTCCACATATTTTTATAATATTTTTGTAATAAATAGCTCTTTAATTTGAAGGCGCATGAAATATTTGATTCAAATATATACATACTTTCACAGTAAACTGATACCTACTCGCAACCTTAATTCACTCATAGAGAACAAAAACAAGAGTTTAATTACTTACCTTGTAGCACTTATATTTTTTTGTTGAAAGTATCACACATGCACCATGTTCTTTTTACACAAGATTTATTAATAATAACAGACATTAAAAATAATATTTGAAAATGTTTTTACTTTGCCTTTGTAATGGTACAAGCTGTATAAGAGCCGCATTTAACATATGCGCACTGCTTTAACATGTTTTCACAGCCCATTATAATTCGTTTATCATTCCGGTAGACAACCAATATAATGCTGCTAAAATGCCATTCTTACACTTAAGTCTGTATAATTTGGGGCCCAAATTAGCATTACAAGAGCTGTATAGTGGTTTATAATGCCTATATGTAGACTTCTTATAAAGCTATAATAATATGCTAATTCTGTTATCCATCGATTATAAAGCTATTTTGTGCTACTTGGGATATAAGCAAATCATTCATTGACATCATCATCTGCCTACCTTTCCAACTAGGTTGGGGTCGGCCTATTCATTGACATATTTTCAAAATGTTAAAGTCGTGTCTTATTCTTCTAACGTGCGCTTTTATAATTTCTAACGTGACGATATTATCGTTCAAAACATCTGTATACATAGTATATGCGCGTTATTCAGTGACGTGCATTGGTTTTCAGAATAGGTAGGCAGGCACTAGGCCAGGTCTAGTCTAAGCAGGCGCGTTCACTAGTCGGGAACAAAACAAAAGTAACTATTAACAAAAAAGAAAAGTTTTACAGCCGCCATCTTGGATTTTTATTTTGACTTTATTTTGGGCTCCAGAAACCTCGAAAACCATGAAAACGACACCATAAGGAAAAAAAATGACAGCCGCCATCTTGGATTTTTGTTTTGACCTCACTATCGGCTTTAGCGCCCTTGAAAACCATAAAAACGACACCCATGATGAAAAAATAAATACAGCCGTCATCTTGGATTTTCATTTTGACATCACTATCGGCTTTAGCATCCTTGAAAACCACAAAAATGACACCCATGAAGTAATATAAAAAAAAATTACAACCGCCATCTTGGATTTTCATTTTTCTCACCATCGGCTTCAGCATCCTCAAAAACCATGAAAACGACATCCGTGATGAAAAATTTGAAAAATGTTTGCAGCCGCCATCTTGGATTTTTATTTTTACCTCACTATCGGCGACCTCGATGTTCATCCCTTTCTTTCTTCACATGGCCAAATTACGAACGAATTAAACAATACGATTTTGACATGCATACTCGCTTGGTTATTTGAGTAGGCATGTCTACTTTAGGGTGATAAATTGCGAAGGTCGAACATACGTTGCGTGAGACGTACATACGAGTAATTTTAATTTCGTCGTATTAACTTGAACGACTAAAGACCAATGACAATGTACGAATAGTACGGGAGCCGAGTAGATCGTATGGCGACTGCCTACCTGCCGCGCGTGTTTGTACGAAGATTTTGTTTTTTGTTAAGTGTGATAATTTTGTGAGTTTTTTAACTGTGGGGTACACACACTAAAATGTAATTGACAGGCATATGGTGATTTAACGAGGTAGGCACTGCTTATGCTTTTATGCGCTGCCCGCCACTGACGTTATTGCGATATCGTCAACGGAAATTTAAAAGCGTCTTCATATATTTCCATAAATACAGTACCCGGCGATAAATATTGCACATCGACCTTTGGAAAGAGACAATCGGCTAATTTCGACTTCGAAGAGCGTTATCTCTGTCGCACGAAATACAAACAGTCCGGTATCTATTAGGAGCTGTTAAAACAATTATGATTTGCTTCTTTAGATAATTATTTTTATTCTTTGTATAAAATCGATAGGATCGAATAGGTCGATGTGTAATATTTATCGCCGGGTACTGTATTTTACTTCCCTGTGTTATCGTGATGCCGTGTCTCATCTCGCCTCGCAGGCCAGTCGTGCAACCGCCTGGGGCAGTACTCGTGCCTGCGCTGCAAGACGTGCTTCTGCGAGGAGCACGTGCGGCGGCGCGGCGTGCGCTGCGACCGACGCGCGGCGCCGCCCTGCCCGCGCTGCGCCTACCCCACGCACGTCACGGCCGACCTCAGCATGTCCACGCGCTCGCACCGCTACGGCCGCCAGGGCGCCGCGCTCGCCGACGACGACGACTACGCCGACACAGACACCAGCTACGGAGACGCAGGTGAGGACAGCTGTCACTGTCGCGCGGCGCCGCCCCGCGCGCGCTGCGCCTACCCCACGCACGTCACGGCCGACCTCAGCATGTCCACGCGCTCGCACCGCTACGGCCGCCAGGGCGCCGCGCTCGCCGACGACGACGACTACGCCGACACAGACACCAGCTACGGAGACGCAGGTGAGGACAGCTGTCACTGTCGCGCGGCGCCGCCCCGCGCGCGCTGCGCCTACCCCACGCACGTCACGGCCGACCTCAGCATGTCCACGCGCTCGCACCGCTACGGCCGCCAGGGCGCCGCGCTCGCCGACGACGACGACTACGCCGACACAGACACCAGCTACGGAGACGCAGGTGAGGACAGCTGTCACTGTCGCGCGGCGCCGCCCCGCGCGCGCTGCGCCTACCCCACGCACGTCACGGCCGACCTCAGCATGTCCACGCGCTCGCACCGCTACGGCCGCCAGGGCGCCGCGCTCGCCGACGACGACGACTACGCCGACACAGACACCAGCTACGGAGACGCAGGTGAGGACAGCTGTCACTGTCGCGCGGCGCCGCCCCGCGCGCGCTGCGCCTACCCCACGCACGTCACGGCCGACCTCAGCATGTCCACGCGCTCGCACCGCTACGGCCGCCAGGGCGCCGCGCTCGCCGACGACGACGACTACGCCGACACAGACACCAGCTACGGAGACGCAGGTGAGGACAGCTGTCACTGTCGCGCGGCGCCGCCCCGCGCGCGCTGCGCCTACCCCACGCACGTCACGGCCGACCTCAGCATGTCCACGCGCTCGCACCGCTACGGCCGCCAGGGCGCCGCGCTCGCCGACGACGACGACTACGCCGACACAGACACCAGCTACGGAGACGCAGGTGAGGACAGCTGTCACTGTCGCGCGGCGCCGCCCCGCGCGCGCTGCGCCTACCCCACGCACGTCACGGTCGACCTCAGCATGTCCACGCGCTCGCACCGCTACGGCCGCCAGGGCGCCGCGCTCGCCGACGACGACGACTACGCCGACACAGACACCAGCTACGGAGACGCAGGTGAGGACAGCTGTCACTGTCGCGCGGCGCCGCCCCGCGCGCGCTGCGCCTACCCCACGCACGTCACGGTCGACCTCAGCATGTCCACGCGCTCGCACCGCTACGGCCGCCAGGGCGCCGCGCTCGCCGACGACGACGACTACGCCGACACAGACACCAGCTACGGAGACGCAGGTGAGGACAGCTGTCACTGTCGCGCGGCGCCGCCCCGCGCGCGCTGCGCCTACCCCACGCACGTCACGGCCGACCTTCGGCTGCCAGATTGTATAATTGGATACAAGAATAGGAATTCGAATGTAAAGGAAACTTTACGTTATTAACCGTCTGCTCATCGGTAGTTACCGACAACATGTCAAGTGATACAGAGCACGTGGCTGCGTGTGCAGCCGCTGTGGTTGAATTTTACCGACTCCTAACGCCTTTGATCTTACCGACTCCTGACGTACCAGACGGCCTATCGGTCTGACTTGGCGTGATCTGGCCAATAAGAAAGCGGACCGTCGCGTCGTCGTCGGACCGCAGTTTTACTAGTGCTAACAGAAGTAATAATAAGAGGTGTCACAAGTAACTTTTTTTTAGTTCCTAGTTCCTGTTACAATGCAGCAATGCTAAGACTTTTTTGAGTAGAGTTCATCGATAAAAAATGCTTCCTAGTTCTATTATAGACATCTTGTTTTTCAGTTCTACCATTTTTCTTTTTTGTCTCTACATAGTAGATATAAAACATAGTCGCACCCGCTGTCTGTACGCTTAGATCTTTTAAACTACGCAATGGATTTATTTTAATGCAGTTTTCACAATAGGTAGAGTAGGAAGTCAAGAGGAAGGTTTAGGTACCTAAATGTATAATACATGCATATCGTAGTAGAGAACAGCCGAGAAATTAAAAAACAAATAATTTGATGTCGTAAGAAACATATTTTTGTGCCCTTACCTTACATTGCAAACGCTGGCTAAACCTTACGAGATAGATCAAATTAATGTACTACGGAATTGTATATCTTAAAAAGATCGATAAAAAAGTTCGCGATGGTATATCCTTATCTCCTAAGGGTAACCCACAGTGACCATTTTTATTTTACAAAAAAATGATTGGTTGTTGACCAAGCTATTTTAAACAATGCAGTATTATTCCTTATCCAATTCAATACATTAGCTACGTTGTGGATTTCATTTAGATCAAAATTGCCCTTTACAGCATATCGTTAAAATGAATATTTGGAAGATATCAGACATTTAAAAAGCGGGGGCAGAGCGGCTGGCGCGTGGCGGTACGAACTGTACGAAGTTCGCCGGGCAGCTAGTTTTGTATAAACGGATTTTATTTTGTACTAGCTGTGCCCCACGGTTTCACCCGCGTAGTTTGAGGAAACATCCTACAAAAATATATTCCATTATTTTAAGTGTATTACTTAAGATTATTACTTATACCCTTATGACTGGGACCGCCTTGCGGAGTTATTTTAAAACTATGATAGGATATCTCTCCTAAGATATTCATTGAAATCAAATGATGTCAAGGGTAATTTTGTTCAAAATGAAACACTTGTGATGCATAACGTATTTATTTGGATACGGATTAATATCATGTTTATAAAAACACCTTCGCAAATAATGCATTATTTTGGAAAAAACTTGATTGCCATAAAAAGATTATAGTGAGTCAGCATTAAAAGATAGAACTGTTAAAGGGCAACAATTCCGTCATATATTATTTTTGCGTAACTTTAACCGTTTAGCAGCGTACGCAACGGAAGCTCTCAAAAGGAATATTTTTTTCCGTTTTTGCAACATTTTTCATTGATGTTCAGTAGTTCCTGCGATTAGCGGTTCAACCAAACAAACAAACTCTTTAGCTTTATAATATTAGTATAGATAATTTTTGGGACGATACGAAGCCATGTTCATGTACCTATACGTGTCCTATGTTACAGGCTACGCGGGCGCCGAGGGCGGCGATTACTCGTCCTATTCGGAGTCGGACGACGAGGACGACGACGACGAGTCCTCAGAGGAGGAGGAGGACGCCGGGCCCGGCCCCGCCGCCGCCGGCCCCGCCCCCGCCGGCCCCGCCCCCGCCGGCCCCGCCCTCGCCGGCCCCGCCGCTCCGCCCGCCAAGGACGCGTGACCGGCGCGCCTACTCGCGAGCCCTCCGATACTGTTTATTCCCTAGTTCACAGTATAATCTTTCTCTTTACTAAACTATTGCATTTCATTTATCGAATCGTATACTGATCTGAATGCTTCGAGCAGAGGCTCCTGCACAGGTAACTTCCCGCGGCTGCCAACCAAAAAGTGTGGTAACTTTACCCAAAAGTGCCAATAATTAAAGGAACATTTATTTTGTCATTTTGAATGAGAACCGTGCTGATGAAATACATTGCACAAGGTCATGTAATGTGTCAGCGGGATCGTCCGAGAGGGTTACCGCTGGCCCGGAACATAAAGGGCTAAGGAAGGACCACGGGTGGGTTTTAGTCAGTAAGAGTCTGACACTCCCTTCCGTTCCACCCAGAGCGGAGGGGTCATTTGATGATTTCCCATCCTGAAAAAGAAAAAAAAGGTCATGTAATGTAACAACTCCTATAGTCTGTTCCCAAAGTATCTGATGAAAGTGTAAGCAAACCCTGTTCAGTTTAAATTCTTACACAATCACTCAATAAAGGGAATTACTAACACATTCAGCTGGATTAAGAAGTTAATCTGGGGTGCCTTCTTGACACCTGTCAGTTTCATACAATCGAACACGTGTTTTGCGAATTTGATCTTTATTAGCTACTAGAATCGTCGCACTGATAGGTGTCAGGTACGCATTCTCTCGACGGCCGGACTGTACTTGAAGAAAGTGGTTTGAGTGTAAAGAAACGCATGCAAGCCAAGCATAATAATTATGACAAAATTGTTGCCAGCTAAAAAGCTTATTGTCAAATAGCAAACATTGCAAAAAGTTAAAAAGGGGAAGCGCCAGGGTAGCCCGCGAAATAAAAATTTTCTTTAATTCTATTTATATAAATTTATTTATTTATTTTATTTTACTATTTATGTACACACATACCTATATAAACAGACACGAAATAATCAGAACAGAAAAATAGGTACAAAGGTGATGCTTATTTCATAAGAAATCTCTTCCAGCATACCTGCGATAGGACAATAAAAAGAGAGATGTAGACAGCGTGTGAAAGAGTAAAGGAGACAAAAATAATACATACAAACTAATCTAAAAACAATTCACTTAATAAAACTAAACAAATATTACAAATAAACATACATACTTCTATAATAAATATCACTAGGATGTTAATAAATATTAAAACGTAATCATAAAAACAAAAATAAATACATACACAACTATGATAAAGTGGAAAGATAGTGTTCTTTTACTCTTCTCTTAAAAACTGCAACAGTTTGGCTGTCCCTAATTTCAGGCGGTAGTGAATTCCACAGCCGCACCGCGTGCACTGTGAAGGAGTAGGAGTAGAAGTTGCTGGAGTGGGGGGGGGACTTGAGAAGGTTTTTAAGATGTGACCTGCAAGGCGCATCTGCAGGACGGGCGTAGGAAAAACGCTCCCGCAGATAGGATGGAGTTTTAGGATCGTGAAGGAGATTGAATAGCAGACACAATATCCGAGAGTTCCTGCGAAGTCGAATGGGGAGCCACTTGAGTATCTTGCGAAAGTTGGAGACGTGATCATACTTTTTAATGTTAAAAACAAAGCGGATACAGATATTTTGCAAACGCTCAAGTTTATTTAAAAGCTCCTCTGTGGCATCCAAATAACAGGCATCGGCATAATCAATAGGTAATGGGCTGAATGAGGGTTTGAGCAAGAGAGATTTTGGTGTTCAAGGGCAAGAAGCCCTGGAGACATTTCAACGAATGGAACGTGTAGTGCACTTTGCGACTGACTTGTGCTACATGAGCAGTCCACGACAAGTAAGAGTCCATGGTTACCCCCAGGTTTTTAACCGTATGAGCGTATTCAATCTGAACTCCATTCAAACAGAGTGGAGACAGCGACGCAACATCGAGCCTGTTCCGCATATACCTGCTGCCTATAATAATGGCCTGTGATTTCCTAGGGTTGATTTGCAGTCCAAATGACCGCGACCACTCACTAATCAAATCCAGGTCACTGTTCATGGCAGAAATAGCGGCTTCCGCATCTTCCCTTAAAAAATTATTGTAAAGCTGCAGGTCGTCGGCATAGAGATAGAAGTAGGAAGAGATGACACGGGTGATAGAGTTAATAAAAATAGAAAAGAGAAGAGGAGAGAGAACGCCACCCTGAGGCACACCCGCGGTAAGAGAGCACCAATCAGAAGACGACTCATCGAGACGGACCCGCTGCTAGCGGCCTTTAAGATAGGAGTTAAACCAACCAATAGTGGATGAGGAGAAATTTAGAGATTTAAGGATCCCTAGGAGGATATCGAAATCGACAGAGTTAAAGGCACTGCTAAAGTCAAGAAGTAGAAGTAAAGTAAGAGATTTGTGGTCCATTGCCCAGCGGATGTCATCAGTAACCTTCAACAGAGAACAGAAAAATACAGAAAGTTGTTGGTGAACAATATGCTCAAGAACTTTAGAAAGAAATGGGAGGATAGAAATGGGACGGAAATCGGTGGGAGAGACCGGCTTAGGAATTTTGGGTAAGGGGATGATATGAGCTTGTTTCCAGATCTCAGGAACAGTAGAAGAAAACAATGACAAATTAAAAATGTGGGTCAAAACGGGAAGAAGTGTAGGGAGAATTTATCATTATTTAAAAAAATAGTTATTCAATAGGATTAAATTGCAAAAATCTTAGAATTTCGTGGGATACCTAGCACATCGCCCTGTATGCGCTGCTGAATGGGTCGCAGACGCCTTGGATGTTATTATCTTGAATGATAAGTCACGGCTAGCCAAAGATGACGGTTTATTGAGTATATTTAACTACCACGTAACTAAGCGATATGAATGCGTTGTGAATGAGTACAGCTGATTATGAACGCTGATCGTGTACGGTCGCGTTACACTATAATTTGAGCAGGCGACGGAAAAGTGCTGATCTCTACAATGCGCGCGTGCCATGCGATGTGCGATACATGACTCGTACACCCCCTTAAGAGGGTTGATCCGTTAGAGCCACGCTGGAGTCAAAATTGATGATTTCCGACGGACAATAAAACCATAATCTGTTTAATTTATAATATATAAGATATTGACGTCATATTAATGGGAATTTCATAATCTAGTGCATGACTGAAAAACATTTTCATTTATTCGTACAGTTTTCTCATTAGAACAGTTTTTATGCAAGCCTTTTTTTAAATTAGCGATCGACGGTCTACGCAAATGCAAGGTATTAGTAAATGGATACGACAAACTTATAACAACGTTGCTTTATAAATAATAATAGCATTTATTAGTGCATGGCTGAAAAAAAAAACGATTACTGTAAGTTTTCATTCAAGAAAAGTATATTCAAAAGTGTCAATTTTAGCCACTTTTCGATATATTAAACGCGTTAGTTTAGGATGAAATCTGAAATATTTATATGTTATTTTAGGCCTAGTAAACGAAGACATTTACGTTCTAAAACATGGTACAAATATTTTTTTAATAACTTATATAATAATATCTGTGACAAAGCCTTTCGCCCGTGCCGCCGTTTTCGCCTGTTTCAGCTCCTCAAGAGCCGGATGTTGACATATAGATACATTTGCTGCTATAATTGACGTATAGCAGCAAATCTATGTTTAATGTTTGTATGAAGTTTTTTAGTTAAATGTTATATTGTTGGCTTGCTACGCGCTTTGGTGTTTACCTACTGTAAGTGCAGCAAGCAATACTTAAATAAATGTCAAGACTGTGTGTAGGTGTCCTTTTTAAAGCTGAAGCCTTTTATGGGACATTCATATACAGGTGATGCTCCAAAGAACTAAGTCTGTTTGCATTCTCTTCAACTTGTTTTTAGTGGCGGATGTGCCCAACTTATCCAACTTTGTACCAACCACGTCCGACGAATAAATGTCTTTGTCTTCACAGGTACTTGTGTAAAATTATATAAAAATAAAAAAAAACCGCCTAGAGCGTGTCGGGCCACGCTCAGTGTAGGGTTCCGTAGTTTCCCGTCCGTCACAATAAGTGTTCCCACTTATGAGTTTAAAAGTGGGTATCCATTATGTTCGCGCTCCAGCAGCACTCCGCGCTCCTGCAACTGCTCCCGGTAGTGGGTACGTGCGCGAACACGGAGCGTGCAACATTGCACGCTCCGCGGCAGGCGCTCAGACTCGTGACGGTTTTTAGCGCGAACACAAAGGGGAGCGCAGTGTGTCAAAGGGGAGCGCATGTAGAAGTGCGCGCGACGTATCCATTGGAGCAGTTGCAGGAGCGCGGAGCGCTGCTGGAGCGCGAACATAGTGGTAACCTTTTCGTTTGAAAAAAGATACGTTCAGGATAATAAAATATGTAAACGAAGTTAAAAAAAAATGCTTGCATATACGATTATACTACAAACTTAATCCAGAAATAATTTTGTACAACTTTTTGTCTTTTTTGTACAAAAACTGTTGTTTTCATAAAGTTCAAAATGATGTTCCTAGAAAGTCACTTAGTACTTTTCCAGATTTTTTTCATATTTTCTAAACTTATGGTTCAAAAGTTAGAGGGGGGACACATTGTTTTTTTTTACTTTTGGAGCGATTATTTCCGAAATTATTGACATTATCAAAAAATGATTTTAGTAAACCCCTATTCATTTTTAATTACCTTTCCAACAATATATCACAGGCTAGGGTTGAAATTAAAAGAAATATATTTTTAGTTTTGCTTTGGTAAAATTGCCCAGGTAGGTAACTTGTATCAAGAGCTTGGAAATTTGGCGAAAATAATTTTGTCATTGCCCCATTCGAACGCGGATGTCGAACGCGTTTTCAGTTCTATGAACATAATTATAACTGAAAACAGGAATTAAATAGGGTTAAAAACAATGACATCCATACTACATATTTTATAAGATGGGGTTTGAAACGATTGAAAGAATCTTGCTTTTCCCACAAGGTGCCAACTAAAATAGGTACTAATAAAAAAGTGTGGGAGTAATTTGAAATACCTACTCGTTCAAATTGGCTAAGAACACAGATGTCAATCAGCCATCAACTGCTTTTGCTTCGGCAGATATGATTTTGGAAGATTCCGATGAATACTGATTTTTAACAATTTAATAACTTAATTATAATTAGATTTTGCACTTTCTGAAATTAATACTTTTCAAATAAACAATTTTTAACCCTTTGCATTTGTATCATGTTTTTAGCCCTTTCTAGCACCTCTTTTGATGGCGCTAAATCTAGCTCTTTCTAGCTTGTCCGACGGCCCCTTTTCGAAAACCAAGGTGGCAACACTGATCCCTATTGGTTAATAAATGTTAGTAAGTAGGTCACTACTTGTGCCCTAAGTTTAGTAATTTAAGACATGTACACATTTTGTAAAGGGCACGTTTCCCGCCTCGTGGAAGGAGGGGCGCGTCATCATGCTGCCCAAGGCGGGGAAAAATATACTGAAGCCGGAGAGCTATCGGCCGATCACGCTGCTGCCGACCATCTCCAAGGTGTTCGAAGCACTCCTGCTGCGACACCTCCAGCCGCACATCGCACCGCGACCGGAGCAGTTTGGGTTCCGGGCGGAACATAGCACGACGCTCCAGCTGTCGAGAGTACTGCACCACCTCGCAGCCGCGCTAAACAGGAAGGAATACTCGGTGGCAGTATTCCTCGACATGGAGAAGGCCTTCGACCGTGTGTGGCACGACGGCCTTATTTATAAGCTGGCCACAACGGACGCGCCCCGTCGCGTTGTCAAAGTGGTCTCTTCCTTCCTCTCGAACAGGACTTTCAGGGTGGTGGTCGACGGAGCGCTGTCTAGCGCCCGCCCGGTGCTCGCGGGTGTACCGCAGGGCAGCTGCATATCGCCGGCGTGTTACTCGCGTTACACCGACGACATCCCCGCCACTCGGGACACACTGCTCGCGCTGTACGCCGACGACGCCGCGTACATTACTACATCGCTTAATGCGAAGTACGCGGCCGTCAAGATGCAGCGCGCGCTTGACCAACTTCCCGAGTGGCTGTCTAAATGGCGGCTGTCGGTGAACGTGGGTAAGACGCAGGCGATGATCACCGGGTTCGCGCCCCTCCCACCACCCTTGAAGCTACAAGGAGCCGACGTCGCGTGGTCGCCCCGGGTCAAGTACCTGGGGGTGACTATCGATCGTCGGCTCACGATGGGGCCACACGTCCGCTCGGTCGCCGCACGGGGTAAGGTCGCTCGCACCTTGCTCAAACCGGTGCTCTCGTCCCGCATCCCGGTGCGCGTCAAGTTGGGTGTGTACAAGACGTACATACGCCCATATCTTAACGTACGCCGCTCCGGCATGGTTCGCCCTCACGAGCGAGTCGCGCCGAAAGACACTCCGCGCGCAGCAGAGTCTCGCGCTGCGGACCATAGTAGGCGCGCCTCGTTTCGTGAGGAACGATGTCATCCAGAGGGATCTCGGGATTGAGAGCCTGGATGAGTTTGTGCGGCGCCTCGCGACGGGAATGTTCGCGCGTGCCGAGGCATCTGCCTGGCCCCATGTCCAGGGCATTGCGCCCTGGCACGCGCGCCCCCCCGACGCGAGACCCTTGCCCCGTGACCTGGTAGCGGACGACGACCCCATCGCACCGGACTGACGCCTCAGGTGAGCCGCACCCAGGTTACACGCGGCTCATCTGACTCAATTGAACTCCACACACATAACATACATTCGTCGCATGGCGCGTACTAGGTTAATATAGGCGCGTTGCGCGGCGAACTCAGACACCCACTACTATACAGACACCCAAACAACACGTGTACGCGTACGCGGGCCGCGATACACGTAGACACTGAGCGGTGTTACTGTACAATACAATACCGCTCACACACACACGACTGCTTCTTAGCCCGGACCGTGACCGGCTAGCTCTGGGAGCGGGGCGGGCGGGAGCAATACACCCACTCTGTGGGAGCGTCGAGTCGGCACCTCGACGTGCTGGTCGTCTCTCGCCGGGCCTCCCCCAGGTAACTGGGGGTCTCACCTGGCGGGGACAGACCGCCGAGGTGTCGTGAAGAAAGCGGCGCTGTGGGATAAACAGCGTCGTGGCGCGCCTACAGATACACAACGTGCTGTAGCTGCAATACATAAACATACATCCGGCCGCCGCCGCTGTGCGCGGGATTCTAGGGCTTCGCCCGCGCGCCATGCTCGCTGCCGCCGCGCCGAACAATAACACGACGGCGACCAGCGCGCTACCGCACGGATTTCGTTAGGAACTAGGATATATATTGGAGACCGTATTCCTATTGGTAGATAAATGTTAGTAAGTAGGTCACTACTTGTGCCCCTAAGTTTAGTTATTTAAGACGTGCCTACACATTTTGTAAAGGGCTCTTCCACTGTTCAATATTCCTCGTTTATTTTGAATATACTATCGTCGTACATCTGGAGTATTATTGCCTCTACACCACCTAAGCGCTACAATGCAATCACTCACAGGGGCGCGCGTCTTCAACGCGGCCTCAGGATTTTGTAAGGCCATTGTCGCCGACAAGACGAGGGGCCCATGGTTACGGGCCACCGTATGGCTTTTTGCGGCCGGGGGGCCAAGCCCCGGTACCGCTCGCCACGCCCCCTTACGGGGGCGTCGCGATCTCAGCGTAAAGGGCACGCACGCATTCATTCACAATTCAATATTCCTCATATATTTTTAAATACCTACACTTTCGTCGTATCTGGAGTATTATTGCCTCTACACCACCTAAGCGCTACAACCTTATCTGTCCCACTGCTGAGTAAAGGCCTCCCCCAAATCCTTCCATGTACTTTTTTCTAGCACCACCTCTATCCAACCCCTACGGTAGGTTGTACGTGTCTAGATCGTCTCGCCACTTCTTCCCGGGCCGGCCTTGTCGGCGCCGCCGTCCGTCCTCAGTTCAAAATTTCCGCCTTGGAGTTTGCCAAAGAGCAATGGAGCGCAGCATTTTAGGCGTTAAACGAACTGACACTTCTACGAAACACCAGGCTGCGCTCCAAAACGGAGATCTTAGACGTAGGTAGGCAAAAAGCCTGCCAAGCTGAAATGGGAAACAGACCTTAAAATCAGCAAACAAAATAACCTACATATTCCAAAATGTTTATATTTTATTTGCTTTTCCACTATAGCTGCTTTTTAATCAGAGCTGTAACCTTTATCAGTAGTAGATTACCCTAACCTTTTTTTTTATCGTGGAGAAAGCTCATGCATGCTGCACTACCACGGGGAGATAGTGCAGTTATGTGGGACTCTAACCCACTAAAACTCCACGGTGTCCTCCTCTGCCGCTTACGGCGGGAACACGGGCACGCGTTAGCACTCATCCGTGAACCCGCCGCGGCTGTCCGTTACCGGACCCTACTCTGGGGAGTACTCCCCATCACCGGCGCACCAGAACACACAGCACTCCGCGACCACCCCAGGGACCAAACCAGCACATTGGCGCCAGAAGACCACGTGTCTGGGCACCCTTGGTCCCCCGGGTCAGGACATTGGCCCCGCCGCCTGCCAATTTTCGGCTGCAGAGGATAGGGAGAGCGGCCACCGTAATACCGACACTCCTCCTCCCCTGCAGCCCCACCGCGTCCGCCATCATACGGTGGCGACCCCGGCAAGGCCGCGGAAGATAGGGAGAGCGGCGCACCGCAATACCGGCACTCCTCTCCCGCCGCCGCCTCCGACCCTCAGCCGCGATGCCTCCGATACGACATCGCGGCCCGCCTCAGTTGCGATGCCGCCCAAGCGGCACCGCAACTTACTTTTGGCCGCTACGTCGTTGGCTTGGCAGCAAAAGCCCTGACGAGCGGCCCCTCCTTGGGTTCCTCTTCGCTTCACCGTGGGTGTCCAAGCCACGGCTACGGGTCCATATTGGCTCACCTAAAGTTCTTTACCCGAAATTGTTCTTCCTAACGATTTGTAATCCGAATGATCACTCTTCCTAAAATTTTTCATCCTAAAGTTTTCATTCATACTATTTGTAGTGCTACCGGCGATGTTCATAACACTCATGTTTCCGAAAATTGTAATTAATAATATCATTAATGTAAATATATTTAAACTCCTACTGTTTTTATCATAACGCTTTTATCCCTAAGCATAATTGCCATAACATTTTCATTCATACTCAGAAAGAAACATTTACCAAGTGTAATAAAAAATATATAATATATAAAATACATTTAAAGTTTTAATTTGAGGGTGAAATTATTTACGCATAAGTAACAGCTTACGCATAATTTTTTTACGCATAATTTCTCTAATCATAATAATGATTAAGCATAACATTCTAAAGCATAAGTTTATTAAGCATAACAATAATAATAAGGCGTATTTGACGGAGCCCCGCTTCGCGGGGCCCCTATTTCTGTCTGCAGGGTTTAAAGGAACCTAACACGAAGGGGATGACGGGGGCTCGTTCGCTCGCTCCGCTCGCTCACTTGAGCCCCCGTCATCCCCTTCGAACCTAACCTGTCCGAGTCGGGGTGCCCCAATTCCCGAGCTCGCTTCGCTCGCTCTTGCTAAAAATATACACCTAAAATAAAAATACATAGTTAAGTTACATAATGTTTTGTATTATAAATCATTAACGTGGAAATCCAAAATAAATACGTAAAAATAACTCGAATTTGTTTCCGTTATTTCTATTAATTGTATGCCTAAATATTATAATGCTAATAATCATATGCTAATAATTCATTAGGCCTAGTAACGTTATGCGAATTAAATTTATGCTAAAACAAATTAGCCTTCAAGATAATTATGCCAACATAAACTGTAGGTATGCCAAAAAAAATATGGCAAAGTATTATTATGGCAAAACAAATTATGCCAAAATCGTTATGCCAAAGTATATTAGGAAAAAGAATATTATGCGAAAAGAAGGGATCCCATTATTCTTATATTATGTTATACATGTTATGTGAAAATAAAGTTACGCAAAATTAATGTATATAATACTGATTATTATGAATAAAAAGAAATCTAAACAAAAAATATATGACTTTGAATAATAGTGTAAAAGATGGTTGTGTTGAGAAAATATAGGAAAACAAATAAAAGTACAATAGATGTTTATTGCTACTGACATTATGAAGTTGAATGCTTCGGAATTATGAACATTAGAGACGGAGTAGTTAGGAATTGTGATTGTTAGGATGAAAAATGTTAGGAAGAACATTTTCGGATTTCCAATTATCGGAGTTAAAAATTTAGGTGAACTTTGGCGCACCCCACGGCTACTGAGCCCCCCCATCTCGACAATGCGGGAACGCACCGGGGGGGAGATTACCCTACCTCTCTTTGACCCTACCCTACCCTAGCTCTTCTTTTCTTCTTTACACCATAGTGCAGTCCATTTCACTCCCTAGTTTTCGTTTAATTTATTAATGACAAAAGTGAACATAAAAAAACAGGCGGTTTGTGGACGAGGAACAGCACTGCCAGCTATGACGAACTTTCAGTTTTTAAACTCATTGAATTGGCTGGTTTGATTACTTAGATATAATCATTACTACGACCGCTGGTATAACAGTTTATAAGAGTATAACATAAACAAATGAAAAAAAAAAACAATGACAATTTAATGGTAAAATCTTGCACTCTTTTTAAAACTAGATATTTTTAGTAGAAAAAGGTCTTTTTAAATTTTTTTTTTATAAATGGCAACTTTGCAGTTTAGTCTGACATGACAGCTACATGACAGCTACGCAGGAATCGTCAGTCTCAGATATTATATCGTCGTTTTATTCGTTTTGCTCAATAGTGTAGTAAAAACTAAATAGATAGTAGTGGCTAGTGGTCAGTGTACTCTGATCGCAAGCGAGTCCGTCCAGTAGTGGCGAGTGCGGGGCCGCTGGTCGCGATGCTGGGGCCGGACCGCGTTCGGTGAAAGTGCATGGTGTTGTGACCGTGAGTGAGCGAAGCGCGAGTGCGAGTGGGTGACGATGGGCGTGGGCCTGCAGCCGCTCGAGTTCACCGAGTGCCTCGCGGACAGCCCCCAGTTCCGGGAGAACCTGCAGAGGCACGAGAAGGAGTTGGAGCGCACCAGCCAGCAGATCAAGAGGCTCATCAAAGAAGTCAAGGATGTGGTGCAGGCCGCCAAGCGTAAGTGCACCTCTCGCTGTCTGTGCAGGACTCGTGCTGTGTTATGAAACCAACAGTAGGTAGTTCAGTGCTGCTGTAGCAGACCTGTTGTTGTCCTGAGGGCTGTGTGATGTCACAATAAACAATAACACACTGCAAGCATAGGCTCCACACACAGTTGTGTGAAAGTTGGATTATCTCTTCCATGCTTGGCAAAGAGGATGTCCACAAGGAATGGAGAATGCTGTGTTACTACTTCCAAAATCTGTGAGTGTTTGTCACTGAGCTGTTCACATTGAGTCAAATGTTAGTTGTGTCAAGTGTTAGTGGCTGCACCTTTTTTTCTTATTGTAGGCACTCAATTGTCTGTAGCTGATAAGAGTGACCCAGTCCTTAGTGTGCACTCTTGAGACACTGACACAAACACACTCAAGTGAGTGCCTGCGGTGCATCATGTATGTCACTAAGTAAACCTGTTGTGTTTGTACGTTCACTTGTTTACTCTGATGTGCTCGTATTATAGTAGTATATCGACAGCAAAGTGCCAATAACTCCTAACTGACAAAGTCAAGAATTTACGCATACTGGAAAAAAACATTCAAAAATAGACACATTGTTTTAGTTGGGAGGTACATATATTTCCATATTGTAATTTAATGTTGTTGCAACTACAAATACTCTTAGGCGATTTCACTAAAACATGTGAATAACGCCTTTAAATTCAAAACGAAAAAAAGTTAATTTCTCAATAAAAAATCAGTTAGGAGGTATTGGCACTTCGCCATCGATATTACAATAATGTTATACCTGGTAACATTATCACTTTGATGTCTATCTTGTACATTCTACTTGTGAGTACTAAATCATAGAGTGCTATCACCAGTATAACTGTGAGGTGTTTGTGCAGTGTGTGAGGTACACGAGTGCGTCCCTCCGGCTGCAGTGATTCATGTGGGTATCGCCATATGTGTGTCAATGACTTTGTTAATTAGTGTGGCTAGTCACTGCTCACATGCAATGGACACACACATGCATAGTTATACATATTCATAATAATAGTGGATGTACTATGCACTCATTAGTGTCCAGTTTCATAAGTTGTAGACTATGCGGGGAATAAGTTCCATTAGGTGCAGCGCAGACGGCAGACTTTTTGTGCGATCGACTCTGCGGCGCACAAAAAGTCTGCATGGCGCGCAAAAAGTCTGTCGCGGATTTTTCACAGACTCAACGCACACGACGCACATCTTCGATCATTCTGTCGGCAGAGCTGTAGGGACGTAGACGCTATGGAAATCGTGCAGAGATCGCGCAGTATTATTTTGTACATGATGAAGTACAGAAAAAGAAGAAGAAATAGACAATTTTGGGTACATCCTATACTTTCGGAAAGATTACTGAAGGGACAGTTCCATACTAAACATTCAATTCTGAAACAACATCCGGAAAAAAAATTCAAATATTAAGTATAAAATGTCTGTTACTACATTTGATGAGTTGCTATTTATTTTAAGACCTGCTTTGACTCATTCAGAAACAACAATGAGGAGTTGTATTGGTCTTCTCTTCTTGAATTAACATCGTTACATCGATCTCTGGCGCCATGATAATAGATTGCGTGCGTTACGTCCACCCCTAGCAAATGCAGATTGCCGACTAAAGTGTGCGCCGCCGTCTGCGTTAGCGCGCGTTGAAGCAAACGTTCTATTTTTTTCACAGACTTTTTGTGCGGAGCGGCGCGGCCCGGCGCTGTGCGGTCTGCCCGAATTACACGGATTTTTTGTGCGCCGGACCTTTTGCGCGTCGTGTGCGTTACTGCATATAGTAATTGCATAGGTTCTATTTTCACAGACTAAAAAGTCCGTCACGGATAGTCTGTCGTCTGCGCTGCACCTTAAAGTTTTTAATTTTTTATCAGGACTCTTACTGTATATGATAAAGAGCAATAGTATAACTAAAACCAAATATTAATAACATTTTATCTTGCAATAGCATGAATCTGGACTAATTTTATTTGGTGTGACAGCATTGAAGTTTTGGTTTTACCACACTCTTTTCTGAAGCTGAGCGTTTCAGAAAAGAGTGTGGTAAAACCAAAACTATTAAATCAACAACAGCTTACAACATATTTTACTTGTATGTTTGTTACCTACATAAAAACAGGTTTTGGTTAGTAGGTAACTAAAATTTCCGTAAGACCCTTGATTCTTAAATAAAGCTAGCAAATATTGAATATATCACCCATAAGAAGTTGTAATATGTAGCATTCAATAAATATGTGTAAGCGTAGCGTAGTATAGAGTACGCAGTCACATCTGTCTGGACATGTCGCACTCGGCACAATGGCGCGTGAGTCAGGCGACTGGACCGCACAGCCCAGCGCCTTATCAGCCTCGCCCACTTCAATGTCAGCTGAGTCTTATTTGCCGCCCTCTATTTGCGCGCTACTGTTACATAATGTGACGCGCTCGCTAGCATGCCATGTCTGCGGGAGCGCAGCCGCCGACAATCTATACTAAGTACCTATAATAATATTATAGAGAGGTAAAATTTGTGCTAGTAGGACCCTTAGGAGCCGAGCAAAAAGAAAAAAGTCAGAAAGAATGCTAAGCGAAAACGTAGTAATTGCGCAGGCGGGCAGGCGATGAGACGGGGAGTCCCCCGCCAGGGGTAACAACTTTCACGCTGACGAATTTGCGGGCAGAAGCTTGTTAACAATACGTCGAGCCCTATTGACAAAGTGATCGAGCGCCGCCATTTCCCGCATGACATTGTGTAGTTGGAAGTTGGTTGTCGCGCTCGATAAGATGCGGCAGATAGTTAGTGAGTGGCGACGCTATCGCCTCATATCGCGATATTGGACAACTTACACTGGCAGGCGGGTGCTGCGCACGCGCGCTCGGCCGGCTCACGGCTCCACGAGATAACCACGTAATTAATTAACATCTTACGTAATGAGTTCATATGGATTTCTTAATAGATTTTTTTAATTCTGTGAAAGTAGGTACCTAATGCCTCCGGGATTGTCAACACTGTACAGATGAGTCACAATCACAGCCTCTCAGCCCACGGGCGAGATGTTTACACCGTTACACGCTTATGCAATGAGCATGACACAAAAAGTGACCTTGCAATGTGTAATGAATATCACATTCACATGAATGCGGTGAACGCGAGTTACCGCTACTGCTAAGCGGCCGAGGCGGATAGGGCAGGCTATGCCGTGTCATAGTAAAGAATCATTTGTTAGATCACTATGTAGGTACACATTGTCCCACACACACGAGTAGTTGTCACTCATTTCAACTGTCACCACGAATGGCGGGATGTTGACGGTAAAGCGGACCCTGGACTAGGATTTAGATGTGATCATGAGCCTGTGACTCTCAGGAAATTGTGATAACAGCCCTGCTACAGATATGAAAGAATACTACACCTACCTACCTTGTATTTGTATGTACTTAAATGTTACAAGACAATTTATTGCGTACAATGCGTGCCACGAAAGATGAGACTTGACACACCACGTGGTTTGACTTGCGCAGTACAATGCGTTCCACGAAAGATGAGACTTAACCCCGCCTCTCCCGCTCTTTCCGCTGCCCCTTTGACGTCCGGTCCCGTCCCGCACTCAGACCTCATACCGCTAAAGATAGGTACCTAAAATCGTGTTCTGCGCAAGTCAAACCACGTGGTGTGTCAAGTCTCATCTTTCGTGGCACGCATTGTACACGATTTTAGGTATCTTTAGCGGTATGAGGTCTGAGTGCGGGACGGGATCGGACGTCATAGGGGCGGTGAAAAGAGCGGGGGACGCGGGGTCAAGTCTCATCTTTCGTGGCGCGCATTGTACGCGGTTGCACCTAGGGTTACCAGGCTTAAAAATGCAAAATCCTGTCCGACATGTCTAAAAATCCTGATTTTGAAAAAAAAGTCCGGTCAAGCACCTGTATTAAATAAAAATCATAGTATTTAAGTACGTTTTTATTATTTACTTATATTATTTAGACCCATATTTTTGGTTGCGTACCGCATGCAAAAAGTTGTTTTTTCCAGCTATTTCGCAATAAAATTGTTCACACGTCACGTGTTTATAGTTATATTGCGTAAGCGCCGCCCGCGCCCCGCGCCGCGCTCGCACTTGCAGTAATGCAGTGTGCTTGAGTTCCGGGACTGGCGGGGCCCGGGCTCAGTGCTGCTGCGTGCGGCACCCGTCGCTTGAGCGGGCGGGAGGACATGCAAGTATGACAAAAATCCGGTCTGACGTAAAATCCGGGCGAAGTCCGGTCTAACACGTAAAAATCCGGTCTAGACCGGCTTTATCCGGTCAGATGGTAACCCTAGTTGCACCTGCAGTAAAGTCTGTACGAAACAAAGCGACCCTTGTCTAAACAACAATGAAATATTTTTATATTATAAACAGCGTTTATTATTCATCCATCTTCATACCTATGTTACACTGACTGATTGTTGATTTTAGGAGTAGCTTATGCTGAGCGGTGAGCCCCTGACCTGCCTCCTGATCGTAGTGGTAGAGGCAATGAGATGCGGCGACGAGTCGTTGTTAGGAGTAGCTTGTGCTGAGCGGTGAGCCCCTGACCTGCCTCCTGATCGTGGTGGTAGAGGCAATGAGATGCGGCGACGAGTCGTTGTTAGGAGTAGCTTGTGCTGAGCGGTGAGCCCCTGACCTGCCTCCTGATCGTGGTGGTAGAGGCAATGAGATGCGGCGACGAGTCGTTGTTGAGCTAGCTAGGCCATGGTCAGCGGCTCTCAAGAACGATGATGGTACGGCGGATGATGAACCAA
The DNA here is from genome assembly GCA_927399505.1 of Luperina testacea. Lineage (NCBI taxonomy): Eukaryota > Metazoa > Arthropoda > Insecta > Lepidoptera > Noctuidae > Luperina > Luperina testacea. The sequence goes on along the minus strand of OV656766.1, from coordinate 171,878 downwards.
TGAACTGGCGCTCTTTGAACCTTCTAAAATAAATGAATAATGATTTCATTAATGGTTGTAGTATCTATTAACGATTGGCGTATGTAGGACTTTTTTCCAGGGGGGGGGGGCTGGCCCTAACTTTTTTAAGGTGAAATTCTCATGGATACCCTCCGTCTGGGAAGAACGAAAGGTTATGCCGACATAACCCTTCCTTCCTTTTTTCCTTCAAAGGAACAGTGGGGTTAATTTTAACCGGAAAATTACAAAACAAAAATTAATTTAGAACTGTATTAGCAGCTTGTAAATGTTTATAGTTCGGTATTTCAAAGGTAAGGAACATGTACAACAAAAAAACCGAAACTAAACCGGTAAAATCCAAAACCGGTTTAACTTAAGTGGTTGTAACAACTCCATATTATGTCCCGCTGCAAACTTTAGGTATTTTCACACACCCAATTCCGATCTCTGGTAATTATGTATATGTTGCAGTCAAAACTCTTAACCAGTCAAAAGTACTATTGACTAGCAAAATCAGTCAAAAGTACTTTTGACCGTATGCTTTAGTCAATAATACTTTTGACTAAAATAACAGTTAAAAGTATTTTTGCCCAATGGAGCTGGTTAAAAGTACTTTTGACTAAGTGATTCCGTCAAAAGTGGTTTTGACTGGTTGTATCAGTCAAAACTCTTAAAAATTATTTAGCATATTATTTAACATATTAATTTATTTCTTTGAAATAATGTCATTTGAACGAATTTTCAAATGCACTAATTTGCCTGTTTAATATGATATGAGGTACCTAAAGGTATTTGTATTCTCATTCACTCGCTCTTGCATCCAATGTCGACGGAGCCCCGCTTCGCGAGGCTCCTATTATGAAAAGGGTTTAAAGTAACCTAACAAAACCGAACCTCGGGGTGGGAACATTATTCTTTTGTTTTGTTGTATATATTTTTTATATGTATGTATATGTATTTATTCTTATATTTGACTTATAAATATTTTCTATTTGTTTTTTTGCTATTGCACCTATTGAATGTTGTTTCTGCATCACCCTAAGTATAAGGTAGACTGGTAGAAAATGCCCATGGCATTAAGTCCGCCTTTGTACAGTTTTTACTAGTGCATAAAGTTTAATAAATTATAAATGAATAAACATTACATCAAATGAACATTATACCTTTTGATCAACAGCGCAAATGTTGTTATCGCAAATAAATATTCGATGAAATGAAAATTATGTTAATCGATATTATACAAATTGATTATTTTCCTAAACGTTGTTCGAATTAGTAACATTACATCAAAAGTTGTTATACCAAACAAGGGTGAACCTCTTTTTTATTCACATCTAACGAGTTAATACTGCTTTTGACTGATGCTTTATTGCGGTTAAAACTACTTTTGACGAAGAGCGTCAGTCAAAAGTACTTTTAACCACAAATTTGCAGTCAAAAGTACTAATAACCAATAATTTTCAGTCAAAACCACTTTTGACCAATCTATTCAGTCAAAAGTACTTTTGACTGATTTTGCTAGTCAATAGTACTTTTGACTGGTTAAGAGTTTGACTGCAACATATATGTATATTATATTCGGTTTTAATAGGTTTATGCGTATCTTTTTATTTAAAATATTTATTCCTCAATGGTCATGATTGCACCTACCACTGTTTGTCTCTGCATCACCCAAAGGTTGACTGGTAGAAAATGCCTATGGCCGCCTCTGTACATTTATGTGCTTGAAGTATTAAATAACTAAATATATTATGTAAGTATCCAGCTTAGAATTTCGTATAGGTCCCCAAACATCCTGGGGTGGGCATCTGATCATTCTGGAGTGGGCACGCCCCATATACGCCTGTGGTATTAACCCGTTCAAACGATAACTAAGTTCTCACTCGTCTGAAGTACTTACATAATATTCTTCACACAATCCTTTCTAGCGAGTGGCGTATTTGCTCCTCATATCGATAAAGTTTAAGAACGGTTCTTTCTATTTCATAATTCTATGGTGACCTACGCCCCGAATAACAGATTCTCAACCGAGCTTACCGAGCTCGCAGTTCATACTTACTGCCCATTGCCGGTATAGCACGCAGTCAGCTGTAGTTGAACACCTGCGCATACAAAACGTGCGTCAGTTGTGTTGTGCGGGGGGACATAATCCGTACCTATATCGTGAAGTAGCTACAGTGGTCTCATGCGCGTGTTCTGTGCAGGTCTGGGCGCGGCGCAGATGGCGCTGGCGACCAGCATGGAGCAATTCGAGTTCGCGTGCATCGGCGCCTCCATGACTGAGGACGAGCGCGTCATCAGCCGCTCGCTGCACCACTTCGCCACGCTCATCCGCACCATCGAGGACGAGCGAGACCGCATGGTCAGTAGTTCAGTACCACCACTCACACGTACACATAATAAACAACATACATCGGTGCCTACATATTTTAAGTAGCTAGATATGTATATTTATTTTCATCTTGTTATGGTTAATATCGAGTAGCACCAGTCTGTGGTTACGCTCGTGTGGCCTTCGTGTAAATCGTGAACGAGTTTCTAAGATCAACGGACAGCGGAAGATATATTTAAGCCATTAGCGCTACTGTTGATCGACTCCGTTCAATGTCAAGGAAAATTAGTGCGTGCACGTCACGTCTACGTTGAGTCGGTCGGAGTTGGGACACGAGAACACGCATCGTCATACGTGCGTACGTAACAGTTTGGCGGGTGCGGGAGCGGCGAGCTCGCGGCCTTAAACTGTTGGTAAACAAGCGCCGACCTTCAGGAATCACTTTCGATGCCGCTAGACAACGATCACGTCGCGCGCCTCATACGCCCCGCGGGATGCATGCTAATGAGGCCGTTGACAAAATTAGTGCAGCATTACGTTAGCGACGCAACGCGCCGGCCGGACGCGACGTCACGCGCCACGCCGCACAATGCGCCCGTGACGAGCAGCTAGGACGGCTTCTAACGCATCCTGATTAGCTTCGAGTCGTTGTCGTCGGCATGCCTTCACATACACCGGTCCACATAGCGGTACGGGCGCGTCTCATTTCATGAGGAAGGAGCTCGAATCTGCTGAAACTGCAGCCCGGTTTCTGGTTGTTGAGTAGTGTATCGATTCCCGCCGCGCGCGAGCAGGCGCAGGCGAAAGTGAAACTGCTCTCAATGACTTGATATGTTCATATCATTTTATGTTCTTATCTAACCTGTATTTTTGATCTCGGTTTTAAATATTGAGTTACTTGTATTGAGTGTAGAGCCACTTCAGTCACATAAGTATGTTAATTAGAAAGATACCATTTGTTTTAGAAATTGAGTAATTCTGTATTTGGTATGGCTAACGTCCGTGTTTGGGTGGATCCCGCTGCTTGCACGGCGCGCGGCCGCGGCGCGGCGTAGCGACTGGGCCGTGTCGCGACCATGTACGACACACTAAGTATTGAGCAATGATTCACCTCGCGAGTCGCGCTAGCTTTCCACAAGCTTTACTGGAATAAGCTGAGACCAATATCCAAAATATAGGATAGAAATAATGGAATTGTAGTGAATAGTGAAGTTTCGTGCCCGTTCTTCTCCATACGAAACTATCTTTGGGACGGGGCGACAAGACTCAATTCTTTCTCGTAACTTTTGACGTAAAAATGGCTTTTTATGTGAAATAAATGTGCCTAATTAAAATAAATGATTTGATTTTGACTTTGAAAGTGTGGCTTCATGTAATCTACTGGTACTTATTAAGTGAAAGTGTGGCTTCATGTAATCTACTGGTACTTATTAAGTGAAAGTGTGGCTTCATGTAATCTACTGGTACTTATTAAGTGAAAGTGTGGCTTCATGTAATCTACTGGTACTTATTAAGTGAAAGTGTGGCTTCATGTAATCTACTGGTACTTATTAAGTGAAAGTGTGGCTTCATGTAATCTACTGGTACTTATTAAGTGAAAGTGTGGCTTCATGTAATCTACTGGTACTTATTAAGTGAAAGTGTGGCTTCATGTAATCTACTGGTACTTATTAAGTGAAAGTGTGGCTTCATGTAATCTACTGGGACTTACTAGCAGCGCCCTGCGGTTTCAGCCGCATAATTGTCGACAGTCGATCCCAATCAAAAAACACGTGGCGCCAGCTATTATCATAATAATGTTATAGTTGTTTTCCTCGGGAACAGCACTTTTTTTCGGGATGAAAGGTACCCTATGCCCGTTTTTGTACACCTTGACAACATGTATGTAAAATTTCAGGATGATAGGTTCAGTGGTTTAGGCGTGAAAGTTAACAAACAAACTTACTTTCGCATTTATAATATTAGTAGCAGCGCCCCGCGGTTTCACCCGCGTAAGTTTCGATCCCGTGGGAACATGGGGATGAAAAGTATCGGAAATGGTCTATGTGCCAATTTTCATCCAAAATCGTGCTTGAGTTACAAACATCCAAACATCTTCACAAACTTTCACATCCGTACTAATATTATAAATTCGAAAGTAAGTCTGTCTGTCTGTCTGCCAGTATGTTACTTTTTCACGCCTAAACCACTGAACAGATATCGATCTTTGGCAGAGAGATAGTTTTTATCGACATACCTCGCGGGCGAAGCCGCGGGTGGAAGCTAGTTTATAATATGGTTAAGATTCTTCCCAATGCACAATGGTGTAGGCAAGTACAGAATTCCACTTTCCACGACCGACAAAGCACAGATTAAATCGCTGGGTCTAAAAACATGAAATTTTGCACAAGAGTAGATATTCATGAAAATATTGTTACTAGCTTGGGGTTCGTGACAATAAAAACTGCCGATATAAATTACCAAAAATGACACTTTAATTAAGCAACACTAATAACAACTCAAAAACACTAATATTATAAAACACAATTGCACTATTATGACTCTAAGTCGCACTTGAAGATCGCTTCTGATTTATTCGCTTGCATCGCTTATTCAACACTGACTGGCTCGCGGCCCCTCAGGCCTTATATAGTGCCTCAGAGAGTTCTAGAACCTTCTACTGTAGAAACATCTAGAATGTTCGAGTACATACCGGTCCCGACTGACCAGAGGTCGATAGTTCTCGAAATTTCTAGAAGGATCTTGACTCTACTTGTTCTGCTAACCGATTCTAGATGGCGCTAGTGGTAACAAATGTCACCATGTACCAGGCATTAATTGTGGCGCGCGACACTGCCACCTCCTAAGACATGCTCTTCCCGAGCATTATCGGCCCCATAATAACGCGCCAGTCGATCCACATGGACGATCTTAAGAGCGGGTACACATTGGGCGTTTTGAAACGCGCGCTTTGCTAACGCGCGTTTTGAGAACCCCGAATTCTATTGAAGTGTACACATGCAAGCGCGCGTCAAACGCGCGTTTACATTTTTTCGTTAGAACGCGCGTTGCTCGGGTCGGGCGTCAGCTGCGCGCTTTGAGATACATGAGCGGCCATTTTGTTGTACATTTCAACGCGCGCTTTTGTGTAGAGAGGACGCACTTTTCGAAAATGGAGACGATTACGACGTTTGATACTGATTTCTTTATAGATGAAATCGACGAGAGACGGTAGAAGCCACACACAAGCGATCTCTTCGACGTCCATTTTCGAACTGATCCAAAACTAAATAAAACCGTTTAATAATATGTTCGCCCTACTAACGCGCGCTGAACGCCGTGCTAAGCGCGGTGGTGTGTGTACGCGACCAACGCGCGCTCAACTCAACGCCGAGCGCCCAGTATGTACTAGCTCTGAGAGTACCTCTTACACCTTTTTGTATCCGGTAGGTTACGTCATTGATCTTTGTCACAATCCGGTACGGTGCGTCCGATTTAGCTTGAAGCTTAGAAGATTTCCCTTTGCTGCGGACTGGATTGTGCAACCGCACTAGTGAACCTTCGTCTAACCCTTTATTGTTCATTTTGCGGTCATAACGGGTTTTCATCTTTTCAGACATTTGCTGGCCCGATTATCCTTCGTGCTCATAACTGTCATCCATTTTGTTCCGCAAGTCATTCGCATAATCGGTTATACTCCGTGGGGCATCAGGTGGTATTCCGGTGATCAGGGGGCCTACCTAACTTTAATCTACACTATAATTTACAATTTAACAGTTTTTGGAGTCGGTGCCAAGCCAAGTGTATCTATCTAATTGGGCCATAAAATATTCTCCCTTAATTTTTATTACAATAGTTTACGAGAGTAAATTAATATCATATTACATATTAGGTACTGATATTTTTACAAAGCTGTTAAAAGTTTTAGTTAGCGCTCGATAGATGGCGTTTTACCCTATTCTGAATCGCGACATGATTTCGTTACCGAGAAACCTATGAAGATCAAATTGTATTACTTACGAGTTTCACATTTCGTCCGCAAGAGCGCGCCACTATCCGAACAAAAACAACTCCGTCTTCTGTTGATATTCTGTCTTGTGTTGTAATTTTTTTTTCAGTTTGTTTTGTTGATTGTTAATATTTTTTGCTGATATAGTGCCTTTTTTTTGGTTAATATTTTGTGAGTGCGGGCTTGGCACCGACTCCAAAAACTGTTAAATTGTAAAATATAGTGTAAGTAGATTAAAGTTAGGTAAGGTTATTTAGGTTAAATTATTCTTAATTATAGTTTCAATTTAATATTATTTTTAAGTTTTTAGTGTTTATTAGGTTTTTGAAGTCGGTTTTTGTTTTTTTTTAAAAAATAATTTTATTTCTAGTTTTTAGTTTAAGTTTGTACATAATTCATAGTTTGAAGTTTCTTTTTTCAATGTTTAATAGAAATAAAATTAATTTTGTATAATATGGGTAGGCCTACTAAACGCGCTGCTCAAATGAGACAGCGACGTTTGGAAGAAAGTAACGACGAAAAGGAAGAACGTTTAAAGAAAAGTAGGGAAAGAAATACCTACTAGAAACATTAAAAAAACAAAAAAAAAAAACAACAACAACATAAAAAATAAATGTAGATTTATCAATGATAAATTACACCTTTACTGTATTATTGTTACAATTTGAAAGCGCCCTTAAAAGCAAACTGGCGTAATGTTATGTTATGGTATGGCTAGGGTTGCCAACCGTACTCTAAAATAGAGTATTGTCCTCTATATCATGTAGGCGTACTCTATAATCTAACTAGTGCCAGTCTGTAATAATATGCAAAAACCCATAATCAGAATAAAAAAGTCTACTATTTACTGTTTTTTAATCATTTATAACAAATTATAGAAGGAACTTAATTTACAAAGACTAAAAATACACATGGCCAGTTTATATTCAGAAGTAATAATTTTAAAAGAAGTTCAAGCCGAATTGTTTAATAACACAGATTTTATGCAATAATCCACTGCATAAAATTGGCAATTTATTTTTAAAAAATGTCCTGAAGAATTTGATTGTTTAAAAAAATTATTAACTATAATAATTATACTCTCTGTTTAAGCTACTTCAGCATTTACTGAAAGAGTCTTTTCGGTCATGAATGTGACGTGGCGAGAAGAGAGAAACAGAGCATCATTGAAATTGATCAAAAATGAGCTCCTGACATAAGTATATAAAGAACAACGGCAGGATTAGTACCACATAATTTTTTGTTGTTTTGTGATAGAATTTGTACCACTTATTAAGGCAACTAAACCTTTCATTTTTATGAAACATTAGTATTTTTAGAAGTCGGGATTAATTAATTATACCAATTAAAAGATTCAAGTAATTAAACGTAATATAATCTTAAGCTAAACGCAACTAAACGTAGTTCTGTTTTTAGAAGTTGCCATTTGTAAAATATCACGAGGCTCGAAATGATAAATAATTATTTAAAAATAGAAATAACAGTAAATATAATTAACCAATTACACATTATACCTTAAAATGAATAATTATTGCATACAATCTTAATAATTAACTATTTAATGATATGAATTATTTTCGCCATCAATGTTTTTTTTGTATTGGCAATTATTTTATTGACAGGTTACGAAAATCTTTCCGAGTCTCTGTCTGTTCAGTTCTTTGCTGTTGTTTTGGATTGTGGTTTGTAACTGCATCTGAGCAATTTAGCGAATTATCTGGCCATTTTTACGTTGAGTCGAGCAACTGCTCCTCCGTACTCTATCTGTTGATAGTACTTTCGCGAAAGGACGCTTTATTAGTTGTGCTGTGTGTGTACGTGCTTTAAAATGACGAGTTTGCAATGCATCAATTGCAACGTTCGCTTGTCGCGAATAAGAAGGCACGCTTTATCCGATGAGAGTGAAGATATCGTCAATACTATTCGGCTGTGGACATATCCTAGAGATGTAAGTTGTTTCCAAATAACATTTTGCATACGAGTGTGCCAGTTACGAAGTGATAACTTTTACGTGTTAAAAAGTAGTCTTACCATTTAACCTACACGATACCGTACTAAAATAATATGTATGTAACTAAAACTAATCTAAACATTAACTGTAAAAATAACAAACACTGTTGTGGTTGTAAAAATATTTACAATTTGTCCTGTAAACTATCACTTTTGTGTTTGTACATTAACAAACATAAGTGATCTTTTACACGTACCGCGCTATTAAATATAGTAATATTGTACATAACCAATTGTCGAAATTATAAGCTAGATTCAAGCGGAGTCATTTTCATTTAAATACCCAACATATTGTTTACTTGCCTAACACTTGGTTGCATAACTTGGATTGCGTAACACTGTTATAATAGTTATTTCTCTGTTAGTATTATAGTCATAAAGCAATGTTGAACCATACTCAAAATCACTTCATTATTTCCAGATAACACCTGCTGACCATGTTTGCCATGCATGTTGGCAGCTAGCTACTCATCCACGTTCTTCTGATGATATGCTGAGGAGACGCATAGGCCATCAAAGTGTTTGTGTTGTATGCGGGCGATCCATACTGAGAATCAGTCGACGCAGGATTTTGATTGAAGGTGCAAATGAAGAAGAACAAAGAATGGCTAACACAGTTGCTACTTGGATCCAACCACGAGAGGTATAACAACATGTACCTATTATAACTTTTATCAATTAGGTATCTTGATTTGATTTAAACTAAGAAATAAGTCAATGTAAATAATTTCTCGCTAATACCATGCGTTTTTAAATGCAAGCTTTTCTTTATTTATATTTTAGCTTCGTTCTGAAGATGAAACTTGTGTGCCGTGTTGGCTAAGAGCTAGAAGAACTAGGGTTGTTTCACCAAATCAAGATGTTCCCATTGTTATACCCATTGTACCTGATCATCTGGAGGGTGATCATTCTGATTTGATGTGTGCTGTATGTGGTCAGAGTCTATCCTCCCCAACCTCAGATCAAGAGTGGAATCCCGACAATATTGCTCGTTTGTTGGAGCACCAGCAGGTATATATGAAATAATATATTTATAGATAGCTAGAATAGAATACGGCGTCCCACAAGGCAGCATTCTAGGTCCAACCTTGTTCCTCATCTACATTAATGATCTGTGTTCACTTTCATTAACTAATTGCTTCATATTTACCTACGCTGATGATACAGCCCTACTTGTTCATGGGAATGATTGGAGTGAAACAGAAAAATATGCTCAGATGGTGTTGGACATTGTCATGAACTGGTTTAATAATAATTTATTAACCCTGAATGCAGAAAAAACGAAGCTTGTTTCTTTCTCTTTAAGTAATAAGACTCAGCCAAATATAACGCCCATTGTTAAGGTACATAGCTGTTCTCCAAACTCCTGCTGTACCTGTCCCACTCTGGCAGCTACATCTTGTATAAAATACTTGGGCGTGCAAATTGACAAACACCTGAACTGGTATAGTCATATTGATAATCTAGTCATCCGAACGCGTAAACTCATTTCCATCTTTAAGAAACTCCGTTGTTCAGCGGACTCGGAAACACTTATGATGATCTATTATTCACTCTGTCAGTCTCTTCTCCTCTATTGTTTGCCGGCTTGGGGTGGCGCTTGCAAAACATACTTTCTGAAATTAGAGAGAGCTCAGAGAGCAGTTCTTAAAGTTATGTTCTGCAAGCCCTATAGATACCCTACTTTGGAACTTTTTAGGGAAAGCAGGGTTCTGACAGTGAGAGGCTTATATGTGCTACAATGCGTATTAAGGAAACATCGGCTGCCGTTCACAGCAAGTACTAAACGTCGCGCAGACATTGCCCTTCCACCAGTTAGACACAAAACCACCTTCGCAAAACACCAATTCACGTACCTCAGCTATATTCTGTATAATAAAATCAATAAATTTCTCCACATCCACCGTTTAAATTATCACCAATGCAAAAGCACAGTTAAAAAATGGCTAATTGAAAAATCATATGACGAAACCGAAAAACTTCTCTCCCCACATGCTTAGGACAGATCACCTCTTATTCAAGTATTTTTACACACAAACACTCATACACTCCCCCACTTTCACACCATACACCACCATACACAAACCGCACCTTCACATCACTTACACATACACACCATACCTACTATTACACGTACCACGACCAATTCACTCTCACTATCACTCAAACATTTACAAACAGTTTTATCATTATTTTTTCTTTTTCTTCTTTGTATACAAATAAATATGATATTATTATGTTAACCATGTTACTGGTGAAAACAGTTTTAATGTAACTCTTTGATGAACTATCACCCCTTATGGAATCACTGGTCCCCAAGTCACAGGCTATAAACCTAGTTTGGGTGCCAGGAGATTATACTTAATGCACTTTATGTTGTATCATATTACCTACTGAACTTGTAACTTTGTAATCATTTTTCTGGTAATAAACATTATTATTATTATTCATTTATTTATTTAGTTTTCTTATTTTATTACATTTTTAAATATTTCTTAAAATATAAAAATAAGTAAAAAAAAACATTTAAAAATATAAAAAAAAATAGTTTTCCGCCGGTGTCGGGACCAGGGTCCAAGCTACCGGTGGTTAGGGCTCCAGAGACAGGAACCTCCTCACAATGCGAGCCGTATCGAGGAGTACTGCCTTCTGAATCAGGCCCTTGATCCAACCGCCTAACGAGAGCCTCGATAGATGTTGATCGAGGCTTTCGGCTATAAGACCATTGGCCGACACGACAATCGGCACAATGATAGCCGAGCTCACATTCCACATGTCAACAACCTCGCGTGCTAAGTCGAGATATTTAATTTGTTTCTCTTTCTCAGCTTTCACGAGGTTACCGTCATGTGGAATGGTAACATCGACAATCATTGTGCGGCGCGCTAATCGATCTATCACCACTATATCAGGCTTATTGGCAACAATAGTCCTGTCAGTAATGATAGATCGATCCCAGTACAACGTGACATGGTCATTTTCAAGAACTGGGTCGGGCACATACTTGTAATACGGTACCTCAGAATCCACAAGCTTATATTTCAAAGCAAGTTGCTGGTGAACAATCCTGGCCACTTGGTTATGCCTGTGCAAGTACTCGCCGTTAGCCAGACGAGAACAACCAGAGACAATATGTCTGATAGACTCACCCGGACGGTGGCATGCCCGACACACGTCAACCGTCCCGTCCTTCATAATATGTCTCCGGTAGTTATTCGTTAAGATAACTTCGTCCATAATTGCACAGACGAAACCTTCAGTTTCCCCGAAAAGGTCACCAAAACGTAGCCAGGATACGGACGCTAAGAAATCTACACCGGGCTCATGAAGAGCCCGATAGAAGCGTCCGTGAAGCTCCTTGCTTTGCCATATCTTCTTGCGGTCATCAGTAGAAAGTACCACAGGTTTGCGCCAGTTCTCTTTAGCCATGGAGAGCGGGGTGAGCCCCTTGTCCACTGCGACCACATCACGGTGCATACCCACTTCGGCTTTTAAAAAATATTCCCTAAGACTGCATACCTCGCGGTTGTGGAGGGTCTTCGCATTTAAAAAGCCTCGACCCCCACACTTCCGCGGGATATACAGTCTCATCACCGATGATCGTGGGTGATGCATCCGGTTTGCGGTCAGTAGTGTACGGACTCTTCTATCCAGGGCGTCGAGTTCGGTCTGAGTCCATTTGAGTATGCCGAAAGAGTACATCAAAACCGGCATGACCCAACCGTTGAAGGCGCGCACCTTATTTCCGCCCGAAAGAAGACTATTTAATACCTTCTTCAGGCGACAAAAGAAGCGCTCCTTCAATGATTGCTTCATGTCAGCATCATTGATGCCTAACGCTTCCGACATACCCAAATACTTATAGTTTTCGGATGAGGAGAGGGATCTGAGGTTTATGGAATCCGAGAGTTGAATTCCCTCGGATTCCATAATCTCCCCTCGCTTTACATGCATGACTGCACATTTGTCCACACCAAATTCCATCCTGATGGCGCTACTGAAAGTTTCAGTTACCTTCAGTAGCTCCATCAGACGCAATTTGTTGGGGGCAAAGAGTTTCAAATCATCCATGTAAAGGAGGTGAGATATAACCTGACCACCTCTCCTCAACCGATAACCAAGACCTGAATCCTCCAGTAGTGTACTTAGAGGATTCAGAGCTAAGCAGAACCAAAGTGGACTCAAACTGTCGCCCTGAAATATTCCCCGTTTAATCCATACAGGCTCATCATTCCCCTGGATCTGTCGACATCCTGGATAACGAAGGACCGTCTTCCATTGCCCCATACACGACTCAAGGAAGGTGCGTAGAGTTGCATCTATTTTGTACAACTCCAGCACCCTCATGAGCCATGTATGTGGCACCGAGTCGTAGGCCTTCTTGTAATCTATCCAACATGTTGACAGATCCTTGCGGGATCGCTGAACCTGTTGGCTAATGGCCATGTCTATGAGGAGTAGCTCCTTAGTACCGCGGGACCCATTCCTACATCCATTTTGAGAGGCAGACATAATCGAGTTATTCTCAATGTGCGTATTAATTTTCACTCTCAAAATTGATGTAAGAAGTTTATAAACCGTCGACAAACACGTGATCGGTCTATAATTCTTGGGCTCCGCGGGACTACCTGACTTATGGAGCAGGTGGGTAACGCCTGTTGTTAGAAACTGCGGTAGCGACCCAGACTCTAAGGATGACTGGAACTGAGATGCCAAGCAAGTGTGTGAACTGATTAGCCATTTCAACCAGAAGTTGTGCAGTCCGTCCGGTCCTGGCGATTTCCAATTCGGTAAAGGACGGACCGCACTGGTAACGTCTGATGGCATAATTATGACTGCATCCATTACTGGTATAGTCTCACACACTCGCTCGATATCCTGCATCCAGCCAGCCTCAGTGTGACAGACGGGTACCGACCAGATGCTGCGCCAGAATGCACTTGTGGCGGCATCATCCGGGCGGCATACATCTATCACATTTTGTTCAGGTCGCTCCCAAGCTCTATATACCCACCTTTCATCGCTCTGGAACATGCGATTCTGCGTGTATCGATCAACCCGCCGCTTATACCGCCGAATTCGGTTATTATTATTATTATTATAGTAATTAGCTTATAAACACGTGTCATGCAAAGGGCAATTACTTTTACTTTGACGACATGTTTGGTGCAGTGGCTGAGCAATTGGACTACTGCGCTGTGTGTTGCGGGTTCAATCCCCGCACGGAACAAATATTTGTATGATCTGCAAGTAGTTGTTCTGGATCTGGGTGTTTGTGTATGTGAGTTTCTATGTTTGTAAACGCACCCACGACACAGGAGAAATTCCTAGTATAGGGCAACATTTTTTTTTAATAACTATTTTATTGTACTAAATCTGGGACAGTCATGATGTTGGCTTTACTAACAACAAAAGGATACTGGTTTTTCCATTGTCACATAGCCCTTCTTCTCTACTCCAGTGAGCAATAAACCTATTCACTCATATTAACACAACATAGATATTTTTGGTAAAGGTTTTCTGAAAGGTGAAAACCATCATTGTATGTCAAGAACTATTCTGTAGCTTGGTCATGATGGGCGCAATTTATGTCTATCAAGCTTAGTGTTTAATTTTTATTTCATCAATGTTATTTATATTTACAGATGTCATCCATGAATGAAGTTTGTGGAGTTTGCTGGGGCCAAGCTCGAGATTTGAGCTTCAATGTTCCAGAAGAAAGACCCCAACATATTGTGTTGCCCAATATAAAAAGAGCGGCTGAAACACCAAGGCATTGCATATTCCAAGAGTGCATGGAACCGGAGCGAAATATTGTGCCTGAAGAAACCAGGCACGATGTATTGATTAGGTATCAATATTTTATACCAAGAGGTGCTCGTATTTGCTCCTTACATAGACAGGAGGCTAATTATGAAAACCTGTATACTGCTGAGTATAAGCCTTAATAGCTTTACTTCCACACACATAGAGGAGATCATTTTTATATTAATGGAAGGGTTACGTAACATCTCTTATGAGAATATTCAAAACTACCCCGATAACCAAGTACAGTACTTTATAGGCATAAATAAACAACAACATCAACAAATATTAGATGTAACACCGAGGCTTAAGAATATGCATTGGGGTAGTTTTGCATTAACAGCCTTATTGTGTAAACTAAGGACTGGAGATTCAGGGGACAGATTGTCATGTCTATTTCAAGTTCCGAGAAGGACCCTAGAGACATTAATGTCTGTAGCAAGAAATATTTTGCTAACTGATTATGTTCCACAATTTCTTGGTTTTTCTCATTTAAGAAGGGAGCAAGTGGCAGCAAGAAATTCATACATTGCCGATCACATTTTTGGTGAGCCTAATGCACCAGCTGATCAAAAACCTGCAATCACAATAGCTGATGCAACATATATATATATACACAAAAAAGTAGTAATTACTTGTTCCAAAAGGATACATATTCCCTACATAAATATAGGAATTTATTAAAGCCATTTATCCTCTGTGCCTCTGATGGATATATTATAGATGTACGCGGACCATATAGTGCCACTACAAATGATGCCACCATAATGAATAATTTATTAAACGAAACTGAATTTAATGATTTTTATAACGAAAACGATATCTTTATTGTAGATAGAGGTTTTCGTGACTGCATGGATAGTCTGCATCAGAAAGGATACATAGGTCATATGCCTGAAACCAAAGAAGACGGCCAATCACAGCTATCTACTCTTGATGCCAACCGTTCACGCTGTGTCACTATTAACAGGTGGGTAGTAGAAGCTGTGAATGGCCGTTTTAAGAGAGACTTCAAAATATTCCGCCATGAATATTTTAACCGTGGTTGTCGCAATATGATGGCAGATTTTAAAATAGCAGCTGCTCTGCTGAATGCGTTTACTCTGCCATTTACAGAAAATATACATACATGCAGAGCAGTTTGTGTCAATCATATTTGAGCGCCTGTTTTTAACGAATACTGTAGCTGAATTAGTTAGGTTACATAATTTAAACAGGCGCGGTTCCTGGTTTGTACCCATACGCGACAACCCTCTCCTTTCCGCGGCTATCCATGGAGGAATTGACATTATTTGCTTGTGGTATATACCAAATTCGCCAGGCTCGTTCATATGTGGGTGAGCATTTTCGCTTTCATGGAGTATATACATTAGAGGTATCTCGAGAGACATTGGGTTTATTCCCTCTAAGCCATGTATTCTCACATGGCTTAGAGGGAATAAACCCAATGTTGCTTCGTGCTAAAATAAAGTCCCGCCATTCTTCTGCTAGAACTTATTTTGTTTTCATAGTTGCAGAAACAAATATGAATGGTCGGGACGCAATCAAAAGTTATTGCTGTAATTGCATTGTAGGTTTAAGGACAGTGGGATGCTGCTCACATGTTATGAGCATTATTTGGTACCTTAGTTACGCTCGCCATGAAGGTATGACCCGACCTGCCCCTTTCCTAGATGAAATAATATTAAGAATTGATTAGGTAATTATAAGAACAATAAAATAAATGTATGTTCCTACAAAAACAAAGTTGTTTTATTTACCCACACTCAAAACTCCATCAGCACTTCATCATTCATCATCATCAAACTATTGCAGACCGCTGCTGGACGTAGGTCTCTCCTAAAGCACCCTACTGAATAGGTACAATTCTCATGTCAATTTGCCAACGTACAATGCGTACCACGAAAGATGAGACTTGACACACCACGTGGTTTGACGTGCGCAGTACACGTTTTTAGGTATCTTTATCGGTAGACGGGACCGGACGTCATAGGGGCGGCAGAAAGAGCGGGGAGTCGGCGCATTGTAAGGATAAGTAAAACACTACAAAGATATCACCAGCTATCTAGCCGGTCGATTCTGTAAAAATCTCACCGTGAAAACTTAGGTGAAGTGAGTTTGTTTTTGCTAGGAATTGACACTATTGACAGCTCACTTCACCTAAGTTTTCACGGTGAGATGGTTACAGAATCGCATTGTAGAACATATCCTTTTTCACCAAAACAATGTTTATGTGCCTACACGTAATAATATTTATTGGGACATAACCTCAAAAATAAAACTGGTTATAACTTTTAGGTCCCAACTTCTAAAAATCTAAGAATTTTAAAAGGGCTTGCCTATCGTATTGACTATCAATTAAAACAAAAAATATCCCAAAACACGATATTTTATTAGGTGTACGAAACTCCCATACTTACAACCCTGCCGATCGCCTTTAGGGTTGGAATGTTTGGACTCATACAATTTCTTTAAGAACAATGAAAACTTGTTATGTGCTGCAAAAAGTACAAAAAAATACCTTTTTAAAAGTACAAAATAAATGATACTCTTTTTTGTAAGTCCGTACTCTTTATTTACCTCCTTTAAAATCAGATATACTCTATTTCTTCTAAAAGAAGTTGGCAACCCTAGGTATGGCTTAAACTATGCATACACAAACAATCGCAGCAATCGCGAGACATGTGCTGTCGATTTTTAAAGATTTCTATCGTCTATGGTTAGTCCATCACCTCCTGACCTGATGATCACGAGACCAAAATGGCAAACGCCCTTCCAAACATAAAAAAAAAATAATTTACTAAATCAGTCGATGCCTACTCCTTACTGTTAAGGAGTCGTACCTTCCATCATCAGCTCAGCTACATGAGATGATGATCACCATACGCAAGTACTTAAATTACTTCATAAGATTTGCGAAAAACGATGTTTGGGCCCATAAAATTTGAGGGTTGCCCTCGATTTCTCCATGATCCAATCATCAGATCCTGACTTGGTGACTATGGGACCACTTCAGAAGTATCTCCTTTCGAACAAAAAAATAATTTTGAAAATCGGTCCACATTTGGCGGAGTAATCGCGTAACAAACACACAAAAAAAAACATACCGTCGAATTGAGAACCTCCTCCTTTTTTGAAGTCGGTTAAAAAGGCCACTTTGGCAGAATCATAAGAGGATAACATTATGAATTATAATATGGCGAAGACAGTCCGTGTTTTTCTTTTTTTCGCTGCACTACGTAGGTATAATCAAAGAGATTGGGATTGGATTTGGATTGATTGGTATTTTAGCACAGACAAAAAAAAATAACTGAAAAACCCTTCACCAATGGGATTTGATACGATTAACAGACGGACGGACGGACAGACAGGCAGACAGACAGATAGATAGATAGATATACACATCTATAACGGTTGATCACTACTGGGCGCACCAAATGGGAGTCCAGCTCAGCATATGCCAGGTATATAATAACCGTGGGGCACGTCACATTAAGTGGATAATTTGTAGACAATTGACGTGCCCCACGGTTTTATTTTAGTCTAGTCTATGCATATGTTTATAATTCCCACGACTGTATCTATTTTATTATTTTTTGGTTTTTAGTACATTTATCTTAAACATTGCAATGTATGTTTAACATAAAACCGTTTAACTTAAAAAGTTTTCTTACCTATTTTTTATTTTCTAGTTTTTAGTTTTTATTTCGCATTCTGTTTAATTCATTTAGTGCTTGAAAAAAAAATTGTTATCAGCCATTTGGTAGCGGCGGCCATCTTAGATTTCAATTTTGCATAGTATTTTGTATTCTACTTGTTGAGACCTTTCATTTGATACCCATGTTGATGGGATTGATAAAACCTAAGTTATCCGCCATTTTGTAGAGGCCGCCATCTTGGATTTTAATTTTATATAGTACATTGTATTATACTGGTTGAGCACTTTCATTTGATACCCATATTGATGGGATCGATAAAACCTACGTAATCCGCCATTTTGTAGCGGCCGCCATCTTGTATTTCAATTTTTTATAGTATATTGAATTCTGCTTGTTGAGCCCTTTCATTTGATACCCATATTGATGGGATTGATAAAACCTACGTTATCCGCCATTTTGTAGCGGCTGCCATCTTGGATTTCAATTTTTTATAGTATATTGTATTCTGCTTGTTGAGCCCTTTCATTTGATACCCATATTGATGGGATTAATAAAACATAAATTATCCGCCATTTTGTAGCGGCGGCCATCTTGAATTTATAATGATAATGAATAAACATAATTGTATTGTCACCAAAATCCAAAGTGTATACAAAATTTCAGATTAATCGGTTGACAGGAAGAGGGTGAAATTTGAATTACTAAATATGACCCAAGAATAAATAATAAAACAAACGGGGTGAGCTAAATAAAACCGTTTAAAAAAATAAGCTATACTTACAGCCTTTGACCACATTTTTATTCGTCTGAAGTCTAATACATATAATAGCTTAATTTTCCTAAATCTTTACTAATTTCATTTAAATATGTACGTAAAGTTAATTATTAGTTTTAATTGTTTTATAAAACAACTAAAAAAGTTAATTGCAATTATTTTAATTGTAAGTTGCAATTGACATACGTTAATCAAATTAATTTAATTGCAAGGTGCAATTAAAAGTTCAATTGCGATTAATTTAATTGTAATTAATTTAATTGCAATTACTTTTTTAGTCAATTAACAACATAATTGACAAATTAATTGATTAATGCCCAACACTGCTAGGCGCAGTGACTGTTTCAACCTCCTCACGTGAGCTCGCTTAGAGCGCTGAGCACTCGATGGACAGTTCGTCCGCAACGATAGAACGAATGGAAAAGTATGAATAACGCCAACGGAGTACAAACCGCCCGCTCTCATTTGTCTCTCGCGGTCAAAATGGCTCCGTCTGCGGAGCGCCTTGTGTGCTCGACAGACTGGCTGCTGAATCATTGCGAGCAGAGTGGTCGCAGGCGACCGCTTACCGCGCTTACCGCTGACTGACTTTTCAAGGTCACATTCAGTCCACAAGTAGGCACACACTAGCACACATCCTCACGTGTAGACACTCGCCTCGGCCACACGCGCAAACGTAACCCTCGCTCGTAGTGTTCAAGTTCAGTCCACAAGTAGGCACACACTAGCACACATCCTCACGTGTAGACACTCGCCTCGGCCACACGCGCAAACGTAACCCTCGCTCGTAGTGTTCAAGTTCAGTCCACAAGTAGGCACACACTAGCACACATCCTCACGTGTAGACACTCGCCTCGGCCACACGCGCAAACGTAACCCTCGCTCGTAGTGTTCAAGTTCAGTCCACAAGTAGGCACACACTAGCACACATCCTCACGTGTAGACACTCGCCTCGGCCACACGCGCAAACGTAACCCTCGCTCGTAGTGTTCGTCCTGCTTATGTCTTACGGCATCCGTGCGTTTCTAGCTCCTATCGACGAGTTTCTATCTAAGTATTGTTTACTAGTACACATATAACTGTTTACATCCAACACATGTATTCCTTCGCGCGTACCTATACTACCAGTACAACGTTTATAACTTTTAACGAGCCTCTTATAAATTGTTGAGCACCTTAGGACTTGAGCTAGGTACTTACACTGTTGCAAAAGAACCACATTCACTATTTTCGCCAATGGCAATACTTTTCCACATGCCCAGAGAGGTGAAATGCTGCCCCCGCAAGACCCAGCTTAATTAGATTCAGAGGGGTCCTGCATCTTTGTCCAGTTTTAATACAACATTCAGCTGATTCATATTCAAAATATTTTATTTCACATAAAACTACATGGGCACTATGAAACTTCAGAAGCTAGGTGCACATTACCATATAAAAATATAATTTACACGAAGTTTTCAAATGACACTGCTAATAGTTATAGGAGGACAGTATACTCACTGGTCACTCACGCAGGCCTTGTGTTGCAGCTGGGGCGCGCGCACGAGCAGATCATCCAGCCGCTCGAGCGCTTCCGCAAGGAGCACATCGGCGCCGTCAAGGTAACCCAGCACCGCCCTCTCATCACCGCGTCAGTGTGCGCTGCACGCAGGCTTTTATTGTCTTCCTATTTATTAAACTTTATTGAATCACATGACAATGAGGTCCACAGTGTTAGTAACTAAACAACATAGCCTACACTGAAACAGATGGGGTCCGGTTAGCGGCC
Source organism: Luperina testacea (assembly GCA_927399505.1). NCBI lineage: Eukaryota > Metazoa > Arthropoda > Insecta > Lepidoptera > Noctuidae > Luperina > Luperina testacea. The sequence continues at coordinate 151,541 of OV656766.1, read as the reverse complement.
GTTTCAAAAAAGATAGCTGCTTGATAATTATCTCCTTTGTATCCCCGTGGCTTCGAAGAAAGATTGCATTGGCGTTGGGAAAGATCAGGAGAGCTCATGAAGCGCGGAGGTCGCGGTGTAGTGGTAGGGCCTTAGAGTTGGTGGATGAGCGGCCCTCGTGGCGCCCCGTGCCGCCTGCACGAGCGACACGTGTCGCGACCACGTCACTATACGCCTCTACTATAATCGACGCGTCCATGTTGCAGGAGGGGAAGAAGAAATTCGACAAGAAGACTGCCAAGTTCTGCCAGAGTCAGGAGCGCACGCTCTCGCTCTCCACCAAGAAACCAGAGGCTGTGTTCCAAGAGGTAGCTGATGACCTGAGCACTCCAGCGGCGCCACGTCCACTGGCCCACGCGCCCACTCGCCCACTCGCCCAACTGGCCTCAACCCGCCTCGTGTAACGTTGTAACTGTATTGGATACAACGTCGCTAAATGGACTTACGATTAGAACAGGCAGCTTGTCCCGCCATCTGTCGAGAGTGCATGAGATCAAGGGTCTGACTAGTTAAACTTATTATAAAGATGGCGTTCTGTTGTATCTCGCCACCCCATGGGGAAAAAGCCGTGATAAACTCATGCCTTTTCTCCATGGGGTTCCCCATGTTTGTAGGTTTACAAAACTTTATCCAAAATAAAATATTGGAAGTTGCGCGAGTGTTGCGAAACATGACGTTAATATGGTTATGTAACACACGACACTGCGCTCCTAGTAAGTGCGCGGAGAGCGCGCCGTCCGCTCGCCACTGTTATCGTAAATCGTTAATAAGTACTTGACGGTCCATGTGGTCTGCAGAACTGCTGAGCTCGTTAGTCTCGATGCCTATATACTTGCCGCCAGATACATAAGAAGGCAATGGCGGTCACTGTCCTACATATGTTAGGGGCGGAGCAGACCGATTCTTTTAGCACCGAGGAGGTTGGCTCCGCACACATTTGGATGCCAGTCGCCGCGATGTAGTCGGGCTTAAGGCTGCGGGCAGGAAACCAGTGGCGGACACTATAGCATTGAAGAGGCAGGCGGAAGCGGGCACGGGCCGGCGGCGGCGGGACGACCCGCGGGGTAGTTTCGTAACACACTATCAGTAGCAATGGGTTTCATTTTGACAGTTCAACAACATTCATTGCGTTATTTACGTTGTTGTGCAGACGCATTTTTCGAGCATATGAAGCAAAGGATTAGCAATATCCTTCAAAATGATTCAGATTGAGATTGACAGTGTGTTCCGCAATCAGGGTGCCGGTGCAACTGATCGCGACCGAGCGACTCGAGCGGCACAGCCGTGGTGCAGTCGCCTATGACTCGAGCGGCACAGCCGTGGTGCAGTCGCCTATGACTCGTGCAGCACAGCAGTGGTGCAGTCGCCTGTGAGATGCTGAAATGATAGCGTCTGCTATGGCCCTTTCAGATTCAAGAGATCTTTATATACATAGTTGTCAACAATTGAAAATGAAAATGATACTTAGTTGTGATTGGGATCCGTAGGAAGAGTTATTAGGTAAAGGGCAATGACCACCGCGCCGGCTCGCCACCATGCTATTGCCTCGTTATTTGGCACCAACTATACAGCTGTAGTAAAGTCCTATCCCAAATGTATCTGATGAAAATGTAAACAAAAGGATCAGAAAAAGTACCCGTGGATGCCGATGTGTAGTGCCACCTGTGCCACTTACAGTTTGAGTGCTTTCATTTGAATACTTGAATACTAAACCCGAAATTGTAATTTTGAATAATTTTTAACCGACTTCAAATAAAAAAGGAGGTTCTGTATTCGACCCGTATGTACCTATGTATGTATGTCTGTCTGCGATTTTCTCAAAAACCAATTTTGATAATTCCTTAATTAACATGATCAATATACTTTCAGGAAGGTTTTAGTACTTATATACTCATAATACATTAGGTAATTATTAGGATGTACGAAGTTATATGCATAAATGTACTGCATCTCCGGCATTTCTATGCGAATTTTGATGATTCTTCTAGTTGGTGTCTTAAATTCTTCAATGCACCTTAGCTTGGCACCACTTGGCTGCAATTGTATTTCATTATCTATGTCTTGTTTTCAATGGATAAGGTATGCCTCAGGGCTTTGCTTGGTTAGTTTTTGAGTTAGCTTCAATGATACGATATTTTTTCTACTTAGTTTATATTGATGATGTTTTAACTGATATTTACATAGGAAGTAGTATTAATTGAATTTGTGTGGGGTAGGTACAACTAAAAAGTGAAAAACAAAAACCTTTTACAAAAAACAACCAACTTCAAAAAAAACACTACAAAGTGAAAAATAACTTTAATTTCGGAAGTCGGTGTCAAAAAACAAAAATGCGGAACCAACGACACCGACTTCCGAAATTAAAGTAACTATTCAGTTTGTAGACGGTTGTTTTTTTAGGGTTCCGTAGTCAACTAGGAACCCTTATAGTTTCGCCATGTCTGTCTGACCGTCTGTCCGTCCTCGCTTAATCTCTGTGACCGTTAGCACTAGAAAGCTGAAATTTGGTACCAATATGTATATCAATCACGCCGACAAAGTGGTAAAATAAAAATGGGAAAAAATGTTTTTTTAGGGTAGCCCCCCTATATTATGTAAAGTAGGAAGTGATTTTTTTTTAATTTCAAACCTAACGTGTGATATATTGTTGGAAAGGTATTTAAAAATGAATAGGGGTTTACTAAAATCATTTTTTGATAATGTTAATAATTTCGGAAATAATCGCTCCAAAAGTAAAAAACAATGTGTCCCCCCCCTCTAACTTTTGAACCATTTAATAAGTTTAGAAAATATGAAAAAAATCTGAAAAGTAGAACTTTATAAGGACTTTCTAGGAAAATTATTTTGAACTTGATGGAAATAACAGTTTTTGTACAAAAATGACAAAAAGTTGTACAAAATAATTTCTGGACTAGGTTTGTAGTATAATCGTATATGCAAGCATTTTTTTAACTTCGTTTACATATTTTGGTATCCTGAACGTATCTTTTTTCAAACAAAAACAAAAATAGTAGATTATACAACAAGTGAATAAAAAGGGAATTTAGTTCGAGGTACGAAGTTGGATCCCGAGAGCAGCGAAGGATTCTAGTTTATTCACGTGTTGTGTACTCTACTTTTTACCATTGACTGTGAGAAAATAAAAAGGAGCATGGTATTTATATTCGTGGTTTTCCAGTCGCAGAACAAATTGTATGTTTTCAGGTACAACTCCCGAGATTTTGGCGGCAACAAATCATCTACTATAACTGCTGCTTTAGAACGAAATGATTCCGGAGTCAGTCTCTCATTTTCGATATCGGAAGAACTCATTTTATTATACATAATTACTTAATAGATTTTCCAATAACACAAAACAACCACAATAACAGATAAAAAAGAACGTAACTAAATTGCCGGGTTTTTTTTTTTAATTTGGAATAGAATAGCTCCATTCAGCCTCCCAGTACGTACTTTCAGCAGCAGCGTTTTTTTTTTGTACGTTCCAAATTCAAAATGTCTTTATTCACTCAGTGAGTAAAAGAGAGTTTTATTCACTGTTATCGATGAATAAAATGCCCTTTTTCGAGTGGCAATGGTAAAAAAGAATTATTAAAATCGAATCCCAATATTTTAAGATCTATGATCGACTACGATTATTACGCGAACATAATGGATACCCACTTTTAAAGTCATAAGTGGGAACACTTATTGTGACGGACGGGAAACTACGGAATCCTACACTGAGCGTGGCCCGACACGCTCTTGGCCGGTTTTTTTTGTAAAAAGTTTTTATTTTTGAAGATGTTGTTCATTTGGCAGTTGATGATATTACTTAATGATTTTCCAATTGCAAATTAGAATAATTGTTGGAAAAACTGGTGACGTATATAAAGTCCTTCTAAATACAAATGCATGTGTCACTGGGTGAATGATGGAGCAAGAAAAGTTTTGTTTACAATTACATCAGATGCTTTTGGAACAGAGTACGGCTCTGGAGTGTACAGTACAGCGGTGTGTGCAGGCCGACGCGGCGATGGACATGGCGGAGCGCGACTTCTGCCAGGCGTCGCTGGAGTACGTGTTCCAGCTGCAGGCGGTGCAGGAGCGCAAGAAGTTCGAGCTGGTGGAGACGCTGCTGGGCTTCGTGTTCGGCTGGTGGACCTTCCACCACACGGCGCATGACGTGCACGCCGACGCCGAGCCGCGCGTCAAGGACCTGCAGCTGCGCATCCAGCGGGTGAGTAGCGCTGTGAGCACTGTGGGACGCGCTCTGCTCTCTAGCAGCGGGTGAGTCCGCGCTGTGAGCACTGTGGGACGCGCTCTGCTCTCTAGCAGCGGGTGAGTCCGCGCTGTGAGCACTGTGGGACGCGCTCTGCTCTCTAGCAGCGGGTGAGTCCGCGCTGTGAGCACTGTGGGACGCGCTCTGCTCTCTAGCAGCGGGTGAGTCCGCGCTGTGAGCACTGTGGGACGCGCTCTGCTCTTTAGCAGCGGGTGAGGCCGCGCTGTGAGCACTGTGGGACGCGCGCTGCTCTCTAGCAGCGGGTGAGTCCGCGCTGTGAGCACTGTGGGACGCGCGCTGCTCTCTAGCAGCGGGTGAGTCCGCGCTGTGAGCACTGTGGGACGCGCGCTGCTCTCTAGCAGCGGGTGAGTCCGCGCTGTGAGCACTGTGGGACGCGCGCTGCTCTCTAGCAGCGGGTGAGTCCGCGCTGTGAGCACTGTGGGACGCGCGCTGCTCTCTAGCAGCGGGTGAGTCCGCGCTGTGAGCACTGTGGGACGCGCGCTGCTCTCTAGCAGCGGGTGAGTCCGCGCTGTGAGCACTGTGGGACGCGCGCTGCTCTCTAGGAGCGGGTGAGTCCGCGCCGCACTCGTGGGACGCTCTGCTCTCTAGCAGCGAGCGCGCCCGCCCCGTGCAGGTGTCGCGTGTGTGTCCGTGTCCAACTAAACAACACTAACGACGTTTTGCTTTCAATGAGTCTGACTATGATCTGCCTCTCATACTACATTCAATCATTAAGGGGATGCGCTAAAGTAGCCCGCTACATTTAAATCTCACGATTGTAAATATGATTGGCGACAGCAACAAATATGTATTACAGAAACATTAGAATCACCAATACGACGGTCTAGGTTAGCATTGGCCTTAAATGTGAAGATGTCACGCGTGAAGTAGTCGTTCAGTAGGTCATTTGAACTCGGAGAGGTCTATTGATGATTCTTATGATTATAATTCTATAAATACATATTACTTACGATCACGAATCACGTTTTGATCAATATGCAACCTGATATTGACCTAAAAATTGCTAAAACGTAACAAAATAAGAATTTCGTGGGCTACCTTAACTACCCTGGCTTCCCTGGCGCTCGCTCCGAGCGGCGCTGGCCGGCTGGCGGCTGAGAGGCCCGGCTGGCTCATCATCGTGTTGTAATTCGACGTGATAGAGAAGCGTTGTATGAATACTCAGTGTGTGACAGCGTGCATGTTCCCGCGCTGTGCCTGTGTGCGTGTGAGCTTGTCGCACACAGTACATACTATCCATTGAGTTTCTACTGCTGACGGCGCGTGCCGACGCGTGGGCGGGTTAGCACGGCAATAGCGATCTCGATTCTTCTATAGGAAACGGTTCAAAATGTACCCAGCTCCGGCGCTAATGATTTGTATTTCAGTAATCTGTGGGCACTACCAAGTCGAGCATCTACAAACAAACAAAGACAGCGCTGTACTATACTTTTCTCGAAGCTATTCAGGACATTTTGGACCCCCTGTAACTTCGTTGTGAATAAAAGTAAAAGCTTGAATTTTCAGTGACCAAGAGGGCATAATATAACGTATATTCCCAAAATACATTCAATTGGAACCTGTAGTTAAAGTGACTGTTGTAACAGTATATTTATTAACGACTAGCTTCTGCCCGCGACCTCGTCCGCTTAATTTCGGTTTCCGAGCCGTCGCGTCGCGTCGCGCCCTGGTCCCCGCCCGTGCTGCTACTTCGTCCGCTTGATTTCGGCTTCCGAGCCGTCGCGTCGCGTCGCGGCCTGGTCCCCGCCGGTGCTGCGACTTCGTCCGCTTGATTTCGGCTTCCGAGCCGTCGCGTCGCGTCGCGCCCTGGTCCCCGCCCGTGCTGCGACTTCGTCCGCTTGATTTCGGCTTCCGAGCCGTCGCGTCGCGTCGCGCCCTGGTCCCCGCCCGTGCTGCGACTTCGTCCGCTTGATTTCGGCTTCCGAGCCGTCGCGTCGCGTCGCGCCCTGGTCCCCGCCCGTGCTGCGACTTCGTCCGCTTGATTTCGGCTTCCGAGCCGTCGCGTCGCGTCGCGCCCTGGTCCCCGCCCGTGCTGCGACTTCGTCCGCTTGATTTCGGCTTCCGAGCCGTCGCGTCGCGTCGCGCCCTGGTCCCCGCCCGTGCTGCTACTTCGTCCGCTTGATTTCGGCTTCCGAGCCGTCGCGTCGCGTCGCGCCCTGGTCCCCGCCCGTGCTGCGACTTCGTCCGCTTGATTTCGGCTTCCGAGCCGTCGCGTCACGTCGCGCCCTGGTCCCCGCCCGTGCTGCGACTTCGTCCGCTTGATTTCGGCTTCCGAGCCGTCGCGTCGCGTCGCGCCCTGGTCCCCGCCCGTGCTGCGACTTCGTCCGCTTGATTTCGGCTTCCGAGCCGTCGCGTCGCGTCGCGCCCTGGTCCCCGCCCGTGCTGCGACTTCGTCCGCTTGATTTCGGCTTCCGAGCCGTCGCGTCGCGTCGCGCCCTGGTCCCCGCCCGTGCTGCGACTTCGTCCGCTTGATTTCGGCTTCCGAGCCGTCGCGTCGCGTCGCGCCCTGGTCCCCGCCCGTGCTGCGACTTCGTCCGCTTGATTTCGGCTTCCGAGCCGTCGCGTCGCGTCGCGCCCTGGTCCCCGCCCGTGCTGCGACTTCGTCCGCTTGATTTCGGCTTCCGAGCCGTCGCGTCGCGTCGCGCCCTGGTCCCCGCCCGTGCTGCGACTTCGTCCGCTTGATTTCGGCTTCCGAGCCGTCGCGTCGCGTCGCGCCCTGGTCCCCGCCCGTGCTGCGACTTCGTCCGCTTGATTTCGGCTTCCGAGCCGTCGCGTCGCGTCGCGCCCTGGTCCCCGCCCGTGCTGCTACTTCGTCCGCTTGATTTCGGCTTCCGAGCCGTCGCGTCGCGTCGCGCCCTGGTCCCCGCCCGTGCTGCTACTTCGTCCGCTTGATTTCGGCTTCCGAGCCGTCGCGTCGCGTCGCGCCCTGGTCCCCGCCCGTGCTGCTACTTCGTCCGCTTGATTTCGGCTTCCGAGCCGTCGCGTCGCGTCGCGCCCTGGTCCCCGCCCGTGCTGCTACTTCGTCCGCTTGATTTCGGCTTCCGAGCCGTCGCGTCGCGTCGCGCCCTGGTCCCCGCCCGTGCTGCTACTTCGTCCGCTTGATTTCGGCTTCCGAGCCGTCGCGTCGCGTCGCGCCCTGGTCCCCGCCCGTGCTGCTACTTCGTTTTGGCTTAGCCTTCTTTCTGACATTGTTTTTCTTTTGCTTGGCTCCTAATGGACGTAGCGTGATATTAAATGATAATGATAAATTATAATTAAATAGTCCTTCTTAAGAGGTCGTTGTACTCATCATTTTGAACAAGTTTACTATGGGACTAAAGCTGAAATCGCGCAAAAGAATCAGTTGTTCTCTACATTTATGTACGTATAACTCGTCAAAATGTAGGGTTTTTTTTTTCGCGATTTCCGGTTTGGTCCTATAGTAAAAGTTGTTCATAATTATGAGTACAATGACCTCTTAAGAGGTTATTGGTGTTTTTCCAATAACCCTGTATAACCTTTCTCAAAAATTGGGCTATCAAATGCAAAAATATTTTTTCAAATCCGACTGGAAGTTCCAGAGATTACCCCCTACATATGAAATTTTTCCTCTTTATAATATTAGTATAGTAAAAAACATGTCTAATATTGATAAGGACACTCAAAATGCGGATACAGACATTGCACATGCCTCACCACGAATATGAACGCCCACACATTGCGAATCATGCGATGAGCGCCGTGCGCTGCATGCTTCGCAATGTTTATATCCGCCTTAAAATGTTGTTAACTAATTCGGTAACAATTTATGACAAACTTGCTGGATAGGCCCCCATACATAGGTATTGAATAAATTAACCGACTTAGTTTTACATTTGCGGTAGAAGAACTGCGTTGCGAGGCTTGCATTTTTGTACATGTTATGTTGTTGATGGGAAATCTCCACAAAACGACGACAACCAACAACGCAATCAACTTAACTCAATACTGGTAGGTATTTTAGCTGCATCCGGTTAGCCTGGAAGTCGACCCCAACATAGCGGGAAATGGCTAGGCAAATGATGATAATATACTAGCGCATTGCTCGTATCACTTGATAGAGCGATGTGCTAGTACATTACTATTAACTTCCCCGAGCTCATAAAATATGTTAGCCCCTGGCTAACATATTTTATTTGCTCGAGGAAGTCTTGTAGGCGGTAGTCACAATAACTCATATTTGGATTAAAATAAATGTAATCATTTATGTGAACTGTATAGTCATTCATATACAAGCGTATCACTAAACTTTGAAATGAAACACAAGCTTGAGTTACAGAGGTACAATAAAATAAAAACAATACTTAATCGAAATTTATTAGAACAGGAACCGAGCATAGTAGGATGGTCTCGATTCGTATTTGGAGAAAATCTGAATCGTGAAACTTTACAGATAGTAAGTACGGAAACAGAACTACTACTGAAATCGATACGTCTATTGTTTGGATTCTTACAAACACATTTTAGGGAAAGGGACCGCTGTTGCCTAGCAAACACGCACCAATTGAACGCACGAGCGTCCGTGAGTTGCGAGTGAGAGTGAGTCGAGTGGCGCGGCGCATGCGGCGCGTGTGGCTTCACTAACCTGTGCGCGCTTGCAGACGCGGAGCAACTTCGACGAGATGAGCAAGCAGACCGAGTCGCTCATGAAGAAGATGATGGAAGTGCGCCAGATGGTGAGTGTGGCACTGTGTGACTCCGGCGGCCCTGTGTGTGTGTGTAACGCGAGTGTGTGTGCGCAGAACAAGGAGGAGGAGGCGGCCGAGGAGGCGGGGGGCGGGGCGGCGCGCGCCGGCTACCTGTTCCTCATGGAGAAGAGTGAGTAGTTGCCTCGTTAACATTATCGTAGTGCTCGTCAAGTACATGACAGTGCAAGTTTACGAAAAATTATAACAAACTGAGTATCTTCTCTACTTAATAAATATCTTAAATTTATTCACTGACAGCCACCTACAACCTAACCCTCTGGGTATAAAAGTCTACAATTCTAACTAAGCATACAATTTTGCAGAAGAGATCCTTATATAGCGAAAAGTGAGCACTAAAAAGGAAGAAAGGCCGATGGGAAGTCCTATCGGGCACAATGAGCGATTCTTCCCATGAACTGTTATTAGCAGTCAGAGAATTTTGTCAACTGTGTCGGCTGATTCATAGCGTGACGGCGGTGCAATCAGCTGATCCAGTTCAACCGTGACATCTGACAGGCGTGCTACTGCGATAATCATATTGTAAGATAACAAGTTGTTGATGTGTGCAGAGGCGTTCGGCACCACGACGTGGAGCAAGCACTACTGCACGTACGAGAAGAGCTCGCGCCAGCTGGCGCTCACGCCCTACAACCAGATCAACGTGAAGACGGTCAGTACGGGCTACGGGGCGCAGGGCTGCCATGTAGCAGTAGTAGTGTATATCTGAGGGGCAATTCCGTATTTTTAAGAAGATTCTCATTCTAATCTCAGTGCCATCTGTCAAAAATACCGAATACTTTACTACCTTCATTTTTTGCCTAGTATTAGACATTGATTGTCGCCGAGATGACATTAAAACTATGTTTTGAAAGTTTTAATTACGGGAATTGGCCTTCTGATTTCTGAGGGAACTAAACCGTACACACGTATAACAAGAGTATTCATTATTGTTAGTCTAAAGCATTTCTTTTGTACTGTTTGCGGAACATTATTGTGTTCCCCAGAAATTCTAAGTTCGAATAGATGAGCGGACCATTTCCTAACGTCGCGTCGTCCTGTTTCTCTCTTCCCGCCACTTCGCGTTCACGACCGAAAACTCTCGCTCAATGCATGTTCAGCATTCACTGAACGAGAAGTAGAATAGTAGTGGCAGGAATTAATTTCATTCAATGCGAAGCCAGAGCCAATATGTAACACACATCAAAAATGACTAGGGATCAATATTTCTGCCATACTTCTTAGTGAAATCAATACAAAACAACGTTATTATGCAGAGAAGACTTCATCAAAGCCGTAGGAAGGTTGGAAGCTGGTTTTCACACACTGCAAGAGTCGCACTTGCCGCAGCTAATATCATCTACCTATCAAATCATCAGAGCCGTGGGAAGGTTGAAAGCTGGTTCTCCACACACTGCCAAAGTCGCACTTGCCGCAGCTAATATCAACCATCTATCAATCGCCAGAAAATCTTTTTTGCCTGTTACAACGGACGTGGGCGGCCATTCCGCAACAAGATTTGGTTGAACTCATATTGAGTATGGCTATTGTGTTGTACGCGTTAAAGGCTACGGTTAATGTTTTAAGCAATAAAAACCTTTAAAAACTTTTATTTTTATCACATTTATTGTCAGGATTAATTAAGGTGAAAAATCCAGCATTGTAATTGCAATTGCAGGCAGTACTTCGTCGATCTATTACAAATCATTAAATTTTATTTAATCAATTCAAATAGACAAAATATATTTTTGAAACACCTTGATCTCTAGGACACTTTTGATGTGTGTAAATAGAGTATTTTAGCGTACTCTATTGCTTTCGTAGATTGTGAAGTGCGCGCATGCGAACAGAGTAGGCTCGTGAACCCTGCGGTCTGTCGCAGGCGAGCGGCACCGAGGCGCTGTGCGTGTGCGGCGCGCGCGCCTGCAGCGAGCCCGTGGAGCGGCGCTTCTGCTGGGAGTGCGTGCCGGCCGAGCGCGACCGCGCCGTGCTCGTGCTGCAGGCGCTGGGCGAGCGCGACCGCGCCGCCTGGCTGCGCGCGCTGCACGCCGCGCCCGCGCACGCGCCCGCGCCCGCGCCCGCGCCGCGCCCGCCCGGGCCCGCGTGCGCGCTGGACGACGCGGGCTTCGCCTTCGTGCGGCGCGTGGCCGGCGCCATCGAGGCGCGCGGCCTGGAGGAGCAGGGCCTGTACCGCGTGGCCGGCGTGGCCAGCAAGGTGGCGCGCCTGGTGGCGTGCGCGGCGCCGGGCGCGCGCGTGCCGGCGCTGCGGGACCCGCTGGAGTGGGAGACCAAGACGCTGACGTCGGCCCTCAAGAGCTACCTGCGCGCGCTGCCCGACCCGCTGCTCACGCGCGCGCTGCACGCGCAGTTCATCGCCGTCGCCAGTACGTGCTCGCGCGCATGCGCCGGCGCCGGGCCGCAGCGGCGACCGGTGTCGAATGTACCTGTCTGATCGAACACAATATCCAATGTGCATCCGCCACATTTTTTTTGAATGGCCTCTCGTTTTTCAACCTTTGGGGTTGTCGTCTGCTTAACCGTGCTTGCCTCAATAAATGAAGGCCTCCAGCCAGAGCATAAAAACTTAAAAATTTAACAGACTACCAATAAGGGCACCCCTGTAGGGTACGAACCTCGGCTTAGGGCGTCGCTGAGAGAAAACTATAGCCTCAGCGGCGCGGGCTGGCTCGAGCAAGGGTCGGGGCGGAACCTCCACCACAAACACAGAAATGGTATTTAATGTCAGTTCCATCCAGCGATTGCTTCGAGAATGGACTGGAGAGTGAAAGTAAATTCTCGCTCCCGAGGATATTCTCCAAACGAAAACTTAATAATCTACGGTACTTTATTTAACAACTTCAATTCTCCGTAAATTCTCCTGAGCGAGACCATTCTCGAAAAAAAAAATATTTGAAAATTCTCATAGGTTACTTAAATTCTCCTAACATTTCGTAAGTTATTCATGTTTAATTAGGATTTGCATTAAAACAAAGGACTCTGGTGCGGTGAATATGTTACATGTAAGGTAGGTTGCTAAGACTTACATAAAGCTTAACGTTGCACCTCCAGTACAGGAGTAGGAGGGTGAAAGTTACACATTTCTTAATTTGTTTTAAACAGTTGTCTAGGACTTCGGGAAGTGCTCTAGAGCTTTTGATGAGTGAGTCAGTCAGTCATTGACAGAATCGACGAATTTTAGGTATTAATCAAATCCAAAGTATATAAGTCTGCTAAATACATTTTATCCTGACAAGCTTTCTAGCAATATCCAGCCCGAAGCTATAAGGGTATGAATGAAAATACAACGAAATGCATCGAGAAAAGGTAGGTAGGCTTTTTGTTTCTGGCTCGTGTTGGCGGGGGTACTACCGTGCCCCCAGCTCCCAAGAACAACGGTTGACAAATTGTAAAATTAACTAAAATAATAGCAATATATTCGTTTGGTAATCGACATTGTTTTCGATAGCATGACGCTAGTGGATCTGCACAGCCACATCACTAAATCGCCGCAAGAGGCAGCGGGCGTACCACGCGATGCACCGCATAAATAAAGTATCGTTTTGTGATTTTCATATTGCTTGTCTAGTCACTTAGCGACATACTTGGGTCGTGCGTGATTAAGGAGCAATGTATTAACTGCGAAAATAGTACAGTCGCTGCGATATATAAAAACAAAATTAACACACCACTCCGACATATAAGCCCCAACGATGTGGCGGAGGTAGGGAGGCACCCGATGGTACCGCAGTGCCTCCCGAATACAACTCCAGGGCAGGGTGTTGAAGGCGTTGGAGATGTCCAAGGACACCGCCAACATCACCCCGCCCCGGGCTACCGCTTCCTCAGCCAGGACTCTCACTCGCGACACAGCGTGAATGGTGGAGCACCCATGCCGAAAGCCGAACTGGCTGCCGTCCAAGTCCGGCCCCTCCGCACAAGTGGCCGACGAGGCGGGCTGCGATTATCCGCTCAAACAGCTTACCCACCTCGTCTAGCAGCACTATGGGCCGATACGCGGACGGCGAGTCTGCGGAGCGCCCTGCTTTCCTGAGCAGGACCAGACGACCAGATTTCTACAAAGTCGGAAACTGGCCCCGCTCGAGGCACGCTGTGTTGAGTCCTCTCAGTTAGGGCTCAAGCTCCAGAGCGAGGGCTAACACGCAGCCGTGGATTCCGTCGGGCCCCGGAGCCACGTTCTTGGCCCGGAGCCGCATCACGGCTGCCCCTATCTCTGCCTGTGTCACCTCTGGGACGCTGATGGCGTTCTCTGCGGCTGTGGGCAAAGCCATCTGCGGCGGAGTGTGCTCCGCTCTCGCCGGGAAGAGGGCTGCGACTACCTCCTCCAGCAGCTCGGGTTGGAGACTCTCCGTAAGTGGGGGCGCCGCTGCTCGAAGCAACTGCGCGATCTTGGCGGTCCACCAGTACACCTGGCGCCTTGCTGACTGTGCGTGGACCCGGGGCATGGACGCGTCGCTGATTTGCGTCATCGCCCAGCGGAACCATAGCGCCTCCTGCTCGACGTCGACGGGTCCGTCCGTCGCCGACTCCCGGAATTAGGCCTGCTCGAGAAGCTCCCTGTCCATACGCTTACGCGCCCAGCGCGGACGCACATCCGCACGTTCTCGGGCGGACATCCACCGGCTCTGGCGACGGCCGCCGCGGCCTCAGCCGGAGTCGGCGAGTCGTCCAGGCCGTCGACGCGCAGTTCAGCGGTCTTCATCGGCCTGGACACTCAAACGTCCTCCGGGTTGAGGACCTCCCGCAGCTTGGCGGCCAGGACGTCACCTTTTCGCCACTAGAGGTACCCGCCACCTCTAGCAGTCGCGCCCCCGTAATCGCTGACCTCATTTTGAGGCCAGACGGTATGCCAAGGTCGGGAAACGCGACTTTGGCTTTCGCCTCCGTAAGGACCGCCTTATAGTAGACGCCCCTTTCGACGGCTCCAGGCTGCAGCGTAATAACTACAGCCGCGGAGCGTGGGGCTCTGACCCTAGGCGGTCCCTGAGCCTTCTTGGGTGCCGGTGTCGGTGCTCTAGCGAGTTCCGGTGGCGGCGGCGCCGTCTTCCTCTTACGGCGGCCCCTCTTGACGACCGTCGTCCAGGTCTCCATGGTGGACCCGGGTGCGGTCGTCGAGGGTGCGGTCGCCGGGGGTGCGGTCGGCAGGGGCGCGGACGTGCCGTCCACGGGCTTTCTGCGTCCCTCCGCGGGCCTTTTGGCCCCCTTGGGTTTGCCGGCTGTCGGTCCCAGCTTAGCGGGCTCCCCTTTCCTCTGCCTATCAGCAGCGAACGGCGGCCCTGCAGACGGGCATTCACCAAACCCCCACACTGCAGCATGCAGATGCGAACGATCTTCTCGATCTCCGCATCCGCAGGTGTAGGGGCAAGGACCGACACGGGTACCGGCCCCGCGTGCGGACGGTCCACGCTGGGCGCGTAAGCGCATCGACAGGGAGCTTCTCGAGGAGGCCGCTATTGTTCAGGCCTGGTTCCGGGAGTCGGCGACGAACGGACCCGTTGACGTCCAGCAGGAGGCGCTGTGGTTCCGCGGGGCGATGACGCAAATCAGCGACGCGTCCATGCCCCGGGTCCACGCACAGTCAGCAAGGCGCCAGGTGTACTGGTGGACCGCCGAGATCGCGCAGCTGCGCGTCGCGTGCGTGGCGGTCAGGCGCCAGTACACCCGATACCGGAGGAGACGTCTTCGGGTCCCTGACGAAAAAGCCGCGCTGTATGAGGTGTACCGCGCGGCGAAGAGGACTCTGTGGCTGGCCATCGGCGAGGCGAAGTCGCGAGCCAGGGAGGAGATGTTGGAGACTAGACGGGGATCCGTGGGGGCGCCCTTATCGCGCGGTTCGAGGGAAACTTCGAGCCGCGGCGCCCCCGCTTACGGAAAGTCTCCAACCCGAGATGCTGGAGGAGGTGGTCGCAGCCCTCTTCCCGGCGAGAGCGGAGCATACTCCGCCGCCGATGGCTTTGCCCACGGCCGCAGAGTCCACCGAAGAGAACGCCATCAGCGTCCCAGAGGTGACACAGGCAGAGATGGGGGCAGCCGTGATGAGGCTCCGGGCCAAGAACGTGGCTCCGGGGCCCGACGGGATCCACGGCTGCGTATTAGCCCTCGCTCTGAAGGAGCTTGAGCCCCAACTCAGAGGACTCTACACAGCGTGCCTTGAGCAGGGCCAGTTTCCCACTTTGTGGAAATCTGGTCGTCTGGTCCTGCTCAGGAAGGCGGGGCGCCCTGCGGACTCACCGTCCGCGTACCGGCCCATAGTGCTGCTAGACGAGGTGGGTAAGCTGTTCGAGCGGATAATCGCTGCCCGCCTCGTCAGCCACTTGTGCGGAGAGGGGCCGGATCTGGACGGCAGCCAGTTCGGCTTTCGGCACGGGCGCTCTACCATTCACGCTGTGTCGCGTGTGAGAGTCCTGGCGGAGGAAGCGGTGGCCCGGGGCTGGGTGATGTTGGCGGTGTCCTTGGACATATCCAACGCCTTCAACACCCTGCCCTGGAGTTGTATTCGGGAGGCACTGCGGTACCATCGGGTGCCTCCCTACCTCCGCCACATCGTTGGGGCTTATCTGTCAGAGAGGTGTGTCACCTACGTGGGACGTGATGGCGGAAACCGCACCGCATGTCGTGCGGTGTTCCACAGGGCTCGGTCTTGGGCCCGCTCCTGTGGAACATCGGGTACGACTGAGTGTTGAGGGGCGAGCTCCAACCGGGCGTGGACCTTACGTGTTATGCTGACGACACGCTGGTCACTGCCCGGGGGAGCTCGCACAGGGAGGCAGCGTTGCTGGCGACGGCTGCGGTGTCACAGGTGGTGAGCCGCATACGTCGCCTGGGCCTGGAGGTGGCCCTCAACAAGTCGGAGGCCATGGTGTTTCATGGCCCCCGGCGGGCGCCGCCGCCCGGATCACACATCGTGGTCGGGGGGGCTCGGATCGCTGTCGAGTCCACCATGAAGTACCTGGGATTGGTGCTCAACAGCCGGTGGGATTTCGGCCCCCACTTCCGGCGGCTGGCGCCCAAGTTGTTGGGCGCTGCTGGGGCGCTGTCAACGCTGCTTCCCAATCTGGGGGGCCCGAGCGCCGCCTGTAGGCGGCTCTACGTGGGGATCGTGCGATCCATGGCCCTGTATGGGGCCCCGATCTGGGCGACCGACCTGACGGCCGGTAGCATCGCAGTCCTGCGAAGGCCACAGAGAGCGATGGCCGTCAGAGTCGTCCGGGGGTATCGCACGATCTCCTACGAGGCGGCTTGCGTACTGGCTGGATCCCCGCCCTGGGACCTGGAGGCGAAAGTACTCGCGTCACTGTACCGGTGGCGCGAGGAAGCGCGGGCGCGTGGCGAGGGGCTGACGCAGCGCCATATGGAGCTGCGTCGGTCTCAGCTTCGCGAGGTCCTGGTGGCGGAATGGCGGGACAGGCTTTCGCGCCCTACCGCCGGCCTCGGTACCATCGAGGCGGTCCGGCCAGTACTCGAGCGCTGGCTCGGGAGGAGGCACGGCTCCCTGTCGTTTCGGGTGACGCAGGTGCTCTCGGGGCATGGTTGCTTCGGGAAGTACCTGTGTCGCATTAACAGGGAGCCGGACGCCCGGTGTCACCACTGCGTCGACTGCCGGGAGGACACGGCGTGGCATACGCTGGCAGAGTGTGCCGCTTGGGAGGAGCCGCGCCGTGCCCTCATCTCAGAAGTAGGCAGTGACCTCTCGCTGCCGGCCGTGGTCGAGTCGATGGTCGACAGCGCGGAGGGCGGACAACGCCCTCTTCCGGCCCCCCTAAATGGGTCCAGGGGCGATGGACTCGGGGACGTCCGTCGCCCCCCACACATCAGGCCACGCCACCTCGGGTAGGTGGCGGCGCGATGTGTTCCACGCGCGCCCCTCTTAGACGTCGCGGGGGGAGTCAAACACCTCACTCCCCCCCCTGACCAGACGGGGCCCGCAGAGGCGGGCCGGCACCAGCCGGGGGTTGCGGAAGGATCGTACGTTCCCGCGACCCCCGGCGTAGGTGTGAGATGGAACACCGGGGTGGTTTTTAGTCAGTAAGAGTCTGACAGACCCCGCCGTCCGCCCCAAGGCGGCGGACATCCATGAGGATTTTCCAACCCGGAACAAAAAAAAAAAAAAAAAGGGACCGACACGGGGCTGACAGTGGCGGGGCAGTGACGGGAGCGAACCCGGTGGCCGCAGGACTCCTCTGCTGCCATTCTGCCCTCTACGCGGCAAGCTCCCGCTTGAGGTCCTCGAGCTCGGATCTGAAACGGCCGTTCTCCCACAGCATTGCCGTCTGCTCCGTGATTGTTCGATTCAGGAGGACCCCAACTCCCTCCTTTAGAGCGCGCGTGAACGTGCCCTTCAGGCTGCCAGATTTAGTGGCAACCTTCAGGACGACGTCCACGCCGTCCAAAACTTGGCGACTGAGCGCCACCGCCGACAGGCTCTCTCCGGCAGCCGCCTGAGCAGAGCGTCGTTCTCGGGCCAGTCGGGCCATCTCGCTTACCTCGTCAGCCGCCACCGCCTTCCGCTGTGCCCGCTTTGCGGCATTTGCCTTCGCCTTGTTGCTTGGCAGCAACAGCGAGGAGACAGCGGAGTCTTCACTCGGGTCCCCGGGGGTCCCGTCACTCCGCACTCTCCAGGCGCACCGATACCGGCGTAGCGGGCCGCAAAAAGCGACCCCGTGAGTCGCGGGCCGGTAATCGAGCGGAAGGTCCGCCCGCAACCGCACGACCACGCCCCCTCTGCGCACTTGTAATTTTTGCGGTCGACAGGTCCTCCTCGCTAGAGGAGAGCCCCATCGACCCTAAAATCCTCGCTGTGTGGACGCTTCGTCAAGGGGTTACGCTCACGCGTGTCCTGGTCGAACAGTTGGTCCTCACCAGGACCTGAGCCTCCTCGGCTTTTGTTGCCGTCCACGACGGCAGCCGGTTCTGTTGCGTCGCACAGGCGCTCCAGACTAACCCAGAGCACCTTTTCTTGCGACGCAAGTGGTTGACGCAGGTCGGCAGTGGTCTGTCGGCCCACGAGACTAGTGTTGCTCCCTCCAGATACGAAGGGGCTGCTTTCCGAAGAAGGGCGGGATTGTCCCTCCTTGGGTAGGAGGGTACCCGCCTGGGGAATAGTTTTCACATTAGTCTGTTCCATTTTTTGTTCCTTTTAAGGGTGAGGTCCCTTTTCCGCGCTAACGACCGGATGCCCTCGGCACGCTAGACCTTAGGATTGGGGTATTTTTTTAAAGACGTTGTCTTCCTCGTGGCCCGAGCCTCAGTGGCCCGGACCCCCGGTCCTGAACTCAGGATTATGGGGTGGCCGACGATTGGGCAGAACCAACCGCCGCCCCGGCGTCCGGATGCCGGACAGACGCCGCGCGGACATTGGACCACCCACGCTCTCGTGGGTTCAGCGGCGCGAACCGCCCCTTCCCAGTATACGCCGACTCACTTCCCTCTGTAAGCAGAGGAGGAGTGGACGTATGACCGTCCGTCGGTAGCCCGGTTCCCTTCACCGTTCATCAAGGATGATTGGTGATTGGAACCATGACCTTCCCCCGTGTGTTGAAAATTAGCCACCAGCCCCAAGTGTCCACCAAAACCTGGTGGACAAAACCGGTCAAAGTGGAGGTGCTTCGGGGAGACCTATGTCCAGCAGTGGACGTCTTTCAGCTGAAATGATGAAATAATAAATAATGTTTATTTGCCAAAAACAGTGTTTACGGTTCCTTATAGTCTACATTAATAGCTAGGCTTACAAAAAATAAAAATAAAGAATGACGCAAAGGAAGCAATTTCGAGCCGGCCCATCATACACTGAAACTACACACTAAGCAAAATTACAGTTGCATTACGTTGGTAATGCACTAAAGGAGGTCACTATATTAATAAAGTAGTTAATTATTAAATATTGCTAACGAGCACGTCTGTACACTGCGTATGACAAATGAATCTCAAATACTATCTATACCTAGTAAGGTATGCAAAGTAATTAACATTACAGGACACAGTACATTAAATTAAATTATTTGCCTTATGTTACCTAGCCACGCCAATGTATCAACAAATACAATAAATACTATACGAACAATTTGAAATGTAAACAAAAACTTATTACCTAAATAAAAGCCTCCAGGTATTATATAAAGGGCGTGACAGCTTACATATTTATGCAATGCTGGATTCTGTCGTGTTCCAGCCCCATCGAACGTCCATTATACGGAGCCAGATATGGTCATCGTTGGTAGCCTGCCGTAACCCGGGGATTGTTCGCACCCCCGTCCCGCCGTTACTGTGACCGCAGCCATGACCAGGAATAGCGGGACCACCACTAGGGGCCGTTGTTTTGGCACTTTCTTCATTGGGAGGTTTAATTCTCGTAATTACCACGCTGGCTATGCGGGTTGAACCAATCCGCGCCTCGTCCGTCAGTGGTAGAGTGTACCGTAGGCAGTCCGGTTGTTGCCTGCTCCCCCTTACATGCGGATGGGCCTCGCTGGATGGAAACTGAAATTAAATGTTATTTCTGTGTTTGTGGCGGAGGTACATTGAATATTTTGTTCAATGAGACAGGTACACAGAACCGGTTTCGTCGCTGTGGCTCAGGTGAGATCGTAACTGAATAAACACACAGCAGTCATGGCTTTTTATTCCGCCTTGACCTGCCTCGTCGCGCGGCGGGCTAGTCTCGCAAGCGCTACTGCTGAGCATGAGCTCCTGGGTTCGATTCCCGGTACGGGTAAAGTGATATTGGGGTTTTCGGTGTGGCATTTCTCATTAGCAGCCGGAGTCTTGATCTGTGCCCGGTAGATGGCAATAGACTCGCCCCCTATAACATAGGACTTAACATAACTAGCCCTGCGGGGAACCCAGGCGTGATGTAATGTAATGTTGAATGTTCCCGCGCGTGCGCAGAGTGCGAGCGTCGCTCGGAGCGCGCGGCGGGCGTCGCGGCGCTGGTGCGCGCGCTGCCGCCGCGCAACAGGGAGATGCTGGCGCTCGTCATGACGCACCTGCGCAAGTGAGTAGCGATGTTATGTTATGTACAGAGTGCGAGCGTCGCTCGGAGCGCGCGGCGGCGCTGGTGCGCGCGCTGCCGCCGCGCAACAGGGAGATGCTGGCGCTCGTCATGACGCACCTGCGCAAGTGAGTAGCGATGTTATGTTATGTACAGAGTGCGAGCGTCGCTCGGAGCGCGCGGCGGCGCTGGTGCGCGCGCTGCCGCCGCGCAACAGGGAGATGCTGGCGCTCGTCATGACGCACCTGCGCAAGTGAGTAGCGATGTTATGTTATGTACAGAGTGCGAGCGTCGCTCGGAGCGCGCGGCGGCGCTGGTGCGCGCGCTGCCGCCGCGCAACAGGGAGATGCTGGCGCTCGTCATGACGCACCTGCGCAAGTGAGTAGCGATGTTATGTTATGTACAGAGTGCGAGCGTCGCTCGGAGCGCGCGGCGGGCGTGGTGGCGCGATCTTACATCTGAAAAAGATGGCTGAATGTCATTCTGTGGGACTGATATTGCTAAAGCAGATTCTATCGTGCAATGAGACAATAATAGCCTTTAAGTGCTCATACACACGAGCGACACGCTTCGACGACAGAGGTAACAGCATTGGCCGACACGAGCGGCATGAGTCGACGGCTGCCGCCGTCGCGTCGGCGACAGAGATATCAGCATTCGCCGACACGAGCGGCATGTTGTCGACGGCAGCCGCGCACGCGTCGACAGGTGCAGTCGCCTGTGTCGTCGACGCGTGTCGCTCGTGTGTATGCACACTAAAGTGACGAACAAAGTTATTCTGTATGTGAGAGTACATCTACATACTGTTCCGCGGCCTGTGGCGCTCTGTGACCCGTGTGCGTGTGTGTACAGCGTGGCGGCGCGCTGCGACAAGAATCTGATGTCGACTTCCAACCTGGCCGTGTGCTTCGGGCCCACGCTGCTGCGGCCCGAGCGCGAGACCGTGGCCTCCATCCTGGAGCTCAAGTTCTACAACGTGCTGGTGGAGACGCTGCTGGAGCACTACGACCTGGTGTTCGAGGCCGCGCCGCCCGCGCCGCCCGCGCCGCCCGCGCCGCCCGCGCCCCCCGCGCCCCCCGCGCCCCCGGCGCCCCCGCCGCACAACGGCGCGCTCAGGTACGTACCCGTGCGCCTGCACACCACTGACTTTTAGCGACGACTGCTTCATGTTGACATGCGATGTTAACAATAAATCGATGGTCTCATTTATGTTCGAAAATGTAATGCAACTTACTCTGTTTGTCGGTCACAATATACCCTTTTTTCTATAAATATAACAGCACATAAGTAGTTCATAATTATATCGCTAGCCGCTAGATGGGGCTGTCTAGAAATTAGTTGCACAAAACCTTTCTCTTTATTGAATATTTTTCAATCTTATAAATCTTTACAAGAGGTTTTAAAAATAAGATCAAAGTAAGTAAACTCGCGACAATCTAAGAAGTCGGATATGATGTTCATGCACGATAATTATGAACGTCTATGTAAGAAATCGAAAAATCAAATTCATAATCCTAATTAAGTAAGGACTATGTTATGTTATCCATACACTATAAACAATGAGTATAATTCGTAAGCACCAAGATTCCCTTTAAATTGGAAAAATGCACTCAAAATCACGAAGTAATCATTGATTAATATTCCGACAGGCAGTGGCGTGCACAGGGTTTTATGCCTGGGTAGGCAGTTTTCTTTTCGCAAAAAAAAAAGTCTCGCAATTGCACTAGTTAGTAAAGATAAAACTCACCAGGGGTTGAAAAGGTTGTAACTACGATTTTCCAATGATGCAAATAGAAGATTTCGGCCACTTCAAATATCTAATCCAAGTGAGTGAAAATTACAAAACACGTCACTTGAAAGATATTCGATGTGGCCTAGAAAAAGGCTCTTCATGTGATTTGCATTATATAAATATATTTAATAAGTACATAACCTACTGGTTTGGTAACAAAAGTAAAAGTAAAGTTAAAAAAATAAAGTAAACCAACTTATTTATAAATTAAATCTACGCGCCTATCCTTTTTTAAATATGATTTTAAAACATCGTCATAAAAAGTTGGTTTGCGTTTTAATTCGACCAATCGCACAGCCAGTTGTGTGTCATAATTATAATATGTTGAAAATAGTAGACAAACGAAACAAAATAACCGATAACTACATGTATGCAACCTGTCAGCCAATGATATGAATCATATTGTTTTTTATTGAATTTACGATTGATTTTACCTTTAGTTTGTATTAATTGCAAATCCGGTGTACGACGACCTATCTCGATAACTTGTTTTTTTTCACCGAAAGATAGTTTTGAAAACGCATCATACTTTTATTTTCTCAATAAACACACCATCTGAACAACTTTCACAGACAATATTATCCATTTTTCACTATTAACAACGTTAAAATCCTAAATACATATCTGAAAACGTATTCACACAAACAGATCACACATGTCATCAAACAAATCGCTGCCCTAGTTCAACAGTAAGATATGTTGAACAAAGTATGTTTTGAGTTATTCATACTTTTATGATTTTAGTGTCATTAATTCACTCGTTGTTAATTGAAATGTGGTTGATTTTTTAAAACTATAGCTTAGTTTATTGAGTTAGGGAGTTATTTATATTTCAATATAAATAAAATATTTTGTATAATGGTTTTAAGGCTTTTAATAGTAAGATAACCTTATATTGAACTCGGACTAAACAAAAAATGTCTTGTGATTTTAATGTTGTCTTCAAAATGGATTATTAAAAATTATATCTATAATGTAACTAATAGAGTTATTATTTTTTGTTTTGTTTAAGAAATACTAAAGATTAAGTCAACCAAGCTTCCAAATTTATGATAAATAAACAGAGATCGACATAATTTAAAGATATCTTAGTATTACAGCACATCGATATTTGAAAATGAAAGTTGTCCGACTAAATCCGCGGAAATGTTTGGGAAAGGAATAGGAAAATTAATTTAAAACTGAGAAATTAGTTTGCTTGTAATGTTTTATTTATTACCTTGTATCATAATTGCACAAATCAGTCTCATATTATCAGTTATAATCTTATTATTATTATTGCACAAGTCAGTTTAACCATTATAATAATCAGTTAGTGCTATAATGTTATTTATGTGAATAATGGCACAAATAAGTAAGTCTTATAAAGCAGCCAAAATTTAGTTTTATAATGAAATTAAAATAATTAATATCAATAGTGAATTAATTGTTTTAATTAATTCTATTATCACACTGAACCTACTCGTTACAGGCATTCATCATCACTATTGCCGCTTTCATTTTCCTGGTTATTAGTAGTTTTAAGACTTTCATAGAAGCTGTGATGACACTGAGGTATCAAATCAGCAGTACATAATGATATCAGATCTCTCTTTTTGTGATTTGGTATTGCTGGTGCTTCATCATAAGCATGTTCCAGAGTTATATTTTCAAAGATGCGGCCCCTTTATTTCCTTCTGGTATTCCCAATTTTGAAATCAAGATCTGAAAATGAAGATTTGTAGCCAAAGATGATGTCCAAAAAATGACCCAGAATCGACAGAAATGAACTGTGTACCAATGGATTGGCATTTAAATATAATATAATGTTGCCAAAGCGGCAACCCTGAAATCGTTGTAGTATAGGAGCTAAGAGCAAATAAAATAAGTAAAAAATTCTTTTTTTTTATGTTTTTTTTATTTTTATTTGGCCCATAGATACTACAATCGTTATAGTACTGTGTATATTATTGGTAATTCTGTAGCTAAGGATTAAAAAAATACACAGTTGCTACTGGCTATTATGCGCGGGCGCGGCGCGGCGGACGGGGTGACGTGGAGGGCGTTATAAGTATCATATTATTATCTTGCATGGGCGAGGAACGAAGGTGATTTGATTCAACCTGCGGGATTTTTAGACTTAGTATGTTTGGACATAGAAAATAATTAATAAATAAAAGAGATTACTGTTACAATTACAACAAAACCGCGTACATGTTTTTAGTTCGTGTATAGTTTGTGTATAGTTCCAAACTGTATTTTCTTTGATTATTTGGGCAATAAAGTTTTTATGATAATAATTGTTGATTTTTTTTTAACCAAAGCAACATAATTACCAATAACAAACAATACGTTGATTGTAGTATCTATGAGCGAACAAAAATAAGTATAAAAGTTAGAGTATTTCTTTTGCTTGTACATTAATGTGTAACACAAGTTATTGTGGATTAGAATGTCGTTGTTGTTATAGGAAATATCATTAGAACTTATCACAATAAGACTTACATTATGAAAATAAATGATTAACAACGATATTCTCACCCACAACATGGCTCTTAGCTCCTATACTATACCAATTATTTTTATATTTGCAATCTTTAGCCACAGAATTACCAATAATACACACAGTACTGTAACGATTGTAGTATCTATGGGCCAAAAGAAAAAAAATATACAAAAAACAGAGTGTTTGTTATGTTGTGATTTAATATGATGTTGTTATTATGTTGCTGTTGCTTGTGAAATGTGTTGATGATAATTATCACAAGTGATACAACATTAAAACAACGTCATATTAAGCCACAACATGACGTAAACTTATTTTATTATTGTTTTAAACGAATTTTTTTTCTCATTTTATTTTGCTCCTAGCTCCTATACTATAACGATTTCAGGGTTGCCCCCTTGGTAACATTATATTATATTTCAATGTCAATCCACTGGTATACATTTCATTCCTGTCGATTCTGGGTTTTTGGTCCATACATTTTTGGACATGTCCTTTGTATGGATCTTCTTTTTTTTACTTGAATACATTTGATGTCACCCCATACAAGATTTTGACCATTTTCGTCTATGTTGAAATTTTTCACCGTTTGAGACAGTGTTTTCCAGTCATAAATCTGTTGGTAGCCTATTTCATTGACTGTATAAGGTATTAAGGAATGAATGTTATCAGCTTCATTCCGAGTGTGTCCTGCTATTAAAAAGTTGTGGTTAATTATATTTATGGATAAAGCTTGCACTGCGTACATATACATTGACAGAATAAATTTATTTTTATTCTGCCCACCACAACCATGGCACAGACTGTTTGCGAAATTAGCACGGTTGCACGCATTGTATTGGAAGCGCGGGGTACATTCATTGGGACATTCGGCGAACGGAACGAAAAATCAGTGCGCCTCATGCAGCCGCGTGAACGTGATCGGACATCTTATTAGAAGAGTAGGTAGGTTATTTTAAAATGTTCTAGAAATAAATAGAACTTAATGATATTTTAGTTAAACACTGCTGGGACAATTTAAGATGTCTCAACATAGAAATGTTTTTATTGTTTCATATAAGGACATTTGAAGAAGTCTCAGTATAGAAATAAAAGAAAAGTAAAAATCTTCCTGACTTTTTAAATATCTTAAGATGTCAGAATCTTGAACTAAAGCTCGGTAAAAATATGCTTAAATGTCTCAGTGAGACATTGAAATTTAGGCTCTTTGGTTGCGTTTTACAAATATCCGATTTTTGAAACGGACAGAAGAGCAAATTTTTCACATGAAACAAAACATATCTCAATTTTGATTTTTTTTAAGATATCTTACTGTTGAACTAGGGCAGCGAAATTATGGCGACTTGACTATTGAAATTATCTAGTAAAAGAGAAATGTCTAGTAAAAGAGAAATGTAAAGACAAAAAATTATGACCATCTATTTATATAAAATTCAATGAAACAATGTTACTTCCTAAAATATTTGCATTGCATAGCAAACTTTCTTTCGGAAATGTTCGCTAGGAGTCGTAATTTTTCGTGTTAGAGACACTGTCTTTTCATGCAGTTGTGTGCGTGATTTTTGTCATTGTGTGTCACAAAAGCCCACGTAGCTATAGGAACGCACACATATTAAATCCTCATGACCACGTCTTACCACGAGAGCACACATACAAAACATTCAGACAAGAATAATTTGTGTCTTTGCCGTGGCAAAGGCGAGGTGGCGCTAGTGCCGCGCGAATCGATGTGCGAACGTGAACGAGCCTTTAAATTGTATCGATCTTAATGATACCACCGGCACTCGATAGATGGAGCTGATTTATGATTTAAATTTTTTATGTGGTTTTGTTTATTGATAAAATAATATTAGATCTATTATCAGAACCAGGGTAGGCAGTGTCTTTCTGCCTATATGGAACGCACACCACTGCCGACAGGACGTTATAACACTCCGTTGCCGTAGTGTTGTGACCATTGTAAGCCGATTTTTGACCGAATAAAATGGATGATCTGCAAAATCGATACTGTTACAAACATTAAGAAAAGAGAGAAACGTATAAGTATTGTATTATGAAATGTTCAACATAAAATCATAATCATACTCATAATCATTTATTTGCAATATGTATTAGTACAGTGTAGGTCTTAAAATATAAGTTTCCTAACACATAGTCAGACATTTGACATGCAAAATTTTACAATAAGTAGGTAACATATGAATATATTTACGTCCAATGGCATGCTTTGAATGCTAGTTTCTAATAATCATTACTATTTTCAATACATTGAATATTCATTATCTTCACATTAAATAATAAAAACAAAATCTGATCACATATGTATATTGTTAGCTTTATTGGGATATTTAATATGTCAATGTAAGAAATGGTTTGAAACGGTGAGTCCACCCCATGATATTGAAAAAAAATATTTTAACCTCAAGATTTAATTTGTCAATGGTTCGCGTAGTGTCGCTATCTAGGAAGTTTGTATGTGGAAGTTTCTATTGTTTTATATTCTTTTGGTCTGTTTCTGTTATTTGCTTTGACCTTGACTTGCTAATTCCGGACCTTAATAACGCATTAAGTGAATTTGGTGTTATCGTGTGATGTCAGTCCGTGCTTGGTTTTGAAGTTGCACGAGCACTTTGCACGAGAGTCAGCAAATAGAGGGCCACTTTCAGAAATCACCCAAGTACAATTATGAGTCACCCAAGCACTTGGGATTGGCACAAAAACAGTTGCAAACATTACAAAGGAATAGCACGGGCTTGTTGGCTGTGAAGACAATGTACTTCACACATCCAAAAGCGAAAAAAACCTGTATGTCGGGTATTTAGTTCATGTTTTGTTTGGCTGTGAAAATCGCCCAAATTTAAACTTAGGCTTTATGTAACAACTGTTAAATATTACAAACTCGTACGTTTAATACAACGTTATGCCTCGAGAATCAGTTCTAAGCAGTGTAGGTAATTGTCGATTACAAATCTAAGTATGATAGGTAAATGTATGTCTCGAAAATCGGTTTTTAAAGATTTTTTCCCCATCACAACACAAAGTATTTTGATTGCTCTCAAATCGGATTTCTTAGATTGTCAGGAATATAGCTGTCTTTATTATCTTAAATAAAAACTTCAGATGTTGTTTTACTATAATAATATTTCGTGAGACGTGCGCGTCTACTCGAGGTTCCACGATGATCTTTAGTTGAAGATGATGAGTAGCGACGACGCGAGCGCGCAGCATAGCGAGCATCCTAAGATGCTAGTTGTAAGTTTTGGAGAAACCAATTGGTAATATTCCTTGTGGTTTATTTCCTCAATATATGTTTTTTTTTGCGGAATGTTAAAATTTACAGAACTTTTAGAACTCATTTTATTTTTGTTTTCAATACTGTTCTGTTACTGGCTGTTCGAATGTCTTTATTCTTTTTTTCCCGCGGAATCCACTTTTTAGTGTTGTCTGCACGCAAAGTTCATTTATACTCAATTGTTATTTTTTATTAATGATTAATGATATTATAATAATTATAAATAACAAGTTTCTAAAATAAGACAATGGGGCTGAATCATCACCCACAGCCCGGCTTCACCCACAGCGGGGCACGGGCCTCTCGTTTCTAAAATAAGACAATGAGGCTGAATCATCACCCACAGCCCGGCTTCACCCACTGCGGGGCACGGGCCTCTCGTTTCTAAAATAAGACAATGAGGCTGAACGCTGAATCATCACCCACAGCCCGGCTTCACCCACTGCGGGGCACGGGCCTCTCGTTTCTAAAATAAGACAATGAGGCTGAATCATCACCCACAGCCCGGCTTCACCCACTGCGGGGCACGGGCCTCTCGTTTCTAAAATAAGACAATGAGGCTGAATCATCACCCACAGCCCGGCTTCACCCACTGCGGGGCACGGGCCTCTCGTTTCTAAAATAAGACAATGAGGCTGAATCATCACCCACAGCCCGGCTTCACCCACTGCGGGGCACGGGCCTCTCGTTTCTAAAATAAGACAATGAGGCTGAATCATCACCCACAGCCCGGCTTCACCCACTGCGGGGCACGGGCCTCTCGTTTCTAAAATAAGACAATGAGGCTGAATCATCACCCACAGCCCGGCTTCACCCACTGCGGGGCACGGGCCTCTCGTTTCTTTTGCCAATCCCTACGCTCCTGTGCCAGCCTCATCCAGGTTGTGCTCGCGATAGCAAACTATTTACAATTAGCAGACCCGACAGGCGTTGTCTTGTCAAAATTTCAATAATTCATACGGTTTTCTCAAATTATCCAATTTTTCCGGCAATTTTCCAAATTTTTCTTTCCGTAAGACTAAGAACCTGATTCGGATTATTATGAACATTTTAAAATAAAAAATTGCCAATTTTTCCAGCCGTTCTGAAGTGATGCGCTCACCAACGAACAGCGTTTCATTTTTATTATATAGAAGATTTGACACAATCAATTACACGAAATCACGTGTCGAGCCCTGATTAGTATTCAATGTCACGTGACCAATAGCTTTATTTTTACGCAATTATGTCTCAATAATATTAATTAATCTCATAGCTTAATGCTACAAAATAAGATTCATAAGGTGTTTTTCTTACTGTCAACTTGCCTATCGCGAATTCTCTCTGAATCACAATCCCCTTGGCCTTACATATTGACAATTCAACGATATATGTATTGCGTTATTTTTAGACACATTTTTCAAACACTTGAATTAATTGATTTTGTTGTATTGTCAAAATGAAAGATATTGTTATTCCGATTGGCTATGGAGGTGCAACCAGCCTTGCTCTGTCAATACACGACATTGAGACGGTTTCTTGCCCTCTGTGGAGACATATTGTGATGAGCACCCTTACGTGAAGGCGTCATCTTGTCCCGAACATTGTACAGATGGCTAGTGTGCACATTCAAAGAGTACACCCCACCGGGTGTACTCTTTGAATGTGCCAAGTGTCACGGCGCAGTATCGCGAGAGTTCGGCTCTATTACTTATTGTGTACTATTCTTATTTTATTGTATAGTTTCCAATGGACAGTGATGCTCTGATGACATTGTTTTACCTTTGTACTTGTAGTAGATGTGCATGCCGAAACATGTGTAGATATTATTGCGAACATGTGTATGTACAGACGCTTGCACCAATTGAGCATCCCACACACACTAATACGTTACAAAGGGGGTACCTATTAATGAAGGCGTCTGTAATAATAACATTATAGTCTTGTAAAGAAAAATAAAAATCAATTTGAAAACATAAATGTTTGACTTGCACAGCATGCTCCTATCAACCGAATTTCATAGTATGGCATTATAGCGTGGACTGGACGGACCGCGGTCCACTGCAATATCATCGAATACCTGGCAGTCGACGTGGATGTGGCTACTGCGAGCCGGCAGCTAGCCGGAGCCGGGGCACGGTTCATACGATGTACGCGCAACATGTTCAGATTAGTCCCCGCCGAGCCATCTCGAGGCAACACCTGGCACAAGTAGTATCAGTGGAGCTGTCGAGTTCGGAGCGGGCGTATGATCCTCATGTTGGGTGCACTGTGTACAGGTGGGCGGTCGGCTTACCCGCTGAAACGCGTTTGCTTTTTCTTCAGATATTAGAATACGCCGTTACCTTCAGTTGTCTTATACTCATGAATTCATGATTAACAATGCAATCGCCTATCTCAATGACAAAAGAAACCGTATACTGAAATTGAAATAAGTTCAGAGCCTTCTTTATTTGTAGAAGTATGAGATTAGTTTCCCTTCGTCGAGTGTCGTACAGCCGGGGCCTACCGCACGGACGCATTCAGCCTTACACGCAACCCGGGACATATTGTGGGTTACACATTGGACTTCCGGTTCCGTGCGCGAGCAACACTACGCGCTGAACCGGAAGCGCGCGCCGCGCACCGCTCTCATCTAGCTGCTATTATGTCCAACGATCTACGATGCACAAATATTATTTGTATTGTCAAAAGATCAAATTGGAATCTTTACATCATTCGCAAGGCACTCGAGTGCCGGACACCTCGCACAACTATGAGGCCGTCCCAAGTAACATTTCATTCGGGCCTAGGTTGTAGAAAATGCCTTTAGGTTTTCTAAGGGTCGTAAAAAGGTTAATGCTTTGCTATCTAGTCATATTAAGTACTTGAGAATGATTAATAAGTCCTAAAACTAATTGTTTATTATTACAACCTTGGAGCCGCTGACAAGAGTTTAAATTAACGTTATTTTGACTTGTGTTTCAAGAGCATATAGTCCTAGGAACTTATAGTTGTCGTAGACTCTTGATTAAGTTCTGGAAAGGCTAGCATTATGCTAAAGTGAGATCTAAAGGTTTAATTTTTAACTTTGATATAACCATAAAGTTATGGAATGTTGAAATTGCTTATAAGTAATTTCTAAAACCTACTTAAAACTTATAGGCAGTGTTATAGTTGTCTAAGTAAACAAATTAGGACTGCGTGGTGAAAACCTAAACCAATAAGCTATTTTTATGAGCTGAAGGCATGCTTAAAGTCCTACAAGAATATTTTAAAGCTTTAGAGGCATCCTCAAATAATGTTAGTTGTGTCCGCGACTTCAAAGCATTCCGTTGTATGGCAAGATGAACCGACACAGGGTGTTATCAAAAAAATGGAGTGGAAGTTTTAAACGTAAAGTGCGTAAAAATTTCTTACGAATAATTAATACATCGGTAAGTTTTTATGATAAAATTAAATAATAGGTATTAACGTTAGCAGTTTCATTTTGGTATTTAATTATAATTGTATGTTTTGATCTCACTTATCATTAAATTTATTAATGAAACGTGTGCATGAAGGCGGGTCCATATTGGCTCACCTAAAGTTCTTTACCCGAAATTGTTCTTCCTAACGATTTGTAATCCGAATGATCACTCTTCCTAAAATTTTCCATCCTAAAGTTTTCATTCATACTATTTGTAGCGCTACCGGCGATGTTCATAACACTCATGTTTCCGAAAATTCTAATCAATAATATCATTAATGTAAATACATTTAAACTCCTACTGTTTTTTATCATAACGCTTTTATCCCTAAACATAATTGCCATAACATTTTCATTCATACTCAGAAAGAAACATTTACCAAGTGTAATAAAAAATATATGCGGGTAGAAGATGATTTTATAGTTTTAATTTGAGGGTGAAATTATTTACGCATAACAGTTTACGCATAATTTCTCTAATCATAATAATGATTAAGCATAACATTCTAAAGCATACATTTTTTAAGCATAACATTCTAAAGCATAAGTTTATTAAGCATAACAATAATATAAGGCGTAGTCGACGGAGCCCCGCTTCGCGGGGCCCCTATTTCTGTCTGCAGGGTTTAAAGGAACCTAACACGAAGGGGATGACGGGGGCTCGTTCGCTCGCTCCGCTCGCTCACTTGAGCCCCCGTCATCCCCTTCGAACCTAACCTGTCCGAGTCGGGGTGCCCCAATTCCCGAGCTCGCTTCGCTCGCTCTTGCTAAAAATATACACCTAAAATAAAAATACATAGTTAAGTTACATAATGTTTTGTATAATAAATCATTAACGTGGAAATCCAAAATAAATACGTAAAAATAACTCAAATTTGTTTCCGTTATTTCTATTAATTGTATGCCTAAATATTATTATGCTAATAATCATATGCTAATAATTCATTAGGCCTAGTAACGTTATGCGAATTAAATTTATGCTAAAACAAATTAGCCTTCAAGATAATTATGCCAACATAAACTGTAGGTATGCCAAAAAAAATATGGCAAAGTATTATTATGGCAAAACAAATTATGCCAAAATCGTTATGCCAAAGTATATTAGGAAAAAGAATATTATGCGAAAAGAAGGGATCCCATTATTCTTATTATGTTATACATGTTATGTGAAAATAAAGTTACGCAAAATTAATGTATATAATACTGATTATTATGAATAAAAAGAAATCTAAACAAAAAAGATATGACTTTGAATAATAGTGTAAAAGATGGTTATGTTGAGAAAATATAGGAAAACAAATAAAAGTATAATAGATGTTTATTGCTACTGACATTATGAAGTTGAATGCTTCGGAATTATGAACATTAGAGACAGAGTAGTTAGGAATTGTGATTGTTAGGATGAAAAATGTTAGGAAGAACATTTTCGGATTTCCAATTATCGGAGTTAAAATTTTAGGTGAACTTTGGCGCACCCCATGAAGGCAACCTGTTGTGTTATGTAGTTAAAATAAGTGCAGTTATGTTTGTGATAAGGTTTTCAACTTGATAAATCTCTATTATAGTTGAATTAAAAAAAGAAACATTTATCTAAAGATTTCCAATTATATTTTGTTGTCTTTTTTTAAGTTCTGTTATGGAATTGCCAATATTTTTTAGTTATAAAAAAGTGTTTATCTTGAGTATCCTTTCCAGTACGATTTTTTGTATCCTTAAGTATGTCGGTAGTAAGATTTGTAAGCTAATAGATCTCAATTTTTGTAAACCAATACAAAATTTGAATCTAGTTGTAGCTAGTAATGTTTTTTCGTTGTTTTTTTAAGTTTATAGGATTGCATAACAACTAAATAAATGAACCTAACTATAGCAATTATTTATTGTTTTATTTAACCAGAGAAACCATACATTATCCTTATACTTTATTAATATTATCTAAGTGGCACAATTTCCCCATACATGGAACAACTCGCCCCAAAGTGGGGTTGAATGTTTCCGAAATTTTGCAAAAATATGCCTGTACTTTAAAAAATATAGAGAAACTAGCAGAAATGACTGTACTATTACAGAGACCGATTAAGACTTTTTAATAAAATCTAATATCAATATTGAAATCTTGTCATTTTCATCATAAATTTTCATGTTATTTGAAAATCGGAACTTTCAGCCCCGGCCTCCCCTAATAAATAAATTAGGTAAGTAAGTACCTACCTAAAACATAATTGAAAAAAAAATAGAAACTTACTTTTTTTTATTTATTTATTTATTGGATCGCCAACAGAGGCTACACAGTTACTTACATGTTAACATGAATAGGGACAAATACAAGTGTGCGCTTCCAATTACAGGCGACCACATCATTCACTTAACATCTAGGTGGGTACAACAAGTTTGACATAAATCACCATACAATACACGAAAATTAAAAACATAAAACAAAATTAAAAGCAAAACAGTAAGTACGGGTACAAATAAAAAAAAAAAACTTTAAGAGCAGCCTGTAGCTGTTTGTTCAGCACTCTTGTCAAACCGTCGAACGCACGTCCTCCTACAACCAAAACTTAAAAGCAACTAATTATGCGCAGAGGTTGTTTTCGCGACTCGCAAGTCTTGAACTACTCCTGGCGATAACCTTAAAGCTGCGAAAACAGCCTTGTAGTTTTAAGTAACTCCGCGAGATGATCTGTAGCTCTTATTTTGGCAAACATTAAGAGCTTTTAGCTGTTACAGTTCTGAAAAGGTTAATTTTAATGCTTTCTAGTAATTTCCTAACGTCAGCCATATTTTTTTACTGAAATGAAAAAAAATCTAAACAAAAAGCAATATTTTAAGTTATCATGGCAAAATTAAGTAACGTGTGCTATGTGATTTAAAATATATGATTTTTATATGAATAGAAGTTTTATTTCTAATGCAACTTACTACCAACCACCTAATTTTATAATTTTTATTTCATTAAAATATCTTCTAAATTTTTTACTTACGAAAGGCCCGTCTCGTATACAGCACTATTATCCTAAAGTTTCACGATAAAGTGCCAGTCGCACTATTTTTTTGATTTTTCCTGACTTCAGCAAGCAACTTATTATTTTTTATGAATATAATAACACTTACATCTAGCCATTTTGAAACTTGGTATAATGACAGGGAATGGCGCCATTATAAATAAGTATTTATATCCACGATTGGTGTTTATGTGTAAAATAAATCTTACACAGAAACATTTTAAAACCTGAGAGTCCTGGAAAGGCATTAATTCATGTCCATCAAAAAGGTTTTAAGTTGTCATTGAGTTACATCCATGACTAATTTAGAACTTAAAAGCTGCCTTGTTAGGTCATATTAACGTTAAATTAAGGTTGTGAAGGTTATATTTGGGTTCTGTGTAAGTAGTTTGAAAGGTTTTGAATTTGAGCTATACGTTTTGCTGTAGCTCTCAGAAAGGTTCTAAAACTTGGGCCCTTTTTGCACTCAGGAGGTTAATATAAGCTTAATATAAGGTTATTAAGTCTATTAAGACTTACGAACAGATTTCCATACAAAAGTTCTAGAACCTTTTCAAAACCTTTCTAAAACCTAAAATGTTACTTGGGGTGCAAGAGCTACACAAGACCTCTCTTGGAGTGTGCTAATTGTCACTTGGGACCGAAGTGCGCGTCAGACCACGCACAGTGAAGGGTTCCGTAGCTGTGATGAATTTAACATTCAACCTGCAAATGTAAGTTGGTCAACTATTACTCCGTTTTAACTTGTAAAGCCTACTTAGCTGCGATAGTTTTCGTTGTGACTTCGTTAAACAGGGTGGCCGGGAGCCGGGAGCCGGGACACCGAGACGTGCAAGCGGCTACCATGGATTCTTGAAGGTTGGCACTGAGCACTTGGTCGTGTTCCAGCAAGGGCATTGGTCTCTCTCGGTTATTAACCCGCCGAAAAATTATCTGTTTCATAGAAAAGTGCAATACCTACCTACGCGGTCAAAATGTATGGAAGAGCTAAAATATGTTTTGTTAATAACCGAAAGACTTTTTCGGAACACTTTGAAGTGGTCAGTGCCAGCCTTCAAGATTCTACACACTGATTTGATTAGCCAACAAATATTTGCGTTTAATTATTAGGTCCTTACGTATGAAATTGCTGTTTTACATAAGTAGAAAAAATCAAAATATATTTTTAAAAGGTATATACCGGTGTAAAGGTATATACTGGACTAAATATACTATACGAAATGACAGTTGTTTTTTGTGCCATTTCAAAGCGCGCCGCTCGAAGTTCTGAGGAACTAAAATTCAAATAAATAAAGTTGTGAATGTTCCATGTCGATAAAGTATCGATGATTTCCATACTTGTCTATCAGTCGTCAGCTCGCGCTCGGGGCGCACCTCCAGTCTGACCAGGTCATCTTCACGCAGTCCATTCGTCGTTTCTGAATCCATTCTAATAATAATGTCATAGTATTACGGATGTTGTCTGCGTGTCGCTGGAGGTGCCCGATACCCTCGATACGACAATTTGCTCGATATTTGACGATTGTTAATATCGCTGTTTTTACTATTTTGACGATCAATTAGATCTATCAGCTTCAGATTTGCTTTAAAAATGTTATCGTCCATTATTGCACGTGTCGCTCGTCAAAAATTTTGCATATCTCAACGTTTTAACCTAATGTTTACTTCTTACGCTACTGTTTGTTGTCCCTAAATAAATAAATAAATCTATAGGCACTTTAGAGAACCGATAGTTGTACTCAAATCGTAAAACAGCGTATTTGCGTATTTTTTTTATATTATTAGTTGTTTCCTGTTGTTGGCTATTCTACTCAAAGAGTATAATAATAATACGGGAGAAGAGAGCCCTCTTGCGTCATTTCGAAGCAGCCAGATTCGAAACGCCATCTACATATCTTAACAGGAACTAAGGCTCTATGACAGGAATGTATATATACCTACATACGTATAGGTAGGTTACTATAGATAGGTACTCTGCTTGTATGTATTGGTGATCTTTCTTGTTTTTTGCAAATATCAGCTGTTTACGTCGTATGTCGATTAAAATGCGATTTGTGAATATAATGACGATACATTTACTAAATTACAATCATTAAAATCTCAGACCAATAAAAAAGATTAAAATTTACTGTCTGAAGGAACTATTATTGATATTTTAATAATCGTGATTCAGTAAGTAAACGAGTCATTATTAGCGAATCGCATTTTGATCGATGTGGACACAGCTTCTATTTGCAAAAACATAAGAAAATTTGAATTTCGACCGCTACATTTACTTGAATAGAATAATAATTGGCATTTAAACACAAAATGGTGACACGAAACACAAACAAGCGCAGACGCAAGTTGCGGCGGCCATCATAGAGGCCATAATGTGTGATGTTGCCAGACCAGAATATGTCACACAATATGGATTTACGTGACAAGGTTGCCATAATTGATAATGCTGGACATGTATGAAATATAATAATGTGATAATTTTAATGAAATATATTACAATTATTCTCTAGAAAAATACTATAAACTAAATTAGAGAACTTGGTTATTTGATTTTCTTATTTTCGTTAAGTTGGGATTACAGAGACATCTATCGATAATTATGAAACTAATAGTTTCTCTGTTAAGTAAAGTAGATGGCGCCTCTTTCTTTACGAAAGTTGTGCTTGTTCTAACTGTCTCCCCCCTGATTCTACTGACACTCCTCAAGTAGAGCAGACGTGTGTATAATTTTATAAGCAATATTATTTATAATAATTATGTCGTTAAAATATTTCCGAGTAATCTGTGACCTAGAAAACGAATCGCGCATTTAATTGCTAAGTTAGTGATTTACTTTAGTGAATAACATTTATGAGAAACATTTAAGACTTAAGTGTGTCAAATAGTGAAAACAGCCCTCCGAGTTACCCACCACAAGGTAGCCCCGCCAGCAAATCTCAAACACCTGACCATGCAGCTGATGGAAAAATTCAAGCAGTGGACACCAGGGATATTTGTAATTGGTTGATCTCAATTGAATCATGCCTGAATGAAGTCTGTACCATTGCTCAGGAAGGAAAGCTGAACTCAGAGCAAAAGCTGAGGATCAATTCCTTATCACGCAAGGTTGGACATGGCGTTTCACAAATGGCGGTTTACTACCAGGACTTGAAGATAAAAGCACAAGAAATACAAAACTCTAAACTAGTGTTGAAAGAAAAAGGCGACCATACAGATTGCCTCGAAAATATCAAGAAAACCATTCAAGAAAACTGCAGTAAACCAACGGTGGCAGAAAATGTTTCGTTCGCTGACATGGTAAAAAGTAAAAACCAATAAAAATAATTACTTGCGCCCCAATAATACCAGTTCTATTGCAATTTATCCAGCAGATAAATTAAAATCTAGTGAGGACACTAAATCTCTTGTCCAAAAAATTATATTCCCTGAACAAATGAAATTGCACGTTAGAGGACTGCGCAAAACAAAAAACGGAGGCGTTATAATCAGCACGGATACCAAAGACGACATAGAAAAACTTAAGAAATCATCCCAGCTAAGTAGTTCTGGCCTAAAAGTGGACGAGCCCCCTAAGAGAAGACCAAGAATTGTAGTTATAGGAATACCAACCGTTTTAAGTGATCAAGAAGTTTATGATTGCATCTGTGAGCAGAATGTAGCCGAGAAGCTGCCGAGTTTGTGACTCTTTTTTGGCCTCTGTAAATTTAAGTCACAAGTCCGGTAAAAAGGAGGGACGTACGTGCAACTTCATTCTTGAAGTTACTGCTTGTATAAGAAAGTCGCTTATAAACCAAACTCGAGTGTTCATTAATTGGACTTCCTGCCCAGTGAGGGACTTCACACTTGTGACCAGGTGCTTTAAATGTCAACATTATGGACATGCTGCAAAGACTTGTCGGGAGGCTGCCTATACGTGTGGACATTGTGAGGAGCAGGGTCATCAGGCGAATGAGTGCACTAAACATGCTGAACCGTCACATTGTGCAACATGCATGCGATTTAAAAAACCGAGCACCCATAAAACAGGCGATCAAGAATGCCCTGCAAAGAAAATAGCTGAGACAAGATACATTCTCGCAATCGCATGCATCAAAGCGATGCGCGCCTCAAAGAGAATGATGTCAGCATCAAGGGAAGGGGCCCGTCGGGGCCGAAGCCTGCCAGGTCAGCGGGATTGTCCGAAAGGGTTACCGCTGGCCCGGAACATAAAGGGCTAAGTAAGGAACACGGGTGGGTTTTAGTCAGTAAGAGTCTGACACTTCCTTCCGTTCCACCCAGAGCGGGAGGGGTCATTAGATGATTTCCCATCCAGAAAAAAAAAAAAGAAGATACATCAATTCTATAGATTATAATGACGTCGTGTAAGACCGCCAATGTTTATCTATAAGCCTTTTTACTTTATTTTTATTTTATTTATTTATTTTACTATTTATGTACACACATATATAAACAGACACGAAATAATCAGAACAGAAAAATAGGTACAAAGGTGATGCTTATTTCATAAGAAATCTCTTCCAGCATACCTGCGATAGGACAATAAATAGAGAGATGTAGACAGCTTTATGTTATAAATAATTATTGCTATTTAGTCTTTTATTTGTTATAATCCGTAAAATTAATTTTAGTTTTTATTAGTTTTTTTTTTTATAATTTATAGATATTGGTTATAAGTAAA
The DNA here is from genome assembly GCA_927399505.1 of Luperina testacea. Lineage (NCBI taxonomy): Eukaryota > Metazoa > Arthropoda > Insecta > Lepidoptera > Noctuidae > Luperina > Luperina testacea. The sequence continues at coordinate 112,836 of OV656766.1, read as the reverse complement.
CATGCAATCTTAACATTTTGTTGACACGGCAAATTTTATTGTATGACAAAGTAAACGCGACCTTATTAAAAATGTAACGTTGCAAAAATCATAATAGAATATGGTTGCAAAAATGTCAAAGACAAAGTCAAAAGTCAAAGCATTTTTAGGGTTCCGTACCTCAAAAGGAAAAAACGGAACCCTTATAGGATCACTTTGTTGTCCGTCTGTCCGTCCGTCCGTCCGTCTGTCAAGACCCTTTTTCTCAGGAACGCGTGGAGGTATGAAGCTGAAATTTATATCAATTACTCAGGTCTACTGTCCCTTGAAGCTGTGAAAAAATCAAACTTCTAAGCCAACGCAATCAAAAGATACAGCCGTTTATGCCGCAAATTTTCGACACTTGCAAGGGAATCAAAACCTACAGGGTGCTTCCCGTGAACTCAGAATCTTGAAATTTGGTACGAAGCAACGTCTTATAGCATAGATAAAGGAAAAATTACGAAAACCATAAATTTTTAGTTACATCACATAATATATTTTTTTTATTTAATAATTTTAAACTTACTACCCATTTCCTCATAAACGCGTAGAGGTATTAAATTGAAATTCATACCAAATACTCAGGTCTATAATACCTTTAAGCTGTAACAAAATCAAACTTCTATGTCAACGCAATCAAAAGAAACAGCAATTTAAGCTGCATATTTTGAAACTCGCAAGTACTCGCAAGGGAATCAAAACCTAAAGGGTACTTCCAGTCGACCTAGAATCTTGAAATTTGGCATGAAGCAACGTTTTATAGCACACATAAAGGAAAAATTCCGAAAACCTTAAATTTTTAGTTACATTACAAAATATATATTTATTTTTTAATAAATATAAACTTATTACTTTTTTCCTCATGAACGCGTAGAGCTATCAAGTTGAAATTCATATCAAATACTTAGATCTAATTGCCTTTAACCCGTGAAAAAAAAAAAATTCTAAGTCAACGCAAAAACGCAAAACGCAAAAGTACAACCATTGATACCGCATATTTTGAAACTCGCAACTACACGCAAGGGAATTAAAACCTAAAGACCACTTCCCGTTGACATAGAATCTCGAAATTTGGTCAGCAATAGCTTACAGCAAAAATACCATAGTTATGACTCGATTGTCGTAATGAACGAACTTTGTAAACCTTGCAGGTTTGTACGGAACCCTCGGTGCGCGAGTCCGACTCGCACTTGGCCGGTTTTTTTCAAATAAGTAGGCACATAAAAGGCACTTTTGAACGTCAAAAATTACAGCAAAATAGAATTGATTCGCTCGTAGTCGCCGTCGTAGTGTCTTACGATGATGCAAAAAAGTAGCATACTATTTTGCTCAATTTTAATATAACCATCATTAAAGTAGATAAATTGTTTACTATTTGTAGGAATATTTGATACCTTATATTTATTTATGTATAAGCACTTGAGTGAGATACCTGAGATACAGGGTAGAATCCAATTATTGTTTTACCTACCACTAGTTTAAGGCCCTATTTTGTAAATATTTATGTAAACCAATTATTTCAATAAACAATTTCCATAATTACAGTCTAAATCGCGTCCTTGTTATTAGAACGATCAAAGACTTAGTAATAATGTAAAGTAATAATACTAAAGTAATAATTAAGCTATTCAACGAGTAAAAAAACTCCCATTGTGAAGCGTGCCGGCCACGCTCGCCGACTGCCGAGTCGCTCTTCCAGTGATACCACAGGTACCTGAGCTTTGTCACTGCTTATTCTAAAGATAAGCCGCTCCCAATAAAGATGGGGAGTTGGGGACGTTATGTACGAATGCGAATGTTGATCGTCGAGCAGCCTTACGTTATATGACTGCACTAGGCATGCAGACATTAATTGTGGATCATCTCTGTATTAATGACCGAGCGCCAAGCGCCGCGTGCCTGCCCCGGGGCGGTGTAGTACCATTATTAATGCTTTGATAGTTGTGCAAGGCGGATCGATCACCTCTCCCTCATACCAGACTAGCGGTCTCCTGCCTCTACTGGTGTCAGCACATCGACATTCCTCTACATATACTCATGAACCTTTCGGAATCGATTCTCTACATGGTGGTGAAAACCGCATCAAATTCGTTGTGTAGTTTACAAGAACTAAGCGACACAGACACGAACAGTGTCTTTGTTTCATACTATTTAGGTACAGGTACATTATATTATCATGATTTGAATTTTACGGTTACGTAAAAACATAATAAATCTAGAACTCGTCTAGAAAGCAATAATGCAATTTGTGTTGTATTTTACAAGTTGACTCGTAAATACCTACCTTCAACTGTGCCTGAAACGAGCGGGACCGTCAGGGTTAACATGTACTGCAAAACATTGAATTATTTTATCAAAACGAAAAAAAAAAACAACATCACGCCTGTTCCATCCCAAGGGGTAGGCAGAACTGTATTGTATTGTGCATTGCGCAGTTTGGTGGGCACGCGACTCGCACTCTGACGCCTGTCCAGCCAGGGGCGCGGGGCGCGGGGCGCGGGGCGCGGGGCGCGGGGGCGGGGGGCGCGGGGCGCGGGGGCGCGGGGCGCGGGGGCGCGGGGCGCGGCACGCGGAGGCTGCGCGCGACAGCTGTTCGCGACAAAAGCACAAAAAGAAACCTCGCCTCATTATGCCCGCGGCCCAAGACCCCGCACCTCTCGCACCGCACCGCGCGCATCACCTGTGCGCTCTCCTTACACGCATTTAACATTTTTTTTTTGCCGACATCGCAACGAGTGCGTGCTTTGTTTGAATTTGTGTATATTGACGAGTTGGGATTTGTTTGATTATGTTACAAGTATACACACTTACACAGTATACTTCAGTAATATGCAAATTCGTGTTCTTCATTCGCCTCCTCGGAATGCGACCGCGTTGTGTCTTCCTCTGCTGGGTTGAAGTATGCTGTTGCCCACGACTTGCGTGTGTTTTATCTTTTTAACCAACTTCAAAAAAGGAGGTTCTGTATTCGACCCGTATGCATATGTCCCCTATGTCTGCATATCTACGATTTTCTCAAAATATCATGAAGGAACCAATTTTGATAATTCTTTCATTAATGTGAACTACATACTTTCAAGAAGGTTTTAGTATATAATACATTAGGAAATTATTCTTATGTACGAAGTTATAGTTATATGCATAAATGTACTGCATCTCCGGCATTTCTATGGGAATTTTGATGATTCTTCTAGTCGGTGTCTTCAATTCTTCAATGCACTAGTGTTAATTGAATTTGTGTGGGGTATGTACAATCGAAAATGCAAAACCAACGACACCGACTTCCGAAATTAAAGTCATTTTGTAGTGTTTTTTTTTTGAAGTCGGTTGTTTTTTTGTAAAAAAGTTTTTCGTAATATCTACAAATATCCAGGATGAAAAGTAGTGTGTAGTTCTCCAGGTCCCAGCACTCCCAGCCTGCTTGAGGCGTCCAAATATTAGTACCTACTTATTAGTATTCATATATCCAGCCTCTTGTTTTATATACATATATAAGCGTCATTTGCACGCCAATCATTGTTTTAGGCAATTTAATACGACACAATAGAATAATTATTTAACTTGCAACATAATAGGTAATTATTTTTATGAAATCAGTTTGTTGCGTTATTTAAATATCGTTAATCAACCCAACTAGCTATATTGAGCACAGGGGACCTAATTTGATAAGTTTTAACCATCAGTTATAATATAACGTATTTTGTATTGAGGGCAGCTTCCCTATAAGATTGTATTGTCAGTAAAGTGGATGTTTTTCAATGTTCCTTATTGTAATCGCGGTGGCAGATGTCGAAGGCGCACAAAAAATGTATACAGCTGGCATACAATCCGCGCGATGAGCGTCGCTCGGCGCGCGGCGCTCCTCACTTTTAGAATTCATCCTCAGTTTCCCTATTTTATATATACATCAATGTCCGTTTCACAAGTTCTTTGGCGCACTACGAATCGATCGGCAGACAACGAGCCAGCGCCCTTGACAGAACGAAAACGTTGAGCGGTGACCCCGATTATTTGCACTCTTCCATACTTACACGATGCACCGAGCGGTGCAGGGGGCGGGGGGGAGGGTCCGCAACCTTACGAGAGATAAGAATGCGGGGCTTGGCGCGCGGCAGCTGCGCGTGCGCGGAATGTTCAGCTGCCACCTGCGGGCTGCGGGAGTGCGGGAGTGCGGGCTGCGGGAGTGCGGGAGTGCGGGCTGCGGGAGTGCGGGAGTGCGGCCTGCACCGCGCACTGGACGGTGAGCCGGTCGGTGCGCGGTGCCTGTGTCCAGCGATCGTTGCTATTACCTCTAATGAAGTGATCCTATAAATAGTAAGGTGCGATATTTGTCTTTCTGAAACCCGTACAATTCGTAAGGTTATTAATTCATCAGGTTATTTTAAGCTCGAAAAATTTAAATAGTTCGAGCAGTATAATTGTATTTACATGAGATTCTTTGATGACTCATACATAACTCATAAGATAAGATGGTCAAAAGAGGGAGCGCAGTTATTAAAATTACTTGTTTATGTGGTTTTTGTCTTTTTAGTATATTTGTGACTAATTTGTGCTCGAAGCTTGAAAGTACCTGTGTCAAGATAAGATGTTTATTTTCGAAATATGGGTACAAAACACGGTGACATAAAAATGTAATTAGCAACAGCCATATTTAACCAGAAGGCATGCAAAAGTACAAAATACACTAGAGATGTTAAGTACATAATAATAAAGATAAACAAAGTCAATATTATTTTTTTGTGTTATTTTTAGAAGCTAAAAGATAGCCGCACAGGTCGATCGATCAGGTTAAGCTACGCTTGCTGCGGTTGGTCTGTGAGTGGGTGACCATCTTTACATACCGAGACCCCTACGTGCCTCGGAAAGCACGAGGCCCTTGGTCCCGGCTGTCATTCGTGGATCTTTGACAGTCGTTACGGGTAGTCAGAAGCCCGAAAGTCTGACAACCAGTCTTACCAAGGGGTATCGTATTACCCAGTAACTGGGTTGTGGAGGTCAGACAGGCAGTCGTTCCATTAAACATACTGGTATTCAGCTGCATCCGGTTAGACTGGAAGCCGACCCCAACATAGTTGGGAAAAGGCTAGGCATATGATATTTGTGTTATTTTTCTTTCTTTCGATTTTTCGATATATTTAACGAAGAATCGGTATCTAAATAATATACATTCCGATAAATTTTTGATTTTCGAGTTTAAATAAAAATTCCAATGAGAGCGTTAGTTTTCGAATTGTTCGGTTTTAGAAAACCACATTTCGCAGAAAAATCATTAAGATCGGATAAGTTTCGCCAGGTCAGAGCTGTATCTAAAGTGCCTGGACTAGATTTAGCAACGAGCAGTTTGTGTTGATCCTTACATCGAGACTAATATTCGAATCTATGAGATCGGTAGGATGCGCTACTCCTTTGTTCATTAAAATGAAACGAGTTGGATCGTAAAGTGTAAGGATTCGCGTGGTAGGTAGGCAGTGTTGGAAATCAGTGAGGTGGTCGGGCATGCGGCAGGTGTGAGGTGTGCAATGCGCAGGCGCATCTGTCGCCGGCCGGCGGCCGGTATATAGCGCGCGCGCGCCCGCGCCGCTCACTGCAGTGTCCGCAGCCGCGGGCACCACACGTGTGACGTGACTCGGCTCCGCGCTGGCGACGCTTGGTACTCGTGCTAGTGCTGTGTTGTTCCCATTCTCTGTGCAAGATGATCATCTGCCTGTCCGGGTTCGTGATTGCCGGGTTGGTGTCTCTTACTTATTAGTTCCACTGTTCGTATTTGAGCGGATCTCGGTGGTGACCGGCTGACGAACACATCATCAGCTGTGTAGCTGTCACGTGCGCGTCTAGTCGTACTGATAACATTTAAGAGTGCGTTTCCACCGGAGATGTGCGGGGATGCACAGCGAAGGATATGAGTGAAACTAACGAATAACAACACTAGCTTAGCTCAAACTATGCAAATGAGTGATGTTATTTGTTAGTTTCACTCATATCCCTTGCTGCGCATCCTCGCTCATTTCTGGTGAAAACACAGCCTGAGGATACTCTGACACTTGTACTTCAAAATTCCTTCAATGAATTTGATTATTACCATTCCATTCGGCAGTCGATGTCTCACATACAATAATAGTAACTTGGTTTATAACATTTCTATTTACGTTTACTTTTGTTAATTGTGTGTAGGTAATAGGTACATAGGTTTATTTTGTAATTATTTACAAAAGTGCCTACTACAAGTCTAGTCGAAATAAATGTTGTGACTTTAACTTAAGGGGGAAGCGCTAAGGTAGCCCGCGAAATTCAAATTTTCTTACGTTTTTTGCAATTTGCTGGTCAGTATTAAATTGTACGTCGATCAAAATATGATTCGCGGCCATAACAAATATGTATTTACAGAATTATAATCATTAAAGTCATCAACACAACTCTCTAAGACCACGTAACTTCAAAGAATGATGATTTCATGAAACAGTTATTCTTTGGAGTTACGTGGTCTTAGAGAGTTGTGTTGATGACTTTAATGATTATAATTCTGTAAACACATATTTCTTACGGCCGCGATTCATATATTAATCAACGTACAACTTAATACTGACCAGCAAGTTCCAAAAAACCTAAAAAAAATTGAATTTCGCGGGCTACCCTGGCGCTTTCGCCTTAAATAATAACCTGTTTATAATAAACCAATAAATAATAGGTAAAAGAGTAGAACTTACAAAATATATAAGTTGTACTGTTTTTGACATAGGTAAATCTGTGCTTGTGGCAAATCAAGACATTATTAATGATTGTTGCGCAGGTTAGACGTTACAATGAATTCTTGCGGAGCTGTTTATTTATAGTGGCAGGTAGCTGCAGTACATGCGTTCAATTAATTTGATACGTTTACATTGTTGATCGCAGTTATAATAATGTAAGTTGTGTTGTAACAGTGACGTAGACTTATGAGCGGGTGTCGTTTGTTGCAGAACGTCGCCCACGTCGGGGCCGATCTCTGCGCGCAATGACATTGTAAGTACCATCTATATTGTATCGACAGTTTTTGGCGGAAACCATTAGTTCAGTTTATATTAACATGTCAACCTTATTAATGTTGTCATATCTCAACTCGAATCATTCTACGTTGCGTATGTACCTACACCATAGTCAAATGAAATCAGCTGGCGAAACTCCGCAGACGTAATGTGTATCAAGATCTAAACAAGATAAAGATAATATTGACCCAAGAAAAATATCATCAATTTTGTTTTTGTTTTATCATGTTTAGAAATCGATTAACTACAATAACTCTGTTTTGTTTTGATCATCAGTATATTCCTTGCAAATTAACGATCCTTGATAACTTGCGGTTGGCTATTAAATTATTCCTTTTCGGTCATCGCTCGGCTGTCTTTATACCGAAGCTGAGAGTTCTCACATCGGACAGCGTAATGATCGTGCGGGCTGTTGCAGGGCGTGGTGGAGCGCCTGGGCGTGAGCGTGGGCGGCTGCGAGCGCATGGTGGGCGTGGGCGCGAGCGGCTGCGAGCGCATGGTGGGCGTGGGCGTGGGCGCGGGCGGCTGCGAGCGCATGGTGGGCGTGGGCGCGGGCGCGCGCTACTCGCCGCACCACCACCAGCTGCTGCAGCACTTCGGCGCGGGCGGCGCGGGCCGCTCCAGCAGCTCGTCGGCCGAGTCCGTGTCGTCGCACAGCGCGTCGCCGCCGCCGCGCGGGCCGGGCGGCGCGGGCGGCGCGGGCGGCGCGGGCGGCGCGGGCGGCGCGGGCGCGGCCCGCTGCACGCGCGTGCGCACTCTGTACGCGTGCCTGGGCGAGAGCGAGGGCGAGCTGTCGTTCGAACCCAACCAGATCATCACCAACGTGGCGGCGTCGGGCGAGCCGGGCTGGCTGCGCGGCACGCTCAACGGTAAGACCGGGCTCGTGCCCGAGAACTACGTGGAGCCGCTGCCCTGACCGCCGACCGCCCGACCGCACCCTCACACACCAAATATCATATCATAGTCTTATGTTGTTGATTCTTTTGTACGTATTTGTATATTTTGTACATTGTAAATAAGAGTTTGTTGATATTTTAACTATTTATAATTATACTTTGTTGTGAATTTTGTACCAAATATACTATGTATGACGTATTATTATGCGATATCCGCTCGTGGATTTTAATGATAAAGATAAAGACTAATTTGAACGAAAATCTGTTTTCATTTATTCCCAGTAAACATTACATGTAAATAGAATCAAGAATCATAGTCGTCAATGAGTACATTGAAAACGAAAAATGACAAGCGTTACATCTGTATGCAGTACATAATTACGAGACTTCATACAAACTACCCACAAGCGAGGCGCGTCACTCCTGCGCCTCACGCACACACACATGTCGCACCTCACGCCCGCGTCACATCTGCGCCTCGCGCACACACACGTCGCACGTCACGCCCGCGTCACTTCTGCGCCTCGCGCACACACACGTCGCATGTCACTTCTGCGCCTCGCGCACACACACGTCGCATGTCACTTCTGCGCCTCGCGCACACACACGTCACGCTCGCGTTACTCCCGCGCCTCGCGCGCACACACACATGTCGCACATCACGCCCGCGTCACTTGTGCGCCTGGCGCACACACTCGTTCCAGGTCACGTTCGCGTCACTCCCGCGCCCCGCACACTCAAGTCGCACTGACGCAGAGTCACACACGGCTCGGCATTACCACTTGCTAAACCGGCGGACTCCTAGTAGGCGAATGTTCCCTTTTGTGTACAGGGAAGACAATGATAATATATTCAATGATATTTTGTCTTATTCTTGCACAAGTCCAGTATCGGCCACGGCCACGACCACGACTGTCACAAAATTTTACTTCACCAACACTTGCAAATCACGACGGCGAGGTCCTCCTCGGCTCACTCCCGAACATTCGCGACACTGCACTGTCGCTGATGAGTCCCGCGAGGCGCCCCCCACACCCCGCACGCGATTAGCTTCCCGCGCCCCCGTCGCGCGCCCCGGCCCGCGCCGCGCCCCCGTCGCGCGCCCCGGCCCGCGCCGCGCCCCCGTCGCGCGCCCCGGCCCGCGCCGCGCCCCCCGCCGCCAGCCACTCCAGCTGGCGCGCCTCGCCCGCGCGCACCACGCGCATCAGCGCCGCGTACTTGTCGCGCAGCGCACGCAGCCGCGCCGCGCCCTCCTCGGCCGCGTGCCGCGTGGCGCGCTTCAGCTCCGCCACCATGGCCTCGCGCGCCGCCAGCGCCGCCTCCAGCTCGTGCGCGCGCGCCGCCGCCGCCTCCGCGCGCGCCGTGCTGGCCTCCGCCTCCGCCTCGGCGCGCGCCCAGGCCGCCCGCAGCGCGCGCTCGTCGGGCGGCGGCGCGGCCGCGCTGGCGCCGCGCGCCGCGGCCCCCAGGCGCGCCTCGCGCTCCGCCAGCACCAGCAGCTCGCGCCGCAGCCGCCGCACGTGCTCGGCGCGCCGCTCGGCCGCCAGCGCGGCCCGCGCCAGCGCCTCCACGTGGCGCGCCGCCTCGAAGGACTCGCCGCGCGTGCGCTGCAGCTCGGCCGCGTCCAGCGCGCGCTGCGCCTCCGCCTCGCGCAGCGCGGCCTCGGCCCGCAGGCGCGCGGCGCGCTCGTCGGCCAGCTCGGCCTCGAGCGCGGCGCAGGCGGGAGCGGGCGCGGGCGCGGGCGGCGCGGGCGGCAGCTGGCGCAGCTCGTCGCGCTCGCGCGTGGCCGCGCGCAGACGCTCGTGCAGCGCCGCGTTCTGCAGCTCGAGCGCGTGCATGTGGCGACAGCGGCCCAGCAGGCGCCGGTTGCGCTCGGCGTGTGCGTCGCGGCGCCAGCGCTCGTACATGAGCTGCGCATGCGCCAGCGCCAGCTGCTCGGCCAGGTCGGCTCCGCCGCGCGTGACCCGCCCCGCGTACAGCTCCGCCATGTACGCGTCTAGTCTCTCGCACGGCTGACTCGACTCGCCACACTACGAGCGATCATTCAGTTCAATTATTTACTTGATGCTATAAAATAATCTCTCTGGATTTTGCGGTGTTGCTTCTCAAAGTAATAGGTAGGATAGGAAAATATGAATATTGACATGTAAAAGTGTTTGTTTAAACCTATGTACAGAAATCAACACCATTCATCATCAAAACAATATTTGATTTAATCAATGTTTAAATAAAGACGACATCGCCCTGAACGAAACGTGTATAGCTCTTCGTTGATCTCCTATTCTCTGTCGGCTAACCTGCATGATCGGGTATTTTTCTATAAATTTCAGGTGGAGCGGTTCGAGATAAGTTCTTTTGTCTGTATCTAATAAAGTCAATTGAAAGTAAGTGCGCAGAATGAACTTATTCATTTCTTATTATTATAACTCGTTGGGTCTCCTCGAGACAGACGAGGAAGAGGTTAATAGCATTATAAAAGACCTCCGTGTGGAGTGCGCCTGGTTGGGACAGTATACCCCCAGACCCAGACTTAGTCAAAGCTGCCAGTCATGCTTTAGTTAAAGCCATTACGCATATCTGCAACCTATCTCTGTCTACAGGAACCTTTCCAAAGGCGCTAAAAAAAGCCATCGTACACCCAATTCACAAGTCAGGGGACAGAGACAGTGTCACAAATAATTATCGCCTATTACACTCCTACCAGTCCACAGTGTTATTATTGCCCCGAAAAACGGACATCCCCTTTTTATTAACTTATTCGATAGAACAGGTTATTTTTAAAGTAAGAGTAAAATACCCGTGCGGCAATTTTGTCCCAATATGGAGATATAATTTTTTTTCTTTTTTCTATGGTTTCCATAAAAACCATAGAAATCGCAATTACTTTAGATCCAATGCGTTTTTGTTATGTCTTTGATCGCAATTAATTGATGCTTTATATTAAGTAAATTACTAAGCAAACGCTCAAATTTTATCGTTAACATGTTGTGAGTAACATTGAATTTTATATATTTTCGATTTTTTTTTTTATGGGCTTATTTCATGTTATTTGGATTCAACATCGAGACAAGATGTTGCTTTGGCACTAAGAAGCACCGATTCAAAATATCATATCCAAATCTTATGGTGTTTAGAACTTGCAGGATTTTGAAATTTAGGCGCTAGGGTTGGCAGAAGTCGTATTTTTTAAGATGTTTTTTTTTTTTTTAATTTTTATGTTTAGTAATATTTAAAAACGTAAAATGTGTTTAAAATAAACAAAGGACATAATAACGTGGCCACGGTTATCTGAAAGAAGTTACACCATCATTGAAGAAAAAAAAAATTGAGAAAGATGCCATTACCACCTGCCGTTCTCCAGTTATTAAAACCGTAAGAAATACCAAAGGAAGATGTTTCGGCCCAAGATAGCGACAGCTTAAGTGACGAAGAAGACGTTATGCAAAATCTTATAGAAGGGTGGAATGACGATAGCACTGAAGTTTTACCTACGGAAAATGATAATTAAAGAAGGTACTTAAGCAACTGAACTCTGTAAATATTTAGTATTTTACTTTAAAAATTTCAAGTTTTTCGACCAAGTGTTTCAGGCTGTGCGATAATAAGTAAAAAATGAACTTTGTCCCACCAAAAACATATATATAAAATAAGGGCAGAGTTCGGTACAAAGTACCTACACGATAATAAAATAGAAACCTAAATGAGTACCAAGTTCTAAGGAGTGTTTTGTTGTTTTTGTTGTATTGTTCCTGCTCATCCGGTCGTACTTATCCGAACGCTACTTCCGAGTTAAACAGGCGAAGCACGATCAAGATTGTTTGAAGTGGAAGCTGGAGTGCCACAGGGTTCTGTTCTTGGCCTTGTGTTGTACAACATATTTACATCCGATTTACCCACATTAGACGACATAACAGTTGCAACATATGCTGACGACATAGCCTACTTATCAGTTGATGACAACCCTGAAATGGCCAGTAAGAAGCTCCAAAATCAGTTAGACGAGACACACAAATGGCTCTGTAAGTGGCGGATACGCGCCAGTGCATCCAAGTCTAACCATATCACCTTCACACTCAGGCACGGAAACACCCCTCCTGTTAGACTTGGACCTGATACCTTACCACACACAGATTGTGTTAAATATCTTGGCTTCCATCTAGATAGGCGCCTAACATGGAAGCATCATATTAAACAGAAAAGGGAGGAGATAAACCATAAGTTCCGCAACCTGTATTGGCTCATGGGAAGAAACTCGGTACTCTCTGTAGACAACAAGTTACTCATCTACAACTCGGTTCTTAAACCAATATGGACGTACGGAATCCAATTGTGGGGCGTTGCCAGCAAATCTAACATTCTCTGCCTGCAAAGGGTTCAAAATGGCATCCTAAGAGCCATAGTAAATGCACCTTGGTTTGCTCGGAATAGCGAAATTCACGATTTCTTGCAGGTGCCGCTCGTAAACTTTGAAATCGAGCGGTACAAAATTCAACACAAGGCACGCCTAACCATGCACCCAAATCCACTAGTGACTGAACTGTTAAACCCGACAGCGGTGGTAAAAAGGCTGAAGAGGAACCACCTTCTATAAGTGGGAGGGGCAGCACTGGCTGCTCCACCACAACGCCATATAAACTGCAACAAATTCGCTTATGGTCTGACGACCGATTGCAAATATTAAAAAATGAAGAAAAAAAAAAAAAAGTTCTAAGGAGGTAAAAGAGAGTTTATTAAGTTCCTTGGTACTGATTATGCAATTTGGCAAGTATTCAAAGTATTTGTTTGTTGAGAGTTTTGCTTTAACGAAGGTAGGTTTAATAGTTTTAGGTGGTCTAAAGCAGCTCGAAATGGTTCGTGTAAGGTGTACTTCACCCTGTTTATCTCTGAACTTGGCTTGACATGCAATAAAGCATGAACAAATTATAGTATAAGTAATTAACTTTTCAATACACTTCCTCGAAAACTGGTCCATAACGCACTACGATTAGGTATAACATGCAATGTATTTCACACGTGTGCGTTTTTTTCCATTTTCCCGCACGTGTGCGGGAATGAAAATTGCCACAGATAACTATACCTATACTTAGTTCAAATTGGTTCAATGCTTAATCTGAGGTGATTGTTTTTTTTTTCTAATTTCGGCAAAGCACTACGCGTCTTTCCGGCATAAATATTTTGTGAAAATTCAAATTGTGTTTATAAATAGAATATCATAGATAAACATGATTATTAGAAACTATTAGTTACTTTAGTTGTGTTTAGCAAATTAATATTTATTTGTGTAGGTACTGAATTCAAAAACATAGAATTAATCTATTTTTTATATTAGGCTGTTTAACGGCTTCATACCTTTGCCTCTCCTTCAACCTGGCGAATGCAAAGCTCGAAAAAAAAAAAAATTAAAATCATATCATAGTTTCTTAATTCATGACAAAAATATTTTTCGTTATTTTATTTTATTTCTTCAAAAGTGTATTGAAAAACGTCGTTTGATACACGTGGACATTTGTTATAGCAGTTCTCGGCTCAAAAACATTCATTATAATTCCGCCTCGAATACAATAACAAACTTTCTCCACTTGTATCAAAATGTACTATTATTTGTATTTTTGTCCGATGTAAAAATAATAAAAAGATTTAAGAATATTATTTGTAAAATTTTGTGGGAGTGGGCGTAAATATGTATATGTGTATTATTCTATGATATAAATAAAATTCAAAATAAAATTAAAATCTATAAACAAAAATAATGTTTTTTGTGAAGTGATGACCCTAAAATCAAAATTATTAGAATAAAATTTAGAAGTGAATAACTCTTAAACACCGCGAGATTTGGATGCGGTTTTTTTTTAAGTTATTGGTTGGGGTCTAAACATGATTTACAATAAATATTGAATCCAACTAAGCAAAGATACAACCATGATAAATCAAAATAATAATCTAAAAATAATCTAAAAACATAAAAAAACCATATTCCTTTACATCTGTACTAGTTAGTACCCTTTTGTATTTTTTTTCACATATCTTTAATATAGTATTATTACACATAATAAAGAAAGGGGTAAAATAATGCGTATTTTTTTTGTAATTAATTAATTTAGAAAAAGTAAAAAAAAAACAAAAATTTTTTACTCGTTTGGTGTAAAATTGGCACACGGGTATTTTACTCTTACTTTCTAAATAATCTGTTCTATCGGATTAGTTAATAAAAAGGGGATGTCCGTTTTTCGGGGCAATAATAACACTGTGCAGTCATATCTAACATACTGGAAAAAATCCTCTACAAAAATCTCTGTAGTTTTCTCCACCAAGAAAAACCACAAAATAAAAATCGGTTGTCTGTAAAGTCGGTTTACTGACGATACTTGAACGTGACAGCGTCATAAGAAAATACTGATGGAATAAATAGATAATAGTTGCATTGCATTTGTTAATATTCGCTTGAACTTCAAGCCGCCATGGAACGCCTCCACGCTACAGAGCGAGGCCGCGAGGTAACGCTACATGAGTCATGCTTTTTCGTGAGTGCAGCCAGCTTCATCGATTTATTAGACGTTGTCACGTCAAAAACCAAATACCAAATAAACTCCCAAAAATCAATTTGGTTTTAGAAAAGTAATCTATGTATGAAGTAAAGAACAATTTTCTGTATTTTTTTGTTTCAAATGTTAAGAAAAGATAAGATATATTTATTTGCTCAAACATGTGTACACATACAAGAATATAAATGCATTCTGGATAACATAAAAAAGAAGGATCATTCATGTTTGCCACCTAGTATGGCGTGCAAATATTATGAATTATTAATTTGAAGTCAAAAACATAAATTTTATGTGAATTAGTAAACATCAAAATAAATTATAAACATCAATATTAGAAAAATAGATAATAATGCATCCAAATCTATGTCAATATAAATTCTTCTGTCAGAAATTCATTAATATTATAGTAAGCTTTGTCAATTAGATATTATATGATTTAAGTTGATTTCTCAAATGTAAATTATTTAGCTCCCTCCAACTTTTGGGTAACTTATTATGAACTGTCCAAATATCACCGTGATAACTCTGGTGAAGTGTGCTTAAAGTGAGCTGTCATAAGTTCCAATCCCTAGCATTAGATGGAATGACTGCTCACTTCGCCTAACTTCTCACGGTGAGATTATAACAGACTCGACCGGCTGTAGTTTCGGAGTTGGGAATGGTAAATTTCCATTAATTTTAATGACTTTAAAACTATATATTTATTTTACCCTCACACCCTTTCAATTAATATTTATCACACAACACAGTATTCATTTTTTGTTTCTGTCTTAGAAATTCAAATTGGTCCCGTTAATTCGGAGCAAATTGGCTGTGTCAGACGGACTGACAGACAGACACACAGCTATTTATTCAAGGGTTTATTTTTTGACGTGACAACGTCGAAGCTGGCTGCACTCACGAAAAAACATGACTCATGTAGCGTTACCTCGCGGCCTTGCTCTGTAGCGTTCCATGGCGGCTTGAAGTGCAAGCGAATATTAACAAATGCATTGCAACTATTCCATCAGTATTTTCTTATGACGTTGTCACGTTCAACTATCGTCAGTAAACCGACTTTACAGACAACCGATTTTTTTTAATCCGACGCAAGTACAAATGAAGAGATGAGCTTTTACCATTTGGTAAAAGATTTTTTTCCCTACGACGCACCACTTTTGAGATAATAACCGAAAAACCCAAAACTGGGGACATTGTGACTCTCTCCCCACTCCGGCTCACCTCCTAGACGTCAAGACTTTTAGTACCATCCGGTGTTGGCTTATATACAGGGATTGGCTTTACGCAGCTGGGATCACCGCGATGTTGCTATGGCACCAGCATCCCGCGATATGCGCACTGGAAGGAACAACAGACGCCGCGGGAGCTACACACACTTACTTGGCGACGAGTGTCGTCCGGCAGGGCGCGGAAGTAGTCAGCGATGACGAACTCGTAGGGCTCCGGCCACGTGTCCACGGTCTGCACCGCCACCGAGGTCCGCGCCGTGCCCGCCAGGCGCGGCCCGCACGACGCCGAGCGGCGCGGCGCCGGCGCGGAGCGACGCGCGGTCAGCGCGGGCGAGCGGCGCGGGTCCAGCGCGGGCGAGCGGCGCGGGTCCAGCGCGCCCTCCGCGTCCGCCCACTCCTCGTGCGGCCGCGCGCGCGTCGTCAGCTCCAGCACCTCGCGGTCCTCCACGTTGAGCGGCTCCAGCGACAGCGCGTCCGTGGGCGGCGCCGGCCGGCTCGGCTCCGGCCGCGCCACAGCGCCGGCCGGCGGCGGCATGCCGGCGAACGGCACCGGCGAGTCCGCAGCGCGCCGCTCCAGCGCCACGCGCGCCAGGCGCGACGAGCACGCGTCGCCCGGCGCGGCCGGCCCGCACGGCGACGTCTCTTTGCGCGGCGGCGACGCGTGCCGCGAGTGCCGCCCGATGGCGCGCACGGCGCCCGACTCGCCCGGGAAGCGGAACTGTGCGCGCGTCTCCCGTGCCGGCGTGTTCTCCGGCGTGGCCTCCACCGCGGCCTCGGGCGGCTCGGCCGCGTCCGCGTCGCACGGCAGCGGCGTGTGCGGCGCGGAGTCAGCGCCGCAGCGGTCGCCCAGCGCGAACCAGGGCTCGGCGCCCGGCCGCAGACTGGACGCCGACCGCGCGGCGTGCGCGCCCGAGCCCGGCGCCGGCGACGCGCGCGCGGGCGGCGGGCCGGCCGCGGCCGCGCTGGCTATGGGCAGCGGCGACGGCGCCGCGTCCTCGGCGCGCGAGTGCAGCGACAGGCGGCGGCACTCGGCCAGCACGTCGTGGTGCTCCAGGCGGGCCCAGCGGCCCGGGTCAGCCTCGCGCAGGCGGCTGCCCGTCACCAGCGCCGGGTGCAGGCGCACGGACTCGGCCAGCGCGCCCACGCCGCGCTCCCAGGCGTCGCGCGCCGCGCTGGCGGGCAGCTCGGCGCCCTGCGCGCGCAGCGCCTCCAGCAGCGTGCAGGGGTGCGTGGCGTAGAGCGCGTGGAACAGAGCCAGCTGCGCCAGCTGCAGATGCGCGCGCGTGGCGGGCGCGGGCTGCGGCTCCAGCGCGGCGGGCCGCAGCAGCGCGTCCGACAGCTCGGCGGGGTGCGTGGCGGCCAGCGCGGGCGCGGCCGGCAGCAGCGCCGCCAGCGCCAGCAGCGCGTGCAGCAGCGGCACCGGGTCGCGCTCGTGGCGCGCGGCCCGCAGCAGCTCGCGCGCCAGCGGGTGCGCGGGCAGGCGGTGCAGCCAGGGCGGGCGCCGCGCCACGAGCGGCGCGAAGGCGGCGAGCGCGTGGTGGCGCTGGGCGCGCTCGCCGCGCAGCTGCTCCTGCAGCGCGTCCAGCAGGTGCCGCGCGTGCAGCTCGGGCGCGCGCGCCAGCAGGTCGAGCGCGCGCGCGCTGCCGGTGCGCGCGTGGTAGGCCAGCAGCGCGCGCGTGAGCCAGGGCTCGCGCACGCCGCAGTAGAGCGCGGCGAGCGCGTCGGCGGCGTCGCGCGCGCCCGCTGCGCCGCCCTCCAGCAGCGCGAACACCTCGCCCGCCTCGCACGCCGCCAACATCTCCAACCGCCTGCCACACGTACAGTACGCATGCTGTCACTCAACTACTTCAGCCACTTACAGCCCATTTGATTGCTGGGCAAGTTATTGGGAACAAAACCATTTAACAATTTCAATCTCTGATGATTGACATGACTGCCAAAGGAAACTTTTTAAAGTTTTATCCAGGGGCTGCAGTCTCAACATAAATGGTGATCTCTTTACAACCATTTCTGTTGCAAAGTCCTAACTGTGTGTTGTATATAGTATAATAGACATAATGTTAATGTTAGATACATATATTTAAATAAATACAAAATTGTTAGCTTTAAGTATAAGTTAAAGTTTAAATATATTTTGTATACTTGGGGGAAAGGAATGTTGTTGTAGCTCAACTCATACCAAGAGAGACTGAAGTATTTTAATATGGTGTCGCTGGAGAAACGCAGGAATATGCTGGATTTGGTTTTCCTTAAAAAGTTAGTAACGGGCTCTCTGAACTGTCATATCCAAATCCCACTGACCAATCAGCCTGACCACCTTCCTACTGAAGACTTTGGAAAGGCTGTGCGATAGGGACCTGAGGGATTATGCTCTGAAGACTATACCGTTACACGGTAACCAACACGCATACAGCTCAGGTAAGTCGACTGAATCCGCACTTCATCCGGGTAGTCAGCCAGATAGAGGAAGCGATTCATCAGAAAGGCACCTGTCTGGGCACTTTCATAGATATCGAAAGAGCCTTCGACAAAACCAACTTCTCGATGGCGGCAGTACGTCTTAACACACTAAATCTCTGGGGTAAGAGTAGTACACCACACACCATGCTGCTTGAGGGACTCCATAAGGAGTTCCCCATTACGAAAACCATAAATGACCGGGTTCCTAAACAATTTATCTTTGATAAAAAATACAAGATCCAGCTTCACGAGGATCGCCGATGCGAGGGGCTGCGCCCTGCAGAGCTGCGTATCTTCAAGGATGGATCCAAAACAGGTAGTGGCACAGGTGCTGGAATCTTCTTGGAGGACTTCAACATACATATAGCCACACCATTGGGCGTCCACAACACAGTGTTCCAGGCCGAATGCTTGGGCATCTCTCTAGCCCCTTCAGCCATTATGGCCAGGAAAGTTAAGGAACACTCAATCCGCATACTTTCAGACAGCATGGCTGTTCTGCAAGCGCTGAACAGTTATACAGTTGACTCTGGGCTAATATAGGAGTGTCACCAGCGCCTCAGGTGCGTAACGTCAACGCCATGTGGGTAACCTCAATAATTTAACGACGAGCTTGCCAGAAGAGGGTCGAGCATGGCACCAGTAGGACCTGAGCCCATCGCGCCACTCCGCTTCGGGTATATACGCACTCTGGTAAGGAAACGCACGAGAGACCAACACAACAAACTATGGACGGACCAAGGCGAATGCAGGCAGGCTAGGGAAGCACTTCCCACATTGCATGGCCGCCTCACGAAACAGGTTCTCCGTCTAACTAAACAAAAGCTGCATATAGTTACTGCAGCTTTAAATGGTCACGGGTCATTCAATAAACACCTCTTTTTCATAGGAGTGGCAGACAGTCCGCTGTGCAGGGCCTGCATGGAGGACGACGAGACAGCGGCCCATGTGCTTCTAAACTGCCCGGTGGTCGCCACATACAGGGCAAGGTACTTCGGTAACCCAGGTACCCTACGTGAGACAGTCAGTAACATCAAGGCGTTGCTGGACTTTCTTGAGGAGCTGGGGTGGATCGGATGATCGATTTTCCCACCCGTATGCAAAATACGCGCATTGACGTGGAGTTGCGGTCACCTATTATTATCCTGATTGGATAGCCCATATTTTTTATAAAGGATCTTTTAACTTTATATTTTTTGGATTAATTCAGATGAATTAATCGTTTCTTTTACAACTTAAATTCTGAACGCTAGCCCCTACCAAAATATATCTTGGACCGTCTTTGGCAACCCAGCGGATCTCCAAATCACCAAGATGAGCGTGGTTTACTCTTTTGGTTGATAGTTTATTCGACGGAATTTGGTATGGTTTGTGATACATAACTTAAATTGACAAAAGTGCAGTAATGACAGGTCATAAAATAAAAACTATTTCATCTTAGTTTTACACCTTTATTTAGAACCATAGCTGTTAATTTTAGAAAGGAATTTTCTTGTGTATTCTTAAAACCAGCAGCCTTCGGGTAATAAAATTGTTCTATAACTTTCATGTTCGATTTTTATTGATACTTCCCGCTTGAAGATTAAAAGTCATAACCTCCCATAGGTGAGTCTATCCTTGGCATAGTTTTGTGTACTCCTGGCACCCGAATTTTCACTTCTACTTATTGTTTATTTATTTGGAGTATACCACACATTTTTTATACCATTTATAATACTATTCATTCATCATTATGTTTTTCTTTTTTTTATTATTGCAATAAATAATAATTTGACGTGGAGTTGCCGACACCAGCCCGTATTACCTATTCATTCATCATTATGTTTTTCTTTTTTTTATTATTACAATAAATAATTTCAAAAATAGAATCTAATTTAATCAATGTTATTTAATTCATTGTAATCAATTATGCTTTAACAGTTTATTTTTATTATCATTTTTTTTTTCAAACTTTGTATTATGTATACTTAATTGTTTTATTTAATTAATTGTGTTATTATCTGTGCATAATGTAGTGCATGCTATGCTTTTCTGTAAGTGATGAGGCGCTTAGACTTCTACTTAAGTTTGCAATGTACAAATTGTAAACAGTGTACTCATTGTTGAAAAGCCTAATAAATAAATAAATAGGTACCTACATATTTCCTAGTTTATAAGTTTATGTTAATTGGGTTTTGAGTCTACCCTCCATCATATTCTTGTTCCTACCCTACTCATATGATTTATCCACTTCTATTTCTAGACTACTTAGCTCAATACACAAATTACGATATTTGGTGTTTTATTGAAGACATAATAGTATGTCAATGACAATCTATAACTTTGACAATACTTTGATGCTCTCTTCTAAATTATAGTTTTATTTTCGGCTATAAACCTGACCTTGTTTTTTCTTTATGTATCATTTTAATGTTTTATACAACACATATAAAGAAGGCATTCTCTAAATGATGGTGAAAATCTCATCAAAGTCCATTTGATAGTTTAGTCAAACAACCTGCTCACACAGACAGACATGAAAAGCAACTTAGATTTTAATTAAATAAACATAATTATATACTAGCTTTTGCCCATGGCTATGCTTGTGCATAGGTTGGGAATTATCCATTCCATGGAATCATACTACCAGGATAAGTATCCGTTGACCTAACCCATAATGTTGTTTGGCTCTACCTGTGAGCCAAACAACATCTGTTAAGGCATAAAAAGGTAACATACTCACACAGAGGACACAACTCTCACAGAGAGCACATAACTCTCACAGAGAGGAGGAGGCTGTAGGCCCAGCAATACGTTCAGTTTAGGTCATTTAATTTGTGTTATCTTGTTATTTACAAGTCTTATTATAATTTGATTTAACATATTAATATTATAAAAACAATCATATTATCTTACATCAACATTTTACAAAGGGGATTGTACCAGTATGTAAGCCCCGCGCCCCCGCCGCTCATCCACCTACAAGAATCGTATCATCCGATCGAGCAATCCCTCGATATCATTCGGGTAGTAGTAATAACTACGCAGATAGACATCTTCGTGCATGCGTGATACGTACCAATCAGCAGTTAGGAGAGAAGATCCCCGAGTCACTGAGGCAGGAGGAATTTTGATTTGTTTTACGTCAACCACGGTCAATTTAATATAATTTCATCAAAAATTATGCTTTTTAGATAAAAGTTGAACCTTTAGCGACGATAAATACGCTTAAAGATTTTAACTTTAAGATTTTCACGAGTTTTTTCACAATTTACGGTACACCGGAATCTTCTTCGATGACAATTAATTGACTGCTCACTGCTCGAGTGCTTGACACAACAGCCCAACAGGACAGGAGAGACAGATGACAGTTGTGACTGTGACAGCTGACACCTTTCAAGGGTGCGTTCAGTTCAGATGGTTCAGCTAAGTTCAACGTAGTGTATGGTGTATATTTTGTGCAGCAAACGGGCCATTTTTAGGGTTCCGTACCTCAAAAGGAAAAACGGAACCCTTATAAGATCACTTCGTTATCCGTCTGTCAAGAATCTTTTTCTTAGGAACGTGTGAAGTTATCAAGCTGAAATTAATATAAAATACTCAAGTCTGCAATTTCTTGAAGCAGTGAAAAATCAAACTTCCAAGTCAACGCAATCGAAAGATACGGGCTATATTCCGTTTATGCAGTATATTTTGACACTTGCAAGGGAATCAAAACCTATAGGGTACTTCCCGTTGAACTTGAATCATGGGCAAGATACAATGTTATATAGCACAAGTAAAGGAAAAAATCCGAAAACCGATACGTAGTTACATACCTACCCCTTGGTGCGCGATTCCGACTCGCACTTGACCGGTTTTTTAAGCTGATATCAGACGCTTCACTTTTTGTTTATTTTTGGCTTTCATTCGGCAACTTTCACTAGAATTGAAACATCTGAAGTTCTGAACACAAAATGAATCGTAAGTGATAAATAAATCCATTCAAATTAAATGAAATGTTTCAATGTTTATTTCTGTAAGTAGATCTTCTAATAGTGCTACGCTCCAAATCTCATACATATTTATGTAGTTTTCGTTTAATTTGTGATCGAATGGCGGTTTGTAGACGTTGAATTACTGTGCTGCCACCAATGACGAGCTTTCCGTTTTTAACCCCATCCGTCCCCACACGTAAGGGCGTACCTATAGAAAATGGCACGCATCATAGTTGCGCCCCTTCGTAAATTATCATAATATGAAAAATCAGATAATATACTAAATAAAACAATCATAAATTTTACTATATAACAACACATATTTTTTTTTTATTATAACGAAAGTTAGTCCGTAAAACCTTTACATTTACCACGGAGTAAAGCTACTCGTAGGTCGCATATTATAACCGTTCTCGACCCATTGTATAAGCCCTCAATTACGAAAGTATTAATTTCAATTTCGCTTCAAAAGATCGCTCAAAACTTCCGATGGATAGGTACTGCAATTTTATTGTAAGCAGAATTTGTGACTGATCAGGATCACGAACTATATATAAGAGTATGAAATGGTTTATTGTAGTGTATTTTGTTTTTTTAATTGAATAGTTGAGGATTTTGCGCCCCCCTTCAATAGGCACCCGGGGCTCATGCCCTACTTGCCCCACCCTAGTTACGCCTCTGCACACACGTTAATCATAACAATTATGCAAATACATATTTGCTACTGTCGCGAATCATATTTTGATTTAACATACAAACTGAGACTAACCTGCAAATCGCAAAACGTACGAAAATTTGAACTTCGCAGGCTAATTTATTGCATCCCAATTAATGGTCGGGCACCCAGTGCCTATATTTTTGTACCTATACTTACCCCCAGTGTTTACCCCATTTTTCATTTTTTTTCTGAATGAAATTACAAGCTACAGAACCCTCAGTGCTTAAATCCGACTCGTTCTATGCCGGTTTATTTTTAAGCTATTGTTTCTGTAACTCTTACTTCTGTGGACAGTAATAAAACTACAGCATGTTGCACGACTCATAAATCTCATAATGCGAAGCATTAGAGAGTGCTTTACTATCGGAAAAAATTTTTTCCTGCTTTCTGCAACTGTTTCTATTGTCGTACTCCTGCTAGTACACCCCACGGAAAAATATTATATTTACCAGCGCATTACCAGCTATAAGCTTAATAAATGATGTACAAGAGTGTAAAAATATGTATAGGACTGTACTTTAATATAACTGTACAACTGTATACAGTATAGCTGATTAACGGCTGTATAGAGCCTAAATTTTTACCTTTAGCTTTTAAATAGCATTGGAAAATGCTAAAATACAGACCGCGGCGTAAAAAACTGCGTTCAGCAACTTTATAAGACAATAACTGTATACTGCTCTCAAATTATACTTTTATATAACCTACTTCTGCACAAGAGCATTAAATATTGTTATAGCCTGAATATTGGTGTAAAATTACTCTATTGTTCAGCCTTCAAGTTAAGCTTGATAATAGCTGTACAACGGAAATCTAGGATACTCTTAGCAAGCAGTTCCCTTTATAATAGTTTAATTCAATTCTGTCTCATGTAGAAGAGTTTAGATTTACTCCTTTTTAAAGCCTTATGCGATTGGCGTACATTTTCCCCTTTTTACAGTTTTTCGTGTTTTAGAAGATTAAAGTTATTATTATAGTGTTGGCATACACAATTATCCAGCTTATCGATTATTTTGAAACTAATATAACCTAAAATCAGTCTATTTATTGGATACAACTAATAACAACACGGAGTCATGATTTTGATCAGTTGCCAATTTGTTAAGTGAACAAGAGTTAAGATGGATATAAAACCATGGAAAAAACAAAAAACAACCGGCGGAATAAAAAGAAAATTAAAAAGAGCTTATAAAAGAAAATTAAAATACATTAAACTGTTGCACTCTGTAGTGTTTGCTTCAGTATTTAAATTAGATACAATACATCTCTATAAATAAAAACAATACATTGTTTCTTTTCGCTATCAGTAACTACTATTTGGTAAATTATTATCCGATTCCTTGCTCACCGCCTTACGGGCCTTGGATCATAATGAGGTTTTCTATATTTTCAACTGAACCCTAATTAACTGTATTAATGAATATGAATAAGAATTTAAGGCAGCTTCTACAGTACTTAAATACTAATGTACAGACAATGTTACTCTTTAGGCTGAGATACGTTCTTAAATAACGACTCTGTTATGCAAAAAGCTGTATTAAGGGGTACTAGAAGAGCAAGAGCTGTATAAACTAAGGACGCCATTTTATAGTAATTTATAAATTGCATTGCAATTTTACGAGATATTTTTTTGTTTGTTTTTGAAATTTCAGTACAAAATTACAAAAGATTTTAACTGTATAGTACACACAATTACGTTTACTATCAATAGAACAGTCCGGGTTACTCTTAAAACTGTTTTCAGATTTGATCACATATTTGTTGTTACAGAAAAAAATGTATGTATATTCCTTATTTCGAAGGGGCGTGAGTTTTGAGCTTAAAACTAGTATACATACTCACATAAAAATATCAGTCGCAAGCATAACAACAACGATAAACAGGAAAGAGTACTTACCACTTGGTTATTAAATATTTTTTCACTTATCTTCAGATATAGCACATAGTAAATAAAATGGAGAATGAATTCAACCACGAACACAATTATAATACATTTATTCTTTTATTAAGATTTTCACAAGCCCTGAGTCTGTATAAAAGAATAAAAAAGAAAATTAGAGAATGGAAGCTGTATAAAAGTATCTAAATAGTATCTTAGCCAGCCAAATAGTACAGCTATTATGCAGCTGTTATACAGCTAAATCTACACTTAAAGCTGTATAATTTTGGGGCCCATTTCAGAGTTACAAGGGCTGTATAGCTTGCTATACAGTCTTTATACAGCACTTTTAACAGCCTGCAGTAAACAAATAGTCCATAATACAGCTTTTATACAGTTTAAAATGTTACTTGGGACAGAACCTACTTAATTTTTATACCATTGTACCACATGACGTCTATCATAAATTGTATAATACGAGTCAGTGCACATATGTATACCTATAAATAATTTAACCCCTTACTCATATACACTTGTATGTTGCTGACTGTGTCTACTGATGTTGTCTGTTGTTGACTGCTGCGCTGCGTGTCGCGGGTTCGATTCCCGCACGGAACAAATATTTGTATTGCCTACAGGTAGTTGTTCCAGGTCTGGTTGTTTGTGTATATGAATTTAAATGTTTGTAAACGCACCCACGATACAGGAGTAAATACGGTCAACAGTATGGTTTCACCAAAGGACGTTGTACAGTCAGCTACAGAGAAAAGGTACCCTACCAAGACTTAAAGATTATCGCCCGAGCACGCTCGGGCCCGCGTATCACGTGAGTCTTGAGCAGCTCCCTCCCCCGCCGCCGCACCTATCTCTGCCCGCGTGCATCCACCGATCCGCCTCAAATAATATTTGCAAGTAGTTAATCATTTTATATGGTATTTTATCGGCTTCCTTCTGGCCGAACTGTATAGATACCAAGAATAACTTACAAAAAGACACTGCGTGCGATTAAGATACGAACCTGCTTCACCAGGCGCCAGCCGATCAACTAGACCGTGCCTTATACCACTAGGCTATTGGCTCAGTTATCAACCTCAACGAAAATTGGAATAGCATTACTCCTTTTATCGAACAAGGTTATTAACGGTCTAATCTTCTAGATATTAAGGTTTAAATTTCAACTTCCGTGTTATATTTAATACTAGCACCTTACAGTCTTGTTTTACAAAATGCAATACGCAACTCCTCAATTAACTAAAACATAAGGTTGAAATTAGCATAGATTTCTTGTTTGGTTGAATAGAATGTGTTGATTCCGATTGTTGCACTACCCTCATTTTACTTCAGAAACTTAACTGCTGTATGAACTGCGAGCTAAGGTTGAATTTAGTATACTTCTTCGCCTTATTTACTAAACTGTGATTGAGGGTATTTTTACTTTTCAAATGGTTTCATTTTCGTGCCGATTCGCTTGTGTCTAATAATCTTCATCGTAATATTATCCAATTTATTATGTTTTTGACCAGTTGATTTTATTAATCGATGGTATGGTTCGATTAACAACTTTATTGGAGGCTGTTGGATTCAAAGGTTTGATTCGGTTGGGCGATCACAATGAAAGAACGAATTGGTATATTTAGACACTTAAGTTTATTGAGGAAATTACTTTTGTTTTTAACATACAACGGAAGAAAAAAGGGAATATTTTTTAGCTATCAAAATCAACGACAATACTGGAGAGTGAAAAGACAATACAGATAATATAGGGATGTTCCGACATCTTACTAAAATAGTGAAGGGGTTGTGGCGTTCCAACAGAGGCTAAAATTGTTGTTCTGTGGGAAAAGGAACAAAACAAAGTATTGTAAATATCACGAGATATGATCATAACGGTAAGATTTACGTTATTCTTACACATATACCTATTTATTGTTGCAATCATGTTGCATTATTACTTACAAGTTGAATTTTTTTTATGTATTTCTAATATTATTATTCTCATTACAGAGAAAAACAGTTCGTAGATGGATACAAAGGTATCAAGCGACGGGTGATGTGAAATGTGATCACCAAGGCCCTCGCCCGATTGCTTAGGTACACTAATGAATCGAAGCGACAACGTAATAAGTATTGTGAAAGTTCACTCAGTGGCACCCTTTAAAACTACGCGTTCAAATGCTGACTTCAAGATGTGTTAGACAGTGACGGCCATCCTATCCGTTATGGATAGGCAACTCGGCAGATTGACTGTGTAACTTATTTGATAAAATTGCATTGGAACATTTATATGAGCAAGTGTTAATAATTCCCAATATCATTCCATAATCAGTGGGATCATTATCTCGTAGTTAATCAAAAATAAACAACCTTTATTATTATCAATCCAGTTACTCTTGTTTACAAGTAGTCTGTTAACGATTCATATCTGACCTCACATATTTTTCTAATATTGTGTTAAATAAGGCTTATCAGAAAATGTGATAAAAGAGAAAGATGTATATTGCTATACTGTTATAGTTTAGCATGTTGGTTCTTCCTCTGTAATTCACAGGCACAAATGACAACATTTCATTTTTAACCAAGCTTTTTTCCGATAAGATCATACAGAGTATAAAAAATGTATGTTTTCACAACTTTAAATAAATAAATATTACTGTAGTTATGTTTCTAGAAATATCTATAAACGAACCGTTATCTGTTAAAATAAGGTATCTATTTTGTGTTTAGTTAATATTATAAGTAAATAACCCCAATTTAACACAGACAGGAATCTGTATATTCAACCAGGAAGTGGATTCCATGAAGTCTTAGAAATGTAATTAGAAAAATAAATGAATATTGTTTATGCAAAATGCCTAACTTTTATTACAAACCTCCATTTGATTTCTTAATAATAATAAACGAAAATCACCTACTAAAGAAACTAAAAAAAATATTAAAGGTAAATAAATAAAATAAAAAAAAACCCTTCTCATGCGCGGATTTGAACTCGAGACCATCACATTGCTAAGCCACAGTGTATACCACTAGACCAACACGCCATTTGCTTTACATTACAAAAAACTTAAATAGGTTCGATGTCCTTACCAAGGGGGTAACCATCACTATGAAGCGGACTGTACAACCGACGCCGGTGTCACCTTATTAAAACATATATTTAACGCATGGGAAGAGGCACAAGATGCAATAGGCATTTTTTGCGAATTATCCAAGGCATTTGATTGCGTGAATTACGAAACACTGCTCTTGAAACTTGAGCATTACGGACTAGGTAAACTTGCTCTTAGCTTAATAAATTCATATTTAAATGATATATTTCAGCAAGTTCAAACTAAGGGTGTGAATTCATTGCACTTAAAAGTCAAAATGGGAGTACACCAGTATTGCCTATTTGAAATAAATGTTTTGACTTTGCACGGGGTCCTCATAGAACAATAATATTGCTCACGGAGGTGATCCGATCATAGACGGAACCTCAGACTAAGTGAAGACTTACTTAGTCTGTGGACGGAACCATTCACTGGCCTCTATCATGTATATGTATGATACGAGGTCATAGAGGCAGTGGCGTGGGTTGTCCGACCCAGCACTAAAAAAAAACATTAATGAAATTGCCGAACGCGGAGGCCGATTCGGCAGCGTGCACGGCAGCAACGCTACAGAGCAAGGCCGCGAGGTAACGCTACATGAGTCATGTTTTTTCGTGTGTGCAGCCAGCTTCATCGATTTATTAGACGTTTTCATGTCAAAAAAAAAATGCTGGTTGGACAACCCACGCCCACGCCACTGAGGCCGGCTATTTTCTATTTTTCACTTTTGTGACATAGGTGAAATAATAATTTTGTCTTTGCTCGGATGTCAAATAAAATATTGTGTCAAAATACTGTCAAAGTCAAAATAGTAGCAGCCAGCAGCCAGCAGCAGCCAGCTTCACACTCACAGCTTCATAACCTAGCCGCGAACCTTAATTTCACAACAATTCTAAAATATTTCAAAGATGCATGGGAACGAGATTAATAGTTTTAACTAAATATTCATCCATCAAACCTGTTGTATAATTTCTAGGAACAATAGATTTTGTGTCTTTGTGGGAAGTGAGAAATAGTTTAGTTATGCTTAGAGTGAGAGCCGTATCTGCGATTTACATCGAGAGTCAATCACTCGAACTACTTTCGGCAGCTAGAAGAGATGTGTTCAAGCTGTTTCGTGAGTCTTTTCTATATTCAACTTTCCATATAATCTGCTGTTCTTCCAAACTTTTATTTGAACATTTATGCTTAGTTGCAGATAACCTACACATCGTCTTGATATTTTTTCTGCTTCAAATTCTACGTGTTTGTATAGGTTCGCCGGCTTTCGTCAGCATTCAGAGACATTCTCTAGAGCAGCAACCATGAAGTTCTTGCAGGTTCTTCATAGAACATGACTGTGAGAAATAGTAAACCAGCTGATTAAGTAGAATACCACAAGTGCCAGTCGGCCTGACTTGTATAATATTGATATGTAGTGTGTACTCTCAACACTGAGCAACAGGCAGGCTCACCAACACAGCAGCACCTGTATTCTTGTGGCTTGTTGCAGGCACCAGCTCGCTGACCACCCAGGCGCCCTTAGCTCAGGTAACTAATGCTGAGTCTTGTATGTGTGAGCAATAGAATACATCAATGATGCACAGTACATAGGCCTGTGTCCCCCAAAGGTTAGGCAGAATTGGATCAATAATATTCATGCAAATAAAACAAATATTATTTGCAATTGTAAGTTCTATAACAAAATTGTATCCATAAAGAATACTGAATTCATGCAAGGCAACAAGAACTAACAGCTATCATTGCTTGTTGTTGCAAGTGGAATAGCAACTCTGTGGACTCACCCAGTAAGGTAGCTACCAGCCACTTACTGGATTGTTTTGATAAAACAACAACTTCTTTTTTTCAAGCTTCCAAGGAAAATAAAACGTTATAGAACGGTATGTCTTTATAGTCATAATCATATTTGAAAGCCTGAACATAATGTTCTGTCAACATTTGTAAACTCTTTATAACGAAACTTAAGGGACTGAGCATTTTTTGTCATTATAGAGAGTTATCGTTATATGGAGTGAACAAAAAAACAACCAAATTAACAAGAATTTTTAATATGTATATCTTAGATAATAAATGCTTATAAATTATTGTTTACACATATAGTCTGATAACTTTGTCTGACGTTTTTTGCTATGCATGTTAACAGTTTCAAAGTAGGTTTACGACTGATAATACGATAGGTACCCAGTATGCTTGGTCGAAGACCATCACTTCCGAGAAAACAATGCGTCATACTGCACATGTTCAAGGCAATTAAGGATAACAAAAGCTAGACCGACCTATGTTCATTCGATTAGTCGATTATCGCAAGTAATGTCACTCACTATTTTTGACAGCTATCGGCCGGTGGTCAAGAAAAAACGGTCAGCCATTCGCATATCGACGCAAGTCGTGGCAACTAATATTAATTGTTTAAACGTTAATTAATAAAAGTATTTGTGTTCCACCAAATTCTCGTGTTTCGTTGAAGATCTCCTGTTTCGGAGCTTCAAAGTCTTTTGTTACCTGATAACATAACATAAACAATAATACCGATAATAAATATTTACTGTCTAAAAATATGAACACATTTCTTCGTAATAGAGAACGGCGCATCGCTATAAAGAGTGTTTCAATATGTGGGTTTTAACGCAAACCAACCAAGTTGGGCTCACTTCAACGTTACAGGGAGTTTATTGTTACAAAGGATAACGTTATAAAGAGTTTACACTGTATACTAATATACTTTTGGAGATATGTATTTCCACATTGAGGAACACACTGTTTCAATACAAGATTCTGATTCTGGAGATATCCCACTTGATACCAGCAGCTTGATACTTTGATACTTTACCCATGCTTTAACAATGGTTTGACAATGTAATATTTATTTATTTAATACTTCAAGCACATAAATGTACAGAGGCGGACTTAATGCCATAGGCATTCTCTACCAGTCAACCTTTGGGTGATGCAGAGACAAACAGTGGTAGGTGCAATCAGACCATTGTGGAATAAATACTTTAAATATAAAGATAGGCATAAACCTATTAAAACTGAATATAATATATACCTAATTACATATAAATATATTATTATTACAAATAAATATACATAAATAAACCTAATAAAAAGAAATAAGACAAACATCATTGTTTGTCTTATTTCTTTTTATTAGGAAAATATTACCGTTGTGATGATACTGCCAGCTTCTTGCGAATGTGCTCGCGAACCTTAACTTTAAAGTAATAATATTATTGAAACAATTACTGTTGGAGAAAGTGGTGGGACATAAAGCAGAAACCTTCCACAAACAGATGAATGTGTTACTAATTCACTTTAGTGAGTATTAGTTAAAGAATTTACATTTCTATTAAATTGTAACATATAAATAAGAGTGTAATGCTCTAATCTGTGAGCTTACTTGACATCCGTTTTGTAATAAACACAAGCCATGTGCCGCATGGGCATGGCTCAAATGTTAAACATGCATTTGCTAAAACTATGGGAAAATTCATAAAAAAAGCCCTTATAGAAATTCTTGCCTAACCGAGTTGTCAACAGCATGGAATAGGCTCCCAGAAAATGTGACAGCTCCCACACTCAACTGCTTCAAGAATTGACTGGACAGACTAAATATTTCTAAGCTATACAATACACACGCATCAGCTAATTAGCTGCTAGTGTGTCTAACCAAATAATAATAATCCATCCCTCATCTTATTAAACCTGTTAGAGGATGAATTTTCAAAAATCCTTTCTTAGTGTTCACCTTCTTTAAAAAAGATGCTTCTAGACCCAGAGGTTTTGGCTGTGCGTTGTCTGTAAGTGAATTAATAATTATTTTTTACAATAGATATGTATGTGTGTGTTCCTACCAGACGGTGTTAGCGTCGTCAAGAGACGGCAGAGAGCATGCGGGCGCAACCCCTTCCCCGCCCCCGCCCCCCGAGCGCGCGCCCCCGCCGCCCCCGCCGCGCCCGCCGCGCTCCTGGATGCTCGCGGCCACCGCACTCACCGTCACCGCGTCGCTCGGCGGGGTCGGTACTCGAGCACGGTACTCTACACGCCGCGACAGTGACTAGTTTCATCGGTTCTACATGTGTCGACGTCGTTTTCAGGTTTACGTGTATCGAAAATTGAGCGATGACAAGAAGCGCCAACTCGAAATCGTAAACCAGCTGGAGCCGGCGGAGGAGAGCCCGCCGGAGGAGGCGCCCATCCCCAGCGCCGGCGCCGACATCCCGCGCCACGTGCAGTTCCTGCTGGTGGGCGCGGGCACGGCCTCCTTCGCCGCCATGCGCGCCATCCGCTCGGCGCGGCCCGACGCGCGCGTGCTGCTGGTGGGCGCGGAGCACGAGCTGCCCTACATGCGGCCGCCGCTCAGCAAGGAGCTGTGGCGCGAGCCCGACCTGGCCGCCCGCGCGCCGCACCTGGACGCGCTGTCCTTCCGCCAGTGGAACGGCCGCCGCCGCACCGTGGCCTACGAGCCCTCCGCCTTCTACACGCCCGTGGAGAGCCTGCCCGACAGCGCGGGCGGCGCGGCCGTGGCGCGCGGCTGGCGCGTGGCGCGCCTGGACGCCGTGCGGCACGTGGCCGAGCTGCGCGCGCCGGGCCGCGAGCCCGTCAGCGTCCGCTACGACAAGGCGCTGCTGGCCACGGGCGTGCGCGCGCGCCGCACGGACGCGCTGCGCGACGCGGCCGCGGCGGGGCGCGCGCTGGCGCTGCGCGGCGTGCGCGACGCGGCGCGGCTGGCGCGCGAGCTGGAGCGGCCCGACGTGCGGCGCGTGGCCGTGCTGGGCGGCGGCTTCCTGGCGTCCGAGCTGAGCGCGGCGCTGGCCGAGCGCCTGGCGCCGGACGGGCGCGCCGTGCTGCAGCTGTTCCGCGAGGCCGCGCCGCTGGGCGGCGTGCTGCCGCCCTACCTGGCGGCCGAGGCGGCGCGGCGCCTGCGCGAGGCGGGCGTGACGCTGCTGCCGCGTGCCGAGGTGCTGGCGGGCGCGGCGCAGGGCGCGGGCGTGGTGCTGCGCCTGGCGTCGGGCGAGGACGTGCGCGCCGACCTGGTGGTGGAGTGCGTGGGCAGCGAGGTCGACGACGAGCTGGCGCGCGCCTCCGACCTCGAGACGCACCCCGAGCTCGGCGGCCTGCTCGTCAACGCGGAGCTGCAGGTACCCGAGAGTCTGCGCTGATACTTGCAGAGAGAGATAGTCGGCCGGAGTTGTACCGAGCTGGTCATGTACTCCACTAGGTTTCCTTAATGATTGTATGTGAATGTTATGTATTCAATCTGAGTGATGAGGGTGGGTGTCTCGTGCGCAGGCGCGCACGGACGTGTACGCGGCCGGCGACGTGGCGTGCTTCTACGACGTGGTGCTGGGCCGGCGCCGCGTGGAGCACCACGACCACGCCGTGGTGTCGGGCCGCCTGGCGGGCGAGAACATGGCCGCCGTCGGGCCGCCCAAGCACTACACGCACCAGAGCATGTTCTGGAGCGACCTCGGCCCGCAGCTCGGCTACGAGGTGAGTGCCGCCCCGCGCGCCGCCGGGCCCCCGCGCGCCGCCGGGCCCCCGCGCGCCGCCGGGCCCCCCGCGCGTACTTCACGCTCCTCTGCCCGCAGGCCATCGGCATCATCGACTCGCGGCTGCCCACCGTGGGCGTGTTCTCCGCGGACGCGGTGGCGGACAGCGCCGCCCGCGCGCCGGCCGCGGCGGCCGAGGGCGCGGCGCCGGGCGGGCCGCCGGACAGCGCGCCGGACGCGCCGGACGCGCCGGACGCGCCGGACGCGCCGCTCCGGCGGCCGGGCGGCGCGCCGGACGAGCGCGACGCGGCGGCGCGGCGCTACGAGCGCGGCGTGGTGTTCTACCTGCGCGACCAGCGCGTGGTGGGCGTGCTGCTGTGGAACCTCTTCAACCGCATGCACGTGGCGCGCCAGGTCAGTGTCGCCGAGTGTGTGTGCGTGCGTGGCTCTGCGAGCGAGTGCTCACGCGGTTGTGTGTGCAGGTGCTGGCGCAGGGCGAGTTCGAGGACCTGTTCGAGGTGGCGAAGCTGTTCTCGTTGCACGAGGATGAATAGTATTAGTGGTGGATAGCGGCGGCGGCATTTATCTGTTATAACTTTGTACATAACTATTATAAAACAATTAAATGATCTAGTTATTACGTGTGCATTTTTATTTCTGAAATCCACTATCACACTTGTCTAATATATAAAATTCTCGTGTCATAGAGTTTGTAGCAAAACTCCTCCGAAACGGCTTGACCGATTCTTATGAAATTTTGTGTGTATATTCAGTAGGTCTGAGAATAGGACGTAAACTATTTTTCATACCCCTAAGTAATAAGGGTGATCCACCCCAAAATTTTATTTTTTGGACGGAAGTAAAAAGAAGTAATAAGATAAGTAAAACGGAAGTAATAAGATTGTAGGTATAGTTTGATTTATTCAATTGTTTTATTATCAAGACAGACATTTTTTTATGTAGGTTTATACCGGTAGGTACTTGCATCTTTTCTTGATATTTTTTTCATATTTTCTTTTCGTGTAGAGTAGGGTAGGGCTACCCCTATAGATCATCTGTACCCTACCCTTACCCTACTCCTACCGTAGGGTAGGAGTAGGGTAAGGGTCGGGTACAGATGATCTATCTCATGAAGTCCGCTCAGCCTTGGTTTTAGTAGTGACGTGTCCCAATACCTATGCGTATTTGTGGGCGTGAACCTAGGTAGGGTTAACAATAAAAACCTAACGTGGATTTAATAATTGTTTAAAATATATTATTACAAGGAGAAAAAATTGAAAGAAAGGCAATAAAAAAACAAAAATTAAATACAGAGTCGCTGTTGCTGTCGTCGGAATCATCTTTTATATTTTTGTTCAAAATCAAAATATTTTATTTCACATAAACCTACATGGGCACTTATGAAACGTCAGAAGCTAGGTGCACGGTTCCAAATGGTCGTTTCCTATGGAGAAGAACCGGCAAGAAACTCCATGGTTAACCGTTTTAAAAATAATTGGCTTTTAAAATGTTTTCAAATTACAGTAAGTACGGGAGGACAGCGTAGGCCTGTCAACAAGGTACCTGGTACTTGATAAAATAAAAAATGGTCTATAGATCTAGCTAAAGTCTACAAGGCTTACAGAATCCTCACATTTACAAAATAAGAAAAGGAAAAAATAATAAAAAATAAAATATAAAACCTACTAAAACCAAGTGATATGATTGCCATTACCTACAACCACTAATAAAGAGGTGAAAAATTAGAATTGTCTGTATATAATGTCAAAAAATAAAAATATTATGTCAAAGAAGTATGTAAAAAAATAAATGTAGTTATAATGGAACCATTTCGGAATAAAGCCCTTTCGAACAAACAAAAAAAATTTTTGCAAATCCGTCTATTTACAATGGAGTTATGCCCGAACATACATAAAAAAAATAGAAACATCAAAACTGAGAACCTCCTCCATTTTAGAAGTCGGTTAAAAACGGCCGGACGGCCGGACGGTCGGTCGGTCGGTTACTTTCGGTTGACGGGCAATTTTATACTTTACGAATTACCCGAGTTTCCATAGAGAACACAATATTAATCGACTAAATAAAACGATAACAATAATTTAACATTTTGTACTAGCATCCAATTTTAAATATTAACATAATAATATGACTACAGTCTACAACATAGTCAAACGGACTTCGAGTAATAAATATGTAGATGGATTAAAAGTTTCGGGTTGAATAGTGAACATGAAACATTTGTTAACATTTTTAAAATTGAAAAAGAAGATGAGCCTACAAAAGATAATGAACGTGCGAACCCATTTAGATACTATGTATGTAGTTGTAAAAGAATGTACAGTTCGTGCCACGTAAGAAGAGACTTGACCCCGCCACCCCCGCCTCTTTCCGCCGCCCCGATGACGCCCGGTGCGGGACGGGGACCATCAATCTGCGGGCTTAGGGCACTCGTAGCCACTTGCGAGCAATATGCCAGGCTACATGGTTTGGCATATAATGTTAAGAAGAGTGTGGTCATGGTCTTTGGGGCCAGGGGTAAATACCCGGAAGCAGTACCTTCAGTTAAGCTGAACGGTATACCCCTTGTGAGGGTAGACCGATTTAAATATCTGGGTCACTTATTGACCACTGGCCTTAAAGACGATGAGGATATTGACAGGGAGCGGAGGGCGCTGTGTGTGAGAGCTAACATGATTGCCCACAGATTCAGGCGTGCCTCTAAAGAGGTCAAGCGCACTATATTTAGTGCTTACTGTACGTCTTTTTATACTTGCAGTCTGTGGGTTCATTATGCTCTAAAATCATACGGCGCCCTTCGCATCCAATACAATAATGCATTCAGGGTGTTGATGGGGTTGCCCCGGTACTGCAGTGCATCAGGGATGTTTGCTGAAGCTCACGTGGACTGTTTATATGCCGTGATGCGGAAGCGGTGCGCATCCTTGGTCCGTAGGGTGAGGGGCAGCGCCAACAGCATCCTGTCTATGATAGCGAGCAGGCTTGATTGTGCATTTGTGAACCACTGCTGCAGGGTTTCGGCTGGGCCTGTCACCGTGCATCAGTGATGTCACAATCTGTTTTTGGTTTAGTTTTGAAGTGTATTACTAACATAGTTTGTAAGTATATTGTTACTAACACTATGAGTCTTGCTACTTGAAATAAATTATTATTATTATTATTTCACGTCAGTATTCCATTATTCCGACTGGCGGAATACTGACGGCTTACGGAATACTGATGACGGCTGGTGGAATACTGAATTTATCGCTTCATGTAAGAGTTACCAAAGTTTATGAACCACGAAACCAACATCATACACCAGTACCAGACACTGAAGGCACTGAAAGAAAACATGACTGAAAAGGATGCAGTGATCCATTGTGACTTTAGTGAAAACTATTGTACAAAGTATGATGAAGAAATTCAGTCATTCCACTTGGGGGATCACGTACTCAACTGTCTCTTCACACTGTGGTCAACAAAGTGCTACTGTACTGTTTCAGATAATTTGTCTCACAATAACAAGTTTTCCGAAAGTCAGTATTCCTGTTTTTTTTTTTTTTTCAAATTCCTTTATTTTTGTTATTTCTTATCAAATCGGCTGGCCGGCTTCACATCCTAATAAAGCAACCCAAAAGAGTTCTCCAAGTTAAGATTTAGCGAAAAAATCGTCAAAAAGTGCGTGCGTGTATAAATGGCGCGAGGAAGCAGTTGGGCGGGGCGAGCGCCTGGTGCTCGACAAGTTGAGGCGCGCAGGGCAGAGCTCCGCCAGGTCCTAGTGGCGGAATGGGAGCAGCGACTTGCGCGACCCTCGGCAGGGCACGCCGCGATAGCGGCGGTAAGACCCGTGATGAAGGAGTGGCTGGAGAGACGCCACGGCGCCCTCAGCTTCCGGCTGACGCAGGTGCTTACCGGACATGGGTGTTTCGGGAAGTACCTGTGTCGGATAGGCCGGGAGCCGACGCCCGAATGTCACCATTGTGACAGCTGCCGCGAGGACACGGCGCTGCACACGTTGGAGGAGTGCCCAGCTTGGGCAGTACAGCGCCGTGACCTGGTCGCGGCAGTCGATGCTGCGGGCGACCTCTCGCTTCCGGCCGTTATTTCATACATGGTCGGGAGCGAGAGTGGCTGGACGACCGTCGCCTCCTTTTGTGAGGACGTAATGTCGCTAAAGGAGGCGGCGGAAAGGGAGAGAGAAGCTGTTACCTCTCTCCCGGCCCGCAGCAGACGCACCGGGCGTCGTAGGGTGGCGGACGATCTCCGGCCACCATAGGGCGCGGCCTGCGGGCGACAGTCTGTTGCCCGATCAGAAACAGGCCTCGAGGCGGCGGCGTAGCGTTCCGCGCGCGCCTCTTAGAGTGAGTTCCTGCGGCCACTAGGTGGCATCCGCAGAGGGTGACGCCTACGAACATCTGGCGGGCCAATACCTGCCGGGGGCGCGGACGAATGCGCAAGCGATACCCGTACCCCCGACAATAGGTACAGGAAGGGAACACCGGGGTGGTTTTTAGGCGGTAAGAGTCCGGCAGAGGATGTCAGGTTAGGTTCAGGTTAGGTTCGCTCAGGTTAGGTTCAGGTTAGGTTCGCTCAGGTTAGGTTCGCTCAGGTTAGGTTAGGTTAGGTTAGGTTAGGTTAGGTTAGGTTAGCTTCTCGAGGAGGCCGCTATTGTCCAGGCCTGGTTCCGGGAGTCGGCGACGAACGGACCCGTTGACGTCGAGCAGGAGGCGCTGTGGTTCCGCGGGGCGATGACGCAAATCAGCGACGCGTCCATGCCCCGGGTCCACGCACAGTCAGCAAGGCGCCAGGTGTACTGGTGGACCGCCGAGATCGCGCAGCTGCGCGTCGCGTGCGTGGCGGTCAGGCGCCAGTACACCCGATACCGGAGGAGACGTCTTCGGGTCCCTGACGAAGAAGCCGCGCTGTATGAGGTGTACCGCGCGGCGAAGAGGACTCTGTGGCTGGCCATCGGCGAGGCGAAGTCGCGAGCCAGGGAGGAGATGTTGGAGACTCTAGACGGGGATCCGTGGGGGCGCCCTTATCGCGCGGTTCGAGGGAAACTTCGAGCCGCGGCGCCCCCGCTTACGGAGAGTCTCCAACCCGAGCTGCTGGAGGAGGTGGTCGCAGCCCTCTTCCCGGCGAGAGCGGAGCACACTCCGCCGCCGATGGCATTGCCCACGGCCGCAGAGTCCACCGAAGAGAACGCCATCAGCGTCCCAGAGGTGACACAGGCAGAGATGGGGGCAGCCGTGATGAGGCTCCGGGCCAAAAACGTGGCTCCGGGGCCCGACGGGATCCACGGCTGCGTGTTAGCCCTCGCTCTGAAGGAGCTTGAGCCCCAACTGAGAGGACTCTACACAGCGTGCCTTGAGCGGGGCCAGTTTCCCACTTTGTGGAAATCTGGTCGTCTGGTCCTGCTCAGGAAGGCGGGGCGCCCTGCGGACTCGCCGTCCGCGTACCGGCCCATAGTGCTGCTAGACGAGGTGGGTAAGCTGTTCGAGCGGATAATCGCTGCCCGCCTCGTCGGCCACTTGTGCGGAGAGGGGCCGGATCTGGACGGCAGCCAGTTCGGCTTTCGGCACGGGCGCTCTACCATTCACGCTGTGTCGCGAGTGAGAGTCCTGGCGGAGGAAGCAGTGGCCCGGGGCGGGGTGATGTTGGCGGTGTCCTTGGACATCTCCAACGCCTTCAACACCCTGCCCTGGAGTTGTATTCGGGAGGCACTGCGGTACCATCGGGTGCCTCCCTACCTCCGCCACGTCGTTGGGGCTTATCTGTCGGAGAGGTGTGTCACCTACGTGGGACGTGATGGCGGACACCAGCACCGCATGTCGTGCGGTGTTCCACAGGGCTCGGTCTTGGGCCCGCTCCTGTGGAACATCGGGTACGACTGGGTGTTGAGGGGCGAGCTCCAACCGGGCGTGGACCTTACGTGTTATGCTGACGACACGCTGGTCACTGCCCGGGGGAGCTCGCACAGGGAGGCAGCGTTGCTGGCGACGGCTGCGGTGTCACAGGTTGTGAGCCGCATACGTCGCCTGGGCCTGGAGGTGGCCCTCAACAAGTCGGAGGCCATGGTGTTTCATGGCCCCCGGCGGGCGCCGCCGCCCGGATCACACATGGTGGTCGGGGGGGCTCGGATCGCTGTCGAGTCCACCATGAAGTACCTGGGATTGGTGCTCGACAGCCGGTGGGATTTCGGCCCCCACTTCCGGCGGCTGGCGCCCAAGTTGTTGGGCGCTGCTGGGGCGCTGTCAACGCTGCTTCCCAATCTGGGGGGCCCGAGCGCCGCCTGTAGGCGGCTCTACGTGGGGATCGTGCGATCCATGGCCCTGTATGGGGCCCCGATCTGGGCGACTGACCTGACGGCCGGTAGCATCGCAGTCCTGCGAAAGCCGCAGAGAGCTATGGCCGTCAGAGTCGTCCGGGGGTATCGCACGATCTCCTACGAGGCGGCTTGTGTACTGGCCGGATCCCCGCCCTGGGACCTGGAGGCGAAAGTACTCGCGTCACTGTACCGGTGGCGCGAGGAAGCGCGGGCGCGGGGCGAGGGGCTGACGCAGCGCCATATGGAGCTGCGTCGGTCTCAGCTTCGCGAGGTCCTGGTGGCGGAATGGCGGGACAGGCTTTCGCGCCCTACCGCCGGCCTCGGTACCATCGAGGCGGTCCGGCCAGTGCTCGAGCGCTGGCTCGGGAGGAGGCACGGCTCCCTGTCGTTTCGGGTGACGCAGGTGCTCTCGGGGCACGGTTGCTTCGGGAAGTACCTGTGTCGCATAAACAGGGAGCCGGACGCCCGGTGTCACCACTGCGTCGACTGCCGGGAGGACACGGCGTGGCATACGCTGGCAGAGTGTGCCGCTTGGGAGGAGCCGCGCCGTGCCCTCATCTCAGAAGTAGGCAGTGACCTCTCGCTGCCGGCCGTGGTCGAGTCCATGGTCGACAGCGAGGAGTCCTGGGACGCGGTGGTTTCCTTCTGTGAAACAGTCGTCTCGCAGAAGGAGGCTGCGGAAAGGGAGAGGGAGATCTCGTCCACTCACCCTGCCCGCAGCAGGCGCACCGGGCGTCGGCGGAGGGCGGACAACGCCCTCTTCCGGCCCCCCTAAACGGGTCCAGGGGCGACGGACTCGGGGACGTCCGTCGCCCCCCACACATCAGGACCCGAGGTGGCGGCGCGATGTGTTCCACGCGCGCCCCTCTTAGACGTCGCGGGGGGAGTCAAACACCTCACTCCCCCCCCCGACCAGACGGGGCCCGCTGCGGCGGGCCGGCACCAGCCGGGGGTTGCGGAAGGATCGTACGTTCCCGCGACCCCCGGCGTAGGTGTGAGATGGAACACCCGGGGTGGTTTTTAGTCAGTAAGAGTCTGACAGACCCCGCCGCCCGCCCCAGGGCGGCGGACATCCATGAGGATTTTCCACCCCGGATCAAAAAAAAAAAAAAAAAAAAAAAAAAAAAAAAAAAGGTTAGGTTAGGTTAGGTTGGGGGTGGGTGCACCTCCACATCTCGGAGGAAGCGCCCACTAAGCAGGGACTCGGGGTCGATGGGCCTCTCCTCCAGTGAGGAGAATCTGTCGGCCCCCAAGGTGCCAACGGCACAGAGAGGGCGGGGTCGGTCGAGCGGAGCCTCCGCACGGTTGCCGAGCCGTGACCGAGCGGGTCGCTTCGTGCCGATCTCTCGGCCCGCAACACCGGCTCCCGTAGAGCGTCCGGCGGAGGGCGCAGAGAGTGACCCGGGGCCCTCGGTAGTGGACCTGAGCGAGGACTCCTCGCTGATCTCGCTGGGGTCCAATAAGGCGGAGGCGAACGCCGCAAAGCGGGCTCAGCGGAAGGTGGTGGCGGCTGACGAGGTCGGTGAAATGGCCCGACTGGCCCGAGAGCGACGCTCTGCTCAGGCGGCTGCCGGGGGAAGCCTGTCGGCGGTGGCGCTCAGCCGCCAAGTTTTGGACGGCGTGGACGTCGTCCTGAAGGTTGCCACTAAGTCTGGCAGCCTGAAGGGCACATTCACCCGCGCCCTGAAAGAGGCGGCTGATGGCATCAGGGAGGCAGTTGAGGTCCTCCTTGATCGCACGAGCTCGGAGGAGACGGCGAAGCTGTGGGAGGAGAATGGCCGTCTCAAATCTGAGCTCGAGGACCTCAAGCGGGAGCTTGCCGCGCAGAGGGCGGAATGGCAGCAGAGGCGTCCTGCGGCCACCGATTTCGCTCCCGTCAGTGCCCCGCCACCGTCGATCCCATCGTTGGTCCCTGCCCCTGCGCAGCATGCGGATGCGGAGATCGAGAAGATCGTTCGCATCTGCATGCTGCAGTGTGGGGGCATGATGAATGCCCGGCTGCAGGGCCTAGAGTCGAGGCTCCTCCCGGCGAAGAATCTCCGGCCGCCGCTCGCTGCTGACGGGCAGAGGGAGGGGGAGCCCGCTAAGCTGGGCCCGACAGCCGGCAAACCCAAGGGGGCCCAAAAGCCCGCGGAAGGACGCGGAAAGCCCGTGGGGGGCAAGTCTGCACCCCCGCCGACCGCACCACCAGCGACCGCACCCCCTGCGACCGCACCCACGGCGACCGCACCCCCGGCGACCGCACCCTCGACGACCGGACCCGGGTCCACCATGGAGACCTGGACGACGGTCGTCAAGAGGGGCCGCCGTAAGAAGAAGAGGAAGACGGCGCCGCCGCCACCGGAACCCGCTGGAGCACCGACACCCAACAAGGCAAAGGGACCGCCTAGAGCCAGAGCCCCACGCTCCGCGGCTGTAGTCATTACGCTGCAGCCCGGAGCTGTCGAAAGGGGCGTCTCATATAAGGCGGTCCTTATGGAGGCCAAAGCCAAGGTCGCGTTCCCCGACCTGGGCATACCGTCCGGCCTCAGAATGAGGCCGGCGATTACGGGGGCGCGACTGCTGGAGGTGTCGGGTGCCTCTAGCGGCGAAAAGGCGGACGTCCTGGCCGCCAAGCTGCGGGAGGTCCTGAACCCGGAGGACGTTCGGGTGTCCAGGCCGATGAAGACCGCTGAACTGCGCGTCGACGGCCTGGACGACTCGACGACTCCGGCTGAGGTCGCGGCGGCCGTCGCCAAGGCCGGTGGATGTCCGCCCGGGGACGTGCGG
Source organism: Luperina testacea (assembly GCA_927399505.1). NCBI lineage: Eukaryota > Metazoa > Arthropoda > Insecta > Lepidoptera > Noctuidae > Luperina > Luperina testacea. The sequence continues at coordinate 70,441 of OV656766.1, read as the reverse complement.
ACGGGGGACATTCGCGTCGACGCCTCCGGGCTCGGCGCGATTTGGGTGCGGTGCCCGGTGGCGGCGGCGAACAAAGTCGCCGACGCTGGGCGTCTGTTGGTGGGGTGGGTTGCGGCGAGGGTGAGGCAGCTGCAACCCAGGGCTTTGCGGTGCTACCGTTGCCTTGACATTGGGCATGTCAGGGCACGGTGCACCTCGTGCGTAGACCGCAGCGAGCTGTGCTATCGCTGCGGTCAGGCCGGCCACAAGGCGGCCCAGTGCTCCGCGGAGCCAAACTGCAGCCTCTGTACAGCTGCAGGGAGGCCCGCTGGGCACAGAGCGGGCGGAAAGGCTTGTGGCGGGCCTGCCCAAAAGGGGAAGAGAAGGGGTGCCAAGGCTGCCGGGGGCTCTTTACCCCCCCCTCAGCCTGGTCTCCCTTCGGCCGACTCCCGGCCTAGGAATGGTGCGGAGGGGATGGACTGTGCCTAATGGCGCTGTACCATTTCCTCCAGGGCAACATCAACCACTGTGCCAGAGCTCAGGATCTCTTGCTCCAGAGCATGGCAGAGTGGTCGATTCGCGTGGCTGTGGTCGCCGAACCGTACTTTGTCCCCCCCAGGGATAACTGGGTGGGAGACCTGGACGGTTTGGTGGCCATCATTGGCGGGGCTCTTGCCAACCCGTCCCGAGGTCACGGCTGGGTGGCCGCGCTCGTGGACGGCATTGGCACGGTTGGGGCGTATTTTTCGCCCAACAAGAGTCTCGCCGACTTCGAGAGGTTCCTTGTCGAGTTGGGTGCCGTCGTGGGCCGACTCCACCCTCGCCCGGTGCTGTTGCTGGGGGATCTCAACGCCAAATCTGCGGCGTGGGGGTCTCCGGTGACGGATGCCAGGGGCGAGGTGCTGGAGGAGTGGGCGGTCACGATTGGCTTGACCGTCCTAAATCGGGGCACGGAGTACACGTGCGTGCGGCAGCGGGGCGGTTCAATAGTGGACGTCTCGTTCGCTAGCCCCGCTGTCGCGAGCCGTGTCCGCGACTGGCGTGTCGCCGCGGAGGTGGAGACGTTGTCGGATCATCGGTACATCCGTTTCGACGTCTCCGCCCAGACCGCAGGCGGCCGCGGTTTACCGGCCCCGCGTGCGGACGGTCCGCGCTGGGCGCGTAAGCGCATCGACAGGGAGCTTCTCGAGGAGGCCGCTATTGTCCAGGCCTGGTTCCGGGAGTCGGCGACGAACGGACCCGTTGACGTCGAGCAGGAGGCGCTGTGGTTCCGCGGGGCGATGACGCAAATCAGCGACGCGTCCATGCCCCGGGTCCACGCACAGTCAGCAAGGCGCCAGGTGTACTGGTGGACCGCCGAGATCGCGCAGCTGCGCGTCGCGTGCGTGGCGGTCAGGCGCCAGTACACCCGATACCGGAGGAGACGTCTTCGGGTCCCTGACGAAGAAGCCGCGCTGTATGAGGTGTACCGCGCGGCGAAGAGGACTCTGTGGCTGGCCATCGGCGAGGCGAAGTCGCGAGCCAGGGAGGAGATGTTGGAGACTCTAGACGGGGATCCGTGGGGGCGCCCTTATCGCGCGGTTCGAGGGAAACTTCGAGCCGCGGCGCCCCCGCTTACGGAGAGTCTCCAACCCGAGCTGCTGGAGGAGGTGGTCGCAGCCCTCTTCCCGGCGAGAGCGGAGCACACTCCGCCGCCGATGGCATTGCCCACGGCCGCAGAGTCCACCGAAGAGAACGCCATCAGCGTCCCAGAGGTGACACAGGCAGAGATGGGGGCAGCCGTGATGAGGCTCCGGGCCAAAAACGTGGCTCCGGGGCCCGACGGGATCCACGGCTGCGTGTTAGCCCTCGCTCTGAAGGAGCTTGAGCCCCAACTGAGAGGACTCTACACAGCGTGCCTTGAGCGGGGCCAGTTTCCCACTTTGTGGAAATCTGGTCGTCTGGTCCTGCTCAGGAAGGCGGGGCGCCCTGCGGACTCGCCGTCCGCGTACCGGCCCATAGTGCTGCTAGACGAGGTGGGTAAGCTGTTCGAGCGGATAATCGCTGCCCGCCTCGTCGGCCACTTGTGCGGAGAGGGGCCGGATCTGGACGGCAGCCAGTTCGGCTTTCGGCACGGGCGCTCTACCATTCACGCTGTGTCGCGAGTGAGAGTCCTGGCGGAGGAAGCAGTGGCCCGGGGCGGGGTGATGTTGGCGGTGTCCTTGGACATCTCCAACGCCTTCAACACCCTGCCCTGGAGTTGTATTCGGGAGGCACTGCGGTACCATCGGGTGCCTCCCTACCTCCGCCACGTCGTTGGGGCTTATCTGTCGGAGAGGTGTGTCACCTACGTGGGACGTGATGGCGGACACCAGCACCGCATGTCGTGCGGTGTTCCACAGGGCTCGGTCTTGGGCCCGCTCCTGTGGAACATCGGGTACGACTGGGTGTTGAGGGGCGAGCTCCAACCGGGCGTGGACCTTACGTGTTATGCTGACGACACGCTGGTCACTGCCCGGGGGAGCTCGCACAGGGAGGCAGCGTTGCTGGCGACGGCTGCGGTGTCACAGGTTGTGAGCCGCATACGTCGCCTGGGCCTGGAGGTGGCCCTCAACAAGTCGGAGGCCATGGTGTTTCATGGCCCCCGGCGGGCGCCGCCGCCCGGATCACACATGGTGGTCGGGGGGGCTCGGATCGCTGTCGAGTCCACCATGAAGTACCTGGGATTGGTGCTCGACAGCCGGTGGGATTTCGGCCCCCACTTCCGGCGGCTGGCGCCCAAGTTGTTGGGCGCTGCTGGGGCGCTGTCAACGCTGCTTCCCAATCTGGGGGGCCCGAGCGCCGCCTGTAGGCGGCTCTACGTGGGGATCGTGCGATCCATGGCCCTGTATGGGGCCCCGATCTGGGCGACTGACCTGACGGCCGGTAGCATCGCAGTCCTGCGGAAGCCGCAGAGAGCTATGGCCGTCAGAGTCGTCCGGGGGTATCGCACGATCTCCTACGAGGCGGCTTGTGTACTGGCCGGATCCCCGCCCTGGGACCTGGAGGCGAAAGTACTCGCGTCACTGTACCGGTGGCGCGAGGAAGCGCGGGCGCGGGGCGAGGGGCTGACGCAGCGCCATATGGAGCTGCGTCGGTCTCAGCTTCGCGAGGTCCTGGTGGCGGAATGGCGGGACAGGCTTTCGCGCCCTACCGCCGGCCTCGGTACCATCGAGGCGGTCCGGCCAGTGCTCGAGCGCTGGCTCGGGAGGAGGCACGGCTCCCTGTCGTTTCGGGTGACGCAGGTGCTCTCGGGGCACGGTTGCTTCGGGAAGTACCTGTGTCGCATAAACAGGGAGCCGGACGCCCGGTGTCACCACTGCGTCGACTGCCGGGAGGACACGGCGTGGCATACGCTGGCAGAGTGTGCCGCTTGGGAGGAGCCGCGCCGTGCCCTCATCTCAGAAGTAGGCAGTGACCTCTCGCTGCCGGCCGTGGTCGAGTCCATGGTCGACAGCGAGGAGTCCTGGGACGCGGTGGTTTCCTTCTGTGAAACAGTCGTCTCGCAGAAGGAGGCTGCGGAAAGGGAGAGGGAGATCTCGTCCACTCACCCTGCCCGCAGCAGGCGCACCGGGCGTCGGCGGAGGGCGGACAACGCCCTCTTCCGGCCCCCCTAAACGGGTCCAGGGGCGACGGACTCGGGGACGTCCGTCGCCCCCCACACATCAGGACCCGAGGTGGCGGCGCGATGTGTTCCACGCGCGCCCCTCTTAGACGTCGCGGGGGGAGTCAAACACCTCACTCCCCCCCCCGACCAGACGGGGCCCGCTGCGGCGGGCCGGCACCAGCCGGGGGTTGCGGAAGGATCGTACGTTCCCGCGACCCCCGGCGTAGGTGTGAGATGGAACACCCGGGGTGGTTTTTAGTCAGTAAGAGTCTGACAGACCCCGCCGCCCGCCCCAGGGCGGCGGACATCCATGAGGATTTTCCACCCCGGTTCAAAAAAAAAAAAAAAAAAAAAAGGTTAGGTTGGGGGTCCCCCCACAGCGCATACGTCCACGTCGTGATCCCCGGGCAACGCCGTGTCTGACCACCGTAACGGAGTGGCAGACCGGCGGCTAAAGTGCGCTGTGACTTGCAGCCAACACGCGGACGACTGCAAGGATGCGGAAAAAGCAAACTCGAGACGCCTCCGGGCGATTTTTAACAGAATGTCCCTCCGGGGACGATACAAACGGCCCTTCTCAGGGCCAACACAGTGGCCCCTCCCAGGGCCAATCCACCGGCCCTTCTAAGGGCCACGTCGAAGCTGGCCGCGCACCATCTGTGGCCAGTTTATCAAGTCTGCAGGCGGAGTTTTCGGACTCCGGCGAGTCCGCCATGGACACGTCGGCGGCCGAAAACGACCGCCTCCAGCGGAAGCGGGCCTACCTGAGGCTCGGGTCCGGAGGCTCCTCGGGGTCTGTGGGCAAGTCGGGGAAGAGGCCGAAGTCGAAAAAGGCCTCGACTCCTGCTCCGACTCCTGCTTCGAGTCCGACCCACGACGTGGGTCTGGTGGACGCCGAGCGTCAGTTAGGCCTGGCAAGGAGGGAGCAGCTGCAGCAGGACCTTGAGGAGAAGGTCGCTGCCAGGGAGCAGCAGGCGCGGTCCGCCAGGTCGAGGGCTGGCTATGGCACATCCAATGTACTGTACGCCGACCACTCCCTGGCGGAGCTGGAGCGCATGGCGCTCCAGGACAAGGAGGAGGTACTGGAGGTCGCCTCCAAGTCCTCAAACCTGAAGGGGACCTTCCAGAAGGCCCTCAAATGCCGGGCCGTGAGCATGCACGGCATCGTCACCGAGCTGGTGCAGCGCACGGCTACAGAAGAGACGCGGCAGCTGCAGGCGAGGGTGGACCGCCTGCAGCTGGAGGTCAGCCAGCTGCACCAGAAGCTGGCTGAGGCCACGGCCCGGCAAGCCCAACCTGCGCCTGCTCCTGCGCCTGCCCCTGGTCCGGCGGAGGGGAGCTCCTTTCCCCCTGGCAACCTCGTGGAAATAATCCGCGGGGTTGTCATGGAGGAGAGGGCCTTCATCAGGAGCTGCCTCGCCGGTATTGAGGATCGGCTCCTGCCGGAGGAGCGGCTCCGCCCGCCGCTAGCGGCGGATAAGAGTCCGCCACCGACGGAGCCGGTGCCTGTACCTGCGCAGCCTGCGGGAGACCCGAAACCGGGTGCGCAGACCCAGGCCCCGAAGCCCTCCAAGGGCAAGGGGAAGGGCAAGGGGAAGGGCAAGAGGAGCACGGTGGCCCCTCAAACCCCCACCACAAGCGCAGAGGGAGCGTCTGCCTCTCCGGCAGCCCCCCAGAACACGCAGCGGGAGGACGCCATGCTCCCTTCCACCACCCCGTCCAACCAGGCGTGGACGGAAGTGGTCAGGGGGGGAAAGGCCAAAAAATCCAAGCCCGCTGCGACTGCTTCGGCAGCCCAGAAGGCTTCGGCGGGCGGGAGGAAGTTGGTTCCTCCCAAAACTGCGGCGGTCGTGGTGACCATCACCCCGGAGGCTGCAGAGCGGGGCGAAACGTACGAGTCCGTCCTAAGACGGGCTCGTGCTAACGCGGATCCCTCCCGGCTGGGGATCGGCAACATCACGTGCCGCCGCACCCAGGCCGGAGCCCGAATTTTTGAGTTCGGGGGGGAGCAGCGCGGCGCAAACGCGGACCTCTTTGCAACAAAGTTGCAAGAGGCCATCGCGGATGTGGCAACGGTCGCCAGACCCGTCAAGACCGCATCCTTGGAGGTGATCGATATGGACGATTCGGTCACCAAAGAGGATGTGGTGGCGGCCGTTGCTGCTGCGGGAGGTTGCAGCGCCAGCGCCGTGAAGGGGGGAGCCATCAGGCCCGGCCGCCGCCGCATGGGCGCAATCCGCGTCGAGTGCCCAGTCGCCGCGGCGGTGGCCGCCCTAAAGGCGACCAAGGGACGGCTGCTCGTGGGCTTCAGCTCGGCCGTGGTCCGGCCGCTTGAGGACAAGCCTGCGCGGTGCTTCAAGTGCTTCGCGCCGGGCCACACCCGATCTACGTGTCCCTCCAAGTTCGACTGGGAAGGGTCTTGCTTCCAGTGCGGACAGGAGGGACACAGGAGTGCCGCTTGCAGCGTCGCCACGCCACACTGCCCGGCGTGTGCTGCCAGCGGCCGCCCCGCGGGGCACAGGATGGGGGGCAGGAGTTGCCAGCCTCCCGCGAGGAAGGGCATAGTGCCGGCGCAGGTTCGCCCTGTTGCCGCCACCACCGCTGTCGCCGCTGCTGTTACTCCAGCTCAAGCGGCGGTGGCTGAGGAGGGGGGTGCGATGTCGGAATAGTGGGTTCCTATCACCGCATCCTCCAGGCGAACACCAATCACTGCAGAGCGGCCCAGGACCTGCTGGTGCAGGCCATGGCTGAGTGGTTGGTGAACGTAGCGGTGGTCGCCGAGCCCTACTCGATCCCCGGCAGTTGGCTGGGTGACGAGGACGGCTTGGTGGCACTAGCGGCGCGGTCCTCCACAGACTCCCCTCCCCTCTCGCTATTAGAGAGGGGACCGGGATACGTGGCCGCCGCGTGGGGAGAGATAGCCCTCGTGGGCGTCTATTTCTCCCCAAACCGCCCTCTCCGGGACTTCGAGAACTATCTTGGAGTCCTGGCCGCCGTGGTCGGCAGGGCGGCGCCGCGTCAGGTCTCCGTATTGGGAGACCTGAATGCCAAGTCGGTGACCTGGGGCAACCCGGCCACCGACCATCGCGGGCGGGCAGTGGAGCAGTGGGCAGCCTCCTCTGGGCTCTCCCTCCTCAACAGAGGGAACGTTCAGACATGCGTGCGGCGACAGGGTGGCTCAATAGTGGACGTCACTTTTGCCACCTCTGCGCTGGCCGCGCGCGTGCTGAACTGGCGGGTGGATTTGGTGGAGACCATGTCGGACCACCGCTACGTGCGGTTCGACATCTCCATCGGTGGCCCCGGAGGGACGCGGCCCCTCTCGGGGCGGTCAGCGTTTCCACGGTGGGCTCTCACCCGCCTGGACAGGGAGGCGGCGGCGGAGGCGGCGTTTATCCAGGACTGGCTTTCGCCGCCTGCCGCTGGCTTGGACGTAGACATCGCGGCGGGACACCTGAGGGAGTCTCTGACCGAGGTGTGCAATTCCAGCATGCCTCGGGCCGGCCGACCGCTGCCCAATAGGGCGGTGTACTGGTGGTCGGCCGAGCTGGAGAGGCTCCGAGCGGCGTGCGTGGAGGCCAGAAGGGCCTACGCGCGGAGCCGGCGGCGGCGTCGACGAGACCTCGCCCACGAGGACCACCTCTATGAGGTGTACATAGAGGCAAAACTGGTCCTCGAGCGGGCCATCGCCGCCGCCAGGGACTCGGCGAGAGCGGAGATGCTGGAGGGTCTCGACAGAGATCCCTACGGGAGGCCATACAAGGCGGCGCGCAACAAGCTGCGCCCCTTTGGTCCCCCGGTGGCCGAGACCCTGGAGCCCTCATTCTTGGATGGGGTGGTTCAGTCCCTGTTCCCGTGCAGGGACAACTTCACCCCACCAGTGATGGACCCTCCGCGGGGGATAGCTCCGCCAGCCGAGGAGGAAGAGGAGGCCCCTCCTGTCACGGAGTCGGAACTCAGCGCGGCGATTGTGCATATCCGCGCCAAGAAGACGGCTCCGGGCCCCGACGGTGTCCCGGCGAGGGTGGTGGCAATTGCCGCCACTCAAATGGAGGAGCGGTTTCGGGACCTCTTTAGCGCATGTCTTGCGTCTGGGAGGTTCCCGAAACCGTGGAAGGAGGGACAGCTGTGCCTCCTTCGCTAGACTCGCCCTCGGCATACCGACCTATCGTCCTGCTCGATGAGGTCGGCAAAATGTTCGAGGGGATAATCGCTGGCCGCCTAAAGAGCCACCTGCGGAATGTGGGGCCGGACTTGTCGGACGCTCAGTTCGGTTTTCGGGCTGAGCGTTCCACAGTGGACGCGCTGGCCCGCCTTAAGGGCCAGGTGAAGGAGGCGATGGAGGCGGGGGACGGATTGTTGGCGGTGTCATTCGACATAGCCAACGCCTTCAACTCTGTTCCCCACAGCACCATCCTAGAGGCACTCCGATTCCACGGGGTGCCTTTATACATGCGGCGTCTACTGGCCAGCTACCTGGAGGATCGGGCGATCGTCCTCGTGAACAGGGCTGGCCAAGTCCGGCGGTACGCAGTCGAGTCCGGCGTTCCACAGGGGTCGGTAGTGGGACCTCTCCTCTGGAACGTTGGCTACGACTGGCTCTTGCGGGGAACTCTCCTCCGAGGCACGAGTGTCATCTGCTACGCCGATGACACTCTCCTCACCGCCCGGGGGGAGAGTTTCAGGGAGGCGGCCAACTTGGCCTCGGCAGGCGGATCCTTGGTAGCAGGGAGGATCCGCCGCCTAGGATTGACGGTGGCGCTGCACAAGACCGAGGCCGTGTTCTTCCACAGGCCTCGGCAGCGCCAACCACCAGACGCCCACATCTTCGTGGAGGGCGTCCGAATCGAGGTGAAGGCCCAGATGAAATATCTGGGCCTTGTACTCGACAGCAGGTGGCGCTTCGGCCCGCATTTTAGCGGGCTGTCGACGCGCCTGCTGAAGACTGCGGGCGCCCTCTCGTGGCTGCTCCCCAACTTGGGGGGGCCCAGCGCGCGATGCCGGCAGCTCTACGCCGGCATCTTGAGGAGTATGGCCCTTTACGGGGCCCCTATCTGGGAGGACTCCCTCCACAGGAGGGAGAACGCCACCGCATTGCGGGCCCCCCAAAGGGCCATAGCCCAGCGGGTGGCGAGGGCCTACCGCACGGTCGCCTTCTCGGCGGCATGCGCTCTGGCCAGCACCCCGCCTTGGGAACTCGAGGCGTGGGTGGTCGCCAGAGTGTATGAATGGACGGCGGGGCGGAGGGCGAGAGGAGAAAGCCCCGCCCCCGAAGAGCGGGAGGCCGTCCGGCGGGAGGCGAAGGACGCCATAGTCGTCCACTGGACGCGGGACCTCGCCGCCGCAGCCTTCGGCCGCCGAACCCTAGACGCGATTGGGCCGGTCCTGCGAGACTGGCTCGACCGGTCGCACGGGTTCCTCTCCTTCCGTCTGGTGCAGGTGCTGTCCGGGCACGGTTGCTTTGGATCGTACCTGCACCGTATCGGGCGGGAGGAGACGCCGTCGTGTCACGGCTGTGGCGCGGCGGAGGACACGGCGCAGCACACTCTTGAGGTGTGCCCGTCGTGGTCCGAGCCGCGCCGCAGTCTCACCGCGGCGATCGGAACGGACCTCTCGCTCCCCGGCCTGGTCAACGCCATGCTGAGGGACGAGGGGTCCTGGGCGGCAGTCGCCTCCTTCTGCGAACACGTCATGTCCCAGAAGGAGGCGGCGGAGCGCGCGCGGGAGGAAGACCCTCTCGCGGCGCCGCTCCGAAGGCGGAGGAGGGGTCGAAGACGACGTCAGTATGACAGTCACCTCCGACTCCTCCCAGGTGGAAGCCAGCAGGCGACGGGTGCGGGGGCACCCTCGCCTGTATTGCACAGGCTTCCACCAGTGCCGGATGGGAATGGCCAGGTGTTCCCGGCCATTCCCGTAGCCCCCCAGCTGGGGGGACATGCGGGGCCCGCCAGTTAGGCGGGCATGCGCCGGGGGGGGTTGTGGACGCAAAGGCTGAGCCGGATTCCCATGACCCCTCCATCAAGGCGACGAGGGAACACCGCTGAGTTTTAGTGGGTATACTGCCACCTTGGCAGGGAGTCCCACATACTCCGTATCGTCCCCCGACGATCGGAGATGCGTAATGTCATTTCTCAGCGACAAAAAAAAAAAAAAAAAAAAAGGTTAGGTTAGGTTAGGTTTTTTTTTTTTTTTTTTTTTTTTTTTTTTTTTTTTTTTTTTTTTTTTTTTTTTTTTTTTTTTTGGCTTTTCCCCGTTCATGGGCACAACGGGACCTTATCTATCTAGTTTTCTCATTCATTCCAGTTCTCGCATTTATTCCTCTCGCACTTTCATTCTTCATACTGTATCTTTCTTTCATACTTCCTTTACACTCTTAGCCGGGTGGGACTCCCGCTATTCTATCTACTCTATCTTTTGTTTATCTTTATTTAGGGTATTTAGGTATACAACTTTCTTTATTAACATTGACATGCTTGTTTTCTTAAATGTATTACTTAGCTAACTATATTTCTAATGCTAATTTTTATTTATTTTAACAACAAAATAAAACTTATGATATACTGGTTCTTCATATTTAAATATAACACATAGTTAATCTTACTATTTTACTTATATATAATTTTTAACACAATGTTTTTATCTTATCTTTACATTTTCTAATACAATGCATACTTAGTTAACAGCTATTTGGACTACATTTTTTAAAAACTACTCAGTTTAATCAGTCCTAAGGGCTTGTGTGATTTTTCCTTCGCAATGTCACTTTTATTTATGTACTTGAAATTTACGTCAATAATATATATATAGACATATGTTATACATATTTATTGCCAATTCTTATCTGGGGATTTATTTTATTCTCAACTTTGACAGGGGGCGTTAGGGGCGTGTGTGTTTGATATATTCGTATATATTTACTATATATTTTGTATATCTGTGTTTGTTTGTGTTCTTTGGTTTCCATGTGTCTATTTGTTTTTGTTATGTACTCCCAATTTGTGTTGCTGCCTTGGTGTGTTCCTGTGAGTGTTGCGTGTGTGTCTGTGTGTGTTGTGTGTGTTACGTGTGCCGCAAGGATTAGTTTAGGCGTATGCAGTCGTCGTCCGAGCCAGGTAGTCCCATTTTTTGCGGACCGGACACTCCTGGCTGAAAGCGTTGTGGTCAGTCCTTTGAAGCTTTGAGTGCGAGCAGTTACAGCACCGCGGCTCATCACCCGCAACAAATTCAACGCATTTCTCACGGAGATGAGGTCCTCCGCAGTGGCTGCACCTGTCCACACTCTCAACACAAAATTTCCGGCCGTGTCCAAATGCTAAACATTTCGTACACTGGATGAGCGGCGACTGGTCCTCCACCCTGACCCTTTGAAGGTCGAGGTAAAGAGCCCCAGCCTCCGTCATCCTTTGCCACACCTTGGGTCTGACCTGAAGAACGACGTGCGCCGTTTTAGGATTTCTTGTCCTCTTTTTATATTTGACATCTATTTCCTTTTCTTCTTCCTCTAAATCCCTAAAAATATTTTCATTTTGGGAGTGGAGCGCCTTTACCACATCGTCGTCCCCGCTGTCCAAAAAGACGTCCTTTAGGACAACGAGTGGATTCTTGTTCTTCATGGGTTCCACTCTTAGGCCTCCGCCTCGGCTCTCAATCCTTTCTCTCACTCTTTTTAGCTCCGCTTCCGAGTCGCATCCCAATATGACCGTCTGGTTTTTTGCCTTGCGGACTTTATTTATTTTCAGGCCAGTTCCCCTGGCATCGACCGCCTCCTTCACCCTGGCGAGCACCTCGTCAGCAGTCTCCTGACTGCCTTCAAGAGTGACCGCCATCGAGTGAAGTGCCGGTCGATGCCCGGGTTTGGCTGCCGCAACGTTGGCATATGACGGCGGGTCCGCTTTTGGCTCGCAGGCCACTTCCCTTAAAGCCTTCTTTATTCCCTCAGTCCCAGCGGCCACCTCGTCGACAACGCGATCGACCTTCTCCTCGAGGACAGCGGCAGCCTTAGCAATGGCCTTCACTCCTTGCGTCGTGTGGCCTATGTCCACTATCGCTGTGTCTGTTTTGTCGCTGACCTCGAGGATCTTATCGATCACCTTGTCGACGACGTCGGCTCCGCTATCGTCGATGAGGTTGATCACGTCATGAAGGCCTTTAGAGACTTTTTCTTCAAGGTCACTTATCCTCGTGCTCATGTTGGTCTCCATTTTCTCGAGCCTTTCCAGAACTCCATCCGACAGATCGGCTGATGAGGGCATAGTGTTCTTCTTTGCGGACGGAACTGTTTTTGGCGCTGTTTCCATGCCCTTTACTCGTCTACTCAGCTCGAACAGTATTCGTAGACATTTATCTGACTGTGTCTCCAGGAAGGCCTTGATGTCTCTCCTCATTTGAGGGTACTCGCTGATTCGGGATGGGATATCCTCGAACGTCTTCATGACCTCCTGGAGAAGTTTGTCATTTGATGATACTGCATAAAAGTCCGTCTGCTTTTTATAAGTCTCCATATTATCTATAGATCTTCGCTTCCGTTCCGGTCTGCGGATAAAAGTTCTGGCGGCGTCCAGCGCCTGTCCAGATGGGCCCGCGGGGCTGGGAGTGGTGGCGTGAGCGACAGTACGCGAGGTCCCGGCCGACGTTGACGGTGGTATCTCGGCTGTTTCCGCTAGGGTTCCTCGGACAGCGACTTTGCTGCCGAACTTCAGGGATATCCCCTTCGGCGCTTCGCGCGGTCCTGAGGGTCCCTCATTTCCCGGGTGGTCGGGTGACGTGGACTCTCGCGGCTTACTGGCGCCAGCTCCCGGCCTTTTCCCTTTCACTGGGGTGTGGAGCATTTTCTGCTAGTTAGGTTCCGTGTGTTTAGTGTTTTGTGTATGTGGCTTGTGTGTATAGGGCACAGCGATGTGAACGGGGAAAGTTGTCAAGTGTAGATTGTATGACAAATGTCAATGTATATATAAAAGATCGTAAAAATCTTTTTGGGTTTCGTTCTATGAACGTGTCCAATGCCGAAACAATAAAAGTTCCAAAAGTCAAGAAAAAGTCACAAACAAAATTGTTACATAAAAGAATTTAGTCGTCCTTAAAACTATTCAACACTTAAACTACTTAAACTAATCTGGCTGTACTGAGAATAACCGCCCGTACCTATTTCTCTAGAGAGCCTTTTATGTTCCCAGAGACTCCAGTCAGAGACGCTCTCTCCTTGTAGTGAGCCTAGTGTATGCTCCTTCCGTACCGCGAGAGCCAAGGGATGCCAGAATAAATAAATAAATAAATAATAAATTATAAAATTTTTTGGGGGTCTCGGGGGTCAGCGGTGGTCACAAAAGAGGGGGCCCCGAGGTTTTAAGTTATATAAAGGGGGGCTATGTAAATTCTAATATATAAATATAGGTATTTCAATATTTGGGGTCAAAAAAGTGGGGGTCTAGGGGGCTTATATTAATATGGGTACGAGTTGGGAGGGGGTGATGGGGGGGGAAAATTTTGTCCAAATTTCGATATTCCCAACCGTTCGCGAGATATTAGGGAATATATATATATATATGGGTATTATGATATTTGGGGTCAGAGGCGGGGGTCAAAAAAGTTGGGGTCTAGGGGGCTTATATAAATATAGGTACGAGTTGGGAGGGGGTAACGGGGGGGGAAATTTTTGTCAAAATTTTGATATTCCCAGCCGTTTCCGAGATAATAGGGGATGAATTTTACGGGGAAGGAAAACGGCGGGCGGGTACCAGTCAGAGTGACGGGATTTCTTTATGGGATTATAATAAATACTTAGACTTACTTATACTTAGATTTATAATTTAAAGAAATTTAAAATAAAATAAAAAAAAGGGGGGGGGGGGGTTCGAAAGGGGGTTAATAAAATGTTGCAGTATACTATACGTATAGGTATGCTGGCTGGTGTTAAGATAGGCTAACTGGCTCCGTTTCCGAGATAACAGCGTTTTAATTCACTAGGAGTCTCGGGTTCGATTCCCGAGTGGTGAAAAATTTTCTAAAAAATTTTTTATCAAATTTATGCAAGTACGCAAATTTAGTAGGATTGATTATGTGCAAATATTTAAGTATTCTATTATAATTTAAAATTTTTTAAGATTAAACAAGTGGGTAATTAGTAGGGAAAAAGACGAATGTGGGGAGAATCCTTATAACTACGTAAATTTACCCCGACAATTTTTCGGGAAAGTCACAGAGGGATGGGACAAAGTTCTATGGGTAGCCCCTATGGAGAAAACTATTAGTTTTTTGTTTTTAACCCTCTACGACTTTCCGTTTGGAAGTTATAGCCTCCACCATTCCACTTGTAAACAAGTAGGAATCGGGGAGATTACCCCGATCTGGGAGAGGCTATAACTGGCAAACTAAGTACAATTTTTCCAAATAAATTTCACCACTATCACACTAATAGCTAAGGGCTGCTACTCCAATAATAAAAAACACCAAAAAACCTGGATTTGGTAATTTTTTCCTTATTTCTATTGCCAACAATAACAAATTATCTGCGGGCGGAAATTTTTCTGTCTTGCATAATTCACATCAAAAGTCCTAGAATTAATGTCCAAAAAATTTTTATTTTTCCTTATCCGGGCTTGTTGAAGTCCTAGCTATCTTCCCTGCGATTTTCAGGGTAGGTCGTCACTGAAGATTTTGAATTTTTGTGTTCAGAAGAAACTGAACGCAGTTTCACGTCCGCAAATCAACTTTGTATTGTGAATAACTGGGTATTCCTTGAGGAAAATTAAGATTTGAAAATACCTCCAGGGTCCTTTTCACGTGCTCTTCCTCGAGAAGTGGTCAGGGATGTCTTGCAAGCCCTGGATCGGGACTTCGTCGTCTGGAAAACGGGAATTTTCTTATATTTCCGTGCGCCTGCGCGGAAAAATTCGGGACTTTTTCCCGGATTTAAGGTCTTGCTAAGGCGAACCTGATAGCCTTTTAAAAAGTCTAGGTCGTCGCTTTAGATCCCGAGTTATTTAACTTTGAATATCAAAAGTTCCAGAAAATGCACTTTTTTCGTGATAACTTGCACTGTTTTTCACTTTTCAGAAAACTGTTTTCACATCCGTGACCGGCTTGCGATTACGCACGTTTTGATGTATAACACTTGTATAACTGAGCACTTTTTACTATTTTTACCGTTTTTATCTTACGGAGCGCGGTTCTTTCGTGGCGTTCGGGGCGGCGGTTGAAGCCAGACTGGGTTAGGTTAGGTTAGGTTAGGTTCCCCCCCGGTGGGTTCCCGCATTGTCGAGGCGGGGGGGCTCAGTAGCCGTGGCTTGGACACCCACGGTGAAGCTAAGAGGAACCCGAGGAGGGGCCGCTCGTCAGGGCTTCTGCTGACAAGCCGACGACGTAGCGGCCAAAGGTAGGTTGCGGTGTCGCTTGGGCGACATCGCAACTGAGGCGGGCCGCGATGTCGTACGTACCGGAGGCATCGCGGTTGAAGGTTGGAGGCCGCGGCGGGAGAGGAGTGCCGGTATTACGGTGCGCCGCTCTCCCTACCTTCCGCGGCCTTGACGGGGTCGCCACCGTACGATGGCGGACGCGGTGGGGCTGCAGGGGAAGAGGAGTGTCGGTATTACGTTGGCCGCTCTCCCTATCCTCTGCAGCCGAAAATTGGCAGGCGGCGGGGCCAATGTCCTGACCCGTCGCAGGGGGGACCAAGGGTGCCCAGACACGGGGTCGTCTGGCGCCCATGTGCTGGTTTGGTCCCTGGGGTGGTCACGGCGTGCTATGTGTTCTGGTGCGCCGGTGATGGGGAGTACTCCCCAGAGGAGGGTCCGGTAACGGACGGCCGCGGCGGGTTCACGGATGAGTGCTAACGCGTGCCCGTGTTCCCGCCGTAAGCGGCAGAGGAGGACACCGTGGAGTTTTAGTGGGTTAAAGTCCCACATAACTGCACTATCTCCCCGTGGTAGTGCAGTATGCATGAGCATTTCTCCACGTGAAAAAAAAAAAAAAAAAAAAAAAAAAAAAAAAAAAAGGTTAGGTTAGGTTTCCAAGCCCGCTGCGACTGCTTCGGCAGCCCAGAAGGCTTCGGCGGGCGGGAGGAAGTTGGTTCCTCCCAAAACTGCGGCGGTCGTGGTGACCATCACCCCGGAGGCCGCAGAGCGGGGCGAAACGTACGAGTCCGTCCTAAGACGGGCTCGTGCTAACGCGGATCCCTCTCGGCTGGGGATCGGCAATATCACGTGCCGCCGCACCCAGGCCGGAGCCCGAATTTTTGAGTTCGGGGGGGAGCAGCGCGGCGCAAACGCGGACCTCTTTGCAACAAAGTTGCAAGAGGCCATCGCGGATGTGGCGACGGTCGCCAGACCCGTCAAGACCGCATCCTTGGAGGTAATCGATATGGACGATTCGGTCACCAAAGAGGATGTGGTGACGGCCGTTGCTGCTGCGGGAGGTTGCAGCGCCAGCGCCGTGAAGGGGGGAGCCATCAGGCCCGGCCGCCGCGGCATGGGCGCAATCCGCGTCGAGTGCCCAGTCGCCGCGGCGGTGGCCGCCCTAAAGGCGACCAAGGGACGGCTGCTCGTGGGCTTCAGCTCGGCCGTGGTCCGGCCGCTTGAGGACAAGCTTGCGCGGTGCTTCAAGTGCTTCGCGCCGGGCCACACCCGATCTACGTGTCCCTCCAAGTTCGACTGGGGAGAGTCTTGCTTCCAGTGTGGACAGGAGGGACACAGGAGTGCCGCTTGCAGCGTCGCCACGCCACACTGCCCGGCGTGTGCTGCCAGCGGCCGCCCCGCGGGGCACAGGATGGGGGGCAGGAGTTGCCAGCCTCCCGCGAGGAAGGGCATAGTGCCGGTGCAGGTTCGCCCTGTTGCCGCCACCACCGCTGTCGCCGCTGCTGTTACTCCAGCTCAAGCGGCGGTGGCTGAGGAGGGGGGTGCGATGTCGGAATAGTGGGTTCCTATCACCGCATCCTCCAGGCGAACACCAATCACTGCAGAGCGGCCCAGGACCTGCTGGTGCAGGCCATGGCTGAGTGGTTGGTGAACGTAGCGGTGGTCGCCGAGCCCTACTCGATCCCCGGCAGTTGGCTGGGTGACGAGGACGGCTTGGTGGCACTAGCGGCGCGGTCCTCCACAGACTCCCCTCCCCTCTCGCTATTAGAGAGGGGACCGGGATACGTGGCCGCCGCGTGGGGAGAGATAGCCCTCGTGGGCGTCTATTTCTCCCCAAACCGCCCTCTCCGGGACTTCGAAAACTATCTTGGAGTCCTGGCCGCCGTGGTCGGCAGGGCGGCGCCGCGTCAGGTCTCCGTATTGGGAGACCTGAATGCCAAGTCGGTGACCTGGGGCAACCCGGCCACCGACCATCGCGGGCGGGCAGTGGAGCAGTGGGCAGCCTCCTCTGGGCTCTCCCTCCTCAACAGAGGGAACGTCCAGACATGCGTGCGGCGACAGGGTGGCTCGATAGTGGACGTCACTTTTGCCACCTCTGCGCTGGCCGCGCGCGTGCTGAACTGGCGGGTGGATTTGGTGGAGACCATGTCGGACCACCGCTACGTGCGGTTCGACATCTCCACCGGTGGCCCCGGAGGGACGCGGCCCCTCTCGGGGCGGTCAGCGTTTCCACGGTGGGCTCTCACCCGCCTGGACAGGGAGGCGGCGGCGGAGGCGGCGTTTATCCAGGACTGGCTTTCGCCGCCTTCCGCCGGCTTGCACGTAGACATCGCGGCGGGACACCTGAGGGAGTCTCTGACCGAGGTGTGCAATTCTAGCATGCCTCGGGCAGGCCGACCGCTGCCCAATAGGGCGGTGTACTGGTGGTCGGCTGAGCTGGAGAGGCTTCGAGCGGCGTGCGTGGAGGCCAGAAGGGCCTATGCGCGGAGCCGGCGGCGGCGTCGACGAGACCTCGCCCACGAGGACCACCTCTATGAGGTGTACATAGAGGCAAAACTGGTCCTCGAGCGGGCCATCGCCGCCGCCAGGGACTCGGCGAGAGCGGAGATGCTGGAGGGTCTCGACAGAGATCCCTACGGGAGGCCATACAAGGCGGCGCGCAACAAGCTGCGCCCCTTTGGTCCCCCGGTGGCCGAGACCCTGGAGCCCTCATTCCTGGATGGGGTGGTTCAGTCCCTGTTCCCGTGCAGGGACAACTTCACCCCACCAGTGATGGATCCTCCGCGGGGGATAGCTCCGCCAGCCGAAGAGGAAGAGGAGGCCCCTCCTGTCACGGAGTCGGAACTCAGCGCGGCGATTGTGCATATCCGCGCCAAGAAGACGGCTCCGGGCCCCGACGGTGTCCCGGCGAGGGTGGTGGCAATTGCCGCCACTCAAATGGAGGAGCGGTTTCGGGACCTCTTTAGCGCATGTCTTGCGTCTGGGAGGTTCCCGAAACCGTGGAAGGAGGGACAGCTGTGCCTCCTTCGCAAGGAAGGCCGCCCCGCAGACTCGCCCTCGGCATACCGACCCATCGTCCTGCTCGATGAGGTCGGCAAAATGTTCGAGGGGATAATCGCTGGCCGCCTAAAGAGCCACCTGCGGAATGTGGGGCCGGACTTGTCGGACGCTCAGTTCGGTTTTCGGGCTGAGCGTTCCACAGTGGACGCGCTGGCCCGCCTTAAGGGCCAGGTGAAGGAGGCGATGGAGGCGGGGGACGGATTGTTGGCGGTGTCATTCGACATAGCCAACGCCTTCAACTCTGTTCCCCACAGCACCATCCTAGAGGCACTCCGATTCCACGGGGTGCCTTTATACATGCGGCGTCTACTGGCCAGCTACCTGGAGGATCGGGCGATCGTCCTCGTGAACAGGGCTGGCCAAGTCCGGCGGTACGCAGTCGAGTCCGGCGTTCCACAGGGGTCGGTAGTGGGACCTCTCCTCTGGAACGTTGGCTACGACTGGCTCTTGCGGGGAACTCTCCTCCGAGGCACGAGTGTCATCTGCTACGCCGATGACACTCTCCTCACCGCCCGGGGGGAGAGTTTCAGGGAAGCGGCCAACTTGGCCTCGGCAGGCGGATCCTTGGTCGCAGGGAGGATCCGCCGCCTAGGATTGACGGTGGCGCTGCACAAGACCGAGGCAGTGTTCTTCCACAGGCCTCGGCAGCGCCAACCACCAGACGCCCACATCTTCGTGGAGGGCGTCCGAATCGAGGTGAAGGCCCAGATGAAATATCTGGGCCTTGTACTCGACAGCAGGTGGCGCTTCGGCCCGCACTTTAGCGGGCTGTCGACGCGCCTGCTGAAGACTGCGGGCGCCCTCTCGTGGCTGCTCCCCAACTTGGGGGGGCCCAGCGCGCGATGCCGGCAGCTCTACGCCGGCATCTTGAGGAGTATGGCCCTTTACGGGGCCCCTATCTGGGAGGACTCCCTCCACAGGAGGGAGAACGCCGCCGCATTGCGGGCCCCCCAAAGGGCCATAGCCCAGCGGGTGGCGAGGGCCTACCGCACGGTCGCCTTCTCGGCGGCATGCGCTCTGGCCGGCACCCCGCCTTGGGAACTCGAGGCGTGGGTGCTCGCCAGAGTGTATGAATGGACGGCGGGGCGGAGGGCGAGAGGAGAACGCCCCGCCCCCGAAGAGCGGGAGGCCGTCCGGCGGGAGGCGAAGGACGCCATAGTCGTCCACTGGACGCGGGACCTCGCCGCCGCAGCCTTCGGCCGCCGAACCCTAGACGCGATTGGGCCGGTCCTGCGAGACTGGCTCGAGCGGTCGCACGGGTTCCTCTCCTTCCGTCTGGTGCAGGTGCTGTCCGGGCACGGTTGCTTTGGATCGTACCTGCACCGTATCGGGCGGGAGGAGACGCCGTCGTGTCACGGCTGTGGCGCGGCGGAGGACACGGCGCAGCACACTCTTGAGGTGTGCCCGTCGTGGTCCGAGCCGCGCCGCAGTCTCACCGCGGCGATCGGAACGGACCTCTCGCTCCCCGGCCTGGTCAACGCCATGCTGAGGGACGAGGGGTCCTGGGCGGCAGTCGCCTCCTTCTGCGAACACGTCATGTCCCAGAAGGAGGCGGCGGAGCGCGCGCGGGAGGAAGACCCTCTCGCGGCGCCGCTCCGAAGGCGGAGGAGGGGTCGAAGACGACGTCAGTATGACAGTCACCTCCGACTCCTCCCAGGTGGAAGCCAGCAGGCGACGGGTGCGGGGGCACCCTCGCCTGTATTGCACAGGCTTCCACCAGTGCCGGACGGGAATGGCCAGGTGTTCCCGGCCATTCCCGTAGCCCCCCAGCCGGGGGGATATGCGGGGCTCGCCAGTTAGGCGGGCATGCGCCGGGGGGGTTGTGGACGCAAAGGCTGAGCCGGATTCCCATGACCCCTCCATCAAGGCGACGAGGGAACACCGCTGAGTTTTAGTGGGTATACTGCCACCTTGGCAGGGAGTCCCACATACTCCGTGTCGTCCCCCGACGAGCGGAGATGCGTAACGTCATTTCTCAGCGACAAAAAAAAAAAAAAAAAAAAAAAAAGGTTAGGTTAGGTTATTGGTGCTCGGGGGTCCCCCCACAGCGCATACGTCCACGTCGTGATCCCCGGGCAACGCCGTGTCTGACCACCGTAACGGAGTGGCAGACCGGCGGCTAAAGTGCGCTGTGACTTCCAGCCAACACGCGGACGACTGCAAGTATGCCGAAAAAGCAAAGACGAGACGCCTCCGGGCGCTTTTTAACAGATTGTCCCTCCGGGGACGATACAAACGGCCCTTCTCAGGGCCAACACAGTGGCCCTTCCCAGGGCCAATCCTCCGGCCCTTCTAAGGGCCACGTCGAAGCTGGCCGCGCACCATCTGTGGCCAGCTTATCCAGCCTGCAGGCGGAGTTTTCGGACTCCGGCGAGTCCGCCATGGACACGTCGGCGGCCGAAAACGACCGCCTCCAGCGGAAGCGGGCCTACCTGAGGCTCGGGTCCGGAGGCTCCTCGGGGTCTGTGGGCAAGTCGGGGAAGAGGCCGAAGTCGAAAAAGGCCTCGACTCCTGCTCCGACTCCTGCTTCGAGTCCGACCCACGACGTGGGTCTGGTGGACGCCGAGCGTCAGTTAGGCCTGGCAAGGAGGGAGCAGCTGCAGCAGGACTTTGAGGAGAAGGTCACTGCCAGGGAGCAGCAGGCGCGGTCCGCCAGGTCGAGGGCTGGCTATGGCACATCCAATGTGCTGTACGCCGACCACTCCCTGGCGGAGCTGGAGCGCATGGCACTCCAGGACAAGGAGGAGGTACTGGAGGTTGCCTCCAAGTCCTCGAACCTCAAGGGGACCTTCCAGAAGGCCCTCAAATGCCGGGCCGTGAGCTTGCACGGCATTGTCACCGAGCTGGTGCAGCGCACGGCCACAGAGGAGACGCGGCAGCTGCAGGCGAGGGTGGATCGCCTGCAGCTGGAGGTCAGCCAGCTGCACCAGAAGCTGGCTGAGGCCACGGCCCGGCAAGCCCAACCTGCTCCTGCGCCTGCGCCTGGTCCGGCAGAGGGAGGCTCCTCCCCTCCTGGCAACCTCGTGGAAATAATCCGCGGGGTTGTCATGGAGGAGAGGGCCTTCATCAGGGGCTGCTTCGCCGGTATTGAGGACCGGCTCCCGCCGGAAAAGCGGCTCCGCCCGCCGCTAGCGGCGGATAAGAGCCCGCCACCGACGGAGCCGGTGCCTGTACCTGCGCAGCCTGCGGGAGACCCGAAACCGGGTGCGCAGACCCAGGCCCCGAAGCCCTCCAAGGGCAAGGGGAAGGGGAAGGGGAAGGGCAAGAGGAGCACGGTGGCCCCTCAAACACCCACCACAAGCGCGGAGGGAGCGTCTGCCTCTCCGGCAGCCCCCCAGAACACGCAGCGGGAGGACGCCATGCTCCCTTCCACCACCCCGTCCAACCAGGCGTGGACGGAAGTGGTCAGGGGGGGAAAGGCCAAAAAGTCCAAGCCCGCTGCGACTGCTTCGGCAGCCCAGAAGGCTTCGGCGGGCGGGAGGAAGTTGGTTCCTCCCAAAACTGCGGCGGTCGTGGTGACCATCACCCCGGAGGCCGCAGAGCGGGGCGAAACGTACGAGTCCGTCCTAAGACGGGCTCGTGCTAACGCGGATCCCTCTCGGCTGGGGATCGGCAATATCACGTGCCGCCGCACCCAGGCCGGAGCCCGAATTTTTGAGTTCGGGGGGGAGCAGCGCGGCGCAAACGCGGACCTCTTTGCAACAAAGTTGCAAGAGGCCATCGCGGATGTGGCGACGGTCGCCAGACCCGTCAAGACCGCATCCTTGGAGGTGATCGATATGGACGATTCGGTCACCAAAGAGGATGTGGTGGCGGCCGTTGCTGCTGCGGGAGGTTGCAGCGCCAGCGCCGTGAAGGGGGGAGCCATCAGGCCCGGCCGCCGCGGCATGGGCGCAATCCGCGTCGAGTGCCCAGTCGCCGCGGCGGTGGCCGCCCTAAAGGCGACCAAGGGACGGCTGCTCGTGGGCTTCAGCTCGGCCGTGGTCCGGCCGCTTGAGGACAAGCCTGCGCGGTGCTTCAAGTGCTTCGCGCCGGGCCACACCCGATCTACGTGTCCCTCCAAGTTCGACTGGGGAGAGTCTTGCTTCCAGTGTGGACAGGAGGGACACAGGAGTGCCGCTTGCAGCGTCGCCACGCCACACTGCCCGGCGTGTGCTGCCAGCGGCCGCCCCGCGGGGCACAGGATGGGGGGCAGGAGTTGCCAGCCTCCCGCGAGGAAGGGCGTAGTGCCGGTGCAGATTCGCCCTGTTGCCGCCACCACCGCTGTCGCCGCTGCTGTTACTCCAGCTCAAGCGGCGGTGGCTGAGGAGGGGGGTGCGATGTCGGAATAGTGGGTTCCTATCACCGCATCCTCCAGGCGAACACCAATCACTGCAGAGCGGCCCAGGACCTGCTGGTGCAGGCCATGGCTGAGTGGTTGGTGAACGTAGCGGTGGTCGCCGAGCCCTACTCGATCCCCGGCAGTTGGCTGGGTGACGAGGACGGCTTGGTGGCACTAGCGGCGCGGTCCTCCACAGACTCCCCTCCCCTCTCGCTATTAGAGAGGGGACCGGGATACGTGGCCGCCGCGTGGGGAGAGATAGCCCTCGTGGGCGTCTATTTCTCCCCAAACCGCCCTCTCCGGGACTTCGAGAACTATCTTGGAGTCCTGGCCGCCGTGGTCGGCAGGGCGGCGCCGCGTCAGGTCTCCGTATTGGGAGACCTGAATGCCAAGTCGGTGACCTGGGGCAACCCGGCCACCGACCATCGCGGGCGGGCAGTGGAGCAGTGGGCAGCCTCCTCTGGGCTCTCCCTCCTCAACAGAGGGAACGTCCAGACATGCGTGCGGCGACAGGGTGGCTCGATAGTGGACGTCACTTTTGCCACCTCTGCGCTGGCCGCGCGCGTGCTGAACTGGCGGGTGGATTTGGTGGAGACCATGTCGGACCACCGCTACGTGCGGTTCGACATCTCCACCGGTGGCCCCGGAGGGACGCGGCCCCTCTCGGGGCGGTCAGCGTTTCCACGGTGGGCTCTCACCCGCCTGGACAGGGAGGCGGCGGCGGAGGCGGCGTTTATCCAGGACTGGCTTTCGCCGCCTTCCGCCGGCTTGGACGTAGACATCGCGGCGGGACACCTGAGGGAGTCTCTGACCGAGGTGTGCAATTCTAGCATGCCTCGGGCCGGCCGACCGCTGCCCAATAGGGCGGTGTACTGGTGGTCGGCCGAGCTGGAGAGGCTTCGAGCGGCGTGCGTGGAGGCCAGAAGGGCCTATGCGCGGAGCCGGCGGCGGCGTCGACGAGACCTCGCCCACGAGGACCACCTCTATGAGGTGTACATAGAGGCAAAACTGGTCCTCGAGCGGGCCATCGCCGCCGCCAGGGACTCGGCGAGAGCGGAGATGCTGGAGGGTCTCGACAGAGATCCCTACGGGAGGCCATACAAGGCGGCGCGCAACAAGCTGCGCCCCTTTGGTCCCCCGCTGGCCGAGACCCTGGAGCCCTCATTCCTGGATGGGGTGGTTCAGTCCCTGTTCCCGTGCAGGGACAACTTCACCCCACCAGTGATGGATTCTCCGCGGGGGATAGCTCCGCCAGCCGAGGAGGAAGAGGAGGCCCCTCCTGTCACGGAGTCGGAACTCAGCGCGGCGATTGTGCATATCCGCGCCAAGAAGACGGCTCCGGGCCCCGACGGTGTCCCGGCGAGGGTGGTGGCAATTGCCGCCACTCAAATGGAGGAGCGGTTTCGGGACCTCTTTAGCGCATGTCTTGCGTCTGGGAGGTTCCCGAAACCGTGGAAGGAGGGACAGCTGTGCCTCCTTCGCAAGGAAGGCCGCCCCGCAGACTCGCCCTCGGCATACCGACCCATCGTCCTGCTCGATGAGGTCGGCAAAATGTTCGAGGGGATAATCGCTGGCCGCCTAAAGAGCCACCTGCGGAATGTGGGGCCGGACTTGTCGGACGCTCAGTTCGGTTTTCGGGCTGAGCGTTCCACAGTGGACGCGCTGGCCCGCCTTAAGGGCCAGGTGAAGGAGGCGATGGAGGCGGGGGACGGATTGTTGGCGGTGTCATTCGACATAGCCAACGCCTTCAACTCTGTTCCCCACAGCACCATCCTAGAGGCACTCCGATTCCACGGGGTGCCTTTATACATGCGGCGTCTACTGGCCAGCTACCTGGAGGATCGGGCGATCGTCCTCGTGAACAGGGCTGGCCAAGTCCGGCGGTACGCAGTCGAGTCCGGCGTTCCACAGGGGTCGGTAGTGGGACCTCTCCTCTGGAACGTTGGCTACGACTGGCTCTTGCGGGGAACTCTCCTCCGAGGCACGAGTGTCATCTGCTACGCCGATGACACTCTCCTCACCGCCCGGGGGGAGAGTTTCAGGGAAGCGGCCAACTTAGCCTCGGCAGGCGGATCCTTGGTCGCAGGGAGGATCCGCCGCCTAGGATTGACGGTGGCGCTGCACAAGACCGAGGCAGTGTTCTTCCACAGGCCTCGGCAGCGCCAACCACCAGACGCCCACATCTTCGTGGAGGGCGTCCGAATCGAGGTGAAGGCCCAGATGAAATATCTGGGCCTTGTACTCGACAGCAGGTGGCGCTTCGGCCCGCACTTTAGCGGGCTGTCGACGCGCCTGCTGAAGACTGCGGGCGCCCTCTCGTGGCTGCTCCCCAACTTGGGGGGGCCCAGCGCGCGATGCCGGCAGCTCTACGCCGGCATCTTGAGGAGTATGGCCCTTTACGGGGCCCCTATCTGGGAGGACTCCCTCCACAGGAGGGAGAACGCCGCCGCATTGCGGGCCCCCCAAAGGGCCATAGCCCAGCGGGTGGCGAGGGCCTACCGCACGGTCGCCTTCTCGGCGGCATGCGCTCTGGCCGGCACCCCGCCTTGGGAACTCGAGGCGTGGGTGCTCGCCAGAGTGTATGAATGGACGGCGGGGCGGAGGGCGAGAGGAGAACGCCCCGCCCCCGAAGAGCGGGAGGCCGTCCGGCGGGAGGCGAAGGACGCCATAGTCGTCCACTGGACGCGGGACCTCGCCGCCGCAGCCTTCGGCCGCCGAACCCTAGACGCGATTGGGCCGGTCCTGCGAGACTGGCTCGAGCGGTCGCACGGGTTCCTCTCCTTCCGTCTGGTGCAGGTGCTGTCCGGGCACGGTTGCTTTGGATCGTACCTGCACCGTATCGGGCGGGAGGAGACGCCGTCGTGTCACGGCTGTGGCGCGGCGGAGGACACGGCGCAGCACACTCTTGAGGTGTGCCCGTCGTGGTCCGAGCCGCGCCGCAGTCTCACCGCGGCGATCGGAACGGACCTCTCGGTCCCCGGCCTGGTCAACGCCATGCTGAGGGACGAGGGGTCCTGGGCGGCAGTCGCCTCCTTCTGCGAACACGTCATGTCCCAGAAGGAGGCGGCGGAGCGCGCGCGGGAGGAAGACCCTCTCGCGGCGCCGCTCCGAAGGCGGAGGAGGGGTCGAAGACGACGTCAGTATGACAGTCACCTTCGACTCCTCCCAGGTGGAAGCCAGCAGGCGACGGGTGCGGGGGCACCCTCGCCTGTATTGCACAGGCTTCCACCAGTGCCGGACGGGAATGGCCAGGTGTTCCCGGCCATTCCCGTAGCCCCCCAGCCGGGGGGACATGCGGGGCTCGCCAGTTAGGCGGGCATGCGCCGGGGGGGTTGTGGACGCAAAGGCTGAGCCGGATTCCCATGACCCCTCCATCAAGGCGACGAGGGAACACCGCTGAGTTTTAGTGGGTATACTGCCACCTTGGCAGGGAGTCCCACATACTCCGTGTCGTCCCCCGACGAGCGGAGATGCGTAACGTCATTTCTCAGCGACAAAAAAAAAAAAAAAAAAAAAAGGTTATTGGTGCTCGACAGCCGGTGGGATTTCGGCCCCCACTTCCGGCGGCTGGCGCCCAAGTTGTTGGGCGCCGCTGGGGCGCTGTCAACGCTGCTTCCCAATCTGGGGGGCCCGAGCGCCGCCTGTAGGCGGCTCTACGTGGGGATCGTGCGATCCATGGCCCTATATGGGGCCCCGATCTGGGCGACTGACCTGACGGCCGGTAGCATCGCAGTCCTGCGAAAGCCGCAGAGAGCTATGGCCGTCAGAGTCGTCCGGGGGTATCGCACGATCTCCTACGAGGCGGCTTGTGTACTGGCCGGATCCCCGCCCTGGGACCTGGAGGCGAAAGTACTCGCGTCACTGTACCGGTGGCGCGAGGAAGCGCGGGCGCGGGGCGAGGGGCTGACGCAGCGCCATATGGAGCTGCGTCGGTCTCAGCTTCGCGAGGTCCTGGTGGCGGAATGGCGGGACAGGCTTTCGCGCCCTACCGCCGGCCTCGGTACCATCGAGGCGGTCCGGCCAGTGCTCGAGCGCTGGCTCGGGAGGAGGCACGGCTCCCTGTCGTTTCGGGTGACGCAGGTGCTCTCGGGGCACGGTTGCTTCGGGAAGTACCTGTGTCGCATAAACAGGGAGCCGGACGCCCGGTGTCACCACTGCGTCGACTGCCGGGAGGACACGGCGTGGCATACGCTGGCAGAGTGTGCCGCTTGGGAGGAGCCGCGCCGTGCCCTCATCTCAGAAGTAGGCAGTGACCTCTCGCTGCCGGCCGTGGTCGAGTCCATGGTCGACAGCGAGGAGTCCTGGGACGCGGTGGTTTCCTTCTGTGAAACAGTCGTCTCGCAGAAGGAGGCTGCGGAAAGGGAGAGGGAGATCTCGTCCACTCACCCTGCCCGCAGCAGGCGCACCGGGCGTCGGCGGAGGGCGGACAACGCCCTCTTCCGGCCCCCCTAAACGGGTCCAGGGGCGACGGACTCGGGGACGTCCGTCGCCCCCCACACATCAGGACCCGAGGTGGCGGCGCGATGTGTTCCACGCGCGCCCCTCTTAGACGTCGCGGGGGGAGTCAAACACCTCACTCCCCCCCCCGACCAGACGGGGCCCGCTGCGGCGGGCCGGCACCAGCCGGGGGTTGCGGAAGGATCGTACGTTCCCGCGACCCCCGGCGTAGGTGTGAGATGGAACACCCGGGGTGGTTTTTAGTCAGTAAGAGTCTGACAGACCCCGCCGCCCGCCCCAGGGCGGCGGACATCCATGAGGATTTTCCACCCCGGTTCAAAAAAAAAAAAAAAAAAAAAAAGGTTAGGTTAGGTTAGGTTAGGTTGGGGTGCACGTTGAAAAGCCTCCCCGTGGCGCACCCTGGGCAACGACGGCTCCAATTGCCCACCAGGTCTTGGTGGACAATTGGGGCCGGCGGCTAATTTTCAACACACGAGGGAAGGTCATGGTTCCAATCACCGATCATCCTCGATTGTCGGTGAAGGGAACCGGGCTACAGACGGGCGGTCATACGTCCACTCCACCTCTGCTTACAGAGGGATGTGAGTGGGCGTAGACTGGGAAGGGGCGGTTCGCGCCGCTGTACCCACGAGGGCGTGGGTGGTGTAGGGTGTCCATTGTCCGCGCTGCGTCTGTCCGGCATCCGGCGGCAGCGTGGGGACCCCGGGGCGGCGGTTGGTTTTGCCCAATCGTCGGCCACCCCGTAATCCTGAGTTTTCAGGACCGGGGGTCCGGGCCACTGAGGCTCGGGCCACGAGGAAGACAACCTCTATAAAAAATTACCCTAATCCTAAGGTCTAGCGTGCCGAGGGGATGTATGGCCGGAGGGCATCCGGTGAGCTAGCGCTAACAAGGGACCTCACCCTTTAAAAGGAACAATGGAAAAGACTGGTGCCAAAACAATTCCCCAGGCGGGTACCCTCCTACCCAAGGAGGGACAATCCCGCCCTTCCTCGGAAGGCAGCCCCTTCGTATCTGGGGGGGGCAACATTAGTCCCGTGGGCCGGCAGACCACTGCCGACCTGCGTCAACCTGCGCTTGCCTCGCAAGAAAAGGCGCTCCGGGTTAGCCTGGAGCGCCTGTGCGACGCAGCCGAACCGCTTGCCGTCGTGGACGGCAACAAGAGCCGAGGAGGCTCATGTCCTGAAAAGGACCAAAACTTGCAGGGGTGCACCTCCACATCTCGGAGGAAGCGCCCACTAAGCAGGGACTCGGGGTCGATGGGCCTCTCCTCGAGTGAGGAGAATCTGTCGGCCCCCAAGGTGCCAACGGCACAGAGAGGGCGGGGTCGGTCGAGCGGAGCCTCCGCACGGTTGCCGAGCCGTGACCGAGCGGGTCGCTTCGTGCCGATCTCTCGGCCCGCAACACCGGCTCCCGTAGAGCGTCCGGCGGAGGGCGCAGAGAGTGACCCGGGGCCCTCGGTAGTGGACCTGAGCGAGGACTCCTCGCTGATCTCGCTGGGGTCCAATAAGGCGGAGGCGAACGCCGCAAAGCGGGCTCAGCGGAAGGTGGTGGCGGCTGACGAGGTCGGTGAAATGGCCCGACTGGCCCGAGAGCGACGCTCTGCTCAGGCGGCTGCCGGGGGAAGCCTGTCGGCGGTGGCGCTCAGCCGCCAAGTTTTGGACGGCGTGGACGTCGTCCTGAAGGTTGCCACTAAGTCTGGCAGCCTGAAGGGCACATTCACCCGCGCCCTGAAAGAGGCGGCTGATGGCATCAGGGAGGCAGTTGAGGTCCTCCTTGATCGCACGAGCTCAGAGGAGACGGCGAAGCTGTGGGAGGAGAATGGCCGTCTCAAATCTGAGCTCGAGGACCTCAAGCGGGAGCTTGCCGCGCAGAGGGCGGAATGGCAGCAGAGGCGTCCTGCGGCCACCGATTTCGCTCCCGTCAGTGCCCCGCCACCGTCGATCCCATCGTTGGTCCCTGCCCCTGCGCAGCATGCGGATGCGGAGATCGAGAAGATCGTTCGCATCTGCATGCTGCAGTGTGGGGGCATGATGAATGCCCGGCTGCAGGGCCTAGAGTCGAGGCTCCTCCCGGCGAAGAATCTCCGGCCGCCGCTCGCTGCTGACGGGCAGAGGGAGGGGGAGCCCGCTAAGCTGGGCCCGACAGCCGGCAAACCCAAGGGGGCCCAAAAGCCCGCGGAAGGACGCGGAAAGCCCGTGGGGGGCAAGTCTGCACCCCCGCCGACCGCACCACCAGCGACCGCACCTCCTGCGACCACACCCTCGGCGACCGCACCCCCGGCGACCGCACCCTCGACGACCGGACCCGGGTCCACCATGGAGACCTGGACGGCGGTCGTCAAGAGGAGCCGCCGTAAAAAGAGAAAGACGGCGCCGCCGCCACCGGAACCCGCTGGAGCACCGACACCCAACAAGGCAAAGGGACCGCCTAGAGCCAGAGCCCCACGCTCCGCGGCTGTAGTCATTACGCTGCAGCCCGGAGCTGTCGAAAGGGGCGTCTCATATAAGGCGGTCCTTATGGAGGCCAAAGCCAAGGTCGCGTTCCCCGACCTGGGCATACCGTCCGGCCTCAGAATGAGGCCGGCGATTACGGGGGCGCGACTGCTGGAGGTGTCGGGTGCCTCTAGCGGCGAAAAGGCGGACGTCCTGGCCGCCAAGCTGCGGGAGGTCCTGAACCCAGAGGACGTTCGGGTGTCCAGGCCGATGAAGACCGCTGAACTGCGCGTCGACGGCCTGGACGACTCGACGACTCCGGCTGAGGTCGCGGCGGCCGTCGCCAAGGCCGGTGGATGTCCGCCCGGGGACGTGCGGACGGGGGACATTCGCGTCGACGCCTCCGGGCTCGGCGCGATTTGGGTGCGGTGCCCGGTGGCGGCGGCGAACAAAGTCGCCGACGCTGGGCGTCTGTTGGTGGGGTGGGTTGCGGCGAGGGTGAGGCAGCTGCAACCCAGGGCTTTGCGGTGCTACCGTTGCCTTGACATTGGGCATGTCAGGGCACGGTGCACCTCGTGCGTAGACCGCAGCGAGCTGTGCTATCGCTGCGGTCAGGCCGGCCACAAGGCGGCCCAGTGCTCCGCGGCGCCAAACTGCAGCCTCTGTACAGCTGCAGGGAGGCCCGCTGGGCACAGAGCGGGCGGAAAGGCTTGTGGCGGGCCTGCCCAAAAGGGGAAGAGAAGGGGTGCCAAGGCTGCCGGGGGCTCTTTACCCCCCCCTCAGCCTGGTCTCCCTTCGGCCGACTCCCGGCCTAGGAATGGTGCGGAGGGGATGGACTGTGCCTAATGGCGCTGTACCATTTCCTCCAGGGCAACATCAACCACTGTGCCAGAGCTCAGGATCTCTTGCTCCAGAGCATGGCAGAGTGGTCGATTCGCGTGGCTGTGGTCGCCGAACCGTACTTTGTCCCCCCCAGGGATAACTGGGTGGGAGACCTGGACGGTTTGGTGGCCATCATTGGCGGGGCTCTTGCCAACCCGTCCCGAGGTCACGGCTGGGTGGCCGCCCTCGTGGACGGCATTGGCACGGTTGGGGCGTATTTTTCGCCCAACAAGAGTCTCGCCGACTTCGAGAGGTTCCTTGTCGAGTTGGGTGCCGTCGTGGGCCGACTCCACCCTCGCCCGGTGCTGTTGCTGGGGGATCTCAACGCCAAATCTGCGGCGTGGGGGTCTCCGGTGACGGATGCCAGGGGCGAGGTGCTGGAGGAGTGGGCGGTCACGACTGGCTTGACCGTCCTAAATCGGGGCACGGAGTACACGTGCGTGCGGCAGCGGGGCGGTTCAATAGTGGACGTCTCGTTCGCTAGCCCCGCTGTCGCGAGCCGTGTCCGCGACTGGCGTGTCGCCGCGGAGGTGGAGACGTTGTCGGATCATCGGTACATCCGTTTCGACGTCTCCGCCCAGACCGCAGGCGGCCGCGGTTTACCGGCCCCGCGTGCGGACGGTCCGCGCTGGGCGCGTAAGCGCATCGACAGGGAGCTTCTCGAGGAGGCCGCTATTGTCCAGGCCTGGTTCCGGGAGTCGGCGACGAACGGACCCGTTGACGTCGAGCAGGAGGCGCTGTGGTTCCGCGGGGCGATGACGCAAATCAGCGACGCGTCCATGCCCCGGGTCCACGCACAGTCAGCAAGGCGCCAGGTGTACTGGTGGACCGCCGAGATCGCGCAGCTGCGCGTCGCGTGCGTGGCGGTCAGGCGCCAGTACACCCGATACCGAAGGAGACGTCTTCGGGTCCCTGACGAAGAAGCCGCGCTGTATGAGGTGTACCGCGCGGCGAAGAGGACTCTGTGGCTGGCCATCGGCGAGGCGAAGTCGCGAGCCAGGGAGGAGATGTTGGAGACTCTAGACGGGGATCCGTGGGGGCGCCCTTATCGTGCGGTTCGAGGGAAACTTCGAGCCGCGGCGCCCCCGCTTACGGAGAGTCTCCAACCCGAGCTGCTGGAGGAGGTGGTCGCAGCCCTCTTCCCGGCGAGAGCGGAGCACACTCCGCCGCCGATGGCATTGCCCACGGCCGCAGAGTCCACCGAAGAGAACGCCATCAGCGTCCCAGAGGTGACACAGGCAGAGATGGGGGCAGCCGTGATGAGGCTCCGGGCCAAAAACGTGGCTCCGGGGCCCGACGGGATCCACGGCTGCGTGTTAGCCCTCGCTCTGAAGGAGCTTGAGCCCCAACTGAGAGGACTCTACACAGCGTGCCTTGAGCGGGGCCAGTTTCCCACTTTGTGGAAATCTGGTCGTCTGGTCCTGCTCAGGAAGGCGGGGCGCCCTGCGGACTCGCCGTCCGCGTACCGGCCCATAGTGCTGCTAGACGAGGTGGGTAAGCTGTTCGAGCGGATAATCGCTGCCCGCCTCGTCGGCCACTTGTGCGGAGAGGGGCCGGATCTGGACGGCAGCCAGTTCGGCTTTCGGCACGGGCCGCTCTACCATTCACGCTGTGTCGCGAGTGAGAGTCCTGGCGGAGGAAGCAGTGGCCCGGGGCGGGGTGATGTTGGCGGTGTCCTTGGACATCTCCAACGCCTTCAACACCCTGCCCTGGAGTTGTATTCGGGAGGCACTGCGGTACCATCGGGTGCCTCCCTACCTCCGCCACGTCGTTGGGGCTTATCTGTCGGAGAGGTGTGTCACCTACGTGGGACGTGATGGCGGACACCAGCACCGCATGTCGTGCGGTGTTCCACAGGGCTCGGTCTTGGGCCCGCTCCTGTGGAACATCGGGTACGACTGGGTGTTGAGGGGCGAGCTCCAACCGGGCGTGGACCTTACGTGTTATGCTGACGACACGCTGGTCACTGCCCGGGGGAGCTCGCACAGGGAGGCAGCGTTGCTGGCGACGGCTGCGGTGTCACAGGTGGTGAGCCGCATACGTCGCCTGGGCCTGGAGGTGGCCCTCAACAAGTCGGAGGCCATGGTGTTTCATGGCCCCCGGCGGGCGCCGCCGCCCGGATCACACATGGTGGTCGGGGGGGCTCGGATCGCTGTCGAGTCCACCATGAAGTACCTGGGATTGGTGCTCGACAGCCGGTGGGATTTCGGCCCCCACTTCCGGCGGCTGGCGCCCAAGTTGTTGGGCGCTGCTGGGGCGCTGTCAACGTTGCTTCCCAATCTGGGGGGCCCGAGCGCCGCCTGTAGGCGGCTCTACGTGGGGATCGTGCGATCCATGGCCCTGTATGGGGCCCCGATCTGGGCGACTGACCTGACGGCCGGTAGCATCGCAGTCCTGCGAAAGCCGCAGAGAGCTATGGCCGTCAGAGTCGTCCGGGGGTATCGCACGATCTCCTACGAGGCGGCTTGTGTACTGGCCGGATCCCCGCCCTGGGACCTGGAGGCGAAAGTACTCGCGTCACTGTACCGGTGGCGCGAGGAAGCGCGGGCGCGGGGCGAGGGGCTGACGCAGCGCCATATGGAGCTGCGTCGGTCTCAGCTTCGCGAGGTCCTGGTGGCGGAATGGCGGGACAGGCTTTCGCGCCCTACCGCCGGCCTCGGTACCATCGAGGCGGTCCGGCCAGTGCTCGAGCGCTGGCTCGGGAGGAGGCACGGCTCCCTGTCGTTTCGGGTGACGCAAGTGCTCTCGGGGCACGGTTGCTTCGGGAAGTACCTGTGTCGCATAAACAGGGAGCCGGACGCCCGGTGTCACCACTGCGTCGACTGCCGGGAGGACACGGCGTGGCATACGTTGGCAGAGTGTGCCGCTTGGGAGGAGCCGCGCCGTGCCCTCATCTCAGAAGTAGGCAGTGACCTCTCGCTGCCGGCCGTGGTCGAGTCCATGGTCGACAGCGAGGAGTCCTGGGACGCGGTGGTTTCCTTCTGTGAAACAGTCGTCTCGCAGAAGGAGGCTGCGGAAAGGGAGAGGGAGATCTCGTCCACTCACCCTGCCCGCAGCAGGCGCACCGGGCGTCGGCGGAGGGCGGACAACGCCCTCTTCCGGCCCCCCTAAACGGGTCCAGGGGCGATGGACTCGGGGACGTCCGTCGCCCCCCACACATCAGGACCCGAGGTGGCGGCGCGATGTGTTCCACGCGCGCCCCTCTTAGACGTCGCGGGGGGAGTCAAACACCTCACTCCCCCCCCCGACCAGACGGGGCCCGCTGCGGCGGGCCGGCACCAGCCGGGGGTTGCGGAAGGATCGTACGTTCCCGCGACCCCCGGCGTAGGTGTGAGATGGAACACCCGGGGTGGTTTTTAGTCAGTAAGAGTCTGACAGACCCCGCCGCCCGCCCCAGGGCGGCGGACATCCATGAGGATTTTCCACCCCGGTTCAAAAAAAAAAAAAAAAAGGTTAGGTTAGGTTCCCCCCCGGTGGGTTCCCGCATTGTCGAGGCGGGGGGGCTCAGTAGCCGTGGCTTGGACACCCACGGTGAAGCTAAGAGGAACCCGAGGAGGGGCCGCTCGTCAGGGCTTCTGCTGACAAGCCGACGATGTAGCGGCCAAAGGTAGGTTGCGGTGTCGCTTGGGCGACATCGCAACTGAGGCGGGCCGCGATGTCGTACGTACCGGAGGCATCGCGGTTGAGGGTTGGAGGCCGCGGCGGGAGAGGAGTGCCGGTATTACGGTGCGCCGCTCTCCCTACCTTCCGCGGCCTTGACGGGGTCGCCACCGTACGATGGCGGACGCGGTGGGGCTGCAGGGGAAGAGGAGTGTCGGTATTACGTTGGCCGCTCTCCCTATCCTCTGCAGCCGAAAACTGGCAGGCGGCGGGGCCAATGTCCTGACCCGTCGCAGGGGGGACCAAGGGTGCCCAGACACGGGGTCGTCTGGCGCCCATATGCTGGTTTGGTCCCTGGGGTGGTCACGGCGTGCTATGTGTTCTGGTGCGCCGGTGATGGGGAGTACTCCCCAGAGGAGGGTCCGGTAACGGACGGCCGCGGCGGGTTCACGGATGAGTGCTAACGCGTGCCCGTGTTCCCGCCGTAAGCGGCAGAGGAGGACACCGTGGAGTTTTAGTGGGTTAAAGTCCCACATAACTGCACTATCTCCCCGTGGTAGTGCAGTATGCATGAGCATTTCTCCACGTGAAAAAAAAAAAAAAAAAGGTTAGGTTAGGTTAGGTTAGGTTAGGTTCCCCACCGAAGTGATCCCCACGTTGTCGTCGTGGTGGGGCTTGCGTGTCCCGATCCTGGATCTCGCTTTGAGGTTCAGGTGAGGGGCATTACCAAGAGGGACACAGGGAGAGGTCG
Organism: Luperina testacea; assembly: GCA_927399505.1. Taxonomy (NCBI): domain Eukaryota; kingdom Metazoa; phylum Arthropoda; class Insecta; order Lepidoptera; family Noctuidae; genus Luperina; species Luperina testacea. Next base: position 35,982 of record OV656766.1, on the reverse strand, counting down.
CTCCTGCTCCGTCGACGCTCGTCGACCAGGCAAGAACGCGGCCGCCGCCGCTGAGGTGCAGGCGCACCGAAGCGGCGTTCGTTTGTCTCCTCGTTCATCGAGGAGCAAACCTTTCGGCGGGTCCGCTGAGTCGGGTTGGCCGGACAGCGGACGGAGGCATGTTTAATGCCGCCGCCGGGGGCTTGGCTTAACCGCCTGGCCCAGAGGAAGGACACCTCTAAGATAAAAAACCACCCAATCCCAAGTTTTGGGAGCGCGGCGAGGGGATGAATGGCCGTTGGGAGAACGGTCGTTAGCGCTCCCACCTGTTGGTACCTCCCGCCCCCAACAGTATATAGGGCTACGTTTAAGGGTATGGAGCCACTGCCCGCGAAGGACCCCAATAATTGCTTCCATTCTCGTGGGAATAATATGGATGAATCAAATTTAAACAAAACAAAAACAAAAGACGTTGAAGAAGAAAAAGTACTTCGTGTACTCGTGGAGAGGATAGGAGATGCGCTCTCGGACTCGGACTCTGCGTCGAGTCTGATGACCGTCGCAAGCGCTGCGAGTTCCAACTCAAAGCGCCCGAGCAAGCGCCCTCGTAGTGGTGCGGACTCGGGGTCGGATTCGGCCCTGAGTGATGCTTCGGTACCGGCTGCCAAGGTCGGTGCCAAAAAAGGCCGGTGTCGACGGGCAAGTACGTTGGCATCGGCTTGTCCAGGCGAGAGGTTGCGGCTGCCAAGAAGGCTGCAGCCGACGCCGACAAACAAGCGGAGGATGAGCGGCAGATTGCGGCTCTGACAAAAAGGGTGACGGAAGGGAGGGTCACCCGCCTGTCGGAGTCGTCTTCTGTTGCTTCCGACATGGTCGTCGAGGCGGAAGACCTACCTGCCTCCGACCTCAACCAAAGATTGGTTGATGCCGTGGCTGCCATCAAAAGGGTGCAAAAGGTATCGAAGGGCCTCAGTGGCGTAAGCCAGAAGGCACTCAAAGAGGCTACGGCCTCGATACTGGAGAGTGCCGAGGTGCTACTCAGCCGCACCTCCAGCGAAGAGGCGGCTTTATTAACGGCCCAAAATGTTAAGTTGGCGGCCCAAATGGCGGAACTCCGCAAGGAGTACGAGGAGCTCAAGGCGGAGATGGCGTCCTTCCGCCGCGAGCACCTCCGGATGGAGTTGGGCTTGCCACAGCCGCAGCAGCAGCCACAGCAGCAGCCGACACAGCAGCCGACACAGCAGCAGCCGCCACCAGAGTCGGAGTTGGTTCGCCTGGTCCGTCAGGAGCTGGCGAGCCTAAGCGCCCGATTCTCGGTGTTAGAGGGGAGGATCTTACGCCCTCCCCTAGCTGCAGACCAACGCAGCGCACCGGCGCCGTCTTATGCGGCCAAAGCCGCAGCGCCTCGTGCCCAACAGCAACAGCAACAGGCACAAGCGGCTGCTGCGGCTATAACGGAGAAGACACCCCCCATAGGCTCGTCTCAAGATGGGGCGAACGGGGGAAAAAAGAAAAAGAAGAAGAAGAAGAAAAACAACCAGTCGGGTGTAGCGGCTAACTCTACAGAGCCGCCAACACAATCTATAGACCAGGGCGACCCTAAATCCGCCTCTTCTCAGAAGGAGGCGGAATGGACAACTGCGGGCGCCAAACAAGACAATAAAAAGGCGCGCCGCAAGGCCAGGCGCAATGCCCAAAAGGCGAAGACGGCGGCCCAAGCACAGGCTGCGCGACTCCGTGCCCCACGATCAACGGCTGTGGTTCTGACGCTGCAGCCGGGGGCGGAGGAGCGCGGTCAGACATATGCCGGGATCCTCGCAAAGGCAAAAGCCGAAATATCATTGAGTGATCTCGGCATAACGGGCCTCCGGTGCAAGCCTACGGCTACCGGAGCCCGACTTCTGGAGATTTCGGGGGCTACAAGTGCCCCCAAGGCAGACGCCCTTGCCGAAAGGCTAAGGGCGTCTCTCGGAACTGACGACGTCAGAGTGTCCAGGCCCACTAAGTGTGCAGATTTGCGAATCTCGGGCCTGGACGACTCTGTCACCTCTGAGGAAGTCGCCACTGCCATCTCGAAGGCCGGCAACTGCCCGCCAGAACAAGTCAAGGCGGGCACAATCCGTAGGGGTGTCTCTGGCCTCGGGACAGTGCAAGTGAGTTGTCCCGTAGCGGCGGCCAACAAACTTAAGGAGGGCAGAAGGCTGCTGGTAGGATGGGTCTCGGCGCAGGTGACGCTCTTGACGCCCAAGCCCTTGCGGTGCTATCGTTGTCTCGAGCCCGGACACGTGGGTGTACGGTGCACCGCGGGGGTCGACCGCAGCCGGCTGTGCTTCCGCTGCGGTCAACCCGATCACAAAGCTGGCTCTTGCACAGCCGCGCCGCACTGCGTACTCTGTGCGGCATCCGGCAAGCCAGCCGATCACCGGACCGGGACTAAGGCCTGCGCCAGGCCCACAAAGAAGAACTCCGGGGCCAAGACACAGCCGATTCATCCGTCGGCTTCTACGGACACATTGATGGAGGCAACCGGTTCCTCGCAACCGGCTCACCCACCGGTTGCGGCAGCAGATCCGCCGGGGACTGGGGAGGAGGAGACAACAATGGATACCCAATAATGGCCCCAGGTCATCTATGTCTCCTCCAAAGCAACATAAACCACTGCGCCAGAGCTCAGGATCTCTTGCTCCAGAGCATGGCGCAGTGGTCCATCGATGTGGCAGTCGTCGCCGAGCCGTATTTTGTGCCGCCCAGGGATGACTGGGTGTGCGATACTAGCGGCTCGGTGGCGCTTGTAAGGAGATCTGCCGTGGACACCCCGCTCTTTGAAGCCGTCACCCGGGGGCGGGGCTATGTTGCGGCAGTTTGGGGCGATATTATGGTCGCGGGGGTGTATTTCGCCCCCAGCCTATCTCTCGCTGACCTCGAGGTGATCATCTCAGATTTAGGCACGGTCGTCAGTCGTAGTCGTCCTCGTCCCGTTCTCGTTTTAGGGGACTTCAATGCCAAGTCTGCGGCATGGTGTTCCCCGACAACTGATGTGCGGGGCGAGTTGGTGGAGGAGTGGGCGGTCGAGCAGGGCCTGCTTCTTCTGAACCGGGGTTGCGTGCAGACATGCGTGCGACAGTGGGGCGGGTCAATAGTGGACCTCACGTTCGCTAGCCCCGCTCTCGCGCGCCGTGTCCATGGCTGGCACGTAGTGGAGGACGTGGAGACGCTATCTGATCATAGATATATCCGATTCAGTGTCTCCACCCACACCTCGGTCGGGCCGGTCCAAGCAGCCCCGGTGGGCGTTGGAGACGGTCCGCGTTGGGCAACGAAGCGGCTGGACAGGGAGGCTCTCCTGGAGGCCTCTATCGTGCAGGCCTGGTTGGATGCTCCCGACAGGCCTGTTGACATCGATGAGGAGGCGGAGTGGTTCCGGGAGAGCATGTCGCAAATCTGCGACGCTGCGATGCCCCGAGTCCGGCCGGTACCATCCAGGCGCCAGGTGTACTGGTGGTCGCAGCAAATTGCGCACTTGCGCATCGAATGCGTTGAGAGGAGACGCCAGTATGCCAGGTGCCGAAGAAGACGCCGCCGCTCTCCGTCAGCGGTGGCCATCGAGGCGGAACTATACCAGAGCTACAGGGAGGCGAAGAGCGCTCTCCAATTAGCCATCGTGAGGGCAAAGTCATTGGCCCGTGAAGAACTGCTGGAGACTCTGGACCGAGATCCGTGGGGACGCCCCTACCGTATGGTGAGGGGCAAGATGCGCCAGTGGGCCCCCCCACTGTCCCAGAGTCTTCAGCCACAGTTATTGGAGGACGTGGTAAATGCTTTGTTTCCCTCACGACCAGAGCATACGCCACCGGCTATGGTTCCGCCTTGGAATGTGCCCAACGCGGAAGACGACGACGACGACGTGCCCGAAGTGACCCGGGTAGAGTTGAGAGTGGCGGTTTCTCGCATAAAAAACACCGCCCCAGGGCCCGACGGCATTCCAGGCCGTGCATGGGTCCTGGCCTTGAGGGCTCTCGGGCCCCGACTAGAAGGACTCTTAAGCGCATGTTTGGAGCGGGGCCAGCTCCCACGCCGGTGGAAGACCGGAAAGCTGGTCCTGCTAAAGAAGGAGGGGCGCCCTGCAGACTCACCGTCTGCCTACCGGCCCATTGTGCTTCTGGACGAGGTGTGTAAGATCTTCGAGCGAATCATCGCCGACCGCCTCGTCCGGCACATGACCAACGAGGGGCCGGACCTGGCGGACAACCAATTTGGTTTCCGTCAGGGGCGCTCCACAGTGGACGCAATCATGCGCGTAAGGGTCCTGGCGGAGGAGGCAGTCGCCCGGGGCGAGGTGGTCTTGGCGGTGTCGCTCGACATCGCCAACGCATTCAACACCTTGCCTTGGAATACCATCAGAGAGGCACTCCGGTATCACGGGGTGCCAGGTTACCTCCGCCGCATAATCGGGGCCTATTTATCGGAGAGATCGGTAGTTTACCCGGGTCGTGAAGGATGGGGTCGGCGAGAGATGACGTGCGGTGTTCCACAGGGGTCGGTATTGGGGCCACCCCTGTGGAACATAGGGTACGACTGGGCTCTGCGCGGTGCTCTTCTCCACGGAGTCGGCGTGACATGCTACGCCGACGACACGCTCGTGACAGCCCGTGGGAAGACGTACCGGCAGGCGGCCATACTGGCGACGGCCGGGGTCGCGCATGTCGTGGGTAGGATCCGGCGGTTGGGCCTGGAGGTGGCCTTGCACAAATCCGAGGCCCTCTGTTTTCATGGGCCAAGGAATAAGCCACCTCCGGGTTCAAACATCGTGGTAGGAGGGGTCTCCATAGCTGTCGAGTCGACGATGAAGTATTTAGGACTCGTCCTCGACAGTCGGTGGAGCTTCGGGCCGCACTTCCAGCGGCTCGCGCCCCGCTTGTTGGGCGCCGCTTCAGCGCTCTCGCGCTTGCTGCCCAACTTGGGGGGTCCAAATACCTCCTGCCGGAGGCTCTACACAGGGGTCGTACGGTCCATGGCGCTTTACGCCGCGCCAGTGTGGGCGGATGCCCTGACGGCCCGTAATATCGCCTTGCTACGAAGGCCGCAAAGAGCGATGGCCGTCAGGGTGATAAGGGGATACCGTACGATCTCCTTCGAGGCGGCGAGCCTCCTAGCCGGATCCCCGCCGTGGGACCTAGAGGCGGATCTCCTCGCGTCGCTCTATAAATGGCGCGAGGAAGCAGTTGGGCGGGGCGAGCGCCTGGTGCCTCGACAAGTTGAGGCGCGCAGGGCAGAGCTCCGCCAGGTCCTAGTGGCGGAATGGGAGCAGCGACTTGCGCGACCCTCGGCAGGGCACGCCGCGATAGCGGCGGTAAGACCCGTGATGAAGGAGTGGCTGGAGAGACGCCACGGCGCCCTCAGCTTCCGGCTGACGCAGGTGCTTACCGGACATGGGTGTTTCGGGAAGTACCTGTGTCGGATAGGCCGGGAGCCGACGCCCGAATGTCACCATTGTGACAGCTGCCGCGAGGACACGGCGCTGCACACGTTGGAGGAGTGCCCAGCTTGGGCAGTACAGCGCCGTGACCTGGTCGCGGCAGTCGATGCTGCGGGCGACCTCTCGCTTCCGGCCGTTATTTCATACATGGTCGGGAGCGAGAGCGGCTGGACGGCCGTCGCCTCCTTTTGTGAGGACGTAATGTCGCTAAAGGAGGCGGCGGAAAGGGAGAGAGAAGCTGTTACCTCTCTCCCGGCCCGCAGCAGACGTACCGGGCGTCGCAGGGTGGCGGACGATCTCCGGCCACCATAGGGCGCGGCCTGCGGGCGACAGACTAGGGGCGTCTGTTGCCCGATCAGAAACAGGCCTCGAGGCGGCGGCGTAGTGTTCCGCGCGCGCCTCTTAGTGGGAGTTCCTGCGGCCACTGGGTGGCATCCGCAGAGGGTGACGGGGCCCGCCTACGAACATCTGGCGGGCCAATACCTGCCGGGGGCGCGGACGAATGCGCAAGCGATACCCGTACCCCCGACAATAGGTACAGGAAGGGAACACCGGGGTGGTTTTTAGCCGGTAAGAGTCCGGCATGCCCCTCCGCCTTCCCCAGGGCGGAGGATGTCCATGAGGATTTTCCCCCCGAGAACCAAAAAAAAAAAAAAAAAAAAGGTTAGGTTAGGTTAGGTTAGGTTAGGTTCCCCCCCCGGACCTGGAGGCGAAAGTACTCGCGTCACTGTACCGGTGGCGCGAGGAAGCGCGGGCGCGGGGCGAGGGGCTGACGCAGCGCCATATGGAGCTGCGTCGGTCTCAGCTTCGCGAGGTCCTGGTGGCGGAATGGCGGGACAGGCTTTCGCGCCCTACCGCCGGCCTCGGTACCATCGAGGCGGTCCGGCCAGTGCTCGAGCGCTGGCTCGGGAGGAGGCACGGCTCCCTGTCGTTTCGGGTGACGCAGGTGCTCTCGGGGCACGGTTGCTTCGGGAAGTACCTGTGTCGCATAAACAGGGAGCCGGACGCCCGGTGTCACCACTGCGTCGACTGCCGGGAGGACACGGCGTGGCATACGCTGGCAGAGTGTGCCGCTTGGGAGGAGCCGCGCCGTGCCCTCATCTCAGAAGTAGGCAGTGACCTCTCGCTGCCGGCCGTGGTCGAGTCCATGGTCGACAGCGAGGAGTCCTGGGACGCGGTGGTTTCCTTCTGTGAAACAGTCGTCTCGCAGAAGGAGGCTGCGGAAAGGGAGAGGGAGATCTCGTCCACTCACCCTGCCCGCAGCAGGCGCACCGGGCGTCGGCGGAGGGCGGACAACGCCCTCTTCCGGCCCCCCTAAACGGGTCCAGGGGCGACGGACTCGGGGACGTCCGTCGCCCCCCACACATCAGGACCCGAGGTGGCGGCGCGATGTGTTCCACGCGCGCCCCTCTTAGACGTCGCGGGGGGAGTCAAACACCTCACTCCCCCCCCCGACCAGACGGGGCCCGCTGCGGCGGGCCGGCACCAGCCGGGGGTTGCGGAAGGATCGTACGTTCCCGCGACCCCCGGCGTAGGTGTGAGATGGAACACCCGGGGTGGTTTTTAGTCAGTAAGAGTCTGACAGACCCCGCCGCCCGCCCCAGGGCGGCGGACATCCATGAGGATTTTCCACCCCGGTTCAAAAAAAAAAAAAAAAAAAAAAGGTTCCCCCCCCGGTGGGTTCCCGCATTGTCGAGGCGGGGGGGCTCAGTAGCCGTGGCTTGGACACCCACGGTGAAGCTAAGAGGAACCCGAGGAGGGGCCGCTCGTCAGGGCTTCTGCCGACAAGCCGACGACGTAGCGGCCAAAGGTAGGTTGCGGTGTCGCTTGGGCGACATCGCAACTGAGGCGGGCCGCGATGTCGTACGTACCGGAGGCATCGCGGTTGAGGGTTGGAGGCCGCGGCGGGAGAGGAGTGCCGGTATTACGGTGCGCCGCTCTCCCTACCTTCCGCGGCCTTGACGGGGTCGCCACCGTTCGATGGCGGACGCGGTGGGGCTGCAGGGGAAGAGGAGTGTCGGTATTGCGTTGGCCGCTCTCCCTATCCTCTGCAGCCGAAAATTGGCAGGCGGCGGGGCCAATGTCCTGACCCGTCGCAGGGGGGACCAAGGGTGCCCAGACACGGGGTCGTCTGGCGCCCATGTGCTGGTTTGGTCCCTGGGGTGGTCACGGCGTGCTATGTGTTCTGGTGCGCCGGTGATGGGGAGTACTCCCCAGAGGAGGGTCCGGTAACGGACGGCCGCGGCGGGTTCACGGATGAGTGCTAACGCGTGCCCGTGTTCCCGCCGTAAGCGGCAGAGGAGGACACCGTGGAGTTTTAGTGGGTTAGAGTCCCACATAACTGCACTATCTCCCCGTGGTAGTGTAGTATGCATGAGCATTTCTCCACGTGAAAAAAAAAAAAAAAAAAAAAAGGTTAGGTTAGGTTAGGTTAGGTTAGGTTAGGTTAGGTTAGGTTAGGTTAGGTTAGGTTAGGTTAGGTTAGGTTAGGTTAGGTTAGGTTAGGTTAGGTTAGGTTATCGTACGTTCCCGCGACCCCCGGCGTAGGTGTGAGATGGAACACCCGGGGTGGTTTTTAGTCAGTAAGAGTCTGACAGACCCCGCCGCCCGCCCCAGGGCGGCGGACATCCATGAGGATTTTCCACCCCGGATCAAAAAAAAAAAAAAAAAAAAAAAAAAAAAAAAAAAAAAAAAAGGTTAGGTTAGGTTAGGTTAGGTTAGGTTAGGTTAGGTTAGGTTAGGTTAGGTTAGGTTAGGTTAGGGCACGCCGCGATAGCGGCGGTAAGACCCGTGATGAAGGAGTGGCTGGAGAGACGCCACGGCGCCCTCAGCTTCCGGCTGACGCAGGTGCTTACCGGACATGGATGTTTCGGGAAGTACCTGTGTCGGATAGGCCGGGAGCCGACGCCCGAATGTCACCATTGTGACAGCTGCCGCGAGGACACGGCGCTGCACACGTTGGAGGAGTGCCCAGCTTGGGCAGTGCAGCGCCGTGACCTGGTCGCGGCGGTCGATGCTGCGGGCGACCTCTCGCTTCCGGCCGTTATTTCATACATGGTCGGGAGCGAGAGCGGCTGGACGGCCGTCGCCTCCTTTTGTGAGGACGTAATGTCGCTAAAGGAGGCGGCGGAAAGGGAGAGAGAAGCTGTTACCTCTCTCCCGGCCCGCAGTAGACGCACCGGGCGTCGCAGGGTGGCGGACGATCTCCGGCCACCATAGGGCGCGGCCTGCGGGCGACAGACTAGGGGCGTCTGTTGCCCGATCAGAAACAGGCCTCGAGGCGGCGGCGTAGTGTTCCGCGCGCGCCTCTTAGTGGGAGTTCCTGCGGCCACTGGGTGGCATCCGCAGAGGGTGACGGGGCCCGCCTACGAACATCTGGCGGGCCAATACCTGCCGGGGGCGCGGACGAATGCGCAAGCGATACCCGTACCCCCGACAATAGGTACAGGAAGGGAACACCGGGGTGGTTTTTAGCCGGTAAGAGTCCGGCACGCCCCTCCGCCTTCCCCAGGGCGGAGGATGTCCATGAGGATTTTCCCCCCGAGAACAAAAAAAAAAAAAAAAAAAGGTTAGGTTAGGTTAGGTTAGGTTAGGTTAGGTTAGGTTAGGTTAGGTTAGGTTAGGTTAGGTTAGGTTAGGTTAGGTTAGGTTAGGTTAGGTTAGGTTAGGTTAGGTTAGGTTAGGTTAGGTTAGGTTAGGTTAGGTTAGGTTAGGTTAGGTTAGGTTAGGTTAGGTTAGGTTAGGTTAGGTTAGGTTAGGTTAGGTTAGGTTAGGTTAGGTTAGGTTAGGTTAGGTTAGGTTAGGTTAGGTTAGGTTAGGTTAGGTTAGGTTAGGTTAGGTTTTTTTTTTTTTTTTTTTTTTTTTTTTTTTTATTGTGCTTTTCCCCGTTCATGGGCACAACGGGACCTTATTTAACTATTTTTCTCATTCATACCAGTTCTCGCATTTATTCCTCTCGCACTTTCATTCTTCATACTGTATCTTTCTTTCACTCATCCTTTCATTCTTAGCCGGGTGGGACTCCCGCTATTCTAGCTACTAGTTTACTTTTATTTTTCTTTATTAGGGATTATTGAAGTACACATCTTTTATTTTATTTACATTTTTCGCTTCCTCTATAGTTGTTTACAGTCTTGTGTTATGTTACATGTGCTTTCTTATTTTAATAAATGTTATTTCCTAATGTAGACATCTAGCATATTTTGTTTATAACTACTTTTGCATTTATTTCCTTATGCAATACAAGGTTATCTTATATTTTTATTTAACTTTTTATTTTCTAATAACAATATTACCTCTTATCATCTTATTGTCTAACACATATATCGTTATTTCTTAATTTAGATATCTAGTGTTTTATTACCTAATTTGTTTTACATTTATTCCTTATTCTAAAATTTGTTTATACAATACGTGGCTTATCTTACTATTTTACTTATATTTATTTTCTAACACAATGTTTCTAGCTTTCCTTTGATTTTCTAACACAATACTTATTTAACAGTTTTTGGACTAAATTTTTAAAACCTACTCAATTTAGTCTGTCCTGAGGGCTTGTGTGACCTTTCCTTCGCATTGTTGCTTTTATTTGTATTCTTGAATTTTACGTCAATAATATATATATAGACATATGTTATACATATTTATTGCCAGTTCTTATTCTTGGGAATGATTCTACCATCAGTTTTTACAGGGGGCGTTTGGGTCGTGTGTGTTTGATATATAAATATATATTTACTATATATTTTATGTATCTGTGTTTGTTTGTTTTCTTTGGTTTCCATGTATCTATTTATTTTTGCCATGTACTCCCAATTTGTGTTGCTGTCTTGGTGTGTTACTGCGTGTGTTGCGTGTGTGTTTGTGTGTGTTGTGTGTGTTACGTGTGCCGCAAGGAGCAGTCTAGGCATATGCAGTCGCTGTTCGAGCCAGATAATCCCATTTTTGGCGGACTGGGCACTCCTTGCTGAATGCATTATGGTCCGTCTTTTGGAGCTTTGAGTGCGAGCAGTTGCAGCACTGCGGCTCATCACCCGCAACAAATTCAGCGCATTTCTCGCGGAGATGAGGTCCTCCGCAGTGGCTGCACCTGTCCACACTCTCGGTACAAAATTTCCGGCCGTGTCCGAATGCCAAACATTTGGTACACTGGATGAGCGGAGACTGGTCCTCCACCCTGACCCTTTGAAGGTCGAGGTAAAGAGCCCCAGCCTCCGTCATCCTTTGCCATACCTTGGGTCTGACTTGAAGAACGACGTGCGCCGTTTTAGGGTTTCTTGTCCTCTTTTTATATTTTACTGCTATTTCTTTCTCTTCTTCGTCTAGATCCCTAAAAATATTTCCGTTTTGGGAGTGGAGCGCTTTCACCACTTCGTCGTCCCCACTGTCCAAAAAGACGTCTTTTAGGACAACGAGTGGATTCTTGTTCTTCATGGGCTCCACTCTTAGGCCTCCACCTCGGCTCTCGATCCTTTCTTTCACTCTTTTGAGCTCCGCTTCCGAGTCGCATCCCAATATAACCGTCTGGTTTTTGGCCTTGCGGACTTTATTTATTTTCAGGCCAGTTCCCCTGGCATCGACCGCCTCCTTCACCCTGGCGAGCACCTCGTCAGCAGTCTCCTGACTGCCTTCGAGGGTGACCGCCATCGAGTGAAGTGCCGGTCGATGCCCGGGTTTGGCTGCCGTAACATTGGCGTATGACGGCCGGTCCGCTTTTGGTTCGTAGGCCACTTCTCTTAAAGCCTCCTTTATTCTATCAGTTCTAGCGGCCTCCTCGTCGACAACGCGATCGATCTTTTCCTCGAGGGCAGCGGCAGCCTTAGCAATGGCCTTCACTCCTTCCGTCGTGTGGCCTATGTCCGCTATAGCTGTGTCTGTTTTGTCGCTGACCTCGAGAATTTTGTCGATGACCTTGTCGACGACGTCGGCTCCGCTGTCGCTGATGTAATCGGTCATATCTTGCAGGCCTTTTGAGACCTTGTCTTTAAGGTCATTTATTCGCGTGCTTATACTCGTCTCCACTTTCTCGAGCCTTTCCAGAAATTCATCCGGCAGTCCGGACGATGGAGGAGGCGGAACTGTTTTTGACGCTGTTTCCATAGTCTTAACTCGCCTGCTCAGCTCGAACACCATCCGTAGGCATCTGTCAGACTGTGCCTCCAGGTAGGCCTTAATGTCCCTCCTCATTTGAGGGTAATCTCGGATCCGGAATGGGATATCCTCGAAGGTCTTCATGACCTCCTGGAGGAGTTGGTCGTTCGATGTGGCAGCGTAGATGTCCGTTTGCTTTTTATATACCTCCATGTTATCCATGGATCTCCTCTTCCGTTCCGGCCTCCGGATGAAAGTTCTGGCGGCGTCCAGCGCTTGTCCAGGCGGGCCCACGGGGCTGGGAGTAGTGGTGGGAGCTACAGCGTCAGAGGTCCCCGCCGATGGCAACAGTGGCTCTTTGGCTGTTCCCACTAGGGTTCCTCGGACAGCGTCTTTGTTGCCGAATTTCAGGGATATCCCCTTCGGCGCTTCGCGCAGTCCTGAGGGTCCCTCGTTTCCCGGGTGGTCGGGCGACGTGGACACTCGCGGCTTACTGGCGCCGGCTCCCTGCCTTTTCCCTTTCGCTGGGGTGTGGAGCATTTTCTACTAGTTAGGTTCCGTGTGTTTAGTGTTTCGTGTATGTGGCTTGTGTGTATAGGGCACAGCGATGAGAACGGGGAAAGTTGTCAAGTGTAAATAAATTGTATAACAAATGTCAATGTATAAATAAAAGATCGTAAAAATCTTTTTGAGTTTCGTTCTATGAACGTGTCCAATGCCGAAACAATAAAAGTTCCAAAGTCAAGAAAAGTCGCAAAACAATAATGTTACATAAAGAATTTAGTTGTCCTTAAAACTATAATCTGGCTGTACTGAGAATAACCGCACCGTAGGTACCTATTTCTCTAGAGAGCCTTTTATGTTCCCAGAGACTCCAGTCAGAGACGCTTTGTGTATGCTCTTTCCGTACCGCGAGAGGCAGAAAATGCCAGAAAATAAATAAATAGATATATAACTTTTAAAATTTTTGGGGGTCTCGGGGGTTTGCGGGATTACGAAAGAGGGGGTCCCGAGGTTTTTAGTTATATAAAGGGGGGCTGTGTGAATTCTATTAAATAAATATGGGTATTCCAATATTTGGGGTCAAGGGCGGGGGTCAAAAAAGTGGGGGTCTAGGGGGCTTATATTGATATGGGTCCGAGTTGGGAGGGGGTGATGGGGGGGGAAAATTTTGTCTAAATTTTGAAATTCCCAGCCGTTCCCGAGATATTAGGGAATAAAGTTTTTCGGGGGAAGGGAGACGGCGGGTATCAGTCTGAGTGACTGGGTAATATTTAGAGTCAAGGGTGGGGGTCAAAAAGTGGGGGTCTAGGGGGCTTATATAATTATAGGTACGAGTTGGGAGGGGGTAACGGGGGGGGAAATTTTTGTCAAAATTTTGATATTCCCAGCCGTTTCCGAGATAATAGGGGGTGTAGTTTTTAGGGGAAGGAAGACGACTAGTACCGGTCTGAGTGACTGGGAATTAGTTAAATACTAAAATACTTATACTTACTTAGACTTATAATATTTGAATTGAATGGTCCGCGGAAGATGCTTGAGGGGGGGGGGGGGGGTTGATAATTTACTTAAGGGAATTTAAATTAGAGAGGGGGGGTTTCATAGATTACTTAGAGGAAATTAAATAAAAATAAATAAATAAAAGAGGGGTGGGGGGGGGGGGGGGCTAAAGAGGGTGGATATTACAATGTTACAGTATTAGATAATTATGCTGGCTGGTGTTAAAACTGGCTCCGTTTTCGAGATATCCGCGTTTTGTCTTTCTTGGAGTCTCTGGTTCGATTCCCGGTTGGTGAAAATTTCAAAATTTTTTAATCAAATTTTACAAATAAATAAATTAAGTAAGGTTTAATTAGGTGATAATATTAAGTAAACTATTATAATAATTAAAAAATTTTTTAAAAACAATAAGTGGGTAAATTGTGGGGAGAAAACAAAAGTGGGGAGAATTCTTTAAAATTACGCAAATTTACCCCGAATTTTTTCCAGAAAAGTCGCAGAGGGATGGGAAAAAGTTCTATGGGTAGCCCCTCTGGAGAAAACTAATAGTTTTTTACTATTTTCCCCCTACGACCTCCCGTTTGGAAGTTATAGCCTCCACCATTCGACTTGTAAACAAGTTGGAATCGGGGAAATTACCCCGATCTGGGAGAGGCTATAACTTGCAAACTAAGTGATATATTTCCAAAAACTTTGCACTATTATTACACTATTAGCTGAGAGCTGCTGCTCCAATAATAAAAAACACTAAAAACTAAGATTTTGAAACTTTTTTCCTTTTTACTTTCGCCAACAATAACAATTTATTTGCGGGCGGAAATTTTTCTGTCTTGCACAAATTACAACAAAGGTCCGAAAATTAAAGTCCAAAAATTTTTATTTTTACGTAACCGGGTTCGTTGACATCCCAGCTATCTTCCCTGCGATTTTCAGGATACGTTGTCGCTGAAGATTTTGATATTTTGTGATAGGAAAATTTATGACATTGTTTCACGTCCGCAAATTAAGTTTGTAGTGGGAATAAATGAGATATTCCTTGAGGAAAATTTATTTTTGAAATTACCTCCTGGGTCCTTTTCTAGTCCTCTTCGTCCAGAGGTGGTCAGGGATGTCTTGTAAGCCCTGGATCGGGACTTCGTCGCCTGGAAAACGGGAGTTTCCTTTTATTTCCGTGCGCCTGCGCGGAAAAATTCGGGACTTTTCCCAGGATTGAAGGTCTTGACAAGGCGATCCTGATAGACTTTTAAAAAGTCTAGGTCGTCGCTTTAGATCCCGAGTTATTTCACTTTGAATGTCAATTGTTCCCGAAATTTCACTGTTTTGGTGATAACTTTCACTGTTTTCCACTTTTTTCAAAACTGTTTTCACATCCGTGACCGGCTTGCGATTCCGCGTGTTTTAGTGTATCACACTTATACTTTCCACTACTTTTTGCTATTTTTCGTATTTTTTACGTACGGAGCGCGGTTTTTTCGTGGCGTTCGGGGCGGCGGTTGAAGCCAGACGGTTAGGTTAGGTTAGGTTAGGTTAGGTTAGGTTAGGTTAGGTTAGGTTAGGTTAGGTTAGGTTAGGTTAGGTTAGGTTAGGTTAGGTTAGGTTAGGTTAGGTTAGGTTAGGTTAGGTTAGGTTAGGTTAGGTTAGGTTAGGTTAGGTTAGGTTAGGTTAGGTTAGGTTAGGTTAGGTTAGGTTAGGTTAGGTTAGGTTAGGTTAGGTTAGGTTAGGTTAGGTTAGGTTAGGTTAGGTTAGGTTAGGTTAGGTTAGGTTAGGTTAGGTTAGGTTAGGTTAGGTTAGGTTAGGTTAGGTTAGGTTAGGTTAGGTTAGGTTAGGTTAGGTTAGGTTAGGTTAGGTTAGGTTAGGTTAGGTTAGGTTAGGTTAGGTTAGGTTAGGTTAGGTTTTTTTTTTTTTTTTTTTTTTTTTTTTTTTTTTTTGTTTTGGCAGGAGTGGGAAATCCTCATGGACGCCCAGGCTGCCTCCTTCGGAGCCAGTCTGGGCAGTGCCGGACTCTTACCGGCTAAAACCACACTCCTGCCTTACAGCGTCCCTCTGACTTGATCAGAGACCTTATTTACAATCCATTGTTACTTTCCTTACATTTCTAAACTACAGTCTTAATACTATTACATTTTTTATTTTAGCCTATTTGTGGGTACTTTACATTTTCAATATCCTTCTATACAAATATCCTTATATTTAACAAAAATATTTCTATATCCTTATATCTATAGTATTTTACTTCTTACACTCTAAATTACCCTAAAACATACACCATTTCAGCAAAATTGATACGCCTCTTAGTCCAGATGTAATACATGTTTATTGGTTCATTCACTCACTTACTACAGTTTCGGACATTTTCAACGACTTTTGTACGTATGCTACTGTTATATATTATAGACAAATATGAATCCTAAGCATATATTCGTTTACTTATTCCTAGTAATAGTTTTCCTAGCTACTTTCATGCAGAAACCAATAAATTTGTCTCTGGTATCTTTGTTTGCAATTAGTGCACTCAAGTTTGCCATCGTTACCTCAATTCCTAACTCTTGCTCAATCTCATACCTCTCCCGACAGTAAGCAGGGCAGTCAGTCAGTATGTGTACTACAGTTTCCTGTTGGTCATGGTCACATATGCACGATGGGTTCTCCTTGCACTTAAACCTATTAAGGTATTCGGAGAACCCACCGTGCCCTGTCAATATTTGGGTCAGTACTCCTGTCGGTTTCAGTACCTTAACTACACTAAATGCTTGGATGGCATCCGGGAAAACATTTTTGTCACTCCGGCTGTTTCTTCGGATCTGTATCTCCGATTCCATTCGTCAAGCGTATCCGCACGGATTTGCCGCTTGACGAATGAAATCGGGCATTGGTCATAATCTGGCCTTGTTTTTGTCGTAAGGGCGGCGTCCTTAGCCAGCTGGTCTGCTCTCTCATTGCCCTCCAGTCCTGCATGAGCTTTGACCCAAAAGAGTTCAACTCTTTTGGATCGATCCCTACATAGTCGCAGGTTTTCGCGAATTTCGACTGCGAGGGGGTGGAGAGAGTGGTGGTTGGTGACCGCTTCCAGTGACGACTTGGAGTCACTATAAATGCCGAAACTGTGTTTTGGACTACGCAAAATTTCCCTTGTGGCCTTGCATATAGCCAGCAGTTCAGCCTGGAAGACGGTACAGTGGGGCGACAGCTTAAGTTTTTGGGTTTTGGTTTCAGCATCATTGCTCCAATGAGACAATGATGCTCCAACCTTGCCCTCGATCTTGCTGCCGTCCGTGTATATCCGCACTGCTTGAGTACAGTGGTTGTTGTGTTGCTCCTGGTCTGCCAGGCATATGAACTGAAGGCTTATATGTTTGGCTGGGTGGGGAATTCTGTCAAACGCGGTTCGTCGCTCGACCTCCTTATCTCCTAGTGCTGGCCGAGGTACCCCCCTCCTTGCCTCGTACAGGGCCGCTGCCTCTTGTATTCGCAGGTCAAGGGGTAGTATCCCAGCCAGCACCAGTGCCGAGTTCAAGGAAACCGTTCGGTAGGATTTGCACAGTTTCTGTGCAAACCCTCTTTGGACCGCGTTTAACTGTTTGCGCACCGTCAGCTTTTCGGCTGCTGGTGCCCACGCACTTGCCGCGTACAAGATTGTTGGTTCGACTACTGCCGTGTAGATGGAGCGTATGACATCCGGATTTAGTCCCCAGCTAATCCTGGCTGCCCTCGACAACTGCTTGTATAGGTTTAATGCCTTTTTGCATACATTAGATGCATGGGCATTAAACGTTAGCTTGTCATCGATGATCAGCCCCAGGAGTTTGATTTCCCGCGACATACCAACATCGATCCCGCCCATGCTCAGCTGTGGGGTATCATATTTAAGTTTCCGCGTGATGACCATCGCATTTGTCTTTTGCGGTGCGAATCTTAACTTATTTTTGACTCCCCACTGATGAACATACTCGAGAGCGGCATTGGCACGTCGCTGGACTTCCCTCGCTGAGTCCCCATCGAACATTAAAACTACGTCATCAGCGAAGGCTTGGCAGTAGTCTCCTCTTTGTACCAGGCCTTTGAGTAGGGGGTCGAGTAGTAGGTTCCAAAGAATCGGGCCCCCTATCGATCCTTGCACACAGCCTTTGTTTGTTGTCCTGGTAACCTCCTGCCCCGCATATCTCACCCTGACCTTCCGGTGTTCCAGGTAACTGTCCATCACTCTTCTAATGTTCACCGGACATTTAGTTTCCGCCAGCCTTGTTTTTATAGCCGGCCACCATGCACTGTCAAAGGCTCCCTCTATGTCCAGCGATATCATGACGATCAATTTCTTGTCTCTTAATTTTTTGCGTATGAGTTCTAGCAGGTCATAGAGGGAGTCTTCGGTGCTTCTCTGTGGCATAAACCCATACTGGCGTGTGCTGAGTCCGGGTATGATGTGCCATTTCACCCTTCCTATTAGCATTTTTTCCAGAACTTTTCCCATCACTGGCAACAGTCCTATTGGCCTATATGATTTAGGAGCTGTATAGCTCTCCTTCCCGGGTTTTCTCAGGATGACTACTGTCGCTTCCTTCCAGATTCTCGGGAAGTAACCCAGCTCTAGGCATTTGTTTGCCAGTGATAGAAAGAGCTCCGGATCGTGGTTTACCGTTTGCTGGCAGATATCGGCCGTGAGGCCGTCTACCCCGGGGGCTTTTTTAGGGTTGAAGCTGCGTATAGCTACGTTCAGTTCCTCCTGGGTAAAAGGAGGGTCATGTTCTTCATCATGACCCATCTCGTTTACTTTTTCGGCTACCAATCTGATACGCCTGTGTTCCTGACTATCTTCTTCCTTCTTGTCCTCGGGGTAAAAAGTTTCCGCCAGCAATGTGGCAGATTCTAGGGGATTCAATGTTTTACCTTCCTTGGTCAGGGGCAGGTCCTCCTGTCTTTTAGTGGTCCTACCTATAACCCTGTAAATGCCCTCCCAGAGTCCCTCCCTATCCTGTTTTTCACAGAAGCTTTTCCAGCTTTCTGTTTGGGCTGCTTTTTCCATTTGCTCATATTTTTCTTTAATTTGCAGGTACTCCCCGACAACTTTCGCCCTCCGGATCGGCGCTGCACAGCGGATTCTACGCTTCCTAGTGGCGACCTCCTTTTTCATCATGGCGAGCTCATTGGACCACCAAGGTAATTTAATTTTATTGTTTGTTTTTAATTTCGGTATACTTATATTAGATGCTTCTACTATTACGTTAATGTATAATTCTATTTTAAGTTCTAAATCTGTTTTATTATTAATCTCATCAAATTCAATTTTGTTTATTTTATTATCTTCTAGCAACTGGCCCAATTTCTCACGAAATTGGTCCCAGTTTGCTTTTTTACTATTAAATATTCTGGTTGTTCTTTTTATATCTAACCCCTTTGCCCTTTCCAGTTTAATTTTAAAAAGAATGGTGTTGTGGTCAGAGCTCGTCATGTATTCGTCAACTCTCCAGTTCTCGACCAGGTCGAGCAGATCCGCTGTACATGCCGTGATGTCCACATAGCTGGTGTACAGTGAGGTTCCCCTCACTGTGTGGAACGTCGGTGTGTCGCCTATGTTGAGCACCTGCAATCCCATCTCTTCTAGGGCACCGGCCATTTCGACCCCTCTTTGATCGATTTTGCGGCTACCCCACCAAGAGTTTTTGGCGTTTGCGTCTCCACCTAAGATGATTCTCTGGCCGAAAAATCTCTCTATCTTAGTAAGCTGCTCCAGGTATGGCCCTATCGGTGTTGGTTTCGGTTCTAGGTAAAATGAGACCACCGCGATCTCCCAAGCGCTTGTCTTCATCTTCACCACTGTGATGTTGGGCGTGGTGAAGTTCGGACACTGGACAACGTCTATTTCGCTATCAAAAACTGCGATTGCCGTCTTGATGACGCCATCACCATCGCCGGTATGCTGGTATATTCTAGCACCGCGGTAGTCTTTCATTCTACCCAAACTTCCGATGTACGGCTCCTGGAGCAGTGCAAAAGCCACCCCCTTCTTGTGAGCTTCAAGCATAATCTCATTTGTGGCCAGAGCCTTCCTCTGCAGATTTGCTTGTGCAACGAGGTATGACCTTTTGTGGGAGGCAGAGATTTCTTTTGAGACCACCTTAGCAATATGCCACCCTTGAGCGCGCTATCGCATCCCATTTTGCCCTGACGGGGCAATCCAGACTAAATGCATTGTGAGCTGTCTTCTCTAGCTTTGAACGTGCACAGTTACAACATGACGGGGCCACACCCTCAAGCCACTCTGGGCACTCTGCCCTCATGTGGGGTCCCCCGCAGTGACTACACTTTGTCTGTGTCTCTTGGCAAAAACGCCTACCATGCCCATAGCCCAGGCAAAGCGAGCACTGTACAATCGGAGACTGGTCGGCCACTCTTATACGCTGTAGGTCAATGTGGACCGACTCAGCCTCTGTCAGTCTCTGCCACATTTTGGGGGATACTCTCATTACGATGTGACTCGTGTGGGGGTTCCTGGTACGTTTTTTATACGCTATTTCTAACCTAATTTCTTGTTCGGTTAGGTTAGGTTAGGTTAGGTTAGGTTAGGTTAGGTTAGGTTAGGTTAGGTTAGGTTAGGTTAGGTTAGGTTAGGTTAGGTTAGGTTAGGTTAGGTTAGGTTAGGTTAGGTTAGGTTAGGTTAGGTTAGGTTAGGTTAGGTTAGGTTAGGTTAGGTTAGGTTAGGTTAGGTTAGGTTTTTTTTTTTTTTTTTTTTTTTTTTTTTGTGTGTGCTTTTCCCCGTTCATGGGCACAACGGGACCTTAGTAATCTATTGTTCTCATTCATACAAGTTCTCGCTTTTATTCCTCTCGCACTTTTATACTTCATACTGTATCTTTCTATCATTCATCCTTTCATTCTTAGCCGGGTGGGACTCCCGCTATTCTGACTACTCTAATTTTTATTTCTCTTAATTTTTGGGTCTTTAATAAGTATGCAACTTTTTTATTAACATTGGCATATGTTTACATAATTATTCTCTTAACTCTATTTCTTAACAAACTACATATAATTTCTAGATACTATTTTTATGTATTTTATTAACAGGAAAAACTTATAATATAGGGACTGGTAGTTGATATGCTTAAACAATATTTTGACTTACTATTTCTAATTTTTATATATTTTACTATCAAAGAAAAACTTATAATATAGGTTCTGGTAATTTACAATATGTTCATACTATTTTACTTATGTCTATTTCCTAATACAATATTATTTCTATCTTATTTATCTTACATTTTCGCACAATATGTATACGGTTTCGGACCACATTTTAAAATTGCACAATTCTATCTGTCCTAAGGGCTTGTGTGATTTCCTTTTCCAATTTCTATTGTTTATATACTTAAATTTGGGGCCAATAATATATATATATACTTAAGTTATACATATTTATTGTCGTTTCCTATTCTTGGGGTTTCTCTCTATCTTCATCTTTTACAGGGGGCATTTGTGTCGTGTGTGTTTGACATATACTTATATATATATTATATGTTTTATATGTCTGTGTTTGTTGGTGTTTTTTGGTTTCCATGTATATATTTATCTTTATTTTGTACTCCCAATTTGTGTTGCGGTTAGGTTAGGTTAGGTTAGGTTAGGTTAGGTTAGGTTAGGTTAGGTTAGGTTAGGTTAGGTTAGGTTAGGTTAGGTTAGGTTAGGTTAGGTTAGGTTAGGTTAGGTTAGGTTAGGTTAGGTTAGGTTAGGTTAGGTTAGGTTAGGTTAGGTTAGGTTAGGTTAGGTTAGGTTAGGTTAGGTTAGGTTAGGTTAGGTTAGGTTAGGTTAGGTTAGGTTAGGTTAGGTTAGGTTAGGTTAGGTTAGGTTAGGTTAGGTTAGGTTAGGTTAGGTTAGGTTAGGTTAGGTTAGGTTAGGTTTTTTTTTTTTTTTTTTTTTTTTTTTTTTTTTTTTTTTTTTTTTTTTTTTACGGACTGGTTCCGCCAACGTAATTGGCGCCTATTTTATATCGCAACCTTTTCCATACAAGTTCTCGCTTACATGCCTCTCGTACTTCCATGCCTCATACAATGTCTTTCTGTCATCCATCACCTTTTATCCAGTGGGTGGGATTCCCACTCTTACCTATTTCCTATTCTTCTACTTTATTTCTTTATTTTCTTATGTTCGGGGAAATGACTTACACTTTTGTTTTTATTTAGTACACTTCAACTCAACTTATTTACATATTTCTTAACTAATTATACATACATTGCTATACTTTATTTAATATTTATGTTCTACTTATCTCTTAGGGTTTATTTTAAAACAGGTTTGGTAACATTCAACATTTTTTAACTTATACAGAATCTAAACTTATATATATCTATCTATCCATTTAATCTTACATCACTCTTAACCTACTGCTTATCCTATTTAATTTACTATACTATTGTCCTATGCTTGCTATTTATATTTACAATATAATAAGAAACATAGTCGTTTCATCATGTTTTATTGCTTTGAATAACTTTTTGGGCTATATTCTCACAGTAGGCTATAAATTCATTTCTGCATTTTCCTAACATTATTTCCGCTATGGTCTCTTTCTGCAGTCTTTTCCCTATTTGCTGCTCTAGGTCGTATCTTGCCTTAGCGTAGATTGGGCAGTCCAGTAGAATATGTGGGACTGATTCCGCTATATTAGGGTCACAGTGGCACGATGAGCTCCCTTTACACTTAAAGCGATTTAAGTATTCCGAGAACCCACCGTGCCCCGTTAAGACTTGCGTGAGTACACCTGTTGGCCTCACCTTTCGTATAATACGGTAGGCTGCTATGGCGTCCGGAAAGAACATCTTCGTCACCGAGGCCGTCTCGCCAGACACGTATCTTCGATTCCACTCATCAAGCGAATCCAAACGGATTTGACGCTTGATGAATGAAATCGGACACTGGTCATAGTCCGGCTTCCTCCGCGACGACAATGCTGCCTCCTTTGCCAGCTCGTCCGCACGCTCATTCCCAGGCAATCCAGCATGGGCCTTTACCCAAAAGAAAGAGACATCTTTACCCTGGTCAAATGCCCGAGCTAGGTTTTCTCGTGCGTGGACCGCCAGAGGGTGGAGAGAGCTATGGTTTGTAAGCGTCTGCAATGCGGACATTGAGTCGCTATACACTCCATAGCTCGTCTCTTTGCGCCTGAGAATTACGTCCGTTGCCTTGCAAATGGCTAGTAGTTCTGCCTGGTAGACAGTGCAGTACGCGGCGAGGCTAAGTTTGAGGATCTGGATTTCACTTTCATTATCCCATAAGGATAATGCAGCTCCTACCTTCCCCTCAATCTTGCTGCCGTCAGTGAATATTCGCACTGTCTGCACGTTGTGACAGTCTACAGACTGTTGGTCTGCCAGGCTCATGAACTCCAAAGCCATTTGTTTGGCAGGGTGAGATGTCTCTGCAACCCTTACCATACCCTCAATCACCCTATCTCCTGGCACAAACTGGGACGACCCTCTCCTTGCCTCATACAGGGCGGCTGCCTCTTGTACGCGAAGGTCTAGAGGTAGTACCCCAGCCAGCACCAGTGCAGAGCTTAGTGAGACTGTGCGGTAAGACTTGCAGAGCTTCTGGACGAATCCTCGTTGGACAGAGCCTAGCTTCTTCCGTATCCCCAACTTCTTCGTAGCGGGGGCCCAGGCTGCAGCCGCGTACGTAACAATGGGTTCGATGGTGGCTGTGTAGATTATATGAATAACTTCCCTATTTAAACCCCAGCTGACTTTTGCCGCACGCGACAGCTGCTTATATATATCAGCCACTTTTTTGCAGACGTTTGCTGTATGTTCGTTGAATGTTAATTTGTCGTCAACGGTCAGACCCAACAGCTTCATGCTCCTAACCATACCAATGTCGACCCCGGCCATGTTCACAATTGGAGTGTCGTACTTAAGTCTATTGGTTATTAACATCGCACAGGTTTTGTGCGGTGCAAACCTAAGCTTATTTCTGACACCCCAACTCTGAACATGGGCGAGGGCTGCATTGGCGGCTCCGGAGACTTCAGCTGCTGTGTCGCCATCCACGACCAGAACTATATCGTCCGCAAAAGCCTGTATAAATAGTCCCTTCTTATCCAGGTCTTGTAGTAGCGGGTCCAGTAGAAGGTTCCAGAGTATGGGACCACCAATTGACCCTTGAACACAGCCCTTATTTGTCTCTTTTGTGCATTCTTCCCCAGCATACCTTACTCTTACTCGTCTGCAGTCGAGGTAACTGTCCAGTAGCCTCCGGGTGTTTACCGGGCAATTTTCCTCAGCCAGCCTGACCTTAATTGCCGGCCACCAGGCGCTATCGAAGGCGCCCTCTATATCCAATGACACCAGGACAATTAGCTTCTTCAGCCTCAACTTGTCCTGTACGTGCTTTATTAGCGTATAGAGGGCGTCCTCGGTGCTCCTCTGGGGCATAAAGCCAAACTGACGAGTACTAAGCCGCGGCAACAACTGCCACTTCATCCGCGTTACCACCATCCTCTCCAGGACCTTCCCCAAAACCGGCAGGAGACCTATCGGCCTATATGCCTTGGGGTTCGTGTAGTTTTCCTTGCCCGGTTTTCTGAGGACTACCACCGTTGCCTCCTTCCAGATGTCCGGGAAATGCGCTAGCTCTAGGCATTTGTTGTACAGGGCAAGGAAAGCGTCCAGGTCCTGGAAGATCGCTCGACTGCAGATGTCAGACGTGAATCCATCCGCTCCAGGGGCTTTCTTGGGGTTAAAGTGTCCCACGGCAGTCTTCAGCTCCAGCGGTGTAAATGGAGGGTCATGATACTCATCATGCAACCTCTCATTTACCCGCCTGGCTGCCTCCCTTGTGAGCTTGTGGTCCGCGTTATCCTCTTCAGCTGTGTCCTTTGGATAGAACGTCTCCGCGAGCAAGGCTGCTGATTCCTTTGGGTTCAGGAATGCACCATCGTTAACTAGGGTCAGATCTTCTTTTCTCCTGGTGGTCGCCCTGATGACTCTGTAAATTCCTTCCCACACACCTTCTCCATCTTGTTTTTCGCAGAATCCTTTCCAGCTAGCGACCAGGGCTTTCTTGGCTTGGCACTCATACTCTTCTTTTGCTTTCAGGTACTCGTCGACGACCATCACTCTCCGGACCGGCGCGGCGTTGCGGATGCGGTTCTTTTTAGTGGCAACTTCCTTCTTCTTCACAGCGAGCGACTCGGACCACCACGGTATGGTGATTTTTACTTTATTGCCGATTTTTGGGATAGCTTCGTCACATGCTTTCTCAATTATATTACAATATTTGACAACCATATTTTCTAGTTCATGTTTATTTACTATTTCTTTAATACTATCTAAATTTATGTTATTTACAATTTTGTGCTCCCCCAATTTACTTCCAAAAGTTTCCCAATTTGCTTTTTTAGTGTTGTACTTTCTTGTTGTCCTATTTATTCTAATCCCTTTTTCCCTTTTTAGCTTTACGTCGAATAAAATTGTATTGTGATCCGAGCTCGTTGCCCCTGTGTCGACCCGCCAGCCGTCTACCAGGTCAAAAAGGTCGAGTGTGCAAGCCGTGACGTCTACGTGGCTCTTGTATACTACGCCGCCTCTTACTACGTAAAAGGTCGGCGTATCTCCAGTGTTCAGTACCTGAAGCTCCAACTCTTCCAGGGTCCCGGACATCTCTTCTCCCCTGTGGTCTTCTATGGTGCTACCCCACCAGGTACTCTTTGCATTAGCATCTCCGCCTATCAGTAGTTTTCCTGCGCCCAGTTCCAACTTTATTTTGGTCAGCTGATCCAGGTAAGGCCCAATGGGTTGGTCTGGCTCAAAGTAATAGGAGACTACCGTGATTTCCCAGGCTTTGGTCCGGATCCCCACCACGACGATGTTGTTGGTGGTGAGTTCTGGGTGGGGAATGACATCTAGGTCATCATTGAAGACAGCTATTGCTGCCTTTACCCTCCCACTTCCTTCAACCTCGCACTGGTAGATTCTGACACCACGGTAGCTCTTCATACTTCTAGCCCCTCCCACATATGGTTCCTGGATCAGTGCCCATGCGATTGCTCGCTCACTGGCCTCTAAAAAGAGTTCGGTGGTTGCCAGTTCCTTCCTCTGTAGGTTGGCCTGGGCTACTACATATCCTCTGGTTGGGGTATATGCCGCCCTGTCGCTAGTCACCACCTTAGCAATATGCTACCCTGGCTCTGGCCAGAACCTCACATCTCTTTCTGACTGGGCATTCGTCACTGAAAGCATTATGTTCAGTGTTGTCCTGCTTTGCATGCACGCAGTTACAGCAGGATGGAGCTGTTCCGGCCATCCAATCTGGACAATTTGTCCTCATGTGAGGGCCCCCGCAGTGGCTGCACTTCTCCACTTGCTCCTTACAGAGCCTTCGTCCATGCCCAAAACCCAGGCACAGGGAACACTGGACCAGTGGACTCTGATCGGACACACGGATCCTTTGCAGGTCTATATGGACAGCCTGCCGATCCTGTAAACTGCTCCATATTTTTGGAGAGACCCTGAGGATAACGTGGTGGGTGTGGGGGTTTCGTGTCTTCTTTTTATAAAGTACCTCTACCCGGTCTTCCTCTTTCGTAAGCTCTACAAATACATCCCTATTTTGGTTTCGAAGAGCCTTGAGGATGTCTTCGTCTGTGTTGTAGGTTAAGACGTCCTTCAGGATCACCAGAGGGTCCCTGTTCTTGACGTCCTCAACCTTCAACAGCTCCCCCACACTTGCCAATCTGTTCTTGATCTTTTCTCTTTCTTCTTCGGTTTTGCATCCTAGTACTATTTTCCTGTCTTTTGCTTTCCGTATCCTATCCACTGTGACCCAGCCCTCTTTTGCATTGACTGCCTTCCTGATGTGGTCAATGATTTCGTCCCCAGTTTCGGTTTCCTTAGTGGAGGTGACCACTATGGAATGAAGAGCCGTCTGCTTTGGTGGTCGCTTTATAGGCTGACTTGCCGCTACACTAGCGTAGGAGAACTTCTCCATATGCTCTTCGCTAGTCTTCAGTGCCTCTTTCAGCATATCGAGCTTCTCACTATTTTCACGCAGGTTTCGGCTGTGGTCCTCCAGGGCCTTTTTAAAAGACTCCATATCTGCACCCGAGCTGGAAACTACTTGTTTTTCTTCCTCTACTTCTACTTGAGCCTGTGTCCCTTTTGTTTTTGTTATTGTCTTTGGGAGTGGGGCTCTTCCTTTCTCCTGCTCAGATTCCTTTATGAGGAAGTAGAGCCGGTCCGCCTTGGCCTTGACCTCTTCTTTAATCTCCCTTTTAGTTGTTTTGGAGTTAGTCATGTGAGCCTTTATTATGTTCAGGCATATTCTGGCCTCCGCGATTCTGGGCTTTGTGGCCGGCGGACTCTGGAAGACAATGTCGAGGCTTGATCGTTGTTGTGACTTCTCCAGTGACGATTTCATCGGCACCTTTACCGCTGTTTCCGTCACCTGGGGCTTCGCCTTACTTGCTGTGATCCCAGCCTCCGATTCACCCACACTCTTTTCGACACTTTGTGTGGAGGGTCCAGCCTCTTCCGTGGGCTTCGGAGGGCTTTTGTTTGCCAGGTTTGACTGCTTCTTAACAGGTGTGTGTATACCGAACATCTTGTCCTGTATGGGTTCGGGTTCGAACTAGTCCGACGTCAATGAGGTATTGTAAAAAGTACCCCTGTCTGGTGTATATAATTATAACAATAACGGTCAAAAATAAAAACAAACAACAAAAATAAATAATAAGATTCTAAAGAATCTTGTCAACTTAATTAACTACGTACGCGACTGTGAGACAACAGGCGCACTCCAGTTAGATCTACTACTACGAAAGTAGTAGGTCAGTAGAAAAAGATATAGCTGGCAATCAGTTATTTATTTGTCAACGTATATAGCCTCTGTGAGAATAGAGTCCCGTACAATTTAGTGCTGTCACAAACAAATAAAATAAAAATAATGTTTCAAGGCGAAAACGCAAGAGTCTTAAAAACTATGGTGACTACACGCACCGTTCACTCAGGATATACCCCAGCACCAGGCGAATAGATGTATATTATTATATAAATAAATTGAATAAATGAATCAGGAATAGTTTTTCCGCGATTTCTCCGGGGCCAGAGGAGAGATCTTTTTCTCCTGGTTTCGGAGAGCCCAAGCTCGGTGGGTCTATGACCTCTGGCTCCGAAGATATGGCTCGGGGGGGTGAGGTAACGTGAGGTAGAGGGGGGGGGGATTTATTGTAGATAGATAGATATTTGCTCTATGGGGATACAATATATGACTAATTTATTAAAATACTAGAAAATTTTTTGGGTCGATAGGGGGGGGGTCAAAAAAAGGGGGTTTAGGGGTCTTATGTCAATGTATGTAAAAGATGAGATGGGGGTTATAGGGGGGGGGAAAATTTTATCAAAATTTGGATATTTCCAACCGTTTCCGAGATAACGGGGGGGGAAGCTAATTTTAGGGTAAGGTATGGAAGGTGGTACAAAATGTTAGAACTGGGTTACAAATTTATATGTGCAAAGAGCAAAGAGAAAGAATAATATGGTTCAAGAGAGTGAAGGCCGATGGGGGGGGGTATATGAAATAAAAATGAATAAATAAAATACAATTTATTTTAAAATAAGAAAGAGGGTTCGTAGGAGGATGGTCAGGGAAGTGCTGCGGTATATCTATACAGATTTCTTTAATGGATTGTCAACCTTATCGCTAAAGGATAAGGTTCAAAATTGGATGGGAAATTTTTTGGTGGCGTTTAAATCGAGTTATCTCGCTCTGTTCTCGCGATACGAGTGTTTCCAATATTTATGAGTCCCAGGTTCGAGTCCCGGTTGGTAAAAATATTTTTTAAAAAGAAAAAAGGAAAAAATTTTTTATTAAATAATATTAAAATGTAAGTTGGTCCAAGTTTAAATATCTATTTAGAGGTATAATGAATTAACAAACATGAAACTGGAGTAAGATCAAATATATGGGTAAATTGTGGGGAAAATACACAGAAATGGGGAGAATCCTTAAAACTACGTAAAGTTTCCCCGAAATTTTTTCAAAAAAGTCGTAGAGGGATGGAATAAAGTTCCATGGGTAGCCCCTTAGGAGAAAACTAATAGTTTTTTGTTATTTTCCCTCTACGACTTCTCGTCTGGAAGTTATAGCCTGTATCCTTCAACTTGTAAATAAGTTGATGTCGGGGAAAATTCCCTCGATCTGGGAGAGGCTATAACTTCCAAACTAATTACTAAATTACTAAAAAGATTTCACAATTATATAACTATTTACTATAGGCTACTGTTCCAATATTAAAAAATAAATAAAAGCTAAGATTTTGTAATTTTTTCTGTTTTATTTTGCCAACTATAACAACCTATTTGCGGCCGGAATTTTTTCGGTTGTCTAGTAGATCACTTATAATTTCTAAATTAACAGTCTAAAAATTTTTCTTTCTTCAGATCTGGGTTAAGGGACGTTCAGGCTGTCTTCCCCAGGAGTTTCAGCCTGGGTCGTCGCTGAAGATTTAGATTATTTCTGGTCGGAAAATCTTTATGACGTTTTCACGACCGCACGTAAAGTTGTTTTGTCTATATAGTGGTATTCCTTAACACAAATTTAAAATTCAAAATACCTCCAGGGTCTACTCCTTTTCCTCCTTCCCGGTAAGTTATCAGCGATGCTGGATTTTGAGCAGGGATAACACAGTGGCCCTAAAACGGGACCTCGTCTCGTGGCTTGACGTTTTCCGCTATATTTCTGCGCGGCTGCGCGGGAAAAATCTGGAATTTTCCAGGATTGCAGGTCTTCTGATGGGTGACCTGCTGGTAACTTGAAATCACTACGTCACCGCTTTCGTTTCCGAGATATAACACTTTTAAGTTTAGCGTTCCTGAAATTTCACTTTTTCGGTGATAACTTCCACTATCCTGCACTGATCGCAATAATTTTTTCACCACTATGACCGCGTCGCGATTGCGCGTAATTTGGTGTATAACACTTGTATATTTGAGCACTTTTTGCTATTTTTAAGGTTTTTCGCTTGCGGAGCGCGGTTTTTCCGTGGCGTTCGGGGCGGCGGTTGAAGCCAGACTGGTTAGGTTAGGTTAGGTTAGGTTAGGTTAGGTTAGGTTAGGTTAGGTTAGGTTAGGTTAGGTTAGGTTAGGTTAGGTTAGGTTAGGTTAGGTTAGGTTAGGTTAGGTTAGGTTAGGTTAGGTTAGGTTAGGTTAGGTTAGGTTAGGTTAGGTTAGGTTAGGTTAGGTTAGGTTAGGTTAGGTTAGGTTAGGTTAGGTTAGGTTAGGTTAGGTTAGGTTAGGTTAGGTTAGGTTAGGTTAGGTTAGGTTAGGTTAGGTTAGGTTAGGTTAGGTTAGGTTAGGTTAGGTTAGGTTAGGTTAGGTTAGGTTAGGTTAGGTTAGGTTAGGTTAGGTTAGGTTAGGTTAGGTTAGGTTAGGTTAGGTTAGGTTAGGTTAGGTTAGGTTAGGTTAGGTTAGGTTAGGTTAGGTTAGGTTAGGTTAGGTTAGGTTAGGTTAGGTTAGGTTAGGTTAGGTTAGGTTAGGTTAGGTTAGGTTAGGTTAGGTTAGGTTAGGTTAGGTTAGGTTAGGTTAGGTTAGGTTAGGTTAGGTTAGGTTAGGTTAGGTTAGGTTAGGTTAGGTTAGGTTAGGTTAGGTTAGGTTA
The DNA here is from genome assembly GCA_927399505.1 of Luperina testacea. NCBI lineage: Eukaryota > Metazoa > Arthropoda > Insecta > Lepidoptera > Noctuidae > Luperina > Luperina testacea. The sequence goes on along the minus strand of OV656766.1, from coordinate 6,302 downwards.
GGTTAGGTTAGGTTAGGTTAGGTTAGGTTAGGTTAGGTTAGGTTAGGTTAGGTTAGGTTAGGTTAGGTTAGGTTAGGTTAGGTTAGGTTAGGTTAGGTTAGGTTAGGTTAGGTTAGGTTAGGTTAGGTTAGGTTAGGTTAGGTTAGGTTAGGTTAGGTTAGGTTAGGTTAGGTTAGGTTAGGTTAGGTTAGGTTAGGTTAGGTTAGGTTTTTTTTTTTTTTTTTTTTTTTTTTTTTTTTTTTTTTTTTTTTTTTTTTTTGCCTTTCCCCGTTCATGGGCACAACGGGACCTTATCTATCTAGTTTTCTCATTCATTCCAGTTCTCGCATTTATTCCTCTCGCACTTTCATTCTTCATACTGTATCTTTCTTTCATACTTCCTTTATATTCTTATCCGGGTGGGACTCCCGCTATTCTGACTACTCTAACTTTTATTCATTTTTATTTCTCTTTATTTTGGGTCTTTAAGTAAGTATACAACTTCTTTATTAACATTGGCATATGTTTACACAATTATTTTCTTAATCTATTTCACAAACTACATATTTCTAGATACTAATTTTTATATGTTTCTACTAACAAAAAGCTTATAAAATGGGTACTAGTAATTAATGCTTATTTAATACGTTATAACATACTATTTTTCTTATATCTATTTCCTAATACAATATTCTATCTTATCTTAAATTTAGCACTATATTTCCATCTTATCTTACATTAGCACAATATTTCTATTTTATCTTACATTTAGCAATATTTCTATCTTATTTTACATTTAGAACAATATGTATACTTATTTCTGATTTTCGGACTTTTAAAATTGCACAATTCTATCCGTCCTAAGGGCGTGTGTGAATTCCTTTTTCAGTTGCTATTTTTTATAAACTTGAATTTTTGCGTCAATAATATATATATATACTTATGTTATACATATTTATTGTCGTTTCTTGGTCGTTGAGATTTTTCTATCTTCACTTTTACAGGGGGCATGTGTCGTGTGTGTTTGATATATACTTTTATATATATTATATGTTTTATATATCTGTGTTTGTTTGTGTTTTTGGTTTCCATGTATCTATTTATCTTTATTTTGTACTCCCAATTTGTGTTGCTGTCTTCGTGTGTTCCTGTATGTGTTGGGTGTGTGTCTGTGTGTGTTACGTGTGCCGCAAGGAGCAGTTTAGGCATATGCAGTAGTTGACCGAGCAAGGTAGTCCCATTTTTGGCGAACCGGGCACTCCCTGCTAAACGCATTGTGGTCAGTCCTTTGCAACTTTGAGTGCGAGCAGTTGCAGCACTGCGGCTCATCACCCGCGACAAATTCAACGCATTTCTCACGGAGATGGGGTCCTCCGCAGTGGCTGCACCTGTCCACACTCTCCGTGCAAAATTTGCGGCCATGCCCGAATGCTAAGCATTTCGTGCATTGGATGAGCGGCGACTGGTCCTCCACCCTGACCCTTTGAAGGTCAAGGTAAAGGGCCCCAGCCTCCGTCATCCTCTGCCATACTTTGGGTCTGACCTGTATAATGACGTGCGCTGTTTTTGGGTTCCTAGTCCTCTTCTTGTATTTTATCCCTATTTCTTTTTCTTCTTCTTCCAGGTCCCTGAATATATCTCTATTTTGAGAGTAGAGAGCTTTCACCACTTCGTCGTCCTCACTGTCCAAAAAGACGTCTTTTAGGACGACGAGCGGGTTTTTATTTTTCATGGGCACCGCAGTTAACCCTTTCCCTCGGCTCTCAATCCTCTCTTTCACTCTTTTAAGTTCGGCCTCTGTATCACATCCCAGTATTACTGTCTGGTTTTTCGCCTTTCGGACTTTATTTATTTTTAAGCCAGTTCCCCTGGCATCGACCGCCTCCTTCACTCTAGCGAGCACCTCGTCAGCAGTCTCCAGGCCGCCCTCGAAGGTGACCGCCATCGAGTGGAGTGCCGGCCGATGCCCGGGTTTGGCTGCCGTAACATCGGCGTATGTCCGTAGGTCAGTGTTTTGCTCGTAGGCCACTTCTCTTAAGGCCTCCTTTATTCCATTGGTTCTAGCGGCCACCTCGTCGACAACGCGATCAATCTTCTCCTCGAGGACAGCGGCGGCATTGGTAATGACCTTCACTCCTTCCGTCGTGTGGTCTATGTCCGCCAACGCCGTGTCTAACTTATCGCTGACCTCGAGGATCTTATCGACGACCTTGTCGACGAGGTCGGCTCCGCTATCATCGATGCGGTCGGTGATGTCATGAAGGCCTTTTGAGACTTTTTCTTCAAGGTCATTGAACCGCTTGCTCATGTTAGTCTCGACCTTCTCAAGCCTTTCCAGAATCTGATCCGGCATTCCGGACGATGAGGGTGTGGTGTTCGTCTTTGCAGGCGGAACTGTATTCGACGCTGTTTCCATGCTCTTTACTCGCCTGCTCAGCTCGAACACCACACGTAGACATCTATCCGACTGTGCCTCCAGGTAGGCCTTAATGTCCCTCCTCATTTGAGGGTAATCTCGGATCCGGGATGGGATATCCTCGAAGGTCTTCATTACCTCCTGGAGGAGTTGATCGTTCGATGTGGCAGCATAGATATCCGTTTGCTTTTTATAGGCCTCCATATTATCCACGGACCTCCTCTTCCGTTCCGGCCTCCGGATGAAAGTTCTGGCGGCGTCCAGCGCTTGTCCAGGCGGGCCTACAGGGCTGGGAGTAGCGGTGAGAGCCACTGCGTCAGAGGTCCCCGCCGATGGCAACTGTGGCTCTTTGGCTGTTCCCACTAGGGTTCCTCGGACAGCGTCTTTGTTGCCGAATTTCAGGGATATCCCTTTCGGCGCTTCGCGCGGTCCTGAGGGTCCCTCATTTCCCGGATGGTCGGGCGACGTGGACACTCGCGGCTTACTGGCGCCGGCTCCCAGCCTTTTCCCTTTTGCTGGGGTGTGAAGCATTTTCTATGTAGTTGGGTTCCGTGTGTTTAGTGTTCCGTGTAAGTGTTCTGTGTGTAAAGGGCACAGTGAACGGGGAAAGTTGTCTGGTGTGTAAAATGTAAAAGAATAGTATATAATATTTATAATATAAGATGTAGAGAAGAGAAAGTAAGATAAAATAAAGTGCAAGTTTCAAAAAGCGAAACCGCACGGGTCCTAAAAGCTATGATAGACTTGCTATAAAAGTCTTTTGTTCTAAAATATCTATTAAAATTTATATGTACTACACTTAACTATACCAGGACTGCTCGCCCACTCACGCAAGTCACACTACAGCACCAGGGGAGGAAATATATATTATTATGTTATAGTACATAAAATAAATAAATAAATAAAAAAGGAATTGTTTTCCTTCAATTCCTCCGGAGCCAAGAGGGAGGTCTCTTCGTGCTGATTTCGGAGACCCCAAACACGGTAGGTCTGTGACTACCGGTTCCGAAGTTACGGCTCGGGGGGGTGAGGTAACGTGAAGGATTGGGGGGGGTTTAATGCGGATGAATATTTAAAGGATTTTGGAAGGTTACAGGGGGCCGCCAGTGGGATCGGAGGGTGTTCTGATGATCCCAGGAGTCACTGCGTGTCACGTGGTCTCGTTGGAGGCGGGGGGTGGGGGGGGGAGGTGTAGGATATAATGTATAAAATAGTATAATATAATAGCGCTATGATTTATATAACGTATAATTAAAATTTTTGTGCTAGGAAATTTTGGGGTCAATAGTGGGGGGTCAAAAAAGGGGGGGTCTAAGGGTCTTATACCAATGTATGGTCTAGTTGAGAGGGGGGTTATAGGGGGGGGGAAAATTTGGTCAAAATTTGGATATTCCCATCCGTTTCCGAGATAATGGGGGGGGGAAAGTTAATTTTGGGGTAAGATATGGGAGGCGATGCAAAAAGTTAGACCTAGGTTAAAGAGTTATATGCCCAAGCGAGCGAAGAGATGAATGATTATGGTCAAAGAGAGCGGCGGGTGGCTGGGTGGGGTAACGGGGGGGTTAGTGTGAAGAGTAAGAGTGTGAGAGTGTGTATGTATGTGTGTGTTTGTGTGTGTGTGTGTGTGTGAGTGTGAGTAATATAGCCGAGTTATTTGGCGAAGGATGTATGAGGGGGGCCGATGGGGGGATATGTAATAATAATAAATAAGTACAATTTATTTAAACTAAAAAAGGGGGGGTTCGAAGAAGGATAGTCAGGGAAGTGCTGCAGTATATCTATAGAAAACTTCTTTAACCAATTGTCAACCCTATCACTAGAGGATAAGGTTCAAAACTGGATGGGAAAATTTGGGCGGCGTTTAAATCGAGTTATCTCGCTCTGTTCTCGCGATACGAGCGTTTCCAATATTTATGAGTCCCAGGTTCAAGTCCCGGTTGGTGAAAATATTTTTAAAAAGAAAAAGGAAAAAAGTTTTTTATTAAATAATATTAAAATATAAGTTGGTCCAAGTTTAAATATCTATTTAGAGGTATAATGAATTACAAACATAAAACTGGAGTAAGAACAAAAATGTGGGTAAATTGTGGGGAAAATATACAGAAATGGGGAGAATCCTTAGAACTTCGTAAAGTTACCCCGAAATTTTTTCAAAAAAGCCGCAGAGGGATGGAATAAAGTTTTATGGGTAGCCCCTTAGAAGAAAACTAATAGTTTTTTGTTATTTTCCCTCTACGACTTCCCGTCTGGAAGTTATAGCCTGTAACCTCCAACTTATAAACTAATTGAATTCGGGGAAATTACCCCGATCTGGGAGAGGCTACAGCTGGCAAACTATTCGCTAAATTTCTAAAATGATTTCACAATTATATAACTACTAGCTAAAGGCTACTGTTCCACTATTAAAAATAAATAAAAACTAAGATTTTACAATTATTTCCTGTTATATTTTGCCAACAATAACAATTTCTTTGCGGCCGGAATTTATTTGGTTGTCAGGTAAATTACTAATAATTTCTAAAATATTGGTCCAAAAATTTTTCTTTTTCCAGGTCTGGGTTCGGAGACGTCTAAGCTGTCTTTTCCAGGAGTTTCGGCCTGGGTCGTCGCTGAAGATTTTGTTTTTTCTTAATCGGAAAATTATACTAACGTTTTCGCGACCGCACGTTATGTTGGTACTTGAATAAAATGGTATTCCTTGATATTAATTTAAGATTCGAAATACCTCCTAGGTCTTCTCCTTTCCCTCCTTCCCGATGTGTTTTCAGCACTGCTGGATCTTGATCAGGGAATCCTTTATGGCCCTAGAAAGGGACCTCGTCGCGTGGCTTGACGTTTTCCACTGTATTTCCGTGTGGCTGAGCGGGAAAAATCTGAAATTTTCCAGGATTGTAGATCTTCAGGTGCTTGACCTGATGGCACTTTAAAACCACTACGTCACCGCTTTTGTTTTGGAGTTATAACACTTTTTATGTTGAGTGTTTACAAACTTTCACTTTTTTGGTGATAACTTTCGCTATCTTTCACCAATCACAACACTTTTTTCACCACTATGACCGCGGCGCGATTCCGCGTGTTTCTATGTATAACACTTGTATATTCGTACACTTTTTACTATTTTTAGCATTTTTTGCTTGCGGAGCGCGGTTTTTCCGTGGCGTTCGGGGCGGCGGTTGGAGCCAGACTGGGTTAGGTTAGGTTTTTTTTTTTTTTTTTTTTTTTTTTTTTTTTTTTTTTTAGTGCCTTTCCCCGTTCATGGGCACAACGGGACCTTATCTATCTAGTTTTCTCATTCATTCCAGTTCTCGCATTTATTCCTCTCGCACTTTCATTCTTCATACTGTATCTTTCTTTCATACTTCCTTTATATTCTTTGCCGGGTGGGACTCCCGCTATTCTATCTATTCTAATCTAACTTTATTTATCTTTATTTAGGGTTTTTGAGTACACAATTTCTTTATTTACATTGGCAAAACATATTTTCTTACATCTATTTATTAACTACTACTATACATATTTCTAGATGCTAACTTTTATTTATTTTTAACAACAAAAACTTATGATGTACTGGTTCTTAATTGTTTGTGGTTAAATACAATGCATGGTTTATGTTACTAGTTTACTTACATTTATACTAACACAATATTTCTAATTTATTGTAACATTTTTTCTAACACAATGTGTACATACTTAGTTTTTACTACTTTTCGGACAAAAATTTTTAAGACTACACAATTTCGTCTGTCCTAAGGGCTTGTGTGACTTTTCCTTTTTTTGTTGCTTTATTTATCAGCTTGCAATTTTACGTCAATAATATATACATAGACATATGTTATATATATTTATTGCCATTTCTTGTTCTTGGGATTGATTCTACTATCAATTTTTACAGGGGGCATTTGGGTCA